>CM053787.1:912752415-914229915 GCA_028749045.1 Cupressus sempervirens | reverse complement strand
AATTATCTCCTTGAGAAAACCCCATATTTATAGGAGATTATATGTCACTTCATTTGTTACATCCATTGCAACCAATATCTCGTAAGGTTTTATTAAATAAATAAAACCTTTAATTAATTAATTATTTTTTATTAAAAGTTATAACTAATCATAAGGGTTTCTAGGTTGTCATGCAATCCTTACTTAAAATATTTTTGTGGTACAATGGTTAACTCTTCTTCCATCCATGAGGTTAGGGGTTCAATTCGTAGGATCTTTTATTGTTGCTCTTTTCTCCTCTTTCTCAGCAAGTTATGACTTATGACTTATTTATTTTATCCCAATCCTTGAAGAGTATAATAGGAGAGATGGCAGATAGTGGGTTTGGTAGTTAAAGGGTCAAGTGTTCAAGTCTCCAAACAGGTTATGATGTGACCACCTTTTATTTATCTTACTTTATTTAACTACTTTCAGCCTATTTATTTGCAACATTGATTAACCCGACTCACCAAAAGTGTATTAGACTAATGTCACACATCTACTATTTGTAAATGTATATTTATTTAGGAATATATTTGTGCACCCATATATACTTAGATAGTTATACCTGATTAACCTATAAAAACATTATAAGGCCAAGATTACCCATAAATTACAATTAAAATATGATGGGGAGATTTTTCACTTTAGATATTTCTTTCTCTACCATGGCCACTCCTAGCATTCTTAGGGTTACTATTCCAAACCCCAATCTACAGGACTCCTTCCCAATCCACTTTCACCAAGGAACTCTCCCATCAATTCAAGTTTTCATCCTCTACATTTACTTCACCAACAATGCACTTTTTGACCTAGTGTGCCAAAACTCCACCAAATGCACTCAAAGGGACAAGATCAAACCTACACCATCTTTCTATGGTTTTTTAATGCTTCTCATGGCATTTTGACTCATTTTGGTAAGTCTACCATACCCACAACTCCAAATTGCCATGTTTCCCCTTGTAGCCCTAAGAGCCCCTATTAGCCCTCCTAAAAACAAAGAACTAGCTATAACTCCAAAAAACCCTTAACAAGGCCTCTTGGTGTCTTCAAGAGTTTGATTCCTAATGATCTAGGCTTGAAGATTTTCCAAGTCATAAGTCTCTGTGGTGACCGTACAGTATAGCTCTAGAAAAACCTTGTTTAAGGGTTTTAAAGGCAATGATAATGAAACTCTGAGTTATTTAACCTTGATATTCTACTCCTTCATTTTGTAAACAAGATTTTCACATGCCAATCCTTTGTTCTCACCAAAACTCCATTACAAGCTTTCATTGCACTTTGCCAAGCCTTTCCTACTTGCCTAGGGATCACTTGTAAAATTAGCTATTTGACTTCCAAAAACTCCAAAACTAGTATTTAGATAGAATAAAAAGGCCATTTCTTGATTCCCAAAGGCCATGGATTTTCAACCATGGTAAGTCAAGCCAACAAGCATGTGAAACCAAATTAATTTTTCAAAACCCTATAAATGAATGCTTGAGACCAAAAAAAGTATGCACAGAATCAACACATGATCCCATATCACTATTCCATCCAAAATAGTATGTTATTCAATCCAACTCCTTTACTCAATCCTTCAAACCATGTTTCTAATCACAAAAATGTTCCACATACAGGTGTTGTCTGTACAAGTGTATGTCCAACCCTTGGAAATGAGTTAGAGGGTGTTTAAATAGGTTCTCTCTTTCATATTTTCCTTTGGTTTAAGACATAACTACCCATGTAGTTATTTCTTCAAAACTATGCAAAAATTTGCTATTACAATTTTGCAAAAATTACAAAGTTGTCAATGAGCAACTTTTTGACAACTTTAGCGATTTTGCAAACTAAGCCTTCAAACTTGGCTAGTTTGTTATCAAAACTTATAAAATGAACCTAAAACACCTAAGGAAAAATTTTGAACACATCTTGCCAAATTTTAGGTATTTTCCATATTTTTCCTTACTATGCAATTTCTAAGAAATTTTTGCCTATCAGGACCTAATTGTCAAAACTTGACTCACACTCATCACTTACCTAACTAGACCTCCTAAACCCATATTGGGACTTCACATTGATATCTAATTAACTCAATGGTATGTTAGACAATTTACAAACCAATATTTGAGTTAGGGTGTCACCTTTACCCCTTGGTACTCCTACACCATTCTCCCCCTACAAGAAGAAGTCTAAGATTAGAGGGAGGAATTACTTGCCAATGTCATGCTTCTAAAAATGACTCTTAGAAATCCAAATGGTATCAAATTCAATTGTATCTAACCATTTCACTAGATGTTCTTGATATACATTGTTCCCTGTACTCTTCTTCACCCTAAAATCCAGTATCCTCTCCATTTGTGGTTGCTTCTTTTTAGGGACCTGTAGGTCTCAAATATCCTTGCTTAGCTCCTCTTGATACTTTTCTTTATCCATCCTTGAACCTTTGTAAGGTATTATTTCCTTGACATTGAATATTGGAGAGATATCCATGTCTTTGGGAAAGTCTACCTTGTAGGAATTGGGTCCATACTTCTCAAGTACCTTGCATGGCCCAATCCTCTTCATTTGCAACTTACTAGGGATACCCTTTTGTAACCTATATTTATTCACATAAACCATCACCAAGTCTCTGACTACAAACTATAACTCTCTTCTCCTATCATCCTTCTTCTCCTTCAATTTCTTATTTTCCTCCACCAAGATTTGTTATAGACTAAACAAAGTGATCAGCATGTCCACTGATGTTATCATTTGTTGGTAGGTCTCTTAGCTTAATTATGCCCCTTAGATGAGTGCCATACACTACTTGAAAAGGGCTTAACCCTATTGTGATGTTCTTACTATCATTGTAGGAAAAAAATTCCAAAGGGATGACTTTGTCCCAACTTTTCCCATACTCCTTGGTAAGACACCTTAAGAGGTTGCCTAGGACCATATTCATGACTTTTGTCTTCCCATCTATTGGGGAATCGTAGGAAGAAATATGGGGTAGGTTTTTTCCCAAACACTTCCATAGGGTCTTCCAAAAATGCCCCATAAATTTGGCATCTCTATCATCCATTATGCTCCTTGGTAATGCATGTATTCTAACCACCTCCTTGAAGAATAGGTTGGTTATATTGCTTGCATCATGTGTTGTCTTGCATGGGATGAAATGGATCATTTTTTTGAACCTATCTACCACCACAAACACACTATCTAAACTTGTCCTAGTCCTTGGTAATCCCACTATGAAGTCCATGTTGATGCATCCCCAAGGCATATTATGAATTGGTAGAGGTTGGTAGAGTCTTGCATTTGATGAAGTGCATGTTTCCTTCTAACATATTCCACACTACTCCACATACCTCCTTACATCCCTTTGCATCTTGGGACAATAGTAAAGCCTCTTCACAAGGTATAGGGACTTATTAAGGCCAAAATACCCACTCATGATCCCATTGTGCTTCTCTTGTATGAGATTTTCCCTCATAGATCACCTTGGGATGCACAAATGTTGACCCTTGAACAATAAACCATTTTACAAGGTATATTTAGAAAATTCACTATGAAAATGATTTTCAAAATTAGTACATACCTTTTAGGACTCTAAAAATTTAGTGTCCTCCTCATATAAGTCTTTGAATCCATCCAATCCTATGCTCTACAACTTGACCTCCTGGACTGTCAGCAAACTCTTGCTTAAAGAATCTGTCACCTTAATGTTTGTGCCCCTTTTGTGTTTGATAGTAAAAGTTTAGGACTAAAATAATTTCATCCATATAATGTGCCTCAAACTGAGCTTCTCTGTGAGTTGATAAAACTTAGTGCTTGGTTGTCTATGAAGATAAAAAAACAACTTAGGAAATAGGTAATGCCTCCACTTCTTAAGGGCTTGAAAAAGTGCATAAAGCTCCAAGTAATATGTTGAATACCTTTTCTTAGTTTCATTAAGGCTCTCACTAAAAAATGTTATTGGTTTGCACTCTTGGCTTAAAACTGCCCCAGCTTCTATGTTACTAGCATCACGCTCCACCACAAAAGCCTTCTCAAAACTAGGAAAAACCAATATCGTTTGAGTTTCCACTTCCTTCTTCAACCTTTCAAAACTTGCATCTATTTCCTTAGTCCATGTGAATTTGTCTTCATGCCTCCTTTTATGGTGTCATTCATTGGTGTACAAATCTCATTAAACCTTCTCATAAACTTCCTATAGAACTATGCTAGGCCATAAAAACTTCTGACCTTAGTAGCAGATCTAGGAGTTGGCCAAGTCAAGATTGCCTCCACCTTTTCATTTTCCATTTTTAGATTCCCTTGGGATACTACAAAACCCAAATACACTAGCTCCTCCTTCATGAAATCACTCTTCTCAAGGTTCAATGTCAACTTTTCCTCTTGAAGCTTCCTCAACACCATTTCTAGGTGCTTTATATGCTCCTCCTTTTTCTTACTAAATATTAGGATGGAATCCAAATACACAACAACAAACACTCCTATGTACTCTTTCAAAACCTCATTCATGACTCTCATGAAGGAACTTGATGCATTGGTGAGGCCAAATGGCATGACCAACCACTCATAAAGACCTATAGTAGTCTTAAATGTAAACTTCCATTCATCACCCTCCTTCATCCTAATATGGTAATAGCCACCCATAAGATCAATTTTAGAAAAGTAGCTAGCCCCACCTAGACAGTCCATTATATATTCTATCTTAGGAATAGGAATCTATATCTAATTGTGATCCTATTGATTTCCCTAGAATTAGTGAAAATTATCCATTTACCTCCCTTTTTAGGTGCTAGGATAACTAGTACTACACATGGATTGATGCTCTCTCTAATTAGCTCCTGATCAGGCAACTCTTGGACTTGCCTTGCAATTTTTTTGTTCTACTCTGGAGTCATATTGTATGCATCTTTTTTTGGAAATGATTCTCCTAGTATGAAGTCAATTTGATGACTTATGGATCTCTTTGGAGGAAATGTTGGCAATTCTCCATCACAAATTATATCTTTAAACTAATCCAATATGTTTTGTACTTCTATAGGTATAGGTTCTTGTAAAGATGTATTTTCCTCCTTGGTCTTTACCATGGTGGCATATCCTACTCCTTCACCTTCCTTCAAGTCCTTAAGGAACTATTTCCCACTGATCAGTAATATCTTGGTGGTAGCCTTCTCCACCTTATCTTCTTCCACTATGAACTATATCATATAGGTGACCCTATCCTTTTTGAAAGAATACTTTTTTTCCTTCCCATGATGCACTGCCTTCCTATCATATTGCTAAGGCCTTTCTAATAGTAGATGGAAAACATCCATGGAAACCATATCACATAGGATCTTATCTTGATACTTACCAATGGTGATGTCTATCCATACTTGTTCATTCACTAGTATATTATGCCCCTTATTCAACCAAGTTACCCTATAAGGACACACATGTAGAATCTTTGTTAGTCCAAGGTTTTGTACTACCTCCTCCAACAATACATTTTTAGTAGACTCTGAGTCTATGATTACCTTTCATACCTTACCTAGTATCTTGCAAGTAGTTCTAAATAATGCTCTTCTCTTCTCAGGTTCCTCTTTTACTGGCTCCTTAACCAAAACTCTCCTCAACATGAGGTTTTCACCCTTCTCCATGTCAAGGTCCACTTCTCTTGCTTTTTTATTATCTTCCTCTTGGATATAGGTGGTCTTCTTCTCTCCATAGGATGATAATGCCTTTTGTGGACATTTGTAGGCAAGATGCCCCAACTTGCCATAGTTGTAACACTTTATATTGATGAAGTGTGAGCCTCTATTGTTGTTCCCATATCTACCTCTACCTCCATTATTGTATACCCTTCCTTTGCTAGAGCCTCCCCTTTGAATGGACTCACTGGCCTTCTCATTCCATTTGGAATCCCCATAGCCTCTTTTTTCATTGTATCTTCCACTAGAACCTCCTCTTGAACCACCTCTAAAGTCTTTACCTCTACCTCTATTTTTGGAACTTGAGTCCCCTTTCTTCCTTAACTTATCTTCCACTTTCCTATGCATTTGAAAATAGCTCTATAACTAGGTGAGACTAAAAAAGCTCTACTCATCTTGTATAGACCACTTAAGGTCATTTAGGTACCTTGCTACCTTGATGCTATCTTCCTATTGTACCCTTGACCTTAGAGCCAACTTTTGAAACTCCTCAATGTAGGTAGCCACATCAAGATCCTTCTACTAGAGATTTTCCTCTACTTGTCAATCTGAATCTTATAGTCTTCTAGCAAATAGGTCCCCTTTGTCTTTGCTATCATAGCCTTCCAATTGGCTATTGATTTCTTCCCTTCACTCTCCCTTTCCTCTTGCACAAACTTTGACCATGTCAATGGTTGACCTTTCAATATGGATTTTTTAGATCTCATCTTTTGGGCTTTTTTGGTCCCCTCCCACTTAAAGTAATTTTCAATACTCTCAATCCATTCTAGGACCACCTTTGTATCCATCTTGCCATGAAATAATGACACATTTTAAAGATTCATTGCTCCAAATTTCATGAGGGCTTTAAGGAATGTTTCTTTCTCACCAAGTGGAGGATTTGGTTTAGGTATTTCATCCTCCAAACTCACCTTCTCTTTGCCCCTACTAAATTCTTCATCTTCCTTAGCTTGGGTTGCATATTCCATCTCCTTTAACTTATCTTTCATCTCCTCTATCGCCTCATCAAGAAGCCTAGTCTTCTCTTCCATGAGCTTCTTTTTCTCATCTACCTCCATTTCCAACTCTAATTTGGTAACCATCCTTGATGATCCCCTTGACTCAGTGGAATACAACATACCACCACAAGCCGCAATCTTATGGCTCTGATACCACATTGATGGGGAGCTTCTTCATTTTAGAACTTTCTTTCTCTACCAAGGATACTCATATCCTTCTTAGGGTTACTATTCCAAACCCCAATCTAGAGGACTCCTTCCGAATCCCCTTTCACCAAGAAACTCTCCAAACAATTCAATTTTCCATCCTCTTCCTTTAGTTCACCAACAATGTACTTTTTGACATAGTGTGCCAAAACTCCACCAAATGCACTCCAAGGGCCAAGATCAAGCCTACACCATATTCCATGGATTTTTTATGCTTCTCATACCATTCTATATCTTTTTGGTAATTCTACCATACCCACAACTCCAAATTTCCATGTTTGCCCTTGTAGCCCTAAGAGCCCTTATTAGCCCTCCTAAAAATAAGGAACTAGATATATCTCCCAAAAGCCCTTAACAAGGCCTCTCAATGTCTTCAATAATTTGATTCCTAATTACCTAGGCTTGAATATTTTCCAAGTCTTAGGTCTCTCTATTGACCATACAGTATGGCTCTAGAAAACCCTTGTTTTAGAGGTTTTAAAGCCAATGACATTTAAACTTTCACAAATGGAAACTCCACATCCAACCTCCTCCTTGGATTTATTCATCCTCTATATTCTACTCTTTCATTTCCTTAACAATATTGGAACATTTCAATCCTCTATTCTCACCAAAACTCCATTACAAGTTTTCGTTGCACCTTGTCAAGCCTTTCATGCTTGCATAGGGATTGCTTGTCAAATTAGCTATTTGACTACCACAAACACAAAAATTGTTATTTATATAGTATACAAAGGCCATTTTTTGATTCCCAAAGGCCCTATATTTTCAACCATGGGAAGTTAAGCCTTAGCCATAATTATTGTTGATACACAAAACTAGACAACAAACATGTAGAACCTAATTAATTTTCAAAATCCTATAAAATGAATGCTTGAGAAAAAAAAAGTTATGCAAATAATCAAAACATTATCCAAGATCACTATTCCATCCAAAATAGTAAGCTATTCAATCCAAATTCTTTACTCAATCCTTCAAACCACATTTATAATCATAAAAATGCTCCACATACAAGTGTTGTATGCGTACAAGTGTATGTCCAACCCTTGGAAATAAGTTAGAGAGTGTCTAAATAGATTAATATTCCATATTTTCCTTTTTTTAGATCCATAACTACCCATGTAGTTCTTTCTTCAAAACTATGCAAAAAGTTGTTATTGCAATTTTGCAAAAATTGCAAAGTTGTCAATGAGCAACTTTTTGACAACTTTAGCAATTTTATAAACTAAGCCTTCAAAATTTACCAATTTTTTATAAACCTTATAAAATGAACCTTAAAAACATAAGGACCACTTTTGAACACATCTTTCCCCTTTTTATGCATTTTTCATTTTTTTCCTTACTGAGCAGTTTCTAAGTAGTTTTTGCCTATCAGGACCTAATTGTCAAAACTTGACTCACACTCACCACTTACCTAACCACACCTCCTAAACATATCTTGGTAATTCAAATTGAATACTGATTCACTCAATGTTTTTTTTAGAGAATTTACAAAACAAAACTTGAGTTAGAGTAAAATTCAATTGTCTCAAATATTAAAGTATCAAAACACTATCTCAAATTGAAAAAAAAAAATTATATATATATATATATATATAACTACAAGTGTAAAAGTAAACTGTCACAATACCATATTAAAATAAAGAATATGAAAATATTCCCAAAGAGGTAGACAAATCCCTAATCAAGAAGTCTAGGCTTAGGTTTCCTATATGAAGCATGGATCATCTCCCTTTTGATAATATCTGGTTCAAAGATTTTTTAGGCACACTCATACCTATATATCTAGGTGGAGTCAATGCATGGTACTTGCATACACCTGCATCACCAACTAATAAGATAAAATACATATTCATATAAATATAAAAATAGTGATAAGAAATTTTTTTGGTTTGACAACACACACCCCATTTCTCCTATAAATGGGAACCCCCTTGTAATTTTTTGCTTTTTTAGACCCCTAGTCTGAGGTCTAAGTCATTTTCTAGGGCTCTACCTATTGGAAATATAAGAGGAGTAACTTAGAGGGGAGGGATGAGTCAGTTACCACTAAAATAAATCCTAGATCCCTTGGATTTCATTACAAAACAAACTCTATGAAAATTGAACTCTACTAAGGCTCGGTAAACACATAGAAAAATGTTGTAACTCAGTAAACACTGAAATAGCTCAGCAAATGCTTAACATGAAAATCTTTAAGATATTATCTATGATTAATGTTACTTTAACTTAGTTGAAAACAAATAAAATAAATAGCATGAACACACTTGACACCAAGATTTAATGTGGAAATCCAATTTAGGAAAGACCATCAATTGCAACTAGTTACTAATTTTCACTCCTCTAAAGTGAGTACTATTAGGATCCAACCCTATTACAGGTTAAAAACACATTGTTGGGTGTCACCCTATTAGAGGATTTAATCACCCTGTTAGGAGTGGCCTTGCTAGAGGTATTTAGAAAATTCAATAGAAATATCACCTTGTTAGAGGATTTACAAAAAGATGTTAAGCCAACTCTATTAAGAGATTTGCATCACTACAACAATGGTTAGGGAGTAACAATGAGATGACCTAATTTATGATGTAACTGAATTGTTGATTATAGATCTCAATTCTAGCTTGTATACTTGATCCTTCTTGATCAAATGTATCTTTGCATCTCAACAAGGATGTTATGCTTATCCTTCTAATTCATTTCCTCTTGGCATCATCAAATCTTCAATTATGTTCCACTCTCCTTCACTTCTAATCCTCAACTTGACCTTATATTTATATCTCCATAATTATGAAGTTGGCTTGAATACAACTTAGAATAACTAATATTCATTTTCTTAGTTGGGTAGAACCAATAGACAAATCAATTTAGCTCAATATGTCAAAACAAGAAAATCCTTCATTAGCTGACCCTGCTCGGTAGACACTAATGCAGAAATGATTTTCCTATGTTAACCAAGTGATTTTCCTATGTTAACCAAGTGAACTTGGTTAACACTACATATTCACAAAGTTCTTTTGGTAACCAAGTTAGCTTTGTTAACACTAGTTCCATCCAACATTTCCTTCATTAATCGAATGAGCTTGGTTAACACTCATCTTTTGCAAACTTTCCTTTGACACCCAAGTGAACTCAGTAGACACTATCTTCATAACTAGGCAATGTTTGGAATTCTTAGTAGACATAGGAAATTGTCTTCAATGCTTGAGTGAGCTTGACATACACTGACTAGAAATAATATGACATTTTGTGTAACATTAAAGAAAATACACAATTAATCAATTATATTCAACAATCTCCCTCTTTGGCATTGATGGAAACACATGTCATAATGCAATGAAATTTTTAGAGCAAGAATAAAGTAAGCAACATATCCTTATTTTCATTTTGATTCTCATCTATCTTCTTCCAATGATGAACTTTGTCTTTGATATCAAACCAAGTTAATTCTCACTTATTGACATCTCATTCTCTTTTTCTTTATAAAATTTTCTATGAGATATGACAAAAAACTTATCCCTCTTTGAAATATCATGCCAAAGACAATATTTAGTGAATATCAATGTACCTTATGTACTAATTTGATGCAAGAGAATCCTAAGTTTCTCCCTCTTTGAAATATCATGCCAAAGACAATATTTAGTGAATATCAATGTACCTTATGTACTAATTTGATGCAAGAGCATCCTAAGTTTGCTTGCAATCTTGCACTCTTCTTCTTTATGCCATTTGCTACTGAGTTCTTAGTGGATGCCAAGTGAGTTCCTATGGTTTCTAAGTTCTTATTGGTGTTGAGTGATTTCCTTTGGGTGTTGAGTTCCTATTGGTGCCGAGTGATTCCCTTTAGGTACTGAGTTCCTGTTGGTGCTGAGTCATTTTCTTTGAGTGTCGAACTCATTTGGGTGTCAAGTGCTAGTTTTCTGGGAGTCTTCATTTGTCAAGTTGTTTGTGTCTGGCCCAACTTGGGCTAACTTGGCTTGCATTTAATTTTGGTATAGATAGTTTTATCTATTGAACCAACTTGTGGCTTTCTAGAATATTCTATAAGCTATTTTGGCAAGTATTTAGAGAGGTCTAGGTTTGAGTTTAAGTAGAAATCAAGGAAGAAGGAGTAGAGGATGCGAACTTGAAGTTGGTTATCAGGATTTGAATATATTTGTAATTGGTTATAACCTAGAAGGCCTTATAGCTAGGCATGTATGCTGAATATTTGATGAATCAATAAAGATATTCGTGTTTTCTCTCTCCTTAGTGTTGTACTTTCATGTTGTGTTTCCACTGTGTAACTCTTGTAGGTTGGTTTGGATAATTGGGTGAGCCCTTGGCCCTAATTATACACCCTTTGCCTATGTCAGTTGGTATCAGAGCTTGATTTTCATCCTTGTGGATATTGGATCGTGTAGAACCCTGATTCAGATTTGGTTGTAGGGTGGTAAATCTACAGATTTGACCTATAATTTGCAGAGGGTTACAATCTTTCAGGAACCTGATTTGTAAAGATTCTTCATGGTCGAAGAAATGTTGATGATGCTATATTATATTAGTTGAGACAAATTGCAGCCATATTAGATGTTGTAGAGATAACCCAGAGGAGAGGAGCACATCTTGATGATGTAAGTGATGATGAAGTAATAGCACCAAACCATAATCTAGAACCGAAAGATGATCAAGATGAGGAAATATTGTTGCAAGTGTTGTCTAGGGAAAATTCAAAGCTTGATGTAGAAGTTGTTCCTTATGATGGAAAATTGGATACCAATGCTATATTGGATTGGATCTCTAATATGGAGAAGTTCTTTGAGTATGAAAAGACTCCTGATAATAGAAAGGTGAAGATTGCAGTCACTAGGTTGAAAGCTCATGCATCACTATGGTGGGAGCACTTGCAAACTGATAAACAAAGGAGAGGAAAGGAGAAGATTATAACTTGGCCAAAGATGGTGAACAAGCTAAAGAAAAAATTCCTCCCTATTGATTACCAAGTTAGCTTGTTGAGAAAGATGTAAAATTTGAAACAAAAGGACATGATTGTGAAAGAATACATCGAGGAATTCTATAGATTGGACATCAGATCTGGACATGTGGATGATGATGTTGAGAAAATGGCAAGGTACATTAATGGATTGAGATCTAGAATTAAAGATGAAATAATTTTTGTGAAGTTAGAAAGTGTAGAAGAAGCATATCAATATGCCTTGAAAGCTGAAGAGATCTTGACAAAGAAGCATGAACAAAGAAAAAGAGGTAGTGGTAGCATATTCTAGAGAGGCAGAGGTAGATCTTATGGTGAAGGTGGAAGATCTAATAGTTTTATGTAGGATAAAGGAAAATTTGAAAGGAAGAGTGATGAAAAAGGCAAGACCCAATGGAAAAGTGGTAATTTTTATTAAGGAGGCACTAATTCTTACCAAGGAAGAGGTAATTCCTATTCTAGAGGTGGATTTCATGGTAATTGTTTCAGATGTAGTAAAGAGGGGCATAGATCTTTTGAATGTGAATTCTCTGAAAGTAGGCAAGGTAACAAAAATTCTATGATTTAAGAAGATGATGAGGGTTCTGCAAGTGACTTGAAGTTGGAGAAAATCTAATGGTGAGAAGAACCTTATGTAATAAGGGAAGTGATGAGGAACTTGTTTTAAGGAGAAGTCTTTTCAAAACAAGATGTAAGATGGCTAGAAAATGTTGCAAAGTGATCATTGATAGTGAAAATTCTACAAATCTAGCATCAAAAGAGTTGGTTACCAAGTTGTAATTACAAAGGCTGAAACATCCAAAACCTTATCATGTTTCATGGATCAAAGATGAGCATAAGATATTGGTAAGTGAACAATGTCTTGTGAAGTTCAAAATTGCACATTACTTTGATGAAGTTTTGTGTGATATTATGCCCATGGATTGTTGTCATATTTTGTTGGGTAGACCTTGCAAATATGATAGATATGTTGTGCATGATGGAAGATTGAACCAATACACTCTTTGGGTGAATGGGAAGAAACAAACATTGTACTACTATAAAAATTTGCATGGTTAATGGAAAGAAATTTGGAAAGGAAATGAAAATGAATCAAGTCTATTTTTCAATAATTCCTAGAGAACCGAGGGTTGGTAGTAATGACCGAGCAATAGAAGCTAGTAATGACTACATGATAGCAGATAGTGATAGTCAAGTTCCAGTAGAAATTACCAAATTGCTAAATGAGTATAAAGACATTATTGTCGATTATATTCCTAATGGTGTACCTCTAATAAGAAGCATAAGTCATTGTATGGATCTGGTTGTTGGAGCTAGTTTTCCAAATAAACCAGCATATAGATTGAAAACTGTAGAGAATGAAGAACTTAATAGACAAGTGCATGAGTTGTTGTAGAAAGGTTTTCTTAGAGAAAGCTTGAGTCCATGTGTTGTGCCTACTATATTAGCACTAAAAAGAATGGAGAATGGAGAATGTGTACTGATTCTAGAGCCATTAACAAGATAACAGTGAAATATAGGTTTCCTATGCCAAGGATGGATGACATAATGGATTGTTTGAGTGGAGCAAAGTATTTTACCAAGATTGATTTGAAGAGTGGCTATCATCATATCAGAATTAGAGAAGGTGATGAATGGAAGACTACTTTCAAGACAAAAGATGGTTTGTCTGGTGCCTTTTGGTTTGACTAATGCACCTAGTACTTTTATGAGGTTGATGATGAAGTTTTGAAAAGATTCTTGCATAAGTTTGTGATTGTTTATTTGGATGATATTTTGGTAGTCAGCAAGACTAAGGAAGAACATCTTGAGCATATTACACAAGTATTGTAGAGGTTGAAAGAGGAAAAGTTGCTGGTTAATCTAAAAAAGTGTTCTTTAATGCAAGAGGATATTGTGTATTTGGGATTTGTGATTTTAGTTGATGGATTGAAGATAGATCCTAAGAAAGTTAAAGTAATTTTGGAATGGCTTGCACCTAAGAATGTGGCTGAGGTAAGATCTTCATGGTTTGGCTAGTTTTTAAAAAAAATTTATAAAGAATTTCAGTTCTGTTTGTAATGCTACGATTGAGACAATGAGGGGAGATAAAATGGACTTCAAGTGGACACATGGAGCTGATAAGAGTTTCAAGACTTTGAAACTAAAGGTTGTTGAATTACCTATAGTAGCTTTACTTGATTTTAATAAAGTATTTCAAGTTGAATGTGATGCAAGTGGTAATGCAATAGAAGCTTTATTAAGTCAAGAAGGTAAGACTATTGTTTTGTTTAGTGAAAAGTTGAATGATGCTAAAAGAAAGTATTTCAGTGTATGATCAAGAATTCTATTCTATTTTTCAACCATTGGAGAAGTGGAGACATTATTTGATTCCTAAGGAGTTTTTGTTGTATACTGATCATAAAGCTTTAAAGTACTTGGGAAGTCAACATAAATTGAATCAAAGACATATGAAGTAGGTTGAGTACTTGCAGAGTTTTACATTTGTGATCAAGCATAAGAGTGGAGTTACTAAAATATTTTTTGATGCATTGAGTAGAAGACGTTCTTTGTTGACTAAAATGAAGGTTGAAGTTCTTGGTTTTGATGAAATGAAAGAGATGTATGATGTTGATCCTAATTTTTCTAAGGCATGGAGAGTGTAGACCACCAAATCTAATAGATCACATAAGTAAGTATGACGAATATTTCATTCAAGAAGGTATGTTGTTCAAAAGTATTCAATTGTGTATTCCTAGAAGTTCTATGAGGTTGAATCTAATTAAGGAAAAGCATAGTGGTGGATTGGCTAGACATTTTATTATTGATAAGACATTGAGTTTGCTGAAAGAGAAGTATTACTGGCCACAAATGTATAAGGATGTTCAAAAATTTGTAAAGAGTTGTGGAGTTTTTCAAGTTACAAAAGGGGTAAGTTACAAGACTGGTTTATATACACCTATTACTATTCTTGAAAAACCTTGGACTAACATTAGTATGGATTTTGTTCTTGGATTACCTAAGATAGTGAAGGGGTATGATTTCATATTTGTTGCAGTGGATAGATTTTATAACATGGCTCATTTCATACCATGTAAGAAGATGTCAGATGTTGAGCATGTTGTTGAACTTTTCTTTAAAGAGATTGTGAGATTGCATGGATTACCAAGAAGTATTATTTCAGATAGAGATAGTAAGTTTGTTGGTTATTTTTGGAAAACTTTGTGGAAGAAGATGGGTACTGAGTTGAAGTTTAGTGCTACATTCCATCCACAAACAGATGGAAAAATAGAGGTTGTGAATAGAAGCTTGGGTAATTTACTGAGATTTTTAGTTGGGAATAAGCCAAGTAATTGAGAGATGGTATTGGCACAAGCTGAATTTGCACATTGCAATTCTGTGAATAGGAGTATAGGGAAGACACCTTTTGAGATTGTAACTGGAATGCATCCTACAGGTATATTAGATTTGAGAGATGTTGCTAGTGAAGAAAATAAAAGCATTGTAGGAGAAGAATTTTTTGATTTTATGGAGTCTTTGCATAAGGAAGTGAACTTGAAATTGGAGAAAAGTAATTAGAAGGATAAGGAGAATGTTGATCAGTTTAGAAGACATCATGTTTTTGAAGTTGGTAATGAGGTAATGGTTTATTTGCAGGAGAAGAATTTGCTGATTTTATGGAGTCTTTGCATAAGGAAGTGAAGATGAGATTGGAACAAAGTAATTAGAAGTATAAGGAGAATGTTGTTAAATTTAGAAGACATCATGTTTTCTTGTTGGTACATATAGTAAGCTAAAGATGAAGAAATTTGGACCTTGTAAGATCTTGAAATTGTTTGATAGTGGTAATGCATATGAAGTGAAGTTATCTGGTGACATGGATATATCTCCTATATTTAATGTTGCTGATTTATACAAATATCATGAGTTAGACACTAAAGTTTTTGTACATGATGATTATCCTAAGAAGTAGATTGAAGAAGTTGAATAGATTTTGGATTAGAGAATTGGTAAAAGTACAAGAGGAAAAGACTACTATGAATATTTGGTCAAGTGGAAGAATAGACCAATTAAAGATACTACATGGATTTCTCAATCTGAGTTGGATTCAGCTCAGGTTGTGACACTTGCATGATTCAAGAGAATTTTCTTCTCCAACCTCGATTGTCTGATGTAGGAGCGTCCTAGGTTTCCTTGCAATCTTGCACTCTTGTTCTTTTTGTCTATTGTTGTTGAGTTCTTAGTGTATGCCAAGTAAGTTCCTATGGTTGCCAAGTGAACTCTTTGGATGCTGAGTGAATCCTATGGTTGTCAAGTTCCTATTGGTGCCGAGTGATTTCCTTTGGGTGCCAAGTTCTTGTTGGTGTCAAGTGATTCCCTTTGGGTACCAAGCTCTTGTTGGTGCCAAGTCATTTCCTTTAGGTTTCGAGCTCATGTGGATGTTGATTATGAATTTTTTGGGAGCCTTCATTTGCCATGTTGTCTGTGTCTAGTTCCAATTTGGGCCAACTTGGCTTGCATTTAATTTTGGTATAGATAGTTTTATCTGTTGAACCAACTTGTGGCTTTCTAGAATCTTCTATAAGTCATTTTGGCAAGTATTTAAAGAAGTCTAGGTTTGAGTTTAAGTAGAAAGAAAGGAAGAAGGAGTAGAGGATGTGAAATTGAACTTGTTTATCAGGATTTGAATATATTTGTAATTGTTCGTAACCTCGAAGGCCTTATAGTTGGGCATGTATGCCAAATAGTTGATGAATCAATAAAGATATTCTTGTTTTTTGTCTCCTTGGTGTTGTACTTTCATGTTATGTTTCTGCTGTGTAACTCTTGCAAGTTGGTTTGGTAATGGGTGAGCCCTTGGCGCTATTTATTTACCCTTTTCCCGCATCATGATTCATTTGCAATATGCCCTTTGTCAATACTGCACCAACTGATGGTCTTCAACATGCTTTGGTTGATGCATCGCTAAACTTCATTTAGTGAGCTTTAGATAGGGGAATGACCCCTAGCTTACCTCTTAGATATAGAAATGCATCCCTAGGTGAATATGTTTGCAATTTATTCTTTAGTATTTACATATTCCAATCTAACTTCTTTATCTTGTACCAATTCTCTCAAAAAATGATATTTTATAGAAATGTGTTTTGTTTTGGTATGCATCACTAGATTCTTTGATATATTAATTTCACTAGTGTTATCACAATATATAACCACTAGATCCTTGATCTCTATTTTCATACCTAGCAATAGTTTTTTAAACCAAACAATATTAGAACAATTAACTACTAATACCACATATTATGCCTTTTCTATGGACTAAGAAATAAAATTGTTTTTCTTGCGTGTCCAAGACACTAGTCTTTTATCAAGAAAGAACACTCCACCACTAGTTCTCTTTCTGTCATCAATACTTCCTACCCAATCAGCATTTGTGAATAGTTTTAAATCCAAATTGCCTCCTCTTTTGTACCATAAACCATATTCTTTAATACCTTTTAGATATCTCATGATTCTTTTGATTTATATCATGTGATTTTATTTTAGATTGTTGAGAATCTTGCCACCATACTAACTGCTAATTCAATATCAAGCCTTGTATACATAACATACTGTAATTTTTCAATCATTGATTTCTATGTGGTCTAATCTCCTTCTTTGGAATCATCATTTTTGGAAAGCTTATGTCTAGTAGACATAGGGGTTCCAATTGGTCTTGATTCTTCCATTCCAAATCTCTTTAGTATCTCCTTGATATATTTAGATTGAGTAATGTAGATACCATCTTTCTTCTGCTAGATTTGCAATCTAGCAAAGAATTTGATTTCTCCAAACATAGATATCTCAAATTTTTTACTCATTTCTTTTGAAAATACTTTCCACAAGTCATCATTTCATATGAATATAGTGTCATCCACAAATATTTCTGCCAACATAATCTTCTTATCTAATCCTTCTTTGATATATAGACTACTATTATCATTTGTCCCTTGAAAACCAATCTATATCAAGTAGTTATGAAGTATTTTATACCAAGCTTTGGGAGCTTGCTTGAGACCATATAATGTTTTTAATAATTTGTAGACCATATCTCTTTTGCTAGGATCTAAAAAACCTTCAGGTTGTTCTATGTAGACTTCCTCATCAAGAATTCCATTTAGAAATGTAGATTTTACATTCATTTGATAAACTTTAAATCCTTCATGTGTTGCATTGCTAGTAAAGTTCTAATACCTTCTAATCTTGCAACAGGAGCAAAGTTTCACCATAATCAATACCTTCTTGAGAATAATCTTTACATACTTACCTCACTTTATTTTAAGAAACTTCTCCATCTTTATTTAGCTTATTTTTTAATACCCACTTTGTGCCAATTACATTTTTATCCTTAGGTCTCAAAACAAGAGTCCAAGTTTTTTTCTTCTCTCTATATTCTATTTCTTTATTCACTTCTTCAATCCAACTTTCATCTTCCAAAGAATCTTTAATATTTCTAGGTTCAAATTTAGCAAGTGAACATGTACCTTTCAATTTGTTTCTTATCATTGTCCCATCTGATTTGTCTCCAATGATTTGGTCAAGTGCATGATTCCTTCTAACATATCTTGCTAGCATAGGTACTTTAGATTTGGATTTTGTTTCACTAATTTCTTCATGATCTTCTATGATAAGATCAGGTCCCATTGTCTATGACTTAGGTCCATTAGACTCAGTTTTCTCTAGTAACAGCTCAGTAACTTTTGACTGTGACTTGAGTCCTTCAAACTATGACTCAGATTACACTGATTGCAACTTGGTAATATTTGGAGATTTTGGGGACTTGAGAGGTGAGGCCTCCTTTCTTCCTAATAGATTTGGTATAGTATCAGGTTCACAGTAAACAAATCTTCTATAATCCTTAGGCTCCTTGTTGCTTTCTTCTTCACTCTTTCTTGCAAGCTCATCAATTCTCACATATGCACTTTCTATAATATTATAAGTAGACAAATTCAAACATTTGTATGCTTTTCTTCTATAGAAGTATCCTAAGAATATGCCTTCATCACCTTGGACATCAAATTTACCTTTCCTAGATTCTTCCAAGATATAACATTTGCTGCCAAATCCTTTCAAGTAACTTACATTAGGTTTGTAGCAATACCATATTTCATAAGGAGTTTGATTCAAGTCTTTCTTCAACTGTACTTTGTTCAAGGTATGCACTGTAGTACTGATTGCTTCCTTCTAGTATTTGATTGAAACATTATTTTCTATCATCAATGTTCTTGCACAATCCATGATGGATCTATTCCTTCTTTTAGCTATACCATTCTATCGAGGTGTAATAGAGGTTGATATCTATCTCTTAATTCTTTTTTCAATGAAAAATTCATTGAATTCATTAGAAATGAATTCACCACCTCTTTCTAATCTCAAACATTTCAACTTCTTTCCAATTTCTTTTTCTACTCTTGCTTCATATTTTTCTTTTAGAGACATTACAGTTGTCATTCTAGAATAGTCATCAACAAAAAGAATGAAAAATTTATCTCCATTGTAACTTTATATTCTAATAGGTCCACATAATTATGTATGTAAAAGCTCTAAGACCTCTTCAGAATGATAGTTCTATCTTTTGAAACTAATTTTTTCCATCTTACCAATTTGACAATTTTTGCATAGACCCATATCAGGTTTCCTCAAGTTAGGAATACCTCTTACTCTTTTGTATTTTCTTATCTTAACCAGGTTATCAAAGTTCACATGACATAATATTTTGTGTCATAACTAGTTTTCTTCTACTTGAGCAATAAAACATTAACTTCCATTGAGATCTAGATAGAATAGATTACCTTTTGTTTGTTTGCTAGATCCAGCTAGATTTCCTTTTCCATCCAGCATTTTGGCCTTCTTATTCATAAATTCTATGTTGAATCGAATATTATTCAACTGTACCACACTCAGTAGATTATATTTTAGTCCTTCAACCCAATAAGCATTGTCACATCTAAGTTCATTGGTTAATGAAATACATCATTTTCCCTTTATGAAACAAGGTTCATTGTTTCCAAATCTCACATTACCACCATCATAATGTTCTATGTGCTTAAAATTTGTTTTGTCTCTAGTCATATGATCTGAGCAGCCACTATCAATAATCCATGTGTCATTTTTGCTAACATGAGAGGTAAGTCCCATTTTATCTCCTTCATCATCAAATTCATCTTTTATAACTATATATACCATTTCATCTTCACTATTATCAGAATCTTTATTCATAAAACAATATTTTTTAGCTTTGTCCTTGTAGTCCGTGTAGTTTTTGAATTCCTTCTTGGCTTTTTACTTATTTCTTTTCTTTTTATCCTTTTCTTCTTTGTTTGGGAACCTTGCAGCAATGTGACCAACTTCTTCACAAGAAAAATAGATTAGAGGAATCTTACCTTTGTAATTTCCTCTACCTTTGGAATATTTCCTTACAAGTAGGGCTTCAAAAACTTCAAGATAACTATCTAAACTTTCTTCTTCAACATCACTTTTAGATTGACTAGCCTTTGATCTCTTACCCATTTTCTTGAGTGAAATCTTGTCTTCAAATGCAAACTCAATACCTTTGGAACTAGGGACATAGTTACCATAGTTATCCAACTCAAAAGCTATCAATCTTCTAACTAGAGAATCCAATGTTATTTTACTATTTCTATTAGATCTCATCTCTTGAATAGTAGACACTTCAATTGCATAGATAGGAAGAAGGGTTCTAAGTGCCTTGCTTACAACCATTTTTTCAGAAATGCCTTCTCCGGATGCTTTGATCATGCTAATACCTACTTTGATTCTCTCAACATATTTGAATTATTTTCATCTTCTCTCATCTTTGTCTAATCAAATTTTCCTCTGAGACTTTTAGCTTTAGTTCTTCTTACATTATCAACTTCTCCATAGATATATTTTAACTTGATTGACATATCATAAGCTATAGTGCAAATTTTGACTTCACCAAATTTAGTATAATTAAGAGCACAAGCAATGTCAATTATCATGATGTTATGATTTTTCTTTTTAGAAATATCTTCAACTAATAATTTTATATTAGGAGTCTTGTATTCATTATCAAAATATTTACAACCTAAATCACTAATAGTTGTCAGATGTAACCTCATAAGTCCTTGCCATGTTGCAAAGTTTTATAGGTTCAACTTGGGAATCTCTCTTTTGTAAGACATCTTGATCTTTAGCTTTGGTCCTTAAAGCCTTCTCTATAAGCACCAAACACTCTAATACCAATTATTGAAAATATAAGAGGAGTAACTAAGAGAGGAGTGGTGAATCATTTACTACAAAAATAAATCCTAGATCCCTTAGATGTTAGTACAAAACAAACTCTGTTGAAGCTCAGAAAACACACAAAAAAATGTTGTAACTTGATAAACATTGAAATAGCTTGGAAAATGCTTAACATAAAAATCTTTAAGATATTATCTATGATTAATATTACTTTAACTTAGTTACAAACACATAAAAGAAACGACATGAACACACTTGACACCAAGATTTAACATGGAAAACCACCAATTACAACTAGTTACTAATTTTCACTCTTCTAAAGTGAGCCTAGTTAGGAGACAACCCTATTAAAGGTTAAAAAACACATTGTTAGGTGTGACCCTATTAGAGGATTTAATCACCCTATTAGGAGTGGTCTTCTTAGAGTTCTTTAGAAAATTCAATAGAAATGTCACCTTGTTAGATGATTTACAAATAGTTGTTAAGCCAACTCTGTTAAGAGATTTAGATCACTTCAACAATGATTAGAGAGTAGCAATAAGATGACCTAATTTATGATGCAACTCAATTGCTAATTATTGATCTCAATTCTAGCTTGTATACTTGATCCTTCTTGATTGAATGTATCTTTGCATCTCAACAAGGATATTCTACTTATCCTTCTAATTCCCTTCCTCTTGACATCATCAAATCTTCAATTATGTTCCACTATCCTTCACTTCTAATCCTCAACTTGACCTTATATTTATATCTTTCATATTGTCAAGATGGATTGAATACAACTTAGAATAACTAGTATTCATCTTCTTAGTTGGCTAGAACCAACAGACAAATCAATTTAACTCAATATGCCAAAACAAGAAAATTCTTCATTAGCCAACCCTACTCGGTAGACACTAACTTAGAAATGACTATCCTATGTTAATTGAGTGAACTTGGTTAGCACTACATATTCACAAAGTTCCTTTGGTAAATGAGTGAGCTCAATTAACACTGGTTCCATCCAACATTTCCTTCATTAACTGAGTGATCTTGATTAACACTCATCTTTCTCAAATTTTCCTTTGATGCCCAAATGAACTTAGCAAACACTATCTTCAAAACTAGGAAAACTCTAGAATGATTGGTAGACACAAGAAACTATATTCAATGCCTGAGTGAGCTTGACGTAGATTGATTGGCAATAAAATGACATTTTGTGTAACATCAAAGACAATACACAATTAATCAATTTTATTCAACACTACCTAGATTTTGGGTTCTGCCTAGCCCTCTACCCAAAAATCATGTGTGTCACATTTGAAGTAAATTGAAAATTAAGGTAATTCTGAGTAAAGGAGCACATTAGCACACCTAGAGTACATATGCACCTTGTCAAGGTGTGCTAGTGTGCTAAATGCACTAGTCTGCATGTGCTTCCCCTTAGAGGTGCATACCTAAACACATGCACAAATGCACACAACCAAAGGGTACACATGACCCCAAGTCTATAAATACCTAGGGCCATCACCCTCCCCCTTCACTCATAATCCTCTTTTCAACCTCTACAAGCATAGATCCACACTTACAAAGGTTTGGAAAACATCCTCAACCTATACACATAATACTTGGTTAACACACATGAAGGTATGCACATGTGCACCTATCCAAAGTGCATAGGTATGCACCTTTATTTAATTTTTGAAACCTAAGTTTAAACCTCACCTAAAACCCAAGGAAAAGGTGTGCATGTGCACATCTCACCAAGTTGTGCACATGCACACCTTTATCACTCAAATAAAAGATCCTAATGTAATGGTGTGCACATGCACACCTTATCAAGGTGCACATTTGCACACCATTTTTTACACCCTTGACCTAGCATAGTCAACTTAAACCCCTTAAGAAAAAGCACATATGCAATGTGCAAAGTAGCACACATTCACATGTGTGCACTCCACAAGGGTGCACTACTACAAGAGTGTACCATAGTGCATTCAATAATCTTTTCAAATCCATTTAACACACCTAGCAAACCTATCAAGGTGCACAAGTTGTTAGCATGTATGTTCATACTATTGGGGAGTATTGTAGAACATTGATGTGATGTATAACTATGTTTTTCATTTATGACAACATAGTAATAAGTTAGTAAAAAATTGGCAAAGCAGTAGACTATGATTTTTGCATTAATAACAATACATTGCATATCTGCTCATGTGTAGTTACTAGCATATACCATAGTGTGTATGTGACATGTGGGAAAGTGCATAGAACCTAAATAAACTATGTAAAAAATTTATTAATGATTTATAAAGAATCATAGTTAAATAAAGCATTGGGAAAATGTTTTATATTGTATGATCGATATAGCACATTATATTTGGAATGAAGGGTTGCGTAGTTAACTAGAGGTAGTAAACTAACAACTAATGATGTCAATGAGTGTGTAGGTACATAAGTCACACATGTGAAATTTTGTGTATAACAATGAGCCGACAACATTAATTAAATGTGTATTTCATTTAATTAACTTATAACAAAGTATGGAGCCAACTCAAGAAAATTAATATTGAGTGTGGTATAAATGAAAGATGTTTTCTGAGTTTTAGACATCATTTTTTGGAGATCAAGAAGAAAAGAAGAATTTTGAAATAAAGGTGTAGAGTAACCTACTAATGTGTGACCTCGATGGCTACTATTGATGGGTTCAAAGTTCCAGAATGGATTGCATGATCTAAAGGTGAAGAAGTCTGATGTACTAGACATAGGAAAAAGTTAAAAATTATTTCACATCTATTATTCTGAAAGGAATAGTATCGAGATCAACTGGATAATGGGTTCATTGATATGATCTTAAAGCTATTTGGATAGTGGGTTCAGTTGCCTTCTACAACTCCTAACAGGGTTGCAATCTCTTAACAGGGATTCAAAATCTCCTAGCAGGGACTCTTTATACTAAGTTTTGTAATGGACTCCTAATAGGGTCCATCCTCTAACAAGAAATATTCAAATTAGTACATTATTTTTTGGGCATCATTCCCTTTGGGGTTTTCCCTTTGATCAAGGGTTTCCTTAGTCAACATATCTGGTGTTATTGTGTATGAGCATTTCTTTATGATTGTTGTTTACTTGTTTGAATATTTAAGAATTTCTTAGGATTAATATATAACTGATTCACCCGCCACCCCTCTCAGTTATGTTGGTGATCCATTATTTCTAACACAAGGTGACTAAACTACTTATTAGAGCTTTAAAGAGGTTTTTTAAATGGTTTTGCTAGGGTTTTGGGTTTTGGGTCTAATTATTTGGTAATTAGGGTTCAGTAGGGGTTGAATTTAAATTTTTTGGACTAATGTGTTTTGTTTTGTGTAGATAAAATGGTTTCCTCATCATTCTCACTTGTAGAGAAGATGGATCCAAAATTAGTTGTTTTCAAGTTTCAAGGTGCACCAAAGAAATCATGCTTTCAAGATGCACATTTAGAGGTTAAAGATATTGAGTTGGGACATATAAATTGGAACACATTCTTGTACTTTGCAACAAGCCTAAGTACAGTTCCATGATGATCTCAACACTTATCAGATCATACTTGGTTAATGTTGTCTCACATCCCACATTAGTCCAATCTTCAAAGCTTTTCATGGCCTTGGTAGAGAATTATGTGTTAGAAGAAAGAGTTGTGAAGGTATAACAAGGGAGATAGCCCTAGACTTGAGGCCAAAAAATATTGAGAAAGTTTTCCATCTCTCAAGAGTTGATCAATATGTGAAAATTACTTATCATCAAGCTAAAAGATGGTATAGGGAAAATGAAAAAGAAGCTAAAGAGATCATACAATCATCATTCTTGATTGATAGAAGATTAGTGGAATGAAGAGAAGACAAGGTAGATATGACTAGAGGATACATGAAGGATGACATCTGATATTCCATTGTCCTTTTGAGAAGGATTATGGGTTTACCAATAGTTGGGCACCTGAATATTTGGATGGTACATTTTATTGAGACCATTAAAATAGCTAAAATGCTAATTGATTGGGAGACAATACTAAGTGAAAATTTAGGTGAGCATTGGTAGGAGTCAAAGTTCACCCCATGTTTTACATGACATCATACATGGTGTATATATTGGTGGCAAGGACAACTCACTATCCAAGATTATATAAGAAGGGAAGCATCCAAGATGCTAATGCTTGGCCTTATGTGGTATATCCCCAACTAGTATAGAAGAAGCTCTCAGATCAAAGCAAATAATACATAATAGTAAATGATGCTTTCATTTTTGCAATCATTTGGTTTATTTAGGGTGATTATGCCAAGAGGATATCATTAGAGGCAACAACAAGGGTTGTAGAGATGGGTGCCTATTACATCTAGTTCAAGACATTCACCTACATAAGGGTAGCAGGTACAACTATGAATCTAAAGAAACTCCTAAGACATCTATTAGATAGGCTCATTTTATTGGAGATTGCAAGACAACTTATATTTACATATGATAGAATGATGAAGCAACATAGGAAGACTTGGGTATGGCCCATCACTATAGGTCCATTTGAAGTTGAGAAAAAACATGATATCATGACCTTTGATGTAGAATGGGATCAATAGCCCTTGGAAGATTACAACTCTCCTTATCCATTTTTTGATAATATTGGCATAGCTTTACTTTTGGCATGAAAACAGTTTGTTCATGAAGATGTAGTAAAAGATCATTGGATGAATGCAATAGATGACTATGATAGCTAAATTAGGGATTATTGTAGGATGACTCTATATCTGATAGGAAGTGGTTTGAAGATAAAGTTCCACTAAAGATTGTCGAACATGACACTAAAGAGGTCTTAGATCCCTTGTACAATCTATTGGAGTTCTTTTTGGTAAGGAACATACTAGGTTGCTTTGAACCTAATATGAGGGTGCAAAAGATAGAGACCAAGCCTAAGGAATAGTTAAAACATATATTTAACTGGGTTTGTCTTAACTCTGGACCAACTTCAATAGAATCACTAGGACTCCCTTCACTTTAGGCTTTGCAAGGCCAAGGTGGAAAAACCTCAGGGATTGTTATGACTAATTCTATGATATTCTTCAATTAAAAACTATTCCTTATAGCAAAAAGTGGTCAATATTCTTCAATGATTCACTAATAACTTCCTTATCATAGTAGTTAACTATAACTAAGAAGATATTGCAAACAAGTAACAGCCAGCTATTTTAGTTCTTCATTATATAAAATGGTAAATTGATTGTTTAAATTTTTTGTATTTAGCAACTATATGAATCATCAACTTGCAACTAAAATTAAGTGACCAGTGGCTTGTCCATTGCTATATAGAGTCAAAATCGGCAACTCGGACCTATTTAATCAACTTGTAATTAAATCTATCAATAGTGACCTTTGAATTTCAATTTTTCCATATCCTTCTCATAAACCCTAAACCCTATGACTTACAAAAAGTAATTTCTTAATTCTTTGAATTAATAGCAATTAGTAAGGGATACACAATTCATCCAAATTGAATTAAACTAAAACAAACTTTTTCATTTCAATTTCAAGATCACAGATATACAAGGAAGGAGACAAAACTCAAAGACACAGATATGCATGATTTCCTTTCTTGTATTTATTTCCCTTTGAAAAATGAATACAATATTAATAAGGTCTCAAAATATAACTCAAAACTTGACAACTAATACTTGGTCTTTGCTCTATTCTCAAGTATACAAAAATTATTATATTCATATAATTACAAAAACATGGATGGACTTTAAAAAGGCATAAAACATGAAAATTCTACAAACTACCAACCTCTTACTCCACATCTTAGGAATCCTTATATAGAGGATTACAACAAGCTTTAGATGGGAGAGTAGGTGTCAAAACTTAATCGGTCAAAAAGTAGGAGGCAAAACCTTTGATAGCTTACATTGATTCATTCCTTTGTAGTTGGAAAGTAGATAGGAAAGTGGGTGCAAAAAGTAGATGACATTATGGAAGAAGTCTTTACTTTAATTCTTTTGTCCTCTTTCATCTCCTTCTCTCTTCTTGTAGCATTCCTTTTGTTGTCTCTATCTAATCATCTTCTTGGGATGGTAGAGCCTTAATGTCTACTATTACTTCCCATATGGCCACATTTGTGTCTATCTCAGGCCAAACAACATCCTTAACTACATTTAATTCTTCTATGCATTTATTCCACTTAGAATAAATAATAGCCTTTACTTCTCCAAGGACTTTTCTAATATCTGATTCTATTCTAAAAATAAAATCAATCAAATCATAGACATCATTTACATCTATCTCATTTTTGCAGTAGGCTACAAACCCTGGATGTCTCAAAATATCTTCAAAAGAAGAAGATCATTCCTATCATTCCTTAAAAGCTTCATTATTATCTAAAATACTAGGAATGAAATTTGGAATCTCCACAGCAATTCCCTTCATTTTCCCTTGGATCAATTGCATCTTTCCTATGAAGAATCCATGTAGCTCCCTTATCTTGTTTAACATTTTTCTAGTATTAATAATTACCACCTTGGGTAATTCCTTTTTCTAAGGTAGTAGAGGGACCAAATTATCAAAAAAATGTGCTTAAGGCTCCCATGTTGTGAACAGAGGAGATAGAAGGTCTAATGCCTCTGAGCACTTGTATTCAACTCCTTGCAAGCTAATGTAGTTGATGTACAAAATTTGTGAAACAACCTATAAGGTACCAATTTTGTCCATAAGGAAATTATGTATTTTCTTAATTTCCAATTCCTTAGCACCATCCCATTCATCAATAACTATATGTTGGGCTTTTCCCATAACTGCAATGTCAACTTTAGTTTAAGCTTCATGTTCCTTCACCTCAGTAACAAGTCTAGCCAAAACCATTACATTCCCTATCTCATCTTCCATGTTAGTTATCTTCTTTTCTAGGACATAAGTTCTCTTCAACTCTTCTTGAAATTTTTTTCTAACGTCAATGGATATGCTATAAGTTGTGTATAGTTGTTCTTGTAATGTATCCATCTTGTTCTTCCCCATTAATGATGTTGTATTCACCAGATTGTAGATTTGGTCATTGGATACAATGGAAACATTTCAAAAAGTTACATTTCCCCAAGGGGACTCCTTTATCTCCATGAGATTTGGTTTATTATCATTTGGATTCATGCTCCATATTGCTATTGTCTTATTTTCTATGTTAAAACCAGCCCATTACAACTCACCAGAGATATTAGTTTCTTCAAAAGAGATTGATTTTTCTTATTTTCTAATCTGGTCTAATATAAAAGAGGAACTAAATTCCCAACTAGGAAAAAGAAGCATTCCACTTCTCATTACTAATGCTCTTGCTTCCTCAACTTTGAGATTCTCACTATTTGGATCAGAATCCTGCAACCTTTGAACTAACTATGCAATTCTCTTAGCTGAATCCCCAGGCTGCAATTTAAGGTGAGTTCATTCTTTTTTACGTTATAAAGAAATGACTTAAATTCATCATAATTAACAAATTGGTCATCCTTTATAAAATTCTCAGCCTAAATTATTCTTTCATCCAACATCTGAATCTACAATTTAGTCATGGTGGGGATCTTTTCATGCTCAGCTACTTGTTTGTTTACAAAATTGTGTCTAATTGTATTGAAGAACTTTGATGCCTAAGGAATAACTTGCAATGCCTTTCCTCTATTTTTTTTAGGGATCTAAATCATCTTTTGCTTCTTTTTTCCTTTAGCCCATAAAGATCTCTATGGTAGATCATCCTCAACCTCTATAGTTATAACATCCTCTTGCTAAGGAGACCAGAGTTATTCTCTATCTCTAAAATCTTTAGGCACTTGTGTCATAAATTCATTAAAAAAATTCAAACACCTATTGTACCTATCAAGATATGGTGCTTCATGGTGAAAACCCTTGAAAGATGGGTTTGTTTCCCTCATGGCTTCCTCTAACTTCAATATCTTTCACCATTTTTGAGTCCTATCTCTGCATACATCTATTTGCAAATAGTTCATGAAGCAATCTTCCTCCCAAATTGGCTTGCTACTAGGAAGAGTGTACTTCCTCATTTGTTTCAAAGCATTCCTCACCAAATCATTTGGATTATAGGTTCTAGCTTGGGCAAAGGGAAGTTTAAAATAAGCTAAACATTGATCTATCTCTTCTATGGCATCCACGCCTATAAGAAAATTACCTATCTTTATATTTCTAGCTACAAAAGAGCCTTTCCTAATAGCAGGGCCTAGATATTCTCTATTCATCATTAGTAATTTTTTGAAGAATTATAACTGGCTATTCTTTCAGGGACATGTCTAGGTAATACATGGGGAGGCTAAGGACACACAAATACTCTTATAATTGAAAAGTTTTCAAATGAAAAAAAAACTAGCCCAATCATAGCTAAGTACCTTATCCTCATTTGGGCAAGAAAATGGTCTTATTAACATCCTTACTCTCCTACGTATTCTCTCATTTATATCCATTAACATATTCATGATTGAAAATACAAAATCATTATAGAAAAAAATATTACTAGCATAGGGATAAAACCTTTGCTAG
This sequence comes from Cupressus sempervirens, assembly GCA_028749045.1. NCBI lineage: Eukaryota > Viridiplantae > Streptophyta > Pinopsida > Cupressales > Cupressaceae > Cupressus > Cupressus sempervirens. Next base: position 914,200,285 of record CM053787.1, on the reverse strand, counting down.
GAGCGAGTCCACAATTGCATAGGTAGGGTTTCTCCATTCTCCTCAGTAGCCTCGATAAAGTCTAGACTATCATACCCTATATTCTTGAAAAGGATAATGTGCATCAGTAATGAATAATGGAAAAACCTAAATTTTCCCATGTCTCCCTTTTGAGTAGCCTCAATTTCTTCATGCATCCTATTAATGATGTATTCCACAAAGTCATAACAGACATTATGATTTGGATCCTAGATATCTAATGCCTTGATATATTCATAGCCTAGGGCATTCATGGTGTCATCAATGTTAAGTACCTTTCTAATCTCATAGATGGTATATCTAAAATATTTTTAGAAGAAATCCAAAGGCAATAGTTTCCTTGCCTTATTAGAAAACTCCCCTTTTTCCTTCTTTGATTTGGGAATGTGCCTCCTCATGATAGTTCCAATATAGAAAGTCTTGGAATTCTTGAAGGTCTCATTCATTTTTTCTTTCTCAATTTTCTTTGTGAGAGGTCCTCCTAGATCAAAAAATTCATCAAAAGTTTCCCTATCTAATCTAAAAGGACACTCATATCTTTTCTATGGAAGGCCTTGGTTGTCAAATTGTAAGACTTGATTAGTGCCTTCACCAAATCAACATCAACTATCACCTCTAGCACTATCAACTTTGCCATGTTTCTGATCCATGGGTTAAAGATTGGTGAATTTTCATACCTATTTTGATTAAAATACCAAAATAATTCATTCATGTTGGCTTTAGGTACAATGGAATCCCTATATAAGGAGTATACATCTGTGAAGATGTGGAAATTCAATGTTTGAGAATGAGAACACCCTGGGAGAAAATATACCCACTCTTCTACATATAAAGCTGCCAATTTTGGCTTTGCCTACTCTGAGACCTATGAAGATTCTTCCACATCAACCTGAGCAATCATCTTTCCCTCTTCCTATGTCATGTTCACTACATCTAAAGATTTTGGAATAATATCTATTAATATTAGCTCTGATAAAATTGAGAAATTTCTACAAATTTATGGCACTCAAACTCTTACCTTTGAACTTATGCAAAATATTATAGAATTAAGAATTTTTTACATCAACTTATTAATGGAGGGAATGTAATAGAGGGGAATTTATGTCTCTTAATCTCAACATGTGTAGGAAATCTCAAAAATTGTAAAAGTGTAGAGTAATGACATGTACAACCAGCTTTTGAATTCTTTTATGCACCTTTTGATAGGACATGCCCTTTAAAGTCATAATGAGGCTTCTAACAGTCATTTCTTAGTTTAAAAATATTCCTTACAACTTGGTGACCATAGAATTTTACTTATTTCTACCACTTTGTGGTCTATCCTCTATTTTGTGTGACTAACCATTTGACCAAGTGACCATGGGTTCTAACCCTTTACTTAACTTCAATCGTGCAGTTTTTGCCCTATGTTAACATCAAAACTTAACATTACCAACCCTATGATCACCTTTACTTCATGAAGTTGCAACCAAATTAACTTTTATATTCACTAACTATGTGACTAGGAAATCAAGCCTTTATGTAGTTTTATAAAAATGATTGAAGGGTCGCAATTTACTTCTCTTACTAGTTAGTGAACATTGTGACTACACAATTTAGTATCTTTTTAACCCTTTTGCCTAGTCATAGTTAGAAACTTAATTCTTTAGCTTACCTCATGACCATCCAAACAAAAACAACACTTTTGAAAGCAAATCATCACCATGTGTCATACTATCATTATATCACTATGCATGAAAACCTTGCAACTTTGGATAGTGACATAAAGACATCTTTTGATATTAGTCTTAATCTATGGTGGAGACTTTTTCTTGGAAACTTTACCTTAGCCAAGTCCACATGATAGGTGTCACCCCATCGCTATCTCACTAAGATTAAAATACCTCTAGATTCTTGTAACAACAAAGAAATAACCCTTGATTACTTCAATCTGATGGTCCTAGAAAATTTTTGCTTGCTATCCATGATAGTACCCTTGACCAATCAGAAACTACCTTTATGCTACATCACTTTGACACTGAACTACCACATCCCTAGGTTCAATCCACATGGTGGCATGTCATACCTCCACAACCTTAACCCATGGTTTTGATCTAACTCTAGTGATCCTATGATTGAAGACTGTTCACAAGCTCTTAAGCATCATTGCACACTCATAGCAAAAAATTGACATAACATATTACTAAGGTGACCATGAGATCAAAGTCATATCAACTACTTCACTTGTTGTGGTTAGGGAAAAAAAAAACCACCAATCTACTACTACTTAGCAATCAAAGGGGAAAACTAGCTTTGTCGAGTCACACCATTTGTTGTTGTGGTTTGATAAAGAGCCTTGACCCTGTCACTAACCATAGTTTCTTGGTCACATACTTAAAGCACATGAGTATTCATTAGAAATACAAGATTTAACATTTTTATGCTAACCTTTGAGGTATTTGAAAATTCAAAATTTGAAGAGCATGGGCCTAAAAACTAGGGTTTTCTTAGGGTAAAGCATTTTGATGAAAATCTCATAGAAACCCTAAGTACCTAGCATAGATAATAAATTTCAAAATGAGGGTTTTTATAGGGGATGAAAACATACTATAATGAATCCAAACTACTCAATGGTTTAGAACAATTTAACAATACAATTTGGATAAAAAGCCTATTCAAAATGAGGGCTAACATAATCATGACAAGATATTTGATAAACCAATTATGAATACAAAAATTAACAAGGAAGAGAATCAAGATATCAATAATAGGGTAAGACATGTAATTCAATTGATAAGAGACTAGATCAAGAATCCCTTTAAGTTGGACCTTGTTCCTTAGATAATCACCTTCCAAGCCACAACACGACTAGTAAAGGGTAAAGGTGTAAAATTTACAATGTAAACATTCCCTACCCATTCTCCAATCAGTCCAAAAATGGTATATAAATATGATAGGGATGATGGGTAATTTAGAGCTAACAAGGGGAAGAATAAGAGGAAAAGAGCTTCTCCAAAGCAAGCAAAACCCAAAGCTGAAGAACCTCAACAAGAACAGGTGACTCAAGCCCAAGAGGCAACTCAAGCACCTAAGAACCAAGAGCCTCAAAATGAAGAAGTGACTCAAATGAAATATATTCCACAAGTTCCTCTACTAGAATAGGAAGCACATGAGGTATCCCCACCTACACAAAAGGAATAAGCCTCTCCTTCACTTGCTAAGAAAGCTAGAGTTGGACCTACTATTAGAAGGACTAGGAGGTAGAAGATACAAAGAAAGGTTATACTTATTCCTCTAGTCTTGAAAATCATCCCTAAAGAGAATGAAGAGTATGAAGAATATCAAGAAGAAAATCTCATGTTGAGTCCAAGGACATGCTTGGCAAGGGCTTCCCGAGAAGAGAGGAGGAGCTCTACCATCAAGCTACCATCCATTCTCAGGAAACCTATTGAGGTTACAACTTTATAGGATGAGAAGAAATAATGGATAGATCAACAAGAAGGGTAGGGAAAAGATATTTTCAATATATCTGATTTTGACTTTATGCTAGTAGGGACTGAAATGGTGGGTGATAAAATATGAGAGACACCCACAACCCATCCTTTGAGAGAGGATTCAAATCAAATGCCACCTCTACCACAAGGATTTTTAGGTACCTTACCACCATCATTTTAGGATTTTTCATTTTTGGAAAAAGGATCAGCCACTCCCCTCCCTCTTGTCACTAAAGAAGAGAGAGAGATGTATCAAGAGGAGCCAACACAAAGGCTAGTTGATGAAGTACCAGAGGAAGGACATATACCTAAAGAACCTTAGAAAACTTCTCAAGATAGAGAAGTGAGGACTTTCAATACTACATATGTAGGGACACCAAATTAAAATCTCTTGCAAAAGGAGAAGACTCTGAAAAGGGGTGATAAGGGAAAAGAGCCTACTGGGAAAACCTACTTTTCAACCAAATACTTGTCTCCTATGGGCACTACACCATCCTAGTTGAAGAGAGAAGTTATGGTCTAACAAAAGAAATAGTTGAACCTAAATGAAGAGGAGAGTATGGATGCACTAGTAAAAGCCATCAAGAGGCCTAAACCACCTATGGGTGATGTGCAACAATTAACCTTCATAATGGAGAATAGAGATCAAGACCTACTTGCTCGCATATCCATTCCTCCTCCACATGTTGAGATTGAATATTTGACTCCTAAGGACTATTAGATTATAGAAGTCCTATTAGGAAAGCCCATAGTAGATACAGCTAAAGTAATGATCACTATGGTCATTAGGGAGGTGTTTAGGCATTTTGATGATAATAAGAATGAATTGATAAAGTTGTACAATGAAAATGATCTACTAAGAGGATATCTACATGGAGTTGTAGGTCCATTAGATCAAGACCACCCAAAGGTTACTCTCGCTATGGCACTAGAAAGGAGAGATAAGGGCAATGTCCAAGTTGATTCATTTTAGGGCACACGTCAACAATGGCATGACAATTTTGAGTAGAAGGGTGTAGAGATAATACAAGCTAATTTGAACCTATTGCATAATGTTCATTCTAATGTAGAGAAACTAGTATCTATAGTAGACCAAGATTTTGTGTTTGTGGATGAGGTATATACCTAGGGAAAAGACCTTCAAGCACTCCAAACAATAAAAGGTCAAAGATATTGTACACTCATAGAAGTGTATAAAATATATGAGATTGATAAACTTAAGGATTGGATTTAGAAGATAGCTGCCAAAAATAAAGTCATGGAAGAACTTCATGAAGATATTCAAAAGTTAAAAGGCTAGTCTCAAGAGAAAATTTTGGATGCAAATATGTATCATGATGTTATTTCCCTTGAGGATTTTGAAGATGAATTGAAGAAAAATTTCAAGTTAGTATAAGCGGTGGTTGAACAATTCTAAATAACTTTCAAGGATGCTTCATCTAATGAAGATATTAGGCAAGCACTCAAGGCTAAAGAGGTATTGTTGAGACTTGATGGTAGATGTCATGATTTTTTGAAAACTCAAATGGATATTAGTAACCATTAGAAAAAATTTAGGCATAAATATGAGGCTTTAGATTTATCAAAATCTTTCCAAGTGATAGAGATTATAGAGAAATTCAAGAGAGAACATCTAGACATCACTCTGGTATAAAGGGGAAGAAAACCTAGAAGCTAGAAATTCAGTTTTGACACTTGGGAAAATTTTGGATTTTTTGAACCTACAATGTGTGCTATTAAAATGGTGTACTAGAAATTTTGAAGATGTCAAAGATGCACTAACAATTAACTACTAGTTCCAAATTTAGAGTTTTCCATGCATTGGAAATGAATTCTAATAGTAATTGAACTCCTAAAAACATTCAACGAAGGCCAAGCTTCCATTTTTAGAGCTTACAGTAACTCCTAGATCCTCTTACATCTTCCTTATTCTTATCTACTCCTTTCTTTTTTTTAAGACATGTAAAGGATCATGCAACCATTAATTGATATAAACAAGGGTCAAGACTCCTATTTTAGCACCATTTAGAGAGTCATTTTGTACATAATTAGATTTTTTTTATTAGTTTTAAGAATATATTTGCATGAAGAGATCTCTCACTCTCAACACAAATTGAGGAGATGATTTCCTATAAATTTAGGAATGTAACATGTATTCTAGGCCATTATTTTGATGCAATAATATATGCTATTGGTGCTCTCATTCTAAGTGTAGTTATTCTTTTCGGAGCGTGCTATTTTTTGTGAATTCTTGTTCATGATAATAATGGAGCCAATATTTTTCTTTTGTTGATTTGATTGTGTGATATTTTAGTTCCATTGTTTTTTCTTGTGTTGATAAATTCTACTGATGTACAAAGTTGGAGAAGAGATCACCCTATTGTTCCTACATAGCTTCTTGTCTTGAATGAGTGCACTTTCTATGGCCTTGTGATTTTATAAGAGGTGAAACAACTTTCAGTTTTACTAAGTTTCCATCTACAATTGCATCAATGGATTTGAGGAAGTGTTGCTCCTACTTTCATTGGTTTTTTATGTGATCTTTTCAATGATTTGACTCATAGATGTGTTGTTACCATGGTTTATGTCTATTAGAAATTTTCCTTTCATGCTTTTTACTTTCATTTCTCATAACCTTATCTTTGTTATTTGGTTTGCTAACCCTTGGTTATTTAAGGAATTCATATAGTTGAATTGTTAGATTACATTCATTTAAAAATAGAAAATACCAAAAATGTATCTCTTTTGTGGTTAATTTTGAAGTACCAAGAAGGTTGATCATCTTATCCAAAATTGGTTTGAAGAAGAAAAGGCCTCTTTGTGAACAAAAACATTTATCTTTAACTAAGTAGATTCTAGTAGGTCACAAGATAGCCCAAAACCTTGGAGTTGATCCCAAATCATCTTTCCAAGAGAGGATTTTGAAAGGATTTCTATCATTAATCATAATGTAGAACAACAGCTCAACAGAAAGGAAGATAGATTGTGACATTGTCTAGATATCTCTTGAAGTGACTATGATTGTCTCCTCTCATCTAGGAGACATACCAAAAAGAGTAAGAACAAAAAACATATATAAGGTACAACGGGTTACCAAGTTTATCTCAATTTCTAATAAAACAAATGTAATAATTTTATAAACAAGAGTGTAAACATTAATCGATGAAAACTCTATCTTCTAAACAATAAAGAGGTATGAACTAGAAATGTATAAATATATTGTCTTGATTTAAAACCAACTTGAGTGTATCACACATCACTAGGACCCTAGATTCTTCCTAAATTTCCCTAAGTCATATATTAGGGTTAGATGATATTATGCAAAACTTGTTTCTAGATTCTCCTTAAATACTAATCTCTTTGCTTCTAGATTCTTCCAAATTATGCCACTTAACCACAATCATCAATCTAAGATTCATAGAATTTAGTCACATAGAAAATAGAACTTTCATAAAACTTTGGTCTCATCCTTGTCCTTCTTTAATCTCTATCATTTGTATCTTTATTGTATTTTCCTAGTCATTGATCTTGTAACTAACTTTGACTTTAACCTTTTAACTTCTCTCACGTTCCTTATCTTTGCCAAAATTTGGCCTCAGATTCTATCTTTATAAACTTTTTCTTCAATCTCTTACTTAGTTAACACTAAACTTACTTAGTTAACATTGATCTTCCTTCTTTAATCTTGTCACTAGATATAGCTTTTATAGGTCATTATATTATAATATTACATGATTGTAAACCAATCAAGCCAACACTACATTATCATTGTCCAGCTCATTCAAGTGCTCATTGAATACCATACTTATCAACTTTGTCATCAACATGCTATCTTCAAATCCTCTTCATCAACCAAATAATATATCACTCTACTAAGTTATCATAATTTATTACCAACTAAGACTTGACATCAATGAAAACATTAAAAATGGTCTGACTCTTTTACATACATTCATAGCATTCTTTGTTACATATTTAGTTGAGGCTAAAAATATCCCTCTTCACCATTGATGGAAACACATAACATAATATTTTACATTACATAAGATAATAAAATTTATGCATTGACAACAATGCAACTATTATCATTACTCTTCAGGTCATAAAACTCCATACTTAGTCTATTCCTCATTAGCATCATTGTTCAACATTTCTCCCCCTTAGGATACAACCTTCTTCTATTTAGAAGTATCATCACTTACTCTCTTTTCATATTCTCTCCCTCTTTAATAATTCGCATAGATTCTCTTCCTTTTGATCATTCACTCCCTCTTTACTTTTTCTTCTCCTCTATTCATTTTACTCTTCTTTAATTCATGTTCATCCTTATAGATTGTCTCATTTGTTTCTCATAGATTCTCTCCCCTTTAACTGATTCTCCCCCTTTGACATGAATTCCAAAGGTGACTATAAGTTCCAATGTGAAACTTATAAAACCTTGTAGTTATATTTGTACTTTTCATGTATTGTTTACACCTGTTTCCTCATAATCATTCTCACAACTTTAGGAAACTCCTAAAGAGTGAACTCTTGCATCAACTCCACAAAGATTTTTTGTTCATCCATGAATTGATGTAGTTTTCATCTTCACTTTGTGAATTTTGGATAGGTGAAGGAACCCTAGTTTACCTCTTAAATATTCTAAAGCATCCTTAGGAAGTGGCATAGTAAATATGTCTATAATTTCTTCTTTAGACTTCACATATTCAAGCCTAACTAATTTCTCTTAAACATTCTCCCTCAAGTAGTGATACTAAATTGATATATTCTTTGTATTTGGATACATCTATGGATTCATGGATATATTTATTGTACTAGTGTTATTACAATAAATAGTAACAAGCTCAGTTATCTCTTCTTTCAAACTTTCCAACAATTTATTGACCTAAATAATATTTGAACAATTAATTGTGGGAGCAACATACTCAGCTTTAGCAGTATATTTTAAATTGCATCTTTGTTTCTTTCTTAACCATGTTATCAATATTTCTCCTAAAAATAAATATCCACCACTTGTTCTTTTAGTATCATCAATATTACCAACCTGATCTAGACTTTAAGAGTAGGGTCATCATTCTTTTTGAAAATCATTTTCCTTTGATCAAGTTTGATAAATCATTCTATTTGTTCAATGTAGGTTTCTTCTTCAAGTATTCCATTAAAAAATATTGATTTGACATACATTTGATATGCTTTGAGCATCTTGTAGGTAGCATATGCCAAAAATGCACTTACACCTTCTAATCTTTCCACAAGTGTAAAAGTCTCACCATAGTCTATTTCTTCTTCTTGTGCAATAACCTATGCAAAGTAGTCATGCCTTCTTTTCTCATGACTTCTCCATTTTCCTTCAACTAATTTATAAAAATCCACTTTTTCCTATCACAATCTTATATGTAGGTCTTGGTACTAATGTCCATGTGTTCTTCTCTATTTGATCAATTTATTCATTCATAGCATTTATCCAATCTTTATTTTCAAGTGTCACCTTAACTGTTCTTGGAAAAAAATCAACTTTCAAACATGTACTATCTCTTACTTATTTTCAGCACTCCGTCTATTCTATCTCCAATAATTTATTCAAGTAATTGATTCTTACATATTTAGCCAACATAGGTTCAGATCTTAGATTATCAACATTTTTTTCGCTCAGTAGGAGTTCACCTTCCTTCTTGGGTTGTATGGTTTGATGCTCAGGTAAGGAAATATATAATCAGATAATACTTTTTTATGCTTTGTAGCTTTCTTTTGTAACTTAGGTAGCGTGTGTGGTGCCTCTTCATACACACACAAACTTGTTGTAATCTTCAAGTTCATTCTTTCTTTCCATGTCATTCTTGCAACAAAACTCATAAATTCTTACGTTTATACTTTAAATCATTTTGTTAGTAGTATTTTTCAAACATTTATAGGATTTTCTCTCATATTAATATCCAACGAATATACCTTGATCTCCTTTTTAATCAATTTACCATTTCTTACATCCTTATGAATTTAATACCTACTTCCAAAGATCTTGAAATGGCTTACATTAAGTGTATGACCATACCAAAGTTCATAGGTGTCAGAATGATTTAGAATAATTGATAGGGGGAAGGGGGATGAATCAGTTAGTCTCAAGTCCAAGTGTACCAATTAAATTTTTGAGGTCATCAAACAACTTAGATCTAATCATTAATTAGCTTGATCTCTATAGGAACTTATCAATAACATTAAATTGCAATCCATTGTTCCAATAATTACTAACTTGCAGAATATAAAACATTAAATAGTAAAACATCTCAAATAATATCCACACAACTAGGACACTAAGATTTAACATGGAAACTCATTTTCAAAAAAATCACTAGTAACATGTCACCATTTTTTCACTCTTCTAAATTCATCTTTGTAAGGATCCAACCTTATTAAAGGTTATAATACATATTTTTAAGTGTGACCTTGTTAAAGGATTTAATCACCCTATTAAGAATGGCCTTGTTAGAGGACTTAAGAACATTCCATTAGAATTTGACCTTGATGAAAGGATTTATAAATGACTATTAGGTCAACCTTGATTAAAGGATTTTAATGTATACAATGGTTAGAAAGTAATACTAGGTTGATCTAATAAATACAACTCACTTTGCAAATATTGATCACAATATAGCGCATCTGCTAACTTGCTCATTAATCTCCATTCATGTCTACATCACTATCTCTGATATACTTGGAAAATTCTTCAAGAAATCACTCTTCACCTCAACTCTTCTTCTTCTTCTTAGCCTTCTACTTTAGTTCACCAGTCAACAAATTAGCAATTACTAATCTCTCTTAGGTTAATCCTTATCACTACTTAGTGTCATGCCCAAAATACAAGGCAAAATCACACCAACAATTTATTTTTTTTAAAGTGATAATAGGATTAAATGTAATACATAAGTATTTGAGTAGAATTAATTAGCTTCCTCATACTCAAGTATAATTACAAAATTTAAGTACAAATCAAATGAAAATTTTCTTAACATATTTCAAACTTAAATTGCATAACGTAATATATATTACCATGTTATCCAATTAACCTCAACCAAATGAATATGATTTTGAAACATAAGAATACTACAATAAGGTGAAACATAATATTATCCATTTTTTGATACACACATACATAAATTCAATTAAAATAAGAAAATCATATGGAAGAATCATACTTTTTAAAAAAATTTATTCAATCATCAGATTATCATAGTCATATCCACAATAAGTTTAAGAATCACATTTTTACAATAGAATCATTATCTCAAGGAGAAATATCCCAACATTTGAATTTAAATACAACTCTAATTTTTCTACTTGGTTCCGCAAAAGGGAAACTATTACAAAATCTACAACACAACATGGTAATCATAGAAAGGATGAAACTGACCACGTGACAAAAAAATTTTACATGAAGACACAATCAATCATTTACTCCCATCTAGGTTTGCACAACTAGTTCATCATTGAACCAGACTAGGGAGAAGGTGGATTTTTCCAACAAGAGATGTCGGCCACAACACCATAACAGGTGCCCTTTCGGTGCTATAATCACAAGAACTTGTGCTCTTCCATTTCCTAAATTCCAAAACTCAAAACATGGTTTGTGCTAATGAGTAGGGGCCCATAACACCCTACTCTCTCCCTCTCCTCATCTTGAGGAGAGACTCTGCATTGTTGGAGTCCAACTAAAGACCTCCTATTGTACATGGCCACTACTACCCTATCTAAGGGTGAGTAATGCCAATACAACCCATGCAATCTCTTTGAAAATCAAAGAAAAATTTTAAGCAAAAAATATTTAAGAAAAACCCATTTTAATCCTTTCCAAACATATTCATCAAACACATGAACATACAAATGCAAGAAAACTACTTAAGCATGAAACATAGCATGAACAAAATGAGCTTGAGGGATTCTTAACTTCACAATAAGATTATGGAAACTGAACAATTTGAGATGAGATTCCCTTCCTTCTCCTTCTCCTTCAATCCTAAATTGCTTTCTAAAACTAGAGGTTAGGTGAACAACCTTTCTCTCTCAAATTTGCTTCTAAATAGGATATTAACTCAACCACCTTCAAACTGCAATAACTTCCCCATTTCCTAAAGGTTCTAGAGTCTTCTAACTCATCTTGACATAAGGCTAACCTCAAGGTGGAGTTTAACTCATCCAACTCATGGAGAAACATTCAATTTTCGCAACAAAGAAAAAATAGAATATTTGGGTGATCATAAAAGTCAACAAAAGGGCCTAGGGAGGTGGAAAATGCCCCCAACCCATACCCATACCCCTTAGGTACTTTGATTTCATGATATTTGGCCTCTAGGACTAATTAGGGACCTATCAAAAAGCTAAAAAAAAATTGGACTTCCTAACAACCCTCAAAAATGTAAGTTAATCACTAATCTTGATTAGGGTAATTAATCTTGATTACTAACTAATTAGCAAAAAGGTAACTAACCGAGTCCAACTTGGATCTCTAGGTTACTTGGTTAACCCTAACTATCAAGTTGAAATGCATATACGAGTCAAGAGTGTCAAGTGACACTATAAAATCATTGTTACAAAACATTAACACTAAATGCTTACAGAATGATACATTCATTCAATTCACGATACAACTAAAATTGAACAACGATGTCTGCATCTTTTATTAGGCTCAACCCTACTTTCCACAAGTGGTACATAGGGTCTAGTTCTGATTCTCCATTATATTTCTCAACTAATAAATCCTGCACACTCATTTCACTTATTAGTAGCTCGAGAAAATTACATGCATATATTTAAAACTTATTTGAATAGTCGCATAAATCAAAACATAAATCTTTCATTTAAATAACCCTTTCTAATTTTGGCACACACATTTAGTCATTAGTAATTACATAATCAAAATAACACAACTTTATTCATTAATTCAAATTAAAATACTAGAATAATCATCATTAAGCATGCATATACATAAACATCATAGACATCACCAATTAAGGAATACTGAACTATCTAATTGTGTATAACCTAATCATTGAGGTACCATAAGCAACATCATCATCATTGGGTTAAAACACCTCGTATCATCATTAGTGAAATTTTAAAGTTTGAGTAGTTGAGATAATGTAGTAGCTCTCAAATCACTGAGTATTAAAACATGGATGTATCAACTGATCTAAATTTTCATTAGAGCATTCACAACATAAAATATTACTTCATATCCATTTCAATCTCCTATAATGGTTTTAATAGAGAATTCATATTTTATAATTACATAGGAGGAGGGACCTTATACTTAGAGGGGTAGCTTTGATCTTTTTCCACTCAAACACCACCATTGATCTTAGGTTTAGGTTAGATTCATTTAATCCTTCCATCATTTTATTCCCTTCTCCTCCTTCTAGAAACTTCTCAAAAAATCACTTTGAATCCATTCCTAGAAACACTCAAACAAAATTGCTCTTGCTTTAAATAATTCATCGTGTCAATCCTTATATTCAACACACTTTACATATTTCAAGAGTTCAACTATGTCAGCTAGGAATCTCAATTCCTTCACAAACTATAAAATGTTGACACCTAGTCAAAACTATATTCCTTGACCTTGATCATCACTAGATAACTCATTCAATAGAACTATCTTTCTCAGCTTACACTAACTTCGTTTGATTCTACTTTTCTGATCTGTCTTTACTAGTGCTTGATTAACACTATATTTACTCAACTTCTTCTTTTCACTCCTTCAAGACTAGTATAACTTAGCTTCAACTATAAGCTCCTTAATCATATACTTTGAATATTGTTAAGGCCTATGTATTTAGTCCTTCATTGTTCATCTCTTCTAGGCTTCAACTCAACTATCTTATCCACTCAGTCTTATGATTAAACAACAAGTTATCTTCTCAAGGCCAAATTCAAAAAATTCCCATTGCAATTCCACATACCTCTACCTTTCCACTAGGTCTTCTTGATATCTCTTCTTCTCAAAACCTCTTCATCAATCATCTAGATATGGCAGTCTACTCAGGTAGAAAATATCTCACTAATAAGGTTTGATAGAAATGACAACATAACAATTGTTCCAATTGTAGTTTCCAACAATCTCCCTCTTTGGAATTGATGGCAATACCTCTAGTTTTGCAATCCAAAAAGTCGTTTGAGTGTCCACTTGATTTTCTTCAATCAACTTGCTTTGTGTTTAGTGATAGATCTTCATTAATATTCTAAGTCTTATTTTGATTCTCATTTTAGTATCTAACAATCTCTCTTCTTCTCATCTTTTAGTTCCATTCTGGTTCTCATCTCATGTAGCTCTGATATGCAACACCTCTAGTAGCAATTATAATAGCTGCCTCTTTCATATCCAAATAATAGTCTCCTCTTTGATATACATCTTTTGAACTTTTTTACCATCTCTTGATGGAAAACCCTATTCCTTTGATTAGTGCATAGGTAATGACTTCATACTTTTCTATCTTTCATGTATGACTTCTTTTATCTATAATCTTTCTTCCTTTATGCACTATTTATGGTAACATCTCAACTTCTCTATCTTTGACAACAATTCCAAATACACTTTAGTATCTTTTTGTAACTTTTTCTCATACATCTTCAACATGTAGATATCTTTTGGTCAATTCTTTAAACTAGATTCTTCTTCTATCATCTTTCTTATGACTGATTCAACATCTTGTGCTTCTCTCTTCATAGCTTTTGGTAGGTCCTAAAGTGTGACCTTCAACATCAATTTGTATGATATTTTGATCAAAACATTTGATGTAGGACCGCATCTTAGCTTAAGTACCCCTATAGGGGAATCATCCCCAGTTTACCTTTTGGAAATTCATATGCATCTTTAGGTAAGGCTTTTGTGAATATATCAACTATTTATTCCTTTGTATTCACATACCCCAATCTCACTTCTTTGTCTTGTACCAACTCTCTCAAGTAATGATACTTGATAGCAATATGCTTGGTCTTAGTGTGCATCAAAGGATTTTTAGATATTTTTATAGAACTTAGTTTATCACAAAATATAACAATAGGTTCAGTGATCTCTTTCTTCATTTCTTTGAAAAATTGCTTAATCCAAACTATATTAGAACAATTAATTGTTGTGTTTACATATTCAGCTTCTAGTGTAGATTAGGAAATGCAATTTTTCTTCTTGTCCATAAAATAAGTCTCTTTCCTAAAAAGAAAGCTCCACCACTTTTGTTCTTTCTACCATCAACATTTCTAGTCCAATCTAAATTAGTATATACTTTCAGTTCAAACTTGTCATTCTTGTTGTAATAAAATCCATAGTCTTTTGTTCTTTTCAAATATCTTAGTATTCTTTGCACAACCATCATATGATTCTCTTTAGGATTTGTATAAAATTCAACTATCCTAGCTATTATTGCAATATCTAGTCTTCTATGAACAATATATTGCAACTTTCCAATCATTGATCTATATAAGGTTTGGTTCACATTAATAGAATCATCATTCTTTGAATGTTTACATCTAGTAGTCATTGGTGTTCGAACTAGTCTTGAGTCTTCCATACCAAAAAAGTTTAGTCTCTTTGATATACTTTAATTGAGTAATTTAGATACCTTTCTTCATTTGATGCACTTTCAACCACACAAAGAATTTGATCTCTCCAAAAATGGACATCTCAAACTCTTGTCTCATTTGATTTGTAAATGACTTACACAATGCATCCTTTCCTACAAATATTAAATCATCAACAAATATCTTAGCTAATAGTATCCCTTTTTTAGATTCAATTTTCAAGTATAGATTTCCATTTCATTAATTCTTGCAAAACCAATCTTCACCAAGTATGTGTGTAACCTTTCATACCATGTTCTAGGGGCTTTTTTTAATCCATACAAAGCTTTTTAGCTTTGTGCAACTTACATACCATATCACTTTTGTTTGGATCAAAAAATCCTTCAAGTTGTTCAATATAGACTTCTTTTTCCAAAATTTCATTTAGAAATATAGACTTAACATCCATCTAGTACACTTTGAATCCTTTGTATGCATAATATGCAAGTAGGGTTCTTACTCCTTCCAATCTTGAAATAGGGGAAAATGTCTCCCCATAGTCAATATCTTCTTCCTTTACACATCCCTTACAAACTAGATTTTCTTTATTTCTTCTCTTTTGGATAACTACCAATTTTCCCCTTTGGAATTTGTGACATGGCTTAACCACCTCTTGTGTTCTATAAGTCTAGTGGTTGTATCAGACATTGATATGTCAATCTTTTGGTGCAACAACTCTAGCTTGTAACAAGTGGTATCAGAGCTTGGTCACAAGTTCAAATCTCCTCAAGTAACATTAAGGAGGGATTTTTGGACTAACTTCCAATGTTCCCCTTCAAGATTTTTGGCATGGCTTAACCATCTCTTGTGTTCTATAAGTCTAGTGGTTGTATTAGGCATTGGTAGGTTGATCTTTTAGTGCAACAAAAACTTTAGATTGTAAAACTTATTACATCACCTTTCTCATTTAGCTTATTTCTAAATACGTACATTCTTTCAATAACATTCTTTTCTTTTGGTCTAGGTGCTAGTGACCAAGTTTTATTGTTTCTATCCTCTCAGTCTCTTCATTCATTGCTTGAATCTAGTGCTCATTATCCAAAAAATCCTTCACCGATTTGGACTCAAATTCACATAATAAGCATGTATCACTCCTCATTCTTTTCCTTATCATAAATATAAAGATTCTATCTCCAATTATTTTATCAAGTGCATGATGTCTTCTCACATATTTTGCTAATGTATGATCTCTTCTTCTTTCATCTTCCTCAAGTTCATCTTGTAGATTTGTGTCAAGTACTACTTCATGTATTTTTTATTTCTCTTGATGTTGTTCATTAATCACTTATTGATGCTTGGCAAGCTCTTCCTAATGCTCAAAATGCTCTTCTTGATGCTCGATATCAATTTCCTCATGCTTAGTAGGTTGTTGTTGTAGCTTGACATGCACTAGCTACTGCTTCTGAGTAGCTTTCTTCTCTAGTTCAGGTAAGGTGTTGGGCTCCCCTTCATGCATATGAAACTTTTGTAATCTTCAAGTTCCTTCTTACATTGAACTTCATTTTTTTTGTATATTCATCAACTTTCACATTTGCACTTTCCACAACATTATTAGTGTTAGAATTCAAATAATTATATCCTTTTCTCTTAGTGGAATATCCTAAGAATATGCCTTCGTCACTTTTAGCATCACATTTTCCATTTCTATTATCTTTTAGTATATATCATTTTCTTCCAAATACTTTTAAATAATTCACATTAGGTATATAACCATACCATAAGTCAAAAGGTGTAATATTTGTACCTTTCTAAACTTGTACTCTATTCAAGTTATAAACAATTATACTTATAGTTTCTCTCTAGTATTTGGGTGCATCAGTCTTCTCCATCATCAACATTCTAACATAGTCCATGGTTGATGTTTTTCTCCTTTCAACTATACCATTATGTGAAGGGATTCTCAATTTAGACATATGTATCTTGATTCCTCTATCATTGCAGAATCTGTTGCATTCCTCAAATATGAATTCACCTCCTTTATTAGATCTCGGACACTTCAAGATTTTAGATGTTTCATTTTGAACTCTATCCAAATACCACTTAAACATTTGGAATGCATCAAATTTTTCTTTAAGAAACATCACAAACATCATTTTAGAGTAGTCGTCAACAAATAGAGTTAAATATTTGTCACCGCAATAGCTTTGCACACCAATAGGTCCACAAAGGTCAGTATAAACCAACTCTAAAATAGCCTCAAATGTATACATCTTTCTCTTGAAATATGACTTTGTCATTTTTCCCAATTGTCATTATTTGCATATCACATTCTCAGGTTTCTTTAATCTTGGTAACCCTCTTAGTTTCTTCATCTTACTAATACTTACCAAATTATAAAAATTCACATGACATAATCTCTTATTCCATATCCATATATCATCAAATAGGTCTAGATAGAACAAGTTACCTCTAGTTCGATCTCCACTTCCAAGCACTTCACTAGAACCATTATAGATCTTGGACTTCTTGTGTTGATATTCAACTTTGTAGCTTGAACTATTCATTTGTGCCACATTCCACAAATTGTAGTTAATTCCTTCAACATAATAGCCATTATCACATCTAATTATATTAGTCAATATTATCTATCATTTACCTTTCACAAGACATGGTGCATCATTACCAAATTTAACACTACCTCCTTTATAATGGTCTAGGTTTTTAAACTTGCTTTATCACCAATCATGTGATGTGAGTAACCACTATCAATTATCAATCTATCACCTTTTCTCACATATTGAATAAGTAAAATTTTCTCATCTTCATTAGAATCATCTTTCATTACAACATAAACAACTTCTTCATCATTACTATCAAAGTCATCATGAGTCTCTTCTTCAATAATGTAACAAGAATTTTTATCTTTTGCCTTGTAGTCTTTATATCCTTTGTTGTGTCTTCCATCTCTTCTTCTTTTGAAATTTTTTTCTTTCCTTTCATCCTTTTCATTCCCATCAAGACATCTTGCAACAATATGATCAAATTTATTGCATAAAAAGCAGATTATAGGAAGTTTACCTTTGAATTTTTCTTTCCCTTTTGGTAGTGTCCTAGCTATTAATTCTTCAAGATCCTCAAGATCATCATCAAAATCTTCACTCTAACTATCCTCATACTTTCCTTTCTTCTTCTTGGATTTATGCAAAACCAATTTTGACTTGAAAGTAGATTTAATAGTAGGAGCAATAAAATTATGAAAATTTGATAGTTCAAAATTTGTGAGTCTACCAAGTAGACTATCCAAGGTTTGATTATTACTAGGAGTCATCTCAATTCTTGTATTGTAGAGATAAGAAGTAAATTTCTCAATACTTTTTTGATCATAGTCTCATCACTCATCTTTTCATTAGCTCCTCTAATAGCATTCAAAACTTATTTGATTCTTCCAAAATATTGAGAAATGATTTCACCTTCTACCATTATCATGTCATCAAAATTTAATCTCAAGCTTTCTAATTTGTCTCCTAGTACATTCTTATCTACTCTATGGATATTTGCAAAACTTTCCCACATCTTCTCTGTAGTATTACACTCTTGTATGTCATCAAACTCTAAATAACTTAGGGTAGATGCAATCTCCAATATTGCATGATTGTGATCTTGTTTATCCTTTACCTCCTGGGTTGTCATAGGTGTACGTACAATTACATATTCATTTTCCAAATAGAAATATTGTTAAAATCTTCAATTCCATCAATGTGTGGATTTATCAAACTTTTCCATGCAGGGGTGATCTCCTTGTTGAACTTGGGTATCTCCTTTTTGTACATCTTGATATTTAGCTTAAGTCCCTTCAAAAATTTCTTTAGAAGCACCAAAGATCTGACACCAATTGTTAGAATGATTTAGAATAACTAAGAGGGGGGAGGGGTGCATCAATTATCTATTAGAAAGTAAATTCCACCAAGATAACTGAGAGGGGGGGTGAATCAATTATCCAACTATTAAAACATTTATCAACCTTATTAATCTTTAATCATGTGATCAATATAATAAACAACCATAAGAATATACGCATACACAATAACACCAGATATGTTAACTAGGGAAACCCTTGATTAGAGAGAAAACCTCGATGGAGATGATACTTACAAAATGATGTACTAATATAAAAGTTCCTTGTTAGAGGATGGACCCTATTAGGAGCCAATGAAATACATTTAGTACATATCAGTCCCTACTAGGAGCCTTTGAATCCCTGTTAGGATATTCCAACCATGTTAGGATTTTTTCTAACCCTATTGGGAGTTGTAGAAATTAGATGGACCGACTGTCCAAATAGCTTCAAGGGAAAGAACACTAAACTCGCTAACCAACTAGTCATTGTATTATTCCTTAAAGAATAATAGAGGTGTATATATATCCTTCTCTATCCTTCAACTAGACCAAACCTCTTCTGATCTCGATATGAGATCACCAACTTCACATCCAATAATCTCTTGGATTGCTTACTTTCATTTACCAATTACTTTGTATATTATAATTTTATTCCTTTCTTCATAACAATAAAAATATCCTTCCTTTATACCACATCCTCAAAATTATTCCTTGAGTTGGCCTTGAGGCTTTCCCAATTAATTATAATAGGACCTCATTAAGATATTATAATAACACAATATTGTCAACTTGCAATCTCTAAAAATTCTTGCACATACAACTTTAGACCTTTTGCAGTCATTGAAATCATCATTAGGCTATCTACTATCATTGTCCACTTAGCTTATCAAAATTCTATCTTTGTTAGGAGATACAATCCAAATATCAAAAAATACTTCTTAGATACTCTATTTGTATACTATCCTCTATAAATCAGGCATATCTTATGCATATCTTTGACTTTTTTCATGTGCACTTAACCATGTGATTAGAACACAATGTATAATACTTCCTTAAGTGCATTGGACCTAACCATCAATAATACATTCATATGACATCATTCTCTATCTTGTACTGTACTAGTCTTCATTGAAACAATGTTATGTTGACATCAATAAAAAACACATTCATGAATGTGTTAGAATATATAGTCCACCACTATAACTAAGAGGGGGGTATATCAATTATACAAATAATATCAAAATTATAAATTTTATTAAACTTTAGCCATATGAGCAATATAATCAAAAATAACAACAAGATACTCATATATAATAGCACCAGATATGTTAAATAGGGAAACCCTTGATCAAAGGGAAAACCCTAGTGGGGATGGTACCCACAAGATGATGTACTAATATAGATGTTCCTTGTTAGAGGATGGACCATATTAGGATTCTATGAATACATTTAATACATATGAGTCCCTATTAGGAGACATTGAATACCTATTAGGAGATGCCAACCTTGTTAGGAGTTGTGGAAGATAGCTGAACCCACTACCCAAAAAACTTCAAGGATAAGACCAATGAACCAAATATCCCAAAGATCTCTATATTGTTCCTTGAAAAATAATAGAAACAAAATGTACTTCCTTCATCTTCTCTATCATGTCGACTAGACCTCTACTCCTTTTGATCTTGTAACCAGACCACAAATCTCACATTCAATAATCCCTTGGATCACTTAATCGCATTTACCAAACACTCTCCTCCTTTTCACACTTTTCACTTCATACAATGATCACAACACTTTCTAAAGAAGGAAAACATCTTTCCTTTATACCACATATTAAAAATAATTCCTTGAGATAGCCTTGAGGCTTTCCCAATTAATTATAATATGATAATTAATTAATTACAATAACAATAGCACTATCAGCTCATAGCCTATACAAAACTTCACACATGCGATACTAAGGCTTGCACACTTGCTAACATCACCAAAAGACTATCCTTTATTACTGCCTAACTATGCATCTTCTCATTACATCTTAGATGAAATATATCAAGCAACCATTAGGACCTACTTTCCTAATGCTCTATTTTTGAATTTCTCTTTATAAATTATGTACAACTTTCTCACATCTTTGACTTGGACTCTGCACACTGAACTACATCATTAGGACATTGTGTTGAACATGTCCATAACCATGCATCACTAGTGAATCAAACCATTATATGTATGACTAAGATCTATATCTACCACTCATCTAGTCTTTATAGAAACCATACTATATTGACATTAATGATAAACAAAGTCATGAATGCAACATGTCAATACTCTTTGATGCTTAGGATACTCCCCCATAGCAGTATCATTAGCATTCATGCTTAAAATATCCCCCTTTGGAATTGATGGAAACATAGATGAAAAACCATATAAGTTCCAAGAATACCAAAAAAGTATTATTGTTGCTATCATCTTCTCAAATCCTCTTCATTATCCAAGTCTAAAATCCTCTAGGTTCTTAGATCACCATCAGTTGTTCACACACTAAACAATTCTCAACACATCATGTGCATATCTCCTTCTTCCTCACATGAATCTTTCTAAATCTCTTTAAAGAGATATATCTCCCATATTCTTACTTAGGATTTATTCTCCCCCATTGACATCAATGTTAAAGGCCTCAATGTTACAAAATACCAATTGTTAATACACTACTCAAGTGTCCAAAGACATTTTTAAATACGAAACACCAAGATTCCTCAATGACTCAACTCATGATAGATATACTCCCCCATACGAGAAGTATTAGTATTTAGTCCAGTCTAATAATAGTGCTATGTACCATTGGACCAATGCACCTACTGCATCATCTACTCACAAGTAGGTGGGGGTATAACCCCAAGCATACCTCTCAAGTACTCAAATGTAACTTTAGGAAAAGGCTTTGTAAAGATATTTGCAATCTAATATTTAGTACTCATATACTCTAATATGATCTCCTTTCTTATTTCTTTCTCTCTCAGAACATGATACTTAATAGATATACAGGATTCTTAGACATACTCACTATACTTGTGTTATCATTGTAAATGATAAGAGGTTCTTCAAACTTAATTATGGTATTCTTCAACATTTTCTTCTATTGGAAATATAAGATGAGTAACTAAGAGGGGAGGGGTCAATCAATTACCAATAAAATAAATCCCATATCCCTTACATGTCAATACAAAACATAAAATCTACTGAAACTATTGCTACTTGGTTAACACACAAGCACTTGGTTAACTCTAACAATATGATGTAACTTGGCAAGCACTATAATATCAATTGTTACTTGGAAAATATTGAACATGAAGATCTTAAGATATTAGATGTGATTAACCTTAATTAACTTGGTTGCATACACATAAAATAAATAGCATGAACACAAATGACACCAAGATTTAATGTGAAAACTCAATTTGGGAAAAACCATTAATTCCAATTTTCACTCTTTTGAAGTGAGCCTTATTAGGAGCCAACCCTATTAAAGGTTACAAAACACACTGTTAGGTGTGAAACTATTAGAGGATTTTTTCATCCTATTAGGAGTGATCGATTAGGGTTTGATAGATCTAAAACAATATAAGTGTTGGAAGCATGAATGCTAATGATATGCCTTTGGGGGAGTATTGTAGAAACATGATTAGATAATTATCATGATGATATGTTACATTCATGATTGTATTTGTCATTAATATCAACATAGTAGTTTTTTTGGTATTTGACCAAAGAATAGTAAAAAGATCAAGTTGGTGTGGATAAACAATTGAGCATTTTCACTAGGAAAGGTTAAAGAGAGATCATACTATGTGTCTAGTATACATAGCTAACCTCAAAAGCATAAGATATTAAGTCTAGATGAAGTTATGAAAGTTTTGGTGAAGATTGTTCTGAGATAGAGTTTATAGAGGCATGTTCTGGTAAACTTGTTATATCTCTTAGCAGAGTTGTTATTCTTAGAAGCTCAAGTTAAAGATGTGAACAAGACATGTTGGTGATGATGTGGTTAAGATTGCTCATCATAATATTGTATGTACGAAATATTTAAGTTACAAGGTAGAAGATTAAATTTATCACTAAGTGTAACATGTTCTTAATATGGTCCTATAATAATTAATTGAGAAGGTGTAACAACTAACTCAAGGAATTATTTTATAGATTCGATATAAAGGAAGGGCATTTTCCTTTATCATGTAGTGTGATATGTGAGATGTATGAATGATTGTGAGCAACACAAAGAGCAAAATATGAAGTTGAGAAGAGTAGAGTGAAAGTGAAGGAAACTTCATTGTCAAGGTTTTATTGTGTGATATAAAGTTGAATACTTGGATCCAAGGTTCATGGCTTGGTCTACAAGGTCTAACAATGATTGGTCCAATTGGCAAAATAGAAGAAAGAAATTGAAGTATAGTACATACAATTATTCTACAAGGAATAGTTGAGAGATCAGTTAGAAAGTAAGTTCAGTGATCTTGCCCCAGAAGCTCTTTTGACAGTGAGTCCTCCTATCCTCTACAACTCCATACAAGGTTTGCAAAACTCCTAATAGGGTTGGAATCTTCTAACAAGGATTCAAAGTCTCCCAATAGAAACTCATATGTGCTAAATTTTGTAATAGACTCCCAACAAGGTCCATCCTCTAAAAAGGAATATTTATATTAGTAAATCATCTTGTGGGCGTCATTTCCACCAGGGTTTTACCTCTGAGCAATGGTTTCCCTAGTTAACATATCTGGTGTAATTGTCTATGTGCATCTTTTTATGGTTTTTTTTTACTTTGGTTGAATGGATAAGTTTATTTAAGGTGATAGAGGTTTCTAACAATAAGAATAAATAGTTAGATGTAGAAACAATAGAGGAAAACACAAAGAACACAAATAACACATAGATTTAGCATGGTTCACCAAAATCTGGGCTACATTGACCTACACAACCTTCAACCTTTTTTATTATCTAGCAAAAAAGTTTACCAACCTTACAATGCATTGTGAATCTCAGTCACTTATAATAGTTTTTTAGGGTAACCTCTAAAATTGACAATTTTATGGTTTTTACAATGTTGTCTATTTTCTTTTCCTAAAATAGCACACAAAAATGTGACATTACGTGTTAGCCTAAGGTTTAGGGCTACCACCCCTCACCTCCAATAACTACCAAAGAAGGCACCACAATGTCAAACCCCACTACATGATCAGTCCCTACAATATCAACAATCTCCCACTTGGAGATTGAAACTAGATGACAATGTAGTATGTACAGCTCCCACTGGATAAAATATTTTGTTGTGTATTACCTCCATGATCATCAGTCAAGAATCCCAATAGAAGCTGAGAAATAAACTAGCTTCTCCTTGGGGACTGCCTTTGTGAACATGTTTCCAATATTTTCACCTATGTGAATCTTTTCAAGCTACAATTGGCTATCCTCCAAAATAGACCTTATAAAATGGTACCTAAGCTATATGTGCTTTGTCCTTGAATGAAAAATAGAATTATTTTCAAGATGAATGAAACTTTGGCTATCACTGTACAATGGGTGATTTTCCTACTTCTAACCCAATTCCTCTAGAAAACATTGTAACCAAAATCATCTCCTTGTTAGCTTTCACAGCAACTACATACTCAGCTTCAATGGTTGAAAGTTCATTAACCTTCTATAATCTAGAAGTCCAACTAACTATAGTACCTCTGTAGTAAAAACATACCCTTTAGTACTCCTCTGTATCAATATCTCCTACCAGATCAAAGGTAGCAAATCCACTTAGAGCAAAACTAGATCCTATGAAACATAATGCCTTTGTAGTAGTATTCTTCAAATATCGAAAAATTCATTTGATAGCATTCCAATGTTCCATACCTGGATTGCTCATATACCTACTAACAACTCCCATTGCATGAGAAATATCTAACCATGTGCATACCATTGCATACATCAGACTTCAAACTACTGATGAATATGGGATTTTAGACATTTTATCTACATCTTCTTGTGCCTTTGGGCACATTTCCTTAGTCAATCTAAAATGACTAGCTAAAGGTGTATTGACTACTTTTGCGTCCTACATATTAAATCCTTTCAACACCTTCTTTATATACTCACCTTGGGACAAATTCAAGGTTCTATTTTTCCTATCGCATGTAATCCTCATACTAAGGATTTTCTTAGTAGCACCCAAGTCCTTCATAGAAAATAACCCTGCTAATTTCTATTTAAGTTCATTTATTTGTTGCATATTAGACCCAACAACAAGCATGTCATCAACATAGAGTAACGGGATAATGTAACTCCCATTATCCAATCTCTTAAAGTACACACAATGATAAGAATGGCATCTATGGTACCCTTGTTTAGCCATGAAACTATCAAATTTTAAATACCTTTGTTTAAGCCATACAGACTTTTCCTTAACCTACACACCAAATTCTCCT
Source organism: Cupressus sempervirens (assembly GCA_028749045.1). Lineage (NCBI taxonomy): Eukaryota > Viridiplantae > Streptophyta > Pinopsida > Cupressales > Cupressaceae > Cupressus > Cupressus sempervirens. The sequence continues at coordinate 914,174,892 of CM053787.1, read as the reverse complement.
TACCTTTGGCCTCATATCCCTCTAGTTGTTGCATGTAAATTTCTTCCTCCAAATCTCCATGGAGAAAAGTTTTCTTGACATCTAGTTTTTGAAGATGCAAGTCATCTACAGCCACTAAATGTAGTATAGTTCTAATTGAAGTCATTTTTACAATAGGGGAGAATATTTCATCAATATCTATACCCTTTTTTCTTGAAAAACCCTTTGCCACAAGTCTAGCCTTATACCTTTTCTTTCCTCCATCTTCCTCCTTCATCCTATAAACCCATTTGTTAGGCAAGGCTCTTTTTCCTTTAGGTAGAGGGGATAAGTCCCAAGTCTTATTTTTCAACAAGGAGTCCATCTCCTCTTTCATGCCCAACTTCTATTATTTTTTGGCATCCACCTTCATTGCTTCTTCATATTCTTTTGGTTCACTAGAATCAATCAATAAAATAGAATACAAAGAAGGATAAAAGATTTCAAGAGGTCTACTTGACCTTGTAGAATGTTTAACACTTACAGGAGTTTTTGGAATCACTTGTTCTTCCTGAGCATCAGGTACTAATGGCATTTTAGTTTTAGGAGTCTCATCTAATACCACATATTCTTGTTTGACATTTTTGTTAGGAATAAGGTGTCTCAACCTTGTATAATTCCTATTCTTATTATTATTTGTTTTGTAAAATGTATTTTTGCAAATAATATGTAAATGTGAGTGTACATGTCTAGTTGGCATGTTGATCACTTACATGTGTCGGCATCTTGAAGTGTGTGAAGAAGATCATGGCTAAAATGGTTATGACGGATTCCTATGATGCGTAAGAGCTATTTAAGGAATGAGCTATGACAGGTGTAAGAGCATCTTATGACATGAGGCCTATTTGGGTGCCCAAGAATGAGTGGTTGGTGTGTGTAAGAGAATATGCCAAAAATAGGTTGGTATGACAGATTCCCTTACACTTCTCTTGTGACCGCTATTTTTGGCAGATTCTATGACAAGCTGTCATTGCCTATTCAAGGGATGGATGCCCTTTTCTTGGTATTGGATGTACATGTGGCATTATGCATTTTTCTTGGTGGTTGAGCCATGAAAAACACCCAACTCCTTTGTGGGCATTTTGTTGAGTCTTAAGATGTTCATAAAATGAGTATTGCATGTTGTAATGCAATAGAGAGTGCAAGAGTGAGATGAGAAGATATTTGCATAGGGTTATGCTGCCAGATTTTCTCTAGAATGGAGCAAGATGTAAATCTCCATGTGAAGGCTGAAAATGTATTGTAACTTGTTACTAAATAATACATTAGCTTGATGGTTTGGAGGGTGGGGTTTTTTACCTGGAAAGGTTTTCTCCACATATATCTGTGTTCTCTGTTCTGTCTAATTCTTCTAGTTCTATGATTGTAGAGTAATAATCTGTATGTCGTAATGCTGCTGAATTTTGTTTAGATCGGTAAATTGCAATCACTTTCCTTTAAGGTTTTAATTGTGGGAAATCAACTATGTCTGTTTCCACTTTTATGGCATAGTAGTATGCACTTGTATTTTTTGATTAGATGTTGTACAAGGAACTATTGCATACAGGATGTGCATACTGATCTCAGATGAATTTTTGGGATGCTCTCATTTCCCTTCAATTTTCATGCTTCTTTTCCTACAACTATTCTTTATACATGACCTTCTCATTGAATATAACATCTCTACTTCTGATTATTTTAAGATTTTCAAAATCCCATAAGTGATAACCATAGTCATCTACTCCATATCCAATGAAGGTACATTTTAGAGATTTAGCATCAAGCTTGGTTCTATTTTCTTTATCAACAAGGACAAAAGCTTCACAACCAAAAAAATTCAGAAATGAATAATTTACCTTTTTACTAGTCCATGCTTCCTCAAGAATACCACCATCCACAGGGGTTGAAGGTCCTCCATTTATCAAATAAACAATAATGTTTACAGCATCTTCCTAGAAATGAAGAGGTAGACAAGTATTCAATCTCATGCTCCTTGTACGTTCCATGATTGTCTTATTCATTCTTTCTAACACCCCATTTTCTTGTGGGGTTCCTAGAGTTGTCTTCTACCCTCAAATTCTATTAATAGAATAGTAATATTCAAAGGTTGTGCTGAAATAATCACCTCCATTAATAGATCTAAGACACTTCAACTTCTTTCATGTCTCATTCTCAACCAAAGCTTTCTATTTCTTAAATATTTCAAAAACATCATATTTCCATTTCAAGAAATACACCTATGTTTTCCTAGTTGAATCATCTATAAAAATAACATAATAGCAAGAGCCACCAAGAGATGATACCTGAGTTGGTCTCCATACATCTGAATGTACTAGCTCTAACTTCTCACTCTTCTTTTCTTTCCCAACTTTGAGAAATTAGACTCTTTTTTGTTTTCCATAAACACAATTTTCATAGAACTCTAAATCAATTTTTCAATCTTGGAAATAGATTTTTAGAGTCAAGGATTTTCATCCCTTTCTTATTTTTTAGTCTTGGAAATATATTTTTAGAGTGAAGGATTTTCATCCCTTTCTTACTCACATGCCCAATCCTATGGTGCCACATGTTTGAATCTACTCTTGCAAAATCTATAGTAGCTTTCCCTACATTAACATTATCAATAGCAACTAAGGTAGAATAAGTGTTACCACTATATTGATATGATGTGCCTACCTTTACACCTTTAGCTGCTATTAATGAACCTTTAGTGACCTTCAAGATATTTTCTAAAAACATGACTATGCATCCTTCACTATCCAGTTGTATAAATTTCTTCTTAAATTAGTGACATGCCTTACCTCCTGTGGTATTTAGTCATTTCCATTTAGCAACTTGATCTTTATTTTTCCTTTCCCAACAATATAGTGCTCAACGTCACCCAAATATACCTATCCAAAACCACCTTGAACATAATCTTGAAAAAAATTTCTATGGGGTATAGCATGGAATGAAGCCCCAAAATACATTACCCAAGAATCATTAACATTATCCAAACATAAGATTAAATCATCTTGTAAAGTATTACTTGAAATATTAGCTTCCTTACTATCATCTTCATTTTCATCTCCTTGTTCATTTTTCCACGAACACAATTATTTCTTTAGGTGACCAGGCTTTCCATAGTAGCAGCTATCTTTCTTTCCTTTAGATTGAGAATGCCCTTTCTTTGACTTCCCTTGTGACTTGTCATGTGAAGGCTCTTTTCCTTCTTCCTTTGTTCTTCCTCTTCTCTCCACATTTAAAGTGGAACCTAATGAGGTTGAAGTTTCACTTGTGATTTTCTATCACATTTACTCACTTAGGATAACACCAACAACTTCATCAAATTTCAAAGTATTTAAATTAGAGACAAAGTTACTTATAGCCATAACCAAGCTATTCTAGCTTTTTGACAAAGAACATAAGATTAAGAGATCCCTAACCTCTTCCATGAATTAAATTTGTATGGATGAAAACTAATTGGTAACTGTATTAAATTTGTTTAAATAATTCTCCATCGATCCCCCCTCACCCATTTACATATTAAACAAATGCTTCATAAGAAATAACTTATTTAAAGCTAAGGGTTTCTCGTATATTGTAGCCAATTTCTTGATCAACTCTACTATTGTCTTTGCCTTTGATATGCTGAATGTTAGAAATGATGCAAGGTACAATTGAATAGATCTCAATGCCTTCCTATCCAAGATCTCCCAATCTTCATTTATGATGGTTCCCTATTTCTTCGATTTTCCTTATAATGGCTTCCATAGATCCTTTTGATATAGGTAATCTTCCATCTGCATTTTCCATAACTGGAAATTCTAGCCATTGAATTTTTCAATCTTGAATCTTGATTCCTCCATTGCTCCCACTCAAATTTGAAAGTCTTTTCAATCTATAGCAAAACACCTTGCTCCAATACCAATTATTAGGGTTTAACAAATATGAAATAATATAAGGATAAATAGTTATATGTAGAAATAATAAAAGAAAACAAAAAGAACATAGATAACACATAGATTTAATGTGGTTCACCCAAAACCTGGGCTACATCCACCTACACAGCCTCAACCTTTCTATTATCTAGCAAAAACATTCACCAACCTTACAATGCATTATGCATCTCAGCCGCTTATAACAGTATTTTAGGGCAACCTATAAAATCCACCAATTTATGGTTTTTACAATGTTTTTAATTTTCAATTTCTAAAAAAGCACAAAAAAAATGGCATTGCGCACCGGTCGAAGGTTTAGGGCTACCACCCCTCACCTCTAGCAACTACTAGAGAAGGCACCATAGTATCAACCCCACTACAAACTAATACATTAGGCATCAATTTTTAATGGCTATTTGTTGCAATTATGATAGCAATGTGTTTCCACTGTGACAGTAATAGACGTCATTTTTTTTTTCATCACAAATTACAACATCTACCCTATGTCATTGCAATTATGACAAATATCCATCGCAATGCAACCACTTTATTGTGACACAAACCCTATCGCAATGCTTGTGGCTGATGTCACAATTGTGATAAGAAAATCTGGAAATTGCGACAGCACTTGGGTGTCACCACTACAGCAAGTCTGTCGCAATGCTTGTGGCTAACGTCGCAATTGTGACGAGAACTCTAGAAATTGCAATGGTAGTGGGCATCACCACTATAGCAACCCCGTCACAATGCTTGTGGCTAACGTCACAATTGCGACAGATATAAAGTTAAACAAAAAAAATTTAGAAAATGTAGACATGAAAATGGAAGAACCTGTATATAGTAGTTACTTAGTAAATTGGCTTGCTTCTTAATGTACTCCATCCTGGAAGTGTTGTTTGTTGTGATTATAGTATTACTACTACTTGACTGATGTTTTGGTTCCTTCTTCCTCTAGTGATTTCTCACTCTCATGGATGAGCTATAGTAACAATAATGGCCCCCAAACTATCTGCCTTGTTGTGGAGTCCTATCCTCTACCTATTGTTCCTATCATGAGCTTGCATGCACGTTGGTCTAGATAGTGAGTCTAGACACCAATACAAATTTAGACCTCTATTATGCTTGCCACTACTTTTCCTATTACCTCTATCGTTAACTCACTTTCAACACTCTCAACAGTTTTTCCTTGTACTCATTTCCTCCTTATGATCATTTAAAACATTCACTATCTCCTTAGATTTTCTTGAAACACATATCCTCCTGAATGCTTCCAATACATGGGTGTAATGCTTTCCTTACTACAATTCATCATAATGCATGATACTATTAAATTTTTGGCTTCTACATAGTTATAATAATCATCTTCCAATGTAGGCATTGTATTTTACGTACTTCTAAGAGCTAGCCTATTTGATTCTGAGTCCCAAATCTCTATACTTCTAAGAGCTAGCAATGGGGACATTACATCAATCAATCAGATTGATTGGTTCATTATAAGGATATTTTGAGTTAGAGAATGCAATTATAGAGCATGAAGGTAGACATAAGTGTAATGTCCCTTATTTTTAAATTAGCTTATAATTCAATTATCAAGTTAGATTTAGATGAAAGTATCACAAAAGATAGGCTTAGCTTCAATGAATTGATAGAATTGTTTATTCTCCATAAGCTTTATTTTCCATTCAATTCATTCTTTTCCACATTAATACTAACGTCGATTGATGTATTCACCTTTATTTCCTACACTTATGAATGACTACTTTATTCACTTATTCCAATATTCATCTATCCATTACAATGCATTAAATTGTTGATTACTTTACTTTACTTATTGCACCCTTATTTCCTTAAAATTATATGCAAATTCTCTTATTCCTTATTCCTTTTACAGCTCCCTTTTACATTCTATATTCTTTATACCTTAAGTTTTTAATATCTTAGGTCAATCATCAAAGCTACCAGGTCCTTAACTCCTACAAGATAGCCATGGATCTTGGTTCTTCATAGACATCATTCTTCCCTCTATTCATCTACTACTCATTACAAATATTTGCAAAAGGCTCATAACTATGAATGTTGGGATGTTTTAACCAATAAGTTTTTTCATCCGCAGTGAAACCTAGCTTGGGTGCAGTCAGAGATGCTAGTCTAACAATGTGAACCTACTTCCACCAGCTCTCCTCAGATAGCAATGACTATTCAGCCCCACCATTTGGGGTGGATGGCATGGTCTATTATGAAAGACCATCCCCCATACCATCATCAATCACCGATGCACCCACTATCTACCTTCTCATTTTCAACTGCTACAGTCCACCGAGCCTACAATCCAAACCTTGCATATAAAAAATGATTATGATTAGATATCTACAAAATATCCCTCGACTGAGCAAGCTTCATCAATGGATTTCTTTATCTTTTTGCCAATTAAAGTTCTAGTAGGGTGGACGGTGATAGAGTTTTGGAAGAGGGAAGAGGGTAGAGTGCTAGAAGAGGTAGCTAGTTAATAGACATCCCATAGCATTAGAATGTATTTACAAAGTAAAACAAAACAAAAAAATTGTTGGCTTCATTTAGATGACCTTTACAATTTTTGTAATTAGATTCTGGTTTTTGTCTAGGCATGATGGAAGTTATTTTTTCTTAAGCATGTGTCAATTTAAAATGTGACCCAAAAAAGCAATCTAGTTGCAGGTATCCAAAGTAATATGATATTTAATTCAACTGCAAAGTACAGTATTTCATCAAATCTTGTCTGCTATAGGGATAGGAAAAGAAGTTATAGGATTCTGGGGAGCCAGGAATGGCTACTAATTAGAGTGTACCCGCATGTTTGTGTGATGCAAATAACTTAATATTAACCTTGCCCTCTGGAGGCATCTCAAGAGCTAAGCCCATGTTTATGTCACTATGTGTCTTTAACAATTTGTCCCATACTATTTATCATTCAAATGGCTTGTAGTTTTACCAATTGGTAATTATCAGATAACATATGATTTTGTATCTTTGCTTTGGAAGTAAAATCTAGTGTGTGGCATTCTTTTTTATTTGGATAGCACAAAGTAGAAATAATAATAGTTATATATCATTCTAGAGGTTACCACACTTTATCTTCTCTACCAATGTCTACCAAGCTTCCTCTTAGAAATATCATTTTAAATACATAAAACATGGACTTGATGAGTTTATCTTTCATATATTTGTTTGCTTCATTATAATCAATAGTTAATAAAAGTTTAAGATGAATAAGACAATTGGTCAAAAATTAGTGGGGTATAGGCACACATTTAGACCATATAAAGATAACTTTGAACTAGGAATCTTGAATGGGACATTAAAATACTAAAATTTGCAACAACACTAAATACAAATAGAAAGCAAAGAAGCAGTTAGAAAGAGCAAAGCACAATATAGATATACATAAATACAAAACTATAATACTTAATAAACTCAAAGTCAACCTACTATTTTTAACATGATTTTAAACTGAGAAACATTAGCATTTAATAAAGTCTTATTGAAATAGGGGTTTGCAAGACAGCATAGTATAAATTCCTTAAAACAACATAATTACAAATGTTTTTAATATGTTTCTGCAATGCAAGCTCAAGATGGAAAGATTAAAACTAGATACCTTTATAGTTGCAACAAGCCCCAACTTGCACAGCACATTCCATATGGCAACATCAAGAAACTTTGAATGTTAAAAAATACAATTAAAAACACATAATCAATGCTAATCGTATCTCTTAGATTTCTATTTAATGGTAGAAATACTTGAAACATATCAAAATTTTCAAATATAATGCATGTTGAATAAGTACAATTGTTAGATACAGGACCTATTTCTAGATAGCATAATTTATATATCATTAGCTTGTGGTAGTTACATGAAAAGAACTATATTTGTTAATAGTAGTTACCTTGGAACCATTGAATTTATATAGCACCTTTGTACTCAAGGGAAGAGACCACATGTTAAGGATTGTTCCCTTATTCTAGCTTTTGTACAAGAGCATATATGAATAAATGAAACAAATGTGATATCATCTATGCGTCTAAGTTGTAGGTCATCTACTATTTAGTGACATTTTTGGGGGTTCTTTTCGAGGCATTTGGGTATATCATTGTAGACATATGTCTAAACAAGATTGTAAAGCTCATGTCCTAGGCAATTGTAATTATTTTCCTTCTCTGATACACTTCTCTGTTTTATCTCATAATACACTCTAAAAGATCCTAAACCATTTAATACTGGGAGTACAAAAGTTATTCCAATCAGGACATATAGAATGCATCTTGAGACTTTTATTCTACATTAGCATCATTCTCTATTCAAACTCATGTAGCTTTATATGTTGTTCAAAGAGCATTCCTATGGAGGAAGTGTCTACACTCATCAAACACCTGCTTTCCTAAACTTTTTGAATGATGAGATTTCATCTTTGGACCACAAACTGGACATGCAAATTTTCCCTTTGTTTGAAGACCTACAAGATAATGATATAATTGGATTATTAAATATGTTGATTTTTATAATTATAATTATCGTACAAAACTTGAATTCACTATAGCATACCACAAAAATGTGTTAGCCCTGGGGCATCATGTATTGTCCATGCAAGTATTGCAAGGAATTGAAATTGTCTTTGTCCTATTGGTCTAGACACATCATACATAGTGACACCATTCCATAACTCTGCCAACTCATCGATAAGAGGCTCAATATATACATTCATATCTTTTACTTGATATTTACCTACTTGAATGAACAATAACATTACATAATTATTGTGACCATTTTACTACAAGATTTGTAAGTACATGTAAATTAATAACTATCAAATGATAAGATACCTAGAATAATCATTGCCAACATAATGTGCTCCCTCTTTATTAACATCCATGGAGGAATGTTATTGTTGATAACAAAAATAGGCCACACCGAGTAAATAGATCTCATCTCTCCAAATGGATTGACACCGTCCGCTACCAATGAAATCCTGAGATTACAAGGTTCTTCTTTGAAGTGTTGCCACTTTTCCTCTATGTGCATAAATGTTGAACCATCTGCAGGGATTCGAATAATGTCATCTCAACTTGTATTGCATGCATGATAATCCATAAATTGAGCCAAGCTACTACACCTGAATAATCGTCGCATCCATGGAATAATGGGGATGTAACGAAGAACCTTCTGAGGCACCTTTTTTGTTAGTCAATCTATTTGATATCTACTCGTATGACATACAAGGCATTGTATTGAAAATTCATGTTCTTTATAATATATAATATGATCATTGGGACAAGCATGTATTGCTTCATACTCCATTCCAATATCTTTCATAACAGCAGATAATTCTTGATATGAGCAAGGTAGAATATTTGATGGTGGTAACAGAAACTCACCTATCAATCTACAACAAAAAATATAAGTTGTTAATATAAACAATATTAGTGGTACATTATTCACCCTTTGTTAACTATAAACACATATATGACATACCTTAACATACATGACATTGTTATGTTGGATAAACCATTCATAACCTTCAAGTTCAACAACAACAATACTGTAGAGAGAAGAGTTTTTTGGGAGTCTTTGTATAGGGCTCGTATGCCTTCTCAAGTAGAGGTACATCGAGGCTATCATCATCATCATGATCAGATATGCTTGGACTAAATGTGTCATGAATCAATGTATTTATACCATCATCTTCAATTGTGTTTTCTGGTGCATGATTGTCATCTTCCATGGGATCATTATCTTCACCTTGGATATTCGCACCTCCATGTTCCTCCACTTTGAAAACCATATTCTTTGGATTGTTGTGGTTCATATCATGTACTTCCCTAGGGAGATCAACCTATATAAAATTGATTACCATAAATAAACCATGATCATCAACTCATCATCAAGTGATTCCATATGTATATAAATTGTTAAAATGATATAATGAACAACTTACCAGTGGATGATAGTCATGCCCCCCTTCAATGTGACCATTCTCCCTATAATGTGTCTTAACTGTTTTGATTAGTAGTCTTCTACGGTTTAAGCCCTTACAAATTTTGTAAGGACAATAGCATTTTCCATCACCTTTTCTTTTCAAGTTAGACCACAATCTAGCGATTGTCTCCCTATTTTGTTCTTCACTTATATTATCTGACATGATCGTTCTTCGTAGGAAGAAAAATTGGGCTATGAAAACTTTGGTCTACAACTTTCACAAACTAAGCAAAACTGCGGAAAGTACACAAATCTTCTTAGACCTAGTTAAATGCATTAATATTTTTAAAATACTTTCTTTGACTTTATTCAAAGACATTTAACCCCATCACCTTTTATAACATTTAGTCAATTGCTCTAGGCAAATTTGTGGATAACATTATTTCTAAAACTTTGACCAACCACCTGAAGGTCTTATTTCAAGAGACCTTATAACATTAAGCCACTAAAAGAAATTTCAAAACATATAAGCTAAAATTCTAGTTAAAATATACATTAGATTAAAAATATACAATTTTCATACCTGAGTGCACGGCTATAACTTGTACAACGGCCTTCTTGCTTAGCTATAGAAGCTCTCTAGCAATCAAATTATACAAGCTACAATGCCTAACAGCAATTTTAAAACATATAAGCTACAAGGTAGGACATATTACATGACATGGCAAAAGGAACAAAATTTACAAGCTTTAGCAAGACATATTAAATGACATCATAGTGCTAGAGAGATCACAATTATATGAGTCAAACATAGTCATGAAAAAGGACATAAATTAGTTATTATATGCAATTAAAAGATATATAGTTAGATAGGGACATCCATAGGGCATATTGAAGAAATGAAATGGTTATATAGATTTCATATAGGATTTTGAAGATGATAGTGTTCTAAGGCAAAGAATCCATTCATATAACCATAATGAAATTAAATGTTTAAGCATGGACAATCATCAAATACCAAAACAGAGCAGCAATAAATCATTAGCAATAGTATTTGCTTGAAATTTTCTAAAGCCTTTTCAAAAAATCCATTTTTTACATATCATGCAATCATGGCATTCCATGATACCACATTTCTTAGATGAATTTGTTCAAAGAATCCATGTGCCTCATCTATATTTCCACATTTTGCATACATGTCGTGATTGGTTTTGGTTCTATGATGACTACTAAGGGGGATGTTGGTCTCAACATAAGAACTAGAGGTACCATAAAGAAAAATGATAAGTGTGGTGATAAAAAATGTCAAGACCATTAGGAATTTTAACAAAAGTTCTTCCAAGTGGAATTGGAAGCTAGTAGTACCATAATTCAAAATAAACGTGTAAAATAAATTGAGTCAAAAAAAGGAATAAAACAATATACTATATTCTTTTTACAAAAATCGGTAGTTTTTAAGAAATCAATTTGGAGGTTTTCAATTACCATGAATTGGATTGAGAAAGCCTAAACACCTATATCTTATGAGACTACATATAAAAGGTGTCAGGAATCTACCTCCAGTCAAACAAATTAGAGGTTCCTACAGGATCCTGGGAAAGTATGGAGAAATTTTTTACAAGTTGTTGTAACCACCTTATATAGGTATTTCTCCTATATTCAATATCTAAGATTTGACCATATTCAAATATTTTATGGATGAAGGTGTTAAACAAACATATTCAACTCTAAATGACAAAGACTAGGTGTCTGAATTACCATTGACAAAGGAAACATAGATTAAAGCTATTGTGGATACTAGAGAATCCAAAATGATAAGGCATAAGGTGTAATGGGAAAAAATAATTGATAATGGATCAAACTATAAAACTTGGAAGCCACATGGATGCTATAGGAAGAAATTAGGAAGAAATGTATTGATTTGGATCAATTTTTCTCTAAGAGGACTTTAGATTTCTTCTCTTCAGGAGTATCATGCAAGAACACCTCAAGCTTAGATTGAAGGCCAAAACTAATTAAGTTCCTAGCAGGGCATAATAAGTATAATAAATTACATTGATAATTTAGACCAATGATGTAATGGAAAACAATATTTTTAAGCCAAAGTTGGCATGGATTTATACTTTAGGACCAACTAGGCAACATTGTGCATAGTTGGTCAAAGAGAGTCGAATGTGATAAAAACCATATCATCATGTTTTTCATGATATTCAAGGTCATCATCACCATTTTATATTGTCTTGGGCCTTAGAGTGCATATGAATCTTCATATTGCAAAACTACGAAAATGTTACAATGTTGTCAATGATAACATTGAAAATATTATCTTTCTTCAATATTATATTGCAAAACTTTATCATAACATTGAAAATATTATGATGTTCTGCAACTTTCATTCTACAACTTTGCCACCCATTTTCTTTTTGAATTTTGAATTTTGAATGATGGAGGGGTCTAAACTTCCAGATCTGCCACCATGCCCAGACCTACAACTAGTGCTTGTGGTGTGTAGAGATGTAGACTAGTTGATTGGCAATGGGTCTATTGATGTAGATGGGTCGAGTAATTCCAAGTCATCTTTGGAGGAAGGATGGTCGAGAGTGGACATCCCTGAGCTGGGGGGAGGAAGTTCTGCTTGCCGTCAGCAGGGAGGTGCCCAAAAGTTGGATGTGGGTTCTCTGTCGAGATGGAAGAGTGTGCTCGTGGGTACCAAGATGTCCAGCCCCAACATAGATAATCCCATGGTAACTCATGGACAAGATGGTCCTATGATTTCACTCCCTAATAGTATGATGGATAATGTGACTTCTGGCCTTAAACTTTGTGTTGTAGGTAGATTTGTTGCTTTCTACCCTTCTATTGAGACGGTAAGGAAATGGGTGGACCATAAGTGGAAGGTCAAAGGAACTGTAAGTGTTTCTACCATGCCAAGTGGTATTTTTTGTTTTAGATTTACCATGGAAGAAGATCTCAATGTTGTTCTTTTAGGGACTTGGTATTTTGGGAAACACTGTCTAGCCCTGGCTAGATCGTATCTGAGCTTTGATGCTAGTTTGGAGCTAAAAAAACTTGCCCTAGTATGGGTAAGATTACCTAGCCTCCCTCTAGAATTTTGAGATGAAAGGATATTAAGATGGGTGAGGAACTCTATTGGTCATTTTGTTACTACTGACAAAGTGACAATGCAAAAATTGAGACTTGTCTATGCTAGATTCTGTGTGAATGTAGCGCTGAATAGAATACTACCTACTATGGTCACTTTAAAAAATAAATGGGGTGAGAGAGTTCAGCCCATAGAATATGAGAATGCAAGCTTGTTTTTCCAAAGATGTGGGAAATTTGGTCACCTTATCATGGATTGCAAAGCTAAAATGCAAAAAGATAAATAGAAGGAGAGCTCTCCAAGGATAGTTATGGAGACCATTGGAGAACCTTCAGTACTAATTAAGAAGACAGTAACGAAACCTTCTATGACCTTGCCCAATATGACCTCCACGCAAGATAACTATTTGAGTCCAAGGGGAAAGGATACTAAGGAAGATGAGAAGGCACCAGAGGAATACCCTTTCAAAAGAGATTTGGAGGATCTTCTTAGCTCACCTTTGGTGAGGACTTCGACGGAGGAGTGTCTGGAAGATGGAGAAATAGAAGGAACCAACACTCTACAAGATTTGACAACAATCTAGATTGGGGGGAGCAAGCTTGAAACCCCTTCTAAGGAGAAATGGGTAACCCCCTCTATTATGGGCTCCTCAACAACATGGGGGGGGGGACCATGAGCATAAGGAAGGTGACTTAAGGGAGTTAGTTTTCACCCCTGTGAGGATGGTCAAGGCCTCATAGGTAAAGATAACAGTGAGAGTAATGGCAAGCATTAATAATATGGATAAGAAGATGAGCCCCTCTTTGCCTCAGGAGAAGGATAATGGTGAATGGGAAGTGCAAAAGAAGAAGAGAAGGGGGGGGGAGAAAACTAGATATTGGAGTATGAGGAACAGTAGGAAGACCATCAAGCAGAGTTACCAGGACAAAGAAAACTACTAGAGATGTAGCCAGTGGTAAATAGCTTACACTGGAGATAGTAACAAAAGGTAAGAAATGAAACTCCTTTCATGGAATATAAGGGGATTGAATTATCCCCAGAAGTAGTATGCTCTTAAGCAATTAATATCTCAAGAAAAAATAGAGTGTGTGTTAATTCAAGAGACTATCTAGCTCAAATTTTGATAAAATTGCTAGCTATATTTGGCCAGGTGTGGGGTATTTACATAGGGATTCAAATGGAGCTTTGGGGGGAATTGCTACAATGTAGAGTCTAAACTCATTAAAGGGCTATGAGATCTAGAGGGGAAAAAACTTTTTAATTACTCATTTCCAATCGAATAGCCACAGTTGGAAACTAATTAATATCTATGCACCTGATAGCAGATTAGGGAGGAAGGAAATGTATAAAAATATGATAAGGATATCTAAAACCATATTGGAGGACCAATGGATGTATATGGGTGATTTCAATACTCTTCTTTACCATTTAGAGAAGAGGGGAGGCAACAGAGAATGTCAGTAGAGCTTGAAAGACCTAAGTGAAATTATGAGGAAGTTGTACTTCATGGATGTGGAGCTGAGGGGTAACCCATACACCTGGACTAATAATAGGAAAGGTGAGGATCTCATTCAGGTTAGGCTGGACAGATTATTACTGTCAGGGAATTGGAATAGCATGGGTAACTCCTACTTGGAGAATCTCAACAGAACGGTGTCTAACCACTCACCCATTTTATTTAATTGGGAGGATGGCTTTAAAGGGGGAAAGAAACCTTTCAGATATGAAATAATGTGGGAATCACATCTAGAATTCAAAGATAAGATTCAAGAGTGGTGGAATATAAGAATAGAAGGTACTACAATTTACAGACTTACCCAAAAATTTGATAACATTTGAAGAAATGTCAAAGCATGGGCTAAAAGTTCATTTGGAGACCTTTTTAAAAGTAAAGGAGAAGTAGCGAAAAAGCTAAAAAAAAATCCAAGGGGTTATTGTAGAAGGGAACAACTTGGAGGAGAATATTTAGGAAGAGGAGAAACTTAGAAGGAGGTGGAAAGAGATCCTCCAAAAGGAGGAAATTTTTTGGAAACAAAGATCTAGAATTCAATGGCTGAAGGAAGGGGACAAAAATGCTACTTTCTTTCACAGATCTTCTTCTAACCACAAAAGAAGAAACGCTATCTCAAAACTAAATGAAGAAGGGGGAAGGGTGTTGAAAGAGTAGGAGGAAATGGGGAAACTTGTGGTTGACCACTTTAGTAAGGTGCTTAAGAAAGATAACATCGTTGGGAACCAGGTGATCAGGAGAAGTCTAATTAATTCAATCCCAACGAGTTTAAGAGAAGAGGAAAATGATCTGATCCTTGGTAAGATCACGAAAGAGGAAGTGAAAAAGGCAGTGTTCTCAATGAAAGATTTCAAGGCCCCGGGCCCTGATGGGTTCCCACCTGTTTTCTTTCAGCATTTCTAGGAGGTGATCAAATCAGAGGTAATTTGCGTGACTAGGGATTTTTTCAGAACAAGTAAACTTCTATGGAGCATAAATAAGACCTTTATTGCCCTAGTTCCAAAAAATTCCAATCCTCTAAATTTGAATGATTTTAGAACTATAAGTCTATGTAATACTATCTATAAGGTCTTTGCCAAGGTTTTAGCGAAGAGATTAAAGCCTTTCCTAGAAAAAATTGTTGGTAGTCCTCAAAAGGGGTTTGTGCTAGGAAGGCAGATCCTTGATGTGGCTATTACAACCCATGAGGTTATCCATTTAATGGAAAAGAGAAGGAAACCAAGAATGGCATTCAAGTTGGACATTTCCAAAGCTTACGATAAGGTCAATTGGGACTTCCTTCAAGATGTACTATAAATAATTGGATTTAACATTAGGATAATAAACCTAATCATGTTGATGATGAGCTCAATGTAGTACTTTGTCCTACTAAATGGGTCCCCATGGGGTAACATAATGGTAGGAGAAGGCTTAAGATAGGGCGACTCACTCTCAACTTACCTGTTATCATGGTAGCAGAAGTCTTGGGAAGATCATTCTATAAATTAGTGGATTCGAGCTACATTAAAGGTGTTAAACCAGCCACTAATGCTGAAGCTAAGGTTATACAGAAATTTGTGGATGATACCTTCCTATTTGGGGAATCTTCAATCATAGAGGCTGAATCCTAGAAAATGATTTTACATAATTATGAAGAAAGCTTAGGGCAACGAGTGAACTACCATAAAAGAAAAATTTATTTCTTTAACACTGATTCTTCACTTCAAAGAAGGATTAGGAAAATCTTGGATTGCCCATCTTCTTGCCTCTTAGACACTTATTTAGGCCTCCCCCTCACTACTAAGGAGGTTTCTAATGAATTTTGGAATACAATAGAGGAGAGAATTCAAAAGAAGCTTGCAGGGTGGAAAGGGAAGATATTAAGCAATGCCAGAAAACTACAACTGATTGTTGCTGCTCTTCAGGGAATCCCTATTTATTTCTTATCCATATTCAAGATTAATCTAAATATGGCTGAGAAAATTGAGAGAATTCAAAGGAACTTCCTATGGTCAGGGACTGAAGAGAAAAATAAATTGAATCTAGTCAACTGGGAGGAGATGTGTAAACCAAAAGCTAAGGGGGGGCTTGGGATTAGAAGAATGAAAGACCTTAGTAAAGCTCTTCTCACAAAAATTGGATGGAGACTAGAAAAAGGAAACACAAGATGGGGAAATATAATGAAAGCTAAATATTTGTCTAACACCTCCTTTTGGTGGAACCTATATAATAATGACCTCACGAGAGGTTCAAAGATCTGGTAGAACATTGTTAGAAATAGAGGATTGCTAAGTGAAGGATTGACGTGGATTATGGGCAATGGCTTCAATATAAGGTTTTGGGAAGATAGGTGGATGGATGGGAAACCACTGGCCTTAAGTAAATATAGTGGTGTAATGGAACTCCTTAAGGAGGACATAGGGGTTAAAGTGGGAGACTACATTGATCAAGGGAGGAGATGGAAGAAGTTATATAAGGAGGACTATCTGCAGGAGATAGTTATTCTCATAGAGGAACTAGAAGAACTAATAAAGGAATAGAGAGTCCCATTATTGCCACAACAGTATATCATGGCTTGGGATTTAACTTCGAATGGGAACTTCACTCTCAAATCTACTTATACCTTAATGTTCAATAAGGAACTATGCCCAACTACATGGAGCAAGGTATGGATCAGTATCCTTATACCTAAGATTAATTTCTTTTGGTGGATGGTTCAACATGGAAAAAATTTTACAATTGATAATTTGAAAAAAAAGGGATTCTACATAACAAACCGTTGATCCCTTTGTGAACAAAAGGAAGAAAGTATTTACCACCTTTTCATTGAATGTCATTTTGTTGGGTGATGCGATGCGCTCCCCTGCCCATAGGTGGTTAATTATGTGGTGTTCCATGTTCACTAACAGTCATGGCTTTTGGTGCAATGGCAGATGGGCCCTACAATTGGTATCAGAGCCTGGTTTTGGCTTGGTCATGGGTTCAAATCTCCCTGGTGCCTTCCCGACCCACGTAAGCACCTAGTATGCGCGTCGAGGGGGAGATTGTTGGGTGATGCGATGCGCTCCCCTGCCCATAGGTGGTTAATTATGTGGTGTTCCATGTTCACTAACAGTCATGGCTTTTGGTGCAACGGTAAATGGGCCCAACACATTTTGCGGTTGACATTTGGACTAAGGTTTGGGAAAGATTGGGGGTGGCTTGGGTCATGAAAGATAACTTGGAATAGTTTGTGGATAATTGGGATTGCCCATTCCATCATCCAAGACTAATCCTTTTATGGAAGATTACCCCACCATATGTATGTTGGCACATATGGAAAGAAAGGAATAACATGATATTCAGGGAGGAAAAAAGGATGGTTGAAGTGGTTTTTGGAGTGTTGAACAAACTGTTAAAGGAAAATCTAAGGGTAGCTAAATACAAGATGCCAAAGCAGGAACCCAGAAGACTTGAAGGCATTGTGGCTGAGAATTGGGGTTATCAAGAGGATTTCTTCCTATTTGATAATTTCACTAGGAGGAGGAGACAACAAACAATATGGAGACCACCTACCATCACAAAGTATAAATTGAATTTTGATGGAGCTGCCAAAGGAGGACAAGGAGCTGCTGGAGGTGTGCTGAGAGACAGGAATGGTGATGTGCTATTGGTTTATGCAGGCCAGGTGGAGATTGGTAGCAATAATGTGGCAGAAGCTATGGCGTTATTATGGGGTCTTCAACTCGCTAGGGAAAGAAACATTTTAGAGTTAACTATAGAAGGGGACTCCAAACTAGTGATCGATTGGGTTAAGGGGGAGGCAAAATTGGGATGGAAGATTATAAATATCATCCAAGATATTAAAAATATACTAGAGGAAATCAAAATGGTCCACCTGCAGCATATCTACCAGGAGGGTAATCATGTGGCAGACATTGCATCTGCCATGGGATTTAACGTTAGGACAATCACATGCTGGGAAAATTTAGTGGATATCAATGAAAATATAAGGATGTTGATATCCAAGGAAAAAAGCTGCAAAATTCAAAATGGCGATCACTAAATTTAAAAATAAGGCCAAATTTGTCAAGATGGAAAACTTTGTTGCCAAATTAAACTTTAGCATTTTGGAAATAAGAGACAGACGTGGGCATACAAATGATAAGTGGAGTAATTACAAATTAAGAAAATTGTCTTTTCGTAATTATGGTAACTCATTGCAAGCTTTGAATCGCTCTCCAAAAGGAAGTACGATAGATATTATGGATTGGGATGTTAGAAATTGACAGGGAGAGAAAATTAGGTTTTTTAATACCCACGAATCTCATAATAAGATGTTATGGGATTCTAGAGCACATCATACATGGGTCTATAATTTTGATCCTTATTCCCTCAAAGGATTTAAGCAAGAGAGTAGCCACAAAGAATTTGAAAGTGATAAATTTTTTATGTGTATTTCAGAGGAAGAAAATCCAGATAGTGGAGGAACTAAAATGGGGGGTGATCTGAATCGATTGGAACCAACAAGATTAGAGAACTTTAAGGACAGGATGGTGACCTAGTATCTTATGAAAGAAGGGGATTTTTTTCCCTATATGATGTCCTTGGCTAGGTAAGATGAAAATTGTGTGTTACAATTTGTGAATAATTGGAATGATAAAAAGGTTACAATCAATGGTATTACATTTCAGGTCACAGAGGAGGTAATTGCCATGGCAAAAGGACTCACAGTGAAGGGCAAAAAATGGAAGAAAGTCACTAAACTATCGAATGAGGCTAGCATGAATAATTTGTTTGTAGAGAATGAGGAGCTAATTCGCTACAGAGGAGGGTTTAAAAGGGATAAGTTACCTAAGCCCTGGGATGATGTGTGTCTGGTCCTAATGAAGTATCTCACACTGGAAAGCAGGTTTGGAGTGTGCTATTATTATCATTTTCCATTGTTGAATCAGTTTAGAAATAGAGATTTCATTTCCATTCTATTTTTCCTTCTGCATTCGCTCCAGGATATGGTTAATGATATTAGGGAAAAAAAGAATAAAGGCTTAAACTTCACCATTATTCATCAGGGGTTAATTTTCTATCTGTATCAGTTCCACTTAGCTTTGTGTCCCCCTAGAGAGGTTTTAGTAGATAACCCCCACCATAGTCTAGGTTCCCCCCCAAGCTCCAATACGGGGACGAAAATCCATACTCCTAGGCCATCTCCTAGAAAGGATACTATGAAAAAGAAAAAACTTGACATAGCCCTAGAACAAAAGGGAAACAAGAAAATTAAAGTTGAAAAGGTGGTTGAGGTTGTTGGAGAGGATTCTGGTTAGCTCATTCCCAGGCTAGGATTAAGCAGAAGTCCATTAGATACCAGGTTGAGAAAGTTGAAGAAGATAGCTTAGACAATAACAGTGACAGAAGGGAGGAGGAAAATATTTTCAACTCCAAAAAGGATGAAGGTAATGAGGAGGGGGGGAAAAGTTTCAATTCTGGGAACATTTTAATGGATGATACTCAAACTCAAGTGTCGGACGGCAAAGAAAGGAATACTGAGACAACCCATGTTTCAACCAGCTTCTCACTTAAACCTATTAATTTTTGTGATCAGATGAGCAAAAAGGATAATTCCCCAATTACCATTTCTTCCCCTATTAAGGAAAATTTGAAGATTTCCTCTAACCCATGGGTGTTGTAGGATAAACCACAGGGACAAAAAATGAAGGAGGTTGCTGCAAAGAAGAGTGAGGAGCATAAAGAGGAGACTGAGGTGGTGGTGGAGCATTAGATGAACCTAGAGGAAAGGGTCAAAGATTTGGAGGAGGGTTTTTTCACCTTCTCCAAATTTGGACTTAAAGTTGCTCATGCTGCTACAACTACCTTCCAATTGCTAGCATAGGAGAAGGAGGAAGTTGGCTTGGACATGGAGGACAACAAATTACTCTTCGAGTTTCTTGTTGATGACTGAGCTCAAATTCTACTTCATGCAAAGGGAAAAGGGAAAAAAGAAATCTAAGTCTTTTTTAGTTCTATTCAATTATGGGGATCTAAGGATCCAAAGACTTTATATACTTTTTTGGCAGTTATGGTTTTGTTGGTATTTAGCTGTATTTAAGTTTTTATTAGGCCTAGGTGCCTTTATGGACTATGTGGTTAGTAGCTAGGTTGTTTCCTTTCTGGTTCTAGCTTTCTGGTCTATAGTTTAAGTCTCTACCTATTGGTACTCCTATTCTTTTTGTCTGGTTTTGTTACTGGCTGGTAATGTGTTGGTTACCAACCTTTTGACTATTAAGGGCCAACCCCCTTATTTTTGGTCACTTTTAATTTCAAAAACATTGAAAATATTTGTGTTGTTCTTCTAGATCCTATTGGCTTTTGGGATTCTACTGGTGTTGAGCCTTCTACAAAGGCTAGAGGTGATTTTCCCTATAGTGTAGATGCTGGTACCTTTTGTGGATGTGTGTTTTGAATTAGCATCCTGATATGAATTGTATGTACAAGGATATCTATTATCAATTTAGAGCTGAGAACAAAAATAATTGGTGCTTCTTGTTTAGCCTCCAATTAAAATAGGGCACAAAAACTGCATTAAACTTTCTTATTTATGACCTATTTGAGATAGATTGGGCTGTAGTTTATGCTAACATCTGTGAAGCATCTTGTATACCAATTGCATAGCTATGAGAGTGATGCTCCTATTTTGTTTATAGATTCACACATTCAAATTTCAAAATAACTATCTACACATTCTTAGTTTCTAAATTGAACATCCAATTGTCCTGGAAGAAAAAACAAGTTTACAGGATATAGGGCACTATTCATATAGGTGTAGGTGAACTATTCTCAATCATAAATTAGGGAAAGGCATCTAGAGTCAATACTAGCAGCTAGTGTTATGTTGGTCTAGGGCATTCCCATGCAACCCAAATTTACATAAAAATATAGTTCAAACTAATATGATCAAACAAAAACAAATACTAACTAATCTTATCTGTCTCAAAGGGTAGAGCAAGTCCTTATCCAAGTACATTTCACAATCTGCATGGAAAACATGCATTTGTAATCTATGGTAG
This sequence comes from Cupressus sempervirens, assembly GCA_028749045.1. Lineage (NCBI taxonomy): Eukaryota > Viridiplantae > Streptophyta > Pinopsida > Cupressales > Cupressaceae > Cupressus > Cupressus sempervirens. The sequence continues at coordinate 914,153,390 of CM053787.1, read as the reverse complement.
GTGAATTCACCATGTTAGTTTAGAGTCCCAAGTTTGACTTCTCTATCAAAATTTTTTGGACCAATCATACTTTTGTGTGAGGGAATTTATTGACACATATGCAATCTTCTCTTTCCTTGGCATGATTGCATTACTGTTGACAGTGCATTAAATCCCACAAAGCATTCATATTAGTGAGAAAAATCAAGATTGGATTTGGGTCGCTAATGCTAGATAGCTCCCTTATTTAGCCCAAATATTTGATTAAGTTTTACCTAAAACTTCAAAATTTCCTTGTCATTTCCACTCCAGGCAAGTTTGCATATTGGAGTCTAGATACAATAAACTTGGAGGGCTTAACCTACAAGCCCAATTATGTAGTTTGCATTCAAATGATGAAGAGCTGAAGAGAACTTGTGGTGAAGGAGTATGACAACTCTAATACTACAACCTTGAGTGGCAAGGACCTCTTCTCTAATAAACATAACAAATTTGGTTTGAATTCCTCTTTCCCACATTTTAGTTTATTGGATAAGAGCATCAATGACTCTTTAATGCTTGAAAACTCTTTTGGTAGTCCATATGATGTCTCTGCACATTTCAATCCACCCATGGCCATTGTCCTTGTTGTTGTCTTAGGTATTTTCTTTTTTATGGGTTTTTTCTAGGTCTATGTTTTTGGTTATTCTTTATTCGAAGAGGATAATCCCAGGAGGGGAGATGGTGGGAATGGGAGGATGAGAGCTTCCCAAGGACTTAATAGAAGTATACTTGAGACCTTTCCTATGTTTAGTTATTCTCTAGTAAAGAGTTTGAAGCAAGGAAAGAAAGCACTAGAGTGTGCAATTTGTTTGAGTGAATTCGAGGATGATGAGACATTGAGATTGCTACCAAAATGTAATCATGCATTTCATCTTGATTGTATCAATATGTGGTTGTTTTCCCACTCAACTTTTCCCCTTTACCAGTGTAGTCTTCTTCTCGGAACCCATGGTGTAATATAAGGGCTTAGATTTGATGTAGAAGATCAACCTCAGCAAGAAACTAAGCAAGTTGTGGTTCTTATTGGAGTAAGGAATGTAGGGCAGGATATTGTAGACAATCAAGGTAGAGTACCAAATGAGATAAACAATCTGCGTAATGGAATAAATTCATTTGATGCTAGGGTTTCTAGAACATTTGCTGCCAGTGTTGACAATGAGCCTAGCACATCTACTACCAATGTTTCTCCCATTCAGGGAATAATGAATAGCTTTAGGCCTCTACAGAAGTGTAGCTAGAATATTAGATGTTCACACTCAATAGGACATTCATTGGTTAGCCTTGGAGGAGACCCTAATCACCCTTCTGAATTCTATATGTCAACTGATGATCGATATGTTGTGGATTTTGCCAAAGAGCTCATTCAATCATCTAAGAATGGTTTGCATAGAAGTTCTAGTTATGCAGCATTTTGTCATACTTGGTCACCAGGTCTCTCCAATGATAAAAAGAATCTTTGGGTGTATCCTTCGTCAATTAAGGAGGCACACCCATGTTCAAGTAGAGTTGTAGGAGCTAAATCTGATCAAGAATTTATGAGGGTTTCCCAAACTCATTTCAACCCAAGAATCAATTTTGACAAATGGGACATTTCTCTCCATTCCCCAATCTTATTGAGAACTTTTTCAGAGTGCAGAGCACCAAATTTCAAGGAGCAAGAAATGGCTTCCACTTCTTCAACATCTCATGGCAGTGATCCATAGGACCTCAATCCTTTTATTCAGTCTTTCAAAAAGGGTTTCAAGTGGTTGCCAGGAAGAGATAAGAACATGGCTATAGTTAATGGTTCAAAAACTTCTAGGATTATAGAAGGAGGTGGGTTATGTGCATTCAATTTTTTGATGTGAGATTTAAAATAGTCAAAATTGTATTCTTGAGTTCATAGAGAGAAGGAAGAGAAATGACTTAGGTGAATTTCACAACAAACATTAAATAATTTGATGATAGGAAAACTTCCCATAGCCTTCACATATAAAAAAGCCATTGAGAAGTACAGTTTCTGGAGGCAGATCCCAAGGTAGAAGCTATGTACCTCTAGAGAAGAAGCCAATAACACCCTTACCTTGCAACTCTTCTATGCTTGGAAACACCCCTTGAAAATCCATTGGTCCTCCTATAAAAGATCCTGGCAACCATTAACAAACATCCCATGACCCACATCGTAAGCTCTGGCTGCTGAATGCATAGAAGAAAAGAGAAAAAGGAAACAAACCTTCTGAAACCCTTGTGCGCTCTACAGATGGATTCTGAAAATGACCAACACACCTTTTTTTTTTCTTATATCTCGTTAACATCGCAATTGTAACATTGTTGTAGACACCTAAAAATCTTTTAGAAAATAAAGTATTTTTATTTTCTAAAAAAGTCCCTGTTGACATCATCATTTATTAATTTATTTATTTATTTATTTTTAAGCCATTAAATCCCTTTATCTTAATTAAAAATATTTAATTAAAGAATCCCTCCCAAAAATGTTTAAATCTTATTTAAATATTATTTCCTTATTAATTAATTAATTAATTAATTGACCAAAAATCCCAAAATAAATTATTATTTTTTTGCCCAAAACTTGGCCAATTTCCTTAAGACCACTAACCTCTTCCAAAATCTTTTAATCCTTCTTTAATTTCGATTAAAGGCTAATCTCATCATTTCCTATCCCTAATCCCAACTCAAAATATTTAATTAAGATTAAATATTAATCCTCATGTTTATTAAAAATGTTTTAATAAATATCTCCTCAACCCAAACCCTTGAAATAAATAAAACTTTATTTATTTTCTAAAAATCTTTTTTATCCTCATCCTAGGAAGTTCTAGACTCTTCTAGAAAGTCTTCATCCTCATCCAAAGCCTAGACTCTTCTAGAAGATGTCAATCCTTATCTTTAATCCTAATCCTAATCCCCTCCTAACCTTGTCACATGCCCTAAACATGGGTTAAGACTTGCTAACCCAAGCCAAAGTTAACAAATATCTCTTCCTTCACCCACCCTCATTTATTGCCATCCACTTGCCTATCCCTAAGCTAATCCTAAACCAGCCTACTTCATCCTCTAATCATTTGCACAATCCTAAGCAAGCTTAAAACCTTCCTAATCCAACCCAAGTCAAAATTCCTCACCCTCCAATATAAATGACCCTCAAATATCTCTTACACTCTCCTTCAATGCTCTTACAAAGCACTTATGAAGGGTCTTTATGAATATATTATCTCTTGATCCTCTTTTGTTGACTCATCCTTGCCCTTTCCTCCATCCTCTCACCCTGTGACATGTGTCACTCCCTAATTGGCTATAAGGAAGTACAATCTATGTTCTCTCCTCTCATTCAATCTGAGCCCTCCATAAGCTTTCTCCTTTCTTTCCATCTTAGCCCTCCATCCCTCAAGCCTCTTGCCTATAAATTGGATCCTTCCCCTTTGCAAAAACAACACAATCTAGAAAGTAAAGCCATAATGCCATTTTGAGAAGCCATTTTTTACATCAAATCCATTCACCAAAATCTATCAAAAACTCCATTGAACCCCATTTGAGCATTTTAGCATACATACATAATCAAGCCATGTTAGCTATTAGACACACCTCTACATCAAGTGATCATCCTCATTAAGAGAGCCTATCCATGGCTCATATTCTCATTTGAGAACTTCACTTTGTCTCTCATGAATTTATGTTAAATTAGTATGCAAATGCTTTTTGATTGTTTTAATTTAGTGTTTCTAACATACTAAAGTAGCATATACATTTGTATCCCATTACCTTCGCAATTGTGATTTTTTTGGGTTATAATTGAAAAAAAAAAGCCAAAAACATGTTACATTTGCCTGCTGTCACAAATTGACATCGCAAATTCACCCCTAATGTATTAGTGACATGATTAGTCACCACAATATCAACATGGCCTTGTTAGAGGTCTTTAGACAATTCAATCTAGAAATGCCACCTTGTTAGAGGATTTTGCAAATAGCTATTAAGCCAACTCTGTTAAGAGATTTGATAACTTCTACAATAGTTAGAGAGTAATAATTATATGACATGATTGCTAATGCAACTATATTTTTTATTTTAGATCTTAATTTTGGCTTGAATACTTGATCGTTCCTAATCAGATTAATCTTTGTCTTCCCACAAGGATATTCTTCTTATCCTTACAATTTTCTTCCTCTAAGCATCTTCTTATCTTCCACACTCTCTCACTCACATTCAATCCTCAACTTGACCTTATACTTATATTATATTCATTATCAAGTCAACTTGAATACAACATAGAATAATTAATATTCATCTCCTCAGTCAACTAGAACCAACAAACAAATCAATAAAACTCAATGTGCCAAAATGAGAAAATCCTTTGTTAGTTGACCCTAGTCAGTAGACACTAACACTAGAATGATTTTCCTATGTTAACCAAGTGAACTTGATTAACACTACATCTTCACAAACTTCCTTTGGTAACTAAGTGAGCTTGGTTAACACTAGTTCCATCCAACTTTCCTTTGTCAGCCAAGTGAGCTTGGTTAACACTTGACTTTTGTAAACTTCTCTTCAATTTTTGAGTAAGCTCAGTAGAAACTGTCTTCTAAACTTGGCAAACACTAGAATGTTTGGCAGACATAGGAAACTATCTTCATCGCCCGAGTTAGCTTGACATACACTAACTAGTAAAGATATAATAATTTGTGCAACATCAAAGACAATATAAAATTGATAAAAAATCTCCCTTTTTGGCATTGATAGAAATAGAACTTGTCATAATTCAATGAAATTTCAAAGCAAAATAAAGTAAGGAAAATATCCTTAGTTTTATTTTGATTCTCATCCTTGAGAACTCCCTCTATCAGTGTGTACTCCCTCTAACTTCAATTTCTCCGTTTGTAAGTAAACTCTATTTTGAACATCTTCTTCTAATAGAAACTCTCCCTCTTTGACATCAAACCAAGTTCTTCCTCTTTGACATCTTCAAACAAAATTTGTGTGATATGATACACATAAACTCTCCCTCTTTGACATCTTATACCAAAGGCAATATTCAACAAATATTAATGTACCTAATGTATAGATTCATATGCAATATACCCTTTCATTACTACATCAACTTGACTGATCTTCAACATGCACTGGTTGATGCATCACTAAGCTTCATTTAGTGAGCTTTAGATAGGGAAATAACCCCTAACTTAACTCTTAGCTATAGAAATGCATCCTTAGGTAATGTCTTTGTGAATATGTCTGCAATTTTTTCTTTAGTATTCACATATTCCAATCTTACCTCTTTGTCTTGCACCAATTTTCTTACAAAATAATATTTTATTGCAATGTTCTTGGTTTTGGTATGCATCACAAGAATCGTTGATATATTAATTGCACTTGTTTTATCACAGAAGATAACCACTGGGTCCTTGATTTCTACCTTCATGCCTGCCAACAGTTGCTTGAACCAAACAACATTGGAATAATTAATTGTTGTTCCAACATACTAGCCTCTGTTCTAAATTGAGAAATGCAATTTTTCTTCTTACTTGTCCAAGACACTAGTCTCTTACCAAGAAATAATGCTCCACAACTGGTGCTCTTTCTTTTGTCAACACTTCCTACCCAATCTACATTAGTGAATGCTTTAAAATCCAAATTGCCTCCTTTCTTATACCATATTCCATAGTCTTTAGTACCCTTCAGATATGTCATGATTCTTTTTATTGCCATCATATGATTTTCTTTAGGATTAGCTAAAAACCTTGCCACCATACCAACTGCAAGAGAAATATCAAGCCTAGTATGCACAACATATTGAAGTTTTCCAATCATTGATCTATATGTGGTCTGGTCTACCTCCTTAGGATCATTATTTTTAGAAAGCTTATGTCTAGTAGACATAGGTGTTCCAACTAGTCTTGAATCCTCCATTCCAAACTTCTTCAATATCTCCTTGGTATACTTAGATTGAGTAATGTAGATACCATCTTTCTTCTATTGAATCTAAAAACCAACAAAGAATTTGATTTCTCCAAACATTGACATCTCAAATTCCTTATTTATTTCCTCTAAAAAAGGTTTGCACCAATCATAATTTCTAGTAAACAATGTATCATCCACAAAGATTTTTTCCAACACAATCTTCTTGTCTGGTCCTTCTTTGATGTATAGGTTGTTGTTATCATTTTTTCTTTGAAAACCAATCATCATCAAGTAATTATAAATTATTTTATACAAAGCTCTATGAGTTTTCTTGAGGCCATACAATGCTTTGTGTAGTTTACAAACCATATCCCTTTGTCTAGGATCTAGGGTTATTCTATGTAAACTTTTTCAGAATGATAATTCTTGCTCTTAAAACTTGTCTTGCCCATCTTACCAATTTGAAAAAAATTTCATAGACCCATATTAGGTTTCCTCAAACTAGGAATACCTCTTACTCTTTTTTTTTTGCTTATCTTGATCAAGTTATCAAAGTTCACATGAGATAACCATTTATGCCATAACCATCTTTCTTCTACTTGGGCAAAAAAACATGAACTTTCAATAAGATATAGGTAGAATAAGTTACTTTTTGTTTGGTTACCAGACCCAACTAGATTTCATTTTTCATCTAGCATCTTGGCCTTCCAATTCATGAATTTTCACTTGAATCCAATGTTATTCAACTCTGCCACACTCAGTAGATTATGTTTCAAACCTTCAATCCCATAACCATTATCACATCTAAGTTCATTGGTTAGAGAAATACAACCTTTTCCTTTTATGGAACATGGTTCATTGTTTTCAAATCTTACACTTTCACCATCATAGTGTTTCATATGTTCAAAGTTTGTTTTGTCACTATTCATATGATGAGAACAACCACTATCAATAATCCATGTATCATTTTTGCTAACATGAGAAATAAGTATCAAATTCATATTTTATAGCAATATAGGCCATTTCATCATCATTACTACTATCTAAATCTTTAGCCATGAAATAAGACTTCTTATCTTTATCCTTGTAGTCTTTGTAGCTTTTGAAATCCTTATTTCCTTTATACTTGTTCTTATTTTCATCTTTGTCTTCTTTGTTTAGACACCTAGCAACAATGTGACCAACTTCTTCACAAGAAAAATAGATTAGAGGAATTTTACCTTTGTACTTTCCTTTTCCTATGGGATACCTTCTTGCAAGTAGTGCTTCAATGGCTTCAATATCACTATCAAAACTATCTTCCTCTTTACTTTTAGATTTTTTTCCTTTAGACTTTACAACTTTCTTCTTGAGTGACAACTTGGTTTCAAATGTAGACTCAAGATTGCTAGAACTAGGATGTTTTCAATCTTCTCACTAGAGCATCCAAGGTTATCTTATTATTTGGATCACATCTCATCTCTTAAATAGCTGACACTCTAATTGCATAGATAGGAAGAAGGGCATTGGTTACCTTTCTTACCATTGTTACATCTTCAATTGTCCCTCCAAAGGCTTTGATTGCACTAGCACCAGCTTTGATTCTGTCAACATATTTTGTAATTTTTTCATCCTCTCTCATGTTCATTTGATCAAACTAACCTCTCAATCTTTCTATCTTCACTCTTCTCACATTATCATCATCTCCATAGATATCCTTTATCTTTTTCCAAATCTAATGAGAAGTAGCACACCCTTTAACCTCATCAAATTCAATATAGTTAAGAGTTGATGCAAAGTCAATCATCGTGATATTATGATTCTTATTTTAAGCAATCTCCTCCACAGTCATTGTTCCAATAGGAACCTTATAATAAGCATTCAATTATTTTAGACCTAAATCCCTAATGGTTTCCAAATGTAGCTTCATAAGTTCTTTCCATGACTCAAAGTTATCTTTGTTCAACTTGGGAATCTCTCTTCTATAAGACATCTTGATCTTTAGCTTAGGTCCTTGAAACCTTCTCTACAAGCACCAAAAGCTTTGATACCGATTGTTGGAAATATAAGACGAGTAACTAAGAGGGGAGGGGTGAATTATTTACCACTAAAATAAATCCCCTATCCCTTAGATGTTAATACAAAATATAAACTCTGTTGGAACTATTGTTACTCAGTTAACACAAGCAGTCGGTTAACACTAACAATATGTTGTAACTTGGAAAGGATTATAATATCAAATATTACTTAAAAAATACTAAACATGTAGATCTTAAGATATTAATTATGATTAACCTTTATTAACTTATTTGCATACACATAAAATAAATAGCATGAACACAAGTGACACCAATATTTAATGTGGAAACCCAATTTGGGAAAAACCACCAATTGCAACTAGTTACTAATTTTCACTCTTCTAAAGTGAGAGTTGTTAGGAACCAACATTGTTAAAGGTTACAAATTACACTAGTAGGTGTGACCCCATTAGAGGATTTAATCACCCTTTTAGGAGCGGCCTTGTTAGAGGTCTTTAGAAACTTCAATCTAGAAATGCCACCTTGTTAGAGGATTTGAAAAATAGTTGTTAAGCTAACCCTATTAAGAGATTTGATACACTGCTACAATGGTTAGAGATTAAAAATCATATTACTTGATTGTTCATGCAACTATATTGCTGATTTTAGATCTCAATTCTAACTTGAATACTTGATCCTTCTAGATCAAATTAATCTTTGTCACCCAACAAGGATATCTTGCTTATGCTTCCAATTCACTTCCTCTAAGCATCTTCTTATCTTCCAAACTCTCTCACTCGCATCCAATCCTCAACTTGATCTTATACTTATATTATATTCATTGTCAAGTAAGCTTGAATACAACTTAGAATAATTAATATTCATCTCCTTGGTTGGGTACAACCAACAAACAAATCCATAAAACTCAATATGCCAAAACAAGAAAATTATTTGTTAGTCAACCTTGCTTGGTTGACACAAACACGAGAATGATTTTCCTATGTTAACCAAGTGAAATAAATTAAAATTTCATCTAAAAAAACTGCCTTTGGTAGCCAAGTGGTCTTGGTTAACATTGGTTCCATCCAACTTTCCTTTGTCAACCGAGTGAGCTCGATTAACACTCAACTTCTGCGAACTTCACTTTGATGCCTAAGTGAAATCAATAGGCATTATCTTCTAAACTTGGAGAACACTAGAATGCTTGGAAGACACAAGAAACTATCTTAATCACCCAAGTGAGCTCGTCATACACTGACTAGTAAAGATGTTAAATTTTGTGTAACATTAAAGATAATATACAATTGATCAACAGCTTCATCCACATAACTTGATTACATGTATTTTTTGCTACAACATAATATTCCTTAGCTATACTCTAAGAAATACAATCTTGCTTCTTACTTAGTCAAGAAACCAATATTTGATCACAAAAAATTGCTCCACCACCAGTGCTCTTTCTATCATCCATATTGCTTGCCCAATCCGCATTAGTATATGCACATAGAGTAAAATTGCTCGATCTAGCATACCAAATCTATAGTTAGATGTTCCTTTAAAATATATTAATATCCTCTTTACTTCTACAAAATGATGCTCCTTAGGATTAGCATGAAATCTAGCTACAATCTCAATTTCATTTGTTATATCAAGTCTAGAGTGAGTCAAATATTGCAGACCTCTAATCATGGATTTGTACTTATTCTACTCTATTGCAAGTGTCTCATCTTTGCTAGATAATTTGTGACCAATTATCATAGGTGTACCAATAGGTTTGCAACTTTCTAATACAAACCTTTTCACTAAGTCTTTCAAATACTTAGATTGTGAAATAAAAATGCCATTACTATTCTGCACAATTTGCAATCCTAGGAAAAAAATCATTTCTCCTATCATGCTCATTTAAAACCCAGTCTTCATTTCTTCAAAAAACTTATCAATTGCTTCATCATTACCTCCAAATATTATGTCATCAAAAAATATTAGTATTATTATAAAACCATTCTCAATTTCTTTCAAATATGAGTTACTATATGTTGTACCTTTAGCAAATCCAAGCTTTGCCAAATAATTGTCCAACCTTGCATACCAGGTTCTAGGTGCTTGCTTCAGACCATATATAAAATTCTTTAGTTTGCATACCATGTGTTTTTCTTCTATCAAAGGAAATAATTTAGGCTTCTCAATATATACATCTTCTTCAAGTTCTCCATTTAGAAAGGTTGATTTAACATCCATCTGATAAACCTTGAACTTCTTATTTTTTGCATAAGCCAAAAAAAAATTGTATTTCTTCCATTCTAGCTATAGGTGCATATGTCTCTTCATAGTCTTTGTCTTCTTGATGTGAATAGCCCTTGCATTCAAGTCTATCCTTTTTTCTCACAACTTCACCTTGCTCATTCATCTTATTTCTGAATACCTTTTTGGTTCCTACTATGTTCTTATATTAAGGTCTAAGAACTAACTCATATGTTTAATTCTTTACAATCTGATCTAATTCTTCCTTCATTTCTTGAATCCAATGATCATCTTTACATGCTTCATCTACACTTTTAGGTTCAACTTGAGATATCAAACATAATCTCCTCATTTACTTTGTTTCTTTTCATCACACCTTTGTCTTTGCTTCCAATTATCTTCTTGAGAGGGTGATTCTTTGTCAAATTCCTGTTAGGGGTAAGAGTTGACATCTCAACTCTTAACTCATCTCTAGGTTCAAATCTCATCTCTCCTCTATTCTCAATAGTTAACACATCATTAAGCAAATTATTATTAGTCATAAAGCAAACTTTTTCATTTTGTCTAACAATTCTAGAATTATCTTCTTCATCTGAATTATAATCTATCATCTTTTCTTTAGTTCAAAACTTTTCATCAATCCTTACATTTACACATTCAAATATTTTCTTATTTATATAGTTAAAACATATGTATGCCTTGCCTTTTAATGAATAGCCAAGAAACATAAATTTATCACTTCTTGGATCAAACTTACCAATGTTATCATCTCTCTTAATGTAACATTTTCTCCCAAATATTCTAAACTGATGGTGAATGACCAAACCATAGTTCATAAGGTGTCTTTTTCATACCCTTTCTAATATATACTTTTTTTAGATTGTACACTATTGTGTTGACTTCTTCTCTCCAAAATGTTTTAGAAACATCATTCTCAAACAACATTGCTCTTGATTCCTTTACTACTGATTTATTTCTTTTCTTAGCAATCTCATTTTTCTTAGGTGTTCTAGGTGAGGATAACTATCTTTTACTTCCATTCTAAATTCACAAAATATGTTAAACTCTCTAGAGGTAAACTCTCCTCTATCTAATCTTAAACACTTTATCTTAACACCAAATTCATTCTCAAATATATTCTTAAATATTTGAAACTTCTCAAAAGCTTCAGATTTCTCTTTCAGAAATCCTACCAACATCATTTTAGTGAGTCATCAACAAAAATCATAAAGTACCTTTCACCATAGAATCCTCTTGTACTTGAAGGACCACTCAGATCTATGGGAACAATCTCCAACTTCTCTATGGTAGTGAACTTCTTGCTAGGAAATAATATTTTCTTTTGTTTAGCCAAAATTCATTCTTTGCAAATAAAATTAGTAGGCTTTTTTATCTTAGGCAAGTATCTAACTATAAACATACTACTAACTTTCACAAAATTATCAAAATTTATTTGACAGAATATTCTAAGCCACAACCAACTATTGTCCACTTTAGCTACCAAACATGTCATTTGAGTAGGATTAAACTGAAATACATTACCTCTGGATCTTGTGCATGTTCCAATCATATTACCATCTTTGTTTTTGATAATGCATGTCTTCTCAATAAATTTCAACTAATAACCCTTGTCCACCAACTATCCAACACTCAAAAAATTATGCTTCAATCCATCAAAAAAATAAACATCATCAGTGTTAGTTTTACCATCAAGAGTAATGGATCCAATTCCTATTATATGATAGGTTGCATTGTTACCAAATCTAACAATACCTCCATCATGATTCTTGAACTTAGCAAACTTGTTCATAGCACCAGTCATATGATGTGACCAACCATTGTCAATTATCCAATCAGATTTATTTTCCACTTGGGAAATTAGAGCTCTTTCTTCACTAATTTCTCTATCAAGATCATCTTCCTTGATAGCTACAATTCTTAATTCATCATTACTTTCACTTTGACCTTTCTCATCTGATTCTTCATCTTCATTACTATACAAACAATTTCTATCTCTTCTAGGCATGAACTTTCTCTTATACTTTTTTTCTCTTTTAGGACATTTAGATGCATTATGACCAAATTCATCACAAGTCCAACATTTAAAGATTTTCTTACCATATTTTTCTCTTCTCACAAGAAGGGTTATGCCTTCCTCAATCTTCTTGCCTTCATCAGATCTGTTGCTACCAAAAAAATCCCCATGTTTCATTGCACTCCTCGTGAGATTAGGTTGAATTTTCAGGGCACTGAAAGTTGTATCAACACTTGCTAGATCTCCAAAATATATTAGATCTACTTTTGTAGCTACTAATCTTCCAAGAAACATTTCCTTAGTAAAATCTTTAGTGAAAGGTGTCAATAGTTGAATCATCTAAGCTACTTTCTTGAATGGTCAAACTTTTCAAGATCTTCCATACTACCTCATCTTCTTCTTTGGTTCAACCGCAGGACTAAATTACTGTAACAATTTTGGGTATTCTACCAATATAGCTTCTTATAGATTCATCTTCCATCATCTTAGCATCTTGAAATGCATATACCCAACTCTGCAATCTAATTTTCTTTGCATGTGTATTATCTTAAATAGTAGATTCTAATGATTTCAAAATTTCTTGAGATGCTTGGAGGGAATTTATTTGACTATATCCATTCTCTAGAAGAGCTAATAGTGGGGATTCTCTAGCTCTCATGTTACACATGAATAGATCTCTCTCTAGTTCACTGCATTCCTCAAGTTATTTTTCTTTCACAATCATCTTCTCACTCTTTGTCAAGATCCAATAACCCAAACCCATGCACAAGTCTTCATCTTCTACTTCCAATTGTCATAGTTGGCCCCATCAAATCTAGGACTATCCTTTTTGAAAAGATTCTCCATCAATCGCCCAATGTTGTTAAGTTTATCGTTCAAGGACCTAAGACTCTAATGCCAATCATTAGAATATATAGTCTACCAATATAACTGAGAGGTGGGGTGAATTAGTTATACAACTAATATCACAATGATCAACCTTATTAGACTTTAACCATATGAGAAGTATAATCAGAAACCAAAACAAGATGCTCATACACAATAGCACTAGATATGTTAACTAGGGAAACCGTTAATCAGAGGGAAAAGCCCAGTGGGGATGGCACCCACAAGGTGATGTACTAATATAAATGTTATTTACTAGAGGATGGACCCTATTAGGAGTTTATGAATACATTTAGTACATATGAGTCCCTATTAAGAGACTTTGAATCCTTGTTAGGAGAATCCAACCTTGTTAGGAGTTCTGCTAAACCTATTAGCAGTTGTGGAAGACAACTAGATCTACTTCTCAAATAGCTTCAAGGAAAAGACCAATGAACCCACTATCCAAATGATCTTTGTATTATTCCTTGTAGGATAATAGAAATCAAATATACTTCCTTCTTCTTCATTTGTTCTGTTAACTGGACCTATGCTCCTTTTAATCTTGTAACCATATCACAAATCTCACATCCAATAATCTCTTGGATCGTTTACTCATATTCACCAAACACTTTTCTCTTTTTCACACTTTAAACTTTATACAATGATCACCACACTTTCCAAACAAGGAAAATAGTTTTTCTTTATACCATATATTCAAAATAATTCCTTGAGTCAGCCTTGAGGCTTTCCCAATTCATTATAATTTATAATTATAATAGCATTGTCAACTCACGATCTATATAAAACTTCACACTTGTGATACAAAGGCTCATGCACTTGATGACATCACCAAAAGATTGTCCTCTATCACTACTTGACTACACATCTCCTCATTACATCTCAGATGAAAGATATCAAGAAACCATCAGGAACTACTTTCCTAATTCTCTATCTTTGAACTTCTCTCTAGAAATTAGGTACAACTTCCATACATCTTTGACTTAGACTATATACACTAAACCATTGTTGGTCTCAGATTGGTTTTGACAATTGAGTGTCAACACACTTGACCAATTTCTAAGTTGATTTTGAGTATGATATAGATGTCAAGCCATAAATTCAATAGGTGCTAAGTGAACTTTAGGTGTCAAGCAAGTTTCAAGTGTCGAGTGACAAGTGATGTTGAGTCACTATAAGGTGTCAAGCAAAGAATAAATGTTGAGTGAGAAAGAGTTACTATAGATAATAGGATTCAAACAAGATAGAAATCCTATATGTGTCAAGCATTAGCAATCACTAAGTGCTAAGTAACACAGAATTAGCATATGAGTTTGTGCCTTCACAAACTCAGATGTAAACCATTTTTGAGCTGACTCGAGATGAATCTCAAAGGATCTTAAAGATAAGATCAAATCTTTTACATTCCCTATGTAATCAACATGCAACCAATTAGAAAAATGGAGAAAGCATGAAACCAATAGGAAAATTTTAAAGATTTGAGCAGGAAAAGATGGATGAATATTGATTATGGATTCATACCTAACCTTAATTCTCAAAGAAATTATAAGGAGGTCAAAACCCCATAATTTGTGTGCATAAGAGAGCTGAATAGAAGAGTAAGAGGTCATATGGAAATGCATGAAGTTTTAAAGGAAGTTAAAGGGTTGTAAAGATTTAGAGGAAGATCAACAGTGCAAAATCAAGTTGATTAGAATAGAGTATCAGCATTATGAATAGAGAATTATTAGTCAAGAAGGATCAGATCAAATTGAGTAGAACAGGGATCTAGAATCAGCAATTGAAGATTGTAAGTTATCAGGTCAAGACATTCTACTTTACTTTCTAACCATTGTATTAGGAGAATGAAAATACTATGATGATAGGTTGGCTTAACAACTTTATTGTAGATCCTTAATAGCATTGTAAATCCTTTAACGAGGTGACATTCCAAGTGAATGTTTGTAAATCCTTTAACAAGGTAGGCCTTTCATAGGGAAGACCATTGTTGATGGTCAAACTTTGTAACCCTAACTAGTTACATATTGTTGCATTGATAATTTGTGAGTGTCATCCCCACTCTAGTTTTACCTTGTCATTTTGGAGGGTTTCTATGTGACCAAAATCTTGTGTTATCTATTTTCATGCATGTCTTTACTTTCATGTTTATTAGAGATGTTAAATACATGTGATTAATCTCAGTAAAAAAAATTTAGAGCTTAAAGTTTGTTACTTTTGATTCACCCTGCCTCTCAGAAGTAAATCTTCCCACTTGTAAATTCCAACAATTGGTATCAGAGCCAAGTTCTCACAAGGAGAAGCTTTATAGCTAGGAGAGAAAGATCTATAAATGGAAGTATACAAACTTGGGAAGATCATAGAAAAATAGGAAATTGAGATACACCTCATTTTGCATTCTCTGGAAGAAGCTAGGGAAGAATTGAGGAAATCCTTAAAGAGAAGAAGAGAGATTTCCATAGCTGAGAATGATACAAAATACAAGGAGATTGACACCTCAAAAGTATTTTCAAATGAAAAATCCAAAGAGTTTGATGCAGCAATAGTAGACTTGATGGAGAAGAATAGAGCCCAAGTAGAAGAAATTAGAACTCTCATGCTTGAACAAGAATCTCAAGCCATGATGCTTTGTGAAGTGATTGAACAAAAGAAAAGAGTCATTGAAGATAAGGATATGATAGAAGAGGACAAGATAAATCTTACCAATGGATTGGAAGAAAATTCAATGGAACTTGCAAGAATTTCCAACATGTAGCTAGACACCCTAAGCTAGATAATGAATGCAAATCATGAATTGAATGTTAAGGACATTGAGATCTCCGCACTGAAGATGCAAAATGAAAAATTGCAAAACAACTTGAAAAGAGAAAAGGATATTGTAGAGAGCTTCAACAAACCTAATGAATCCATCAAGTACTATGAAAAGCTACTAAAATCACCAAGAGCCAACAATGATACTTCAGGACTAGGATACACTAGCACTAAAAAAGGAGAATCATCCAAGACTATAGAAGAAAGAAGTGACAAAGGTAAGAATACTAGACCTACTTGTCATTTGTGCGGTAAAAAAGTACATTCCTCTAATGTGTGCAAGATCAAGAACACCCATCAACATGAAAAACCTAAGAATATGGGTCATTATCACAAGTGTAGCAAGCAAGGACATCAAGCACATGACTACAGGACCAGAACTATCAGGACACCAAGATTTGAAGGTCACTACTACAATTGCAAGAAGTATGGACATAGAGCTTTTGAGTGTAGATCAAAGCCTATATGGACATCTAATTAACCAACAAGGTCAAAAAATCATAGATATCACTCTAATTGGGACTACAACACTAGGTACAATTATCACTATTGTCAGGAATATGGACACATTCCTAAAAAATTGCATAAGAACACATTTTATTAGAAACTATAGTAGATGGTTGAGCCAAACTACATGTTTTATTTGCTTGAAGACTGGTCATATAAGTAGAAATTTTCTAACAAGGTCAAAGGTGCCCAACTCAGAGTTCAACAAAGCAAAAGAGAAGGTAGATGTTGAACACATTAAAGGAGAGATGAATAAAACATGGAAGAAGAAAGATGGAAGTAGCACATCCAATGGAGGGATCACTTCACCCAAAAGGTCAAGTGATCACACTTTATCTAACTAAGCAAAAGAAGGCATGTCGGACTAATATTTAATGTTTTATCATACATTAGTTCCTAGACAAGTAAGAACTAAAAAGGAGAAATTAGCATGAGTAGAGATGCAAAGTGAAATTTTTATAAGTATTGTCGAGTTGCCCTCTGGAGCTAAGTAAAGATCCAGTACATGTCAAGTTATCTACCAAAGTTATTAGAAGCCTAGTTAGTAGTAGATGTCGAGTGAAAGGAAATTCTAGTTGAAGTCAAGTAAGGGAAACTCCATTATATGGTGAGTGGTAGAAAGACAATGGAAGTCGAGTAAAGAAAAATTTCTTAAGAAGCTGAGTGGATAGTTGTAAATGCACTAAGCATTAAATGCTATGAAACAGGGGGTATATGTTCACATTTTGAATCATTTTTCACCATTGTGATCAAAGAGAAAAAGACAAAGAAGACTGCAAAGTAATTTCCAAGCAGAATTTTGAGCATTTAAGCATATTTCTACAAAGATTCAGCATATTTTCTTTGAATTCAAAGTATTTATACTAGTCTCGAGCTACGCAGTTTCAAATTTTCTTCATGTTTGAACCCTAGTTCAAAGAAATGGCCTCTAGTTTGAGGAAACCTTAGGAGAAAGAACCATTTGAAGTTCAAATAGTGTTAAATGAAGTTAAGCAACCTAATTTTTTACCTATCCCAAAAGTTGCCTACAAGAATGACCTGGTCAAAGCTCTATCTATAATTCCTCCTAAGGTAGTAATGGTGCAAGATGTTAGGAGATTCTATAACTAAAAGATAGGTGCAATTGGAGACATGGAAATTAGAGAGGCATATGAAAGATTGTGTGAAAATGGAGTTTTGAAAGAAGAATATCAAATCGTTGTGGGGAAGGGCTTAGCTTGTGCCCTAGAGTTCCATACTATTTTCAAAACCAAATGGATCAAAATTGTGTTGAGTAGGATTCATGATGGATTTTTATGGTTAGAAGATGGCCTAGTCAAAATATCAAAAAGAATTGTTCACAGGGTAACAGGGTATTCAACCCTAGATTGGCCCAAAACCCTAAAGATTGACTCCAAAGAAGTCATTGAGAAGAATATAGAAGCCAAATGGAACAAGAGAGGCATGACCATAGATACTATTAAGGATCCTCTTATTGATTTTTCTATTAGAGTAATTTCCCACAAGTTTTATCAATCTATCAGACTCAATAGTGTTCCATGCATTGTAGTAGATGGAGGCTACAAACTTGTTAAAAAGGATCATACCTATGATCTAGTTGAATTGCAACTATAGCAAATCAATAAAAATATTGGAGCTATAAGAAGAACTAAGGGAGCCCCAAGAAAATTTGGTGCAATTTTGATTTGTATATTCTTTTATGTACAGAATGAATTTTCATCTTTTGGAAAGGTTAGCTGGAAGATAAATAGGTCCATTGTAGCCCAGGTGAATGAATATATTGAACAAATGGGGGTGAATTTTGAGACATTAATGAATAGCTATTTTAAATATTTCAAGAGTTCAATGAAGCAGAGACTTAAGATACCTATTTCATTAGTAGAGCAGCATAAAAAGGACATTTTCTTTCTTGTTGACATTGATTATACTTACATTCAAGTAGCCATACCAAGGGTGAGATGGCTTAGACCTCTTGGGTATGAGATAAACATTGATGAGGCATCTGTAACCATAGTAGATCTACTAGCAGAGGAAATAGGTAAGAGTGCACCACATTTTGGCACATATGATGTGGTGAGATCCAAAGTAGACATGGAGCTAAAGATAACTTCTACATTAAAAAAAAAAAAGGACAAACTAATGAAGAAGCTCAAAGTTGAATTTGGAGAAGGGGCAACTAAGGCAGAGGAAGAAGAAGATGAAGAAGAAAATGAAGAGGAACAAGGGCAAGGGCTAGTAGCATTAAACCAAGGCATGGGTGGGGATGCTGAAGAAGAAGGTGTCAAGAAAGAAAAAGAAGCACCCAAAGCACAACTCGAGAAGAGGAAAGAGCAAAAATAGCTAGTAGTATAGCCTAAAGAGAAAAAGAAGGCTAAGACAAGCCTAGCAAAACCTACCACAAGGGAAGATACAAGGGCAACAACTAAGGTGGTAAAATAATAGGAAAAGGAGAAAGCCATAGACCAGGAAGGTCAAGCATAGAAAAAGAGGAAAAAATATGTGGCACCTCTAGAGTTAGATGAGGAGAGGATAGAGTCACATGACAATGAATAATTTAGAGTGGTAAGTCATACCACTAAATTTGAATTAGAAAATGTTTCTGACAATATTAGGGATAATATAAATTTGACTAGATTAAAAACTATTGACTTCAATAAGTTAAGTAGAGAGAAGAAAAACATAGTGGAAGAATCAATCTACACTATGATGGCCAAGTTCAAGAATACTCCACTTGAATTGGATAACACCATGCCTAAGGAGCTATATATAATTATAGAAAATAAATGGCATTATTGCCTAAAAATGGAGAAAGAAATAAGGGAGTCAAATTTGGCTCATGTAATGCTTGATCTCACTAAAGGTCAAATAAACAAGGCAAGCAAGAAACATGGGAGCAAAT
Source organism: Cupressus sempervirens (assembly GCA_028749045.1). NCBI lineage: Eukaryota > Viridiplantae > Streptophyta > Pinopsida > Cupressales > Cupressaceae > Cupressus > Cupressus sempervirens. The sequence continues at coordinate 914,134,102 of CM053787.1, read as the reverse complement.
TTGCACCCAAATACAGAGCCTTTAGCATACTTCAGAATAGAATAGAGGATGTTGTAAAGAAGTCCACACAAATGTAAAAATTGATCTATGGGCTGACTATATTCAAGGAAGGACAAGAAGATCCCTTTGAGGGAAAAAATAATGATAAGGAAGAAGAGGAAAAAGAAAAGGAGGAAGAAGGAGAAAAAGAAAAAGAAGAGGTTACAGTGGAGAAGGAGACATAGAAAGGAGATATGGCAACAGTTGAAAAGTAGCAATAGGAATAGAGTGTGCAAGACACAAAACTACCACCACCTAGTCCTCTAAATGCAAAACCTACATCTATAGAAACAATTATTTTGAAAGTTGTTCCTAACACCTCTAGTCAGAACATTAACTCATTAACTATAGAGGATCTCAAAAAGATCCTTCACCAAACCATATTACAAGCACAATGGTGTATTAATCTAGTCTTGGTGAGTATAGAGGAAATTTAGAAGGTAGTAGTTGAGATAACCAAGGAGAAGGTGAATCCACAAGAACCACTTTCACAAACTATAATAGCTACAAGTGGAAAACCACAAGAGCAACAAGCACAAGATACATTTGCTAAAGTTGATTCCATAGTGATAGTAACTACAACTATTGAGGAGCAAGCAAAGGAAAAAATAGGACAAAAGGATACCTCTGATCCTATAGCACAGAGTCAAGGTGCACCTCCTCTGATCACTATAATAGATCAAGGAAGAACTAAAGCAGACAAGGAGGAGAGCCCTAAGGAGGAGGAACAACATGTAATCCAAACATTAGTCAATTTTCCTACTACAGGGACTCCTACTAGAACTACTAAGTAGTCAAGCACTGATGTAGTAACATTGTAAATATTAGCACCAAGCTCAAGTTCTACCAAGGTAGCAAGGGTACTTCACTATGGAGACCCTGCACTTGGTGAGGAGATAGGCATACCAAGCTATGACTATAAAACAATGAACATAGCACGAATCAATGAAGTGCAAGAGGTAGTGGAAAAGAAGAAGAAACAAGAGATACTCGAAAATGATTATAGGCAAAGGCAAGCACTAATTGAAATCAAAAAGATCTTTCTTGATGCATTCAGCTTGCCAGTACTTGATGAGACAAAGCCCATCATGGAGCAATTATCCAACATAGTGGACTTGGTACAAAATGAAGACCTAGATACCAATGCTAAATTACTTGAGTGGTCTAAGAAGAAATTTCAAATGAACGTAAATGAGAAAATATCTGGTGAAATAACACTCCCTCAAGTAAAACTAGCAAAGAAGGTTGAGAAGGTGAAAGCAGTACTTGAGAACATATTCTCATTGTCCTCCAAATTGTGTGATTCCTCATACTTCACACAAAAACAAGCTAGAGGATATTGAACTTGGAGAGGAACCTCAAAGTATCTAGCACACAGCTACCAAAGGATTCAGCTCAAAGTGAGAAGTATTTTTCTACAATGTTTCATACTCAAAAGGAATTAGCTATACTCATAGTAGATGAGGCTAATATCAAGGCCGAGTTGATATAGATATAGTCTACAATAACCCCACACATCAAAGTTTTGCACAAAGAGATGGCCTATGCAGAGAATGTTTTGAAGAAAGATCCCAATCATTCTACATTGGAAGGCATGGTACACCTTGTAGCAGAGATAGCCATCTAGCATAAAGTACTAGAAATTGCATTAGAGAATTGGGATGCTGCTCTAAAGATTATTATGGAGGTAAATAAATCATTTTTGGCTAAGTATTCAATTCATTCATAGGACCCTTTAACATAGGTGTCAAAAAGGGAGAGAATTAATAAATTGGGGGAGACATACATTTTGAACTAGACAATAAATGGGGAGATACCCAAAAGGGGGAGATACGCAAAGGGGAAGATGATAAACTTTTGAGTTTTGAGGAGAAATAAGGAGATATAGCCAAAAGGATACAAAAACTACAAGGAGATGTGTAAAAGGAGGAGCAAACACAGAGCAAAAATAGAATAGATAGAAATAGATTAGACAAAGAAAGGAATGTGTTGGTCTAATTTTTGGAGGATAAAATTTTCCCCAATTAAGGTGCAAAAAGTCAAAATTGGATCCATTGTTAGAAACTAGGGTTTTTGAGTTTTTATTTTGCAAATTTTTGAAATAATTTGAAAACCCTTGTTAAGCCCTAGGTCTCATTCATTTTGATTTTCATTTGGCCATGAACATTTTTAAAAATACGAATATTTCTTGTCTAGTTAAAATATTCTGTGCCCCCCACTGACCTTTCTCCTCTTAATGTATACCATTTGATCAAAGTAAGGTCAGTGATAGCCACATTTTTTCTATGATGAGATGCAAGTTTTTTACCCAATGCAACATAGAAACTACCGTGAAACTGAGTAATGATGTCATGAAAATGGACGCACAGTAAGCAAAAAATGTTCTGCTTCAGAAGTTTCAATCTCATGCATCTTGTTAGGGCTATTAGAACTAGAAAGGGAACCAAGAATTATGAAGTGCAAAATACATCAACAGAATTTAGTTTTTTTGATGGGTCGCTATGTCACTATCTGAAAAAATTATGCATCCTGCCATTAGCAATATAGCACCTAATTGGAAGAATACATATCATCGTAGCTTCCAAGTGGGGTGGTGCATGTATGATTTTAATATTATGTCAAAAGCATTAATTAGAGTAATTATAATTTAACATGTATTTATCTTTCCAACACAAAATTTTTACAAGGCACCAGGGGTCTCTATGTCACGATCAAAAAATAAATGAGCTTCACCATTAGTGACATAACGCCCATCTAGAAAATGATAGCGTAGTAGCAATTTCATAAGGTGGGCCCTAGGAATTTGCTTTGTTAGATATGAGTCACACAACCTTTCAACACGGTGGCATCCATTTGGATATGTATTGTGCAAGAAAAGAAATTGAGGACATGAGAGGTCACTATATCACTATCAAAAAAACTTTGCACCTCACCATTAGCGACATAGTGCCCAACCAAAAAATGGGAATGTGGTGGGATGTAAGCCACGAGGTAATATAACAAGGATTAAAATATTAATGCATGAGCCACTTGGACAATACATTCTCATGTAATCAATAACTTGGACCCACACCCCATTCATAAATCAGATGAAAGATTTTGATCATTCAATCAAGCTTAGATCGACGATTGTCAATACCTCACTATGGAAAAATGTGCACTTTTTACTCTATGCAACATAGTAACCATGGGATCCACCACATCTTATGCATGTCATGCAGTTTCCTTGCCCTCAGATCAATCTCAAATCTATAGTTGTTGCTATCTTGCTATGATAAGTTGCTCAAATGATATGTATCGTGACAGCGACTAGGCGCCCACCATATTTCTCTTAAGTAATGCATCAAATATTCTCCACATGATTAGTATAGAATCAATGATTGTCACTACTTCATTATAGAAAGATGCTCACTCTTTATGTATAGTGAGGTACCAACTCAATGACACGTGTCCTCAGTCATCAGTGGGTCCAAATTGAAATGCCAACAATTAAGGAGATATACACATGGCTAAATCTCATTAGGTTGACTACCAACATGTCAAGTAGAATATGAGTCATCTCTTCTTGCATCCCTAGATTGTAGGACTTTTTGAAAATCAATTGTGTAAATTTGAACCTAGAAGGTGGTACCACTCTGTTCATTTATGAGGAATGAAAGCTTCATGTGCAAAAGATAAATAGAGTATAATATAGAATATTTCACTAGTTCCTTCTCACGTGAACAAAGATTGCAAGTTTTCTAAGCAAAAGTCATAATTGAGAAGACTATGTCAAGCTGGCGTGAAGTAGTTTCCCATTGTTCATGAAGACATTGCAAAATTATAGAGACAAACAAGCAAAGAATCAAGTAAGTACTTACACTATAATCTTTGTAGTGTCTCAGTTTCTAAAAATGATAATCAAAGATGCCTCCAAAGGAGGGGTTTTCTGGTCAAGAGAATTATTTCGATAGGAATGTCCATGATGATTTGCTTGAGCTGCTCCCTAATTCCACTAGTGAAACTGTACAAGTTAAAAAGCTAACTTCATTAAATCCTAGGTTGAGAATAGCAGATCGATTGTATGAAGAGGGGAATTGACTCTAGGATGCTAATACCTCTCAAACTAGTCTAGATTTGTTTAAGAAATGGTTTTTAGAGAGGAACTTGTTTGCCCCACATGCCAATATCTGGAATTTTGATTCAGGGAAATTGGTGGTTCCTAGTGTCTTTATGGATAATGACCTCCTTGAGGTTGTGGAAAAAAACTATGACCAGGCCATTAGGGTTATGAGAAGAACTCATGGTGAAATCCTGATCATAATCAGCCTAGAGGAAATTAGGGAAGTTTTTGGCTTAGGGCCTCTCACTAATTACCATGTGCCAATTGATTTCAAACAGTTAGAAAAATAATACATGTCAAAGAAGGATGCTATTAGGAAAGGCGCACTAAGGGCACATATAGGTAAAATTGGAACTCTTCCAGCAATAACAGTAGCCTCCAGGGAACCTTTCAAAAGGGCATACTTCAATACCAAGGCTGCGGAGATATATAGGACCTTGTGTAGAGTTTTTGGAAAAGATGAAGAGGAGTTTATGCCTGTGGATTTTATGTACATGATTACTCAAATTTCCTCTTTTGGTGTGGAAATAATTTTTTATTTTTCTTCTTATTTAGCTGAGGAAATTCACAATGGCATAGTTGGGATTGCTAAGGGAAAAGCGGAAAAGATTTTTGGTCACTATTCTTTGATAATGCACATGTTTCTGTTTAAAGGAGCAACATATTTTGGAAAAGAAATGCAGTTGAATAGGGAACAAGATGGGGAAGCACTGCCAGTCCAACTATGGAGTGTAGATATGACCTAGGAAGCAAAGAAAGCTAGTTTTGTCAAATTTGATACATATTTTGCTTCAAAAGTAAGATGTTTATTATTGAATAACAATTCTAGAATACCAAGGCATTGGCAGGTTTTATTAGGCCCCTAAACAATCCTAGTGGTTTAAAGGTTTCAAACAGTTGGAGAGACATCATCCCATATTGAGTCTCAACTGTTATAAGGATTTATGGTTTCAAAGGAACACCCCATGTACTACCTTACAAAGTGCCCTTAAAGGTAGGAGTAACTGAATTTTTGTGGCAATTGGGAGGATTGGACGAAACCTTTTTGTTAAAGAGGGGGAGGGGGTCAATTTTTCCTACTTGTACAGTGGCCCATCAATTTGTAATCACAAAATGCAGTTGGCTTTCTTTGCACAAGATTTTGGATCCTTATAAGATGGTTGTTTCTCACCCTCGTTTTTGTGACTCTGAGGGATTTTATCATTTGGCTCTAAGACATAGAATTAAGCTTTGTAAAATTGAGCATCAATTCTAGTTTCCTAATGACATAATAAGAAATGAATACTCCTTGCAAGAGTAGGAGACTTAAAAGGAAAACTGGAGAGTCTTCTCTAAAGTTTTGGATTTCATTCATTGCTTTGATGCAGATTATAGTCCTTTAGACAATGTTGTTACAACTACAAATAAGATAAATAAACTCATGAATACCTTTCTTGAAATAATGGATGCAATGAATGAAAAGAAGTAATTCTTTATTAATTTTTACCTAAATAAGGCTAGGGAAGTAATGAAAAGACTAGGTTTTACTCCCAATATAGGGGTAGGTCAATTGACTATCCAAAGAAGACCAGGGTATACTATCATTCAGAATAAAAGGACCACTTTGGATAAAGGAAAACAAATAATTGAGTCCACTAGTGTTGTCTGGGAAGAGAGGACTCCTGAGTCCTCCCCTAAGAGGCAGAAAATAATAAGGGAAGAGAATCCTCATTTTGAGGAATACTCACCTCCATAAACCTCTATGAAAATTGAAGAAGAATAGCTCACTAAAGAGAAAATTGAACAATTGGGATCCCAAGGGGGAGTTGTTGTTACACAATTAGAAATAGATGAAGGAAACCCTCAAGAGCCTCCTGTGCCAAGTTTTGAGTTTACAATTGTAGATTACATAGGAAGGGAATTAGACCCTATATTACAACAAACAAGTCAACAATTTCTATCAGCTGACAACATTTTCAAATATAGGGCTTTTTGCCAATTTGCATGGAGAACCAACATGAGAAAATTTGAAGAAAGATGAAACAAGCTGAGAACAAAGCATCCTAAGCTAGAGGAGGCAGCCCTAAAAAATTAAATAAAAGAACAGATGATTCAAGAGTTCCAAAACATAACCCCTAAAGAGAAGAGGCAGATGTTGAAGGCCTCAAATATTTTATTGTTGCCCAATTGGAATACTTGTTGATGCCTTAATTTTTAATTCTCTTTCAAATAAGCTGGATTTCCAAGATCCAAACAAGAAGGAATTCATAGGGAATGCATTCAATGAAGACCAAGTTGCTCTGGCTATATAGTCTTTAAGGAAGGGATCAAGAGCTACCCCATCATAGCTAGATGAGTCTAGATTGATGGGAAATATTGTTGTGAGAAGAGTAGCTGATACATATCATGTGCAAGATGAACACATGGGTGTAGATACATCTCAATTTGTTTTGGCCACTACTAAAAAGGAAGAGAAGGCCATGTTTGAACTATAGAGCAAATATGTGGTTGTTTTGGAAGCTTACAATAAAGAATTTCAAAAGAGGATTAAACTTGAAAATAAAGTAATGGGGAGGTCTAAAAGACCAAGAATAGCATATCCCCATCCCCAATAGAACCTTTTAAATCCACTCCTCTCATAGAGATGCTAGATACCCCACAAAGGCCACATAAGAAAAGAGCAATCTGTAGGCCTTACATGTAGAATTGAATGTACAATATGAAGATAAATTGAGGAAGACTCTTACATATTTGGGGGATAAAATTGAATGGCCATTAGTTTATGATCAATTGGCTAGAGTAATAGACATATTAGAAGAATTGAAAGCAAGTGATGAGGCTCTAAGGCCTATTATGAATAAATGGGTAAGAAGGAAGGAAATGACATTTTTATGTTATTCTATCATAAAAGTCTCATGTGATCAAATTGAAAAGACTACTTTGTTTTTTATCTTCCTAATTTTGATAATAAGAGAATTCATCTACAGAGAATAATAGTTGGCTATTTAAATAAATATAAGAGCCAAAAGTTTAGTTTATTTTCTCATGACTTAGATAGAAGGAATAATTTGAAAAATAAAGACAAATGGGCTAAGGAACTAAATGATTTATTTTTTCTAAAGATGAGTAAAATTATCAATGAAATAGGGCATGCATAGTGGGCTACCACAATAGAGGAAATAGTGAAAGCCCATTTATTCTTTGATTCTTTGAAACAAGAAATTTTTGATATTGATAGGGAAGCTAAATATATTATTGAGAAACAATAGGATATTCTGCATTTTGACTAGCTAGATGATGCACTTTATGACAAGTGGATGGTGCATATTGCTTCTGTTGAGTAGCTAGAAGAGTTTGAATGTGATGATGATGAAGCACATGAAGATGAATTACAAATTATCAATCCATTTCCATCAGCACCTAGAGAAGAAGATGAGATAGAAGCATAGTCATCTCATGCTAAAGGTGCAATGGATCAATTAGATAGTGTAGCAAAGATAGAATCAAGAATAACTATCACCTTGGTAACACATGATGATATGAGTAAAAATGCTAGAGTAGAGGTGAAACTGCATGATTTAGAGCCTGGCACATCACTGGCAATTCTGGTAGCTACGTATGTCAAGGACTCAGAATGAATAAAGACCAAGCATAGGATTTCTAGCATGTGAGGATGTAATAGAAAAAGGGGCCTACCAAGAGAGTAATATGATGTTACATTCATGTTACTTGAAATTCTGTCTTTTTCTGTTAAGAAAAATGTAAATATTCTTTGTAAAAGGATACCTATCAGTTCTCTATGCATGAAGCTTGTTGCATCTCACATTATATAAGTGAGATTCTAGGGCTAGACGAGGGTCTAATTTCTAATGCTTTTTAGTTTTACACTTAGGTTTTTTTTCGGTCCAATAATTCAAGAAAACTTTATGATGTATCTTCTTTGTAAATTTTTTGAGAATACATTAATGTTGAATGATCTCTATGTTCCTTTCTATGGTCATTCTGAGTTTACTACAATTGTATACAATTTTCAAGGAAAATTAATACAAGTTTTGAGTTATCCCCGTATCAGTTCTTATTGAATTTTGTCTCCTTTGTTGTTACCTTGTTATTGTGAGATTGTATGAGTAAAGCTTGTTCAATCAAATGCAATTCATTTAGGTTGTATGTCAATTCATTATTGTTATTAATTCAATGAATTAAATAAAGGCTTTGATGAATTTGATGGGATTGCTATGGTAATAGAATGCATGTTTGTAAGTATGAATTCTAGTAAGAATTGTTGATAATATATGTTGTAATGCAACAAATTAGATCTATAAATTGGAGTAGACTCTGAATACCAATAGAATAGGCACTAATTAAATTAATTCAGTCTATAGATAGGTATACCATGAAGAAGTATCAAATCTAAAATCACAATCAGCTTTATTTTACTTTTCTTGAAGACTTTCAAAGGTGGTCAGCACTTGTTTGCATGGAATGTTTTAGCCTTAGTTAGCCACTATTGCTAGGAATACTTGCAAATCTATAGAAGAATTGTAACCAAATTTGCTATATGGGATGTGTTTTATCCAAAATGTCAAAATCATGCATGTGTCTAAGGATATGAGATGAGAATCAGAATGAAACTAAAATAATTCTCATATAGTAGCATCCAATGTTGAATCATCCCCTGGGTGTACCCACCTTGGTTTTACAGAGCCTTAAGAGTAGAAAACCATCCTTAGTTTTGTTGAAATTGGGTCCAAATGGTTTGCACATGTAATTGTTAATAGGAATTGGCTAATCCTTAGGTTGTGTGAGTAATATCAATTTGGTATTGAGCATTTTTTTGTTTAGTAGTTTTAAAACACCAAAAAAATAGTGACTCTACTAGGGAGTTTTCCAACAAGTCTTTAAAAAGTATTGCAGTTTCTTTCGTCCTATTGTCTATGTGTGTGTTAGATCTCTAGTACTACTTGTGGTAGTAATTGCAATGTTATAGTGACAAACATTGACAATTTAAAAAAGAGAGAAATGTAAGCCAATGCCACATAGATGCACTGATGTATCCAACCTTTCCAAGTGTCTTATCTATCAAGCAAGAGTTGCAGTTTTATGATCTTAGTGATTGGTCCATCTATGTCAGATATATCCTTTTTAGCTTGTGTCATTTCTTTGTAGTCAAGAATAATTGTAATTGTGTATTTTTCCATTTAAAGGGTGGAAACTCAATCAAGTTTTTGAAGCTAGTGCTTATTTGATAAAAAGTAAAATGGCTGACAAAAGAGAAAACACAAGAGCCAATCCTGATGTACCCATGTATACTAATTTTGCTAAAGGTGGTAGGAAGAACCTAAATAAGAAAGGGACAGATCCAAATCCCACCTAGAAGCCCAGAGGTAATGTATCAGTTAGTTCTCAGTATCAACCAATGGTAGGAAGAGAGTCTTCTTCACTTGGCTCTGAATCAGAACCACAAGACTCTTAGGAGGGATATTTAGTACTCTAGTACTAGGTGAAAGAACATATCAAGATAAGGATATGTCACTAGTAGGGAATATATCCCCTAGACTAGATCTAATAGCTGAAATGCATCATAGATTAGGACTTAGGAGTTCATTCGAAGATCCTTCTAATCCTAAAATAGTCTCATATATTGAACCTAATCTTATAGACCTCGATGACCCTACTAACTCGAAAGGAACCTCTATAGATCCTATAGAAGTACAATCAAAGATAGGATTTCTAAAGAAATGGATTGCTAAGGAAGAAGCCAAGTGTATCCACCTAGAAAAAGAAAAAGAGTAAGCCACCTTAGATGTTATAGTGGAAAGAGATAATCTGCTTAAAAGGATGGCTGCCTTGAAAGAACAAAATAAGAAATTAGAAGAAAGAATGACAACCCTTCATGCTAATGTCTTTGGAGATGTAGACAGCTTGAGAACTAAATTTTAGGAACAAGAAAAACTCTTGAGTCAAAAGCAAGAACCTGTGATTAGTCAATTCCAAGCTTATAAACCTGTCCAAGTAGATCCTGTAGAACCTACTGTGAAAGCTACATATAAGGGATAGGTCAAAGCCATAGGGATCTAAATAAATGAACCTCAAGATCTACTAAGAAAATCCATAAAGCCTTCCATGTCAAAATTAGATCTAGATCTGGAGAAAGCTAGAAAGGAGAAGGAAGATCTTGGAAAAGAACTTGAGAAGGTGGAGAATGAAGCTCAAGCTGCAGAAACTAGGAGAAAAATTTAGTTCATTAAGTCTAATTCTGCATTAGCCTCATAGCGAAATTTATCCACCCCATCTTCAGCTTCTATATCATCTTGTGAACTAGTAGTTTTAGTTTAGGGGATATCTCAATCTACCCCTTCCTCATCATCCACCATTAATACTCAAGCCCCTATTGTCCAACCTCAATAATCCCAAAGTGTTCCTCTTAACCAAGAAAATATAGCAAGCACCTCAAATATTCCTAGTTTTTAGAAGAAACCTATATACATGGAAAAATATAGACAAATATCATTTGCAAGTATTCCTAGTGCTCCACATCTCATATCTTTTGATTTAAGAGATAAAGTCGTTAAGTTTTTTAGAAATAACACTATTACTAGTGAAGAGCATTTGAGAATTTTCATACATATGCTAAATGATTATGAAGTTGAACATGAAGATGTGGTGATGATTTTATTTGTTCATTCATTAACTAAGGATGGAAGGGATTGGTTTAGAAGGTTACCTGATGATAGCATTAGTTCATGGAGTGATTTAGAAAAGTTATTCAAAGAACAATGTGGAGACAACACTAATGTTGGATTCATGTTAAATGAATTCAATAACATCAAGAAGAATCCTAATGAGTCCACGTTTGATTTCAATGTAAGATTCTACAAAGGTATGTATAAACTATTTTTATTCATGAAGATGTGGTGATGATGTTATTTGTTCATTCATTGACTAAGGATGGAAGGGATTGGTTTAGAAGGTTACCTGATGATAGCATTAGTTCATGGAGTGATTTAGAAAAGTTATTCAAAGAACAATATGGAGACAACACTAATGTTGGATTCATGTTAAATGAATTCAATAACATCAAGAAGAATCCTAATGAGTCCACATTTGATTTCAATGTAATATTCTAGAAAGGTGTGTATAAACTATTTTTAGGTTATGAGGTTGAATGAGGATGTTTGTCTCACAACATATTTTAATGCTTTTGATAGCCAAATGGCTTATTAGTTGAGAGATAAAGATCCTAAAACTTTGAGGGATGCTTATAAGGTTGCAGTAAATATTGAGAATAATAGGAAAATGTCTAGTAAGCTTGGTAGGAGAGATGATCCAAAGTTGTTCAATCCCAAGAATAACAATAAAAAGGAAGTTGATAAAAATCCTAGAGGAAAGAAGCTAGAAGAACCTATAATAGGTCAGGTGTTAGAATTGCTAAAAAAGATGAATCCTACTAGTTTCAATACTTAAAAGCCAAATGTTGCTAAGAAGACCCTTGTGAATAGTAGCAATATCAATAGACAACCTAGAATGCAGAATTACCCTTATACCACCCAAGGGAAGGATGGCAAGCCAATCCCTAACTAGACCCAAAATATAAAAGATAAGTGTACACCAAACCCTCTGCAAAGAGGTTCAGTAAATATGAATGATAATGTACCATGGTGTATTTTTTGTCAATTACTTCACTCTACGGATTATTGTGTAGTTGCTCAGTCATTTTCTTCTGATCATAGCTTACAAACTAAGGAGGAGGAAGAAGAAAGGAGCCATGATGATGTAATATTTAATATGGTAAGCATGTGTAATGATTATGTGGATTCTAATTTGGAAGAAATAGAAAGTGATCTAGAGAATAGAAAAATTGCTTATCAATTACATCATCAACAAGTCTTCTCAGACAATGAAGGCCATGACAAAGATAAGGTATGTGTTACATCTTCTAAAGTTGGTCATGTGAATTTGAGAATTCCTTCTAATGAAGAAATTGATAGGATCACTGCAGAGATGATCTCCCAAGTACATAACAATTACAACTTGAGAAACATAATAGTTAACAATGATGTTGGGAAGCCTTCTGGTATATTCATAAAATATATTACACATAAGATGAAAGATGAAGACAAGAAGGCTAATGTAGAGACAATCAATATTAAAGAAATCAAAACCAAGAAGTGGGAACCCAAGAAGAAAGTGCACTTCCAATTAAATGAGATACCAAAAGCAATTGTGCAAGAGAAGGGATTAGGATCTAATAATGCTGAGCAAATAGTAGTCCCTGATGTTCAAAAGGTTCCTTTTCTAGGTATGATTGTGAAACCCACTATGCCTAATTCTATTGACATGATATCCATGTTATCACAAATTACCATTAAGGTACCCTTGTCTGAACTATTTAGAATTGAAGAGCATAAGAACAAAGCCCTGTCATGGTTTGGAGGGATAAGAAATAATACCATAAATGTAGAGCAAAATGTTATTCAATAGACCCCCTTAGTAATAGAAAATAGTGATATCATGTCCCAAATTCCCCAAATGTTCTTGGATGATTCATCAGTAGCATACATAGAAGATATTGACCCATTTTTTCTCTATCTAATTATAAAAGGAAAGACCCTAAAAAATTGCATGATAGATTCAGGAGCTTCTAACATCATCATGCCTTTCAAAGTAATGGAAGCCATAGGGTTGAAAGTAGACACTAAACAAGGTAGATGCAAAGGTATGGATGCTACAGAAGTCCCAATCATAGGTACTATAAATGCTTTACCATTTAAGCTAGCTACATATCCTAAGTTAGAATTGACCATGTCAATCCTTGTAGTTGATATTCCTCCACACTATGGAATGTTGCTTTCTATAAAATAGAGTACTACTATGGGAGGTAGCCTACAATGTGATTTAACTTATGCAACTTTTCACATAGGTGAGAAGGTTGTTAAAGTAGATAGAGAGCCAAGGGTTAGTCATATATTGGGTGAAGAAATTGACAAAGATGCTACTTATTTTTTAGATACTGGTGTGAATGCATTTAGAGCTAAATTAATTATCCAAGAAGTTGAGAAATTGTCTACTATTATTGAACATGAAGTTGAGTGTTGTATGGACTCACCAATATTATGGACAATGTTCTTTGATGAGGCCAATTCTAAAGAAATGCAGGTGTAGGGGTAGTTTTTTTTTCTCTAGAGGAAAACACTTTTAGATATCCCTTTACCTTGAATTTTTCATGCACTAATAATATAGTTGAATATGAAGCTTTATTGTTAGGGTTAAAAGTTGCTACCCACCATTGGATCAAGAAGTTGCATGTTATAGGTGATTTTAAATTGATTATCTCACAAATAAGGGGAACATATGCTTCTAAGGATAGAAGGTTGAAAAATTAAAGAAATTTTGTTTGGGATCAAATTGAATTTTTTGACACATTTGGTATATCATGGAAAGATAGAACTCAGAATAAGATGGATAACTTATTAGCAAACATAGCAATTAAAGCTTAGAAGATATCATTTGTAGGAATCTCATAGATTAAAGTTCAAAATAGGCCATCAATACCTGACAATATTAAACATTGATGATGTTGCTTCTGGATTTAATTGTGTAAGTTTTTTTATCATCAATTTTTCAGATCACACTCTATGATCCATCATTAGGATGAGAGAAGGATGTAAAAAGTGGAAAATTATTACATCCTTCTCTCATCCTATGATGGATCACAAAGTGTGATCCGAAATATTGATGATAAAAAAACTTACGCAATCAAATCCAATCATCATTAGCAATGGATTGTGGAAACCTGATATTATTAATATTAAACATTGGCAAGTCTTTGAAGATGACAAAGACATTGTGAATTTCTTGTTGAATGAGGATAAATACCATGGATAAGAGTTGGATTATATTGATTTGGTTCAAACCATAGATGGGAAGGAAACAATTTTTCGTCAAGAGGTTATACAATTAAAAACTAATAAAGTACCTAAAGATTTGGTTGTTTTGGAGAACATGTTTGATAACCAAGATAGAGTAAGGCCTAGTGCCAAAGATTGCAAACCTCAAGAGCTAGAAGAGATAAATCTAGGTACCATTGAAGCCCCTAAGAAATTTTATATTGGTCATAGTTTGTCAACTAAGATTAGAAAGCCTGTGATTGACTTATTGAGAAAATATAGACATGTCTTTGCTTGGTCATATGATGACTTAAAAGCTTATAGAGAAGATCTTTTTCAACATGTCATACCTTTGAAGGAAAGTCTAAAACCTTTTAGGCAAAAACAGAGGCCAATTAATCCTACTCTAGCCCTTAAGATTCAAGAGGAATTAACAAAGTTAAGGGATGGGGGAATAATTAAACCTATAAAAAATTCCACTTGAGTCTCTAATTTAGTACCTATCAGGAAAAAGAATGGAGATATCAAAGTATGTGTCAATTTTAGAAAATTGAACATTGCTTCCCTAAAAGATAATTATGGGTTACCAAACATGGAAGCTATGTTGCAGTAGGTAACTGGGTTTGAGCTTATGTCTATGATGGATGGGTTCTTAGGATATAACCAGGTCCTGGTAAAAGAAGAAGAGCAATTTAAGATAGCATTTACAACTCCTTTGGGAACTTATGTATATGTTAGAATGCCTTTTGGATTGATTAATGCTAGTGCCACTTTTCAAAGAGCCATGGATGTGTCTTTCTATGAGTACATAAATAATTTATGGTTATGTACCAAGATGACCCCATAGCTTATTCTAAAAAGGTTGAGCACCATTGTAGGCACTTGGAGAAGATATTTATCAAATCCTTGGAATATGGAGTATCATTAAACCCTAAGAAATGTACATTTGGGGTAACTGAAGGAAAATTATTAGAACATAGAGTATCAAAGGATGGAGTAAAGATAGACCTTGAAAGAGTAGTAGCCATTGATAATGCCCCTAAGCCAAAGAATGTGAAAGGGGTCCAATATTTCTTTGGGAAAGTTAACTTCCTAAGGAGATTTGTTACAAAATTTGTTGAGATTAGTAAACCTATTTATAAAATGCTCAAGGAAGGAGCTATTATTAATTGGGATGGTGAACCTTCACAAGAATTTCAAGATATTAAGACTGCTATAAAGAATGCTCTAGTCCTTGAGACTCCAGATTACACAAAACCAATGCACATCTTCTCTTTTGCATCTTTCCATACTCTAGATGTAGTCTTGTTGCAGAAGAATGAAGAAGGATATGAACAACCCATTGCCTTCTTTAGTAAGTCATTGCAACCTACTAAATTAAAATATGAGTTAAATGAGAAACAAGCATATGCTTTAGTAAAGGTTGTTAAGGCATTTAGCTACTACTTGATAGGTGCTATTGTCATTGCATTTGTGCATAGTGTTGTTGTAAAGGACATTTTTTTCTTAACAAGAAGTATCAGGAAGAAGGTGTAGGTGGATCAATAGGATCCAAGAGTTTAACATTGAGATATAGATAACAAAACTACCAAGAGGTCAAGATTTAGCTAAACTCATGGCCCAATCTAATTTGGATACTGATGCAGGAGCATCTAGAGGTATAAGGGCAATCCTATGTCAACCAAAAAAATGTACTTAGACTTAGTTTCTATTTCATGTGTTTTCATTTTTGGATACCCATTTGGGTCAAATAAAGGTTCCAACTCTCACAGTTCCACTATCAGTATTCTAGGATAGAGTATTTGAACACTTTGGGATAGGAGTATGTAATTGAGCCATCATTTTGGTGAACTAGAAGGTGTAAATTGGTCAAATGATTGTAATTGTAATTTAGAGCATTCCAAAAAAAGAATCAAGTCAAAAGGCCCCACGATTTGAAAGTTATTGCAATTTTTTGGTTTTCGGAGACATCCTAAGAATGCTTCAAAGTCAGGTTAAATGACCTCAAATAGGGCCAAAAAATTGGGGATAGCAATTCATGTCCATAGGGCTATAGAGCGCTTTGAGAGCTTTCCGAAAATGTAAACGGTTCGTCAATCAGAGCTACGGTTCAAAAGTTATGGCTCCCAGAAGTTTGATTACCGTTTTGGATTCTTCTAATTTTGTGTTGACTTCTAATGCGACTTCTAGAGACTTCTATTTGGTTGGTGGATGCCAACTACTATCAGTGTTCCAGGATAGAGTATTTGAACACCTTGGGATACGTATAAATGCCAAAAAAAAATAGGATTATGTAATTGAGCCATCATTTTGGTGAACTAGAAGGTGTAAATTGGTCAGATGGTTGTAATTGTAATTTAGAGCATTCCAAAAAAAGAATTAGGTCAAAAGGCCCCACGGTTTGAAAGTTATTGCAGTTTTTTGGTTTTTAGAGACATCTTAAGAATGCTTCAAAGTAAGGTTAGGGGCATTAAATGACCTTGAATAGGGCTGAAAAAATGGGGGATAGCAAAGCTTGTCCATAGGGCTATAGAACACTTTGAGAGCTTTCTAAAAATGTAAACGGTTCATCAATCGAAGCTACGGTTCAAAAGTTATGCCTCCTAAAAGTTTGGTTACTATTTTAGATTCTTCTAATTTTGTGCCAACTTCTAATGCGACTTCTAGAGCCTTCTATTTGGTCGGTGGATGCCAACTAGCACTTTCTAGAATGTATTCCTAATCCTTAACCCTTTGGGGTCTATTTAAGAAACTTTTTGGCATTATAAAAGGCAGTTTGGAGTGGAGTTTGAGAGAAGGTACTGGAAGAAGAAATTATCTCCAATTTTATGCTATTGTAAGCCCATAGGGCCTATTTTGAAGTCTATTTTCTCTGTACTGAATGTAATAGAATA
Organism: Cupressus sempervirens; assembly: GCA_028749045.1. Lineage (NCBI taxonomy): Eukaryota > Viridiplantae > Streptophyta > Pinopsida > Cupressales > Cupressaceae > Cupressus > Cupressus sempervirens. Next base: position 914,117,201 of record CM053787.1, on the reverse strand, counting down.
TTTACATAGTTAATACAATTTCCCCTTTCCTATTGTGTCCATTCTATGCTTGGGTCATGTCCCCATCAAGTGGTATCAGAGCTGGTTTTCTTGGGTGTGTAGACAGAGCACCGACTGTGAGGTAGTTTGCACCAGGACTATGTGGTTGTGGGTTTTAGTTAAGAAGATGCCTCCATGAAGAGAACATGGTGGAAGGGCCAGAGCTATTAATCCTGAGGAGGTTAGAGCCCTCCAAAGGTAGGTACAAGCGTTGTAGGAGGAGCTCCGTAGAGGAACAAATGTTTTCATAGGCAACGAAAGTAAGGAAAATAATGAAGAAGAAGAAATTGAACCAGAAGGGGAATTTAATAGGAAAGTTCTAAATCAGGCAAAGCGAAGGCTTTTTAGGGCGATTACTAAGTTTGGGAAAAGACCTACAATTGATGTGGGTGTATTTTAAAGAAATTTGAAACCAGATGAGTTGATCGATTGGATCAATGAACTGGAAGAGTACTTTGAGTATGAGGATATCAAGGATCTAGATAGGGTTAAATTTGTAAAGGCCAAACTAAAAGGACATGTCAAAATCTAGTGACAAGAGGTTCAATTGGAACGAAATAGAAGAGGAAAGGATAAGATCACAAAGTGGGATCGTATGGTGGACAAATTGAAGAAGCAATTCATTCTTGTTGATTATGAGCTTGATTTGTTTAAGAAGATGCATGGGTTAAAGCAAGTGAGAAAATTAGTCCAAGAATATACAGAGGATTTTTACCAACTTCTGATTAGAGTAGGGCATGCAGAAGAAAATAAGGAGAAGGTTGCTTGTTATGTCAGTGGGTTGCGACCTAGCATCCAGGAGGAATTAAGTCTGGTAAGAATGACCAGCATTGAAGAGGTATACCAATTTTCCCTACGAGTTGAAGAGAAGCTAAATAAGAGGTTTGAAGGGAGACAAAGAGGGTGTGGTCAAGGACGAAGGGGTAGTGGTAGGTCATTTGGAGGCCAAAATGAAACTCAAAAGAAAAATGAAGATGTGGGTACTAGCAGGAACCAGAGGAATGAGGGTTTCAACCGCTGCCATGATCAAGACTTTGGAAATCAGAGAGGAAGAGGTAGAGGACATGGAAAAGGAAGAGGAGGCTTCCATGGTACCTATTTCCATTGCAATGAAGAAGGTCAGCATGCCTTTGAATGCCCTCAACGATAAGGAAGGATAGATAGGAGAGTTGAGGGTCAAGCTAGGGTTGCTCATGTGGATGAGGATGCACAATCATCACATTCAGAGGATGCATAAAGAGGAGAGACTTTAGTAAATGAAAGGGTCCTACTAAGTGGTGAGATTGAACTAAGACAAAGGAGGAGTTTGTTCTGTACCAAATGCAAGTGTGAGGATAAATGTTGTGATGTGATCATTGATGGTGGTAGCACTGATAACTTGGTATTAGAGGAGATGGTCTCTAAGCTAAAGCTCAAGAGGGAGAAACACCCCTAGCCCTATCAGATTGCTTGGGTGAAAGATTATCATAAGGTCCTGGTAAGTGAACAATGTTTAGTGAAATTCAAAATTGGGAGTTTACCATGATGAAGTTCTCTATGATGTTATTCCAATGGATGTTTGTCATCTATTGTTGGGTAGACTGTGGCAGTTTGATAGACATGCAGTACATGATGGTCATGTAAACACCTACTCTCTAACAAAGGATGGAGTTTGCCACAAACTAAAGCCCATGAAAAAGGAAGGTGAAAAGGTATGTAGTAGTGCTAGGATTTGTCTTGTTGATGGAAGGAATTTTTTAGATGGCATGAAACATCAGCGTATGTGTTATGCTTTGATTCCTAGAAAAGATAAAGAAGGTAGTAGTGAAATACCACTTGAAGTTTCAGATTTATTAGGTGAGTTTGGAGATATTATCTCTGATAATGTTCCAGAAGGATTGCCACCAGTAAGGCAAATTAGTCATCAGATAGATTTAATCCCAGGAGCTAGTTTGCCTAACAAAGTTTCTCACAGGTTGACTCCTATTGAAATTGAGGAGCTAAATAGATAGGTTCAGGAGCTATTAAGGAAGGGCTTGATTCGGGAGAGCCTGAGTCCATGTACAGTACCTGTAGTACTAGCACCAACGAAGGATGGAGAGTGGAGGATGTGTATAAACTCTTGAGCTATAAATAGGATAACCATCAAGTATCAATTTCCTTTTCCAAGAATGGATGATCTTATGGACTGCTTGAGTGGAGCTCAGTACTTCACAAAGATAGATCTCAAGAGTGGCTATCATTAGATATAGATTTGAGAAGGAGATGAGTGGAAAAAAGCCTTCAAGACCAAGGAGGGTCTTTATGAGTGGTTAGCCATGCCCTTTGGATTGACAAACTCCCCAAGCACCTTCATGCGGCTTATGAATGAGGTACTTAAGAAGTTCTTCGGAAAATTTGTTATTGTCTATTTGGATGATATTTTAATTTTCAACAAGACTTTGGAAGAACATTTATTGTATATTCGTAGTGTCCTTGAAAGGTTAAGGGAAGAGAAATTGTTAATTAATCTAAAGAAGTGTATCTTTGCAAAAATGGAATTAGTCTACTTGGGGTTTGTTATATCACCTGAAGGTCTCAAAATAGATCCAAAGAAGGTAAAAGCCATCTTGGAATGGCCTACTCCAAAGTCTACTATTAAGGTAAGATCATTCCATGGTCTGGTTAGTTTTTACAAAAAATTTATTAAGAATTTAAGTGGCATATGTGCACCCCTAACTGACACAATAAGAGGGGATAGAAAAGAGTTCAAATGGACTGCGGTAGCTACGAGAAGTTTTGAATTGCTAAACAAGAAGGTGACAAAACAACCTGTATTGGCACTTCCAAATTTTAGAAAGGTATTCCAGGTGGATTGTGATGCTAGTGGTAGTACTATTGGGGTTGTATTAATCCAAGAAGGTAAGCCTATTGCATATTTTAGTGAAAATTTGAATGATGCAAAAAAGAAGTATTTTGTTTATGATCAAGAGTTCTATGCAATAGTTCAGGCCTTAAAGAAATGGAAGCATTATTTATTGCCAAAGGAATTTGTTTTGTATATTGATCATCAGGCATTATAGTACCTAAATAGCCAAGGTAAATTAAATCCGAGGGATATGAAGTGGGTAGAGTTCTTGCAGAGCTATACATTTGTGTTGAAGCATAGAAGTAGAAAATCTAACAGGGTTGCAGATGCACTAAGTAGGAGATAGTTGTTGCTTACAATAATGCAGGTTGAAGTAGTTGGGTTTGCTAAACTCAAGAATATGTACCCTGAGGATCTTGATTTTGTTGAAGCATGGAAAGCTTGTAAAGAGCCTATTACTATAGACAAAACTAAGTGGTTAGACTATCTAATTCAAGATGGTATGTTATTCAAGGGAAGTCAATTATGCATTGCAAGGAGTTCCATGAGGGAAAATCTAATTAAGGAGAAACACAGTGGAGGGATGGCAAGACATTTTGGTCAAGATAAGACCATTTCCATTCTTAGAGAACATTATTTTTGGCCTCAAATTTCACAAGATGTGAAGAAGTTTGTACAGAGTTGTCAGATTTGTCAAGCTACCAAGGGATTTAGTCATAATACTGGACTATATCAGCCATTGCCTATTCCATCGAAGCCCTGGGAGGACATAAGTATGGATTTTGTTCTTGGATTGCCAAGGACACAAAGGGATAATGACTCAGTATTTGTGGTGGTTGATAGGTTCTCCAAAATGGCACATTTTATTCCATGCCACAAAACTCATGATGTTGTCCATATTGTAGACATATTTTTCAGAGAGGTGGTAAGACTACATGGTCTTCCAAGGAGTATAGTTTCTGACAGAGATACTAAATTTGTAGGGTGTTTCTGGAGAACATTGTGGAAGAAGTTGAGAATAGACTTGAAATTCAATTCCACACATCACCCACAGATTGATGGCCAAACAAAAGTGGTAAATAGAAGTCTAGGCAATTTGCTGAGATGTTTAGTTGGGAATAAGCCCAAGGGGTGGGATTTGATTCTACCACAAGCAGAGTTTGCTTACAATAACTCTATAAATAGGAGTACTGATAAATCACCATTCCAAATTGTATATGGAAGTAGCCCAAGGATTGCACCAGAATTGAGGAAGATAGAGCAAGGGGAGAGGAAAAGTGTTGAAGCTAAAGAATTTGCTGAACATATCAAGTGTCTACATGAGGAGGTTCAGGCACACATTACCAAGATGAATCGAGAGTATAAAGCTAAGGCTAATCAAAGGAGAAGACATAAGGAATTCCAAGTAGGGGATCTAGTCATGGTACACTTAAGAAAAGAAAGATTTCCATCTGGTACTTACAACAAGCTAAAAATGAAGAAATTTGGTCCCTGCAAAATTTTGAAGAAACATGACTCAAGAAATGCATATGAGGTGGAGTTGCCAGATGGTATTCACATTTCTCCTATTTTCAACATTGCAGACTTAACAGAGTATCATGATGATGGTGCAGATGAGGAGCCGATGTTAGAGCCATGTCCAATTCCTAGTTCTAGGGAGGAGATAGAAGACATTCTAGATCATCGTGTGGGTAGGAGTACAAGACATAGGTAGTATGAATGTTAGAAAGGTTAATCTTTCCTTGGATATATTTTAATTGGGATATTCCAAGGGTCCCTACATATAGTTTGTCCACTTTTACACATGTGGAGGACATGTCATTGTTTGTCCTTTATTCCACATGTAAGGACAACTCTTGTTTATTTTTTTATTTAGTTTATCCTCCTTAAGAGGATTGTGACACTTTGCACACACCTATTATGAATGTGGCATTCATAGAAATGGGAGTTACAAATGCAACTCCTCTCTCATCTCTATATAAGAGATGCTCCTCCTTCTTTCTTCACAACTACAACACCACTCTAAGCACTTGATGTTATTGTATTGAGCTACTTTTGCTCCAACACTCTCTCTCTCTCTTCTCTAGGCATTTTCCTTCATTCATAATAACTCACAAGGGTTTTTCTTTGCTTTCCCCTTATAAATCCTTGTCTCCATTGTTGAACCATCTTGGTGTATGCTCTTGGAGTTGCTTATCTTATGGTAACATTGTTTCACACTTAACTTACTTGGATTGTTTCTCGTTCCTTGCTCAACATTATCATTTCTTACAATGAAGAGTATTTGGTCAAGTGGAAAGGATGGTTGATTGAGGACTCAACTTGGATTTTAGCAGCTGAGGTTTCTCATTTGGGATTTCCTCTACCATTCATAAAGTGATAGGGTCACTTTTCAATCTACCCTGGGTGTTTGATGCAGGAGCATCCAAAGGTATAAGGGAAATCCAGTGTCAACCAAAAAAATGTACTTAGACTTAGTTTCTATTCATGTGTTTTCATTTCTGGATTCCCATTTGGGTCAAATAAAGGTTCCAACTCTCACAATTCCACTATTAGTGTTCTAGGATAGAGTATTTGAACACCTTGGGATACATGTAAATGCCAAAAAATAGGAGTATGTAATTGAGCCATCATTTTGGTGAACTAGAAGGTGTAAATTGGTCGAATGATTGTAATTGTAATTTAGAGCATTCCAAAAAAAGAATCAGGTCAAAAGGCCCCATAGTTTGAAAGTTATTGCAGTTTTTCAATTTTTGGAGACATCCTAAGAATGCTTCAAAGTTAGTTAGGGGAATTAAATGACCTTTAATAGGGCCAAAAATGGGGGATGAGAAAAGCCTGTCAATAGGGCTATAGAGTTCTTCGAGAGCTTTCTGGAAATGTAAACAGTTTGTCAATCAGAGCTACGGTTCAAAAGTTATGCCTCTCAAAAGTTCGGTTACCATTTTGGATTCTTCTAATTTTGTGCCAACTTCTAATGTGACTTCTAGAGCCTTCTATTTGGTCGGTGGATGCCAACTACTATCAGTGTTCTAGGATAGAGTATTTGAACACCTTGGGATAAGTGTAAATGTCAAAAAAATAGGAGTATGTAATTGAGCCATCATTTTGGTGAACTATAAGGTGTAAATTGGTCAGATGATTGTAATTGTAATTTAGAGCATTCCAGAAAAAGAATCAGGTCAAAAGACCCCACAGTTTGAAAGTTATTGCAGTTTTTTAGTTTCTAGAAACATTCTAAGAATGCTTCAAATTTAGGTTAGGGGCATTAAATGACCTTGAACAGGGCCAAAAAATGAGGGATGAGTGAAGCCTATCCATGGGGCTATAGAGTGCTTTGAAAGATTTCTGAAAATGTAAATGGTTCGTCAATTGGAGCTACAGTTCAAAAGTTATGCCTCCTGAAAGTTCGGTTACCATTTTGGATTCTTCTAATTTTGTGTTGACTTCTAATGCGACTGCTAGAGCCTTCTATTTGGTCGGTGGATGCCAACTAGCACTTTCTAGAATGTATTCCTAATCCTTAACCCTCTGGGGTCTACTTAAGAACATTTTTGGCATTGTAAAAGGCAGTTCAGAGTGGAGTTTGAGAGAAGGTACTGGGAGAAGAAATTATCTCCAATTTTATGCTATTGTAAGCCCATAGGGCCTATTTTGAAGTCTATTTTCTCTGTACTAAATGTAATAGCATATTTACGTAGTTAATACAATTTTCCCTTTCCTGTTGTGTCCATCTTGTGCTTAGGTCATGTCCCCATCAGATACTAATCATATAAATATGGTAACAGATGGCCTCAAATCTAATTTATGTGACATGGATCATTGTGAGTGGTATGCTAATGTTATCCACTATCTACAACATATGGAAGCTCCACCTCATTTCACTAAAAATGAGAAGAGGAGCACTAAATTAAAAGCCATCAGGTACATAATTATCAAAGGTAGTTTATGGTGGAGAAATTTTGAGGGAGTGTTATTAAAATGTGTTGATCAAAAAAAAGTTAAAGAAGTCCTGAGTGAAATGCATGTTGGAGTGTGTGGGGGAGATTATATGGCCAAGACTACTACACATAAGGTTATGAGAGTTGGATTTTGGTGGCCATCCCTTTTTGAAGATGCTTAGATCATGGTTAGGAAATGTGATGCATGTCAAAGGTTTGCTAGAAAACTAAAATTCTTAGGTAACACTCCACTAAAGCTAGTTGAGGTTCAAAAACCATTTCAACAATGGGGTATGGATTTCATAGGTGAGATCTCTCTTAAATCTAGCACTAGCTATTCCTATATTTTAGTTGCTATTGATTATTTCACAAAGTGTTTAGAAGCCACCCTACAAAAAATGCAACTAGTAAAGTTGTCAACAAATTTTTGCTAAATAACATTATTTCCAAGTTTGGTTGCCCCCAGAGAATTATAACAAATAATGCAATGTGCTTTAGGTCTGAGGAATTCATAAAATTTTGTGACAAGTATGGAATTACAAGATCAACATCCTTCCCACATCATCCATAAGGAAATGGACAATCTGAATCCACAAATAAAAGTCTATTAAAAGTCATCAAGAGGACCTTGGATGAAAACAAGAAGGCATGGAATTCCAAGTTGCAGCTAGCAATATGGGTTGATAGAGTGACTATGAAGAAGGCCATTGGAGTAGCCCCATTTGATCTAGCATATGGAATTTAGGCAAGGATGCCTCAGAATAACTTGGTAGGACTCTACAATTATATCCAATTTTATGATGAAGATATTACAAATGACATGCAAGAGAGGCTAGATGAGCTTGTAGGATTACCAAAAACTAGAAGAGAAGCATCTCTTAGGAACCAAAAATTAAAACTACAAGTCAAGACATTATACGATAAAAGGACAATGAGGAAAAAGTTTGAAGATGGAGATTTAGTCCTTATTTAGAATGCTAGAATTGAGGATAAAAGAAAACATGGTAAGTTTGATCCTATTTGGTTAGGTCCCTATTTAATTGAAAATGCATGGGGAGAAGACTCTTATATCTTCAAGGATTTTTCAAACAATATTCTTGAACTTCCAGTTCATGGATAGTTATTGAAGAGATACTTTTCCTAAAGTATCTTTTTTCCATGAACAGTAGCTTGAGGGTTTCTTGTTCCCTTGAACATTTTGTGTATGTTGTGAATCCATGTAAATATCCTTGTATAGTGGTGTTCCCTATTTTTGTTCCTTTGTTCCTGCGCTCTCTAAAGAAGTTGACATTTTAAAGTTAGATATGTGGTCTACTTGACCATAGATTCTAAATTCTTGTATAAACTCAGGTAGTCTATCATCCCCAAGGAGGGCCACTATTGGTCTGATTTTTGCAGGATAAAGTTTTCCCCAATTAAGATGTAAAAAGTTAGAATTGGATCCATTGTTAGAAACTAGGGTTTCTGTATTTTTTTTTTGCAATCTTTTGAAAAAATCAAAAACCCTTGTTAAGCCCTAGGTCTCATTCATTTTGATTTTCATTTGGGTATGAACATTTTTAAAATATAAATATTTATTGTCTAGTTCAAATCTTTCGCACCCCCCACTGACCTTTCTCCTCTTAACGAATATTGTCTGATCAAAGTAAGATCAGTGATAGTCGCATTGTCACTATGATGAGATGCAAGTGTTTTCCCTAATGTGACATAGCGACTGCCATGAAACTGAGTAATGGTGTCATGAAAATGGAGGCATGGTGGCTAGAAAAGGTTCTGCTTCAAAAGTTTCAGTATTGTGCATCTGATCAGGGCTATTAGAGCCAAAAGGGAACCAAAAATTACAAAGTGCAAAATACGTTAATAGAATTTAGTTTCTCCGATTTGTCGCTATGTCACTATCAAAAAAACTATGCATCCTATTAGTGAAATAGCACCTAACCAAAAGAATACATATCACAGCAACTTCCAAGTTTCTCGGTGACAATAAAAATTCCCAAGTGCTATCATGCACATATGATTTTACTATTATGTCAGAAGCACTAATTAGAGTAATTATCATTTAACATGTATTTATCTTTATAGCACCAAATTTTTACAAGGCACCAAGGGTCGCTATGTCACAATCAAAAATTAAATGAGCTTCACCATTAGCGGCATAGCGCCTAGCCAAAAAATGATAGTGCAACAACAATTTTATAAGGTGGGCCCAGGCATTTGCTTCATCATATATGAGTCATGCAACCTTTGAACACTGTGGCATCCAGTTGGATATGTCTTGTGCACCAAAAAAAAATTGAGGACACCGAAGGTCGCTATGTCACTATCAAAAAACCTTTTCACCTCATCATTAGTGACATAGCACCCAGCTAGAAAATGGGCATGTGGTGGGACCTAAGCCATGAGGTAATATAATAAGGATTAAAATATTAATGCATGAGCCAACTAGATAGTATGTTCTCATGTCATTGATAACTTGGACCCATGCCCCATTCATAAATTAGATGAAATATTTTGATCATTCGATCAAGCTCAGATTGACGATTGTTGCTACCTTGCTATGGAAAGATGTGCACTTTTTACTCTATGTGAAATAGTGACCAGGGGACCCACCACATCTTATGCACATCATGTAGTTTCCTCACCCTTAGATCAATCTCAAATCTACGACTATCACTATCTTGCTATGATAAGTTACTCAAATGATATGTATAGCGACATAGCAACTAGGGGCCCACCATATTTCTCTTAAGTAAAGCATCAAATATCCTCCACACAATCGGTACATAATCAACAATTATTACTATGTTTCCATAGCAAGATGCTCACTCTTTATGTATACTGAGGTAGCAACTCCATGACATGTGTCCTCATTCATCAATGGGTCTAGATTGAAATGCCAATAATGAAGGACATATACACATGGCTAAATCTCATTGGGTTGACTGCCAACATGTCAAGAAGAATATGAGTCATCTCTACTTGCATCCCTACATTGTAGGGGATTTTGAAAATCAATAGTGTAAATATGAATGTAGAAGGTGGTGTCACTCTGTGCATTTATGAGCAATGAAAGCTTTGCATGCAAAATAAAAATAGAGTATAATACGATTTCACCAATTTCTTCTCACACAAACAAAGATTGCAAATTTTCTAAGAAATAGCCATTATTGAGAAGACTGTGTCGAGCTTTACAAGGGTGTGAAGTAATTTCCCATTGTTCACGAAGATATTATAGAATTACAGAGAGGAAAGAGCAAAGAATCAAGTAAGTACTTACAATATAATCTCTATAGTGTCTCAATTTCTACAAATTATAATCAAAGATGCCTCCAAAGAAGGTGTTTTCTAGTCAAGAGAATTATTTGGATGGGAATGTTCATGATGATTTTCTTGAGTTGCTCCCTGACTCCACTATTGAAACTATACAAGTTAAAAAGCTAGCTTCATTAAACCCTAGGTTGAGAATAGTAGATGGATTGTATGACAAGGGGAATTGGGTCCGAGATGCTAATACCTTTTAAACTAGTCTGGAATTTTTTAAGAAATGGTTTTTAGAGAGGAACTTGTTTGCCCCACATGCCAATATCTGGAATTTTGATTTAGGGAAATTGGTGGTTCCTAGTGTCTTTATGGATTATGACCTCCTTGAGGTTGTGGCAAAAAACTATCACTAGTCCATTAGGGTGGTGAGAAGAACTGATGGGGAAATCCTTATCACAATCAGCCCAGATGATATTAAGGAAGTTTTTGGCTTAGGGCATCTCATTGATTACCATGTGCCAATTGATTTCAAAGGATTAGAAAAATAATACACATCAAAGAAGGACGCTATTAGGCAAGGTGTAGTGAGGGCACATATAAGTAAAATTGGAACTCTGCTAGTAATAACAGCAGCCTCCAGGGAACCTTTCAAATGGGCATACTTCAATACCAAGGTTGTGGAGATATATAGGACCCTGTGTAGAGCTTTTGAAAAAGATGAAGAGGAGTTTATGCCTGTGGATTTTATGTACATGATTACTCAAATTTCCTCTTTTGGTGTGGACATAATTTTTTATTTTGCTTCTTATTTAGCTGAGGAAATTCATAATGGCCTAGTTGGGATTGCTAAGGGCAAACTAGAAAAGATTTTTGGTCACTATTCTTTGATAATGCACATATTTCTATTTAAAGGAGCAACATATTTTGGAAAAGAAATGTAGTCAAATAGGGAAAAATATGGGGAAGCACTGCCACTCCAATTATGGAGTGCACATATGACCTGGGAGGTAGAGAAAGCCAGTTTTGTTAGATTTGATATATATTTTGCTTCAAAACTGAGATGTTTATTATTGAGTGACAATCCCAGAATACCCAAGCCATTGGTAGGTCTTATTAGGCCCCTAGAAAATCCTAGTGGTTAGAAGCTTTCACACAATTGGGGATACATCATCCCATATTCTATCTCAACTAATATAAGGATTTATGGTTTCAAAGGAATGCCCCATGTACTACCTTACCAAGTGCCCTTAAAGGTAGGAATAGCTAAATTTTTGTGGTAGTTGGGAGGATTGGAGGAAACATTTTTGTTAAAGAGGGCGAGGGGGTCAATTTTTCCTACTTGTATAGTGGCCTATCAATTTGTAATCATAAAAGGGGGTTGGCTTTCTTTGCACAAGATTTTGGAATCTTATAAGATGATTGTTTCTCACCCTCATTTTTGTGACTCTAAGGGATTTTATTATTTGGCTCTAAGACATAGAATTAAGCTTGGTAAAATTGAGCATGAATTCTATTTTCCTAAAGACATAATAAGAAATGAATACTCCTTGCAAGAGCAAGAAATTAAAAAGGAAAAGCTAAGAGTCTTCTCTAAAGTTTTAGATTTCATTCATTGTTTTGATGTAGATTATAGTCCTTTAGACAATGCTATTACAACTACAGATAAGATAAATAAACTTATGAATACCTTTTCTAAAATAATGGAGGCAATGAATGAAAAGAAGCAATTCTTTATTAATTTTTACCTAGATAAGGCCAAGGAAGTAATGAGAAGACTTGGTTTTACTCATAATATAGGGTCAGGTCAATTGACTTTCTAAAGAAGGCCGAGGTATACTATCATTTAGAATAAAAGGACCATTGTGGAAAAAGGCAAACAAATAATTGAGTCCACTAGTGCATTCTAAGAAGAGAGGCCTCTTGAGCCCTCCCCTAAGAGGTAGAAAATAATAAGGGAAGAGGATCCTCATGTTGAGGAATACTCACCTTCATAGACCCTTATGAAAATTGAAGAAGAATAACTCACTGAAGAGAAAATTGAACAATTGGGATCCCAAGGGGGAGTTTTTGTTACACAATTAGAAATAGATGAAGGAAACCCCCAAGAGCCTCTCATGCCAAGTTTTGAGTTGACAATTGTAGATTGAAAAGGAAGGGAATTAGATCCTGTATTAGAACAACAAAGTCAACAATTTCAATCAGATGAAAACTTTGTCAAATCTAGGGCTTTTTGCCAATTTTCATGGAGAACCAACATGAGAAAATTTGAAGAAAGATGCAACAAGCTAAGAACAGAGCATCCTGAGCTGGAGGAGGTAGCACTGCAAAATCAAATTAAAAAATAGATAATTCAAGAGTTCCAAAACATAACCCCTAAAGAGGGGAGGAAGATGGTGAAGGCCTCAAATATTTTATTTTTACCCAATTGAGATATTGTTAATGCCTTAATTTTTAATTCTATTTCAAATAAGTTGGATTTCCAAGATCTAAACAAGATGGAATTCACAAGAACTGCATTCAGTGAAGACCAGGTTACTCTAGTTATATTATATTTAAGGAAGGGATCAAGAGCTAGCCCATCACAGCCTGATGAGTCTTGATTGATGGGAAATATTGTTGTGAAAATAGTAGCTAATACTTCTCATGTACAGGCTACACACATGGGTGTAGATACATCTCAATTTGTTTTGACCACTACTGAAAAGAAAGAGAAGGCCATGTTTGAACTGCAGAGAAAATATGAAAGTGTTTTGGAAGCTTACAATAAAGAAGTTCAAAAGAGAATTGAACTTGAAAATAAAGTAATGGGGAGGTCTACAAGACCAAGAATAACATATCCCCATCCCCAGTGGAACCTTTTAAATCCACTTCTCTCATAGAGATGTCAGATACCCCACAGAGGCCACAGTATTACACTATTGAAGACTTTGAAGAAGAAAAGAGCAAGTTGTGGGCCTTACATGTAGAATTGAATGTACAATATGAAGATAAATTGAGAAAGGATCTTACATATTTGAGGGATAAAATTAAATGGCCATTAGTTTATGATCAATTGGCTAGAGTGATAGACATATGGGAAGAATTGAAAGCAAGTGATGAGGCTCTAAGGCCTATTCTGAATAAATGGGTAAGAAGGAAGGAAACAACATTTTTATGTTATTCTGTCATAAAAGTCTCAAATGATGAAATTAAAAAGAATTTTAATATTGTTTCTGATCTTCCTAATTTTGATAATAAGAGAATTCATCTACAGATAATAATAGTTGGCTATTTACATAAATATAAGAGCCAAAAGTTTAGCTTATTTCCTTGTGCCCTAGATAGAAGGAATAATTTGAAAAATAAAGATGAATGGGCTAAGGAACTTGATGATTTATTTTGTCTAAGGTAGAATAAAATTATCAATGAAACAGGGCATACATGGTGGGCTACCACAACAAAGGAAATAGTGAAAGCCCAGATATTCTTTGATTCTTTGAAACAAGAATTTGTTGATATTGATAGGGAAGCTAAATATATTATCAAGAAACAATAGGATATTGTACATTTTGATTGGCCAGATGATGCACTTCATGAAAATTGGATGGTGGATATTGCTTTTGGTGAGCAACTAGAAGAAGTTGAAAGTGATGATGATGAAGCACATGAAGATGAATTACAAAGTATCAATCCACTTCCATCAGCACCTAGAGAAGAAGAAGACAAAGAAGGGCAGTCATCTCATGCTAAAGGTGTAATGAATCAGTTAGATGATGTAGCAGAGACAAAATCAAAAATAACTATCACATTGGTAACACATGACGATATCAATGAAAATGCTAGAGTGGAGATGAAACTGCATGAATCAGAGCTCAACACATCACTGGAAAATTTGGTAGCTACATATGTCGAGGACTCAGAATGAATAAAGACCAATCACAAAATTTCCAGCATGCATGGATGTAATAGAAAAAGGGGCCTACCAAGAGAATAATATGATGTTACATTCTTGTTAATTGAAATTTTGTCTTTTTTTTGTTAAGAAAAATATAAATATTCTTTGTAAAAGGACACTTGTCAGTTCTCTACACCTAAAGCTTGTTGCATCTCACATTATATAAGTGAGATTCTAGGGCTAGAGGGGGATTTGATTTCTAATGCTTTTTAGTTTTACACTTAGGTTGTTTTCAGTCCAGTAATTTGAGAAAACTTTACAATGTATCTTCTTTGTAAATTTTCTGAGAATACGTTAATGTGGAATGATCTTTGTGTTCCTTTCTATGGTTATTCTAAGTTTACTACAATTGTATACAATTTTCAAGGAAAATTAATACAAGTTTTGAGTTGTCCCCATATCAATTCTTATTGAATTTTTTCTCCTTCGCTATTACCTGGTTATTTTTAGATTGTATGAGTAAAGCTTGTTCAATCGAATGCAATTCATTTAGATTATATGTCAATTCATTATTGCTATTAATTCGATGAATTAAATAAAGACTTTGATGAATTTGATGGGATTGCTATGGTAATAGAAAGAATGTTTGTAAGTATGAATTCCAGTAAGAATTGTTGATAATTTTTGTTGTAATGCAACAAATTAGATCTATAAATTGGAGTAGACTATGAATTCCAATGGAATAGGCACTGATCAAATTAATTTAGCTTGCAGATAGGTATACCATGAAGAAGCATCAAATCTAAAATAACAATTAGCTTTATTTTACTTTTCTTGAAGATTTTCAAAGGTGGAACACTTGTTTGCATGGAATGTTTTAGCCTTCATTAGCCACTATTACTAGGAATACTTACAAATCTATAGAATAATTGTGATCAAACCTGCTATATGGGATGTGTTTTATCCAAAATGTCAAAATCATGCATGCGTCTAAGTATATGAGATGAAAATCAGAATGAAACTAAAATAATTCTCGTACAGTAGCATCTAACCTTGAATCATCCCCTGGGTATACCCACCCTAGTTTTGCAGAGCCTAAAGAGTAGAAAACCTTCCTTGGTTTTGTTGAAATTGGGTCCAAATGGTTTGCACATGTAATTGTTAATAGGAATTGGCTAATCCTTAGGTTGTGTGAGTAATATCAATTTGGTATTGAGCATTTTGTTGTTCAGTATTTTTAAAACACCAACAGAATGACAAGGTAGAGATAAAGAGTATCAAATTAAATAGCATCAGACAAATCTAGAATAAGTGATTTTGGATACAAAAATGGCACATCAACTTAGGCAAAGTTACAAGATTTTAAGGTATATAGTCTTCTACAAAATTTTGAACTAGTTTTTGAAATTTTGTACATATGCTGAACAAGTTGTATATGAAAATCAAATTCACAATGCTTAGTTAAGTGTTTTTGACACTCGTGTCAAAGGGGGAAATTTTTGGTCTCATATTGGTTTTGACAATTGAGTGTCAACAAACTTAACCAATTTCTAAGTTGATGCCAAGTATGATATAGATATTGAGTTATAGTATGTGCCAAGCTAGAAATTCAATAGGTGCTAAGTTAACTTTATGTGCCAAGCAAGTTTCAAGTGTCGAGTGACAAGTGATGTTGAGTCACTATAAGGTGCCAAGAAAAGAATAGATGTTGAGTGAGACAGAGTTACTTTAGGAGCCAAGCAAGAAAAAAATCTTATATGTGTTGAGCATTAGAAATTAGTAAGTGTCGAGTAACATAGAATCAACATATGAGTTTGTGCCTTCACAAACTTAGATGTAAACCATTTTTGAGCTGACTCAAAATGAATCTTGAAGGATCTTAAAGATAAGATTGAATCTTTTTCATTCCCTATGTAATCAACATGCATCTAATCATAAAAAAGGAGAAAGCATGCAACCAATAGGAAAAGTGTAAAGATTTGAGCAGGAAAATATGGATGAATATCGATCATGGATTTATAGCTAATCCTAAGTCTTGAAGCCTTTATAAGGGGGTTGAAACCCCATAATTTGTGTGCATAAGAGAGTTGAATGGAAGAGTAAGAGGTCATATGGAAATGTATGAGTAAATGCTAGAAGAGTTTTGAAGGAAGTTAAAGGTGTGTAAAGAATTAGAGGAAGAGTAGCAGTATAGAATCAAGTTGATCAAAATAGAGTATCAGCACTATGAATAGAGAATTATCAGATTAGGAAGGATCATATCAGATTGAGTAGAACAAGGATCTAGAATCAGCAATTGAAGATTGTAAGTTATTAGGTCAAGACATTCTACTATACTTTCTAACCATTATATTAGGAGAATGAAAATCCTATGATGATAGGTTATCTTAATAGCTATATTGTAGATCCTTAACATGATTGTTAATCCTTTAACAGGGTGACCTTCCAAGTGAATGTTTGTAAATCCTTTGTCTAGGTCACTTTTAACAAGGTGTAAAGCCTTTAATAGGGTAGGCCTTTCATAGAGTAGACCATTGTTGATGGTCAAACTTTGTAACCTTAACCAGTTACATATTGTTGCAGTGATAATTGGTGGGTGTCATCCCCACCCCAGTTTTACCTTCTCATTTTGGAGGGTTTCTGGGTGACCAAAATCTTATCTATTTTCATGCATGTCTTTACTTTCATGTTTAATAGAGATTGTAGATGCATGTGATTAATCTTAGTTAAAAAAATTTAGAGGTTAAAGTTTGTTACTTTTGATTCACCCCCCCCCCCCCCCTCTTAGAAGTAAATCTTCCTACTTGTAAATTCCAACAACCACATCATCAAGACATTGTGTTGAACATGTCCATAATTGTGCATCACCAAACAATCAAACCATTGTCTGTATGATTAAGATCTATATCTTCTACTCAACCAGTCTTTATAGAGACCATACTATGTTGACATCAATGAAAAACATAGTCATGAATGCAACATGTCAATACTCTCCAATGCTCAAGATACTCCCCCAAAGTAGTAACATCAACATTCATGCTAACAGAATCCAACATGTAAATCATGCTAAAAATCTTCCCTAGTGTTCTAGAAATGTTGAGGATACCCTTGTTAGCATGAATTTTGATGGTATTTCTTTAGGGGACTATTCTAGGCATTGGTAATCATGTGGAATAATTGACATTTTGTATTCATGACTATGTTTTTCACTGATGACAACATAGTATGGTTTCTGTGAAGACTGATAAAGTAGAAAACAAAGATCATGATCACATGGAAAATGTTTTGATGTTCAAGTGATGTAGACTTAAGGAAATGTTTCACAATGTGTCTTGATGTTGAGGTTAATTATCCATAACATAAGTTGAAGAAATATGGAAGATATACCTAATTCTAGAGTGATGTTTTGATTACTACATCAAAGGTAGAGGAGGGAACACTTGAGGAACCTCCAATGCCACTTCTAGTCCTTACTGTGGATGACTTCAACGGGGAGGAAATTGATCTTGTTGTAGGGAAGGCTACAAGATTTTTTTGAGTGATGATAGTTTTATAAAGTCTAGGGCTTTTATACATTTTTTATGGAGAAGCAATATTAAAACTTTTAAGGCAAAATGTAAAAAGGTGAAAGTAGAGAGACCTAATAGAAAGGAATTTGACATAGAAGAGGAGATAAAAACTAACTTGATGCAAGAGTTTAGTTAAATAACACCTTGAGGGGGAAGAAAATTGTTAAAGCATTTAGGAGTGCTGATAGTACCAGAATGGGACATTGCTAATGCAATGATTTTTGATGCAGTGAGAAAAGAGAAAGAGACAAAGTTTAGAACTAAGGAGGAGGTCAAAGAAGCGCATAAAGGAGTGAAATATAGTAATAATGACAAGGCACTGGTCATATGGTCAATACAAAAAAGAGATAAGGCTAGAATCCAAGAAGTCTTAGATGTTGAACACATAGGGAGCTTGATGGTATATAGGGTTACAAAAGTGCATAGTAAGCAGGTGGCTCAAATGAATAAAGAAATGGTTGATTTTGGTGTGGAGGTAGATGCCAAAGATGAGAATAAATTTCTTGAGTTGAATAAAAAGTTTGAAAAAGTACTACAGTCATATGATGAGAGGGGAAGAAAGATTTATGAAATAGAGAAGATAATTGCAAACTTGTAGAAGCAATGAAGAAAGAGAAAAGTGGGGAGACAATCCAGCCAGCTTCAAATTGTAGCTTCCCTTGTCCCACTACTTCCCCTTGGTCCTATTTTGGAGATTCCTAGTACACCCTAGCAGCTAGAGTTTTATACAATGGATGAACCAAATGAAGAGAAGGAAAAAATATAAGTGTTTCATGTAGAGTTAGGTGTGTAGCATGAAGATAGGATCAAAGATACTATCTTGTTTTTAGTGGATAAAATTAATTAGCCTCTTTTCTACTTAGAGTTGTCAAAGTTGGTAGATATGTGGAAAGAACTAGATAGTGATGAAGCTACGTTGAGGAAAATTATGAATAAATGGATCAGTAGGGACAATGTTATCATTGCTTTTTGTTTTTCTGTCATTGATAATTATGATGATCAAGTTGAAAAAGCATATGACTGGGTTAATGGCCTACTAAATTTTGATTAGAAAATAGATATGTTGTAGAGAATATTGAAAATGTGTTTCTAAAAATATCTCAGTAAGAATTTTTTTTCTCTTTTCTCATGTATTAAAAGGCTTAGGTTGCATAAAGGATAAGGAAGAGTAGGGAAATGAGTTAAAAGAACTAATAAGTATGAAAATTAATGATGTAGTTAATAAAGAAAACTACATTTGGTTTTCTTGAACAAGTGAAGAATTAGTTTAGGTACAATTATTCTCTAATTCTTTCCATAAAAATTTTGATGAAATAAAAAAGTTGGGAAAGGATGTCCTAAGGAGAGAAAAAGAGATTCTAAACTTCAACTAGCTAGATGACACAATTTTCAATAAGTGGATGGTAGATTATTCTTCAGCTTCACAATTGTTATAGGTGGCTTCTCAAGAAAGGTTCATAGATAAGGCAATAGCCATAGAGTAACTATAGTTAATTGATATAACTACCCAAATAGATGGCATAGAAGGGAATCACCAACCTACTATAAATCATCAGGTGTAGTGGAGGAACAAGAAACGACCAAAACTAAATTATCCTCACCATAAAGCAACTAATGAAGGGACCATTCTATTATCAAGCAAAAGACCACATGTTTCAGTTCTTCTTATGTAGCTCTTTGATAGTGATAGTTTTGTCTTATTTGTAATCTTTGTGTCCTAACGACAGTTGACATTTTCCCTCTAGACTTAAAGCTTGTTACAACTCACACTATATAAGTGAGTTTCCAAGGCTAGAGGAAAGTTTGATTTTCTTTTTGCTACACTAGTTTTGTAAATAATGGGTCAATCCATGCATAATGTGAATTTATTCTAGAGTTGAATATGAAAATTAACAATTGTTGGTCTATGGGTGTTATTTTATGATAGGGATAATCACTAAATTATAGACAATCTCAAAGAAATTAATACAAAGACACAAAGTTGGTTTTTCATCCCACATCTTATCTCTTTTCTAGTTTCCATACTTTTCTTTGAGATTTAGTAGCAAAGTTTATTAAGTTTCTATTGTAATTCATTTTGAATTATATTTCAAGTTTCTTTTGTTAATAATCTAACGGATTAATGATTAATGTAAATTGAAAGAACATTTTGGTTTTCAGCAAAGATATGATAAGTATGAGATCTAGAAATGAATATTGATAATCTTTGCAAAAAGTGTAAAGATAAGATCCGGAAGTAGGTGTATAATTACTATGAGTTCATAGACCAATAGATAAGGCACTGACCATTCTTAAGAATCGATCTAGTTGGGATACTTTACATAATGAAAAAATTCATATCAATTAATCTTTTACCATTTTATTATTGAATCTTAAAATGTTAGCCTATACTTGATTCATGGAGTTTAGGGTTTGGTGAAATAGCTAATTATCATCTCTAATTTACAATTGAATTAGAAGAAAGAAGTCTAAACCATCTATTATTTTTGGAGTTCATGTTGAGAGTTTGATTTTTGAATGAATAAGTATGAATTCCTAGGTAAACCCCCTAAATCTTGTATAATTCAAAGAGGAGAAGACCACAAGGTCTTGTTAGTTGATCCTTTTGTTTTGTTTCTCATAAGACCCATAATTGGTTTTTAGCTCATTCCTAGGTTTCTCTAACATTATAAAAGGTAGTTAAAATCATTGTTAAGTTAGGATCCAACATGACCTCCATAATTTTTTTCCTCTAGTTGGTCAAAAAATATATGACAATTAGAGAAACTTTGCAACTTTGATTTTTGGACATAGCCTCAAGTTTGGATGATTTTGATTGTCAACATGTTTCTACAGTTTTCACTAGCCAATTCTTATTTTAGATGACTTTCTTGTGGATTTATGGAGAAGATGAGGTGCATTGGAGTTAACAATGATTTTCTCATGGAGAGATACAATTTTTCTATAAAAAATAACTATATTTTTAGAAATGGAGTTCAAACAACACTTTGAAGAACAGTTTTAGTTAGAATTTCATCTTCTTCTTCTCTTTCCTTCTACTTCAATTTTATTCTCATGTAAAATCATCATGCACATAATAAATATATGAAAAAGAGTGAAGGCCAAGTTGGTATCTTGTTAGGGCTTAGTTTTGAATAAATTTAGATTAAGTTTTTTTTTTCCATATTTTCTACATGGGAGAAATCCTACCTCCAAAAATCACAATTTCAAGGATGGATCTCTATATAAGCTTGATTGTACATTGTAATAAGGGTCAACATTTTATGAAATAAGAGATATAAAATTTGTCCTCCTATACTATGTGTGGTTATTCCTAATTGAAAATTGCATCTTTGTGAATTTTCTATTTATGAAATATAAAAGAGTTGATTGTTTATTGCATGTGTTTCTTGTTGATCTTGGTTAATTGGATTTTTTTATAATTTTTGTGAATATCCATATTCTAAAAAATTAGAAAGGGAATTTTCTCTAGTGTGTTCATAGCAATTTGTCTTGTTTTTATATAGTACATATGAGTGGTTTCATGATTTGATGATTTGAAAAATATCATACAACCTCTAAAAAGTTCTTTTGATGATTACAACTATGATGTCAAAATTACACCACTCCTTACTACATGGGTTTTCTTATCATTCTCTCAAATATTTAATTCAAAAGTGTTGCATGAGTGACTTGTTTCTATTTAGGTTTAAATTTTTACAATTACTTTATCTCTCATTACCCTAATCTCTTTACATTGTGTTTTACTAATCTATTCAATTAGGAAATTCCTAATAGTTGCACATTAAAATCTACATGCATAAATAACAAACAAAAAAATGTAAATTGTTATCTTTTAGTTGCTTTATAGGTTTCATGGCTTTGAATTTATTGAGCTATAAAATTCCTCCTTGTGAAAAATCACATTTATCTCCTATTGAGCTACCCTGACTATTGACAAACAACCAAAAGAAACCTTGGAGTTAACTTCATCAACTTTTCAAGAGAGAAATATATCTCAAATTTCTATCATTCCTATTGCATGAGAATGATACTCAATAATTACCTTCAACTATATTTTTATTCAAAGAAGATAATGTCAATATGACATCTCCCTTATCTTTACCTCTATCATCATTATCCTTCTACATTTCATCACACTTTTTATGTTCCTTCTCTATTTGTACACTCTTTGGTTGTACTTTTTCATCTTTGTTGCCTTCATCACTAATGGCCTCTTTCTCAATTTCTTGTAACTACTCCTTAATAGAGTTTTCATAATGGAATCATCAATTAATAGCTCTTTAATTACTTGGTCAGTCATTGCCATGTCTGTAACTTTCATTGGTTCATTTGGAACTTGTTGGGCATCGATATTATCAAATGATACTTGGACTCCTCCAACATTCCATCCAATGTCAATACGTGGAGCCCTTAGATCTATTTCTTCTTCTTTAACCTTCATGTATTCATCATCAACTACTTGAACCACTTCTTATTCCTTCCTTCCATCTAGTTTCAAAATTTACAGTGAAATTTTCTTGGTATCTACCTAGAGTGAGTGGGATTATCCATAGAGTAATCCAATTAATCTCTTATTGGTCTTGAATAATGGTCTAGTTTCAACAAGAATTTATTTTATCTCTTCAAATGATAACTCTAGTTGCAATTACACCAATGCATACTCTATCAATTCCTTATCTTATTTAATAACATATTCCCATCTAACCAAAAATTCATCAAATGATGATATTGAAATTCAGCATTGAAATTCCATTAATTATTTTCTTAGTTTAGTAATAATACATATAACACCATATTTAATTCTTTGATGCTCATATTTTTTGAAACTATCAAAATATCTTTTTACATTAGCTAATATACCCCATTTTTCTACTTTATCAACAATATTGTCTATAAGATGATATTGTTGAAAAAATTTATTCAATTGTTTATTGTCATTGATGTTACACAAATGTTACATTATAACCTAGCACTTCCACTAGTAACTGAGCTCAAAAGACTCCAGTATCAGCCGTGAAGAAGTTTAGAAGAAGCCAAGTTCATTCATCAAGCATTAACTGAGCTAGGTCGGTCATTGAAGGATTCCTATGTAAACCCAGTCATGTTGGTTACCAAAGGGGTTCAATATAAATCAAGTTAGGTCTATTACCAAGGAACTTAGTGGTAACTGAGTGACCTAGTTTCAGTGTCAATGAACCTATAGTAGAATAGTTTTGTTTATTATTTTGTTTTTGCAAGCTGACTTAGTGGATGTTGACTATTTATTTGTTAAGGTATTTAAGATAACTTGACATTGGGTTTCATGTATATGAAAGGTCAAGTTTTGGATTGAAATACGAATTTGTGGAAGAAGATAAGATGTAAATAAAGAAGGATATATGATTAAGCAAAAACTATCCAAGGAGCTATAAAGAATATTCTAATCAAGAAGTATCCATAAGCTAAAATAGTGATATCAATCTACAAATAACTTGCTTCAATAATCAGGTCAACCATTGTTACTCTCTAACAATTGTCATAGTGAAGAAATCTCTTAATAGAGTTGACTTAATAGTCATTCTTGTAAATCCTCTAACAAGGCAGCATTTCTAGAATGAAGTGTCTTAAGGCCTCTAATAAGGCCACTCCTAGTAGGGTGATTCAAATCCTTTAATAGGGTCACACCTAACAATTTGATTTGTAACCTTTATAAGGGTTGGTTCCTAATAAGGCTCACTTCAAATGGGTGAAAAGTTGTAACTAGTTGCATTGGTGGTTTTCCCACATTGGGTTTCCATGTTAAATCTTAGTGTCTCAAGTGTTCATGTTATTTGTTTACTACTTTATCTTTCTACAACTAAGGTACTAAAGGTTAATACACATTAATATCTCAAGATTTCTTTGTTAATTGAGTTACAATGAATATCTACTTGTAACCTAGTTGTGTAAGGATTTGAGTTAATAAGAAGTTTGTATTGACATCTAAGGGATTTAGAATTGTTTGAGTGGTAACTAATTCACCCTTCCCCTCTTATATTTCCAATAATTGGTATCAAAGCTATTGGTGTCACAGGAAAGGTTTCAAGGACCTAAGCTAAAGATCAAGATGTCTTATAGAAGAGAGATTTCTAAGTTGAACAAAGTGAACTTCAAAGCATGGCAAGAACTCATGAAGCTCCATTTGGGAACCATTGGAGATACAAGTCTACACTTCTTGGAGAGCCAATATGTGGCACCTCCTGATCCTTTGACTATGGATTAGATGGTGGATAAAAAGAATCACAACACAATGATGATTGATATTGCTTCTACTCTTAATTATTCTGAATTTGATGAAGTCAAAGATTTTCCTACTACTCATAAAATGTGGAAGAAGATGATAAAGATCTATGGAGGAGATGACAATGTGAGGAGAGCCAAAGCAAAAAGTATAAGAGGCCAATTTGATCAAATGAAAATGAGAGATAGTAGTCAGCAAGGTATTAATAACTCTTCTTCCTATTTATGAAATTAGAGTTTCATCTATTCAAGAGATGATATGTGACCCCAAAAATGATATAACTTTGGATGGACTAGTGGGAAGGTTAACAACTTTTTAGCTAGATAACTTTGATAACTATCTTCCTGGATCTCCCAACATAGAATCAGCATTCAAAACAAAACTAACTCTTGGTAAAAATGGAGGAAACTCAAAAGTAAAACAATCTAATAGTGAAAAAGAAGAAGAATCAGATGATGACCTTGAAGTTATTGAAGCCCTACTTGCAAGAAGGTTACCTAAAGAAAAAGACAAATATAATGGCAAAATTCCATTGATTTGTTTCTCTTGTGAAGAAGTTGGTCACATCACTACAAGACGTCCAAAAAAAGAAAACAAAAATGACAGAAAATTTAACAAGTTCAAAGGAAAGAAAGATTTCAAAAGTTATAAAGACTACAAAGATAAAGATAAGAAATCTTTTTATATTGCTAAATATTTTGATAGTGATGATGAAGATAAAATGGTATCTATTGCTATTAAAGATGAGTCAGATGAAGAGGATAATGAAAAGATGGCACTTATTTCTCATGTTAGCAAAAAAGACACATAGATAATGGATAGTAGTTGTTCTCATCACATGACTAGTGACAAAACTAAGTGTGAGCACTTAGAGCACTATGATGGTGGAAGTGTTAAATGTGGAAATAATGAACCATGTTATATGAAGGGAAAAGGATGCATCACAATGACTGATGAACTCAAATGTGAAAATGTTTACTAGGTTGAAGGACTAAGACACAATATTCTAAATGTGGCACAACTAAACAACATTGCATATAAGGTAGAATTCATGAATGGGAAGGCCAAGCTACTCGATGGTAAAGGAAACCTAGTTGGAATAGGAAATCATACCAAAGGTAATCTACTCTATCTAGATCTCGCTGAAATTTAATGCTTTTTAGCAGATGTAGAAGAAAGTTGGCTATGGCATTAAATAATGTGTCATGTAAACTTTGACAATCTGGTTACTATAAGTAAGAGGTATTCCAAATTGAAAGAAACCTAAAATGGCTATATGCAAACAATGTTAGATCGAAAAGAAGGGTAAAACTATCTTCAAGAGTAAGAATTACAATATTGAAGAAGTCTTGGAACTATTTCATACAGATCTTTGTTGACCAATAGGCATAGAAAGTTATAGTGGAGATAAATATTTTATTTTGTTTGTTGATGATTATTCTAGGATGATGATGATAATATACTTAAAGAATAAATATGAAGCTTTTCAAAATTTCAAGTGGTATTTGGCTACAGTTGAAAAAGAAATGGGAAATAATTTAAAATTTCTAAAGTCAGATAGAGGAGGAGAATTCATCTCTAATGAATTCAATGAATTCTACAATGAAAGAGGAATCAAAAGACAAGTATCTACACCTGGTACACCTCAGCAGAATGGCATAGTAGAAAGAAGAAATAGATCCATCATGGATTGTGCAAGAACACTAATGATAGAGAAATATGTTGAATCCAAATACTAGAAAGAAGCAATCAACATAATAGTTCATTCCTTGAATCGAGTTCAACTGAAGAAAGGTATAGATCATACACCTTTTGAATTATGGTATGGATATAAACCTAATGTTTGTTATTTTAAAGTATTTGGTAGAAAATATTATATCTTGAAAGAGACAAGGAAATGAAAATTTGATGCAAAAAATTGATGAAGGCATATTTCTAGGCCATTCCAACAAGAGAAAATCATATAAATGTTTGAATCTTGATACTCACAACGTTATAGCAAGTGTACATGTAAATATTGATGAATTAATAGAAAAGAGTGAAGAATAAAGTAGCTAGGAACCTGACAACTACAAAAAGTTTGTTTACTTTAACCCTGATACTTTATCAGAGGTACAAACAAATGTGATTGGGTAACAAAAAATAGCATCACTCCAACAGTCAACACCACCCAAGTCACCTAAGCATGTAGTGCAACCCAAGTTGCAACAAGAGAAAATTGAGCAACAGTTAGTAGAAACTGAGTTGCATCCAGTAGAAAAGGAATTTGAATCACAATCAAAGGAAACCGAGTCTTAGACAATGAAACTAAGCAAAGTTTAGAGTTTCATAGAACCTTTAAGCATGGTGAACCAAGTGAAACAAGTCCAAAATCTAGAAGAAAGGAAAATGTACTTGCTAGATATGTTAGAAGGTGTCATGCACGTGAACAAATAATTGGAGATCATACAGAATGCATAATGACAAGGAACAAACTAAAAGGTACATGTCTACTTATTGAATTTGAACCTAGAACTATTAAAGATGCATTATATAATGAAAATTAGATCAAGGCAATGAATGAAGAGATTGAGAAAATTGAAAGGAACAATACCTAGACTCATGTTCCTAGACCCAAGGAAAAAAATGTAATTGGTACAAAGTGGGTATTTAAAAACAAATTGAATGAAAATGGTGAAGTATCAAGGAATAAGGCAAGGCTAGTGTATAAAGGATATGCTCAAGAAGAAGGTATAGACTATGGAGAAACATTTTCTATAGTTACTAGACTTGAAGGGGTCAAAACATTGCTTGCATATGCTACATTTAAAAGATTCAAAGTGTATCAAATGGATGTAAAATAAGCTTTCTTGAATGGAACTATAGAGGAAGAAGTTTACATTAATCAGCCTGAAGGTTTCACTAAACCAAATAAAAGAAGTATGTTATGTAAATTACACAAAGCTTTATATGGTCTAAAACAAGCTCCTAGAGAATGGTATGAGAGGTTGCATGGATACCTAGTAAAGATTGGTTTTCAAAGAACCAATGATAGGAGTAGTCTATATATTAAAGAAGGACAACATAATAAGATATTGTTAGAAGAAATATTAATGGATGGTATATTATTCATAGGTCATGATCACTTATGCAAGTCATTCTCTGAAGAAATGAGGGAAGAATTTGAAGTGTCAATGTTTGGAGAGATAAAATTATTTGTTGGTTTGCAAGTTCATCAAATGAAGGATTGCATTTATCATACTTAGTCAAAATATATCAAGGAAATACTAAAGACCTTTGGAATGGAAGACTCCAAACATGTTGGAACACCTATGTCTACTAGACATGAACTATCCAAGAATGATGATTCAAAAGAGGTAAATCAGACTACCTATAGATCCATGATTGGGAAACTTTAGTATGTTGTTCATACAAGACCTGATAGTGTATTAGCAATTGGTATAGTTGCAACGTTTTCTACAAATCCTAGAGAAAATCATATGATGGAAATCAAAAAAATTATGAGATAGCTAAAAGGCACTCAAGACTATAGTCTATGGTACAAGCATGAAGGAAACCTTGAGTTAAAAGTCTTTATTGATGTTTAGATTGGGTTGGAATCATTGATGATAGAAAAAAAACTAGTGGAGGAGCATTCTTTCTTGGAAAGAGGCTAGTGTCATAGACCAGTAAGAAGCAAGATTGGATCTCTCAGTCTACTGCTAAGGCATAATATGTTGTTATAGTAGTTAATTATACCAACACAGTTTGGATCAAGCAACTAATGTTAGGAATAAAGGAAGAAGTCAAGCACCCAGTGGTTATCTACTATGATAACACAAGTGCAATCAATATATTCAAAAATTTAGTGGTGCACTTCAAGAAAAAACATATTGCAATTAGGTATCATTTTTTGAGAGAATTAGTTCAAGATAAAGAGGTTAGGTTGGAGTATGTGAACAAAAAGGAGCAAGTTGCTAACATATTTACCAAACCACTACCTAAGGATGCATTTTTGTATCTCATAGGAAAGCTAAGGGTCATTCCCCTATTTGATGCTCACTAGAGTACAGATTAGTGATGCATCAACCTAACTACATTGAAGTTCTATCAAGTTGATGTGAAGAACTCAAAGCTCATTGCATATGAATTAGTACATCAGGTATATTATAAACTCGTTGTATCAAGTCTTTGGCATTTGATGTCAAAGAGGGGGAGATTGAATATGTCATATGAAAAGAATTGAAGGATAGTTTGATGAACCAGAGGAAGAAATTTGTATATCAACAAGAGGGAGAACTTGATCAGAAGGAGTTTGAAGATAAGATTGTAGAGGGAGAATCTCAGAGGGAGTTCTCATGGATGAAGAATTAGAATGAAACTAAGGATATCATAAAATCTCATAAATCACTTTGATTTCTCTAAGTTGTCTTTTCTTATGACATGTTGTGTTGCCATCAATGCCAAAGAGGGAGATTGTTGAAAAAAATTATTCAATTGTATATTGCCATTAATGTTACACAAATGTTACATTCTAACCAAGCATTGCCAGAAGTAACTGGGCTCAAAAGACTACAATATCAACCAAGTAAAAGTTCATAAGAAGCCAAGTTTAGTGACCAATTGTTAACTAGGCTAGGTCAGTCACTGAAGGATTCTTGTATAAACTAAGGTTAGTTACCAAATGGGTTTGGTGTAAATTGAGTCAATTTAGTTACCAAGGAACTCAGTGGTAATCAAGTGGGCTAGTTTTAGTGTTACCTAACCTGTAGCAGAACAATTTTGTTTATTATTTTTCTTTTGCAAGATGGCTTAGTGGATGTTAATTGTTTATTTGTAAAGGTATTCAAATCCAATTGACATTAGGTTTCACATATATGAAAGGTCAAGTTGTGGATTGAAATTATGAAGTTGTGAAGAAGATAAGATGTGAATAAAGAAGGATATATGATTAAGGGTAGAATATCCAAGGAGTTGTAAAAAATATTTTGATCAAGAAAAATCCAGAGGATAAGCCAAAACAATGATCTAAATCTGAAAATCAAATGCTTTAATAATCAAGTCAATCAATGTTACTCTCTAACAATTGCAGTAATGAAGAAATCTCTAAATAGAGTTGACTTAACATTCATTATTGTAAATCCTCTAACAAGTTGGAATTTCTAAATTTAAGTGTCTTAAGACCTCTAACAAGGCCACTCCTAACAAGGTGATGAAAATCCTTTAATAAGGTCACACCTCATAGTGTGTTTTATAACCTTTAACAGGGTTGTCTACTAATAGGGCTCACTTTAGAAGAGTGAAAATTTGTAACTAGTTGCATTGGTGATTTTTTTGAAATTGGGTTTCCATGTTAAATCTTGGTGTCTTATGTGTTCATGTTATTTTATTACTACTTTATCTTTCTCCAAGTTACTAAATGTTAATACACATTAATACCTCAAGATTTCTTTGTTAATTGAGTTACATTAAATATCTACTTCTAACCAAGTTGTGCAAGGATTTAAGTTAATAAGAAGTTTGTATTGACATCTAAGGGATTTGGAATTGTTTTAGAGGTAATTGATTCACCCCTCCCCTCTTAGTTACTCCTCTTATATTTCTAACAAATAATTACTTATTTCTTATCGAATGGTCTTTACTATGAGGGCTCCAACCATTTTTATTTTTCTTACCACTTGCTCTCATTTCATGTTGTCCTTTTGATTTTTTTTATTCCTCTTCATCAAACTCATGAGTTCCTTTTTTGTTTATGCATTTTCCTTCTTTATCTTTTTGGTAGTCTTAGCTAGTTCAAATTCCCTCCTTTTCCTTGTGGGCTTAGGCTTACAAACCTTAGTAGCTTTACCATTTTTCATTTCATATACTTTGATTGGTGGAGTTTCCTTTTCCATCTTTGAAGTTTCACTTCTAGTTTGTCTCCCAGTTGTGGCTTTCTTGGTAGGGTACCATCTTAAAATAAAAACACTTATTTTGGGACTTTTTAGCCCTTCTTAGTTTGGTTTTGGACCCTTTCTCTTCTTTTGATTTTGCTCCAATATCTTGGTCATCTCCTATTTTTATGCAATGCCCTTATAGGTGTTATTTTATCTCCTTTTTTGGCTACTTCTAGTGCATTCAGTATTTACTGCTTCTTTCTATGCTTTCCTAAAGACCTCTCGATTATCCCTCCTTGGGATAACCTCGACTATAGGTTGACCATTTTGAATTATAACTATAGAAATTTTGGTTTGAGAACCATGTTTTCTCAAGTGTTTAATGTGTTTTATCTTGTGACCTTGTCAACTCTTAGTTTTTTAAATCCAAAAAACTAGCATATAAGGGAGTTTGGGCATTTCATTTTCACATGAAGGACAACCGATGCACATAAGATCAAGCATAAACAATATGCAAAAAAGAATATTCTAGATAAGATCTTTCAAGGAGTATATTAAGCAATCATCAAGATATTTCCTTCTTGCAAGCATCTTTTGTCAAGGAGATAGTGGAGTTTGGATCCTAAGGAGGAGACCTTCCATTCATTCATTCAATATCTTTAATTCTTCAATTATTCTCATTCATGAGGCTTTGAATTTTCCTTTTGTTTTTTTTGTTAATTAAAGGCTATTAAATTAACATACTTTATTGCATTATGAATTCAATTACATCTAAAAGGTTATTTGTATTTCTCATTGTAAGATTTAGTTTGACTACTTTCTAAGATTTTATTTATCGTTTAAATTTAAATCTCAAGGTTTATTAATCAACATAGGTCTTAACCAAGGTGCCCCCCTCCTCCAAACAAAACATCCATTTTTATTATGTTCAAGAGAAGGTTCTCAAAATTATAAATTGGAACTAGAAATATACTATTGGGAGCTACATGAAGGTTTGAGGTCAAATATGTATCTATCCTTTGGGAAAATGTCAATGTAGTAGAACATATACCCATATAGGTTGAATTTTACATAGAGATATGCACTTTTCAGAGGCTTCTGGGTTTTCTATCCTGGTTATTAATTAGTAGTCAGTTTCTATTTTACAATTCTAGTCATTAGTTTTATGAGCAAAAAGGTATTTTGTACTATCCCTCTTCAAGGTAGTCACTTTATCTCTTTTCCTCTTGTGTTTTAGAACCGATTTCTTTGTTTTCTAGGGTTGTGCATTTATTTCTTTTATTTAAATCAATCAATCTTAGGGATGTTAATCAATCTAATAGTTAATCAATAAAGTTAATTGATCACATTACAAATCTAAAGGTTAAACAAAATTTGATGAAAGAGGACTTTCTTATGTACTTAATTAATATAATTTGGGTTTAGCATTAACATCCCTTCATCTTACTTGGGTATCACTAATATAATTTGATTTATATAGAGAGTTATGTGTGGAAGCCCCTCTTTCTCTTGTATTGAATGGATTAGGGTGAAGATGTTTAGTTAATGAACTCATCTAATCTAGTTTACATTAACAAATTCATTTCTTTAATTTTCCCCCTAAACATGAAGAATATATAACTTCCACTGATTTATCTCTTGTAGTACCATATGTACCTACCTCTTTAGTTGCATACTTGGCTATTGATTTTACAATTTCCTCCTTGGTAAAGTCATTTGTAACAAAAAAATTCCTCAACCTCCTTTCTTATTCTCTTCCTAATCACCAATTGATTGATCTTCATATGTACCTCCTTATCCATTTCTTCATTGATTCCAAATCTTGGTACCTTGCAATCTCTAGGCTTAGATAGTAAATATTCCATATAGGCTATCAATAACTAAGCCTCTACCTCATAACCCATTTGTATTAACTAAGATGTTCTTGGTTTCACTACTTACATCAAACATGTATAAGTATCCACCATGTAACACACAGAATCTTTATACACTTTCACCACTACAAATGGAGTCCTCCCTCTTTGATGCATTTTCTATTGGAAGTATTTAATAACCCCAAACTATATTGGTAAAGTTATTTCCTAGCATTATAATGCAATTCTTAATCTATATTAATGTCAGTGTACTTGATATCCATGTAATATTTCCAATCCTCAAGAAGAAGTCTTGAAAGTAGATAAACAAACCCATCAACACTTGACCAGATCAAGATAATATCCTCTCTTTTTTTGTGATATTCTCCAAGCTTGTGTATAAATGCTCCCTTAATAATTCAAATAGGTCAAAATCAAGACTCTCCTTAACCATCTTGTAGGTAGTTAGAATACCACTTTTTGGGGCTATTCATATAACTCGACTAGAATACCTTATACTTGATGATCATAAAAAAGGATCTTACTATCAAGTTTGAGATATCATTCATAGTCATAGCTCCCTTATCCCACTTGGTCAACTAGGTGACCTCATCCTATTGAGTTGTTCAACTGGTAGAACTTCATCAATAGCACAATAGTTGGTAGCTACTTTGATTGTTGAATTAGCTATCTTATATAGCCTATCCAACCATAGGAATTAATCTTGAACTTGACTTAACACATATTTGATCTATTTGTCTTTGAAGTCTCTCAAAAACTTGACAGTATATGTCAAACCCTTATTTTTTAATACTTTGTACTCATCCTTCAAGACCAAATTATCATCACTTAGATCCTTACATTAATAAAATGTAGTTGCATCTCCTAGGTCTTTTATCTTGTCATAAATATAAACTCTTATTTTCTTGATATGCATAACACTATGAGATGGTTAAGGTACCTAGTAAGTCAACCTCAGTACATTTGTAGGGGTGTTTATTAAATTCAAGGTAAGGTCTCTCTATAATGTCAATTACTACTGCAGTGGTCATGCTCCTAGTAATACATCCATGATTGTGATTCAATAAATATCTCTTCAAACTATGAAACTAGGGTTTCTTCATGAACACTTGAACACAACACACAAACTTGCACTAAATCACAAATCAATAGCTTAGATCATTTCAATGGCTCTAGATATAACTTATATTTCTTCTCATCTTGTCTTATAAATGTGTGAGTGATAAATGAAGTTAAATTTCTTTTTATAAAACTCACTCACATCAATAATAAATTCTTTATGTGTTGGTTAAACCTGGCATTGCTTGATAAAAAGAAATTAATTCCTAGTAGGGAAGATCATATTATCTTGTAACCAAACTTCATACCATATCATATCACATCATTATGCATCTAACTATGTAGATATATGTTACTACACATGCATCTAGGGGATTCACAAATGGATTGATCAATGAAGCTCCACATAAGCTTATGCAAGCTTAGTTAGTAGATGAATTATCTACACCTAATGGAGATGCAAACCCTTATAATGACTATTTATCATCTTTATTGACCCATATCTTGCTCATCTAATTCTTTATCTCTTAAAATATTTTAATTATATTTCTCTTATTATCATTTTCTCGATTCATCGATAGCTTTTCGTTGTCTTTTCCTATAAGAACATTTCCCTATGTCAAATTTTTTGAGAGTGAAAGCATGTCATCCTAGTATTTATCCAAGGTCTATCATTTCCTTAGTTGATACTCAATCTACAATTGATTTCTATATGATCATAGTTATGAAATGTGAGAAAATAATTTACCACTTATTCTCATTTTGATAAGGACTCTCCTAATTCACAAAAATAGTTTCATTGTTCAATCTTGGCATACATTCATTAGCCTTACAAAAATACTTGTTTCAATTATAGAAATGACCATTGAAAACATTTGGCATACTTATGAAAAATCTAGTAGTCTAACCTAACTAGTGAAAAATTGAGCATGTAGGAGTACAAGATTTATTCTTGAAAATATTTGTAGTATTTCCCTCCTTGTAATAGTTAAAGAAAACAATTTTGTAGGATTTCTTACCAAGACATATCTTGTTTGTCTAGGGTAGGGACTTGTCATCTTGGTTAGGCTTCCTAGATCTAGATGATTCACCAACTTCAAAACTATTATACCCTAGACCATGAGTTTCACCATGCATCCTTTGGTTCCTAAATTACTCATCCAACTTTATAGAAATTTAATTGATTTTTTCAACATTTTTTCTATACAATCCAGTTCATTCTACAATTTTTCATTCTCTCTACCCAAATATTTATTTCTCATCAACACATTATTGAGCTTACCTCTTAGATCTTGTATTTCATCATTATTCTCATGAAGATGTTAATGCAAGATAACAACTTCTTATTCAAACTTAAAGAGTTGATATTCTTTCTCCTTTAAATTATGATCCTTAACTTTTGACAAATCATTTGCAATTAGTCTTACTTCCTCAAGAACTTTCCTAGCTTTTATTTCTTGACCCATCTTAATGTAAAAATCTTATAACTCCTTGACATTATCCTTAGCCTTCTACAGCTTCCCAACTTCTTGTGACAAGGCCCTAATAGTCTTAGTTTCTTTAGATTTTCTATTTTTTTAGTCTTCTAGTTTATCACATAACTCTTTCCTCTTTTCCCTTGAGTGTATCATTTATTTATTTAACCTTTCAATTGTGTGTTCAACCTCTTCAAGTGATCTTTAAGAGGCTTTATATATCTAGCAAAATCCATATCTTATTTAAGATCCTTCCCCATGTTGTTAGGCTTCATGGAGAGTATGGCTATAATACCAATTTTTAATATTAGGAGACACTAAATGGGTGGGGTTGCAAGGGGGTGAAACAATTCAATTAGAAACTTAAGTACTTTTAACAATACATGACATGCAATGAAAGTAACTTGATATAGAAATAGAGTAAATAAAACATCCATACATGAAACAATTTAAAATAATTATTTTTCTCATTGAAACCCTTGGTTGGAGGGAAAGACCATGGTGGGAATTAGTACCCACAAATTCTTAGTGCTACAATAATGCATTTCTCTCTAAGGAGCATTACATCCACCCAATAAAGGGTATTTAGCTCTATTAGAAGCTTACAAAAATATCCTTTAGGATCTACCCAGTTGAGGGATTTTAGGACTCCTTAAGAGAGTCACCTTAATAGAGGATTTCTTCTTTAGACCTATTAGGATCTTGCACACCTAGATAAGAATGATCTTGTTAAGGGATTTAGCTTGTCAAATTGCTAAAATCAACAAGTAGAGGATGATCTAAAAGTTGCACTTAATGTATAAAAAAACTAATAAGCTCTCAACCCTTTCTCTACTCTATATTTCTTCTAACACACTTAAATTCTTCCATAATACAAATCTTACTATGCATTGATCTTTCAATCACTTTTATATTATTCTTAAAGGAGTGGAATAACCCTAAATGTGTTACCCTTAGTTGGCTTCGAAAGAAATTCAAATTACATGAGTGGGTGCTAACTCCTAAATTTTATGTCTTAATGTTATCCCAAAGATACCTAACCACTTTGAATTTTCAACAAGCATCGTATTCCTTATTGATCTATTGAATTTATACAAGTATACTCTAATAGTTAATTGTTATTCACACTATGACCTTTAACCTACATAAATCTTTACTTTGTATGAATTTCTAGTAAATATTATTTCACAAATCACTTCACATGTCTCTGATAGACTTATCTTATAAACTAAATATCATAATTTATCATACATATCACTGAAATTTAATTTTCTATGTCTAGCTATATTTACTTGATTGACACTACACTTAACAATTCGTCTATCTAATCAATTTGATGACCAATTTGATTGATCTATGACCTAAAAATCATCTATTAGTCAACAATGGAAACACGAGAATGATTATCTAACCAATATAATTCATCCAATTCTATCAGACATCATCATCATCATCATCATCATCATCATGCCAACATATTCTATTGATAGAAGTCTATTAGAAAACTAAGATACCAAGAGGGGTGAGTCAATTAGGATCTATAAAACTTTAACCTTCTAAGAAACTATCAAACCAGTATCTTTCACCACTAACCCTTATCTCATCAATATCAAAAATCACATAAACATATATTGCAATGATGTATGAAATCTAATCTAATAAGCATAACCATAAACTTGAAAGTAAATTATCAACACATAACACAAAGATTTGGTTACCCATAAACCCTCCAATGTGAAGGCAAAACTTGGGTAGGGATGAGACCCACAAATCATCACTACTATAGTTACAAAGTTTTCCTGTTAGAGCTATAATTTTGATCACTTCTGATGATCTACCCTATGAGGGGTCTACCTTGCTAAGAGCCTACAAGACTTATTCAATCTACCTTGATTAAAGGATTTAAAATTACAATAAAGTAAGCTCTCTAATAGGAGATTTACATAGGCATGTTAGTGGTGTAAATGGATTATTTTAGTATAATTGAATAAATGGTTAAATTAGTTATTTAATGCATTTATTTTTTTGACTATGTTATTATATGCAATTTCACTTGATCATGTGTTTTAGTGTGCAAGATTTATATCCCTAGCAGTGGCACATACAGTTAGTGACTCAGCTATTCATATTTTACCAATGGCATTCTTGTATGGTCAACGTATCCTTAATTAATTATTTAAATTAAATATTTTAGTGAATATTAAATCTAAACTCAATTGCATTATGTGATTAGAACAGTGAGTGTGTCTGTGCATTTAGAGGTTTGCATTATCACAAAAATTGTGAAGGAGATTTCTATTATTTTGGGTTTTCGAGCTTTAATTTTTATTGAATTTAATTTCTAGTAGCTTTGCCATAGCTGAATTCATATTTCTAGGAATAGCCTATTTTCATTTGGGTCAATTCAGAGTTTAGCTAGTCTAATTGGCTATTTTCCCTAATCGATTATTCACCCAAAAAGTGAATAAGTATTGAAAAAAGTAATTGTTTTCTTACTTCTCATTTTTGCAAAACAAACAGAAAATTGAGAGCTTTCTTGAGAATCCTCTTCTGGAGGATCACATTTTTGTTCACTATGAGAACTCTAAGCATGGGATCTTTGTGAGGTCAATCTCATTAGATCTGGCTCAGGTAGACCTTGCTTTGTTGTGATTTCCAATTGTCTCAGAGGGCAATTTGTTTTTTTGTGCTAGTTTCAGTTTCAACCCCTTTTGCTATTAGGTAGGGCTCTCATGTTTTCTTGTTTTTGCTTCATTTCAATTTCTTATTCTGGTAGCA
Source organism: Cupressus sempervirens (assembly GCA_028749045.1). Classification (NCBI taxonomy): domain Eukaryota; kingdom Viridiplantae; phylum Streptophyta; class Pinopsida; order Cupressales; family Cupressaceae; genus Cupressus; species Cupressus sempervirens. The sequence goes on along the minus strand of CM053787.1, from coordinate 914,080,387 downwards.
GTTTATTAGGAGGCTAAGAACTAGTGTTCCCCTCTGTTTCTATTTGTTGGTTCTGCCCAGTTGGTCAAGTATGAACATTTTCCCTATTTTCAGACGAGGGTTTGGGGTTTTGCACCATTATGCTAGCCATTTTTGTATATGGTTTCTGAACCCAAATTTTGTTGGATTTTCATGGCTTTTGTGCCCAAAGACCAAATGGGTTTTAATTTTGAAGTTTTCTAGTTTTGGGGGATTTTACCTCATTTTTGTGTACCACCCTATTTTCTCAAGTTTTCTTGGCTTGATGTAAGTCGTGGACTTGGATCATTTGTCTAATGTTAGTCAAACCATTATTACACTTTTATGTTGTATTTGGATGTGTGTCACACCTTTCCTCTCGAGTCTATTTTTGGTTGAGTGTATTTCTGCATTGTGGTCTCATCCAGTCCTTGTACTAGGATCTTTGTGATGGTGGTGCACCACACATGAGTATGTACAAATACATTTTTTGCATGACTTGCAAGGCCTGATCTTTTGTGGTACTTTTGGGAGTTATGATCATAGGGGTTGGGTTTTGGATATGCATGCCTACAAGCACTCATCGTTGGATGAGCATGGGTAGGGTAGGGTAGCATATGTAGGGTGCTTCTATCTCACAACTTGGTGATCACGGTGCCATAAGTTGGTAGAGGGAGCTTTAATTAAGTGATAACTAAATAAAATACTGGGTGGTAATAAAATTTAAGATAATAAAATGTGTGAGGACTCGATTAAATTTGAGGACACAGTGCTAGAGCCTTCCATCAAGGAGTTGAATCTGCACGATCTAAGCTTGGGCTTGTCAATGCCAAGTGACTCTCTATGATGTTAGCACCTACTTAATAGCCCATTGAGTGTTTTACCATGACCTATATTTTATGTATTTTCTATGTTCTTGGATTCAATCATCATACTGTATGGTGTGAGTATTAGCCATGGACATTTATTTTATGTGTGTTTGTGGTTGGATCATTATCTCCATCAACACAGTGGGAGTGGGCCTATGGGTTCCATGTGGTTGGGAGGCGTATCTACCTTCACCATTGTTGGGGACTAGTGTATAGAGATGATCTATTGTCCCATTTTGACCATTCTTGGATGTTTTCACTTGGTACTTCAACTTTTGATGTATGCTTTTTGGTGATTTATGCTTTCATTGAGATGCTTGTATATCATGTTTAGATGATGTTAGTATTGATGCATTTCCTTATTATGATGTTTAGCATATGATGTTATGATGATTATCTACTTTGTTGGAGTATCTATTGCTTATGGTTTAGTATGCTAGATTTCCTATTCTTATGATGTTATTATGCTTTAGTAGTGACGTCCTTATAAGATAGCTCTGACTATCTAGTTGGTAGTTTGGGATGTTATGTGTAAGAATGGCTAGGACCCTTAAGGTCTCATGACATTATTACGGTTGGGAGAAACCACACACTTAGTTTATTTTTTCAGTACACTATGATGTTGCTTTCAATTATTTCCCTTCACTGCTATGTTAGATGGTTAGATGCAGTTTTATCTAGTAGTTATTGAGTGTATATGCCTCAAAATGTGGATCTGATACACCCTAGTGTGGAGGAACTTCAGTTCTTTCCTTTTTACCTTTTTGTTTTCTAGCATACTATTTTGGATTCTCATGCAAAAATGCAAAAGCTCACGTGGTTTGTTGGGTTTTCTCATCTGGCTTATGGTACTTTCTCACGTGAAACCTCACACTAGTTTTGCATATTTTGGCTACTAGGCCAAGTACTTCCTCATGTCATTTGGCACATTTCCTTGCATGAAAGACAAGTTCTCACATGGTGTTTTGTACTTCCTTACATGAGATTTATGTTTTTCATTGGTCCTCATGCAAAAAAATAAAGGGTATCTCCTCTGGTTTTCAGGGATTTAATTTTAGTGTTTCTAGTACCCTTTGGGTTTACTAGTATTTCCTTGCTTTTTTAGTTTGGAGATTTTAGGTTCTATTTTCATAGTGGTCTTTTATCCTTTAGTTGGTTGTGTTACCTTGGGTAGTGGCGTTTGGAGATTTTTTGGTTGTTGGGATGGTGGTTAAGTCTTCCATTGTGACCTTTGTGATTTGTGTATGATATTGTCATGTACACTCATACTTGTAAAAATATTATCTTGGCTTGTATTTCATCCTTGTTCTAAGGATCTCCAAGGGGGGTATTACAGAAAGAATGTTCTTTATAACATCTTCTGCAATATTGATTAGATTTGACAAATGTACTTGCCTTATTTCAATTTGAGTAGAGATCTTTCTTCTCAAATCTTATGGAACTCTAGTCCATCATCTTTTCATTTGCATCTATATCATCTTTATTTATCTTCTCCATAGTATGAACCAATTGAGCTATAATAGGATCATTCTCATCAAGGTTTCCCACATCAAATTTTTCAAGGAAAATCCTAAATCTCTTGTAGCACTTTTTGTTGTTGTATCTCTCTCATTATTTCTTCTTGTCTGGTCTTTCTAGCCAACAAATCTTGAAAAATTTGCATATGTTCAAATGTTAGATTGATAGTGTCAAATTTGGGTATGAAAAATATTTCATCTAAGGTTACTTGCTTTCTAGGTGACCTTAGTTTCTTCTTCAAAAATTTATTCTTTTGTGTGTTGCTTCTTGATAGTGCTAGTTGAAGTGAGTGTGATGAAACGTCAAGACTCGATCTTTGTGGCTCTTTTGCTCCACTAGCATCCATTCTTGTTGAGAATGACTCCACCTGAGTCACAATCACCTATTATTTAGGTGTAACACTTTCCTTAGCCTTAGATTGTGTAGATAGTTCTATACTTGGTCTTGTCTTTGGTCCATCCTACTTCTGATCTTGTAACTTAGTCATGGTAACTCTTGTTTTCTCTATCTCCTTATTTCCCTCTATAAGAGGTCTTGAGATCAGTGCTTGTATCTCACCAATAGTAGAATTATCTACTTGTGCATTTTTCTCATTAGTTTGACCCTATGTGGTCTCATCAACTTTAGTAGGCTCTTTACCTTTCTTATCTTCAATTGGAGATACACTCAATTCCTCGACATCTATGACCAAATTTTTTTGTTACATTTGTTTCAATTGGTCATTAAAGTCAATAGTAACAATAGGTGTTTTAGTAATGGATACAATTACCTGTTGTTATATTCCTTTCTCTATAATCATAGGATATTCTTTAATTTTTACTAATACTGGATTAGATGTATCAATCAAAGTGTCTTTGATAGATTTTGAAGCTCAGTCTCCTTGTTCTAACTTGGCAAACACTATCTTTTCTGGCTCAGTTGACACTGGAGTCAAATTAGGAGTTTCATCCTCAATGATGACTGTCTCTATCTATTTTCCCTTACCTTCAGCCATCTTCTCTGCATTCTCTATAAATTATTTAACATCACTATACAGATCCTCTATATTATCCAACTTTATTTTCTTCTCTTCTTTTTCCTCTTCCCCAGTGCCAACAATACAAATACTTTCTTCCACACTAACTTACTTTCTTGAACTACTTCCTCAATTTTGTTTCTCAAAATTTTGTAAGCTCTTGTCTTGGACACAACTTTCTTTTCATAATCTCTTAGAGCTATAAACAAATGAGTTTTCCCTAAATCTGGCATAGTTTCTATTAATCTCATATTGGTTTTCAAAAGATGGTGACAAAACACTTAATCATTATCTATCAAAATTATAGTACAAGCCAAGTGATCAGAGCAAGCTAAGCAATTAGTATGAGCTGAGTAATCAAAGCATGTTGAGCATCAATTTCTAGATAATACATGTTGATTAATATACTTAATCAGTGTCGAGCACCAGTATGTGTCGAGCAGATAGTTAATGTCGAGTAACCAATGAGCCGAGTAAAAAGAGTATGTCAAGTCATTTAGAAGATGAGTTACAACATTGAAGATATAGTGAATGTTGAGCATTAGATACTTCAATTGCTGAGTGAACAATTTTAAACATAGTTGTTTGTAATGGCACAAACTTCTATGTAAACCATTTTTGGGTTGACTTAATGATTATTTTACAATTCTAGAAGATGTATATTATGAATCCCTGTGTAGTACATGAAACTAATCAAATTGAGTGATGTTTAAAGCAACAAAATGGATCAACCCTAGCCATTAATTCCTACCTAATCCTAGCCCACTTATGTTCACTTAAGGAGAGAAACCCTAAATAGTTTGTATGCATTGAAGAAGAGAAGGAGAAACAAGAGAGATGAATGTTAAATGTAGAGAGAACATTCATGGTGGCTATGAAGGTTGTGATAATCTTATGAATTGTATAATCAGTTAAAGAGAACAAAGGAAAGTAGAGAGAGGATAGAGGAGACATATCTTATTAGAAAGATCAAGTACACATTAAGAAAGAGAAGATCTGACATCTAGCAACTAAGTGCTAACCAAAGGATAATGGTTTTGAATCATTCTAATGGGTGATGTAGAGAAAATCTCCTAACAAAGTAGTCTTAACAGGCTTGTGTAAATATCTTAACCAAGTGCCTATTTTATTGTAAGTGTAAGTCCTCTAACAAGGAACACTTTTAGCAAGGTATTTAAATCCTTTAACAGGGTGAGACCTAATAGTCTTTGTAAGGCTTTAACAAGGCAGACCTTTCATCCCCTCCCTAGTTTTACCTTCTCATTAAAGGATTTCTAGGTAACAAATTTATTGTGTTATGTGTTATTTGTTTCATGTTATGGATGAACATGTGTAGTTAACTATTTTAGTTTACATGCTAAATTGTGAGAGGAATGTGTGGTGAATGTTTTATGTTAAAGTTTTGTTTATGGTTAAAGTTTTGAAGTGTTGATTTATCCGAGCCCCCCCCTCCCCCCCATTCTCAAAGTTTACTTTCCCATTGTTATTGCCAAAAATTGTTATTAGAGCTTTGTTCTGTAGATAGAAAATCTTTGCATCTTTGAGGAAAGATCTTGAAGATGGAAGTCTACAAGTTGGGAAAGACTGTTGAGAACTAGAAGGAAGAGAAGAACTATAGTGTTCATTGAGGAGAAGGAAAGAGGTAGCTATTGAGCAAAATGATACTCATTCCAAGGAGGAAGACACTATTGAATTGTTTGAGAATGGAAACTCGAGTGATTTTGATGTAGCAATTGCAAATATGATGAAAAAAACGGTGGCCTAACTGAAGAGGCCAAAAATCTTAAGATAGAACAAGAAGTCCAATCAGTATAGCTATGTGAGATGACCAAGAAGAAAAAGAAAGCTAAGGAAGACAAAGTCATGATTGAAGATGACAAAAGAACATTGAAAAACATACTAGAAGAGAATACATAAGATGTGCAAAAGATTGCTAACATGCAACTAGATATAATGAATCAATATTTGATTTCCAACCATGAATTAAATGGAAAGGACATTGAGATCACAACCCTCAAGTTATAGAATTAACAATAGAGGAATGAACTAAGAAAAGAAAAGGAATTTGCTAAAAGTTTCAACAAACCTAGTAAAGCCATCAAATACTTTGAAAAACTAATGAGATCTCCTAGATCTAACAATGAAATTATTGGATTAGGATACACTAATACTGAGGGAGGAGAATCGTCTAAAAGTGGTGAACAAAGAAACAACAAAGGTAAGAACTACAAACCCACTTGTCATAATTATAGAAAGTTAGGTCATACAACAAATGTTTGTAAGAGAAACAATGCAAATCAAAACCCTAAGTAGAAATGCTAGGGTTACTATCATAAGTAAAACAAGAAAGGACATTAGGAACATGAATGTAGGACCAAGACCTTAAGCACACAAAGATTTGAAGGATATTGCCACAATTGTTAGAAGTATAGACATAAAGCATTTGAATGTAGATCTAATGCCAAGTGAAAATCAAACAAGCAAACAAAGGTAGAAAAAAATAGAAAATACTACAATTGGGATTACAACACAAGGTAAAGTTGCAACTATTGTCAAGAATATGGACATGTTCCTAAGAATTGCATTATCACACATTTTAGAGGCAACTACAATAGATGGTTGAGTGAGACTACATGTTGTAGTTGTTTGAAGACTGGTCATATTAGTAGAAACTATCCAAATAGATCACCAACACCAAGTAATGGAAACAATAAAGGAAAAGAAAAGGTCAATGTTGAGAAGGTCAAAGTACATATGAATAAGACATGGAAGAATGCAAAAGATTGCAAAACATCAAGTTCATATGAGGTCACTTCATCCAATGGATTAGGTGATCATGTCACCTCCAACTAGTCAATCAAAAGGTATGTGCAAGACTAATATTTCAAAGTTATATTATACATGATCAATTACAAGAATCTAAGATCTGAAAAGATAATATATGCATGAATTGAGATGCAATGTATTGGTTAGAACTAGAAGAAACCTATAGGTTTGTTAGTCTTCATGTTGTTGTCGAGCATGGAAGGTTTAATAGTTACTACTAAGTGCGAATGGAATTTTAGTTGTTATCAAGTAATAAAGGTATGGCAGTACTGGCCAAGTTTTCTATGTGAACCGAGTGAAGTGGAAATCATGTGTAAACTAAGTGAGTTGGAAAACCTATGACGACTAAGCTTACAACTATGTAAGCATTAAGCATTTATCGTAGAATAATAAGGGTTATATGATTATTTGTCAACTCATTTGAATTCACCAATGATTGAAGAGAACATGAAGAGCATGAAGATGAATTGCAATAGGAGATTCTGGAATTTGCAGAACAAATTCAACTAGAACTCAACATATTCATCAGATTGGAAAGGTATTTTACTGGTGTTGAGTTTTTTTGTTTGAATTTTCATGAACCCTAAGTAGAAAATATGGTAGCTAGCTCTTATGTGAGTGTTAGGAAGGAAGGAAAGGAATTTTTTAATGTACAATTAATTTGTAATGATGTGAGACAACAACCTTTTTGAGCAATACTTGAAATTGCATACAAAGGAGCCTCATCTGGTGCATTGTCGATGATACCACCAAAAGTTCTTATGATTCAGGATGTTAGGTGTTGGTATACTTGTAAATTTGGAAGTATAGGAGACATGGAGATAATGGATTTGTACAACCAATTTTGTGTGGATGGAGCTTTAAAGGAAGAAAACAAAATTGTAGAAAAGAAAGGGCAAACCCATGCCCTAGATTTACCTAATGTATTCAAGACTAAATAGAAAAATATTCTTCTCAGTAGAATACATTATGACTTCATATGGTTAGAAAATGGACCAATTAAGATCACCAAAAGGATCATCATCTGAGTGACAGGGTATCCTACCTTAGACGGACCTAAGAGCATGCAAAGTGATTCTAAGGAGATAATAGAGAAGAACACAGGTGTAGTATGGAAGAGATGAGGGATGTCTATAGATTCTATCTTAGACCTCTTAATTTCCTTTGTAGTGAAAGTGATTTCGCATAAGTTCTTTTAGTCTAGCAGACCGAACAATGTATCATGCATGGTAGTAGATTTGAGATACAAAATAGTGAAGAGAGACCATGACCTTTTTGAGTTACAACTTCAGCAACTATCTAAAAACTTGGAGGTTGTAATGAAATGAGTGCATCTTTCAAATTTGGCTCTTTACTAGTCTACATGTTCTTTTATGTGCAGCATGCATTTTCTACTTTTGGAAAAGTTTTTTGGAAGACCAATAGGCCTATTACAATTCAAATTGCAGAGTTTATAGAGCAACTTGGACATAATTTTGAGTCAATATTGACCAGTTATTTTGAGGATTTTAAGAAATCAATGAAACAAAGACTAAGGATTCACATGTCACTAGTGGAGAAACATTACAATGATGTTTTCTTTTTAGTTGATGTGGATTATACATATGTACAGGAAACTATTCCTAGGGTTAGATGGCTTAATCCCTTGTCGTATGAGATCAATGCAGATGAGGCATCTACAACTATTACAACTCTACTAGTAGAGGAAATTGATAAAAGTACCACCTCATTTGGGAACTATGAGGAAGCCAAGTTTAGGATTACAATTGACTTGAAAACAACTATTGTTCTTAGGAAGATGAATAAACTTGTTAAAAAGCTAAATGAGAGATTTGGTGAAGAGGTAGAAGAAGAGGAAGATGAAGATGATAAGGAGGACAAACAAGTCAAAAACCCCATTGACACTCACTCAAGGACAAGGATAAAATGAGGAAGTTAATGTAGAAGGTGCCAAGGAAGAAGAATCCAAAGAAGCACCTAAACTAGCTAAGAAGAAGAGAAAGGAAAAGGAGACTGAAGTGCAGAAACCCAAGAAGCTTGTAAAATTTTCACAACAGAAGCCAGCAGTACTTGCTACCAGGTCTAGCATAAGGGCAACCACTGCAAGTTAACATTGCTGAGAAACCAAAAGGAAAAAGGACTATTGCCTTAGAAGAGTTGAGCCAACCAACAAAGAAGACATATGTAAAGAGAAAATACACTCTAGTGGTTGAGTCAGATGAGGAGAATATAGAATCTGACGACATGAGTCAATTCAATGTGGTAAGCCACAATCCCTCCTCTGACTTAGACAATTTGTGTGACAATGTAAAAACAAATGCAAATTTATCTAGCTTTACACACATTCATTTTGATAAGTTAGGGAAAGTTGAACAAAATAAAATTGAGGAAGCCATATACGTGATGATGGCTACATTCAAATAAACTCCTATTTAGATTTCCAACTCACTACCAAAGAGTCTATATGACTGAGTTGAGTAGAAATGGCAATACAACTTGAAAATAGAGAGACAAATTAGGGAATCCACTCTAGCCCAAGTAATGCTATAATTGGATAAAAGAAAGATCACCAAGGCTATGGAAAATAAAAAGTCTAAATTTTCCCCTAAATATAGATCTTTCTATATCTTGAGCAAGAATATTGAGGATGCAATAACCAAGACTACACAAATCTAGAAAATAATCTATGGGTCATCCACTCCTGCAATTAAAGAGAAAGGTCAATAAGTAATGCAAGACCCCAAGAAAGGTGAACAAGTGACAATAGAAACTACACAAGAGGTATCAATAAAGGATGGTAGCATGGGAGGCATTGAGGAAGTAGTAATAATAGAAGAGGCCACAGCTCAAGAAGAGAAGCAAGATGAACATAATGTACAAGATGAACAAGTATTTAATGATAGTCCCCCACATGTAGGCCAAGTGATTCAATAGGAATCAATACATATAAAGGATGTTCCTGATAATTTTTTTCAGAAGATCAATCCTTTGACTAATGATGACTTGAAGAAGATATTGTAGGATTCCACCATGGTAGCACAATTATGCTCAAATCTTGTATTAGTGAGAGTAGATGAAATTGAAAAGGTAGAAGTGGCATCAATAGGGGAGAAAAAAATTGACACATCTAGTGTACCCCCTCCAACTATAGAGGTAAAAGAGACATAAGATGAAAGTGCAAGCACTAAATGGCTAAGTGTTATTTCTATAACATAAGTAGTATTACCTCAAGTGCCACTCATTTCAACTAAGCAAGCCTTATTTATAGTTGAAAAAGATGGAACTGAAGTTAAACTAGGTCAAGAATCTAGTCTTGCACCTACTACACAAGCTCAAGGTGACGCACAAATAGAAGTGAGACAAGATGATAGGTCTGAAGAATTAAAGGTGACTACTACCTCAAAGGAACAAATTCTCATACAGACTCTAGTTACCTTACCAGTTTCTGTTACTCCTACTAGTAGTCAAGTTCTTCAAAGCCTAATGTAGTGCAAGGTAGGAGAATCCCCAAAGGAGATGTCCTAGCCCCCAAAAATATAACCACACAGTGTAAACACAATAGCAAGAAACAATAATGCAAGATTTGATACCAAATTACAATAATTTATTCATAGAATATAACTGATTACATACAATATGTTGGGTTGTAAGGCCTTTAGTGTTAGGGCCAAATACAATAGCAATTACAAAATTAGTTCCACAAGATCCAACTTAAAACCAATCTTAGATAGTCTAGATATACAACTGGATAAGAACACCAAGAAGAATCCACACTTGTACCTGTAGGTCCACCAAGAGATCCTCTAGTTCCTAAGCCACAACTCTAGCTCTTCAAATTCACATCTATCCTTCATTCTATCCCAACTCAATGACTAAAAGACTCCACAAGACCCCTAATTATACCAATCTAATCCATAATTTGGGCCAAAACACAAATTAAACACAAATACATAAATTAAATGCCACAATTCAGCTTGCAACAACAATTAAATGTCTAGAAAATGATATTCGAGTAAAATCATGATATCTCCTAGCTCTGATTGAATTAGAACTCATTCTTTGAAGAATAGGTAGAAATATAGGTCCTCTACAACCCCTTAAATTCAAAAATTCTTATTCCCCAAGGAAAAGTGTGCATCCATCCTTAAAGCCACACACAACAGACTATCATGCGAAACTGCCAAAAATTGATACTCTGGAAGAATTTCCATATCTCCCAACTTATATTGAATTAGGAATTTTTCTCTTGAAAAAAGGAATTAATCTAGGCCCTATTAAATCCCTGAATTTTTCAGCCTTTCATTCATTAAGTATTATTTATACATTCTACAACTGGCACTCAAAAACTAGAAAAACACAGTTCCAACAGCAAGGTAAAAATAGTTCAAACTTCAACTTAATCCCTCCAATATCTATTCAATCATGAGGAAAGGTTCCCCAATGTGTCTTCAACACATCCCTAACCATGAAAAAATAACTAAACCAAAATCCAAGCTCGATGTTCCTCAACACTTGACCAAAATCCCTCGAAACATGCAAGATTGTAGGAAAGCCTAAGATACTCTTGCATCAGAGTCTGAGCACTCATGCCACACCTTTGTAGATATCTAGGCCAAGTGCAAAAGCATCAAGGATTTTAGAAGAAATATCTTATGGATATTTAAGCCTAGATGAGGTGATTGAACTACCCAAGTTTTATCTTAACATAATCACCATTGAACAAATGAGCATTATAGGAAGCTCTACAAAGGAAGAAACAAAAAGAATTGCTAAGATCAGAGCATAAGTAGAAGAAAGTGCTTCATGACATCAAATATATCTTTCTTAATTCTTTTAGTCTTCTAGCTACTAATGAAGACAAATCAATTATTGAGCAACTGGCATATATTATTGATAAGATTAGTGATGAAGACCTGGATTCAAATACTAAACTCTTAGAATGGTCTGAAAGAAAATTTCACACTAAGGTACTTGAAAAGATATCTAGTGCCAACAAAGATGGAGTGTGAAGAAGGTGTTGGAGAATATTTTCTATCTTTACAACAATTTATGTGATGTGAATCTTTTTACATAGGACATTCAAAGGGATGTTGACCAACTAGAGGGAGATCTAAACACTATAGGTAATACCATAAAACTATCTCTTGGTCAAAGTCAATCACATTTTCAGAGATTGTTATCCACTCAAGGTAGACTTGCCGAGATGAAAGAACAAGATGCTAACATTCAAGCTACCTTGATCAACATCAAATCCATGTTGACCTCACACATGGAAGTATTACATAAGGAACTAGCATATGCTAAAACATTGATGAAGAAATATTCTCATCTTTCCACTCATGATGGCTTAGTTAACCTTGCTGTCGAGCCAAATATTCAGTATCAATCTCTAGAGGTGGCATGCAACAATTAGGATGCAACATTGAAAATCATAATGGAGATCCATAAATCATTTTTGGATAAACACACTATTAGTGTACCACCCATGACATAAGTGTCAAAAAAGGGGGGATTATAAAGTTTAGGGGGATAGTAAAGTGAAGAGGGTCTAATGAAAAGACAAGACACAAAAAATATAATGAGCAATAGTATGAGATTCAAATACAATAACGAAACATTTACTTAGGGGTAATAATGAAAAAATGAGGTATGATAGTTTGTCATCCATTTTGCAAAATTTTGAAGTTTTGAAATTTTGTATATTAGCCAAATCACAGATATAGATTGTTTGAGTTATGCTCATAATAAGGATTGTATATGCATGACAACATGTTTTTTCCACTCATGTCAAAGGGAGAGATTTTTAATCTCAGATTGGTTTTGACAAGGCAATGATAAAATACTTAGTCATTATCTATCAAAATTATAGTGCTAGCTAAGTGATAAAAGCAAGTCAAACAATTAGTGTGAGCCGAGTGATCAAAGCATGTCAAGCATCAAGTTCCAAACAATACATGTTGAGTAATATAGTTAGTCAGTGTTGAGAACCCATATGTGCCAAATAGATAGTTGGTGTTGAGTCACTCATGAGCCAATTAAAAAGAGTATGCTGAGTCATTCAGAAGATGAGTTACATCATTGAAGATATAGTGAATGTCGAGCATCAAAGACTTCAATTTTTCAGTGAATAATTTTGGACACAGTTGTTTGTAATGGCACAAACTTCTATGTAAACCATTTTTGGGAAAACTTAACGATTGTTTTAGGATTCTAGAAGATGTATATTATGAATCCCTATGTAATACATGCAACCAATCAAATTGAGGGATGTTCTAAGAGGCAAAATGGATCAACCTCGACCATTGATTCCTACCTAAACCTATCCCACTTGTGTTTACTTAAGGAGAAAAATCCTAAGAAATGTGTATGCATGAAAAAAGAGGAGACACAAGAGAGACAAATGCTAAATGTAGAGAGAGCATTCATGGTGGCTATGAAGGTCGTGATAATGTTATGAATTATAGAATCAATTAGAGAGAACATAGGAAAGAAGAGAGAGGATAGAGGAAACATATTTGATTAGAAGGATCAAATACACATCAGGAAAGAGAAGATCTGACATCTAACATCTAACAAAAAAGTGCTAACCAAAGGATCATGGCGTTGAATCATTCTAATAGGTGATGTAGAGAAAATCTCCTAATAGAGTAGTATTAACAAGCTTGTATAAATCTCTTAACCAAATGCTTATTTTATTGCAAGTTTAAGTCCTCTACCAAGGCACACTTTTAGTGGGGTGTTTAAATTATTTAACTCAATGAGACTTAAGAGTCTTTGTAAGCCTTTAACAGGGGAGACCTTTCATAGGGTAGATCATAGTTTATGGTCAAACTTCTTGTAACCTTAATTGGCTACACTTTATAGCTACAGTAGTGAAGATTTGTGGGTGTCATCCCCATCCCAATTTTACCTTCTCATTGCAGGATTTTTGGGCAAAAAATTTATTTGTTATGTGTTATTTGCCTCATGATATGGATGAACATGTGTAGCTAGCTATTTAGTTTACATGCTAAATTGTGAGCTGGATGTGTGATGAATGTTTTATGGTTAAAGTTTTGAAGTGCTAATTCACACCCACCCCCCCTCTCAGAGTTTACTTTCTCATTGTTATTTCCAACAAGTTTGAGTTGTTTCCCTTATTTTCCTTTTAGTATACAATGCCCATTTCCATTTAGAATCCATTTTATTATACAACTCCTCTAGCGGTGCTTTACCTAACTCAATGGGAGTATACTTAAAATTTAGCATCATATCCAAAATTGCTTGTTCTACTTTTTCTTTATCTCCTTTACCTAAAGAATCATATTTTACATGTTTAAATCTAGAAAGGCCTGCTGAACTTTGAATATTCTCACATACCTTATCTATATCCTTAGAAGCCTACTAAGGTAGAATCTAAAATTTGCATAGATTGTTAGATTTTATTCTTTCTCCTTCATCATCAGGCTTTACAATAGCTTCCTTTTGGATCTCTTATTTTCACCTTTCTTTGTCTTTTTAACTTTTGGTTTTCTTTTCTTAGGAGACTTTCCCTTAACTAGTTAGGTGATCTTCACAATTCTTTTCTTGGTTTCAAAAGTGAAAGGGGATGCTACCTTTGATCCTTGTCTAGTGATTCTTCTTTTTATGGAGGAGGGTGGAGTAACCTCTTTCTTCAAACTCCTCTTGACCTTAGGATTAACAATGATGACCTTCCTTCCTTTTGGTGTCTAAGGCTCAAAAACCACTAACTCTTTTCCCTTAGACTTATTGTCTTCATCATCTTCAATCTCTTGGCCTTCCCCTTTACCTCCTATGATTTGCAGGGGTGCCTCACCAAGTTTTCCTTCTAAATATTCAATCATTTTATTGTATTTTCTATTAAGGTTTGGAACCTTGTCTACATTAACATCTTGATCTTTGTAGTCTCATATGTGTCAAATGGCTTGACATTCTTATCAATTTCTTCTAATAGTGATTTTGTTAATATTGTGGATAGTTCATCAACATTTACTTCATATTGTTTTAGTCCTAAACATGCAACCCTCAGTATTATTGCCTGAGCATAGGTGTAGTCGGTATCCACCATGAGGCATATATGATCATAATAATGATCAACTGCTAAATAAGGAATTTTCATCCTATTCTTCATTTTCCTCTTGAGTTCATCAATGTAACCATCCAAAATTGTTTCAAAATTCTAACCTAATTTCTCAATGTAACCATTAATCAACTTAGTTATAGGCCTAGTCTTGTCTCATACTACTTTACCAATGGTAAGAAATGAATTTTAACATAAAAGGATATTCACAACAAAAGTGACCCAAACTTACATGAATTATTCTTTACTTTTCTTATGTCTCCTAGATTCTCGATTAGTTGAATCAACTACAACTTGGCCAAATCATAGTTGTGGTCCTTGAAAATTTTGTAACTCATATCAACAACTACGTAGGGTACACTATTCAATTGGCTTGACTAATATAATTTTTGGCTTGACTAATATAATTTATAAGCAATTATCCTAACTACAAACTCTATAAGATGATCATCAATACAATCAATTAGTATCCCTCTGCCATTCCATTTAGCCTTTTTAAATTATTCAATTACATTCTTGGTTGAACATTTCACAATCTTTACTTAGTCTAGGGTAGGGTAACTAGTGACTTGATAGATGATCAATTTTGTTATCTTCACTGGCCCATTTTCCAATAACAACTTCATATCATGAATTCTACTCAAAACTATTTTGATCCACTCGACTTTGAAGACTTTTTGAAAGGCTAGGGCACAAATAAGCCCTTTCTCAACAACTACTTTGTTTTCTTCCTTTAGAATTCCATTTTCACACATCTTTTCATAAACATTCCTTGATTCAAAATCTCTAATTTCTCTTATCTTGCACATGTAACAATATTACATGTCATATTCCATAATAACATGTGGAGGAATAAATGACAATGTGCTAGATGCCTCTCCAGTCATCGCTATCTTGGGATAAGCCTTGAACTTCAACAAGGGGCGTGTATCATTTCACACAATTTGGGCATTACTATCCATCAATGCCTCCTTTCCACTTATAGATGCAAAAGATTCAATTTAGAACTAGAGTTTTAAAACTTAAAAAAAATTTCAAAAAGCAATTAAACTCGGTTCAAATACACTTCAAAAACTTTACTTACTTTTTCTCACTTTTGTCAACGACACACACAAGATCTCTATAAACTTCAAAAAAAAATTCTCTAAATCACCTTGGAAATACTCCACAAGCTCTAAATCATTGGGTGAGTGAAGAAATAAACACAAAATTACTATATGCCCTCAAATGGTCGAAAAACCGTTACATTTAATGTTTTATACATATAGTAGGTATACACATAGTGTATGATAGTTGTCTCGATATCCAATGACAACTTGGCATTCATTCTTCATTCACTAGTTCGATCAATATGCCAACTCGATCACAACTTCATTTTAGTTCTAAATTCTAGCTTGATCAACATTGTGACTCGATCACTATAGAGATCAATATTGATGTTCGACATCACCTATTCTTCAACTCAATATATGTGCACATTGCTTGGTTCACACTTTATAATTGTCCTAATGCATCTTATCTCATGTAGATATGCACTTCACCTTATCGCATGTTAGGAACTAATATATGATAAATCATTCAAAATATAGTCGCTCACATACCTTCTTTTCTTAATTTGAGGTAGTGTAATCACCCGATCCATTGGTTTGGGTGATCTCAATATCACTAGTTCCATTGATGTTTCCTTCATCCTTCTTTCTCCATGTTTGATTCATTTCATTTCTTGTCTACTCTACATCAACTTTGCATTTTCCTTTGTTTCGTTCATTGCTAGGTGTTGGTTTTGTAGTTATGAGTTCTTTCTCACATGTCCAATCTTGTGACAATTATAAAAAACTAAACTTCCATTCATCCAACTCTTGGTTTTGTCTCTAAAATGTCTCCTAATGCAATTTACTACAACATGACCATACTCACCACATACTTGATATTTGTACCATGTGTTGTAATCCCAATTGATTTTGTTTACTTTCTTAGGTGCATTTGCTTGCTTCTTAGGTGTCCAGTTATGTTTTTTCTTTGATCTTCATTCTTGAGCTCTATGTCCATACTTTTGAGAATTGCAGCAATAACCACGATAAAATATAGGTGCAACCAGTATATTCCTAGCTTTGTATCTACACTCATGTGCTTGATGTCATTTTTTCTCATAATTAAAAAAATTAACAATAGACTTAGGCTTAGGGTTTTTCTTACCAGTCTTGCTTCTATAGATATTTTTTATATGAACTATCTTTCCATAATGATAGCATGTAGGTTTTCTCTTTGGCTTTGCATTTCATTGTTCTCCACTCTTTTGTGATTCTCCTTTCTTAGAAGATTATAGGTGCTTGGCATAGCCTAGACTAGATGTGTCATGGGGTCTTCTTTGAATTCTCATCAGCTCTTCATAATATCTCATAGATTCTTTAGGTTTGTTCAATCTTCAATGAATTACTTTTCATGTTTCATTTCATTCTCCAAATCCCCACTCTTAGATTTTAGATTCACAATCTCCACATCCTTTCCACTGAACTCTTGAGTTGTAAGGAGCAACATGTTATCCATGTCAAACTGATTTTGATTAAGCCTTTGTACTTCATTATTCTTTTCATCAAGTCTCGTAGATATATGACTTTTGTCCTTTTCAACTTCTTTTTTTTTTTTTTTAGTCACTTCACATAATCAAACTAACTAGATTTTATGTTCTCACTTTAGTGCTCTTACCTCTTTGTCCGGTGTGTTGTTCTTTTCCAATAGATCTTCTATTATTTCATAACTCTCACTATAATTTACATCATCAATTAAACCTTTAATGTCTTCCTGATATTTTGTATCATTCTACATGATTTCCAATTCTTTTCTTTTCTTTAGGGATTCCCTTTGCTCTTCTCTTGTTGATTCAAGTTGTTGTAGTATAAGTTTTATCTCAAGCTTCTAGTTTTTAATGATCTTTTCCATATTGTAGGCCTCCATCCCTAAGATTTTCATTCTTAAGTGGTTAGACTTATTCCAAGAGAACTAGTGCTTTGATACTAATTGTTGGAAGTTCATTGGGAAAGTGAGATACTAAGAGGGGGTTGAATAAGGATCTCTAAAACTTTAACCTTGTAAGAAATTATCAAACTGGTATCTTTCACTACTAACCCTTATCTCATCAATATCACAAATCACACAAACATATATTATAATCATATATCATTATTGGATACTATTGATTAATTGTGTGTTCTCTTTGATGTTACACAAATGTAATAATCATTATCAATTAGTATATGCCAAGCTCAATCAGGTAGTGAAGATAGTTCTCAGTGTCTACTGAGTGTTCTTATGTTTTCCTAGTTTTGAAGGTAGTGTTTACCATGTTTACTCGGGTGTTGAAGGAAAAGTTGTAGAAAAAAAAAGTTTTAACCTATCTCACTCGGGTAACGAAGGAAAGTTGGATGGAACTAGAGCTAACCAAGCTCACTCAGTTGTCAAAGGATTTTCATAAGTTTGTAGTGTTAACCAAGCTTATGTTGGTTAACAAAGGAAATCATTTTAGTGTTAGTTTCAACCAAGTGGGGTTGGCTAACAAATGATTTTCTTATTTTGTTGTATTATGCTTAATTGACTTATCTATTGATTCTAGCTGACTAAGGTGATGAATATTGATTATTGTAAGCTGTATTTGAGCCAACTTGACAAAGTGGAAGATATAAGTATAAGGTCAAGTTGTGACTTCAAAGTGTGTAAAAAAAGTGTGCAAGAGAATGTGTGAATTATGGTGATGTAATAAAAGATCTACTAATGAGTAGAGGAAGTGAATTTGAAGGATAAGAAGAATATCCTTGTGGTACAACAAAGTCGTATTCAATAAAAAAGGATCAAGTACAAGCTAGAATAGAGATCTAAAATTAGAAAATTGGTTGTAGTCAAATCAGTTCATCTCATTGTTACTCTCTAACCATTGTTGCAGTGGTCTAAATCTCTTAATAGAGTTGGCTTAATAGCTATTTTGCAAACCCTCTTTAAACAAGGTGGCAATTCCATTAAATTATTTTCAAGACCTGTAACTAGGTAACTCCTGATAGGGTGATTGAATCCTTTAATAGGGTCACACCTAATAGTGTTTTTTTTAACCTTTAATAGGTTTGGCTCCTAATAGGGCTCACTTTAGAAAAGTGAAAATCAGTAACTGGTTGCTATTCATGGTTTTTCCCAAATTGGGTTTCCATGTTAAATCTTGGTGTCAAATATGTTCATGCTATTTTGTTTATGTTTTTGCAACTAAGTTAAAGTAATGGTAATCATAGATAACATCTATAGTCTATCTTTTACCGAGCTAATCCAGTTATTACCAAGTTACATAATTTTGTGTGTTTACCAAGCTTCAACAGTATTCAATTATCTATTTGCATTTTGTACTAACATCTAAGGGATCTTGGATTTATTTTTGTAATAACTCATTCACCCCTCCCATCTCAATTACTCCTCTTATATTTCCAACAATTAGTATCAGAGTTTTTGATGCTTGCAAAAAAGGTTTCAAGGACTTAAGCTAAAGATCAGGATGTCTTACAAAAGAGAGATACCGAAGCTAAACAAAGACAATTTTGCAGCATGGCAAGGACTTATGAGATTACATCTGGCTACCATCAGTGATTTAGGTTGCAAGTATGTTGATGCTAAATATAAGACTCCCACTGGAACATTATCATTTGAACACATTGTTGAAAAGAAGAATCACAATATCATGATTATTGATATTGCATCTACTCTTAGTTATGCCAAATTTGATGAGGTGAAAGATTGCAAAACTACTTTTGAAATATGGAACAAATTGAAAGATATCTATGAAGGAGATGATAATGTAAGAAGAGACAAAGCTAAAAGCCTTCTAGGTCAATTTGATCAAATGAGAATGAGAGAAGATGAAAACATTGAAAAATATGTGGAAAGGATCAAGGCTAGTGTAAGTGCAATCAAAGCATCTAGAGGAGACATCAAGGAGGAAACTACTATATGTAAAGTACTTAGAACTCTTCTTCCCATCTATGTAATTAAAGTATCTACTATTCAAGAAATGAGATGTGATCCAACTAATAAGATAGGGTTGGATGCTCTAGTTGGAAGATTAATAGCTTTTGAGTTAGAAAATTATGATAACTATGTTCCTGCTTCAAAAAATATTGAATTTGCATTTAAAGCTAAGCTTTCACTCAAAGAAAAAGGTAAAAAGTCAAAATATAGTCAATCATGAAGTGAAGAAGATGGATCATCAGAAGAAATTTCAAATAGTGATCTTTAAGTTGTTGAAGCCCTACTTGCAAGGAAGTTTTCCAAAGGAAGAGGAAAGTACAAAGGTAAAGTTCCTTTGATCTGCTTTCCTTGTGAAGAAATTGGTGACATTGCTGCTAGGTGTCCAAAAAAAGAAAGCAAGGATGAGAAGAAATGTAATAAGCATAAAGGCAAGAAGGACTTGAAGAACTATAAGAGCTTCAAGGAAAAAGGTAAGAAATCTTGTTTCATAGCTAAAGATTCTAATAATAGTGAAGATGAAATGGTATATATTGATGTGAAAGATGAATCTAATGATGAAGGAGGTAAGATGGCACTTATCTCTCATGTTAGAAAAAATGATATATGGATTATTAACAGTGGCTGCTCACATCATATGACTGGTGAAAAAACAAAATTTGAGCATATGGAATATTATGATGGAGGTAGTGTAAGATTTGGAAACAATGAACCTTGTAACATAAAAGGAAAAGGATGTATCTTGTTGACTAAAGAACTTGTATGTGACAATGCCTATTTGGTTGAAGGATTAAAGCATAATCTATTAAGTATGGCACAACTAAATAACATTGGATTCAAGGTAGAATTCATGAATGGACAGGCTAAGCTACTAGATGGGAAAGGAAATCTGGTTGGTTCTGGCAAGTAAACAAAAGGTAATCTATTTTATCTTGATCTCAGTGATTGTTCATGTTTTATTGCTCAAGTAGAGGAAAGTTGGTTATGGCACAAAAGGCTATGTCATGTGAACTTTGATAATTTGGTTAAGATAAGAAAACATAAAAGAGTAAGAGCTATCCCTAGTTTGAAGAAGCCTAACATGGGTCTATGCAAGAATTGCCAAGTTGGTAAGATGAGAAAGACAAGCTTCAAGAGAAAAGACTATTAGTTAGAAGAAGTATTAGAAATTGTTCATACAGACTTATGTGAACCTATTAGAATAGAGAGTTATAGAGGAGAAAAAAAATTTATTCTCTTTATTGATGACTACTCTAGAATGATGACAGTAATGTACCTAAAAGAAAAATTAGAAGCCATTCAAAAATTCAAGTGGTATGTGGCAAGAGTAGAAAAAGAATATGAAAAGAAGTTGAAATGCCTAAGATCAAATAGAGGTGGTGAATTCATCTCCCATGAATTCAGTGATTTCTACATTGAAAGAGGAATCAAAAGACAAGTATCAACCCTTGGTACACCATAGCAGAATGGTATAGCAGAAAGAAGAAATAGATCTATCATGGACTATGAAAGAACCTTGATGATTAAAAAAAACATTGCTCTCAACTATTAGAAGGAAGCTATCAGCACTGTAGTTCATACCTTAAATAGAGTTTAGTTGAAGAAATATTCAAACAAGACACCTTATCAACTATTGTATGGCTACAAACCTAATGTAAGTTACTTGAAAGTACTTGGTAGCAAATGTTACATACTGAAAGAATCTAGAAAAGGAAAATTTGATGTAAAAGGTGATGAAGACATACTTCTAGGATACTCCTATGGAAGTAAAGCATATATATGTTTGAATTTATCTACTCACAAAATTATAGAGAGTGCACATATCAAAATTGATGAATTTGCAGAAAAGAGTGAAGAAGAAAGCAACAAGGAACCTGAAGACTACAAAAGATTTGTTTATTATGAACCTGATACACTGCCAAATCTATCTAAAAGAAAAGAAGCTTCAACTCCCAAGTCCCTAGAAACTCCAATAGCTACTAAGTTGCAAATAGTGCAATCTGAGTTGCAAGGACTCGAGTCACAATCAGAGGCTACTGAGCTAGTTCAAACTGAGCCTAATGGACCTAAGTCACAGATAGAAGAACCTAAGCTTGAAATTAAAATTCAAGAAGAAGATGTTGGAACTCATTCAAAGACCAAGGAGCCTATGTTAGCAACATATGTTAGAAGAATCCATGCACCTTATCAGATCATTAGAGATAAATTAGATGGAACAATGACAAGAAGCAATTAAAAAGTACACGTTTAGTTACTAAATTTGAACCTAAAAGTGTCAAAGATGCTCTAGAAAATGAAAGTTGGATTGAAGCAGTGAATGAGGAGATACAACAAATAGAAAAGAACAAAACTTGGACTCTTGTTCCTAGACCAAAGGATAAAAATGTAATTGGTATAAAATGGGTATTTAGAAATAAGTTGAATGAAGATGGAAAAGTATCAAGGAACAAAGCAAGATTGGTGTGCAAAGGTTATTCTCAAGAAGAAGGTATTGACTATGGTGATACTTTTGCTCCTATAGCAAGACTTGAAGGTGTTAGAACTTTACTAGCATATGCAACACATAGAGGATTTAAAGTATATCAAATGAATGTTAATTATGCATTCTTGAATGGAATTCTTGATGAAGAAGTTTACATTGAGCAACTAGAAGGTTTTGTAGATCCTAACAAAGGAGACATAGTTTGCAAACTACACAAAGAATTATATGGTCTCAAACAAGCTCCCAGAGCTTGGTATGAAAGACTCCATAATTACTTGGTACAGATTGATTTTCAAAGAACTAATGATAATAGTAATCAGTATATCAAGGAAGGACCAGATAAGAAGATTGTGTTATTAGAAATATTTGTTGATGCCACTCTATTTACAAGAAATGATGATTTATGCAAAGCATTCTCAAAAGAAATTAGCAAAGAATTTGAGATGTCTGTGTTTGGTGAAATAAAATTCTTTGTTGGATTACAAATATAGAAGAACAAGAATGGTATCTACATCACTCAATCTAAGTATATCAAAGAGATATTGAAGAAAATTGGAATGGAAGATTCAAGACTAGTTGGAACACCTATGTCTACTGGACATAAGCTTTCCAAAAATGATGATTCCAAAGAAGTAGATAAGACCACTTACAGATCAATGATTGAAAAATTGTAGTATGTAGTACACACAAGGCCTGATATTGCTCTAGCAGTTGGAATAGTGGCAAGATTCTCAGTAAATCCCAAGAAAAATAAAATGATGGCAATCAAGAGAATCATGAGGTATTTGAAAGGTACAGAAGACTATGGTTTATGGTACAAACTTGGAGGCAATTTGGATTTGAAATTATTTATTGATGTTGATTAGGCAGGAAGTTTTGATGATAGAAAAATCACTAGTGGTGGAGCATTCTTTCTTGGTAAAAGATTAGTATCCTTGACAAGCAAGAAGCAAAATTGTACATCTCAATCCATAATAGAGGCAGAATATGTAGCAGTAGTAGTCAATTGTTCTAACATTGTTTAGTTCAAACAACTATTGGAAGCAATGAAGGTAGAAATCAAAGATCTAGTTGTTATATACTATGATAACACCAATGCAATCAACATATCAAAGAATCTAGTAATGCATTCCAAAACAAATCATATTACTATTAAGTATCACTTCTTAAGAGAGTTGGTGCAAGATAAAGAAGTTAGATTGGAATATGTGAATACAAAGGAATACATTGCAGACATAATCACCAAGCCATTACCTAAGGATGCATTTATGTATCTAAGAGGGAAGCCAGGGGTCATTCCCCTATCTGAAATTCACTAAATAAAGTTTAGTGAATGCATCAACCAAAATCTATTGAAGATCAATAGTTGATACAAAATTGGCAAAGGCATATTGCAGATGAACTAGTACTTAAGGTACATTGGTATTTATAGAGTTGTTTTATTTGGCATGTGTTGTCAAAGAGGTAGAAGTTTACTATCATATCCCAGAGAGGGAGAAGTCTTCTAAAGAAGAAGTATGTTGAAAGAGGGAGGATGTTCTAAATCAACTTGGTAATAGCCATTGCAAACATAATTCAATGAAAGGAAGAGCTCATATTGATAGAGGAAATTTTCAAATTCAAAATTTCATTGTGCTATGACATGTTGTGTTGCTATCAATGCCAAAGAGGGAGATTGTTGGATACAATTGATTAATTGTGTGTTATCTTTGATGTTACACAAATGTCATAATCATTATGAGTCAGTATATCTCAAGCTTGCTTAGGCACTGAAGACAATTCTCAGTGTTTACCGAGAATTCCTATGTTTGCCTAGTTCTAAAGGTAGTATTACCGAGTTCACTCAGGCATCGAAGGAAAAGTTATAGAAAGTGAGTGTTAATCAAGCTCACTTGAGTAATAAAACAAAGTTGGATGGAACTAGTGCTAACCAAGTTTGCTTGATTGTCAAAGGATTTTCATAAGTTTGCAGTGTTAACCAAGCTTCTGTTAGTTAACAAAGGAAATCGTTTCAGAGTTAGTTTCTACTAAGCAGGGTTAGCTAACGAAGGATTTTCTTATTTTTTTGTATTAAGCTTAATTGACTTATCTATTGATTCCAGCCAACTAAGGTGATGAATATTGATTATTATAAGTTGTATTTGAGCCGACTTAACAAAGTGGAAGGTATAAGTATAAAGTCAAGTTGTGACTTCAAAGTGTGTAAAAAAATTGTGCAAGAGAATGTGCAAATTATGGTGATGTAATTGAAGATATATTGATGAGCAGAGGAAGTGAATTTGAAGGATAAGTAGAATATCCTTGTGGTACAACAACGTCATATTTGACTAGAAAGGATCAAGAACAAGCCAGAACAAAGATCTAAAATCAACAAATTGGTTTCAAACAAATCTTGTCATCTCATTATTACTCTCTAACCATTGTAGCAGTGATCTAAGTCTCTTAATAGAGTTGGCTTAATAACTATTTTGCAAATCCTCGTACAAGGTGGAAATTTCATTGAATTGTTTTCAAGACCTCTAACCAGGCCACTCCTAACAAGGTGATTAAATCCTTTAACAGGGTCACACCTAATAGTGTGCTTTGTACCCTTTAATAGGGTTGGCTCCTAATAGCACTCACTTTAGAAGAGTGAAAATCAGTAAGTAGCTACTATTGGTGGTTTTTCCCAAATTGGGTTTCCATGTTAAATCCTAGTGTCAAATGTGTTCATGCTATTTTCTTTATGTGTTTGCAACTAAGTTAAAGTAATGGTAATCACAGATAACATATAAAGTCTATCTTTTATTGAGCTAATCTAGTTATTACCAAGTTACAACATTCTATGTGTTTACTAAGCTTTAGTAGTATTTGGTTACCTACTTGCATTTTGTACTAATATCTAAGGGATCTAGTATTTATTTTTGTAGTTACTGATTCACCCCTCCCCTCTCAGTTACTCCTCTTATATTTCCAACAATATCAAATCTAATATACTGATCATAACCATAAACATGAAAGTAAATGATCAACACATAACACAAAGATTTGGTTACCTAGAAACCCTTCAAGGTGAAGGTAAAATTGGGGTGAGGATGAGACCCACAAATCTTCACTATTATAATAATTAAAAAGTGCCTGTTAGGGCTACAATTTTGATCAATTATGAGATCTACCCTATGAGGGGTCTTCCTTGCTAAGAGCTTATAAGACTTATTTAGTTCATCTTGATTAAAGAATTAAAATTACAATAAAGTAAGAAATATGTTAGGATATTTACATAGGCCTATTGGGACCACTCTATTTAGAGATTTACCCTGAAATATGTTAAAACTAGTTCACTTGACACATGAACACTCTGATGCTTGGTCATGACTACTCTTCATGTTGCCCCTAAGCTATATAACTTGGCATGAATTGACTTTGTGTTTCTCAATAGAAAATTACTTTTGTCTTGCTCAACATGTATAGGAGCATTTGGTGACCATAGAATTGCTCAACAATAAAAATTTCTCCACCATAACTAAAATATGAATAATTCTAAATACATTGATTGGCCCTAGTAGGATGGCTCAGTTGTAGTGATGACCAACCAGCTCCACCAAATAAATGACTAAGTGTTTGACACTAATAGATAAAAAGCTAGAGGAATCAACATCTACTTTAGTTATATTATCACCAAATATTTTCATCTCAAAAGCATATTAATTACCAAGCTAGTTGTTATTCATTTGGATGTTATTTTGATCTCTTAAATTGCAACAACTCTATTTTCATAAGGAGGCTAGGATAGCAATATCTATGAAATGATTTCATCTTCATCCATGGTTCCACCAACACATCTAATTTCACAAACAAGCTTTGTCAATTTTTGTACATAGGAACTAATGGTGTCATCTTCACCCATCCTCAAATATTTAAGTTTTCCTTTCAAAGTATATAGGAACTAATGGTCTCATCTTCATGCATCCTCAAAGATTCTAATTTTCCCCTTCCTACAACAAGCTAGAGACTTATGTGATTACGCGTTCACTGCACTCCACTCTAATCCCTTTAACTATGGCATTTCCATTGTGCAAAGAATTTAGAAATTGAAATGTTACCTCATCATCACATGTTGTAAGCTTTGGGAATACTACAGCCATCCTTGAGTTTCAAACAAATGACATCAGACATTGTCTTACAAAAGAATGTCATTAATTATTGGTTCATGACGTATCAATTCTCCTAATATAACTACTATCCTTAAATCTCACCAAATTCAACTAAAACCCAAGACAAGAAACATCACAAATTGCAAGGAAACTAGCTTTGGAAATTTGTAGAATAGAAGTTTTTGAATTCTTCTTGAAAGCGACTTGTAAAATAGAGAAAATGAAATGGGTTTCTAAAAATGCAACCATATTTAGCTCATTTCATATCATTATTTAATTTTAACTTACTTATGTCCTTATATTTAATACTATTCCTTTCATACTAACTTGTATGAGTAAGTTGTCATATTAGCTCATGATTTAAAATCTCTTAAAAATATGCCATGTCCTTTAATTATAACACCAAGATCAAAGTAGTGTATGAAATTGATATAGTATATGTATAAAAATAAAAATATCACACAACCCACCCCCCCACCCCAACTAAAATAGAACATGAGTCCCACCATGAAAATGTGAGCAAAATTTTCTATGTACAAAATAATACTAAGCTATGAAATTAAAGAAAATAATTACATGTACAAAGGCATGATGCTGACCAAACAATGTAATTGATAAAAAAATTGTTCCTCCATATTTTTATATTGAAGGATGAGGTGGAAAATTGGAAAAGAGAGAAGGTGAAATGGAATTATTATGGAGAAAGTGAGGTGATTACTATGTGTCTTTTAACAGAGTAAAAAAGATGATGCAAACTGGTTAAAAGACCTATATGTCATGGCTGCAGGAGGAGTATGTAGTTTTGCAAATTCAAACTACTATAGGAGCTCCTCCTTACTCTATGGCTTTTTATAGAGATTAAGCCTATGACCTTTCACCAACAATTTGAAACTGACAACATCAATTATACTACACCATTATGAAAGAAAGATATTATTTCATATGGCCCCAACCATTGTGTTTGAAACCTTCCCAGAGTATGTTGATGATGAGAATCATACCATAATGCCTAATCACCAATAAAAAAATATTTATCCTTGATAAAATTATCATGCCACTTCTTTCTTTGTAGTTGGATAACTTCAGTATTGTGCAAGGTAGATTTCCTGTACTCATCTAGGCCATTCAGCTGTAGGATACCTTTCTTGTTGTGCCTTAGTGAGATCAATATTGAGTTCTAGCACTGACCTTAGTGTTTTATTCTCAAATTCTATAGGCATGAAAACTTATTTACCATCAACTAATTAAAAGAGAGTGAAGCTAGTTGCAGTCTTCCATGTTGTCTTATAAGCCCAAATTGCTTTAGGTAAACAATATGCCTAATATTTTTTATGGATAGCTACAACTTTGGTCAAAATAGCTTCAATTTCCCTATGGTCATTTTTTCTTGGCCACTGGCTTGAGGATGATAAGGGGAAGATGTGTCATGTCTAATGGTATATTCATTCATGATGACAGTAATTAGATTGGAAGTGAATTGTGCCCATGATCAGTTATTATTTCCCTAGGGATGCCAAATCTTGTGAATATTCCTCATACAAACACTTAGCAACATTATTGTCCCTAGCACATTTCATAGGTTTAGCCTCTACCCATTTAGTAACATAATTAGTACAAATGAAGTTGTATGATTCCCATTTCATGAAGGTTCTATGGGTCCAAAAAAATCAATTTTGCATTTGTCAAAAGGTGCAACAACTACCTATGGTTGTAAGGGCATTTCATTAGACTTAGTAGGCCTTCCCATTCTTTGGCATCTATCACACTTTTAAGTATACCTTACTACACCCTTGTGTAGAGGGGGGCATAGTAACTACTTGTGAGAATTTTGAATGTTGTTCTCTTGGTTGCAAGGTATCCTCCACATGGCTCATCATGATATGCTTTCAAGATGTCATATATTTCACCTTCCCTAATACATTTGTGCATCACTTGGTCAGGTCCAATGTAAAACATACAACTAACAAACCAGGAAAAGCTGAAACTTTACTCTACTAACAATTTGTGTTCCTTAGGAGAGAAAAGGGTTGGTGTCCTTCCTATAGTAAGGTAATTTATAATATCAACATGCCATGGATTTTGTGTTGATATAGAGAGCATATGTTTATTTGGAAATATATCATCAATTTTCATAGGATCTTCTAGAACATGTAAGCGTGAAATAAAATTAGCCACTACATGTTTGAATTCTTTAGAATAGCTGAGGGGGGGGGGGGGGGGGGTGAATCAGTTATTCAAGGTCCAATGATGTCCAATAAAACTTTTTCTACAAATCCTTAATGGCACATAACTGAAATTATCATGCATGCATTTGAACATTAAACAATCATGAAAAGTAAACATGCATCACACCATAACACTAAGGATTTGATAACCCAGAAACCCTCCAAGAATAAGAAGGTAAAACTAGAGTGGGGATGATACCCACAAAATAACTGCACAATTGATTTCAACCACTTCTGATGGTTTGCCCTATTAAAGGCTTTCCCTGTTAAAGGCTACATCACATTATTAAATGTGACCTTGTTAAAGGATTTAAGAACATTCAACTTGGAATGTCACCCTATTAAAGGATTTACATAGAGCTATTAGGCTCACCCAAATCCATGGGATTTTCAATCACCTTCTCAAAAGAATCTTTCATCCCTCTCTAAGGATCTCCTATCCTCTTCCTAAGGATCTCTTTGTCCTTCTCTTAAGGATCTCTTTATCCTTCTCCTAATGATCTCTTTGTCCTTCTCCTAGGGATCTCTTTATCCTTTTCCTGAGGCTTATCCACCTAGTTGTTAAGCTGACCTAGCAATGTAGGATTTCAATATCTAATACAATGGTAAGAAAGTATTAGAAGGGTTTTGACCTAATACAGATTGCAACCCTAACTATGTAGATTTCAAATCACTCTTCAGTCCCTTTCTTTGCTTGGCTTCTCTCCCTTGTAGTGCTGACAGCTTGTTCACTCTTTAAGATCTGTCTCCTTGAGTTCTTCCACTCGTTATGCCAATGCAATCTCTGGTCACTTAATCAACTCAAAGTCTTGATGCTCTGTTCTTACTCCTCTAGGATTCTTCACATGATTACACTTATGACCAACTCCCTCTCATGCATTGCCACTTGATCTCTAACCTGTAACTCCTTATAAAGAGGTTTTGTTCTTGATTTCCCACTCAAGTCTCCCTTTCCAACTTTTAGGGTTTCAATGGATTAGGTAGGATACAATGTATATGTCCCATATTTTGTTTCTATCTAGAAACTTCATGATAAATTCATTAGCATTCACCAAAAATGTTTTACATAGTGTTCTATGCCACCAACTTATCATTCTTATCTTCTATCTAGTTCACAAAATTCTAGATAACTACCATGTCGACTTAGATTTGGAAAATCTTTGACTTTTTAAAATAATGCAACAACTTGACATCATTGGTTTACTGGTGCTCGACACCTTCTATGTTACTCAGCTTCTTAATATTATTTACTGGTGTTCAGCACCTGTATCTTGCTCGACGCACACTAAAGTTGAACTTAGTTAATCCTTACATCATGTGTCTTAGTGTTTCCATCCTCTATGTCTTAGAGTATGTCATCAATGCACTATTTCATCAATGGCTTAGCTGATCCTTATAATTCATTATATCATCATAACTTCAACCTTTCTCTAGGTACTCTAGTTACATCTTATTGATTGCCACCTCCTTGTCAATCAGCCAATTGATAGTATTTGGATCACTAAAGAAATTGTCATTCCTGCAAGTAGCAAGTTTGACATCAATGACAAAACAATGATTGAAATGTTCTTTACCAATTCCATTTCTCTTCATTCATAATCTTTTCAATTATTTTGAACACTATATTATCTTTCCCTAGCTTGTCTACTATGGTCAAATCAAATTCTTAGATGAGAAACAACCAATGAGCCAATTTTCTAGAAATAGAAAACTTATTCATCAAATACTTGATATCAGAGTGATCTGTATGCACAAATATTTCATAACTAGTTATATCGTGTCTAAACTTTGTAAGTGCATAGATCAATGCAAGTAGCTCCTTCTCAATGATAGCATAATTGAACTCTACTCCTTGCAAATTCTTACTAATATAATAGATTGCATGTTCAACAACTCATTCTTTCTACCTCAATACATCTCGTATAGCATAATCAAAAGGTATGGACATGGAATGATAGGCTCCAGTTAGGACCATGTAACACATTTGTTGTAGTTAATGCTTCCTTTAATTGGTTAAATGATTTATCATACTCTGAATTCTATGAAAAATAACATTTTTTTAAAGATATTATATAATAGAGTCATAGCTTGGAAAAAATATTTGATGAATCTCTTGTAGTAACCAAAATCCATAAGGAATTGTCTAACATCTTTTTTCTTTTTAAGAGTTCATAATGTATTGACTACTTCAATCTTTGTTGGATTAACTTGAATACCTAAGGACGAAATGTAATACTGCAAAAATCATATAACACTTTTCACAGAGAAATATTATAAAATTGGCATCTTTTGAGAACCTTTTCCAAGTTATCTTATACCTCCTCAAAGGTAGAACCATATATGGTAAAGTCATCCATATAAATATCCATGCAATCAACAAATATATTAGAAAATATACTAGTCACAACTCTCTAAAAATTGTCATATGCATTACATAGACCAAAAGGTAGAACAAAATAAGCAAAGGTTCCCTAAGGGAAGCTGAAGGTAGTCTTATCTTGATCATCGAGTGCTATTTTTATATGATTATAACCACTAAACCCATCTAAAAATGAAAAATAATTCTTACCATCCAAGGTATCAAGGACTTGATCAATGAAAGGTAAGGGAAAATGGTCCTTCTTAGTTGTTGAGTTTATCTCCCTATAGTCTACACAAACTCTCCATTTACCTCCCTTTTTAGGTACTATAACTAGAGGAGAAACCCATTGTCTATCAAAGATTAGATAAATGAGCCCTGCATTTAAGAACTTTTGTAGTTCAATTTTCACTATATCTCTTAAGACTGGATTAATTTTTCTTTGAGCTTGTCTAACTGGTTTGCATTCTATACTGATATAAATCATCTAAGTATATAATTGAGAATCAATGTCCTTCATGTTAGTATAATCCCATGCAAATGCATGTTGGTTTTCATGTAGCACCTTGAGAAGACTTTATTGGTGGATTCGAGAAAGAACTTTTCTAGCATTCAATTATTTTCTAGGATTGACTTCAACTTTGGATATCTTAGCTAGCATGACTTCTTTAGAAAAAGTAGGTGAGTGAATCTCACAAGGTAGCAATGTATTAAGGCATTAAGATATCTCAAAAAGGTGAGGTGTAGTTGAAGATGGAAGGATTGTTTCTAAGGAACAATGGTTGTCTTTACATAGAGAAAAGTTAACACCATACTCATTTTCCAAAATAGTTGTAATGATATCATCGTCCTCCTATGATACCATAAATGGATTCATGTCAATTACCATGAGTTGACTAAATGATTTAACTTATAATTCATTGTCACCTAAGTCAGACCATACAACTTTGTCATCTTGTAGGAGTGTTTGAGCAAGGGAATACAAAGTTAATTTCTTTGTGTTCATCTCATTGGAGATTTCTATTTTTCTAGATCAAAAAGCTATAAAGGCATTAATAGTAATGAGCCATGGTCTTCCTAGGATAATATGATAGCCACCCAAGGTATCTTTGGGGCATAAAATGAAAAAGCCCATCAAATATTCTTAGGAATCTAATGTAACCATTACATCTCCAACCATTCCATTTAGTTTCATACAAGAGCTACCAATAAGTTGAAGGATTGCAGGGGTTTCTCTAAGGCCAATGATATTGAGGTGAGATAACACTTCCCTTGTCATGATATTAATTAATTCTCTTAAGTTAACTAAGGCACTTCAAACCTAAACCCCATTAATAAAAATAGTAACCAAAGGGTTTTTAGGATGTTAGGATCAATCATAGACACAAATAAAAATTACATGAAAATATAACCAATATTAGAAAATAATAAATCATACAGAAGAGAACACAAGACACAAAGATTTAAGGTGGTTCACCCAATCCCGAGGGTACATTCACCAACAACAAGTCCAATATTATTATTATCCAATAATTACAATCCAAAATCTCTTACAACTCAATACCATCGCAAGAAGCTACAATCTCATCATACATTATGAAATCCCTAAACCTAAACTATTTTATACAAGCTTTTGTCACTTACAAAATTAGGGTTAGAATTTTTCGTCCAATAGAAAAATAGTAGTTGACACCTTTTACAATAGTAGTTATTTTTGGCTTTGGGGGTGCTACCCCCAAAAACCCCTATGGGGGAATTTCCCCTCAACCCCACCATGTACTGCAATAAGGATCACACCTAGGGTGCTGCTCCTTGACCCCATCTTGGGGTCACTATCCCCAAATCCCTATAGAAAGAATCTAGGGAGAGACTGCACCATGTGGCTAGAAGAAAAAAAGAAACTTCAGCATATTATTAATAACCAATAAAGGGAATTATTGGAAAAAGAGGATGAGATCACAATTCTCAAGGATAAGGTCACTAAAATCATTACATTGATACCTAAGTTGCTTCAATATAGGCCTCCAACATAGGTATACACTCTGTTCCTTCAAAAGTAGATGTTGAATTTTAAATTGATAAGGATTGTTTAGGGTTGCAATACATCTTTGAATACATGAATTATATGATGCATTTCAACATTCTCCTATATTAATTAAAAATATGATGTGTGAGTTATATTTGCATAATCTAGTAGTTTTAGTTGTTAGGGATTGGAGTCCCTTACTATATGTAGGAGATATTTAGCTAAGGGCATTTATGTCCTTGGTTTAGAATGAAATTAGTAGGGAAAATCAAGCGAGGCCATATTTTGAAGAGGAAATGACAACTCCTTTACTTCTTAGGCTTGAAGAAAGGGATCCAAGGACTTACTATTATGATTGGCTAAAGATAGTGAACAAAAAAGTAGAGAAGAGACACATTAAGCCTCTCATAAAAGATGCCTATATATGTATAGTTTGAAGAAGTACATGCCAAAGAGCTATAGTAAGTAGAAAGATCAATTATCCATAGGTGGATAAGACTTCCCATGATTTATAGGTACAAGAGCCACATTCACCTCAACATTTTACTATGGAAAGTAGTTGCGCTCCATGGTATGTACTATTGGGAAGGACCAGAAAGAGTTATTAGATTCCACTCAAGATTTCAGCCCCCTCTGCTTATGCATCCACTCTTAGATGTTCATGAAGATGCAGATGAATGTAATATGGCTACTAAAGTACAAAATTAGAGCATTTGAGGGACTCTAAGGGATTATATTGGATTTGGGGCAAAGGAGGAGAAAGACAAAGCATCATAATATATTTCAAAATGAGAGCTTGGGTCAGAAGCGATATACTTGCTAGAGGATCAACATGACCTAAGTTGGGGGGAATGATGGGGCCATATAATAATATATAATATTATGGGTTTTATAGTTATTTGGATGGGTTTGTACCTTTAATTTTAAAGGCTTTTTATCATATACACTCTATAAACCTATAATTACTATGCTTTGCTATGGTTTTTAAAGACATAATATGGTTTCATAAATATAATAGATAGTTAGAACTTATGTGTGATAGATGAGATCATGTGTGTGTATATTAGTAAATTTATTACTTTCTTCCTTAAAAAATTTATGGGGTGGGTTCCTATAGCCATATGTCTTGAGAAAGGATTAGTCTAATTGTATATCTAATGCCTTATATGAATTTTTGAATATATGTTTCAATATTTGGCATGTGTACTAATTGCTTGTAGGAACAAGTAAAAAAGAATTCAAAGAAGCACGATCAAGGGAAGTAATGACAGGTTCATGTGATAACCCTATAGAAATAGTTCAATAGAAGATTAAGTCAATGCAACCATAAATCACTCATGCACAAATCTAGAGGTATGGTGTGTTATATTTCATTAAGACTTCTTCAATAAGGAAGAATGTGTTCTAAATTGATGTATTTTATTAATTTTGTTTCTAAATCCTTGTTGTTGAAGGATCCTAGATTTAGGGAAGTTGGTTTTCCTTAGATATTATAAATACATTGCTAATTTAAACTTATAGAGTTAGTTTAGAAGTGATTGTAATTCACAACATCATTCAGTATATAGTTTGTACTATGGATGGTTCATAATCAATAAAAATGACATCGTTACTTATCAACATGTTATCTTGAGTTTTTATTCATTTTCTTATCCAAGGGGACCAACTTGGTGAGTGAATCTAGTTTTTAGGAGTAGTTTTTCATTTCTCTTTGAATAGATAGAACTCTATTGCTCCTGAAGGCATTGATAACATAATTGTTGGTTGTTACTACAACAAAGGAAAATCATATAGAATCTTGTTTGTATTTCACTTTCCATGTAACATATTTGCTATTCAATTTCGTATTTAATTCTAGTATTTCCATTTCCATTAGTTCAACATTTTCATTCATACATACTAATAATGAAAACTAGGGGGGTTTAGAGCATATACTTTACAGATACCATTTCAAGTCTACACCCTAGTTGATTAATTAAATGATTTCAATGGGATATTTGGATGCTACTTAAGGATTTCCAATCCATAGGTCATGAGTGTAAGATATAGTTTCTAGACCAATTAATTGACCGAGCAACTCCATCAAATCATCTAATTTCACAAACAAGCTTTGTCACTTTTTGTAAATAGGTACTAATGGTCTCATTTTCACTGATCCTCAAAGATTTAATTTTTCCTTTCAAAATCTATAACTTTTCTTGCTTCACATAAAAGTATCCTTTATGCAATGATTCTAAATTTAACCATACATTGTGAGTAGTCTCCAATTACACAAAATCCGTTTATTCTAGAATTGATAATGCATTATATAATGCTTAAATAACTCATGTTATTTGCAAATCCTTCTTCTCGTTGACACTTAATATAGCTAGATTAGTTGGATCCTTGTAATCCTTCTTTGTAGCTTTCTAATATTCCATTCCCTCACAAATCAAAGGAGTAATTATTTTTCCTTTCTATAAAGCATAATTGGGTTCATCAAACTTTGAATTATTCCTCTTAAGGGTTGTCATCACATATCTCCTTAGGTGGTCAAGCTTCCAAAAGAGGATCATGCTCTAATATCACTTATTACAAGTATGGTTACCATTGTATCACCTAATTCAATAGTGCAACATGAAA
This sequence comes from Cupressus sempervirens, assembly GCA_028749045.1. NCBI lineage: Eukaryota > Viridiplantae > Streptophyta > Pinopsida > Cupressales > Cupressaceae > Cupressus > Cupressus sempervirens. The sequence continues at coordinate 914,045,237 of CM053787.1, read as the reverse complement.
TAGTAATTATTAAACAAAAGCATTAACAATACTAAACAAGCCAACACTTAAGATAGGACCAAGGGTTATCACCACAAAAGGAAGCAAACCAAGAATGGTAGGCTCCTAATGGTATAACACATGATTTAAAGGATTTTTCCTTGATAAGAGGGGATGTATGCTCACATTTTGCTCAAGCTTCCAAAGGATGGGGGGTTTTACCAAATGTGTGTATGGATGAGGGTTTTAAACAGTGGAGGTATGAAGGGATTTCAACATTATGATAGTATGTTGGTAGTTTTCAAGCTCTCAAAATAGCATTATAACATTACATGAATAGTGGATCCTATTTTTCAAGGGAGAGGGTTCCATTTATAGGCCAAGGGATAGAGAGATGGATGATCAAGATGCAAAGATGATAAGATGGTGAGAGAGGGTCAAGATGCACTTAAAAGAAAGCACATGGATTATGCTTGTTTAGCATCAAAAGGGAGGTGACACTTGTAAGAGGGATGTAAGAGTCATCAAGTGAGGTGGAAGAGATATTTTGAGGATGAGAGATATTTTGAGGATGTGAGGGGTGTGGTTGAGTTTGTTAACTTTGGCTTGGGTTAGCAAGTTTTAACCTTTGCTTAAAGTTGTGCACATGTTTAGGAGAAGGATTAGGATTAGCTTAGAAAGGGGATTAGGGGGTAAGTGAGATTAGTATGGGTGAATGGGTTGGATTAGGGGTTAGGATAGGATTTAGGAAGGATTTTAGGGGTTTAGATGTTTTATTAAATGATGTATTTAATAAAATGGGGATCTGGGATTAAATTAAATAGATTTGAGAATTCATTTAATTTAATAGAGGAATAGGGATTTAATTGATAAATTGATTTTGGATGATCATTTGATTTTATCAATTGGATTATAGTTAATTTAATCAATTAATTAACTTGGGGATGACAATTAATTAATTAAATAGCAAGTACTTAATCAATAATGTTCTAGGAGAAGACTAAATATGACTACATAGTGATGTAATCAAATTTAGGTGTCTACATTTTCCCCCTCTTTGACATAGTGTTGAAACAACACTATTTCAAAGAAGTTTGAATATAAATGATGCAAAGAATACTTTTTAAAGCAACATGGTTGCCTCAGTTGTGAATAGAAAAGGAGAGAATGGACTATGTGATGCCCCCTCAAGAAGGTGGTGGGGAAAGAAAACAAGGCATGATGGCTTCTTGAACAAAAACATGAAGCAAGTGGGAGCTAAGAGGATAGGGAAGAGGGAAAATAGGGAAAAAGAAAAAAAAGGGGAGGAAAAAGAAGGGTAATGGTGAATAGGGGATAAATGGAGAACCTATAAAGGCAATTAGGGCACTGAGGAGGGCTTATAGGAGGTTACAAGAGGGCTAGAAGGGGTCATTGCATTCAAATTGATGAGGAGATATAGCAGCAAGGAGCTCTGACCTAGAGATTACGATGGTGGTGATAAGACGATCGACATCGTGTGGATGTAGTGCGACAAGTACGAGTATAGCAGATGCTTGATCAATCGGTAAGGTCAAAAACCTTCCTAGTATTGTGAATTTTGAAAGTAGTTAGCACATTCCCATGAAAGCAAAAACGCAATCCCACAGGCACGGGTTCGACAAGAACATGCATAGGATCGACAGGATTGCGATCTTGTGAAAATGGCTTAGAGACAAGATAAAATTATTGTTAGATGCAGTGTGTTGTGGGATTGCAATCTCGCAAATGAATTTGACACGGGATTGACTGTTTATCGACAGGATAGCGTTCCCACCCAAAGGAACACAAATACATTTGTGGGAACACAATACCACAGCAAGATTGGTCAATGCAGGGACAAAGTAGGTTTGACTGAGGGAGGAAAAGGGAAAAACATGATCCCACTAGAACAAGGGGTTGTGGGATCGCCAAGTTAAGCGAGCATGGGAACGCACTTGCAGGAATGTGGTCAACAGGTCAAGGGTGAGCAAGTGTCAAAGTCACGATCCCGTGGGAAAATATATCTATGAGAATGTGAGAGGTTGGGTGCACGGGTTCGCCTTCACGAGAATGTGAGTCAAACTAGGATGGGAGGGTTGGTCAAAGTTTCAATCTCGCAAGAAGATACCTCCACGGGAACGCAAGTCTTCTGTTGAAGGAATGTGAGTCTTCTTTCGTGGGAATGTTGGTCAAAGGGCTAGAGAGGAATAGTCAGTGATGCGATCCTGTGGGAACGTTTATCAACAGGAACACTAAGATTATGTTTTGTGGGAATGTGGTTGTGACAAGAAAAACTGAGGAAAAGATTGAGGTTGGGAAATATGAAGGGCAGGAAGCTAGTATAGGTAAAATCTGTGAATGAATATTGACATTGGAGTGGGTTTTGTGATGTGTAGTGGTCATTAGATGCGTTGGTTTCATAGGAGCGGCAAGCAGTGATACTATGCATAAGAGAGATGTTGACACCTACAGACTGGGCAAGGATTGAGGTGATTGGACTAGGGTATCTGACATGGGTACCCCATACTTGTACATATATGGTGATGGTGATAGCCCTTTGTGAACGATGGCACAACGAGATCGTGACATTCCATTTGCAGACTAGGGAGATGACAGTGACCTTGGAGGATGTGTATCGAATATTCAGACTACTAATATGGGGGACACTAGTGATGGCAACCAGGGAGATGATAGTGGAGGCAGCTTTACAAGGACTAGTGGGGCCCAGAGTGGAGTACAAGATCTGACGGGGGTAGTTTGCATTAGATGATCACCTGGATCGAGTGGCCCTGGAGGGGCAGATCTATTTTTATGTGTTGGGATTGGTCTCTGGATACATCACTCCAAACATAGGTGGGACAGGAGTGACCCTAGCACTGATACCAGTGGTGATGTAGATAGTGGATGCAAGAGTCCCAATAGCATGGGGGTCCTTGATGTTAGCAGAGTTATATAGGGATCTATACCAAATAGTCTACCAGGGTGTCGGCCGGTAAGAGAGGAGTATAGGGTTCCCCACTCTTTTACAGGTATGGGCCTAGGAGCATATTGTAGTGCTCAGGCCACTTAGATGCCAAGAGAGACAAGCAAAGGAGCTAGTGGCTTACAGCTAAGCTGATCCATTGACATACCACCATATAGATGTGGTGGATTACTAGAGAGTTGTTCTTGATGATGTGGTGATAGTGGTATGGAGGCCATACATGGGCTTGGGGCCATGGGCAAAGGATGGAGAGCAATTGTCGTACACCATATCCTCCTGCTTTGTTTTTGGGTGATGGGCATACATAACTGAGTAGTACAAGTCAGATAGGGTAGTACGATAGTTTGGTTGGCAGCAGATGGCTCTAGGGGAGCCGAACTGGTATCAGCGAGTTACTTGCAAGCCAGTATCGATGTACAAGCTAGTCCTTTAGAGAGATGGTATGTTGAGGGCGTGGCTGGAACTGGAGCCATAATAATGGGATTGGTTTGGAAAGGTGATATATGAGAGCTCCACTCAAGAGTACCGAGATACCTTTGTGAGGTGGAGACCAATGGGCTGAGCGTAGGCTACTAGGGTAGCAGTGGTGGCTGGAGAGCTACCCAGAGCAACATGATAGGGGAGATATGTGATGAGGGGATTGTGACAATGGGCAAAGGCCATTGCAAAGGAGGGGCCAGCTTGGTAGAGTTGAAGGGTAGGGAGACAGGAGAGAGGAGGAGAGGAGAAAGCAGAGGAGAGGGGGGTCGAGGAGAGAGTGGAGGAGAGGGAGGTAGAGCCTGTGAGAGGTGGAGAGGAGAGAGCGGAGGAGAGGAGGCCACGGAGGGAGAGGGAGTAGAGGCCATAAAGGCTAGTAGGGGGTGATGGAGGAGGGTCGGTAGTAGGGGAGAGGGTGGTGGATGGGTAGCCTAGTATGCTTCATTACAGTAGACACACGATATGACCAGCCAGCTACTTCGCGATACACAATAGGAACAGGATCAACTTTGTATAGAGCGAGATCAACTGTGGTAGGAGTGAGATGTAGCATAGGGGTAGGCTGATAGGGCAGGTATAGAGGTGGAGAGGCTACAGACAGAGGTGGAGCGGATGGAGAGTAGGTTGGATGTGATGAGCCTAGAGAGGCAAGTGATACAAGCAAGGTTAAACACCTTACAGCAGGAGCGAGATAGGCTAGTGGTGGAGGTTGTGACCCTATGGGCATAGGTACCAATGGGAGGAGGGATAGATGAGCTGAGGAGACTATGAACACAAGTGGAGGGGCTGAGGAAGAGGGCCAAATTTTATCAGGGTCGATATCACACAACGGTCCCAGCAGACCAGATAGAGCACTACAGACGGTTGACACGGTCAGGGATAGCTGGGATCCATATAGGTATGCAGGGAGGGGGGGAGAGTGGATGGAGAACTGGAGGGGAGAGTATGGGTGGGTCTCAGCACACTAGGTAGAGTCATAAGACAGGACAGAGCTAGAGGCGGGGGACAAGAGTGAGGGGGAGGAGAGATGAGGCAGAGAGATCAGGGATAGGAGGGGGATTGATGAGGCTACCATCTCCACCACTAGCAACACTGGGGGTAGGGGGGATGTAGAGGAGCTAGAGGAGTCAGATCAGTGACTAGTGATAGGCTGGATTTTTGTTTGCATGAGGAGCATGTTGTCCAAATTGATAGATTTTGAGATATATGGATATTTTGTGCGGGCACAAACCTGTTTGTATGATATGGACATTGTATATCGAGACTTTGATGGACTATATTTTTTCATTCTTTCATTGATTCATTGTGGAGGGGATTATATATATAGAGCCGATCATTCTTTAGGGTGAGATATGTGTTATGGGCTTCTGATGACATGAGCATTGTTGATGATGTATGTTTAAACTGATATGTGTGATATGCAGGATGTGATAGATGATGAGAGATATGATGTTGCTAACAGTTTATGATGCATGATGTGATTTTCTATGATGAGAGATATGATTTTGTTGATAGTTTATGATGCAGTATGTGACTTACTATGATGAGAAATATGATGTTGTTGATAGTTTGTGATGCAAGATGTGATTTACTTATGATAATGTAGATGTGATGTGATTTTATCTATGATATCTCAGATGTGATGTGAGACATCTTGATGTGACCCGTGATGATGTGATTTATGATATGTCAGATATGTGGTGATATGTTTTGACGTGATCCTTGATGATTTGATTTCTGTTATGATATGTTTTGATATGCTATTTGTATGATGATGAGAACGTCAAATAATACTCAAATGAACACAACTAAAAGATAAGTGACAAATATAAAATGAATCACCAACTAATGACTAAACAGGAAATTTATGATGTTAAAATGAATAGAATGTAAAGGATAAACATGAGATTTATGATATGTGAACACAGATTAAAACAAAATGAAAGATAAATAACAATGTTTATGAAATGAACCAAAAACGAATGATGAATTATAGGTCTAAAATGAATCACAAACTAAAGAATGAACTATCATGAAGCACAAACTAACGATGAACTATCTCACTAAGATGAAAATGAGAAACTCATGATATGCTTAAAAATGGAAACAAACTAATGATGAACTATCACACTAAGATGAATATGAAAAAATTATGATATTCTTAAAAATGGAAACAAACTAAAAGATATATCTGAGACTTATGATAAGCATGTGAGGATATAAGAGAGATCTGAGGTATGATAAAAGGATACAAGCTATGATAAGACAACATGCTGGATTCTAGGAGAAATAGGACAAATCATGATGGTGGAATTAGGATAATGATCTATGATAGGAGATATTGACTCTAGGGAGAAAGATGTTGGAGCATGAGCGACCAAAAAACTCACAGTTAGGAGGATAGTAGAGTTGTGAACTAGGATAGTAACTTATGATAGGGATCACATCATTATGGTGGTGAAATTGTAGCCTAAAGGGATGAGAAGTTGTGCGAGAACGATAAGGAAAACAAATGTCAATGTTTGATGATTTGAATTGAAAGATTCTGATAGCAGAAAAAGTTGAAGTTTGAGAGAGATAGGTGCCATAAAGGAAGAGGATAACTTGGGTGATGGATCAACAAGAAAATAAAAGTGAGGTGTATGGGAAGCTTTAGCATAGGGTACTTCATAAGGGAGTACCACCATGTAGTGTGAGCACTTTATTTGATATAGGAATATTAGGTATTTGCCAAGGTTACTAAGAACATCAAGGCTTTTTCTCCAATATTGCATAGGACTGACTCAAACAAGCATGCAAAGATTGCCCCCGCATCACACATGAGTCTTGGAGAGATTAATGTGGAAATGATGTTAGAGGATCCACAAGCAAGCGATATCACCCCAGTGCATCATGTTATTAGAAATGAAAACATGGTTGAAACATGCAAGGGTGATATTCGATTGACTCACAAGTAGAAAAAGACCACGATCAAAATCATGCCTTTAAGTTGCCCCAGTCAAAACACACCATGATATGAAATGATCGTGGTGACCTTGAGGAGGGAACAACTAAAAACATATGGAAGCAATCAATCAAAATAACAAAACCAAAGATTTGAAAACAAAAAGTGTGAAAAGGTAACCTTTTGCTAAAGAGATCACACTAATGAGCTACTAATGGGCTGGAAAACAAGGAAGAGATACTTGGAAGAGACTCTAAGATGAGGATGTGTAGGATAATGACAAAAGGTAACAATGACATATTTTTACAGATGATGGGCTAGGAACACAAAGTACCATAATAAGACCGAAATAAGATGTACAAGTATGACTATACAATGACTGGGAACTTGGGAACATATGAGAAAACATGGCACTAGGTATGTACATGATGGGCAAAAGCTCAGGATGAGGAGATAGAATTGATATAATTACAAGTATTGTACAAGGATGTGATACATAAAACATAATTTGTTACAAGGATTGTGACACTGTTGTATTTACAAGATTATGATACATAGGATACAAGTGTTGGTACAATGGTATGATACATGGAACACTACAAGAGCATGATACAAGTGGTGGTACAATGGTATGATACACGAAACACTACTTGTTGAGGAGGATGGATATGGTAAAGCACAAGGATAAAAAATAACTGAGAAGATATAGGTGGTAGAGTGCAATGGTAGAGTGTAGTGGGTACGATACACGAGATGCTATAATACAGGGGTTAGGTGGGATGTTGGCAAAGTGCAAAGTGCTGGAGGGTGATGGAGTGAGGCATAGTGGGAGTGTGAATAGTAAAACTTCGAGGAACATCTTGGAAAAATGGGGAAATGGGTGATGTGATATGTAGTGGAAATGTGGGAGACGAACATCAATGATAGATAATAAAAATGCTAAGTACACCTAGCGCCTATTTGCTAGGTTTTCACTAGGGACCTATCCAAGGTGCTTGAATTGCCAAGTTTTCACCATTGGACACTTGTTTTTCTTTACCTATTTGTGATGTGAGAATTTTTTTTTTAGGCATAGGATTTCTTGAGGTGAATGATGTTGGTAGGATCATTCAGGACTTCACCTTCAAGTGTAGATATTTGATAGGCTCCTAAACCAAAAGATGTCATGACCACATAAGGACCAAGACATGTGGGCTCAAACTTGCCTTTCTTTTCTCTGTCAGCTTGAACCTTTATGACCATGTCGTTGTCTTCAAAACTGCATGAATAGACTTTCCTGTTAAAATTGTGCTTAAGGCAATTTTGATAGACGATGAGGTGGTCATAGGCCTGTTGCCTGCATTCATCAAGTAGATCAAGCTAGGTAAGTCAAGCCACTCTATACTCTTCATCAGATATCTGACCCCATAGAGAAATGTGGAGTGATGGGAGTTCAACCTCAATAGGTAAGACTACTTCACCACCATAGACCAAGGAGTATGGAGTTATGCTAGTGGATGTACGAAATTAGGTGGAGTATGCCCATAGGGTGGGATTGATTTGCAAATGCCAATCACAACCGGAGTCATTGACAACTTTATTGAGGATTCTAAGTAGGGTTTTATTAGTTTCCTCCACCTGACTGTTACCTTGTGGGAAATACAAGCTAGAAAAGTGGTGATGGATGTGAAGGGAAGTGCACAATTCCTCCATATTTAGGTTTTCAAAATTATCTCCATGGTCAATGAAAATGGTAGCTGAGATGCCAAAGTGACATATGATATGATATAGGATAAACTTGGACACCTGAACTCTCGTAGTAGTGATAAGGGGAACTACTTTGACCCACTTAGTGAAATAATTAGTTGCGGTGATTATCCATTTGTGCCCTTCTGAAGAAAGTGGTGCAATAAGACCGACGAGATCAAACCCCTAACAGGAAAAAGGCCATGGTGGTGCAATGGGTTGCAAGTCCTAAGTTGGAGCTCAGATCATATTAGCATGTTGTTGACAAGGTAAACATCATTCCACAAATTCACATGCATCATGCTCTAAAGTAGGCCAATAATATCTAGCCCAAAGGATCTTCTTAGCTAGCACTATCCCACTCGTGTGAGCACCACAAAGTCCAACGTGTACGTCCTTGAGAGCCATCATGGCCTTTTTTTTGTCTAAACATTGAGAGAGAGTATCACGATAACCATGATGATATAGGGTTTGGGTGATGATAGTGTAATAGGAAGCTCTGCGAATAAGATTTTGGCATTGGGTTCATGTAAGGTGAGGAGATATGATACCATTTAGCAAGTAAGCATGAATTTTATGGTACCATGGGGATTGGAGAACAACCAAGATGCAGATTCATGTTGATTCATCATTCTCATATGCGGGTTCATGTAGCTGGTCGACCAAGAATTCATATTGCATAGCTTCATGTGGTATTTCCAAGAGAGAACCAATAGTAGCCATGGCATATGCTACTTTATTTTGGAGTCTAGGTACCTATATGAACTAGAGTTGAGTAAAATGCTCATTTAATTAATCAACCAAATTCTTGTAAGGTAGTAGCTTGTCATCCTTGGTTTGATATTCATTTAAGGCTTGTTTGATGATAAGCTAAGAATCACCATAGACTTGTAGCTACGGGATATTCCATTCAATGGCAATTTTGAGCCCTGCAACAAGGGCTTCATACTCTATGATGTTATTGGTACACCAAAACTACAGCTTGAAAGATTTAGGAATATAATTGCCTTGAGGTGTGACCAAGAGTATGCCCATGCCAGAGCCATGAGATGTATAGGAGCCATCAAAATATAGCTTCCAGGATGCTTGTTCTTCTATCAAACAAATGTGTTCATCTGGGAACTCCATAATGAGGGGGTGATCTACAACCAAGGGTGCATCCACCAAGTGATCTGCAATAGCTTGGCCTTTGATGGCCTTTCTATCAATATATTGGATGTCAAACTCACTGAGAAGCATAACCCATTGTGCCAAGCATCCTGTGAGTATTGTGCGAGAAAGCATATATTTCAATGGATCAATTTTTGAGATTAGCTACACAGTATGACTCAACATGTAATGGCATAACTTTTGGGTGGCAAATACCACTGCTAAGAAAGCCTTCTCCATTGGCGTGTAGTTGAGCTCATATCCCACTAATGTTCAACTAATGTAATAAATAGCCCTTTCCTTCCCTGCATCATCGAGTTGCACTAGATGAGCACCTAATGTCGCGGGAGTAGCTGTGATGTACAATATGAGTGGATGCCTGACAATTGGAGGAACCAAAATAGGCAGATTAGCTAAGTATTCCTTGATGAGCTCAAAGTTATGTTGGCAAGCAGGGTCCCATTTGAAGTTCTGATCCTTCTTAAGCAAGTGTGTGAATGGTTAACATTTATCAACAAGCTGGGAAATGAACTATTTGACTGACTGGACTTTTCCTTGTAGAGAAAGAAGGTGTCTAAGTGTCCTAGGATCAGGGTGGTAGAGTGTTCTCCCGTGTTTAGCATTCATTTCCTAGTGGTTGGAATCGATCATGAAGATCATATTTGTGTAAAACTCTTGATTTCCCCTCTTTTTGGACTAGGAGTCAACACAGTCAGCAAGTCAAACGAGACCTGTAAGCAGGAGGAGCCATGTGGGCCAATGATTTCATTTTATTTTACCACCCGGTGGAGTCTTCATGCATTTGACTATATCTTCTTTACGAACTATGCCACCTTCCAACCTAATCGTGACTGCCTCAAGAAACTATGACCTTTTTGTTAATACCTTGGCCGGGCCCGTTGAGACACATGGTGACAAAGTGTATTCCTACATTATTTATCTTGCCTGCACCTTGATTTTGCAAGAAAGCCTTATCCATGGATCAGATCATATCAGATGGTGCGGGCTCATCAAGTACCTTCCTACGAAGAGGGAGAGCAAATGACATCATCTGGGACATGTGCCTTCCACCCGTTTTCTTGCATTTTATAACTTCCTCATACTTTGATAATGTGGGAATGCACTAACCCTTGATCTGTGAAGATATGACAGTGCTCATAACTCATACTTTTTGGACCTCTGCAACCATCCACCATGATATCACTTGGACGCGTGTCAACAAGGCACTTCCCCGTATTGTTAGAAGGTCTAACAAAGCTCAGAATGCGGGGAAGTAGGCACCAACCGATCTACTAGCTCAGCCATCCTATCCAACCTACAGCCCATAGAAAGAAATGGACCCACAATCCATGTGTCGCTAGGTTGCTAACTCGCTATACCTAAACAATGTGCATCTTCCCGTAGCGAGTTAGCGAGGACCATAGATCTATGTTGATCTAACGATAATGAAAGACTCGCTGAAGGGACTAGCCCACATTTTGCACTATCATCACCCTAGCCAATGAGAAATCAACCAATTGCCAACATGCCATTAATCTGTACACTCATTCCTGACGCATCACTAGTTTGGGGTCCACCCTGTGGCTTGTGGAACAAACTTGGCCCCACAAAGACACGCGACAACGAATCGCTATCTCGCTATACATATCCTTCAAGCAACTTCCCATAGTGACATAACAAAAGCCATTGATCTGAGGTCAATCCAAGGGTGAAGAAACTACATCAAGAATTCTGAAGATTGGTGGGTCCCATACTCGCTATGTCTCTATGGGTAAACAACTTGCAACTTTCGATAGCGAGATAGTGAGGACTGTTGATTTTGCATTGATCTGACAGTTAGAATCCCACTTAAGCATTGTCACCCTTCCACATCACATGAGGTCCCACCATCACTCATTTCACGATGACTCACTATGTCGCTAACGGCAAGATGCTTGAGTTTTCTGATAGCGAGATAGCGAGTGCCGGGGGCTTTATCAAAACTCGGCACTAGAGAAACAAAAACACCACTACTGCCAAACTAGGTCTGCCGATCCACGTGGAAAACACTCGCTATGTCACTATAGCTAAAGATCGAGCATTTTCTCATAGCGACATAGCAAGGGCCGTAGATCCTGAGAAGATCCAATGGCAGGAGAGTTGTGGGTCCGTGAAAATGTTAAAGCATAATCTTTTAGGAAATAAAGAAATAACCTAAGGCTTTGATTGTTAATTTTTTGATATTTCTAGGGGATTAAATAATATTAAACTGGAAGTGTCCATTAGATAGGCTGGGCATACAAATTTGAATTTTTCGACGAGAGACAAAAAATGGCAACATTTCTGGCAACTCACAGGGGATGCAAGCTAGCTATGTGTAAGACCAGTGGCCTGAAGCATCCATTGGGCTACAAAGTCATAAAATATGTAGATTCTGAGCACTGTGAAACCCTAACCCTACCTTTCAGAGGGAAACCCTAAAAACCCTTGTCTCTATAACTAGAACTAGAGACCAAAACTCCTCTTACAACCTTCAAAATTTTGAAAACTAGCTATCTAACAGATAGACAGTCTGTGCTCATGCACTTCTTGGAAAAGTAGGGAACAAACTTGAAATGAAACTAAGCTAACTATATACATGGAATCTCAAACCCTCAGAAACATGGCTTGAGATAGATCCCATTGACTAGGATAGGCAGAATCTCACCATCAGGCTTGCTTAACTGGAAAGCATTGGCCTATTTACAACTGATAATTAGATAGGGGCCACTCCATAATGCATCAAACTTGGAGTGTCTTCCTAGTTTTTCCCTATCTGCATCCCATTTTAGAACCAAATCTCCCTCCCTAAAGATCTTGACTCAAACCTTTTTGTCAAAACTCTTCTTTACTTGCTGCTGGTGTGTCTCTAGGGTCTGCATAGCTTTATTTCTCTTTTCTTCCAGCTCCATCATCTTTGCCATTCTCACTATCATGGCATCATCTTCAATCAACTCTAGCTGATGAGCTAGTTCCAGGGATGGAAATTCCAATGAAATTGGAAGCCTTGCTTCTCTGCCATAGACTAACACAAATGGTGAATTCCCTAATGATCTCTTAGGTGTTATCCTGTCAGCCCATATAGTTGTCCTTAGCTTTTTATACCAACACCTCTGGTTATCTTCTATTGTCCTTTTCATGATCCTGATCAGGTTCTTGTTGGAGGACTTAGCCAAACCATTACCCTGAGGATAGTAATTTGAGGATGTGCTCAAATAGATATTATGATCCACTGTCCATGCACAAATCTGAGCTCCAACAAAAGACTTTGCATTATCTGAAATAATAGTTGAAGGGGCACCAAACCTGGTCATAATTCCATCAAGGAACTCAACAACTAAAGATTCAATGGCATCCTTCAATGCAACTGCCTCTATCCATCTAGTGAAGTAATATGTAGTAGCTAAAATCCACTTGTGACCAGAACTAGAAGAAGGATTGATAGGGCTTATGAAATCCAATCCCCACTAAGAAAAAGGTTGATCTACCTGAATAGGATGAAGGGGAAGAGCTACAAGCCTTTGTTTGCCAGAGAAAAAGGCACATTTTTCACACTTCCTCACATACCTATGATAGTCATGAAATAGAGATGGCCAGTAATAACCAGCCCTCATGATTTTCATTGTAGTTGTCCTTGCCGAGAAATGACCACCATCAGGACCATCATGAAGTTCTTTGATCATTCTTTTAGCCTGATTTGTATCAATACATCTCAATAAGGTTCCATTAAAATCTCTCTTGAAAAGAACACCATCAACTATGACATAAGGAATTGACTGTAATCTATACTGTCTCCTTTTAGTTCTATCCAATCCCTGAGGGTATGCATTGCCTAATAAGAAACTCTTCATATCATCCATCCAACTCCTTGGGTCACCATTTCTTACCTCTTGTTGTTCCATTAGTATCATAGCAGCTTCCTCATCAGGTTCTTGGGATGATAACATCTGTTTACACAATCCTTTCCCTCTTACCAGCTTAGTGATTTGGATGTCAACATCATATTCCATCACTTTAGTAATCCAGCTAGCTCTTTTCTCACTAATATCTTTGCTCAAAAGGAAATCCTTCACACTGGCATGGGGTACTAACAAATGAATCTTATTATGAGATAGGAGGTGTCTAAATTTCTTTAAAGCTCTGATGACTACAAGGGCTTGATTCTCTACATAGATGTACTTATCTTCATATTCCTTAAGCCCTTCACTGAAGAAAGCTTTGGGCTTCTCTTCATTCTTGTTATTTGTTTGAGTCAAGATAGCAGAGATACTTAACTCACCACCTAAGGTATAAAAAATGAAATCCTTCTCAAAATTTGGATTCATGAGAGTAGGGGCTTAGGCTATGGCTATCTTGATCTCTTCAAAACTTTCCTTCCCTTCCTTGGTCCATGCAAAGACCATACCTTTCTTAAGCATAGTTGTAAGAAGTTTCACCATGGTAGCAAGATTTGGGACAAATCCTTTAGAAAATTTCAAGCCTATTGGTGTCAAAAGGGAAGATTTCAAGATCAATACCGAGGAGATAGTATTGGCTTTGATGTTTTGGCCTTCAAGAGGCTCATTCTTCAAAGTACTTGGTGACTTTGAGCTTCAAATACATATCTAGTTCCAGACCAAAGTTGCAGTGATTCATGCCCAGAGCTGAAACAAGGGCATCTTCTAGAGGTAAGTTTCAGTATCAAGAACTTTCATTTTCAAACACTAGAAGAAAGAAGACTAGAATATCTTTATCACCAGTTAGGAGTGCAGTAGTAACAAATACACCTACAAGATCTATCTCTACTCCTCCTGCTGTTAGATCTCAGCCTAGACTGCCATCAATACATATCAATAGATCACTTTTCTATATGGTGTTGCCTAGAGCTCATACTTTTTCCTACTTTAATGGTGGGAGCCCTCTCTTATTAGCCCAAAGACATGGCATACCAGTAGCTGCCCTCAAAAGTATACCAGAGTTTATTGGTGAAACTTCTATCTCTCCCTCATAACACATTCAAGAAGTTGCAAATGTCTACAATATCCATGGTATTATAGAGGATGATGTTGTAGTTAGGCTCCTAGCCTCATCTTTGAAAGGAAAAGCACTACAATGGTATAGAGGTTTAGCTCATGGTTCTATAATAGATTGGAATGGATTAGGAGCAGGATTGAGCAAACATTTTGAGGATAAGAGTGACTATTTGTCACTTTTAGAACAGTTGACCACTATAAAAAGAGCCCCCCATGAATGTATGACTGATTTTAATTATATATTTCAAAAGACATGGGATAGAATACCTACTTCAGTGAAGCCTACCCCTGGTAATGCCTTCTTGCGTTACCTTAGAGCTTTTAATAGTGATATTGCCACTACAATCCAAACTATGGGAGGAGATACCCTGCCTAATGCTTATGACATACCAATAAGGGCGAAAAATATATTGATACAAGGAGGTAAGTTAGCTCCAAGGCCTCCTATGCCTTTCTTCCCTGATGTTCCAAATCATCAACTAGCAATGGCTCCTCTTCCCACAACTTCTATACCACAATCCCTTATCCCAGTCCCTCAAGCTTCCACATCCTCAAATGGGATAGATGAAATCCAGGAGATGATGCAATCTCTGATGCAGAACATGGATAAAAGAGAAAAGAACCTTGATAAAAAAATTGCAAGATCATGGGAAGAAGTTAGAAGATCAAGGAAAGAGGTTGGAGGATAATTTCTCTATGATGCAAAAAATGAGCAACAAGGTGGTGACTTTAGAAAGACAACAAGCTAAAGGTAGTAAACCTCATCAATTGCAATACCAAACTCCAAGCAGTGGTAGGCCTCCAAATCCTAATCATTGGAACAATTCTTTTGATCAGAGTAGGCAGGGTGGCCATGCTTCAACCTCAAACGTAAACCAAAGTAGGGCCATAGTCCCTCAAAACAATATGGCTCAAGAACAAGATTTTTGTCCCTCCTGTAACTACTCCTATGCCTATTGTATGTGCCAAAAGGCTGAATCTTTTATGGCTTTGATAGTCCAAGAACCTGTAGCAAAAAAATCATCCAAAGAGGACCAATTTAAGGATGCCTCAGATATGCAAAGATAGGGTGATTGCTCTTTTATGAATCATCAAATGGAGGAGCATTGTAATGTAAACAGGGATTTTGTTGCTCATAACACTAGAAGCACAAGAAGAGCTATGGAAGATGCTATTCCTCCTCCCAATCAAGCCTCAACTTCAAATCCAATACCTCATGAGCAAGTAGCAAATGAGCAATCAAATGTTTCTCAGCAACAAAGGCAAAATCATGGCAGAAAAGATACAAGTGATCCTCAGGCTATTCCATCTCAACCTCATACAATTGCAGCTCCCAAAGCTTCTACCAAAAAACCTGCTATGTCATTCAATGTAGTAGAGAAAATGAAGAAGACAAATGTGAATATCTCCATGTGGGATGCTATTGCTACTATACCCATGCAAAAGAGGTTGTTGCAGCAAGAATTGGAAAGAATTGAACCAAAGGATCAGACACCTAGTATGGAAAGTGCCACAAGCCTAGTACAACCATCAAATAGAGAAGTAGAAAAAAGTAAAAAGGTTAGACCTCCTCCATTCTATGTTTCTCTAATTATAGGGGGCAAGCTAGTCCATAATTGCATGATTGATTCATGGGCTAGCAGTTCAGTGATGCCTAGGAGTATTGTTGATGCTTTGGAAATGAAATATGAGCCCATTGTTAGGGATGTATTACAGTTGGATGGTAGTACTATCAAGACTATAGGGATCCTTAGGAATGTGGAGATGGCCTTACATGCATGCCCTGGTTGTACTGTAACCCAAGATATCTCTGTTGCTGAGGTCAAGCCATATTTTACCATCTGTTTGTCAAGAAACTTTACTGCCCAAATAGGTGGTTTCATATCTTCTGATTGGTCATATATGTCTTTCAAAACAAGAAATGTTGCCATTTTTTGTCTCCTGCTGAAAAATTCAAATTTTTATGCCTAGCCTATCTAACAGCCACTTCTGGTTTAATATTATTTAATCCCCTAGAAATATCAAAAAATCAATGATCAAAGCCTTAGGTTATTTCTTTATTTCCTAAGTGACTGCACTTTAACATTTCTACGGACCCACAACTCTCTTGCCATTGGATCTTCTCGGGATCTACAACCCTTGCCATGTTGCTATGAGAAAATGCTTGACCTTTAGCTATAGCGACATAGCAATTGTTTGCCACGTGGATCGATAGACCCAGTTTGGTAGTGGTGGTGTTTTTGTTTCTCTGGCGCCGAGTTTTGATAAAGCCCCCGGCACTTGCTATCTTGCTATCAAAAAACTCAAGCATCTTGCCGTTAGCGACATAGTGAGTCACCGTGAAATGAGTGATGGTGGGACCTCATGCAACATGGAAGGGTGACAACGCTTAAGTGGGATTCTGACCATCGGATCAATACAAAATCAATAGTCCTCGCTATCTCGTTATGGAAAGTTGCATGTTGTTTACCCATAGTGACATATCGAGTATGGGACCCACCAATCTTTAGAATGCTTGATGTAGTTTCTTCACCCTTGGATTGACCTCAGATCAATGGCTTTCGCTATCTTGCTATGGGAAGTTTCTTGAAGGATATGTATAGTGAGATAGCGATTCGCTGCCACAGGTCTTTGTGGGGCTAGGTTTGTTCCACAAGCCACAGGGTGGACCCTGAACCAATGATGTGTCAAGAATGAGTGTACAGATTAATGACACATTGGTAGTTGGTTGATTTCTCATTGGCTAGGGTGATGACAGTGCAAAATGTGGGCCAGTCCCTTCAACGAGTCTTTCACTATCATTAGATCAACATAGATCTATGGTCCTCGCTAACTCGCTATGGGAAGATGCACATTGTTTAAATATAGAAAGTTAGTGACCTAGCGACACATGGATTGTGGGTCCATTTCTTTCTGTGGGCTGCAAGTTGGATAGGATAGCTGAGATGGCAGATCGGTTGGTGCCTGCTTCCCCACATTCTGAGCTTTGTCAAACCTCCTGACAATACAAGGAAGTGCCTTGTTGACACGCGTCCAGGTGATGTCACGACAGATGGTTGTAGAGGTCCAGAAAGTATGAGTTATGAGCACCATTAGATCTTCACAGATCAAGGGTTGGCACGTTCTCGCATTATCAAAGTACGAGCAAGTTATAAAATGTGAGAAAATGGGTGGAAGGAACGTGTCCCAAATGACATCATTTGCCGGCCCTCTTCACAAGAAGGTACTTGATGAGCTCGCACCATCCGATATGATCTGATCCATGGCTGAGGCTTTCCCGCAAAATCAAGGTGCAGGCAAGATAAATAATGCAGGAATATGCTTTGTCGCCACGTGCCTCGGAGGGCCTGGCCAAGATATTAACAAAAAGGTCACAATTTCCTAAGGTAGTCACGGTTAGGTTGGAAGGTGGCGTAGTTAGTAAAGAAGATATAGTCAAATGCATGAAGACTCCATCGAGTGGCAAAATTAAATGAAATCATTGGCCCACGTGGCTCCTCCTGCTTACAGGTCTCGTTTGACTTGCTGACTGTGTTGACTCCCAGTCCAAAAATAGGGGAAATCAAGAGTTTTACATAAATTTGATCTTCATGATCGATTCCAACCACCAAGAAATGCATGCTAAATGTGAGAGAACACTCTACCACACTGATCCAATCTATCTACCTGGTCAGAGTGATTTAATGGCGTCGTTTCTATCTTCTCAAGGCCCTGTTCCAAATCATTGCATCTGGATCTACCAAAAGATCAAATTTTCTTCATATCCCCATGATTGATCTTTGTAGGACTTCAATGCAGTGGTTGTAGGATAATTACAGTTAGGGAAAATCTCAGTTATGCCTAAACTATAAAGGCAATTTTTGTAAATTTTGTAAATGGTCGATCCTTCTCTGATTTTTCTCTGTTGTTGCTCTACAACTCAAGCGTAAAATCCCCTTTGCCTCTGAACTATATGAATTCTATCTTATCTCCTTCAGCCATTGGTGTGAAGTGCAAGAACTCTTTGCCTCCACTAGTGTTTTGTGGAAATCAGTAATTTGCATGACTATATCTCCTTGGCCTATGAATGATAATATAAGTGAATCTCTCTTTCCTTGTGTCATTCATCTTGGTTTTCTAATCTGCATGTGATTATTAGATTAAAGCAAGTCCGAATGTGTATATCCTTAGTTTCATTCTAGTTCAATAGTGCATATATGGGTAGAGATTGGTCTGAACCCTCTATTTTGGTGCATTACCTCTTTAGATTAGATTAGGTAGATTTTCTTTCATGCTCTCCTTCTCCCTTTTCCTCTCCAAGAGTAGTTAGGTGCATCTTGATAGTAAGAGGAATCCGGCCTTCTCCGGAGACTCAACCTCATAGTTCAAATCCCGCAGCTTGGAGGTTGTTTCCATGTTTCACTAGGTTGTCCTCATGCATAGGCTTTGGACAAGGGTGCAAACCTAAGTGACAACAGTAACCTCCCAAGAAGTCCTGAGACTTTATCTTTGTGAGCATCACCTAGATGTAATGAGTGCTAAGTTTTCTATTCATCCTTGTGAGAGATAGGTTCATGTGAACCAATACTCATAAAACACAAGTCAATGAGTTTGACTAAAAAAAACTACATTGTTGAATCTTGATAGAAATCATAATTTGACTTGCCATGGAAAATATCCCATAGTTATTAATTGAAAACCTTAATGTAATTTCTAATGAATGGTTCATAGGTCACACCACTTGTTAAATGTTTTACAAAGGGGGTTGCAAGTAGACTGGGTTTAACCATGGATGGAACTCTATAGTATAGTGTGTTTGAGCTTGAATAGTATTGAGATTGATGACCTAATGAGAAGTCCACGTGGTTCACCTCTGTAAGAATCACCTAGATGCAATGTGTTGGGAGTCAAAATTGAAACCCTCATTTTGAGTACCATTCAAAAAATCAAGCCCTTAAGCACCTTGTGATGCATGTGTACTCGATTGTCTATTTGAGGCCTAAGAGGTGTTTAATATTTTTAACACCTTTCATTCAGTACATCTATGTGTTCCATGAAGATAAATTGTCATTTTGAGCCATTTTATGAAGTTCTATTTTGAGCAATGTCTGAATCTGCATTTTTGCTTGTGTCAAACAGCAACAAGAGGCCTAGTTTGCAATTGAATATCTCGCACCCAGTAATGTTTCATGACTCACCACTTTGGGAGTTTTTAGTATCCATACCAGAGAACCTATGTCTCATATTTTTATTCATTTTGATATGTTTTGATTAGGTTTTGAATCCCTCAAAGTTGGTCATTTATTGTTTTTGTGCTGATGCAAATTGTTTAGAATTCTGGGAGGCCCTGTTTGACTTGTTATAAATTTGACCTTGTTGACCAAAATGAGAAATTTCCTTTTGCATTACATTATAGAGGTTAGAGACTTGTTATGTTTCTAATTTGAGCTTGTGATGAATCCGTTTGATTAGTTTTCAAATGCGATTCCAAATGCAATTTATGATGTTTTACTAGTGTTAGTGAATGCAGATTGGTTGGTACCCTTGTTCGTGATGTCATATTTATAAATTTGTGATAGGTGAGATCAAATGGATTGTACCATTGTGTTCTCCTCTAAAATTTCTTTAAGTGTGCTAGCTTGCAAGTCTTGACAAATCTATCCACACACTTTCCCAGGTCCATTCCATTTGCAAAAACCACTTTTCTGCCATTGTTCCTAGCTCTGCAAATTTGAGTAGCCCACTTTGACCACTTGCCAAATGCGCCCAATTATTTTTCATGAACCCTAATCATAGATTGACAGGGTAAAACTATGTGAAACAAAGAATCAATGTGTTGATTTTAGAGCTTGGTCAGTTGTCTTTGTCAATTTTTAAAGCCTATCAAAGGACCTCCTGGCACAAAGTTGATAGTTTGTAGAAAGATGTAAATTTTTTTTCAAATTTGTTTCCAATGTTCAAATTTGTTTTGAATCGATGCTAGATAGTCAGTGGATCAATCTGAAGGATCAAGTGTTTGAATTCAAATTTTTTTTAGCCAGACCCACTTTGGGGCCTGATTGTTTCAAAGTTGATAAAGTACTTTATGAGTTTGAAGATGTCAAAAAGATGTTGTAGTGATTTCAACTATTACAATGTTTCATTGCGTACAATATCACTATAAATTCAATGGAAAATGGAAATGCGTAGAAATAATGGAGTTAAAAAATTCAATAGATAAAAGGCCATGCCAGCTATATTTTATCAAGGCATTAAGAGATTCTAAGGAAGGCTTATTTGTTATGGGCAGTACATAAGAGAATTCAATATATGTAAATTTTGAGGCCCACCCTGCTCATGTTGATTATTTGTCCAAGTTTTGTGTGGAATGGTCCATTTCTAACCTTACCGCAAGAAATGATAGTTTAGGGAACGGTTTTGGGATTGTGGAGATATCTTGTGTGCATGAGGAATCTAGGCAAGCCAAATTTCAAGAAATTTTTGGTCAGATCTTTAGAAACAAAAGAAAGAAAAGAACTTAAGAATTTAGTGATGGCAGCCGAACTTCAAGAAGACTCCTAGGGGAGGCAAAAGAATGGCCAAAATGATGTCAATGAAATTTGCATTGCCTTCCCTCATGATATATCTGAGAAGAATTCCACAACACAAACTGAAAGGAGAGCTCTAAATGGAGATCAAATCACATAGAAGGCCAGAGAGCTCTACTAGTTTGATCAAAAAAATTCATTATTTTTATGCGATATTGCTCATATTGTAGTTGCGACTCCGAAGGAAGGCTAACTTGTGCACACATGTTCAAGTTGTAAGGATAATATCTATCCTAACTTTATAATGCAAAAGACATAATAGTGGTAGATGGACTTGATTCCCACTGATAGTCGGCGAACATCCTATTGAAATGCAAACCCTTAATTGTTTCCAAAGAAGGAAACAATTCACAAATGGCTCTAGTAGCTCCTTTAGATAAAGAGCAAGAATCAAATCCCAATTTTTCTAGGGTTTTCTGAGATTTCAAGAGTGGTGCCAAAGCTCTGACGCTTTTCTCTCTCGATTTCCCAATGTCAAGAGTCAAGGATCTCAACATGCACCCTAAAGGATATGAGAATATTGATACAACTTCAACCGCCTCATCAATAGATTGACCTTCTCCTCAACCTTTCTCTCTGCTTCTCCAGTCGATTGGTTTGAAGGTGCTATTTCATTCCTATCAAGTTGCCAATCATCCTTATTTGCAAATTTCAATTAAAGCTGTAGGTAGCCTCTTCTAATGTTTGAGTAAGAAAAAACCAAAAGTTGTGAGGAAAAGAAAGAGTATAAACAAAAGACATGTAAGTTTTCTTTATGCCACATTGCTCAAAATGTGGTGTTTCAAGTTTTTTAAATATGCAAGTACTCAATAGTGTATTGTCTTGAAGACATGTGACTTATGAAGGTAGAACAAATGCTTGGTGGGACCTGTGGGTGTCGACTAGTTGGATTCAACTATAACAAAATTTTGAACATGTGTAGTAACATCAGATGCTGATTGGATATTGACTGGACCTGCAGATGAATAGAAAATTTACATGTGGCACAAATTTCAATGAGGCATAAGATGATGACACATGGCACATTGAACGATGGTTGTTAAAGATACAAGGAGGATAACCATGCGAAATGGCAACCAACCAATGTGGTGATGATGTGGTGAGTTGAGGTGGCATGATTACAAGATAGTGACATGGCATGATGACTAGATGCTGACAAGGATCAAGATGCCACATGCCATGTGGTTGCTATGTTGCAATGCCATGGCTTGATGCTTACTCATCATGCAACATGGTGACCAATGATGTGGCAGTGATGTAGAGTGATGACATGGCATAATAGGTAATCAATAAGGTGGGGACACATGGCACCTAGTTGGCATATGTCAGATGATGAAGCAGAAGTCAGCTAATCAGAGCATGACACATGGCAGGGCCAATCAAACCAGTTTGACTTGGATGGAGAAAAGAAGGGAAAAATCAAAGGCATGAAAAATTAAAATTTTAATGTTTTCTCTCTAGAAAAGTATGTGTAGAGAATTTTTAAATAAAGTTTGAATTAATCCTATAGTTTAAACTTTAGGAAAAGTCAAAATATATGTCTAAATGCAGTTTCAAAGCCATAGCAAGAGCTTGATTTTCAAAGCAAGATTCTAGGAGTTTTTGATAAGCCCATATAGGAGTATTATGTATTGCTAGAATCTAGAGAAAATAAACTTTTTGTTTCTGGAGTTTGTTTTTTCATAGGAGGTCACTGGTTAGAGTTATGCAAGGATTTATCTCAAGTGCCTAGTTTTCAGTTTCATTCAACTGGGGCAATCTAGATTTGATTTCCAGGGAAAGGGTGAACTAAATGAATATAAAAGGCAACATGAGTACAGTTATGGGCAAATTTTGTCACACCCAAATTAGTTGAATCAAGGTTTTATTAGCATTTCATGATGCA
This sequence comes from Cupressus sempervirens, assembly GCA_028749045.1. Taxonomy (NCBI): domain Eukaryota; kingdom Viridiplantae; phylum Streptophyta; class Pinopsida; order Cupressales; family Cupressaceae; genus Cupressus; species Cupressus sempervirens. The sequence continues at coordinate 914,022,499 of CM053787.1, read as the reverse complement.
TTTCAAATATTTTAGTAACATAAGGGTTTTCATCATTGAGGAAGAGATATTTTAGGTTTGTTACAAAATAATGATGAAAACCAAATCAGATCTCATGGGTAGAAAGATGAGAGAGGTTTTATAATAGCAAAGAATGGAGATTCAAGTGGACACATGTCATTTTGAGATCAGATCTAGGATTCCATTCTTCTTCTATATCTTTCTCATTCTCATCCATTATAAGGTTTGGTAATTTTCAAGGTGATACTACATTGTTGGTTCTAGTTTTGTTGTGAAACCACATTGTTAGATCTAGAACTATGATTCCACCACATTCTTCAGCATATTTCTCTTGTTTGAACAACAATAGTGAAGATAATATAGCTAGTTTTGATATACTTAGTGGTTTTATGAATTGTTTTACATACATCTGAACATATAGTTTCAAAGAAATGAATACAAATGAGCAAGAATTTATTAGTTTCATTTTGATTCTCGTCTCCTATCTCTATAATTTGCAATCTTATGTGGTTTAGGGACAAAGAACTAAGACCCATTTACATCCCCTTAAGGTTGTATGTTTGTTATATCTTGCTATTGGAACAAAGGGCCAAGTAAATGCTTGATGTGTTTGACAGGGTTGCTAGTTATTTTGAGAAGGATATTTCATGAGAATGAGGTTTTTATGAACACTGATATTTGATTCACAAAGTGATAAGACAGATCTCATATCCTAATGTATGGAATATGTCATTGGTATCACAAATGTATGTGATTCATTTTTGGAATTGCCCAATAGATAAGGCATTGATCAGCTATAGGATCAATTTGTTCTTACTACTGCATATTTGGGGTTTTGTTGAAATCAACATCATTAATCAAAATCTTTTCCCTTTCATGTTGAAGAGTTGAAAAGGATGCCCTCACTCAGCTTGTGGATTTCATAGAGTTGCAATTTGCTACTGCATATATTTGTCATTGCATGAGTATAGGAGAAATAAGGGTTTTATCTGCTTTGTTTAGATTCAGTATATGCTTTGACAACTGGTACCATATGAAGAATATAATAGGTACACCCGCCTAGGTTTTGCAGAGCTTGAAGTAGAAAAAGGCTCTAGCCTTATAGTTGGCCTGATGTCTGAAAGGGTACATTGAAAATGGGAAGTAGCCGCTCCTAGATGTATCTTGTTCTCATCGAGGTAATTTGAAACCATAGTGTTTCAAAACACCAACACAATGAGTGCTAAGTATTCCATTCATTCTCATGAGAGATGTGTGTTGCATAAAAATGTAACTAAGGAAATAACACTAAGAAACTAATGCACATTCCTACATTATCATGAAAAACCTCAAAATATGAAAGAAGACATGTAAATAAGCAACATGAAACAAAAAAGAGCATAAAAGAATTCAAAATATCACTATGAAAACCTCATGAAACCATCAAGTGTAGATGGTTTCCTTGCTCATGGGATGTGGTTGCTCACAAGTCCAGCAGCATAACAATAAGGTAGATAGTGCTTTTTTAAAAATGAGGAGAGGGTTCTCCTTTTATAGGAAAAAGGATGCAACAGACGACTAAGATTGAATGCAAGATGGAGGGCTAGGATCTCTCAGGATTGATGAGGTGTCCATGAGGTGGAGGCCAAGTAGACTCCACATGGATTAGGGTTTTGACCATTCAAAGGGGGCAATATGCTCACACATGTGTGAGCAACCTTTGATGGTGACATGATCAATGAGGTGTGAGAAGCATGGCTTCTCACACATGTGTGAGACAACTTGATTCTCATGCAAGAGGACAAGTGTGCAAGAGGTGTGAGAAGGCATGGCTTCTCACACATGTGTGAGACAACTTGACTCTCATGCAAGAGGACAAGTGTGCAAGAGACATGCAAGACATGAGGGATATGGGAAGTGTGAACATCTCTCACACATGTGTGAGAACACACTTAGGATTAAGAGGAGATTAGCTAGGATGATTATGCAAAGCAAACATGATTAGGAAGTGGGTTGGTTTAGCATGATGGGTTAGGTAGGCTAGTGAGGCTAGGTGAGGGTTAAAAGTAGGAGCCATGTGCTCAAATAGGATTAAATGTAATATTTAATTCCTAGTGGGATTAGGAAGGAGTTAATTAAGTAAATGAAGTACTTAATTAAAGGGAATGGGTTAGGATGCAAGGGGAATAGGTTAGGATTTAAATAAACCTTAGTTTATTTAAATCAAGGTAAGGAAAATGTAATTAAATAAATGCAAATTTATTTAATTAAAGTAGAGGAATTAAATAAACAATGAATATTTATTTGATTGGTCAGGAAATGGGTTTTGGACAAATTTAGGTGTCTACATTTTTCCCCTCTTTGATATATCATTAGTAATGTCATATCAAAGAAGAATAAAATATAGTGGCTAGGAGGATAAGACTAGTAGCGTGATGCCCTAATCATGGAAGGATGAGGAAGGATGACGAGGGTGGAAGGGTATGCCCCCTCGAGAGGACATGCGGGTTAGGAGAACACAGATGTTCTCTCGAAATGGATAGGAAGATGGAAGGGAGTTATGCTGCAATGGCGTGAACAACCTAAGTTTGATATTGTATTTAACACTACGCACCAAGGTATGAGGAACCAAGATGACAATGTGTCAAGTACGTGATAAAAAGGGGTCTAATACAACCATATGCCTTATGAAACCATGATATGGAAGACCATGATTCCTAGGACAATAGGATGCAAAGACCATGATACATGCAAAAAATGCTAATGCATACAAGTAATCAAGAAACCATGGACAAAAGACCAAAAGCAAACCACCATTTTGCCCCTAGTCAAGCTGAAAACCCATGAATGGACTGATTGATGATGATTGATTAAGGATGGCAAAGCTAATGCTAAGTGTAATGTACATCCAAGGATTGGGAAGGATTCATCCCATGATAATGATGTGTAAATATGGTCAATGGATTATCAGTTGATTGGGTCAAAGTGATGAATCGATTAGGGATTGATGTACAAGATTACAAGATTAGATTGATTGAATTAGTACTGATTGCACAATTGATTTTGTTTTTTTTATTTTTTGATTTTATGGTGGATAGAAGAATGAACATGGATGAGATTGGAAGAATAGATATTGATAGGATGAAAAATGATGAGAGTAGAATTGATTTGATGTGAAAGGATTAGAAGAATTGAAAAGGATTGAATTAGAGGGTAAATGAATTTGATTGAAGTGAGTTGGAAGAATTAGATTGAATGTGATATGAATGAATGATATGGATAGAAATGCATTGATTAGATGAATGTGTGAGAGAATGGATAAAATGAATGGATTGAATGAATGTGAGATAGAATGAATAGAATGGAACCAATGACAAGGGAGGGTCAAGGTATGGTAAATGGAGGAAAAGCAACGTGATGTTGGTGGGTGACAGGAATGGTAAAAGGATATGAGGGGCCAAATGATATGGGATTGGAAAATGCAAAACCAAGGACCATGTTTCGAAGGAGTCCAAATGCCCCATACCAAGGATATGAAAATGGAGGGAAATATGGGGGGAAAGGATGCATGGAAAAGATGCATGAAAATGGAAGGAGATATGGTGGGAAAGGATGCATGAAAATGGAAGGATAGTGTAAAGGCTAGTGGATGGAGGAAGAGAAGGCAGGTGCTCTTCCAAAGCATGTATGAACATTTTGATATTGTGCCTCTAGTATTGATCATGATCATGGGAATGCAAGCAGAATGAATATGGGATATGGGAGGGAGGGATGGAAAAGGGATGATGATATGAAGAGTATGGATGAAATGTGGGATATGAAATGGATGAAAGGTATGGGATAACCAAGATCAAGGACATATGAAAAGTGGTATGTTATGAGTATGGATGGAAAAATGGATGAAATGAACATGACAAGAACTATGAAAGGGAAGATATGAATAGGATGTCAAGATCAAATGCATGAAAGGATGATGGAATCATGTAGGAAAATGTACGGATAATGAGAAAGGGACATGGAAAGTGCATATGGATGGATGAAAGAAAAGTGAAAGTCAAGATAAAGATAGAAAAGGGGCTAATGAACGGTAGAGGGAAGGAGGGAAGATATGTATGGAAGCTTCAGTATGGATGGAGCTTGCCCCCAGTGTAGAGTGCAAGTGGAAGAGGAAAAGTGAATGGATGGATAAGCGGATGTGGAAGACTATGGATACATGATCGGAAAATGAAGGGAGGACTCAAGCATCTATATACGTTGATGGTATCCCTTGATTTTATTTTTCCTTTTTTCTTTTTTATTTTCAAGGAATTTTGATTATTTGCTCATAGATGTTGATAGGGTAGTGAACGGAGGAAAATGGCTTATGAAAAAGTTTGGATTAAGGGATTGGAGTGGGTGGGAGGAAGACATGGTTGATAGATTCTAGGTTGGAAGACTTGTGAATGGGTGGATGAAGGAAGTGGAAAGATTGTCATTGGTACACACCTTGAAGGGTGATGGAAAGGAGGAAATTGTGGAGGATAGGTAGGGGAAAGTTTAAATTTTGGGATAGAGGGACCCAAAATGGATGAAGGAGGTGATGGATTTAGGATGGTGGATTTAGGTATATAAGGACCCAAAATGGAGATGGAAGATGGAAGCGTGGATGGATTATGAATGCGGGAAGCCTTTGGATTAGTAAAATTGGATGTCATTTGGAATCTTTCTTTGAGATTCATTGCTACATTAAGTAGCTTTGGTATCCACAAAATTTTTTCATTTTTGATTTTCAGCCTTTGTGGCCTTTTGATTTTGCTTTGGATTAGATTTTTCTTTTCTTGGACATGTCTTTTAGAGGGGACATGTTGATCCTTGGATTTTTTTGGATTTTTGGCTTTATGCTCATTTTCTTTAGCATCCAATTTGCTTCCATTGGCTATGGTATCGGTGCATGAAGGGAAATGAGATGGAGAGCTTATGGATTGTGAACGTTGGAATGAAGTCAAGGATGTGTGCCTTTGTTGATCTTTAGGAGGAGCGTGAGGGGATGACGTGGAAAAAATGGATAGGGTGGATGGATGTATGTAATGACCTAAAATGGAAGGAAGGGATGAAGGGTTTGGCTTTGGAACATAGGGACCTAGAATGGATGGAAGATAAGGACCTAGAATGGACTTGGAAGATGAATGATGGGAAGCTTTAGGTTTGGATGGAGGAATTTTGGATTTGGAAGGAGTGGAAGGCATACCAACATCTTGAAAAATTGTTTCATTAATGGGATACTTATTATTTTCAATACAAGATGCGAGTCTAGGTATATGGGGTTCATGAGTCGATTGGATAGGTGTGATGGGATCATGTGGAGGATTAGGATCATGAAGGGGATTATGAGGGATAATAGGATCTTGGGATGGGGTGGGATCATGAAAGGCAAATGAAGGGGTGTGTTGATCTTGACTTAGAAGAGGATCATGGAGTGGAGTGCATGGATCATGAGATGGAATAGGATCATTGAATGGAGTGGAGGGAATGGAGCCATGAGATAGCATGATTTGATCTTGACATGGAGGAATATGAGTGGATGGAGTGGAAGGAACTTCTTCATGAAGTGGAGGATCTATGGAGGCTAATGCTTGAGATGGCGTGGAATCGGTAATGTGTGCAGTACATGAAATGCCTTGATCTTGATTAGGAAGGGAAACCTGAGATGGACTAGGGGGGATAAATGGATCTTGAGGGATAGGGGAAGGATGGGATGGAGAAATGCTCGGATCTAGAGGAGAAGAAGCATCTATAATGTCATGCTTTGGAGGAAGGTCGTGAGATAGAATTGGGGGTATCACTTTGGGTGATTGGATTGCTTTATCTTGTTCTTTACACTTAGCCAAGAGTGATGTGAAAAAACCCTTACGAGGTGGGGATGATGTGGATTTTGGAGGATTAGAAGTGTGTGAAGGTGTAACTATGGGTGGGGGATTGCATGGAGGGTTGGGGTTGGATGGGACATGAGGACTATGATCTTTGAAACATGGGGGAAGAGGACACATGGCATGGAAGGCAACCTCTTTTTGTTGACTTGCTAAAAAATAATTCTTCAATTGTTCCATTTCCATGGCAAGGTCATTTGTGTTTGAGGAAGTGTGTGGGCTATGAATAGAATTTTATGTAGCGTAAGGATAATGAGGTGGATTTCCCTTGTCAAAGGTAGAGGAATAATGAACATGAGGTGGATGAGAGTTGGATATGAAGTGTTGAGGATGGATTTGATATGCAGGTTGAACAGGAGGTAGAACTCCATATTGTCTTTGAAGATCGTCAACCATTTGATTAAGCCAACTCGGATCCATAGATGTTAGAAGAAGAAAGATGAATGATGAAGGAAATATGAACTTAGGACTAGGAGCAAGTTTGGACTTTGACTTGATTTGAATTGGATTTGACTTGATATTGATTTGATTGAATTTGATTTGATTTGATTTGATTTGATTTTGATTTGATTGGATATGATATGATTGAATTAGGGTTTGATTTGATTTGATAAAAACCCTATCAGATTGCAAACAAGTGAATGCGAGATTTGAATTAAAGTCCAATGTTTATGAAAATGCTCCTATGACCAAAGTAGAAAGATGCAATGCAAAGTTGAATTAGAGGAAGACAAATGAAATTAGGAAGATGGATTATGGAGGAATATGTAAATGGATCGAATTAAGAATTGATTAGAAAAGAATGAATTTGACAAGGGATTGGATTAGAAGGATAATGATGTGGAGGATTGAATTAAGAATGCATTATGAAATTGGCGGAAGAAATTGAAGCTGGATGATGATGAAGCATGACTAGGATGAAGATTAGGAAGTAGATTGAATGACAAGGAAATGATGTGGACAAATAGAGATGATTAAGATGTGGAGGAATGGTTTGAATGATGAAGACTAGATGGATGAGGGTGATGACTGTGATGGAAAGAAGAAGTGATGTGGAAAACTTGACTAAGAGGTCTTAAACCAAGACTTGTTTTTGTTGTTTTTGAAATTTGTTTTTGATTTTTGAACTTTTACAATTTTTTGGATTTTTATGTTTTATGATGTTTTTGGATTTTTAGGTTTAAGATGCAAAATATATACAATGAAATATGTACAAGGCAAGTGTGTTTCAAACACTCAAGAATGTCAAACACACCAACAATCCTATAAGGTTTTGACTAGGATGTACAAGGATCAACTAGAGGGCATCCTCGATATACGCAAGGTATGTGAGGCCCAAATCTGTAGATGAAAAAAAATACTACCACACAGTCGGGGGGAGACGGTAACTCAAATCTCCTCCTTCACTTCCCAAAGGTATAAAGTTCTTTGGGGCCTAGCCAAGAGTGACAATATTTTGCTTCCAAGAGAGGTGTCTTTCGATTCACCTTCTGATTTTTATACTCCACCAAAACACTGGAGTTGAGGTTGTCCCAAGGGGTGATGAAATCCCTAAGCAGGCCTCCTAAAAAAGAAAAAACAAGACCACTTATTTCTTGTGCACCCAAGATCACCCGAAGGCTCGAGGGGAGAGAATACGTAAGTGGCCTTGGGGTTCAAAAAGACACGCGTTCGTTTCCGATGAAGCTTTAGGTTTTGTAATCTACTTGAAGAAACACGTGTTTAAAGCATACAATGTTCTTTCCAACTTGAAATCGTCGTCAATGTAAATGAAATGTGGATTCGTCAACAAGAAAGTAAATCAAGCGTGTGCATAAGCAAAATGTTGAAAATGAAATCAATTTCCCTTAAGGCATTCAAGATTGTGTGAGTTCATTTTAAGCACCAATTCCAAATGTTTGCTAACCTAAGCATACATGTCCATTCCCTTAAGGCATTCAAGATTGAATTTGATTGTTTTAGTGTTTAACCATGCATTCAAAGACGAGTGTTTAGGCATACAAGTTCATTTTCAAAAAAAAATTGACACAAAAATTGGCAAGAAATATGGTTAGGGAGAAAATATCCCTGCAAAAACACAAGTTAGGGCAGCAAAAATGTAGGACAAACGTTAAACAACCCTGCAATGAAAAGGTTAGCATAAAGTTTTGTCTTTGACAGGAAAAAAAAGATCTAAACTACATCAAAATCTCATGAAACCAATATCAACGCAACGGGCTCGTAATTAGCTTTTCGACGATATTTCATTTTGCAAAAATGGAGCTCGTATGCTCAAGTTATGAGCAAAAAACCAAAGGTTGCTTCTTATGGTCTAGAGGGACATGTGGATTGCTGATGCAGTGCTGACATCAGTGACCTGCGAGCAAAAATTTGACGGTTAGGAGAACGTCAAGCAATTTTTTTTTGTTTTTCAATGTTTTTGCTTAAAAAAAGTGTCTAGATGATTGAGAAAAAGGATAAATTTGATGTCTTAAAAAAAAATGGAAAATACAAATTGTTGTTTGTTGTTTTTTTTTTTTCAAAAATTATTTAATTTTTTTTTTGGTTTTTGAGTTTTTAACATAAGAAAAGTAAAAAATAAAATAAAAATAACAATATTAAATTTTTTTTAAAGAAAGGGAAATGGGCGAAGGGTTGTTTAAAAAGCGACCGAGGAGCAACTGCGGCCAAAGTCGTAGGGGCCGAATGTTATAGAGAGCAGAGCGGAGGGTTGTGGTGGCAGCAAAGGCTGCGGGTGATGAGAAAGTGGGGCCACAGGAGGAGGAGGTACCGGCGGCCACGGAGGAAGGGTTGCGGGAATGCAGGGGGGGTGGCTTAGCCGCAGTGGGGTATTGCAGGGGGGATGCGTCGCTCGCGGGGTGGACGCAGAGGGTTGGACGAGCAGCGGCGCTGGAGAAAACAGAGCGGGGGAAGCGGTGACTGAAAAAACATAGGGAGGCGGTGGTGAGCGAGGGTTATGGGCTGGGCGGCGGCGAGGGAAGTGGGGGCCGTCGCAGGTGGGGAAAACAGCAGCGGCCGAGCTTGGGGGGAAGGCAGTCGCGAGACGGGTGGGTGGCGACAGGGGGAAGTTGGGGTTTCTACCGTGGCTGAGCGGGGTGTTGGGATTACAGTAGAGGGGGAGAAGGGGGAGCGGAGGAGTGATAGTGGGCCGTGGACTAGGTGGCACAGGATCTCAGGGGGTGCAGATGCCGGAGGCTGCGGTTGCGGCGGTGCATGGGCGGTCGAGAAGTGGACGAGGTGCCGGGGAGGAGATTGCAGGGAGGTGGCCGCAGTTGCAGGCAGGCTGATGGAGGAGGTGGTGCAGGGGCGGTGCTCGCGGGCACCCAACCTACACTACAAAAGCAAACTTAATTATTATTTTTTTTATTTTTGAATTTTTATTAATTTATAATATTTTTCAAAGATTTTTGATTTTTTTAAACTAACATGAATCACAATTTTTTTTCTTTTTTAAATTTTAAAAACAATTTACATATATATATGTTTAGAATGCATAAAGAAGACAAATGAAACAAAAATAAACTCTCCCCTCCTTTTTTTTTTTTTGCTTTTTAACCTATTTATCTATGAACAAAGAAGGAGTAATTTTTTTTTTCTTTTAAATTTTTTTCTAATAACGAATATTTAATGCATATGTATCCTAGAACTTGAAAATAAAACCATAAGCAAAATATAAAGTGTTTTATGTCAAAAAACTTCCCTTAGGTCCTCCAAATGTAATGATGGGCTCCTTGACTCGATTAGAGGCTCTTCATGAAACTTGATCTCCAAATGCAAGCCTTTAACCTACAAGCTTGAACACTCACAAAACACTCAAAAACACATTAGATGGTTAGTTCGAACCCGTGAAGTGGGTCCCACCGGGTGTGCCAAAATGTACTGCATAAAAATGTAACTAAGGAAATAACACTAAGAAACTAATGCACATTCCTACATTATCATGCAAAACCTCAAAATATGAAAGAAGACATGTAAATAAGCAACATGAAACAAAAAAGAGCATAAAAGCATTCAAAATATCACTATGCAAACCTCATGAAACCATCAAGTGTAGATGATTTCCTTGCTCATGGGATGTGGTTTCTCACAATTCCAGCAGCATAACAATAAGGTAGATAATGCTTTTTGAAAATGAGGAGAGGGCTATCTATTTATAGGAAAATGGATGCAACAGATGGTTGAGATTGAATGCAAGATGGAGGGCTAGGATCTCTCAGGATCGATGAGGTGTCAATGAGGTGGAGGCCAAGTAGACTCCACATGGATTAGGGTTTTGACTATTCAAAGGGGGCAATATGCTCACACATGTGTGAGCAACCTTTGATGGTGACATGATCAATGAGGTGTGAGACAACTTGATTCTCATGCAAGAGGACAAGTGTGCAAAAGGTGTGAGAAGGCATGGCTTCTCACACATGTGTGAGACAACTTGACTCTCATGCAAGAGGACAAGTGTACAAGAGACATGCAAGACATGAGGGATGAGGAAAGTGTGAACATCTCTCACACATGTGTGAGGATTCCTCACACATGTGTGAGAACACACTTAGGATTAAGAGGTGATTAGCTAGGATGATTATGCAAAGGAAGCATGATTAGGAAGTGGGTAGGTTTAGCATGATGGGTTAGGTAGGCTAGTAAGGTTAGGTGAGGGTTAAATGTAGGAGCCATGTGCTCAAATAGGATTAAATGTAATATTTAATTCCTAGTGGGATTAGGAGGGAATTAATTAAGTAAATGACATACTTAATTAAAGGGAATGGGTTAGGATTTAGATAAACCTTAGTTTATTTAAATCAAGGTAATGCAAATGTAATTAAATAAATGCAAATTTATTTAATTAAGGTAGGGGAATTGAATAAATAATGAATATTTATTTAATTGGTCACGAAATGGGTTTTGGACAATTTTTGGTGTCTACGAGATGTATTTGTGTGAATCACTACTCATGAAACATAGGTCAATGAGTTTGACTCAAAAAGCTACATAGTTGAATCTTGATAACAATATAAAAAATCTAAGGTAAATAACTGATTAGAAGTACTTCAATAATCATCACCTTACATAAGAGAGTTAGTCTAGGTAATTACAATAGATCTATGAAACAAAATGCAAGAGATTAAAGTACTTAGCCTTGAAACCTAGTTGGAAGAGTGATGCTAAATTTTCCGCACATAATTATTTTCCTCAATACGATGATGTCATAATTTAAACTAGCCCTATGGATTAATCTTGAGCATTATGAGCCCACATGGAATTAGTTATGTAGTATATGAATGATTGGAAAACATGTGCTCATGGAAATTTTCTATTGCTATTTAAATATGTCAAGGAGTTGTTTACAAATTCATTTAAGGAGTTTGTTCACTTGATATGTAAGCGAGATCAAATCTGTGGTAGATGAAATTCTTTGGTCCCTTATACACTCTAGTTGCTCTATTCTTACCCCCCAATCATCCATTTTTTACATCAAGATGAATTTGTTGCAAATTGAGGGTCTTTAAATATCACAACTGATGATCAATAAAAAGGGGTAGTAAAGTCAAGATTTAAATTTTAACATTTAAATTTTAGGGTTCCACTTTACAAGATATAACTAAGTTGGTCATAAATAACACAAAAATGCACCATAAGCACAAAACAATAAATGTGAGAATATAGATTAATATACAAAACAAATTTAATACAAGAATATATCAGAAAGCGTCAAATTTTAAATTTGAACATTTAAACTTTAGGATTCACATGACAAGATTGAATTAAGTTGATAATAAGTAATTAAAAAATGTACCATAAGAACAAAGTGAAAAATAATGAAAATATAGACAAAACATACAAAAATGTATCATAATTATGAAGTAAAAAATTGTGAAAATATAGGCAAAACAATATAAGAATGCATCACTCAATAATATATTAATACATTTAAAATTCAACATCAAGATAAACATAAAATTAAATTAAAAATACTAATTCAATATGAAAAGAATTAATAGAAAATATTGCATTTAAAATTAAATTTGAGTTTGTGGACAATTTCGAAATTTGCTAATTAAAAGAGAGAATAAATATTAAACATCTTCACAAAAAGAACAAGCTATAATAAGAGATCAAGCTGGCAATTTTAAGTGGAAGGGTTTTAGGAAAGTAATCGCAACTGCGTTAACATGGAGAAACCACAATTTTCGTTGGATGTTCTGTTTGATGTCTCCTTTTAAACTTTGACCGCGTGAGGGACAAAGTGCGTTGGATTTTGAACCACAAGACTTGAAACACAGGAAGAGATCGCTGACAATTTCTTTGACCATAAATGCAAGAGATCAGTAAATTACAATAACTATGGACATCACGCCATCAGAGCAGTTAAAAAGCTTTCAGAGGCCCTGCAACGAAAACCCACTATGTCAGATCGGAATTTATCCCTGCATTTTACAGGTATGGGAAATGCAGAATTTCGCTCGTTTACCTTTAAACTGCATTTCAATTTACATTGACAAAATGGTTGTCTCCATTTCAAACCATCCATTCATTTGCCCATGATCAAATCGAGATCCGTGATGAAATACTGTGTGTTCGCTCGGACTCAGTTACGAGATAAAATTGTAGGCCCTAATTGTGTCACTCGTGGGGGGAATGTTTCTTAAAACCAAAGTTCGGAGCCCATGATGGCTTAAGTTTATCTGATCATGATTGGTTGAGAGCTGTCGTTAGCTTAATGGCGGCGTATCCATTTGGGTATTATTCTTTTCCGTTAGAAGCTTGTGAGAGGTGTAGATGGTTGGGTTTCATAGGAATTAAGGTGCTGACAAGGGGAAGCATTTAAGGTTAACTTTTTTTCCAACCAATTAAATAAGAAATATATGCATTGTAGATTGGATGTAGGGAAACAAAGTAGGAATTTTTTCTAATGAATATAATGACTTCATGTACGTTCTATATGAGGTTGGAGACAAGTTTCCTGGCAGTTTCGGTAATTGGAAAATTTAAGTTCGATTGTTTTGGGCTTAAAGACTACTAAAATCCTGAAAAATATTCCACAGAAAATGCACTTGGCCAATCTCAAAGAAGATAACATTTGATGAAGTTTGTAAATGAATTAATTGCGTGTGCCAAAGGGAATTTCTTTTGTTTTTGCTTACAAAAGTTGATTTTCTATTGTACTGGATTTTACCAGAGTGATGGCAGTGATGATATTTACAGAGTTGTATGGTAAATCATATGAATTTTTCAATGATTATGTCTAGCAGGAGCTAGTTGAATCTATTGCTAGAACAGTGAATAGTGAAGAGGTATGATCATTCCAAATCCCTTTGCCAGAGGGGTACGGCTTTCTTTTTTCTTTTGTTTTCAGAGATGGTTTAGCATTCACCCCTGCTGTCACATCATATGAATGCAGATGCATGATGGAACTAAGAGTACATTTTGGCTTAGGAGCTACTGATTAAAGGGCTTATATTCTGCAAAATTGTTCTCGGACTTGCATCCAATTCCATGTAGAGTGGGTCACATTGACATGGTAAGCATTCTCAGCAGGGCTTGAACCATGATAATTATACCAGATGCTTTGCCTTATGACCAAGCTCTGGTCCACTAGACTATATTGAATTGAACTAGCTGGTCCACTAGACTATATTGAATTGAACTAGCTACTAAAGTTGCAAAGATCTTAAGCCATTTTTACGATTGTAGATCTTGGAAGTTGATATAAACACAAAAAAGTGGTAAAAATTGATGTATCTGAAATACATCTTTGTAATCTTCTTTTTTGTTTGTTACACAAATATCTGAACTTTGAAATTTCTAGATATAAACTATGAATTGAAATACTCAAATAGAATTAATTAGTAAATAAATATGATTCTAAATAACATTTCTAGATAGTGCATGAACTGATAAGATGCTTTCCTAAGAAGGTATGGCTACCAACTCAGGCTTAATCCAAGAGCAGTATGGGAGCTGCATTTACCAAAAATTGTCTTTCAACAAGCTCCTGCACAGTAATACTCCTGCATAGATAACACATTTGCATTTCAGAGTCAAAGATATCTAATAGATTCTGCAGGATTAAGGCCTTAGTATAGCTCAGCTAGATTTGTGTTTCCACCTGTAGGGCCAGTTTATTGTAATCACTGATGTGTACCTGAGTGCATCTGGACATAATTAGCACAGTGAGCATGACTTATTTTATCATCTGCATACCTATCAATTGTTTTAATAATTAATCTGTTTCTAAAGCTGATAAATTCTAGCACAGTTATATAGGAGCGTGAACATTTAACAAGCACATCTCCCTTGGTTTTCATTACAGTCCCCTCTGCTTGAATTTATTTCCTCTAAAAGAAATTGGAGAGATGAACCATCGTAGCATTAGTTGGGATTGGGATTGACTCTGCAAACTACTAACAAAAAACTTGGGAAAATATCAGAAAGTTGAAGAGCACTGATAGATTCATAAAACTGGGGAAAAGGATTGTTTCTGTTATTTCAAGCCAAATAAAGAAAACTGAACAGTTTTTTTTTTATTTGAAGAAAATAAAATAAACAAAATGATGCTTTTCCATTCAGAAAGTGCCTGCCGCCAAGCCGAAATTAAGGACTTTAAGGTGACACAGACCTTCATGGCATGTTTCATTTTTCATGATTTTTCTGTTTGTAACCAAGCTCCAAATCCTTCATAAAAGGCAGGAATTGAGACCGCCTTAACAGAAGGAGAGTTGAAGGGAAATTTATTGAAGGACGACAGCCCTTTAGTATACTGTAATTGATATAATATTTAGCTACTCTATCAAAATACAAATCTGGCCTGGAATCCCAATCTGCACTGTAAAAATGATTTTTCATGATTTTTCTGTTTGTAACCAAGCTCCAAATCCTTCATAAAAGGCAGGAATTGAGACTGCCTTAACTGAAGGAGAGTTGAAGGGAAATTTATTGAAGGACGAGAGCCCTTTAGTATACTGTAATTGATAGAATATTTAGCCCTTCATGGTGCGTTTCATTTTTCATGATTTTTCTGTTTGTAACCAAGCTCCAAATCCTTCATAAAAGGCAGGAATTGAGACTGCCTTAACAGAAGGAGAGTTGAAGGGAAATTTATTGAAGGACAAGAGCCCTTTAGTACACTGTAATTGATAGAATATTTAGCTACTCTGTCAAAATACAAATCTGCCCTGGAATCCCAATCTGCACTGTATAAATGAGGTCCAAAGTGAAAAAGAAATTGACTTCTAGAAAATAGACCTGATTGACTAAATCAAAATTTTCTATAATATAATGATTTCTGAGAAAATTGTAATTTATGTGTCAATTTTTTCACTTCTAAAATGTGTTGCTGGTGGGGAAAAAATAAAAAACTGGATTGAGATGGGGTTGCAAAACCCCTGAGCAGCGATTTATCTGTTTTGTTTTTGGTTTATGCTAAAATGCTGCCATTTACTGTTGCTTGCTTACATCATCAAGGAAAACAATATCTTCTAATTTTAAATGTCAACACCATGTGAAATGTACATCTTCTTTTGATTAGCATTGCTGTCTGAGTCAGTTGGCCAAAGACAATAAGTGTAGATTCTTCAAAGTTCGAAACAAGTTATACTGATGATTCCAACATTCTCCTTAGAGATCTGTGAGAACCTTTAAATTTCTTCATCCATGTTTCTTGCATTATTAGAAAAACAATTTCCTCAATTTTTGAATTATTGATATCCAAGAGGAATTTACTGCTTTATTTACTTTTAACTTTAAGAATGGATCTAAACGATACCCCAGTTTTTCCTGCATGATATACATTTCAAATTTGGCACAATATGGAGTTGATTCATTGTCTCTTTCAATCAGTCAGTTGCTTCAACAAGTACCACCTGTAAAAAATGATTCATTGTCTGTGTCTTTTTCCTTTTCTCTCAAAGTTGTGGCAGAGAGAAAGAAACTAGATGAAAAAGAGTTATTCAATGTTGAATTAGTATTTACCTAAGTAAATAATTGATCAGTTACTATGCCATTGTAATCTAGCTAGTACATCTGTTGCATGGTCCTTTCCCTTGTTGGCCATTATTCAACACTCTAGCTGATGGTGGGATAACATCATCTGCAAGAGTTTCTTCAACAATTCTCCATATGGAAGAAGATTTGTCAAACCAATTGTCTCAATCTCTTTATCTTATAAATGCACGGAGATTTTGTGAAATCAATCAATGGAATAATTGCATCCTTCTAAACAACTTCTAGACGATCATGATCACTTGATTGAAGTTTTCAGCTTCATCTTTTTGGCCTCTTTTTTTAAAGAACCAAGGACTATTATTGGACCTTAAATCATTTCCAACTGATTCATTCATCAAATTCTTTCCCATTGTTGCTTGTAGCCTCCATTTTTAAAACCTTCAGTTCTGAGAAGCACATCTTTAGATCTTTTATGTAAAATTTCACATAATACTGAAAGGAAAGGTCTTCAGCAGATTCCTTATTATAAGTATCCCATAAACCTGGATATCGACCAGTGAGAAACAAAAGACTGTTTAATTCTAATTTCTTGTAAAAAAATCTGCCATTGTTGGTGTCCACCAGCCACTGATAAGTTTAGAAGAGTGTGTTCATATCAATTTTATATAATTCTAAAGCTTAGAAACTGATAATAAAGAAAAGAATCACAGCAAAATTTGAAATATCTAAGGCACAGACATGTAAATTTTTTTTTTTTTACTTAAAAAAGCCGAACTCTAAAATTTCAGGAAATATTCAGAAAATCTGAAATATCTGAATACAGATGCATTATAACTGAAACTGGCATTTCTGGGTGCTACATAAATTGACAAGACACTTCCTAAGAATGTATGGGTGCCAGTTCAGGTGCAATCCGAGGGCAATATTGGGTGTTGCCCTTGGCCAGGAAGATTCCTTTGACAGGCTCCTACCCATTAATATTTCAGTCCAAAACACATTGTTTATTTTGGCCAGCTTCCGTCTTAAATAATTTGTTTCTCCATAGTTGACTTTTGCCAGTACACCTATGTTGGAATGCTAATGTTCAGCACAATGACACCTCCTTTAGGGTTTGTAACAGCTGTATTCTAAAAAATCTCCCTGTTTTCAGGAAATGGGAATTGGGTCTGGGCAAGTTGGTGTATGGAGTAGTAAATGCTGAAGCCTAAATTTTTTCAGAAGCAATTTTTGATTCTTCATATATTGAAAAACTGGATTTCTGCCATTAAAATGCAACATGGTTAATGATACCTAAGGTGAATGGACAGTTCAACTAAATCTAAAAGAATATCATCAAATAATACATCCTTAGCATATTTTTGAAGAGGTGCAAACATTTCAAAAACTGTTTGCAAAATGTTATGATCATAAAGCAAGCCAAGCATAGGTTTTACTGTTACAATAACTATGACAAGTAGATCTATCAATGATTGCAATGTGCTATTTTATATGTTGTGTTTTTACACATTTTCAAAAGTTCCCTATTCTGAGCATGTGTAAGACTAGTCAACCCTTGATTGTATGGAAATCATTTCAAGGCTGGCTGTTATTTGAGTTTTGTTGGATGTGCATAGTTTCTTTAATATACCCGCAATATCTATCAAAGAAAGTATTGTGCATTTAGAAATATTCGGTAAAGCATCATTATTTGAGTAAATTTATATTATTTATATCCTTTACATTACAATACCTTTGGCTCATCCCAAGGGAATCCTCCGCATGCTGGCAGTAGTGGACTTGGGTGGGTGTAATGTCCCCATTTTAGCAGTTGACCAAGTGTGTGCGCGTTAGCCTTGTTCTACATGGTCCCGAGGGCTAACGAAGGGTTTAATGGGATCTTGGAGTGTTTTGGCCTAGTCATTTCCAGTTTGGGCCAAAACGAAGTTGATTTACTCAGTTTCAGGCATACTTACTATTTTTAGTAAGTCGGCAGGACACAGTGCAGGTCAATTTTGGGAATTGGATTCGATACTCCTCGGTGAGAGCTTTCCGATGAGCTATCACTCGCATTATTCGGAGTCCGATTGCTAATACATTTTAATGCCTGAAGTTTTATTAAAGTAACGTCTAATTTAATTGTAAAATATTAAAGTGTTACTTTAATATTTATTTTATGGTGATGTGTACCCAAGGGAGACATAAGGGGTATTTTAATATATGTTTTATATTACACATCTTTTATCCCACATTGCCCATATGAGTTGAGGGGACCCGTGGGAATAGAATAAAAGGAAGCATTTGTGGCTTCATTAGGCAGGTTGAATATGAGAAGAAATTGGTGTGTGAGTTGCAGCTTTGTTCTTGGCATTTGAGGACGTCTATCCTCTCTTGTAACATTCTAGACGTCATTCCCTTGGGGTTTGACCTTTGGAATTCTTTCTTATTGGCTTCATTATCAGGCAGTTTAGTTGCATTTCCGGCTACAGGCAGATTTGATATTTTGCTCATATCTTCTTCACTACTTGTCCGACGCTTATGCCACTTGGAGGGAATGGTATTATGAAGGTAGTGGACTGATTGGAGGACAAAGTATTGTAGCAGCAAGTTTGTAAGCATGGGCTGGAGTATTATGACAATATTGTTGAAGTAATTAAGTTATAAGAGGTTTTAAGAAGTTGAATGCAAACTGTTTGACATAATTCCTTTCAGCAATTTGGTTTAGTTTCTGGGACATTCAGGGGTGCCCATTACAGTGGGATAGTTTTGGTGATGCTCAATTTACTTTTATTGTTTATAAGGGCCTTCAAACAAATATATTAATGGAGGTTCTTTCCATTTTGTATGTTGTTGAGCAATGTTGTGCTCTTGGCTGGCGCAAGATTATTCGTGAGGCCAATTCTTAGGTGGTGGTGACTTTGTTAACCAGGCAAGGGCTTGGAGGTGTTGTTGATGTGAGTTTTGTTCCACTACAACATGCAGAATCAACTACTTAATGTTTCAAGGAGAAACACCAAACACTCAATCCTCTCTTGATATAAGGTCATCCCTCATGCTAAGCTTGCAAAGGAAGATCATGAAATGTCTTCAAGGTTCCCTCTTAATTGTGGATTTCACTTAGTTTTATGATGTGATATTCTGGTTATCTCAAAGGGACTTATGCTATTCTCTCAATGGATATCAACTCTTGCACTTTGAAAGATTTGGCTCTACTATGAGCAATGAAAATATAGTTCAACTTTTCCACTTCAACCCCAACTTAAACGTCTAACCTCTATTTCTACTTCTACTATGAATGCAAGTAGTCATGGATGAACTCGGCTTCTACTAGATGTAATCTTGCCAGTGACTCCACCCTCTTGAGTCCTAGTGCAAACTTGTAAGGAACACTCAAACGGTTTTCAAATCAATGTCTCCTCTCCAATCCCATTAAATGGATGCAAACTAAAGATTGAATATCAATTGAAGTTAAGTGCATTCAATTGCCGACTTACCACACAAGGCACCCTTACCATCAACAAGAGGCTAGTGGCCCAGATTTGTTCAAGTCAAACAAGTAAACATCCACAACAACTTCCATTTAACTAAACTAATTCAACATGAAAATAAATCTACTCCAAGTGAAAGATTGAGGAAACCATGCAACACTCCAAAGCAACAACAAGTAATTCACCATGAAGAACCAACAATGAATTACCCATTACTTTGAAAGTATTTTAGCAACAATTTGATCAAGTCTCTCCGTTAGCTATCTTACTCTACTTTAGCTCTCTAATCTGACCTCCTAAACTAATTTCCTAAGCTCCTTCCTCTTGAATTCACCTTGCAAAACAATGGAGAAAAGCATTAAGTTTGTGAAAGAAATCTAAAAATAAATTAACATTAATAATGAACAAAATTTATCCCACTTAGCATTAAAATTCATTTCTCTCGCAAGCCTCCAATCTGCCCATTTGATTTGTCTTTCATTTTACACGAGAAAAATAAGGCTAAAAGGAAAGTGGGAAATTCCAAGTCAAGAGGATTAATGTGGTGGAAATCCTTAGCTCAAAGGATCTCCACCGGTGGAAATCCTTAGCTCAAAGGATTTCCACTAGTGGAAATCCACCAAATTCACTTGGGACTTCATTTCCATCCTTGGGCTGTGAAAATAATTCATGGCTGGCAATTTTGGCGATTATAGAGGATAAGAGTTGGCTGGTGGAAATACTTAGCGCTAAGGATTTCCACCAAATATGGTGTAACCTTCATTTGTCTTAAAACCTTCCAAATTGCATCATTGTTGCTCAATTTCATCCTAACTCAACATCCTCTACCCCTAATAGTTGTTTGAAATGCATTTTGGTGCCAAAACAAAAAGGGGTGGAAATCCTTAGCGTTAAGGATTCCACCAAGTATGATTTTCTCAAAATTTACCTCATTTCAACATTCCTCGTTCTTTTTTCACTCATAATGTTGTCCTCATTCCATAAATTGGATTTGAATGCCTTAGAGGGTGGTAGAATTTTGGGCTTGGGAGGATTGATGGGGTGGAAATCCTGTGTTAAAGATTTCTGCTGGTGGAAATCCTTTGTGCTAAGGATTTCCAAGAAGTTCACTTTTGTCACTTAAACTCCCAAAACTTGCCATTTCACCCCTTATGCTCATTCTTTCACTAATTTTCGATTTGTTATGCCTTAGCATGATCTTGCATCTCTTTTGGGTTGATGAGGAGAAGGGGAAAATCCTTAGCATTAAGGATTTCTACTGGTGGGAATCCTTGGCGCCAAGGATTTCCACCAAATTCACTGCGACAATTATCCTTAAGAAAAACTACCGTTTCCTTCTCTTCATCATTCAGCATTGCATTGATTAGTTTGTCACCGTAATAAGAATCCCTCACAATGCTTGCACATCACCTTGTCCAAAGGGGAAATCTTGAGATTTTTGGAGAAATGATAGTTGGTGGGAATCCTTAGCATTAAGCATTTCCACCGGTGGAAATCCTAAACTTAAAGGATTTCCACCAGCTATCATTTTCACCAAATTCACTTTGATCACGATCCTTCTCCCATCTCCCTAGCATGTAATCCTTTATCATTTGGACTAAAATCCTACCCATCCACTAGGACTTAGGCACCAAAACCCCGGACAAAAATAACTCCCCAGCGAGCCTAAATTACTCAAACTCACTCTTGGACTAAGAGAATTGAAAATGTTGCCAACTCAAGCTGCCCAAGACAATGACTCCCACATGCTAAAGCAAAAGAGGGGTTCCCCATTTGCAATGGAGTGATGGTGTGAAAACCACACAGCATGTGTTAACTGGCACTTAGCTATGGCTCTTAGACAGATACTTAAGTTGTATAGCTCTTTGGACTCTATTACTTTTACACACATCCTTAGGGAGGGGAATGGTGTTGCTGATTATTTGGCCAAGTGGGCCTCGGATCAAATGCAAGACTAGAATATAGTGGACAAGGGGCAGTTGTCTCCTGATAATCTCTCTTATGCTTGATCAGTTAGTGGATAGGGGCAAGAGTCTGTAGTGTTCTTCTTGCTGGTCGCTTTCTTTGTATCTCTCTTTTGTTTTAATAGTTTTTACCCCCTCTTTTAGTCAGAATAAAAACTCTATTTCTTGGAATGTTCTGAACTAGTGAATTTGTTTTGATCTTGTGTATGCATTTTGATTTAAAATGATTTCAACGTTTTATCTGAAACCACATTTTAATGTTTTATCTGGAACCACATACAGTTTCGGTGAATTGTTATGAGCTGCAGTTGTGTTAATAGTCTCACACTGATAGTTACTACAATTGGATGAGACATTTCCTTTCGGTTCTGAGTATGTTGGACCTCACAGCATGTGGAAAGGCTGCAGTTATTGTGTCAAGCATTCATAATTTGATATGGGGAACTTTCTTTATTGCTTCCAAACAAGGAAGATTATTGCTCTTTACATGTTTTATTTTAAAAAAGTACAATTGCAGACACCAGCACATTCGTGGTCGAAATGTCTAGGCTCAATTTTTTAAGTGATCACAATTTTTCCCATGTCATCAATTGAAATATTTTAATACTTCTCTTAATCAGAATTTCAGTTGCGAATAAATTGTAGATAAAATATTCTTTCCTAAAAAAATTGCAACTTTTCCCATGTTATTAGTAACTTAGTTGATATAACATAAAACTACTATTTATTAGCCTTTCAGTTGCAAATAAATATTAGATAAAATATTCTTTATTGACAAGGTTAGGCTGGTAAATGCTATTTCAGTCACTTTGTTCTTGGAAGTTTGGAACATAAAACATACCATAATTCCATTTTCAAGACATGATGTAAGAAACCTTGATCTGATGTATTTTATGTCACGTACAATCTTTGATTGGGATATTTGCATGTAGGTAGTATTTCACACACTTGTATAAGCTTTTGATTATAGACGTTAAATTCTAGTTCAATCTGTATTCAATTCCAGTTAAATATAATCTTTTGCTAGATTTTTAGTTTATGGTTTTAGGTTGCCCCATTTGTTTAAATCATCTCAAGATCACCTCCATGAGCAGGCATTATGTGAATAACTTTTTCCCTTATATATGTTGATAAGATTTTCAGGCCAAGGGAGCCCACTTAGCCCACAAGTAGCTCCGAGCATTTGTTAGTGGGGAACATTGAATTTATTCCAGCATTTTAAGCTTTTCATTGTCTAGCCTCTTCCCATTGGCACAGCTTCTGAAGCAGTTAATGGCTTATAACTCACCTGTGTTTCACCATTTTACCATTGTGGGATTAGTGCAGTTACAAGTCAGTCATGGTACAGAGTAATTAAAAGCTTGTACCGATTAGAGTCATTTTTATGTCTTCTTTGTGCGTTATGTCGAATTTGGCTTGTGGGTTTAGCACTTCTCTTTGATGGGAAAAATTGGCTGTTTCAATTAACTCAAAAGGTTGTGCATTCTAGTAGAGTGCCATTCTCCAGGATATGTGAGATTATTCAAGTCTTCTGCAATGATATGCTTTGATATTTAGTTTTACCTCATGAAACCTGTCTTTTACTGATTCACTATATAAACATTGTAAAAGGGGCCACTTGTCAAGTTTGTCTAATGGTTTTCCCAATGTAACTAGTTGATCTCGTTTTTGTATTGATTTCATTCTAGGTCAAATGCTTATTTTAAGGTTCCAATCTTGATTTATCATGTTCTGTTTTCAATATAATGTTATCTTCGCATAAACATTTTTGTACTGTTGTAACTGAATTCTCGTTTTATGTGAGACAATTGCCAGTTTTTGACAGGAGGTTAAATTTTCAGGTTAATTCAAATAAAGGCTGCACATTTTCCGTTTGAAAATGGTAAAAGAGCATTCATAGTTAAGATCAGTGAAGCGTACAGGAGGTACCAGATCAATGGGGCGTCCAAAACGGAAAACTGAAATTAAGGCAATAGAAGAAGAGCCCCAAGAATGTGGTGGAACACACAGGAGAGGAGCTTTAGCCTGTATGGTAAACTCAGAAGTGGGTTCTGTGTTAGCCGTTATGCGGCGAAATGCAAGATGGGCAGGCCGTTATATGGCAGGTGATGACCAGTTAGAACATTCACTTGTGCAAGCTTTGAAGAGCTTACGCCGACAAATATTTATCTGGCAGCAACCCTGGCACATGATTGATCCTTCTGTTTATTTGAAACCATTTTTGGATGTGATCCGTTCAGATGAGACAGGGGGTCATATTACAGGAGTTGCCTTGTCTTCTGTTTACAAGATCTTAACTCTGGAGGTTTTTGATTTGAATACAATTCATGTTGATAATGCAATGCATTCCATAGTTGATGCTGTGACAAGTTGTAGGTTTGAAGTAACAGACGCAGCATCAGAGGAAGTAGTATTAATGAAGATACTGCAGGTTCTTCTTGCTTGTATGAAAAGCAAGGCTTCTGTAGTTCTTAACAACCAGGATATTTGTACCATAGTAAATACATGCTTTCGAGTGGTTCATCAAGCTGGATCCAAAGGTGAATTACTACAGCGAGTGGCTCGGCATACAATGCATGAGCTTGTGAGGGCTATTTTTTCTCATCTACCAGAGCTTGATAATGCAGAGTCTTCTACAAAATCCGATGAAGGTGAGAGGTCTTCTGTCGATTCTAAAGGACATGTAAGTTAACCCATCCTTATCATTTTCTGGGGATGCTGGTGAAATTAACTGGATATACTGTCTTGCTTGATTTCTTTTGAAATGCTATACTGAATGTTGTGTTTTCCATAAATTTCAAGGGTATTTCAGTATATAGAGACAAATGAACATGCATCAAGCGGGTTTCTTTGTGTAGGTAGATGAGCTTGGCAGAGAATGCAGAGTTGAGGGCAGGCAGTTTGACAATGGAAGCACAGACTATGACTCTGCTGACATGTTAGTATCTGGTGTATTGACATCACATACTCCTTTTATGATCAATTCTTCCATGGAGTTTTCAGATGAAAAAACAACAAACAACAGAGTTAGCAGTAAAGATCTTGCTAATGATGTGCAGATTATGATAGAACCATATGGGGTTCCCTGCATGGTGGAGATTTTTCATTTCTTATGCTCTCTTTTAAATATAGTTGAGACTATGAGTGTAGGTGCCAGGTCAAATCCTTTAGCCTTTGATGAAGATGTTCCTCTTTTTGCTTTGGGGTTAATAAACTCTGCTGTTGAATTGGGAGGGGAATGTATAGGGAGACATCCAAAATTACTAGCCCTGATACAGGATGAGCTTTTCCGTAATTTAATGCAGTTTGGATTGTCATCAAGCCCTTTGATCCTATCCACGGTATGTAGCATTGTTCTTAATTTATATCATCACCTACGTAAAAAATTGAAATTGCAACTGGAAGCATTCTTCTCCTGTGTTATAATCAGGCTTGCACAAAGCAAGTATGGTGCTTCTTATCAACAGCAAGAAGTTGCAATGGAAGCATTGGTGGATTTTTGCAGACAGCCAACATTTATGTCTGAGATGTATGCAAATTTGGATTGTGACATTACTTGTGGAAACATTTTTGAGGATCTTGGAAACCTACTGTCAAAGAGTGCATTTCCTGTAAATTGCCCCTTGTCTGCCATGCACATTTTGGCACTGGATGGACTTATTGCTGTCATTCATAGCATGGCAGATAGGGTGACTGCAGCATCACCACTCCCTGAGCCTGTACCTGTGGGAGAGATAGAAGAGTATGTACCCTTTTGGGAAATAAATTGTGACAGTTTTGAAAATCCTGACCATTGGGTAGAGTTTGTTCGACGTAAAAAGTATGTCAAGAGGAGATTGATGATTGGAGCAGACCACTTTAATAGGGACCCAAAGAAAGGACTTGAATTTCTGCAAGGAACTCATTTACTTCCTGAAAAGCTTGATCCCCAAAGTGTTGCTTGTTTTTTCAGATATACTGCAGGTCTGGATAAAAACCTTGTTGGTGATTTCTTGGGTAACCATGATGAGTTTTGTGTGAAGGTGCTTCATGAATTTGCAAAGACATTTGATTTTCAGGAAATGAATTTAGATACGGCATTGCGGCTATTTCTCGAGACTTTCCGTTTGCCAGGTGAGTCGCAGAAAATACAAAGGGTCCTTGAGGCATTTTCAGAGAGATATTATGAACAATCATCAAAAGTTCTTGCAGATAAGGATGCAGCTTTTCTTTTGTCATATTCCCTAATCATGCTTAACACAGATCAGCACAATGTTCAAGTTAAAAAAAAGATGACTGAAGAGGATTTTATCAGAAATAATCGTCACATCAATGCTGGGAAAGACCTTCCCCGAGAGTATCTTTCTGAACTTTACCATTCTATTGTCAAGAATGAAATTCGGACATCTTATGAACAAGGTATAGGATTTCCTGAGATGACTCCCAGCCGCTGGATTGATCTCATGAGGAAGTCGGAGAAGACACCTCCTTACATTGTTTGTGATTCCAGGCCCTTCCTTGATCATGATATGTTTGCCATAATATCAGGTCCAACCATTGCTGCCATATCAGTGGTCTTTGACCATGCAGAGGATGAAGATGTTTTTCATGCCTGTGTGGATGGCTTTCTTGCAGTGGCTAAAATGTCAGCTTGCCACCATCTAGAGGATGTGCTAGACGACTTAGTGGTTTCTCTCTGTAAATTTACAACACTTCTCAACCCATCTGCTTCTGTTGAAGAGCCTGTTCTTGCCTTTGGTGATGACACAAAAGCAAGGATGGCGACTGTTACAGTATTTACAATAGCTAATGAATATGGGGACTATATTCGAACTGGATGGAGGAACATCTTGGACTGCATCCTGCGTTTACACAAGCTTGGTTTGTTACCTGCCCGTGTTGCAAGTGATGCTGCTGATGATCCTGATGTGTCAAATGATTCCATTCATGGTAAGACACTCTCAGGAACTCCATCTATATCTCATATACCTGTGGTAGGTACTCCACGGCGATCATCAGGTTTGATGGGCAGATTTAGCCAACTGTTGTCACTTGACACTGATGAACCCAGATCTCAGCCAACTGAACAGCAGCTTGCTGCACATCAACGCACAGTGCAAACCATACAAAAATGTCATATTGATAGTATCTTTACTGAGAGCAAATTTTTGCAAGCAGAGTCTTTACTGCAGCTTGCGAGGGCCCTTATCTGGGCAGCAGGTAGACCCCAGAAGGGTAGCAGTTCACCTGAAGATGAAGACACAGCTGTGTTCTGCCTAGAATTATTAATTGCAATTACTCTGAACAATCGTGATAGAATTATGCTTCTGTGGCAGGGTGTTTATGAGCACATTGCAGGCATTGTACAATCAACAGTTATGCCATGTGCTCTTGTTGAGAAGGCTGTGTTTGGACTGCTACGAATCTGTCAGCGTTTGCTTCCCTACAAGGAAAGTTTGGCAGATGAGCTTTTGAGATCCTTGCAGCTTATTTTAAAATTGGATGCCCGTGTAGCAGATTCATACTGTGAACTCATTACTCAAGGAGTCATGCGGCTTGTCAAGGCGAATGCTGGGCACATTAAATCTTCCATGGGCTGGCGCACTATTTCATCTCTGCTTTCTATTACTGCCCGTCATCCAGAAGCATCAGAATCTGGTTTTGAAGCATTATCCTTTATTATGTCCGATGGTGCACATTTAACACAGGCAAACTATGTTTATTGCCTTGATGCTACTCGTGCATTTGCAGAGTCTCGTGTCGGTATGGCTGACAGGTCTTTGCGTGCATTGGATCTGATGGCAGAATCTGTGAAATGTTTAGTCCAATGGTCAAAGATGTCATCTGGTGATCGGAAAACTGCTGGTGATTCTCGCGAGGATACCTCAAAGTCCTCTCAAGAAATTGGAGAAATGTGGTTACGGCTGGCACATGGGTTTCGTAAAGTTTGTTTAGAACAAAGAGAAGACGTCAGAAACTATGCTCTTATGTCCCTCCAACGGTGCTTATTGGCAGCAGAGGCTATTTCTTTGGCACCTACAATTTGGTTACAATGTTTTGACCAAGTTATCTTTATTATGCTTGATGATTTGCTAGATATTGCTCAAGGACATTCTCCAAAGGAATATCGCAACATGGAGGGCACCCTTCATCATGCAATGAAATTCCTTTCAAAAATATTTTTGCAATTTTTAGACATACTACTTGCCTTGCCAAACTTCCGAAAACTTTGGCTTGGGGTGCTCAGTCATATGGAAAAGTACATGAAGACAAAACTGAGAGGCAAAGGCAGTGAAAAGCTCCACGAGCTTATTCCCGAGTTGCTGAAAAATATGTTACAAATAATGAAGACTCGGGGAGTCCTTGTGCAAAGAAGTACTCTCGGAGGTGATAGCCTTTGGGAGCTTACATGGCTTCATGTGAAAGGAATTTCACCATCTCTTCAGACCGAACTTTTCCCAGATCAGGAGCAAGAGGGAGAGATGGAACCTAGATCTGATGAATACTCTTCAGCAGCTGAAACAATAAGTTCTGAAGCTGCCACAGCTGTGAAGTAAATGCAAGAGGGTTCTAATGAGGCAAAACAGATTAAAGTCATCAGATTGAGGTGCTAAATATGTGCTATTCGTAGAAGGTAATTTTTGCACATTATCATCATTGTGTTTTTATGGTAAAGAGAATTTGTATCATTTTTATTAATACTAACTTCAAGGAGAGGAAAACGTAGTTTTGCATTGTGCTGCACTTGTCTGCTTCTCCTATGCACTGGTGTTTTTTCAATGTCATACTCCATTTGACTTAACTGCAAACCTGGGTCAAAGGGCACTGTAGTAAACTATAAAAGATCATGCATTTTGGGTATCATTTTGAATAAATTAAATATGTGCTTTTCTTAGAAGGTAATGGTTGCACATTATCATCATTGTGTTTTTATGGTAAAGTAGAAATTGTATCACTTGTATTGATTCTAACTTCCAGGAGAAGAAAACATAGTTTTGCATGGCGCTGCACTTAGCTGCTTCTCATATACACCGTTGACTTTCCAATGTCATACTACATTTGAATTAAATGCAAACCTGGATCAAAGGACACTGTAGTAAACTATAAAAGATCATGTGTTTTGAGTGTTTTGAATATCCATCTATTCTTCTTTCAAATTAGTGGGTGAGATTTTCAATTGGTCCCCATGTCTAGCACTTGTGTTGTCTGATGTTGGAATCACACGTCTGGCAGATTTGTATCCCTTCAACATGTTAGTTATTGGAAACTTGGAGGTAATTTTCAGCAATTCATGCTCTTAATCTTCCATTAAAAATGAACTTAATTGCTTTAGTTTTACTTTGAGTCTTTGGATGGCCTTAAAGCTTCACATCCATATCTTTCGTTCTAAAGAGCATTTATGTAACTATCAAATCCTCTAAATATATGGTATTCATGTAACCATCAAACTTTCTAAATATATGGTGTTTTTGCTGTTAAAATTAGCGTTCTCCACAAGGGCACTGTAATTTGTTCTAGAAATCCTTTTTATTTCTGTTATTGTTTGCCTTTGTAGAGATGTTAACAAGGCAAGTGGACTGATCACTTCTTGTTCAATTTATCTAGCACATGTCATCTTGAGCCAGTAATGCTGCTGTTATTGTATCCCTTTTTACATGTTTTACCTAATGTGGTTTGCACTGCTCTGCAAAAAGTAATTTTAATTTCCAGTGTTCTGTAGTTTAAATGACTGATACCAAATGATCATATTAATATTTATTTTTCTATTGTAGTGTACGGTTTTGAAATTCTTATTTATTTATCATCTTCTGATATCAAACAACTGCATCAAGAATTTTTGGTTTCTTTTCTGTGATGTTACCTTTTTGCTCCGTGGCACACTAAGTTGGTCAGCAGTTAACCAGTACCAGCTCATTGCAATCATTTAGGATGCAGTGGATCTTTCTATTAGTACAAAGTGACCAAGTCTTCCTGTTGAATATGTTGATCTGGCAGTTAGGAAGTTGCTAAATTATATAAGGCTTTTGCATTTATATTAATATCTGTTAATGTTCTCTTAAGTACCTGTAGTTATTTCTAGTGACATAATACAGTGATTGGTTTGTTATCTGCAAGCAGTTTATGGGAGAGGTTTGCCAGTTAGAAACCTCTGATTATTGAATTGATTGTGCTCGATTTTGGATAGCATGACATGTAAGGTTGTTAGTAAACAGCTCTGTGAAGATTACTTGATTTTCAACTCCTTTTGCCAAGGAGAAAGGACAAATACTACCCAACAGTTGGAGGGATCACCATTGCATTGGTGATCTTGCTCTGTATTTGAGAGGGGCAGCTCCCTGGTATGATGTAATCTAACATTTGGGGATATGCTTTTTAACCAGAAAGCAGGAAAGACAAACTAACATTCACAACTAGTCATGTTTTGAATGTGACAAATATAGTTAATGAAAGAAAACCTACTAGCATCTCAACACACAGATTGATACACCAATGGATGGATTAATAACCTTTGCTTCTGAAATTTAGTAATACCCAGAAAGCTGCAACTGCTACTCAAATGAATATTATGTTCACAAAGGAAAACAACATCCAATAATACTCATTAAAGCTCAGAAAAAATAAATATTGAACTTATTCCATTCCATATGCACAAAGACAACTGAATCCTTCAAGGAAATAACAAACTTTATTGAACCTGCTCTAATTGATTCTCACTCTTGCATCAAAGTACGATGTGGATCAGAAAAATCAGGACTTCTCAATAGTCTCTTGGATACATACTTATAGCATCCAATTACATAACTGCCAATGTTACGTAACTTACATTTTTAAATAGTCTTTTACATTTAAAATCAATGTCCCTTTTTTAAAACATAGCGAAAAGGCTAACATTAGTTATCCATCTACTTTTGGTTCAGCCATTAATGCATTCCGTACTTCTGTAGTGGCGTGGGCAATTTGAATTATTTCTCTAACTTTTTTCTAGATGCGGGAACAAGTTCCCAAACTTTTAAGGTTAGTGCTTTTCACTTTCTTCATGCCTCATTTCTCTCTTCTTTTTCTTCTTTTTCAGGGATTTGTTTGGTTTTGCTAACTACTCAACTCTCCAACATAATTAGTTTTCTGCCTCCCTCAAGTTCCATCTCTTTTCTTTTGCCTTCGTTAGAAAAGTTCCCCTATATGGGGACTTTATGAACTTTTGCAAACTTTATTGGGAGTTGGACAAATTTTGCTAACTTTGTTGGGACT
The DNA here is from genome assembly GCA_028749045.1 of Cupressus sempervirens. Lineage (NCBI taxonomy): Eukaryota > Viridiplantae > Streptophyta > Pinopsida > Cupressales > Cupressaceae > Cupressus > Cupressus sempervirens. The sequence continues at coordinate 913,992,019 of CM053787.1, read as the reverse complement.
GTGACAAGTTTTGCTAACTTAGTTGGGAGTTTGACAAGTTATGTTGAGTCCACATTTTATCATCATCATTATATGCTCGAAACAAAAGATTTTTGGGAAGTTTGGAAGTTTGCAAAACCTATGGAGTTGATGGAAACATTGTGAAGAGCTGACACAAATGCAAGGATTTCAGCAAATACACTAGTTAGCAGATCTCGTCAGTTCCCAACAAAGTTAGCAAAATTTTGAAAAGTGCCGACAACCTTAGAAAAAAGTGAAGTATGGGAAATTTTGAGAAATTGAAATACTTGAGGGACTTTGTAATGACACATAAGCGAACCTCAAACATCATTTTTATCAAATGAAGTAAGATTTCAGAATGATGATAAAACTAGGATTACAAAAGTAAAAGGGATATTGAGAGGAGATGGGCACATCATTTTGAAAAATTACAAGCCAAAAATTTCATCATTTTTACCAAAAGTGGATGCTATTACAGAAGCTTGGTGCTCAAGACAAAAGCCTTAGGTGTAACAGTTGACTCTCATGAGAATGGAAACCTTGAGACATTTAACAGTATGAAGTGATAAAAGGGTCATTCTGAAGCATTCACTGGTGCAAGGTGACAACAAGGTCATCTTGAAGCATTCAGGAATGCAAGGTGACAAGAAGGATTATGCAGAGATTGGTGACAAGGAGTAGTGTCATATCCCCTTGACATATGCACGTTGCATTTATACACCACAATTCACATTTGCACCATATAACAACCCATCTTTCATAACTGCATTAGATAGCCATACTTCATTAATTTGACAACATCATCTCATGATTACACTACAACACACATTATCGACTAAGTCTATTAACACCAACTTAGTCAACTAAATATATCAGTTAAGGCCACAAATGTTAATCACATTTATGATGAGTCAACATCTCTAACCTGTGCCTTGTCATTTGAAAATCGATGCTATATGAAGGAATTTGAAGGCACTTTTGAAGACATCGAATATGTATCATCTTTTCCTTGTTATCCTGTTGGGTATACTCTGTTTAAACTTTAGATCCAACAACCTAATCAACTTACTGGTGCAAGTACAAGCACCAGACATCAGAAATGACATCGAAGTGATCACAAATTTCAGATTGTAAGTGCAAGCATCTATTGATAACCAAACACAACATTGATTGCTTCTGAACAATTACTCTTCGCTGCATAATATAATGAGCACATTAGACATCACATCATTGCTATAAATACCGTTTGCATATTTCCATTTTAAATCAGAGACAGCTTAATCGATCTATTATTGCAAGTGTCAGAGTTCATCTTTCATTGCAAGGATCCATTTTATATCAGATATTGCAAATTCCATGTAAGGTGTATTGAATGCATTGTGTTATCATATCAGACACCATGCTTATCAGATAGTTGACCTCTGTGCATATATATGTCTTCCATTGCTTGCTTAATTTAAACACTTTGAACAGCAAGAAAGGGAGATTGTAGTCCCAATATTTATTTGTAGCCAAAAAAGGGACATTACAACTAGAATTAGAGCCGGATTCTGCCAACTGCGGGAAAAATAGAATGGACCAATTTTGTGACAATTTCATTGAACTAATGAAAGAACAGAAAATCACACAACAACAAATAGAGCTACTTGTTCAAACATTGTAGAACCCAGAGAGCAACAATTCCAAGTAGTTGACAATACACAGACCTACAATGCACACCTTTGCTCCAAAATCAGAATTACAAATAGAAAAGGAGGCCATGTTCCCGAGGCTTCAATAACAGTTACGATCAGATTAGGTAAATGGAGGAATATAAGAAAAAAAAGAAACACTATAAAATTACATAGACTTGAGATTACAGTACCTACAAAAGAACTATGACCCAAGAATGAAAAAAGAGTTGGGAAATTGCTATATTTTTAAGGATACAACAATATCACAGCTTGTGCTTGGGTTCAAAAATTGGATACACATTTCCAATTTGCCACCCTACACTTAGACGGAGCAGCACATGAATGGTGGTACCATGACATGCTCACCATGAACCACTTACAATTAACCTCATATGCGAAATTTTATGAAAGGCTTCTAGAGCAACTTGATCATAAAGATCTTGAGCTCTGCTTTAAAGAATTATCCCTTTAAAACAAATAGTGACATTGGAAAGTTATATTGTAGAATTTCAGAGAATCTGTGTTAGTGAGAAAAATCTATTTAAAAAGGGTGATTGCCATTAAGAACCATTAAGAAAGCATGTGATAGGGACATTTATATGCCCGGCCCAAATCAGAATAATTCTAATGTCATTGAGAAAATCTACAATATTGAGGGAACAAAATTAAGTTTCATGTGTAAAGCATGATGGAAACCCAAACACAATTGTAGGGAAAAGGGGAAAGCCCACTACATTGAAGTAAGACCTCACAACCAAGAAGAAGAGAGAAAAGGCACCATTAAGAGAGCCAAGAAGGAATCACCCCAAGATAAAATGGATGAAGGGGGAACAACCACCATGTCAATCTCAAGATATAATGCCTTCAATGTTAAAGGACTTTTGCAAGGACCTAAAATCATGATACTCATTGATGGCAAGGCAACACATAATTTCATAGATGCAACATTAGTAGCCAAAAGGTCTTCACACAAGGGGTCATAATGGGTTTAAAGTCATGGCAGCAAATGGGTACCAATTATCTAGTACCACCAAGGTACCACAACTAAAGCTATAACCATTGATAACCATACAATCACAAATAAATTTTATGTTGTGGATTTGGATGAAACTAATGTTATCCTTGGGATACAATGGATGACATATGTTGGGAAGTCTTCCCAAAATTTTTAGAACATGGAATTTAGGTTTGAGGGAAATGGGAAGATCACATTTCATGGAACCTGTTGATGTGAATTTTGTTCCACTACAACATGCAAAATTAAATGCCTAATGTTTCTAGATGAAACATTAACTACTCAATCTTCTCTTGATACAAGGTCATCTCTCATGCTAAGCTTGCAATGTAAGTCATGAAATGACTTCAAGATTCCTTCTATTGTGGATACTCGATTAGTGAAATGATGTGATTTTTTTGGTAATCACAAAGGGATTTGTGTTATTCATTAAATGGATATTAACTCTTGCACTTCTAGAGTTGCCTTTACAATGTGCAATGAAAATATAATCATATTTTCCACTTTACTCCAACTTAAACTTCTAATCTTTCCTTCTACTTCTATTTCTACTTCTACTATGAATGCAAGGAATCATGGATGGATTTGGACTCTACTAGATGTAATCTCGCCAACCAATACACCCATCTAGTGTAAGCTTATAAGGAAGACTCAAATGGTTTTCAAATCAATGTCTCTTCTCTAGTCTGATAAAATCGATGCAAAGTAAAGATTCAACACCAATTGAAGTTAAGTGCATTCAACCATCGACTTATGACACAAGGTACTCCTACCATCGGTAAGAGGCTAGTCGCTTAGGTTTTTTCAAGTCAAGCAAATAAACATCTACAAATACTTTCATCCCACTAAACTACTTCACCATGAAAATAAATCTATTCCAAGTGAAAGATTGAGGAAACCATTCAACACTCCAAAACAATAATAAGTAATTCACCATGAAGAACCAACAACAAATTATCCATTATTTGATCAACTCTCTCCCTTAGCTAGCCTACTCTACTCTACCTCTTTAATCCCACCTCCTAAACTAATGAATTAGAAATGAGAAGGCCTTGGCCTTTTATAGATGTCTAGTTACAATGAAGGGCCAAGAATTACTCCCACAAACCGTAACTAGGTTTTCCAAATTTACAACCAATTACATGAAGGCACCACATCATGGACCAATAAGAAAATTACAATAATTTTTACAACCAATGAGAGAATAGGACACTTGGCATGATTTGATTGACTTTTCTTGAAATTGGAATTTTCTGATTAGAGAAGGCAACTCAGTGCTACCTCATAATCTTTCCCTTGTAGATCTTTTTAATCATTTGACGAGGAGAAGAAAATTCTAACTTTGATTAACTCTTTCAAAACTATCCATCTCCTAAGGATGATTGTGAAAGTCTCCTATTCCCAAATTGCTTCTTCTTTCAAGCCTTTTGCATCCTTTGAAATTTCCTTACAACTTTGACTTGGATTTGTAAACATGAACCTTTTAATCTTCATCCTTGAACTTAAACTTGCATTTTGAAATTGTAGTCTCTATTAAACTTCTTGAAGTCTTAATTTAGCTAGATCTATCATGCTCTTGCACTTGAATTGCACCCAATCTCAATATGAATTTGCATCTTGATAGCTTGAATTTTACTTCCCACTTTAAGTCCTCAAGCATCTCATAGCTTCCTCACTCCCCCTCCTGAATTCACCTTGTAAAACAAGATAAAGATGCATTAAACTTGTGAGATAATGAGAGGAGATAAAATAAAGAAACTTAAAATTTTAAAGAAGTATGATTCTTCTAGATCCCACCTCCTCCTTGCCATCATAAATCCTCAATTTGACTTGGATTTTAAATTACGATCAAGTAGAAATGATTAGGATTTTAACTCAAAATTAGCAAGCTAGCTTTTAAAATGCTTCCTCGTTAATGCCCTACTAAGATTTCCTATTTCTTGAATTTGAAAAGACTTTCCAAGATTCTCTTCATTAAAGAAAATTGAGAACGTAATCCAATTTGGTCTATAGCAACTGATTCACTTCCCTTTATTCCATCAAGACCCATAAAGCCCCCTAAATCATAAATTCATTTCAATAAGGCTCCTAATGAATTGAATTCAAATTAATTTTGATGATCCCTCAACTATTCACATCCAAAATTGCCTTAATTTATCTTAATCCTCCTTGGCTTGATCCTCCTCCATACCACAATGTTTGGCATTTTTCCCTAGAAAGAAATACTAAAATCCAGATTTGATCATATGGAAAATGCAATTAAATATTGAAAAGCTTCCACCATTTGTTAGCATCTCCTAGGGGTAATTTGTGTTAATTGTCTAAGGATCATTGTAGATGTAATAATACTACCATAATGTTTCGTATGCATTTTCCAAATGGCAGTGACCTCTTATTTAAATTGAGCAAAAGTGATGAAGAGACATGTCCCTTTACGAGACATGTCTACTCATTAATTAGATAATTAATATAATAAAACTTAATCATATATATATAGCCAACAAAAGCTACCAAACATCAACTCTCCCTCTAGCTAGGGAGGATAAACACAAGACAAATATTACACCATTGGTAATATTAGGCATGACAAATTTTAAGGACATCTTTGATAAGAAGATATCCATTGTTTTGATATCACATTTGATATCATGAGTATTGGAAGCCGTCACTTCCTAATAGAAAATTAAGCTATTGTAAGATCGCCACCTTTCAATAACTTCTACAAATGCAAGCGACATCATTTGGAAGCCGTCACTTCTTCATGATGTACACAGGGGGTAGGCCCATTAAAATTACATAGTCACGAGGTATATTCATTAAGCACAATCCTCTTGACTGCTACAATTTATTGATCACTGGAGCATCCATCTCAACATGGTTTACTCCGTTTGAATAAATATGACCGAGATCACTAAAGGTTGACTAAATCATATTCTCAATTTGCTCCTTCAGACGAATTTGTCAGACTCCCTCTGAACATCAATCTTCTGAGCTCCTTTACCTTTGAAGAAGTGTCAAACTCCCTTTGATTCTGAAATCAATCTCCCTTTTCTTGCGATAACATTCTAGAAAAAAGATCAAGGCAAATAACTCTTATAGTAAAATAAGATAGAAACTATAATGAATAGACAATTGTAATTCTCAAAGAAAATAAATATTTATCAACATCCTTGATTGTCCTCTTTATCCCTGATGTGGTAATTATACACACAATACTAAATTTCTTTCACCCTTATAGGATATTATATTTATCTCATAAAATATCAATAATTTTAAAAATAATCTGTGTGTGTGTGTAGAAAATGTACTTTCAATTATAATATCAATATCAAATGAATAAAGCATATCTTATACCCATCTTTACCTTGGGTTATGCCTTCAATACCTTATAATCATATGCATCATTTCTATTGTTTAAAGTGTACAATGTCAATCTTTATTCTCGTAGGTTCCTTATTAAAATAATCTCTACTTGATACTTCAATACATGGATGAGAATATGACCCTCCTAGTTGCCATGGTGCAAACATGGTTTGTTTCATGTTGACCAATACTAAATGGGCAAAAGACTCTAGGAAGGTTCTACAATTTAAAAGTGATACAATTTGATTGCTATCTCCAAAGTAGCAGTTGGAATATGCTTGGAAATAAAACGTGCTGAAATGCTAAGATTAAGATTTTCTCCTCTTCACTTGATGTAACCTTCAAAGACATATTTGCACTAAAATTAAACAACAAGGTCACTTTCTCAAATGGCTCGAACATTATTGATTATGACAATAAGCTTCCCTCACAATTATAGAAATTATAGCAGTCACTCATCATACAAATATGGAGGAAGCTTCACACATGCCATAAAATTTGCAAGCTATTTTTTTTTGGAGGATTCAATACTTTGGATCTTTCTCTACCCTATGCGGTCAAGCATCAAATCATGTGACACCATATATGAGAAAACAAGTCTCCATCACTAGTTATTTTATATTTGTCTAGTATGGGGAACTCATCACAAGCTGTGTTTTACCCTCCCAAAATCATATATGAAGCCACTAGACTAACATTTTCCCCTCCTACAATATCAAGCCATCACTTGAATAAGAAATGGATCATTGCATAGACAAAACTTATGAAGATTAGGAATAGAAATACTCATGTTGTAGATCACTATAATAGCGATTATATTTGTAATTCTGGATTCATATAGATAGATAAGGTAAGTTAATTTTATTAATGTCCAACAAAAGACCACAACTTGGGTCAATGGGATTGGAAGCTTACAACCAAGAAGATAGCAAAAAAATAGAGCACCAAATGATGTCCACAAAAGAACAAGCACAAAAAATGAAGAAGAAAGCATGAGACATCACGTAAAAGATTAGGTACCCATCTTCAAAGGGAAAAAATCCAACAACGACTGATATGGCCAGTGGCTACTAGGGACCCTGTGGTGTAGCTAAGTGCTACGAGAGAAGTGTCACTGGTGAAGAAGTCCACTGCGGGGTCTCACTGATCTGGAATGGCCCGCATTAGGGAAACTGCATAGTTGCTTCACACCCTAAGCCAGAGCTAAAGGTGAGAAGAAGGTTGTGATAAGCAATGATATAAGACAACAAATATATCAGATCATATATGATATTCTTATAAATTCAAGATCGATCCATATGTTTAGATCAATATACAATTCTCATATTTGGATCAATATAATGGATACAATCTCTTTATGTTCTTAGATTGATCCTTATTACATCAATGAAAATTTAGCATTGATTTCATCAAGACAATCTCCGTAAATGCCACTTCTGTCAAAGTCAAATTAGATATTGCACTTGTTTATTTGATCCATATATTTGCATATAGATATTATCTTGCACAATGAACAATCCATCTTCTATTCCGATAATGTGATCGTCCACATAAATAAAGCTTAAGACAAATATCTCAATTTATTTGAATATTCAATATCTCACAACTAATATAAAGCTTAAGACAAATATATTTCAACAATACCCAAAAAAACTGACAATACCTGATAATTTGTTTGAGAATATATTTGTCATGAGTATAGGATGTCAAAACCATCCTCTATCCTATTTCCTGCACTTGGCACTTTGATGCTTCTATCTTATTTTCTATTTGATTTACATATGCAATTAGGTTCTGATACCATGTTAATTTTCTAAGGATTATTGCAAATCTAATAACACCACCATAATGTCTGGTATGTTTTTTCAAAATAGCAGTGACCTCTTATTTAAATTGAGAATAAATGATGAAGAGAAATGTCCCTTTATGGGACATGTCTATTCATTAATTAGATAATTGTTATAATACAACTTAATCATATATATATATATATATATATATATATATATATATATATATATATATATATGATGAACACATATATAAATTATATTTCATATATAATTATATATAGATTTATCTGATAGAAGCTATCAAACATAAAAAATTCACAACCTATCTAAAAGGTCAATACATTGCCTTGTTGATAAAATTTTCCAATAAATTCTAATCAAGGGGGTTTGGTACTAATGCACATAGAGATAGGATTTCCTCCAACTTGGATTAAAAATGAGGTTAGTAACTTCTTTATATAGGAAACACCAAAAAATGTGTAGTGCCTACCCCTGGTTCGCATTTTGTTATCGTTGCTAAACTCTTTTAGGGCTAGTTTTATGTTGATGGTTAGCAGCATTGTTTTGAGATTATCAGATATTGTGTTATGGATTCAGTTTATTATGTGATGAGATTACTTAGATTTTGCATTTCATATATGCATGATGATTATTTTCAGTGTTTGCAGTTATTAATGATGATTAGTAAGATGATTTATCATCATATGTGTTTTCTTATGGATACTTACCCCATACTTGCATGTGTATCGTGTGCGTGTTTGCTTTTGTATGGCGTGTCTGATGTGGTTAAGAAAGGGAGTCGTAGTCACTTGCTAGTCGGGATCTACACGGTGCACCACTTCCTGCCATTGCCTATTTAGTTTAGTATATATTGTGCCTGTACATGCATGAATTTTATGCAGGTTATAGGTACTGGGTATCGACTTCCCTGAATTGCTAGGATGAGCGTACCCTATCACATTATCTCAATGATAAGAGGGGAGATAAATTCTCAAGTCCAAATCCCAACCCTTTTAAGCCATTTGTTCTAATTGAAAATTAGGACAAGTATCCAAGTTGAGTACCCTCTGAATGCGTTAGATGACGTAATTCGTGATATTAACCCTTGATTTGATTTTGTATGTATTCTGGCTATGATGAGTTTTTCATATTTTTACCTTTGAGAGTCTTTGATGTATTTTCTATTAATTAAGCCTAATTAAAAGATTTAATTAATGGTTTAATTTAATGGAGAATTAATATGATATTTTAATATTTATTTTATTTAATTAATTGGGAAATTAATTAAATAAAATAATTAAATTTGAAAATAAAAAGTTAAAAGATTAAATTTGGAATGTGACGATATTTATTTTAATAATAATATATTGGAGTTCATTTTTAAATAAATAACTAAATAATATTATTATTAAAGCTAACAAATATTTTAGCAATTAAGTTTTGGAAAATAAAATTTAAAAGTGGAAAATATATTTAAAATTATTAAAAGATTCTAGACTTCATGTGATTAAAATATAAATATATTAAGATTGAAAAGTGAAGATATTAAAGTTAGTGCATGAGATTTAATAAATGAATTAATTAAATTGGAAAGAGTAAAAGTAAATATTAAATTAATTAATGTGCATTATTTTAATATTTTCTCACATAGGAGTTGGTAAATTCTCGGAAGTTGTCATGTAGACAACACTGGAGTTTGCACTCTAAAAATGCACAAGTTGTCTACACTTAGAAGTTAGCATTTTATTTGAGCACATAGTGTCTACAACCTTAAGACTTATCTAGAAGGTTGGAGAAGACCCATGCTTGGTTGTCATGCTTATTTTCTAGTTGTTTCTAGAGACACTTTGGATGCATCTTAGAGGCCTTTAAATTGAGGCTCTCCTAGTGTGTTTGGACAAGCTACAAGCTTAATGGAAGCTACAAGCTACAAGCTACAAGCTTAATGGAAGCTACAAGTTACAAGCTTCAAGCTAAAATGGAAGCTTCAAAGCTTACATTTATTGAGAAGATCATATGCTTCTACATGCTCATATGTTTTCTACATGTTTCTATGCTCCTTCTAGCTCTTGGAGATTTTCGGTTGGCTCAGATTTTGGAGGAATTGTGAATGATGGAGAAGGAAGAGATTTTCTATAGACTTCTGAGGCATGACGGACTAGCATCAGTGTCCAGGTGCACTCGTGATAATCTCATATTCTATTTGCACTATTTCTCTTCCTGTCTTCATCATGTCTATTATATGTGTCTGAATACTTCTTGTGAATGAATCTACAATTAAATTAGAATTTAGACATATAGAGTTGCAAAGAAAACAATAGAGAACTCATTGGAAAACTTTAACTTCAATTTAAAAAAGAAATTAGATCTTAATCGAGTTTGGGTTCGAATTTATAATGTGAAATTAGATAGACAAGATTTGGAATTAAAATAGAAATTTTATGGTAAAAATTTGAATAGTTAGATGTAATCTTTCCATCAAATTATATTTTTAAATGCGTATGGAAAAACCTATTAGATGGATGAATGGGTAAATTTGGAGAACAATTATTTTAAGAGGAAATTCTTAATTCATCACAAATTGTCCTGTCGCTGCCCCTTGGATAGACCCGAACTCAGTTATTCATAACTTTTTATCGTGATCGAATTTATTCGATCGCTCCAGTCAAAATTGGCGCAACTTGACCCTCTCCAACATATTTCAATTTCAGCCCGACCCAACGGTTCATTAGGGAGATATGGCCCTCGTACTGAGACTGTTTTATTCAATAACAAATATTTCTCCATTTCCCATAACCAAAAGTTCTTTATGCTTAAACTTCACAAAAATAATATATCAAATCATGAAATGAATTAAAGATAATATTGTAATATTCTCTTATTAGAATCTTATTAATATGCATTAGTTTTATATGATTTATTATCTAATATAATTAAATTTAATTTAATTAAGATTAGTTAATAGTAGAAGAAGTGTAATTAATTATTAGTCAATCTAAGTAAATAGATTTTTAAATGAGAGAAAATTAAAAGAGGAGATTTTAATATAGTTTATATAGTGAACTTTTTATAATGTATATTGAATACTATTTAATATATATTAAACAATTTTAGAGTTGTTTAATGAAGATGATAATGTTAAGAATTTGGAGATTATTCATGTTAAAATCTACAATGAGTCTTATTGGTTTGTGATAGGGATCTTTATATAGACAAAATATTATTAGAACAATTAGAAAATGGAGTCTAATGGTTGATTTTAATATTGATTAAATAATTGTAAGATGATAATTTATATTATGTTGATTTAAATTTAGAAACTCTAAATGATATTGGATTAAGATTGAATTATTATGTTATTGGTTAATACGTTTGAATACCTTAATGGAGTTAAGAGTTAGCCAAATATTAACTAATGAGTTTATGGAAGGATTCTTTAGATCGAGTATTTATAGTTTGACGAGTTTATTATTTATTAATGTTTGTAAGGACTAGCAAACTATTGATAAATAATAATTTAAATAGATATCAACAAATTTGATTAGAGTTAATCTAGTGGAGATTATTTAATGATTAAAGTTTTGTAAAAGATATTAGTTTTTGATTTGAAGTATGATTGATTTTTAATCAATTAATATTCAATGAGTTGTCAATACAATTATATTATGCGATTGAGATTTATCTTGAAATGACTATCATTAATATGAATTAATTAAGGAAACATTAGTATTCATAAAGAATGATGAATGTGATCTATTATTAAGATTTTCAATATAGCTTGTTATTAATATTAACAAGTTATTATTATTGAATTATTAATATGATCATTTGAGTATTCAATCATAGTTGACTTTTATCTTACAGAATTCTAATTAGTTATTAATTGGAACATTGCTATGATTATGTAATTATTAATTAAATCAATTACTGAGAGTTAATTAGATTTAATTAATAATTAAGTTATATAATAGAAATTTAATTGATATAATTCTTTTAATGAGATTGTAGAAATATTGATATCAAGTTGATAGATCTTATTCTTATGACTTGAATAACGACTTTAGATATTTCAATGGTGAAAACTTAGTAATATATAATTGAGAATTATTAGAATGATAAAAGGTCAAAGATTGTGAACCGATATTAATTGATCATTCTAATGAAATTATAATCTCTTATTTGAAGAATGACAATTGGTCCTCTTATAATATAAGGAATAATGATCCTAGAAAAGTTGAAAGATTAATCAATTAGAATATGGATTATGGTTAAATATAGAGGACAATTTAATTAAAGGTCAATGATGATAAGTTTAGTGAATATTTATCCTTAAGTTATTCTTAGAGTATTATTTTAATGATGAAAAGATAATGCTATCGGGAAACAATTGGGTTGACTTGTAGGTCAAATGATGAAACTTAAGACACTTGAAGTATACTTGCAAACAGAAAACTGAAGCCCTACACATTATTCAACTATGTGAATTTAGTAAACCAAAACATGTGTTTGCATCGTGTATTCTATATGCTTCTTGTTTTGGGTTTTGGGTTGACTAGTGTTGACTAGTCCTAAGTTGTTACCAGAGGCTCAGGGGTTATGAGATGTGTTGGCATGTTGATCTTATTTAGTCTCGATCTTTATAAGCCCAACCATGGTAATGTGATCGTATGCTCTATGAAATATTTGTAATTGCTGATTGTTATTGTTCATCAGTCTTCATGTGTGAAGCTGAGATATAGGAGACACCTGAGCTAATCATTTTTGAGTCATCGATCAGTTATCTTTGAATTACTTTCTAGTCGCCATGATGGGACTGAGAAGTGTTGATTTATCTCTTGATGATGTCATGTTGTGACATGTTTGACTCAACCATTTTGGAGTCTTCGATCAGTATGATTTTGAGATATTCTTGGATGCTTGTTGAGAACCAATGGATATTGTGATTTATTTTGAGATATATTTTGGTTATTGAGAACCAATGGATATTGTGATTTATTTTGAGATATATTTTGGTTATTGAGAACCAATTGATACTTATGATTATCAGTGATGCCTTCAGTTGCCAATAGAGAACTGTTGTGGTCATGATTTTCTATGGATGCTTTTCAGATGCTCATGGAGATTTGATGATTCTTATCTTGGTGATTTGATGATTCTTATTATGGATATTTGATGCTTTTATCATGGATATTTGATGATTCTTTTTTATGGATTATCTTCTGGATTTTCTTTACAGTCGCTTGTACAGGACTGTGGTGATTTATAATTCCATGAGTTTAGGGTAGGTAATCTACTTGCAGTGTCGGGAAGTGGCTTGCAATGGGGGCCAGGGCCCTAAGTGGCTTCCAGGGTAACTCATTGTAAGTTTGGTTAATAAGTGATAACATTTACACACTAAATGGGGATTAAATGAACCTAAAAAGATAATTGTTTTGGTTCTCGCCCATGCCTTGAGTGCTTGTACAGGCTAGGATGGGAGTAGTGAGAACGCATGGTTGCGACCGTGCATTCCATAGTATGCCTCGTCAGTATGAGAGGATACCAGTGGCCGCATGAGATCAGTATGGACCCATGGAGTTTAGCTAATTGCCAGGGTAACTTGTACGTGATAATTGCGATGACATTGTCCCGCTTGCAGAGTAGGTTTCCTACATGTCAATGTTGTGCCTCTGGAAATTAGATGTTGATTTTGTGTGTGTTGAAACCTTTGAGTAGTATACTTATAGGATTCCTAGACTTAGAGAGTATTTGTGCTTTGTGGTTTTGATAGCCTATTTGAGACTTGAGATTATCTCCTCAACACGGTGGGAGTGGACCACTTAGGTTCCACGCGGTCGGGTGGTAGTGTTTTTTTCACTCTTATCATTTGAGATCCGTCTGAGACATCGTGGCTGATGCGTCCTTTATGATGATGGATATGTATCCTTTTCATTGATGATTAGCATATGTTAGATGATGTTATCTTATGCTTTTATTTGTATGTCAGATTACTTTCTACATATGATGTTGTATATGTTAGGAGTGACATTCCTACTATGATAATACTGATGATCTCTTCGGTGATTTGGAATGTTACGCATGGAGGGATGACTAGGATCCACAATGGTCTAATGATGCTATTTACGACTGGGAGGAACCGTGCACTTAGTTATTTATGTTTGTTTATATTTTGTGATAGATGTTTATATTTTTTGTGATGATGTATCATGTATGGTTTATGGATTCATTATGTTATTGCATCATGGATTAATATTGGATGATGATGTACTTTATTTACACAGATATTTATTCTTTTAAGCTTTTTCATACCTTGTAATATGTACAGTGGATGATTGAGCAATCTAAAATGTAATTACAAAAAGGATACTTGTAAATTGTTTAGGAATGTTGGATGTATCATTGTTATTTCATAAGGATGTGATGTTAGATGATTAGATATGTTAGATGTGATACAACGTTAAGGGATCCTTAAAGAATGTAACTTTTTATGTATGCTATGTTTACTTTTATTTGAATTGTTGCTATTGCTTCCGCAAATGTTATGAATGGTTTTACTTTCATGTTTTAAAAAAAAAATTGTTTGGTAAACTTAGTGAAATTCTTTGGATCCCTTGGCGGGGCATTACAAAATTACATAATTCTCAATAAGAGGTTGACTTCGGATTTAGGTGGGTCAATAAAAAATAATTTGGATAAAATTACTCCATGAATACAAGCCAAATCCATAAATAATGACTAAATTCATCCTTTCCTTGGTGAAGATCCCTACCTTACTACAAAATCCACTCCAACACTTCATACCTATCTTCAATCAGTTGTCACCATGAGGACAAAAATGATAATGGGGGTGGGGTGTAAGACTTTTAACTCTTAGGAGGATAAAATCCTCCTTCCCAATTAAAATATGACTGAGTGGGAGGATTCAACCTTGGGCCTCAACATGATTTCTCCCAGAACTTAGATATATGTTTAAATGGATCCTACTCTTAGCATTTGGCCTCTTCAATAAATTTGAATTTGAATTAGAGGAGTCAAAATTTCACTTGTCAAGAGGATAAAATCCTCCCCTTGCATCAGAATCTAATTAAGTCAAAGGATAAAATCCTTTGCCAATAGTGAAATCCAATTGAGTGACTCAAACACAAGGGCATAAAATTCAAGGTTGATAAGATAAAATCCTTCCTTCACTTTCTTGCATCGTGAACTCCTCCACTATGAAATATTTCCAAGGGCGAGGGGGGCCCCATTGTAACGGGAAATGGTCCAAAAATGCACAACATCTAGCACCCCCCAAAAGAAATGTTTCTAACATTTTGAGGACAAAACTTATTTGAAACTAGGAACCTTTAATCAATTCCATTTTCACCTATTAGATAGCTAGGAATGCACTCAAAAGGGATGAAACCACAGATTGAGCTAAGATCCTTTATCTTGGGTTACCCATGTGTGTGTAAGTGATTCATTCTCTTCTTTACAAGAATGTAGAAGTATCTTGGATCCATTGGGCTCACCTATTTAAATATCCTTACTCCAAAATCATCCTGGATAGAACCCCACTTCTAGTTAGTTGTTGTACCATCTTAAATTGGAAGCACTTCAATTTAATGATGATTTAGCATCCATTTGATGCGAAGTCTTCATTTATTCGTATTTCTCCCCTTTTCTTCTCATTTCTTCTCCTTTTTCCTAAGTAGAATTAGGGTAGGACCTAATAAATCCTCCTTGGTGTTCCTATTTCATGGCATAAAATGAAAGGTAGGATTTGACCACTTGAGTCCTCCCTTGCCTTCCTCCAATCACTCATACTCTATTTTTTGCACTATAATGAGCTTTTCCTAATTTTCAAAGACCGGGACCTATTTAGGGATCCCAAGGGTTTTAGGGTCTAGTTAGCATGATTATAGTGCCTCCCTTCTCATCAGGGACACATTGTGTCTCTTCTCACTAGGGACATAGTATGTCGCTATTGGCCCAACCAGGAACACAATGTGTCCCTACTTGGAACTTATTTTGGGTTCGCTTCTTGATCCCGAGTCCAGATTTATCTTGGGTGTTAATGTAAGGTACAATTAGCATGTAGGAGAAAGATTATTTTGAGACCCTTATAAGCCCATCCATTTGCCTCATTTTGCATCCATCATTCACACATACAAGCTATCAAGTATTCATATCAAGCACTCATGCTTAAGCACTCAAGTATTTAAGTCTTCAAGTATTCAAACCATTTTCAAGTGCATTAAAGGGGATCCTTTTGCAAGTATTTAGAGACAAGATCTCTTGTATTCAAGGTTCTTTAAAGGAGCTTCAATTAGGAGTTTCATCATCTATCTTCCATATTCATACTACAACCTTCCAAGATCTAGCTTCCTTCATTGGTGATGGTGTAGCTTATTATCAAGGGAAGGTTCGTAATTGCATTTATCCTTCTCTCATTCCTCTTGATCCGATTTAATTGGTAAAGTTAGCTCATTACATTTGATTGGAGAAATCCTACTATTGTAACTTTTACTTTACCTTTCCAACATTTTAATTATTTCAATTTCAAGGTTGATTCCTAAATTGGGGGACCAAGGCAAACCCTCCATCAAAAAAATGAAAATGTTTTTGTTGTAGGTTGTGAAGATTGGAAGGAAGAATAACTTCTGGATTTGGATACCCTTTTTGTCAAACTTTAGAGATTTAAAAATTGTTTTGTGTTTGGAGATTAATGAGAAGGGTCACATTTCATCCTTGCTGAAAAAAGTCAACTTTTCCAAACAATCGAAGGATTTATGTGTTTCAAAGATCTTGTAGTTTCTAGTTGAGGGATCAAATTGTTCACTAATTGGAGTTGCATAAATATTAGAAAATTAGATATAAATTTCCTCTTCCTTCTTGAGGCAAGTTAGGTTTTGACCAAGTTTTGTTATGTTTTGACCAAGATTGGTTGAAAGTTTGACTCATATAGAAGGTTTAAAAAAAAACACACCTAAATATAAATATCTAGACTAATCACCAATGTCATCCTAGGTCAGTGATTAGTCTGGATATTTATCTTCAGGTGTTACTTTGCATTCTTAATACCCAATCCATGAGAACTAGACTAATCACCAATGTCATCCTGGTCGGTGATTAGTCTGGATATTTATCTTTAGGTGTTACTTTGCATTCTTAATACCCAATCCATGAGAACCTAGTCCATGTATGACAATGGAACAACTTGGGGCTAGAGAGAATGTAAGCTATCTTAGGGTGACAGAGCCAGAGTTACAATACAATGCAAAGTTGATTTTAGATATGGTAGAGAAAAATATTCAGAAGTTTGATCAGAATTTAAGGCATCCAAATTGAGTCTGTGGCAATATACCAGAAGGAGAACAACGGACTTTAGAAAGAGACTGCATGGCATAAACAATAGCTAGACAACATAGAGGATATTATGGGAACACTAGATAGAATCCAAAAAAGTGTTGTGATAGGTAGTATGACATTGGAATCACTTGCAAGTGTCTTTGAGAATTTACAATCCAAATATTGGGAGGACTACAAATTGTGCGATTTGTAATGTGTTGCATCTCCATTTTCTTTGCTATTTCTTATAAGAGTGTTTCAAGGTTGGGAACCACTTCAATATCCTTTGCATGGTTTAGAGGTAATGTCATTGTGGTAGAGGCTTCTGCAAGGGAATGAGCCTCGTGATTATGGGATTTACATAGAAGAAGAACTTGCTTCTTCAACTCCTTACACTCAACTCTTCACTAAAGTTATTCTTCCTGCAATGAGAATAACTGCTATAAATTCCTAGGAGCTAAGGGACCCTAAACCTATGCTATATTTTCTAGAGACATGGGAGAAGTTACTACCAACTTCAGTACTTCATAACATTCTAGATCATATAGTGATGCCCAAATTAACAACATCATTAGGTAATTGAGATCCTCACAGGGAGACTATGCCAATACATGCATGGTTACATCCTTGACTTCCATTATTGGGCTAGCGTGTGGAGCCTTTATATCCAACCATTCTTTACAAGTTGGGGAATGTGCTTCATGCCTGACATGCAAGTGATGCATCTGCATATGCAATTTTATCACCTTGGAAAACTGTATTTGATCCTACTAGCTGGGAACAAGTGACTGTTCGTTTTATTATACCTAATCTGATGATAGTTCTACATGAATTTGTAATCAACCCAGCTAATCAACAACTAAATGGGTTATGGCTTGGGCATTTGCTATTCCCATTAATTAGAACACTTATTAGAACTCTTTAGAGTAAAATCATATTATGAAGTTTGAGCCTTCTGATGTCAACCCATTATTTTAGGATACCCAAAATGGCAATACGTGTCAAGAAACATTGGAATGAACCCAACCATTGATTAAATTACCCTGTTCCAATTGTGCTCACAATGGTTGCAAATGTCCCAATTGAATTTGTGATACCTGCCCGGTATAGATATGAAGAATAAGATTGTTTTCATGATTGAATCCAATTAATAAGAAATTAATACATTGCCTTGAAACTTGAGGATAAAAAAGGGATCAACCATCATACCATGACAATCTCCTGCATAGTGTGGTGCTATATCTTGATTATACAACAAAAAAAGAAGAATCCACATATCCAGAAAGTGATTTTTCTAAGTAGATAAAATCATGATATCATTGTTCAAGTTTCTTAAAGCTATTGACACAAACTAAATTCAAATGAAGGAGTACTTTTTAAATAGTCAAATTTAAGTTAGAACTTGTCATATGGTGGTATGGCCTTGTGGAGTACTTTTAAATGTATAAAACAATTAGTGGAGCTCTCCATTTCATAGAACTAAAAATAGTCATAAGATTTGAAGGCATGGAATTTTATTAATACTTAAAATTTTGTGAAAATCTAATCAATAAAATTTTTGTTGATGTATTTTTTTACGAAATCCAACAAATCAACTAATCTATTTTTTTAAAACAATGTAAATCAACCAAACCCATTGCAAAAGTGGCAGACTGATAATGAACATGGTATTGGGAGATGAGACAAAATTTGGAAACAAAAGCATTATTTAAAATTGTCACAATTCAAGGTTTTTACTTGAAAATCTTATGACTACATAAGCAATTTCACTATAGCCAAAATAAGCTTTAACTGTCTTGCATGATTTTGTGCATTGTAGTGACTGAATAGCCAAATTGAACCAAAAAGTCTGAAACAACACCAGCACCATACCCTGCAACTAATATCACTAAACCATGCAACTTGCTTCAAATTTACATTAAATACATAATGCAAAGATGAAAGCGACTTTATCATAGTTTTGCTTGAATTCAAATGTAGTGAAAATTTCAATATGAATGAACTAAAAGTGTATTCATGACTCTTGTGATTTTGGTTACACATATTCCTTGATTAAAATTGTTTTAAAAAAAGAGTATGCATTGCGATTAGAAGAAATCTTATAATTTTGAGAGAAGATCAAAATAACCCTAAAGACAACAAAAGAAAAAATTAGTAGACATAAAAAAGATGGACTTGTGATGTTCAAGTAAAGATATCCTTTTCTATACATCTTACCTAATTATTTATAACATTTGCAACTATTATCGCCCATGTTGGTAATTTAGAAAATAGTAGATGAAAATGAGAGATTCATTGAGGCGTTTAGACAATGGACTTTTTAGTAGACATTGGAGAATACTCAATTCCATCATGAATAAGAACAAGTTTTGATTTTGATATCTAGGATGAAACTAATCAGGATCATTACAAATATTTGGAACCCATATATATTGACAGCCAAAGAAAACTTAGGACTCCAAATGTAAGGAAAGGTCCATAAACTCTAACTCGTGACATTAGTATTGGAGAAGCAAGTAAGATTATCATATTAGCTAGATGAAATCCCTCCATTGAGAGGTCTACTACTGTAGCCTATTCTGTAGTAGGAAACCACCTTGAATAAGGAGAAAAAAGTTAACATATTTAAGTTATCTTGAGCATCTATAGTTGAATAGTGAAAACCAAGAGGTAGGACACTTTGAATGAATACCATGGGTAAAAGTACTTTAATACTGTATGATGAAGACAACATTAAAATGATAATGGAAAGGAATTGAATTAATTTAGTAAAGTGATTTTTTTGAAGTCTTACCTACACCTTTAGCAGCACCAAATAGTGCGCAGACAACAAGGAGCATCCCTACTAAATGATTATAAGCCCATGGGGTGAGAAAGGTTTCTGATGACCATGAATTAAGATTAGATAGATAAAATTCTACATGTTTAAATGTGGAATCGTAGACAAAGAACCTACAACTTTTGATAGAATTTTGCAATCAAATGTCTTCTCAAGGAATGATATGACTGTAAAATGAGTACAAGATGAATTTCACAAAGAATATTTGATGTCCACATTTTGTCTAAACATACCATCAAAATAGCTACTAAACTAATCTACCCAAATCTAAAACTCTATCAAATTATGTTGGTGTTTGCATCATGCATATGATTTACTAATAAAATTAGTTCAATATAGCATAAATGTGAATAGAGTATTTATAGTCAAATTTAGATAAAATAACTCAAGAATCATCACTAAGCACAAATTAATTGTTCAAGATTAAAAATAGAGTAACCCTATATGCAAGCCTTGTCAATGTGTCCATATACTAATTTATTTGTATATGAAATAGAATATGATTTTAATGCTAGCTTTTTTATAAGCAAAGGGAGTTTTTAAAAATGAAATAAAATAATAAGATCTTAAATATTTTACAAACCATAAAGATTTGACGCATTTAGGAAGATAATACTTGCACAAAATGAATCCAAATAATGCCTGACAACTTAAGTATCGGCCCTTCCAGTTTGTTATTTGATAGTTGTTTGAAAATGACACATTCAAAATGCACTTATGAGCAAAGACCTAAAACAAATGAAATTGATTAAATAATGAAGGTATGTTAGTTTAAGCTTCACTTGGTTTCGAGAATACTTTAATATTCTCTACTTGGCAAGGCCAACCATGTGAAGGTGGAAGCTCATCTAGCCTGACCATCCCTCCCCCTAACATCAATCTAAATTCCTATTAACATCTAATTACATACTTGATTCATTCATTCATGAACTATAACATTCAATCAATACAATCACATAACATTCATTAATATGATATGAAATTCATTAATAGTAAACACTAATCAAGAATTCATTAACACATACAAAGATTCTTTAACATGACATAATATTCAATATTAATACACAACATTCATAGATACTTACCTAAAACAATGTTCTTTCATTATCCAACAAAGTTTATCAAAGAGCATTTGTAAAAAAATCATTTTTTTTTTGTTTTTCTTAGATTTCTTAAGGAAAAGACTAATAGGAGCATCAATATCTTCATCATTCTCCTCCTCTTGTGTCTATAATGTCAAATTATGATGCTTCCTCCTACTTTGAGGAGCATGAGGTTGTTGCATTGAAGGGGGGTCTCCTACAATAACAAGTAAATGGGTTAAATTCACATGATTTTTTTTTTGTATTGTTACAAGTATTTCATTAACAAATAGAAAATAACATGCAATTTTATTTACTTGAGAATGCCACATCATGTATAGTAATATTTTGATTGGAGACCACCTTAACATGTTGAACACTTCGAACATGCTCCATTTGTTCACCACGATGTTCAACATGCTCTAAAATATTCAAAAAGAGGTTACACCTACGATCAATTACAATTGAAGATGTTTAATTCTATTAATAATTACATAATTTATTTCCAATAGAAAATTAATACCTCTACCACTGTGATGCACATCATGGCCTTTGTCAAGCCTAGGTTCAGTGATAGGATTTGAAGGCTACAGTGAAATGTCATGCACATTGTTATCATTGTTTGATATATAAAACAAAAATAGTCATTCTATGTTGGAAATTAACACCAAATATGAAATTTTTGAACTATTCAATTTGATTTACTTTTCATTTGACCAATTTACCTATGTCTCATCTGGTGCATCGGATTCTTTGGTATGGATTTTAGATTCTTGGTATAGGCATGCAGCCACAACTTTATAGCCTTCCTTCAAGGTAATTTTATTTTTCTTCATCCATGGGCTCTACATTAAATTCTATGCCCTGTATTTTTTTCTTAATATCGCAAGTTTTGCATATGATTTGATTAAATTTTTTTTTTTGCAACCTTATATAAAAAAATTTGTTATGAAATTCTATTGTTTCTACTTACAAGTCAGGAGTGAAGTTTCATATAGCCACCAAATCCAAGTTTGTATTGGCCAACCTTTTGTACTCTCACTTCTGTAGCTTTTGATGTGTCCCACAGTCTATGAAAAGTATTAAACATGTGACTATATATTTACAAAGATCACTAATTAATGCATGATTACAATCTACTTAATACTATCATGACATACCTTCTTTTGCCCTCTTTAGGTTCAATTCCTTTATCCTGTAGCCTTTTCTCTTTTGCATCTTTTATTATTTCATTCCACTCCATTAGTGGAATCATAAGAGGATGCTCGTACTTTGGGTTATCCTTTAAAGCCCTTCTATATTGGTCCCTTAAAGTCTTTATATGTTTGGATGCTCTTTTTTTTGATTGGTAAGAGGCTAAAGACAAGAATAATTATTGTGTGTTGTGATTAATTATTATTATTTATTAAGCGTTGGTAGATTCGAACCCAAGACCTCTTCGATAAGAGGCTCACAACTTACCATTGTGTTGTAGGCTTTTGCCTTTGTTTGGATGCTCTTTTAAGAAGTAGGGCACTGTGAAATTTTTTTTTTCCAAAGAGGTCCTCTAAAGATGTAATGAGCCAATTTTTTAATTCAGGACCCTATTCATTGCACCTTTTTTGTAAAAACAAAATTGTAGGTCAATAACTTTAATATAGTACAATATATGGAAGAAACGTAAAATATTATACCAATGATATGAAGCTATGTACCTTTTATGTATAGTGGGCCCAAATAGCTTCTATGACATTTCAAAAAGAGTATCATAAAAAAACATCATTGCCTACAAAAACATCATGGATTATCAGTCCAAAATGAGTTATGTATAAGTAAACTATAATTACAATGTAAATAATAATAATTTTAAAGTACCTGGAAGCTTTGGTACTTTTAACGGAAACATAGTTTTCTTGTTCAACAACAATTACCCCACAAACGAACTAGTACTAGTAACATAGGTTGATCCAAGAAATGGTTTAGCTTTAGTAGTGGTCTCTATTCTTGTATCAGTTGTAGGTGTATATATTAGTGCACAAAATAGGTCCATGAGTATAAAATGCACCTAACAAACAAAATCAATGCATGATTAACAAATAACAAAATATAGAAAAATAAGGTTTTACTAGTTGTACTTGGTATAGACAAAACTGTTTGCAAGTTCCTTATTGTCAACATTATAGTCAATAGTATCAGACTGGTGATTGAAGGAGGTATCCACACTTCATCACGAGCTAAAGAATATACTGTTAGCAAAGACATTTGTAATGGATAAAGATCAAATGGGGTATTAGAAGCATCCCAAACATAAGTTGAGTGAATAATAAATGCAAAGGTTAAATGAATGGTTAAAGGTTTAAGGATTATTTACATGAAGGCTGTGCACTACGACCCTCACCATGTTGACCACATTTCATAGGCGTCAAAAATTCTTGTAAGAAGACATCATATTTTAGATCATGATCCATAAGATAGTATAAAATATACACATCTATTGAACTTTTTATTATTGCTTAAGATTAATTACTATTTACCTTCATACAATTGACTCTACATATCAATTCATGTTTGAGTGTCTTTGTCTCCTCAATTTTATTTTGTTCCATGACAAGGATAATAATTTCTTTACTATATTTATTTATCATCTAAGTAGCCATGAAGCCAGGGTCAATGCTACATGCGATGTCATCTAAAAATGCTGCCTCAACTTCAGATTGTATTTGATCTACTATAATTTTTTCTTTTTCCTATCAATAAGTATCGAGTTGTGATGTCAATATTAGTAAAATTCAATCAAAATAACTCCATAGCCATAAAGAAAAGAACATAATAATATGACATTTGATTCTATTCAATTTGTACAATTGCACTAATTAAGGTTTGTCTTTGCTAAAGGCGTATGAGGAACATCCCCACCTATGCCTTGTGGTAGATTCATGTCACCCTGTGAAAAGTATTAGTAATTTTTAGCAATCAGTAGCGAAATGAAAGTAATAGACTTATCAAAAAAAATTATTAATAAAATAATAGATTGTATATTGGATTCAATATTAGTTGGAGGCAATTGGTTTAAAATATATATAATACTTGCTAGTCCCATGGTAGTGATTAGCCATGAAGCCAGGGTCAACGCTACATGCGATGTCATCTAAAAATGCTGCCTCAATTTCAGATTGTATTTGATCTGCTATAATTTTTTCTTTTTCCTATCAATAAGTATCAAGTTGTGATATCAATATTAGTAAAATTAAATCAAAATAACTCCATAGCCATAAAGAAAAGAACATAATAATATGACATTTGATTCTATTCAATTTGTACAATTACACTAATTAAGGTTTGCCTTTGCTGAAGGCGTATGAGGAACATCCCCACCTGTGCCTTGTGGTAGATTCGTGTTGCCCTGCAAAAAATATTAGTAATTCTTAGAAATCAATAGTGAAATGAAAGTAATAGACTTATAAAAAAAAATTATTAATAAAATAATAGATTGTATATTGGATTCAATATTAGTTGGAGGCAATTGCTTTAAAATATATTATACTTACCAGTCCCACGGTAGTGATTTTTTTTCGTATCTACAGGATTCAAATTGCAATCTATCAAAAGCTCCTACCCTGCACTTATTGATTTTATTGCACATACAAAAATATGTTTTCCCTCGCGTGCCTTGATTATACAATTGAATTTCTTATTAATTGACACAAGTCGAGAACTATTTATAAAATCTACAATACTCCCTATTTCTTTTGGCTTTCCATCAATATACATAGCAAGCCTTTTACTTTGATAATTTTATTTGCATTGTATATAAGTTGTTGACAATGCACACCTACGCATACTTTTTGTATATTGCACAATCCTCATCAAATTATTGGAATTGTAACAAGGTCCTACATACACCATCAATTCAAAAACTTTATTATAACTGACCTTTATGCCATCCAAGGAAAATAAGCCCAAACCATATAATGAAGATGGAGCTATGCGATATATCCTTTCATTAATAGAAAATTTAGTGTTAACTAGAGGTAGTTCCTTGGGTACCCATTCTTTCTGAAGACGTGTGTACCTTAAGGGAACCTTCCTGTCACTTTTGGTCTCATTATCATAAGAACATGACCCATTTTAGCAAGGAAAAATTGGATTCATTTATTGAATTTTCTTCTAATCTTTTGACCTCTACTTAATCTCCCTACTTTAGAGCTACTTGATGTCTCACTTTTGTCTTTCCCACATTTTCCTCATTTGAGGAAGACATATCAGACAAATACCTATTTGGTGATACTTGCAATTCATCAAATGAGAGACATAGTAGGACTAAGTTGATGTGGATGATAAAGAGTCAATACATAAATAATAAATTGTATCTATAGGGTTTATTGACTTATACTTGTCGATCCATGTCACTATGCATGATCCTAGTAAAAAGCATTAAATTTCCTACATATATAAATCATCTATCTAAAGTTAGCCAAAAATTACATTATATGCATGCTAAAAATTACATAGAAGACAAAAATTACATGATACATTCATCAAAATCATTGTCTATTTTTAAATTCCTTACCTCTACTTTATGCGTGGTACCTATGCAAAATCATTGTATATACTCCATGACATTAGAGTTCAGCACATAGTTACTCAATTATAAAAACATACAAGTCATACAAATTTCTATGAATAAATCAATACCTCATATGTGACATTGATCATACCTTGATATACATTTCATTGATCATCGTCTTCATCCATGTCATCATCATGATTATCATCATCATCATCATCACCATCATTGTAATTGTCCCCTTCATCATCTTTGTCATCATTGTCATCATCATCATCATGATAGAAACCACCACTATCTTCATCATCACTATCATCATCTTCATCACTATCATCATCATCATGACCATAATCACCTTGATCATCACCATCTTCATCAACATGATCATAATCGTCATCATCATCACCATCATCACCATCATCATCAAAATCACCAAAATCATCATAATCATTATCTTCATCATTGTGTAACAATAATTCTTGATCATCATTTACTTCATCTTCTAATTCTTTAGTATGTAATGGGGACACAACCCAAGCACAAAATGGACACAACAGGAAAAGGAAAATTTTATTAATTTTAAAAATATGCTAGTACACTTAGTGCAGAGAAACAAACTCCAAAACATGCCCTATGGGCCTACAATAGCATAAATTTGGAGATAAATTCTTCTCCCAGTACCTTCTCTCAAACTCCACTTCTAACTGCCTTTTACAATGCCAGAAATGTTCTTAAATAGACCCAAGAGGGTTAAGGATTAGGAATACATTCTAAAAAGTGCTAGTTGGCATCCAACGACCAAATAGAAGGCTCTAGAAGTTGCATTAGAAGTCGGCACAAAATTAGAAGAATCTAAAAATGGTAACCAAAATTTTAGGAGGCATAACTTTTGAACTATAGCTCCGATTGACGAACTGTTTACATTTTTGGAAAGCTCTCAAAGCGCTCTATAGCCCTATGGATAGCTCAAATCATCCCCAATTTTTTGGCCCTATTCAAGGTCATTTGATGCCCCTAACCTAACTTTGAAGCATTCTTAGGAGGTCTCCAGAAATTGAAAAACTTCGATAACTTTCAAATTGTGGGGCCTTTTGACCTGATTCTTTTTCTGGAATACTCTAAATTAAAATGACAATCGTCCGACCAATTTACACCTTCTAGTTCACCAAAATGATGGCTCAATTATATGCTCCTATTTTTTTGGCATTTACACATATCCCAAGGTGATTAAAAACTCTAACCCAGAACATTGATAGTGGAACTGTGAGAGTTGAACGTTTATTTGATCCAAATGGGTATCCAAAAATGAAAACACATGAAACAAAAACTAAGTCTAAGTACATTTTTTTGGGGTGACACATGATTGTCCTTATACCTCTGGATGCTCCTGCATTAGTATCTTCTTCTTCCATCAGATTATGCTTTACTGACCTTCCTCTTGGATCATGTCTAATGATAAATGACCAACCCAATTTATGTGGAACACCAAAGTAAAACACTTGCTCACATTGGCTTGGAAAAACATAGGGCTCTTCTCCAACTGGCTCAAATGACCTTGTATTAATCATTGTAAATTCATTATCATGTTCAATAGTAGTCCTATTAGGATCATT
This sequence comes from Cupressus sempervirens, assembly GCA_028749045.1. Classification (NCBI taxonomy): domain Eukaryota; kingdom Viridiplantae; phylum Streptophyta; class Pinopsida; order Cupressales; family Cupressaceae; genus Cupressus; species Cupressus sempervirens. The sequence continues at coordinate 913,964,765 of CM053787.1, read as the reverse complement.
TTGATTTAACTATAGCCTGTACCATTTGACGAAAAATAGAACTAGTTTGAATTTGTTAAAGTCACACTCAAGTATATCATCCAAAATGATATAATATCAATTTTTATATTGTTGAGGATGTATGTCATTTCTAAATGAAATATTAGTGACCTCAAAAACTACACTTATCTTAGAATTATGGGTTTTCTTCATTTTGTCTAATGATTTTATGCAAAATTTATGGCCATGGTAGTACATAGCTTTGTGGTGTTTGATCTGCAATGATTCAAACATGTCAATATTATTTACATTGATCTTGAAGTTGATATTAAACTTATGGGTCATGATTATTAATCTTATATATACCTTTCTACCTCTTAAACTATATGCTAGATCAAGTACCATTGACATAAAATTGAGATCTCAATTACGATGAGCTTCTTTAACTAATGATGCAACACCATCCCATGTTAATGACTGACCATTTTCTTGAGGTTGTTGAATCCATACCATCATCCAATCAAGATTGTTTACAATATACATAGTGCATCCCACTAATGACCAACTATAAAAAAATAAAAATAGATCACTTAGAAACAACTTATATTGAATATTTATAAGAATTAATGAACTACAAAAACATCTTATAATTACCTCTCACTTTCCTCAATCTACCTTTCTCCATCAAGTACTCCCCTTCAAATTTGTTAATAGAGTTGGAATCCCAAATGCGATCTACATGGATATTTGCTACAAACTTGGGAATATATTCACCAATTTACACCATGGTCTAGTATAACATATATCCCTCCATCATAGAACCCTCAGGACGTGCTCTTTGTCGAGCCATCTATAAATTTTAAGTGCTTCTCAACCATCCACATTGACTTAGTTTGTACAAGCCCTTCATAAATTTTAAGTGCTTCTCAACCATCCATATTGACCTAGTTTGTACAAGCCCACATAGTTCAATGTCCTCAACTTGATGTATGAGGTATTGTTCTTGAGCATTAAAAACAGTTGAAGGTAGACACTTTTGCATTTCACATATAAGCTGGGGAATTTTTCTCTTCCAATATTTTATATCTTTTTTATCAATTTCTTTAGATGATAACCACTTAAAAGAGATTAAACATGCAAGAATATATAAACAAGATTTTAGAAAAAAAATCCAATAAATTACATAAAAAGTAAAGAAATTCATAAATATAATATATGTACAAAAAATCTAAAAAATAACACTTCTAACCTCATATTTTCCAAGATCATATATAACTTGTTAACATTATTGTCAAATTGGTGTCAGAGGGACAGAGGTAGGATGTATTGCAATAATTAAAAATAAACTTTTCAATATATTATAAAATAATACAATAAAAAATACATGCAATTTTACAAATATATTGTAAATAGAGAACATGACTTACCTTGACAAAGGTATACCAATAATGTATTTTCAACCTTGGCCCAAAATCACATTTTTTTGATACAAGACTGCTTATATTTGTAACAAATCCTATGGATTTTTTTTTTCTTCATGATTTCTTTTAATGAATCACTTTGCTACTTCTTTAATAACCAAAGAAGGGAACTTGTATTTATGTAGTCTCTATTTCTATTTGATTCAATGAAATTTTTTAGTGCATGATTGGATTCATGAATGCCATTACAAATTTTGACAATTTTTCCTTTGTCACACCTTCCATCCAATATTTTCCATAGTGTCTCTGTTATTTTCTTTCCAATATGCATAACATAAAAAAAAATACACGATTTGACAAATTTATATTCCTCTAGGAAGTTGGTCATTGATGCCTTGATGATCTTCATGAGTATCAATTACATCATTACTAAATAAAATGCAATATCAAAATATAAATTTCAAACACAAATCATCAGATGGAATGAAATTACCTTGATGAATTAGTCTATTGTATTCCAACTTCCACACAAGATGTGTCATTCTTCGTGGCCTTAATGTTGTCTCTTCTTTCCCATTAAAATGACATTTTTTAATAATTTGATACTTATGATTATTGTGGAGAAAGTGCCTAAACTCATCGAACACTTGCTTTTGTAAACTTCTTGAATGACAAGATTTCATCTTTAGACTACAAATTGGACATGCACATTTTTTCTTTTTCTGAAGACTTAAAAGATCATGTACAATTATTATGTCCAACTTCAACATACAACAATAAGGTGTAAGCACTATAACATACGAAAAATATATGACTTTAACAATATAATGTTGATCTCATTTTGGTTTTGACAAAGTAGTGAAAAAACACTTAGTCAATATCTAGTAGAATTATAATGCATAGTACATGTAGAGTGATCAGAGTGAGCTGAGCCATCAAAGCATGCTGAGCATAAGTTTTTAGATAGTACAACTAAGTAATATGACTATTATGTGTCAAGTCACTCAAGTGGTGAGTATTTATACATTCCAAGTCACTTAGGTGTTGAGTAACAGTTAGTGCCAAGTTCTATAGAAGTCACGTTACAACATTCAGAGCACAGTGAAGGTTGAGCATTAGAGCCTTTGGATGTCGAGTGAATAGTTTTTGGAATAGTCATTTGTTATGACACAAACTCCTATGCAAAATTTTTTTGGCCAACATAATCATGAAATTACAATTATAAGAGATAAGTATGGATTCATATTTCAAATCCCTATGCAATAAATGAAACCAATCATATTAAGGGAAACATTAGACATCAATAAGGATCAACCATAGTCGTTGATTCTAACCTAATCCATATTCACCTATATTTATTTAAGAAAGCTAAACCCTAAGAAGTTTATCAATTGTGAGAGGAGACATATGCTAAGTTTTGAGAGAGAATTCATGGTGGCTATGGTGGCTATGACAGAGTTATGCAAAGAAAAATTTGTCTAGAGGAACATAGACAAGTAGTGAGAGGATTATAAAGGATAGACATGATTATAAGGATCAAGATTCAATTAGTAAAGAGGAGATCTAATATCAAGCATAAAGGTGCTAACTGAAAACCTGTTGTTGAATCATTTTAACAAGTGATGTAGAGTAAATCTCTTAACCAAGTAGTCCTAACAGGTTGTAGTAAATCTTTTAATTGAGTCTTACTTAATTGTGAGTTGAAATCCTTTAGTAAGGTGAGACCTAACAATCATTGTAAGCCTTTAACAGGAAAAACCCCTCATAGGGCAGATCATAGCTTATGATCAAATAATTTGTAGCCATAATTGGCCGCACTTTACAACAACAATACTAAATATTTGTAGGCATCATCCCCACCCTAGTTTTACCTTCTCTTAGAACTTAAAGGCAAAAGTTAAGTTACGAGATAGATGTTGGTGATATGTTTTAAAGGAAAAAGTTTTAAGTGTTGATTCACCCCCTCTCTTAGAACTTACTTTCCCATTATCATTTCCAACATATAACATATCGCAAAAATGAGTCAGCCTAGGGGCATCATGTATTGTCTATATAAGTATTACATGGAATTGAAATTGTCCTTTTTCCATTGGTCTAGAGGTGTCATACATAGTGACCCCATTCCATAACTTCAACAACTCGTCAATAGGGGCTCAATATACATGTTCATATATTTAACTTGGTACTTACCTAGTTGAATGAACATTAATATTATAATAATTATTATGATCATTTTGATGCGGTGTTTATAAATTAATTTAGATAACTATTAAATGAAAAAATACCTGGTAAAATCATTGACAACAATATGTGCTCCCTCTTTATGGACATCCAAGGAAGAATGTTATTGTTAATAACAAAAAAAAGCCACACTTAGCAAACATATTCCATATCTCTAAATGGATTGACATTGTCTACTACTAATGAAAGCATTAGATTATGAGGTTCTTCTTTAAATATTGGCTACCTATCTTCTATGTCCTTAAATGCAAAACCATCCATAGGCATTCACATAATGTCATCTTGACTTCTATTGCGTGCATGATAATCCATAAATTGTGCCAAGCTAGTGCACTTGAATAGTTGTTGAAGACATGGAATAATGAGAATGTACTGAAGAACCTTGCAAGACACATTTTTGGTTATTTGATTTGACTGATATCTACTAATATAAAAATTAGGGCATTCTATACAAAATGTGATCATTGGGACATGCATGTATTGTCTGATACTTCTGTCCAATTTGATTCATAGTAGTAGATAATTCTTGGTACAAATAAGATAAAATGTTTGATGCTGATAGCAAAAACTCACCTATCAACCTAAAAAAAAAATGATTTGTTAATATAATGAATAGTAATGGTATGCTAACATTGGAGATAACAAAAATGGCACATGTTAGCATACATAACATTGCTACATTGGATAAACCATTCATAACCTTCAAGTTCACCAACAACCCTATAGTAGCGAGAAGAGTTGTTTGGGACCCTTGGTATAGGTGCTCATATGCTTTCTCAAGTATAGGTATATTAAGACCATCTTCATCATCATTATCAAATGCACTAGTACCATCATCATTATCATGTTGATCAGTTGCACCAATACCATCTTCTTCAATTATGTCCTCTGGAACATTATATCAGCTATGCCAATACCATCATCTTCAATTGTTTTCTCTACCACAGGATCATCTTCTTCCATGGGAGCATTACCCTTGGCTTGGATATTCACACCTCCACATTCCTCTAGTTGGAAATTCACTTTGACCAATCAATGAAAATCACACCCCCTTCAGCATATGTTTCCTACAATGACTCTGGGATGTTGTGATTAGAATTATTTGATTCTTTAATCCTTTATAGTTTTTGAAAGGAAAATTAAATTTATCAACTTTTCTTCAGAACTGAGACCACAATCCAGAAATTGTCTCATTATTTTATCTTCGGTACATAGTGACAGGCATGGTCTTTCTTCATAGGAAAATATTCGGGCTACAAATATACAAAATTTAAACATAGAAGCATTAGTAGTATCTTGTATATAATAAAAAATAACAAAATATTACAAGATTATACAAGATTTAAAAATACACACACAAATAATGCTCAAAAAATTAGGCCAACCAATTTGCACATTCCTTCCCAAATCATCTTCATTTCCCTTTTATTTCTAAAAATGCCTTTTCCACGATTTCCAAATCTTACACATTTATACATCTAGTTTTAACAAATTAGCTGACCAATTTGCACATTCCTTCCCAAATCATACTCATTGTAAGCCTTTGAACCTATTTGAGATGCCTAGTAGGCATGTGGTAGTATAAAATTCCAAAATACAAAAAAAGTTGTAAAATCTTGCTATGTGTCAAAAAATGTTGCTAACAATGTGTTGCGACATGATAGTTATTAGAAGATGGAAGGTCAGCCATCTTGGAAGAAATCTTTGGGGATTTGAAAGGTCATTCTATTATAGAAGAAATTAAATCTCATGTAGAAGGTGGATAATGAGATGTAGAGAGGATAAGTGAAGGATATGGTTTGTGGTTGTAGATAATATAATCAATTTATTTTGTGAAAACTACTGGTATACTTGTATTTGAATGCATCATTGGTACACTCCCACTTACCTTGTGGATGTGATAGTTATTAAGATTTGTACCCAGTTGAATGAAATCTAGAATCAATGCTAATGTTAAATGTATGCCTAGCCTCATTGGTTTATTGTCTAGATCTCTTTACCCACTAGTTGGACAATAAGTTGTATATACTTTTAGGGTGAAGTACCATAGTGGCTATGTGCTCTCATTGTGTGGACTTAGGAAAGGTTTAAAGACTTCCTTTTTTGTTTGAGATTTCCCTCTCCTGGGTCTACACCATAACCCTAATCCCTATAAAGGAGTTGACCGAATATCAATAAGTATCTGTTGTTACATGAAGAATATAGTGGACCAACACTCAAGAAAATATTATAAAGGTTTTTCTAGAGTTTGTATGTGTGTTTGAAGGTTTTCATTCATTCATGGTATGTTGAAGAATCCATTGGAAGAGTTGGACAGGTGATATATTGGAGGTTTGAAGTTAGTTTCTTAAAATAACAATGTAACCCTCATTGAGACAAGGGTTTGAAGAATCATCTTTCTCCACAATGACTAGGAGCCCAAAAGTTGGAAGTTTGAAAGATTTTGATAAGGTAAATGTTTTTTCAAGTTTATTTGTGCAAGTTCCTTGAGGGTTTTGTGAGTTGAAGTTTGAGTGTGTCTTTTAGGCCTATTAGCCTCAACTAGGGCTTGCACTTTGAATGCCTTATTGGATAGTTGGAAACCTAAGATTTTGAAGTTTAGTAGAGATTAGTAATTGGTATTTGAATCCTCATTTAGTCTTAGTGGTTATTTCAAAAGATTTCTTTTTTATTTCTTGAAAAAACCACAAAATAGGGCTATAAGGAAAACCCTTTATTAGGTTAGTTTATTAGGTTGGTATATGGAGCCCACTAAGGTGTATGAAACCTTATGAATGGTTGAAATCAATTTCTTTGTCATTAGTTAACCCCCTTGGAATCATTTGGGGTGTGGAGTTTGTGAAAGATCCTGAAGGGTGTAAGGGAGTGGGGGTGTTGTGTGGTGAGAAGGGTAGTTTTTTAGTGTTTGAGAAGATATAGGTAGAGCTATTAGGAAGAGGTGGGTATGACATGAGGAAAAGGCTAACCACCTAGTCTCTAACCTTGTGGAAGTGCCAAGGGAAAGATTGTGATATGATTGGTGAGGCTTGGAAGAAGCCATATTGAAGAGTTTGTGAAAATAACATGTTTAACACCCTCCCTACTTACATCAAAAAATTTCCTAACATTGTCCTTTACTCTTAACACCTACCATCTCAACCCACATCTAGCTTCTCTAGTTTAACTCTATTGGCCTATTCATGCATGATTACTAGTTACTAGTAGTTGCACCTAAAAAAATGTACCCCCCTTCAACTAAGCTTGGTCTTATCTACATCAACACCACCTACACACTAAAATAATTTCATCAAGGCACAATGATAGTACTTCTATCTGTTATTTTTGTTTTTAGTCAATGTTGGTCAAAGTGAGTCAAAGACCCTAAAGGTGTAAAATGCCATGCAAGGCCATAGATGGATAAAATGTAATGTTAAAATTATTGTTGCAAGCCTTCTAACCTACTTGAGGTTCCAAGTAGGCATGTGGTAGCATAAAATGTCAAAAATGCAAAAAGTTGTAAAATGTTACTGACAACATTTTCTTGCAAAATGATAGTTTTGGAATGTAAAGGGTCATCAAGCTTTTACTCTTGGATAGGAGTCTTTAGGAAGTTGAAAAGTCATTTTATATGGCATATATTATGAAATCCATTGTAATGAAGAGGGGTAGAAGGGTATAGTGTGGTTTTTGAATAAGTTACTCAGTTTTTGGTTATGGTGAAATCAGACTGGGTACTTGTATTTGACTGCAATTTCAGCAATTTCTTCCTTACCTCATGGATGTGATGGTTCTTAAGCTTTCTATATAGTTGAATGAAGTCTAGAACTAATGTTAATGTTAAAGGTGCACTTAGCATCATTGGTTTATTGTCAAGATCTCATTGCTCACTGGTTATGTGAAAAATTGTGGATATTTTCAAAGTGAAGTACCCCGGTGACTGTATGATCTCTTTGTGTTTAGTTAGGGAAGGTTTAAATGTATTCCTTATTTTTTGAGATTTCCCTCTCACGGATTCACACCATAACTAGTGCAACAACACCCTCATTTTGGCTTGAAACACTCAAATTTGGCCTTGATCATGGGATAGAGGTTATTAATAACATAAATGTGTATTTTTACTTAAATTCTTGGTTTACATTGCATTTTTCATTAATTTCATTCAATTTCTTTGTTAAAACATCAAAAATCTTCCTAGTGGTCATTGGTCGTCAAATAACCACAACATGGTCACAAGGCATAAAAGGTGGAGTGAGGTGTAATGAGATTTGAAACATAATAATACTTCATTATTTCATCCATTGGTGGCAAGGAATCCCAAAATTTTAATGAAATTGTAAAATTTGCAAAATTGCAAAAAATGACAAAGTTGCAAAAATTGACAAAGTTGCCATGTTGCAACTTTGTGCAACCTTGGAGAAATAAGTAAGATATTTGCAATGTGAGATATTTTTATCTTTCCTAAGGTGGTAATGATATTAAAAATCCTATTTAAGCCTTTACAAAGGCAATTGTATGGGTTGGGTGTTGGATACAATTATTTAATTGTGTGTTGTCTTTGATGTTACACAAATGTCGTATCAATTATCAATCATAGTCTGCCAAGCTTAGTTGGTTAGCAAGGAAAAATAAAGAGTCTACCAAGATCAGAAGGTTAGCAAAGAGAATTATAGAGTCTACCGAGTGTTTCTGGAGGTTATACTATGAAGTTAGTCTCTATCGAGCTCACTTGGGCACTGAAGGCTTCTGTGGAAGAAATCAATTTCTATCAAGCTCACAAGGTTAGAAAAGGAAAATAAATTCTTAATGAGTTCACTCAGTCTCCAAAGGATTTTTTAGAATTCATAGTGTTTATTGAGCTAGGTCAACCAATGAAGGATTTCACTGTTTTAGGAAATAAAGTTTATTTGTTTAATGTAATGTTTGTAGCCAACTAATGCATGGTTTATTGGTAAATGTAACCTGTAATTGAGCTAACTTGACAATTAGTAATGTATAAATAAAAGGTCAAGTTGTATTTTCAAATGTATGAATGGATGTATGAATGGGAAAGTATGCAAGTGAGTTGATCGTGAAGAATAAGTGTGAGAAAATTTTGAAGAAGGATTAGATGGCCTTGAGGAGTAGCAGAGTTGTATTTGACTAGTTAGGATATATTGAAGCTAAAAAGAGATCTGTATCAGAAAATTTTAGTTGCATCCTATTTAGGTCACTTATTGTTACTTTCTCACCATTGTGGCAGTAATTCCTAAATCTCTTAATAGAGTTGGTCTAATAGCCATTTTGTAAATCCTCTAACAAGGTGGACAACTCTACTGAATTATTCTAAAGTCCTCTAGCAAGGTCACTCCTAATAGGGTGATTAAATCCTCTAACTAGGTCACACCTAACAGTGTGTTTTGTAACCTTTAACAGGGTTGGCTCCTAATAGAGCTCACTTCAGAAGAGTGAAAATTGGTAGCTATTTGCTTGGTGGTTTTTCCCATATTGGGTCTCCACATTAAATCTGACGTATCTTGTGTTCATGTTATTTTTTTGCATGCATGTTAATAATTGTGAATGCTTAAATATTAGTAACAAGTTAATCTACTAAGTTACAACATCTTTCTATGTAGCTACCAAGTGACAACAGTAATTAAGTTTTAAGACATCTAAGGGATTTATGGATTTGTTTGTGTGGTAATTGATTCACCCCCTATCTTGGTTACTTCATCTATAATTCCAATAGTTAGTATCAGAGCTTTTGGTGCTTGTAGGAAGGATTTCAAGGATCTAAGATAAAGATAAGGATGTCTTACAAGAGGGAAATTCCAAGACTTAACAAGGATAAATTTTCAGTATGGCAAGGTCTCATGAGACTCCATTTGGCTTCCATTAGAGATACAAGATTGAAATATTGGGATGAGGCATATGTAACTCTTTCGGGTACATTATCTACTAATGATATTGCTGAGAAGAAGAATCATAACGTCATGATGATAGACATTGCATCTACCCTAAGCTATGAACAATCTGATGATGTCAAGGACTGCAAAACTACCTTTGAGATGTGGAACAAGTTGAAAGAAATTTATGGAGGAGATGATAATGTGAGAAGAGCCAAAGAAAAAAGTTTAAGAGGACAATTTGATTAGATGAGGATGATAGAGAATGAAAACATTGCAAAATATGTTGAAATAGTCAAAGCAAGTGTTAGTGCAATTGAAGCTTCTAGAGGAGAAATCAAGGAGGAAACAATCATAAGTAAAGTTCTTAGAAAATTACTTCCCATTTATGCAATTAGAGTTTCTTTAATTCAAGAAAGAAGATGTGATGCTAATCATAAGATAAATTTAGAAGCCATAGTTGGAAGACCGACTGCATTTGAGCTAGACAACTATGATAACTATATTCTAGCTACCAAGAACATTGAATCAGCATTTGAAGCCAAGCTTTCAGTCAAGGAGAAAGGAAAGAAGATAAAGGATTCTTAGTCAAAAAGTGAAGAAGAATCAGAATAGAGTTCTGACAGTGATCTTGAGGTGGTTGATGCTCTACTAGCAAGGAAGTATTCTAGAGGCAAAGGAAAATACAAAGATAAGGTTGCTCTAATATATTTTTTATTTGAAGAGATTGGGCATATTGCTGCTAGGTGCCCAAAAAAACAAAACAAGGATGATAAGAAAGGTCACAAGTGCAATGGCAAGAAAGACTTCAAATCATTTAAAGAAAAAGGTAAGAAAACATGTTTCATGGCTAAGGATTCTAATGACTCTGATGAAGAAGAAGATGAAATTGTGTACATTGCTATGAAACATGAATCTGACAATGATGAGGAAATGACACTTATTTCTCATGTGAGCAAAAATAATACATAGATTTTAGATAGTGGTTGCTCTCATCATATGATTGGTGATAAAACTAAGTTTGAAAATTTTGAAGACTATGATGGTAGTAGTGTGAGATTTGGTAATAATGAACCTTGTTACATAAAAGGAAGAGGAAGAATCTCACTAACCAAAGAGCTTGCATGTGATAATGCATATTGGGTAGAAGGACTAAAACACAATATGTTGAGTGTAGCATAGCTACTCAATAATGGATTCAAAGTGGAATTCATGCATGGAAAAGAAAGACTGTTGGATGACAAAGGAAAGTCGATTGGATTAGGCACTCAAACAAAAGGTAATTTGTTCTATCTTGAAATTGGTGAATGTTCATGCTTTATTTCTCAAGTTGAAGAAAGTTGGTTATGGAATAGGAGGTTGTGTCATGTGAACTTTGATAACTTGGTGAAAATAAGTAAATTCAAGAAAGTAAGAGGCATTCCTAATATAAAAAAACCTGAGGTTGGTCTATGCAAGAATTGCCAAATTCATAAGATGGGAAAGACTAGCTTCAAAAGTAAGAACTATCAGTCTAAAGAAGTTTTAGAAATTGTACATATTGATTTGTGTGGACCTATTGGAATTGAAAGCTATACTGGTGAAATGTTCTTCATTCTTTTTGTTGATGATTACTCAAGAATGATGACTTTCATGTACCTAAGAGAGAAATCATAAGCATTTGAGAAGTTCAAATGGTATTTGGCTAGAGTTGAGAAGGAAATAGGCAAAAGACTGAAATGCTTCAGGTCAAATAGAGGTGGTGAATTCATTTTACATGAGTTCAATAAATTTTCCATTGAAAGAGGGATCATAAGATAGGTATCAACCCCTAGAACTCCTAAGAAAAATGGAATAGCTAAAAGAAGGAACATATCTATCATGGACTGTGCAAGAACCTTAATGATTGAAAAGAACATTGCTACCAAATACTGGAAGGAAGCTATTAGCACTATAGTTCATACCTTGAACCGAGTACAACTGAAGAAAGACTCATTCAAAACCCCCTATGAGTTATGGTATGGCTATAAACCTAATGTAAGCTATCTAAAGGTATTTGGAAGAAAATGTTACATTTTGAAAGAATCTAGACAATGTAAATTTGATGTGAAAGGTAATGAAGGAATATTTTTGAGATATTCTTGCAAAAGTAAAGCATATAGATGTTTGAAATTATCTACTCACAAAGTCATAGAAAGTGCACATGTGAAAGTTGATGAGTTTGCAGAAAGAACTGAAGAAGAAAGCAAAAGGGAACCAGAAGATTACAGAAGATTTATTTTCATTGAACCTGATACAGTGCCAGATACACTTGTCAATAAAAAATCTTCTACTCCTAAATCTTCAGTAACCGAGTTGTAGGAAGTTCAAATCGAGTTACAAGAACCTGAGTCACATTCTAATGCTACTGAGCCTGAAGGACCTGAGCAACAGATAGAACAACCAGAACCTGAAGCTGAAATGCAAGAGGATGAGAATGCAAAGCATTCAAAAGGCAAGGAACCTATATTAGCTAAGTATGTTAGGAGAAATTACACACTAGATCAGATCATTGGAGACAAATTTGAAGGAACTATGACAAGAAGTAAGTTGAAAGGTACTTGTTTACTTGCTGATTTTGAACCTAGAAGTGTAAAAGATGCATTAGAAAATGAAAGTTGGATTGAGGCTATGAATGAAGAAATAGAGTAGATAGAGATAAAAAAAATATGGACTCTTGTACCCAAGCCTAAAGACAAAAATGTGATTGGAACTAGGTGGGTATTCAGAAATAAGTTGAATGAAGATGGTAAGGTGTCAAGGAAAAAAACTAAACTGGTATGCAAAGGATACCCTCAAGAAGAAGGAATAGACTATGGAGAGACTTTTTCTCCTGTTGTAAGATTGAAAAGTGTCAAGACGTTACTTGCATATGCTACATACAAAGGATTTTAGGTTTATCAGATGGATGTCAAGTCAATATTTCTCAATGGTATACTAGATGTGGAGGTGTAGATTGAGCAGCTTGAAGGTTTTGTTGATCCAGACAAGAAGGACATGGTCTAAAAATTACACAAAGCATTGTATGGTCTAAAACAAGCCCCTAGAGCATGTTATGAAATACTGCATAACTATCTTGTTCAGATTGGTTTTCAGAGAGTTAATGATAATAGTAGCTTGTATATCAAGGAAGGACTAGATAATATGATTATTTTGGTAGAAATATTTGTGGATGATACTTTGTTCACAGGAAATGATGATTTGTGCAAAGAATTTTTAGAACAAATGAACAAGGAATTCAAGATGTCAATGTTTGGTGAGATCAAATTATTTGTTGGTCTTCAAATTCAGCAAAGTAAGAATGACATCTATATCACTCAATCTAAATATATGAAGGAAGTACTAAAAAAGTTTGGTATGGAAGATTGAAAACCAATTGGGACTCCTATGTGTACTAGATTGAAACTTACCAAGGATGATGAATCAAAGGAAGTGGATCAGACATTGTATAGATCTATGATTGGAAAGTTGCAATATGTAGTGCATACAAGGCCAGATATTGCCCTTGCAGTTGGTATTGTAGAAATTTTTTTAGCAAAATCAAGAGAAAATTACATGATGACAATCAAAAGGATCATGGGATATTTGAAAGGAACTGAAGAATATGGATTATGGTACAAATTTTGAGGTAATCTGGATTTAAAAGGTTTTTACTAATGCAAATTGGGTAGGAAACATTGATGACAAAAAAAGTACAAATGGAGGAGATTTCTTTCTTGGAAAGAGGTTGGTTTCTTGGACAAGTAAAAAGCAAAATTGTACATCCCAATCCACAACAGAAGCAAAGTATGCTGCAGTAGTAGTAAACAATTCTAATATTGTTTGGTTCAAATAGTTATTGGAAGGTATGAAGGAAGAAATCAAAGAACCTGTTGTTATGTTTTGTGACAATACAAGTGTAATTAACATATCCAAAAATCTAGTGATGCATTCAAAAACCAAACACATTGCAATAAAGTATCACTTTGTCAGAGAATTAGTGTAGGATAAGGAGATTGGATTGGAATATGTCCATACAAAGGAACAAATTGCTGAAATATTCACAAAGCCTTTACCTAAGGATGCATTTTTGTAGCTAAGAGGTAAGTTAGGGGTCATTCCCCTATCTAAAGCTCACTAAAATGAAGTTTTAGTGATGCATCAATAGACATCAAGTTGAAGATCTTTTAGTTGATGTAGAATAATCATGGAAATATTACATATGAATCAGTACATAAGGTACACTGATATTCATTTGGTTTGTGTTGTCTGTTGCATGTGTTGTCAAAGGTGGAGAGTATATTGTCATATCTTTCTAAAATTTGAATTTGTTTGTAAACATATTGATGTGTGTAAAGAAGTTATGTAATTCCTTCATATAGGGAGATTACTGTATTTCTGGAGTATGAGGAATGAAATGTAAGAGGGAGAAACATCCTATCAGAAAAGACTTGTTTTCAAATTTCATTCTACTATGACATGTTGTGTTGCCATCAATGTCAAAGAGGGAGATTGTTGGATAAAATTATTCAATTGTGTGTTGTCTTTGATGTTACACAAATGTCATATCAATTATCAGTCATAGTCTATCGAGCTCAGTTGGTTAGCAAGACAAAAGATAGAGTCTGTCGAGCTCAGAAGGTTAGCAAAGAGAATTACGGATTCTACCGAGCATTTTTGGAGGTTACACTATGAAGTCAGTCTCTACTGAGCTCACACAAGCACTGAAGGCTTCTGTGGAAGAAATCAATTTCAACCAAGCTCACAAGGTCAACAAAGGAAAATTAGTTCTTACTAAGTTCACTTGGTCTCCAAAGGATTTTGTAGAATTCACAGTGTTTACCAAGCTTCACTTGGTTAATACTGGAAATTATTTCTGAAGCAATGTTTACTGAGTTGGGTTGGCCAATGAAGGATTTTACTATTTTAGGAAATAAAGTTTATTTGTTTAATGTAATGTTTGTAGCCAATTGATGCATGGTTTATTGGTAAATGTAACTTGTAATGAGCCAACTTGACAATCAATAATATATAAATAAAAGGTCAAGTTGTGTTTTCAAATGTATGAATGGATGTATGAATGAGAGAGTATGCAAGTGAATTGATTGTGAAGAATAAGTGTGAGCAAATTTTTAAGAAGGATCAAATATCCTTGAGGAGCAACAGAGTTGTATTCAATCAGTCAGGATCTATTGAAGTAGAAAAGAGATATGTATCAACAAAGTTTAGTTTCATCCCATCCAGGTCACTTATTGTTACTTTCTCACCATTGTAGCAGTAATTCCTAAATCTCTTAATAGAGTTGGTCTAACAGCCATTTTGTAAATCTTCCAACAAGGTGGACAGTTCTACTGAATTATTCTAAAGTCCTCTAGCAAGGCCACTCTTAATAGGGTGATTAAATCCTCTAACCAAGTCACACCTAACAGTGTGTTTTGTAACCTTTAATAGAGTTGGCTCCTAATAGGGCTCACTTCATAAGAGTGAAAATTGGTAGCTAGTTACTTGGTGGTTTTTCTCATATTGGAGTTTCATGTTAAATTTGGTATCTCTTGTGTTCATGTTATTTTCTTTTGCATGCATGTTAATAATTGTGAATGCTTAAAGATCAGTAACAAGTTAATCTACTGAGTTACAACATCTTTTTGTGTAACTACCGAGTGACAACAGTAATTAAGTTTCAAGACATCTAAGGGATTTGTGGATTTTTTTTTTTTTGTGGTAACTAATTCACCCCCCTCTTAGTTACTCCATCTATAATTCCAACATTGGGAACAAGTTTTTTGCAAAAATAAATTTTAGAAACCAAGTTTTACCAACAAATTTGCTGCATTCTTGTTGTTGTTCACATTTTTCTTGACTAATGGAGCAAGGTTAATGTAAATAGGAGTTAGATACAATAGTTAGCTTTGTTTTTGTATAGGTTGTAGTTTTTTTTCATCAAGTTGTGTACATATTTATTCCAATTTGTAAAGTGCTATCAATTTTTCTATGTAGCTGGACAATTAAAATCTCACTAAAAGTTAAGGGTATTAATTCATTCTTTCCTTAAAATCTTCAGCCAAAATTAAAATTTTCTCCATTGTAAAACCCTTCCATTTATGTCATTTAAATTTAAAGTCTTGAAATATTATAAGTTTCTCAAACAAATCAGAGTATATGGTGGTTTTAATATAAAGTCATTCATTTAGTGCAAGTTGATGATTAAGGTATCTCCTTTGTCGAAGCCTATAATTTTGTCATAAACTATTCATATCATAGAATTTGACACCCTCAAAAAGTCTCATTGCATTTTTGAAAAAATAAAGACAAGTGAAGCAACATTAATTGATGGGAATGCATCAATTAAGGGTTCGAAGATAAAGAAGACAATTTAAAGAGGCATAAGGGTTAAAAGATAAAGAAGACAATTCAAAGAAGCAATATTGACACTGACAATTCATGTATTCCAACCCACCTAACCTCCCCCTAGATGCCCTTATTCCATCCACCCTCATCACTTGTCCTTTGCCCCTCCCTAATGGAATAAAATTTAAAATTCAAGTAGTTAGTTAAGGCAATAAGATTAAATTGAAGACCCGCCACAAGAAATAAGTTCTACTTTTCCTAAAACCCACAGTTGTCTAATCTCACAAAGGAAGTAAATTTCTCATTTAACCATGGTATTTTGATAGAAAAAGAGGAAACAATTTTTCTCATGTGCGAAGTTTTGGGCAAGTGATATAAAGGTTCGACAAATGGTTCTACAAAGTTTAGTGATGAAGGATAGCCTTGAAATGATTTTCAAAATAATATCAAGGTGTAGTATTTGCATGGATAGATGGCAAAAGGCTTTAGAATTTTGTGTGCTCATCATATTATTTTAGAAGAAGCATTGTTTTATGCTTAGTGGGAAGTGAGAGGGTGAATTCAATTCACTTTCTCTCATGGGAATGCCATCTAGAACAAGCTAATACAGAATTGAAGGGAAACTAGAAAAATAGAAGAAAATGTTTAATAAAATGATTCCTATACAATAGTTGGTATTAAAAATCCTAATTACAACCACTGATCCAAAATTAATCCCAAATCTAGTGCTTTCTCTTTCATATGAAATTCAAAAGCTTCAAACAGAGAGCACCTAACCATAACATAAAAATACAAACCAAGGGTCTTGATTTAATATTTCCTTATAAGAATTAGGAGAAGCTTTGTGCACTTGCTAGATGCTTGACAGTTTTTTCTTCTTTCTTGTCAGTTGATATGAATGTCAAAGGCCTCAAGTAGATCAAACATCTCTTAATCTACATGCTATGGCTCAATATGTGCTTGATGTTCTAGCCAAAGAAACTTCTGACATTTCAAGCTCACAATGTTGAGAACAAGGCCCAACATATTGAATATAAGTATCATTCCTCAATCTAAGTTGGTAAAAGAAGACAACCTAAGAAGATGATTTTAAAGAGATGAATGGAATTTTTTTTTGAACTTTTCTCGTTTTAGAAATATCTTCCATCCAAAAAAGTAAAGCGAAAAAGAGACCTAAGCTAAAATGGAGAATAATCCAACATAAAATTACATATCCTGATACATATAATATACAATGAATGTTTTAAAACATTTTGTCATGATATTTTGGTGCATATTTCCCATATCCTATAAAATTTAGTATGTTCCATAGACTTTTAGAATAAGGGGGCATACAAACAATTTAGGGGGACATGGAGACTCACATTATCTCATAGACCTAGATAAAAAGTGCACATTTATGTCTTCTCCATTGGGACTAACACAGTTGAATCTCACACTCGTAGACCTCCAAAGCATGTAGACCTCCAAATTAGCTCCCGCCCATAATGCCCAAATTGTGAAATAAATTTTGCACACACCTTTTTTTGTTTGTTTGTTTATGAGCACAACTTGATCAAAATTTTAACCAAATCAAGCTCATAAACAAAATTTAACAAGTCAAAAAAGGCCCTAGTCAACATTAAAGGTAAAAAATTGACCTCAAACGTATTAGTGAGACATTAGAGATTAGATTCAACTTACTAAATTTACTTCCTTTTCACAACTTTGTACAACACTTCATCATTATCAAATATAAGTGAACCAATTTGAGAGCACCACTCTAATGGCTCTTGTACCCATCGATAAGAGTGATGTTGCACCTAGTCATAAAAAATTATAGAAGCCTAAAAAATATGTCAAGATCAACAAAGCCATGCATACAATACATAAAAAAGTAACTATTGCATCCACAAATATTCCTGCTTCTTCCTCTCTTTTTTTCGGATGAATTGTAAGTTTACTCCTCTTTTTGAATCGTTGCATTCAATTATGGGAAGGTTAGTAAGTGATAATGTTATCCAACTCCATCTTGTTATAACACTTCTTCCTTCTACCGCATCAAGCCCCCACTTTGTTTCCAAATCCTTTTGTCAATATCAATGTCACCTTGGTCATAATACTAAGCAATGTTATACCTTGAAGCATAAGATTCAAGACTTAATTGATTCCAACTCTTTTTTTGTTGATAGTCATGATAATGGGAAGAAATATGTGGTACCTCCTAATTTAAATATTCAAATCTAAACCAATCCTTTACCTCAACATACTACTAATATGATTTCTCACACACCTCACATATGATAAAAAATAGAAAGAGACTGATCATACTATTGACACTATGGATCATTTACTTCAATCTCTACCTCAACCTATACTTGATATTACATCTAAATCTCATGATAAGACCAAGCCTAAACTTACTCTTAAGAATGTTAGAGACCTTACTATTTCATTTAATGATTTTGACATGTTTCATGTTCTTGATGGTCCTCTTTATATTATTGCTAGGGTTGCTAAGTATCATTCTTATGGTTGTCTTTGATCATACTTACATGGTCAATGTTATCGCCAAGGAAAATTTTTTATCTAAGGAATTCTATCATGATTCTTGTGATTCAACTAATACTTGGATTCAATTTTGTAATGATTTCTTGTATCAACCTCATGGTTCCATTTCCTTGAATGTCGAACTCTATGGTAAATTTGTGAATAGTATGTTTTTTGTCATTCCTACTTTCAATAAATCTTTAGTGAATCTTGGTTTACCATGGTTGACCTCCACGTAAGCCATTTATTCTCTCATTCATTAGTACACTAAATTTCCTCATGATGTTGAGACTAAGACAATTAATCATAGTCTTAATCATTCTTATAGGCATAAGTATTACACTAACCTTGATTTATTTTGGCCTTCTATTCCTTCTACACCTCCTACTTTTCCTCAATCTCATAAATATTGAAATATTTATAAGTGGAGTATTGCTAAGGATAATACTCATGGTCTTCTGCCTACACCTTCTACACCTATTTCTTTGAATTCTTCCATTTCCAATGGCCCACCACCTCCTATATCTAATTCTCCATCTAGATTGGTTACTCCTTCTATTTCCCAACTTGATTTTTTTCCTCCTATTATCCCATATAATGATGAAAAGGAACCTATGTCTATTGATCCTTCTTCTCAACCAATTTCTAGAAAAACTAAGCATAATCAACATGCTTGTGATCATCAAAAGAGTGTCAAGCTAGAGCTAAGGCCCATTTTCATGCTACTAATTCTTTTCATTACTTAGATCAACCCATGAATGTAAAGGAGGTTAATCATGCTAATGAGATAGATAAATTTGATATTCATATTTTTGATTCTATTGCTATTAATCTTGATGAAGAAGATATATTAGATGATGATGAGTATGAGATTATTGACCTTGATGTTGATTTGTCTAACATGCTTTTGTTGGAAATGATTGAACAGATCATGAATGAAGAATGATGGAACTGGTAAAGAATGGTTTCAATCATTGTTTTGTCATCGATGTCAAACTTGCTACTTGTAAGAATGATAATTTCTTAAGTGATCCAAATACTATCAATTGATTGATTGACAAGGATGAGGCAATCGGTAAGATGTAACTAGAGCACCTAGAGAAAGGTTGAAGTTATGATGTTGTAATGAAGTATAAGGATCAACTAAGCCATTGATGAAATAGTGTATTGATGACATACTCTAAGAGGATGGACACACTAAGACACATCAAAGATTTAAGGTTTAACTAAGTCATTTGTAAAGCCTAACTAAGTTTATTTGAGAGAGCCAAGCAAGCTAGTTAGAGCTGAGAAAATTCTTAGATGAATTCAAGCAAGTTCAACTTCAGTGTGTGCCGAGCAATCCTTGAGGTGTTGAGTAACACAGGATTGTTTAGGTGTTGAGTAACACAAGATTCTTTAGGTGTCGAGTAACACAAGATTGTTGAAGTGCCGAGTAACTCAGGAAAAGACTTCAGGTGTCGAGCATAAGAAAAAGGTAATGGATGTTGACCAAATTTCATCAGGTGCTGAGCATTAGTAAATGTAGTAGAAGCCGAGTAACACAGAAGGAGCCAAGCATCAATAAACCAATGATGTCGAGTTGCTACATTATTTGTTAAGTCAAAAGATTTGCCAGATCAGTAACGATAAGTTTGTTACATTGAATTTTGTGAATTAGTTGGATGATAAGGATGATGAGTAGATGTCACAGAATTTTATGTAAACCATGCAAACCAATTCAAGGCGAATACTGATGAAGTTTCTAGAAGAAACAATTTAGAGGGAAAACAATATCGTTCTCTTAGATCAAATCAAATTGATGAGCAGGAAGATTTGAGTGGGAAATGAAGAAAAAAACTTTTATAAGGAGTTACAGGTCAGAGATCAAATGTGAGAGAGGGATTTGGTCATAAGTGTGGTCATGTGAAGGAGCCAAAAGAAGGCTAGAGTGAAGTGTCAAGAAGAGGACATAGTGAGGAGTAAGCACAAAGCATCAAGACTCTGAGTTGATCAAGTGACCAAAGAGTACATTGGCATAATGAGTGGAATAATTCAAGTAGATAGATCTTGAAGGGTGGACAAGCTGTCAGCATTGCAAGGAAGAAAAACCAAGCAAAGAAAAGAATTGAAGAGTGATATGAAATATGCAAGGTTAGAGTTGCAATCTTTATCAAGTCAAAACCCTTCTAATACTTTCTTACCATTGTATTAGACATTGAAATCCTACATTGCTAGGTTAGCTTAATAGCTAGGTGGATAAGCCTTAGGAAAAGGATAGAAGATCCCCAGGAGGAGGATAAGAGATCCTTAGGAGAAGGATAGGATATCCTTAGAGAGGGATAAAAGATTCTTTTGAGAAGGTGACTGTAAATCCCATGGACTTGGATGCCCCTAATAGCTCTATGTAAATCCTTTAAGAGGGTGGAATTCTAAGTTGAATTTTCTTAAGTCCTTTAATAGGGCACACTCCTAACAGGGTGTAGAAATCCTTTAACAGGGTCACATCTGACAGTGTGTAAAGCCTTTAACAGGGCAAACCATCAGAAGTGGTTGAAATTTATTGCGCAGTAATTTTGTGGGTATCATCCCCACTCCAGTTTTACCTTCTTGTTCCTAGAGGGTTTTTGGGTCATCAAAATCCTTTGTGTTATGTGGTGATGCATGTTTACTTTTCATGATTGTTTAATGTTTAATTGCATGCATGATAATTTCAATTAAGGATTTGACAAGAAAGTAAAAAGGCTTGTACTTCTAATTCACCCTCATTTTATTAGACCTTGAATAACTGATTCACCCCCCCTCTCAGTTATTCTAAAAGAATTCTAACAACTTTCTACACAAGTTTCACTTATATCTAGTCTTGAACATAACGACTCTCAAGAGGGTCCTTTTTTAGACTTAGCTATTGTTCCTTCTATTTTGGATATTGACCCTCTTACAATTTGTCCACCTTCTCTAAACACTAAAGACTAAGATTGGGGATGAGGGAAATGAGCTTGAGTAAGTATTCTAACCTAGTATCTTTTTATGTGTTTTCTTGTTGTGATGTGCTTTCCTCATACTATTCTTTTTATATGTTTATTTAGATTTCTTTAGAAGACCCTTTTTTATCCATTAGCACAAGGTAATTAAGGGATCAAAATTAACATTCTTCTTCTATTTACATCTCACTTCTTTTATGTGCTATTATGTGCTATGTTGTATATGTGTTGGAAAGCAAAGTTCACCAATATAACTAAGAGGTCGGAGGGGGGGGAGGGGGGGGTGTCAAATTAGTTATGCACTTTAAATAATATTTATAAAAAATTAACATAAAACCTATATATATATATATATGTATATATATGTATATATATATATATATACATATATATATATATGTATACATTTATATATACATATATATATATGTATACATATATATATGTATACATATATATATGTATACATATATATATATATATGTATACATATATATATGTATACATATATATATGTATACATATATATATACATACATATATATATATGTATATATATATATATGTATACATATATATATATATATGTATACATATATATATGTATACATATATATGTATACATATATATATGTATACATGTATGTATACATATATATATGTATACATGTATGTATACATATATATATGTATATATATATGTATACATATATATATGTATACATATATATATATATGTATACATGTATGTATACATATATACATGTATACATATATACATGTATGTATGTATGTATATATATATACATACATATATATACATATATATATATGTATACATATATATGTATACATATATATATATACATATATATATATATGTATACATATATATGTATACATATATATATATATACATATATATATATATATACATACATATATATACATATATGTATATGTATACATATATATATGTATACATATACATATATGTATATATATATGTATACATATATATATATATATGTATATATATGTATGTATATATATATGTATGTATATATATATATATGTATGTATATATATATATAACATCATCATCTTATGGGCATCATTCCCACCAGGGTTTTCTCTCTGATCAAGGGCTTCCCTAGTTGGCATATTTTGTCTCATTGTACATGATCATCATCTTGTGGTTGTTATATATATATATAACAACCACAAGATGATATATAACAACCACAAGATGATGATCATGTACAATGAGACAAAATATGCCAACTAGGGAAGCCCTTGATCAGAGGGAAAACCCTGGTGGGAATGATGCCCATAAGATGATGTACTAATATAGAAAGTTCCCTCTAAAAGGATAAGACCCTATTAGGATTCAATAAAATATAATCAATACATATAGTCCTTTTTGGGAGAATTTGAATTGCTTTTAGAAGATTACAACCTTGTTAGGAGTAGATAAGAAGTCAACCAAACATATTGTCCAAATCGCTTCATAACTATTTACACTAAAAAATTTAGGAACTAATATATCCAAGAATGAACTGACTAATACAACAACTTATCTTAACAATAAAATTCATTTTAAGTTCTCAATACATAATCAATATCACCCTCTTCCTTGATCTCATCAATTTTGCATGCAAAGCTCACATATAATACATATGACTCACATTCACACTTACAATCAAGGAAAATATATTTCCTTTATAACAAGTCCTAGAAAATCTAGTTGAGTCAGCCTTGTGGCTTCCTCGATGTAAAATCAATAATATAGGATCATCATAATATAATAAGATTATGTTCCACACACTACAATACATATGACATCGATTTATAAAACCAATAAGCTTGACTGCAATCATACAACATGTTACATTTCAGATTCCTTCAAATAATGATCAACTAATTCTACAACCTCAACAAAAGAAACATGAACATATATCTAACTAAAATCTAATCCCACTTTACACGCTTTAATCTCACCAAAAAGATACAACTTAAACACCAATATATAGTTTCTTGTTTGCTGGCTTGTAACTAGTCTTCTGTAAAACTACTCTAATTAACTTGAATCTTCATAAATATTTCTATACACATAGATGTTTCATAAAGAAATATCAAAGAATACTTTTCTAGCCTCATTGACCATAACTCTTCTTATTATGCCCTATGCAGAATGAAACTCTACAACTTTGACTGTTCTATCTAGAAAGTTAGTATATTGACATCGATGACAAACTAAGTTAGGAATGCAATACATACATGATCAATGATCTCTAAAAACATGCCAATATAATTTCTAATGGAATAATCTTATAATTCATGTTAAACATATCCCCCTTTTGCATTGATAGCAACATATGATAAAAAACATCAAAGTGTCAAAAATACCGAACTGTCAATATATTTCTTCCTCATATTCTTTCTCCTCATACATCAAAATGAAACAATGATACTCTCCCCCATAGATGAACAAGGTTATTCATGTATTACTTTGATGAAGGTTGATCCCCTTAATACCATAACACACATCTAAAATAGAGAAACAACACTAATTGAGAGAACAAAATATGGGCTTCTTATTATCATTATGGAATTACAAAATTACAATATGCAAATCCATATGGATTCCTTCCTTAACACAATTTTCTAAACAAAGTATATAGACACTTTTAATTGCCCGAGAAGGTTCTAGACACTAAGCCCTAACCCTTGAGGTAGAAAAACCTCATATTATATCATTTCATTACACTTTAATACATAGGAGAAACTCAAGACAATTCACAAATTACATTTTTGGATGGTGTTGATATGAGATTTTAATGTTTCAATCATTGTTTTGTCACTGTTGTCAAACTTGATACTTGCTGGTAAGACAACTACCTAGTTGATTTGAGTACTATCATTCATTTGATTGATGAAGAGGTTTTAATCAAATATGATAACAAGAACACCTAGAGGAAAGGTGGAGTTATGGTATGAAAAAGTAGTACAAAGATTAGGTAAGACATTGATGATATAGTGTATTGATTATCTACTTAAGGCTGTAAAGGTTGGATACACTAACTAAGTCTAGAAGAACAAGTAAGAAGAACTGAGTCTACCAAGCTTGACTAAGTGAATAGTAGGTGCTGAGAAAAGGTAGTGCAAGTTAAGCATAAAATTAGTTGGAGTTGAGAAAAGTGAAGTCTTAGTGTATGCTAAGTGAACTTAGTGTAAGACAAGTAAAGTTTAATTGTTGCCAAGCACTAGTAAACTTTAGTGTTTGCCAAGTTATCTAGTTGAAGATTAGTAGAAGAACAATATAGAAGTTGAGTAACAACATATTAATGCCGAGTGCTAGTATTCATGTTAAATAATAGATTTGATGAATATGAGTTGACTATTTTGTTTTCTTGAATTGTGTGAAGTGTATCGAATATAACTATGATGAGCTGGTGGCACAAAATTCAAGGTAAACCATTTTGAGGTGAACTCAAAGAGGATTGAGGGAGAATCTTCTAGAGGAACCATATAGTAAAGTGGGTAGATTCAATGAATCATGCCTAATCCTACCTAACCCTAAAATGGATAATTGAGGTTGAATGGAAAAATATCTTAAATCTCTATTTATAGAGAGAGCTGGTCAGAAAAAAAGGTTGTCATGTGTGAGAACCTAAGGAAGACAAGGAGTCTAGGATATTGCTTCATTTAGTGGCCAAAAAAAAGAGACTACTATTGAAAAGAAAAGAAAGAAGGCTTAAGAGTATGAATGCTTGAATGGTGAATAAGCTGTTAGAGTTGAAGTGTATGAAAGCCAACCGGAATGGAGGACTAAAATAAAGATCTATAACTTGTAAGTGAGTTGTAATTTGTTATCAGATCAAGCCTTACTGTTACTTTCTAATCATTGTATTAATCTAGGGTAAAATCCTTTGGATTAAGGTTGACCTAATAGTCATTTGTAAATCCTTTAACCGAGTGACATTCTAGTGAATGATCTAAAGTCCTCTAACAAGGCTCACTCTTAACATTGTGATTGAAATCCTCTAATTAGGTCACATTTAATAGTGTGTATTGTAATCTTTAATAGGGTTGGCCTTTCACAGGGTATCATTTCAAAGGAGTGAGAATTAGTAGCATGTTACTAGTGGTTTTTCTCAAATTGGGTTTCCATGTAAAATGTATTATTGAATCTATTATGTTTCATGTTTACATTTCTGCAAAGTTATTTTCACCTAGGATAATAACCTACAAAGTTTAAACATTATATGATCTAATGTATGCATGCATATTAAGGTTTTATAGATATGGGTTCACTAAGCTGTAAAAATTTTTATTTATACAACAGAACCTTGGATAACTAATTCACCCCCCCTCAGTTATTCTAAAGAATTCCAATAGATGGGTCCACTTTTGGAGACCATAACTAGCAAATCATTGACCTGGTGGGCTATTATAACTTCATTTTGTAATCCTTGGCTTTTGAATGCTTGACACTAATTAGAGGAAAAATAATAAAAAAGAAAAAAAGAAAAAAGAAAAATAAATAAATAAATAAATAAATAAATAAATATTGTGGAGGAGAGAGAAAGTGATGAAAATTAGAGGAAAAATAATAAAAAAATAAAAAAGGGAAAAAGGGGAGAGAAAGAGGAATTTCTATTTTCAAGGTTCATAGGTGGCATAAATAGAAAAATAAGAAATATTGTTGTCATTCAATTTATTGAGGTGTGTAGGTGGCATCTTAGAAGTTTTTGGAAAGTTCCTTAAATCATGCATTTAATAACTTTTGTGATCCATAAAAGAAATGTAATTTTCTAATTGGGCCACATGGTGGTGCTTAGTTGTATTTGTGTGGGAATTTAGTATTTTTTTAAGGTAGTTGTATTTAAATTTTATCCCACATTGGTTGTGTTTGTAATATCTTGGATGGTAAGTGCCTATTTAAGCAAGGCAGATGAGCATTTGTAAGCAAGCTCTTCCAGCGTAAGCTCTACAAGTAAAAGCTCTTACAGTGAAGCTCTCATGGCGTAATCTCTTGTAAGAAATCTTGGAGGTGAAAGTTCTCTTGGTGGAAGCTCTTATTTGTGAGTTCTCTTATGTTAAAGCATTTGTAAACTTCTTTTGGAAGACGTCATATCTATGATATCATCTTTTTGATGTTGCAAGGATTTTTGAGTATAATAAAAGTATGCTTTGCGAAGTATTTTGTCACCTCTTTGTCTCCATATTCTTGTGTTTTTGTTTGTGATTTAGGTATGATTTGCAAAGGTCTCCATATTCTTGTGTTTTTGTTTGTGAGTTGGTAAGGGTGTGTGGCCCTTCATCAAATGGTATTAGAGCGAAAGTTCTTGAGCATGTCGATAGATTGCCAAACATGAGGTAGTTTGCACTAGGACCTTAGGTTGGGTGAAGTTTTTCAAGAATAATTTCTTGAGTGTGTATATAGATCGCCGACCATAAGGAAATTTTCATGAAGATCATAATTTCAACTACGTGTGTAGACAGATTGCCAATTGTGAGGTAATTTGTACGAGGTTCTTATGTTGCAAGTAGTTTGTCTTATATAGACTTGATCATGGAGAAGAGAAAGAAGAAGACAAATTTTGTGATTGGATGGATTCTAAGGATTCCTATACTTGAGAAGATTAGAACAAGAAACCAAGATGCAGTATTACTTGTATTCTTTGATTTGCAAAAGTAAGTGAATGAATTAGAAGTAGAGTTGTGAAAGAGAAGAGAATGTAACTAGAAAAGAGATGTTAACAATTCCTTGGATGCGGAAAAGAAAGAGGATCTAGTGGAGTATCACACATGTGGCTACTAAATTTTGTGAATTCATATCCACAAAATTTTTCCTACCATGGGTGTCTAACATAGGAGCATCTTGCATCACAAAAGGAGGGCATGATCAAAATTATAAAAAAAAGAAAAAGAA
Organism: Cupressus sempervirens; assembly: GCA_028749045.1. Taxonomy (NCBI): domain Eukaryota; kingdom Viridiplantae; phylum Streptophyta; class Pinopsida; order Cupressales; family Cupressaceae; genus Cupressus; species Cupressus sempervirens. The sequence goes on along the minus strand of CM053787.1, from coordinate 913,937,488 downwards.
ATATGTGTGTGTGTGTGTGTGTGTGTGTGTGTGTGTGTGTGTGTGTGTGTGTGTGTGTGTGTATTGTGGAGGAGAGAGAAAGTGGTCACAAAAATGAGAGGAAAAATAATAAAAAGAGAAAAAAGGGAAAAAGAGGAGAGAAAGAGGGATTTATATTTTTAAGGTGCATAGGTAGCATAAATAGAAAAATATGAAAAATAGTTGTCATTCTATTTATCGAGGTGTGTAGGTGGCATCTTAGAAGTTTGTAGAAAGTTTCTTAAATCATGCATTTAATATTTATTGTGATCCAAAAAAGAAATGTAATTTTCTAATTGAGCCACATGGTGGTGCTTAGTTTATTTGGGTGGGAATTTAATATTTGTTTTAAGGTAGTTGTATTTACCTTTTATCCCACATTGGTTGTGTTTGTAATATCTTGGATGGTAAGTGCTTATTTAAGAAAGGCATATGAGCATTTGTAATCAAAATCTTCAAGTGTAAGCTCTACAAGTAAAATTTCTTCAATTATAAGCTCTTGCAGTGAATCTCTAATGGTGTAATCTCTTGTAATCAAGCTTGGAGGTAAAATTTCTCTTGGTGGAAGCTGTTGGTATTAAGACTCTTCTTGTGGAAGCTCTTATTTTGGAGTTCTCTTATGTTGAAGCATTTGTAAACTTATTTTGGAAGATGTCATATCTATAATATCATCTTGTTGATGTTGTAAGGATTTTCAAGTATAATAAAAGCATGCTTTGCAAAGCATTTTGTCATCTCTTTGTCTCCACATTCTTGTATTTTTGTTTGTGAGCTGGTAAGGGTGTGTGGCCCTTCATCGTTGTTTAACTTGACATGAAATAACTTTTTATAGCTTGACATCTACTAACTTCTAACTTACTTGGCATAAACTATCACTTGATACATAATAGGGTGCTTAACAAATACAGACTATCTAGGCTCAAACTAAAATGTGAACAAGTTCAAATGAATCATCATCCTTCAATGGGTCACTTGGTTGTAGCTATGACCAAAAAAATCTGCTCAGGAAATGACTAAGTGTTTGAAATTGGTAGGAAACATGACTTGGAGATCAAAAATACTTTTTCATTAAATTTTCCCTCTTAACTTCTTGAAGTTTTTGATGTGATACTTGTTGTGGTTTCACAATGCATGCCCCATTTCTCTTAGAAATGGGGACTGCCTAGTAATTTTTTTGTTTTTCCAAACCTCTAGTCTAGGGTCTAAGTCTTTTTTTAGGGCTTTATGTGATTTCTAAGTCTATCCTTGCCCTCTACCTAAAAAAACCAGTTGTCAAAAATTAATGATTTAAAGTGTAAGGTGATTTGATATAAGGATAAGGCGTACACTAGCACACATGCACACCTTCTAAGGTGCACCCATGTGCTAGGTGCCTTAGTCTGGGAGCACTTCCCTTTAGAAGTGCATACCTACACACATGCATAGGTGTGCACCCCCAAAGGGTGCACATCATCTCAGACCTCTAAAAGCTCAAGATCCCACCCTCCTCATTTCATTTCCTCCTACATTTGGATTTGAGCACACCTCCGCACCCACAAAGGTGCACCAAAACTTCAACTTCCTACACACATAAAGCTAAATACTAAGGAAAGTGTGCACATTATGTTGTGCAACTTTACCCACAAAACTTAAATCTAACCTTAACATCAAACTAATGTATTATATCAATGGTGACTAGGAGCGCAACTGTGCACCATTTAGTTTTAAAAAGATAAGTATGGTAAGATAAGGGTGTGTACATGTGCACCCTACAAGGTGTGCATGTGTGCACCCTTAGTTGGTAAAGTTTTCTTTGATAAAAAGTGCACCTAGTGCGCCCTCAAGTTGCACAAGATGCGCTTAATATCAGGGGCATAAAATGAGGTTTTTGAGTGTTTTGATAGGTTTTTGCATTCTGGATCTCATATTTTAGTAATTAGGGTTGGTTTAGGGTTTAAATTTCCACCTTATGGACTAATTTTTTTCTATTTTGAGCAGGTAAAATGGCTTCCTCCTCATCCTCACTCACAATAAAGATTGCTTGAAAACTACTTGTCTTTAAGTTTTAGGGTGTACAAACAAAATCATGCTTTCGAGATGCACATTTAGAGATTCAAGACACTAAATTAGGTGATATTGAATGGAATGCATTCTTAGTACTCTATAACCAATCAAATGAGAGATCTCCAATAATTTCTACACTTATTAGATTTGGATTGGTTAATGCGGCCTGACATCCTACTTCAGTGCAGTCTTTAGAACTTGTTATGGCATTGGTAGAGAATTATGTATCAAAAGAGAGAGTGGTAAAAATAATAACAAGAGAGATCATCCTAGATCTAAGACCAAACAACATCAAGAAAGTATTTCATCTTTCAAGGGTAGATCAATATAATAGGTTGACTTATCATCAAGCAAAAAGTTGGTTTTAGGGAAAATGAGTAGAAGGATACTAAAATCATTCAATCATCATATCTAATTGATAAAACACCTATGGGATCAAGAGCTAGAAAAGTTGACATTATAAGAGGTTATATTAAGGATGATATTGGATACTCCGTAGTGCTCTTGAGCAGGATCATGGGATTAACAGAAATAGGGCACTTCTACATTTAGATGGTACATTTCATCGAGACCATCAGAACAGATAAAATGCCAATTGATTGGGCCACAATGATTAGTGAGAATTTAGATGAACAACTGGTGGTGGTCAAAACTGATCTAAGGTTTTATATGACATCTTATCTAGGTTATCTATTAGTAGCAAGAACCACAAACTATCCAGGATTGTTTAAGAGGGGAAGCATGCAAGATGCTAATACATGGCCTTATGTGGTATACCCTTAGCTAGTAAAAAACAAGCCCTCAAATCACATCAAAGAATATAGAATAGTGAATGATGCTTTCATTTTTTCAATCATTTGGTTCATTGAGGGAGATTATGCAAAATAATGTCAGAAGAGGCAACAACAAAAACTACAAAAATAAGCACCTACTACATCCACTTTAAGACATTCACCCACTTAAGGGTAGTAGGAACAACTATGAATCCAAAGAAACTCCTGAGATATCTATTGGATAAGCTTATTTTACTAGAGATTGTGAGATAACTCTCATCTACATATGATAGAGTGAGGAAATAGCATAAGAAGACCTGGGTATGGCCCATCACCATAGGTCCATTTAGAGTCAAGCAGAAGTAGGATATCATGAATTTTGATTTAGAATGGGATTAGTATCCTTTGGAGGACTATAACTCCCCTTGTCCATATTTTAACAATACCGACATAGTTCAATACTTGACAAGAAAATAATTCAAACATGAAGATGCCATGGAGGATCATTGGATGAATGCAATTTATGACTATGATATCTAGATAAGGGATTATTGTAGGATGACTCTGTATCTGGTAGGCAATTCCTTGAAAATAAAGGTCCCACTGAAGGTTGTTCAACAAGACACTTCAGATGTCTTGGATCCCCTATATAATTGAGATAAGATATGTGATTGGCCAATCCTGAATGCAAAAATTGATAGAGAAGAAAATGTAGATATCAATTATAGGGTGAGGCATATCATCAAGTTGTCCAAGGAATGGATTAAGAGGCCATTCAAGTTGGACCAAGTTCCTCAAATAGTAGTTTTCCAGGCTACAACTCACCTAGTAGAGGGGAGAGGGGTGAAAGTTACAATACCAACATTCCTTGCTCATTCTCCAATTAGGTTAGAAATAGTGTATCAACATGATAGGAAATTTGGATACTTCAAAGTTGAAAAGAGAAAGAACAAAAGGAAAATAAATTCTCCTCAACAAACCAAGCCTAAATTTGAAGGGATTCAGGCCTAGGAAGCAACTCAAGCACCTGAGAACCAAGAGCCCAAAAATGTAGAAGCCTCTCAAACTTAGGATATCTGCAAGTACCACCACTAGATCAGGGACAAGGACCTAAAGAAGAAGCACAAGAGGTGTCCCTAAATGTTCAAGAGGAATAAGCTTCTTCATTAGCTCCTAAAAGAGCTAAGACTAAAACTCAAACCAAAAGGAGTAGAAGATAAAAAGTGCAAAGAGAGGTTATTACTATTCCTTTGGTCCCAGAAACAATTCCTAAAGAAGATGAAGAAGATGAAGAGGATAACCTTCCCTTGAGTTAGAGGACTCATTTGACTAAGGCTACTAAGGCAAAATAGAGAAGGAGTTCCACTGTAATGCCAACATCTATTCCCAAATAACCTATTTAGGTTACAAATTCAGAGGATGAGCAACAATAGTGGGTTGATGAACAAGAGGGTCAAGGCATTGATGTCTTTAAAATGTTAGATTTTGATTTCATGCTAGTGGGTACTTAACTTGTAGGTGACAAGATAAGGGATACACCAAAAAATCAACCTTTACAAGAAGATTGGAGTTAATTTTCACCTTTTCAACAAGGACCTCTAGGTGCCCCACCATCACCAAGTTAAGATTTATCTTTCTTGGATAAAGGTTCAACCAATCCTCTCCCTCATGTTAATAAAGAGCATGTACAGGCTAGGTAGGAAGAAAAACCACAAAACAGACCCAATGATGAAGTATTAGAAGAGGGAGAAATGTATGAAGAACCTTAGCAAACTTCTCAAGATACAGACATGAGGAGTTTAGACTCAGCAAACACAAGAATGCTTGATGTAGAGCTCTCACAAAAAGAGAAGACTCTGGAGAGGACTGATAAGGGAAATGGTCTAGTATTACAAACCCCCTCTTCAACTAATTATATTTTCTAATGAGAACTACTCCAAGTTGGTTGAAGAAAGAGGTGATGGTTAGACATAAAAGGAAATTGTATTGTAGTGTGGATGAGGGAATTAAAGGATAAGTTGAAGCCCTCCAAAAACCTAAGCTAACTATGGGTGATGCACGAACATTGGCCTTTATTATGAAGAACCAAAATTAGGACTTTTTTTCTTATATTTCCATCCCTCTTCTACATGTAGATACTAAAGATCTAACCCTAAAATATTATTAGATTACAGAAGTCTTGCTGGGAAAGCCCATTGTGGACACTACTAAATTGATGGTCACTATAGGAATTAAAGAAGTATTTAACCACCTAAAATAAGATGTGTCTAAATTATTGAGCCTCCAAAAATAGAAGAGCTTTTAAGAGGCTATTTACATGAAGTAGTTAGTCCTTTGGACCCTGATCATCTTGAGGAAACTCTAGGCATGAAACTCAATATGAAAGAGAACACAAGTGTACAATCGGATCCATTTTTAATGCATGTCAACAATGGTGGGAAATTTTTGAGGAAAAAGGTGTGCAGATAATATAGGGAAACCTTAAATTATTGCACCATATGAAAATTAGTGTACATAAGCTGGGTTGCTATACTGAACCAAGATTTTTGATTAATGGACAAGGTACATACCTGGGGTAAAGACCTTCAAACATTACAATCAATAAAGGGACTAAAGATATTGTATGCTCATGGATGTATATATGGGGGATGAATTGGACAAGATAGATGATTGGATTGAGAAGATTGTTGTTGGTAATAAAGTAATGGAGACATTACATGTAGATATTCATAATCTCAAGGATCAAACCCAAGAGCATATTTAGGAAGTTGAGAAGTATTATAGGGATGCTTGCCTTGACATTTTTGAAGATGAGTCAATGGATATAATCCTATCTGTGCAAAATGTTGTCAAATAGTTTCGAAAGACCTTTGAAGAAGCTTCAATTGATGAAGAAATTAGAAAAACATTTAAGATAGAGGAGGCATTGCTAGAATTGGATGTAAAGTTGGAAGACTTTGCAGAGACTCGCATAGATGTGGGAAACTATCAAAAAATAGTAAAGGATAAGTATGATGCTTTGGATTTTTTGGATGCAACCCAAGTGATAAAGATCATAGAGAAATTAAAGAGAAAATATCTAGACATACCTCTAGTATGAATGGGAGGAATACCCAAAAGTTGGAATTTGAGTTTCGACACTTGGGAAAATTTTGCATTTTTTGATTTGTCACTAAGATTTGCAAGGTGTGGTTCTCCAAAAGTGCACCAGAAGTTTTTGAAGAAGTCATAGGTGTGTCAACAATTTAGTTCCAAATTTATAGCTTTCTATGCACAAAAAATGCATTTTGATGATAGTTTAACTTCTACAAACATCCAAAGAAGGTTGAGCTTCTATTTTTGGCATCTCCAAAGACTCCTACATCATCTTATAGATTCCTTCTTATTATCTACTTCTTTAATTTTTTTCAATTCATGTAAAGTTCTCACACACCCATTAATTAATATAAACAGGGGTGGAGTCCTACTTAGCACCATTTAGAGAGTCAGTTTCTATATAATTAGATTATTGTTATTATTTTTAAGCCTATATTTGGATAGAGAAATCTCTCACTCTCAACACAAATTGAAGAGACAATTTCCTATAAATTGAGGAATTAAATATGTATTCTAGGCTATTATTTTGATAAATAATATATGCTATTGGTTCTTTCATTTTGAGTGTATTTTTTCTTGTTGGAGTGTGTTATATTTTGTGGATGTATGTTCATGGAGTGTAATGGAGCCAATGGTTTTGGTGGGTTATTTTGATTGAGCTATCTTTTAACTTTGGTTTTTGCTATGTGTTTACAAATTCCATTGACATACTTAGTCAGAGAAGAGATCATCTGCTGTTCATACATAGCTTTTTGTCTTGGATGAGCACACTATCTGTGGCCTTGAAATTTGATTAAAAGTGAAGCATCTTATAGTTACTAAATTCCCATTGACAATTGCATTAGTGGAATTAAGGAAGCACTGCTCCTATTTTCATTGGTTACCTATCGATCTTTTCAAAGGCTTAACTCACACACATGTTATTTCAATGGCTTATGTCCATTAGGGATTTACTTTTCAAGTCATTTTCTTAAACATCTTGTTACGTTATATTTTTAATTTTATTTTACAAACACTTGGTTAATTTAGGAATTCATATAGTTGCATAGTTAAAACTACATTCATTATAAATAGAAAAATAGAAAAATATATTTCTTTTTGAGTGGATACTTTTTTAGAGATAGCAAATAGATTCGACATCTTATCCAAAATTGGTCAAACCAGAAAAGGCCTCCTCATGAACACTCATATTTATCTTTTACTAAGTAGATTCCAGTAGGTCACAAGATCACCCAAGATTAGCTTTTCTAGAGAGGAGTTCAACAGGATTCCTGACATTAAGCATCATGCAAAATGATAGCTCAAGTATACTATTGTCTTTAGTATTCTTGATTTTGATACTTTACTTTCTAATGCAATACAAGGTAGGAGAATCCACAAAGGAGATGTTCGAGACCCCAAAAAAAATCATACAATAGATTATAAATAAAAAAAAAAATATTTAGATCCAAAATAACACTAATTATCACAATAGAATCATAATATTTACATCCAAAATGCCTGGCTATAAGGCCTTTTGAGTTAAAACCAAATGCATTAGGAATTACAATAATAGTTCTACAAGACCTCACAAGATCCAACTACTAGCTATACCATATCTATAATCTAGTAGAGAACTCCAAGAAGAATCTAAACTCATGCTCACAAGCCACCAAGCAACCTTCTTGTTTCCCAAAGACCACACTTAGCCACTAGCTTTGCTAAAATTTGCGCCTCTTCGCTATTCCATGTTGAATAATGATCCATTGATCTCTCCAGATAAGATGAGACCCCCCTAATTATACTAGACCAAGCCACAGGTTGGCCTAGAAATTCATATTAAATAAATATTCACTCATTAAATAAACTCTCAAGCCACAAGTTGGCTTGACAACAAATATTAAATACATGAAATAACTAAATACTTAGGACAAGCCCCTAATTTTACAATGCATAAGTAACTCAAAAGACCACATAAGAATACATTCCCTTAGGCATAGGTCCACATTCCATCCAACTATCCAAATAATATATAAAACATATGAACTCTAATAGATCAAAGCTCATGAATAAAATCTCAAAAGTCTTCTAGTAAATTAGGAACACATGACTAACAATCACCAAAATAGCTCTAACTCCAAGATGATAACTCCAAACTCTATGTACACTTAGGAAAAAGTTTCCCAATATGTCTTACACATATCCCCAACTTTGAAAACCATAAGGTCCACCAAAAGCCATGCTAGATGCTCAAGCAATAGACTTCCTAGGTACGTAGAAAAATATGTGCCAAACAATGATGCCAAAGAAATTTTTGCAACCAAATTCATCTTCACAAAAGGCTTCCAATCCATCAAGGAAAAGAGAACCAATCTACACATCAACCATCTCTAATTTATCCATACAAACATCAGGATCAAATGAACCTTAGCATCCCAATCAACATGCTCACTCCAAAGACCAAATTCAATATAGTGCTTCACCAAAAATTCTAGCAATTGGTCACAACTAGAAAAAGTAACATCCTCAAACATGAAATCCATGTCAACAATATCCAACTCCACATAAACAATGAGCTAGAAATCTAGTTGAATCATATCAATAATAACTAGTACATCCTTAATAATCTCAACAACAACATATGAATTTAGATCCATATCAACAACCATATGCAAATTCTCATTCATATGTAGACTCTCATAATCAACAATATCTACAACAAGATTCTCTACAACATGTAACTCATTGCCCAAAAAAACCTGATTATCCACAACTAAGTGCTCTACCATTTCCATGTGAGATCCAATGAAAACAAATCTCCTTTCTAGTCTCAACAATGTTAGGAGCCTCATTGATAAGTTTAGGTATCTCAACAACAACCACAAGTTTCTTTGTAGGTTTCATATCAAATTCCAAAATTAATCAACAAAACCAATCACACATACCTCTTTAGCTTTAGACAATTCATCTTATACCTCTTCCTTATTAAAAAAGTGTCTTCTTCTCTAAACAATCTTCTTCACCAACTAGACCACTCTCATTTTGATTAGTAAACTCCAACTCTAGTAGCATACAACTTTCTTATCCTTATCTTCAACTCATTTAGACAAAGAAACATCCACTTGAGAATATGCATCACTTATCTTCTTCTTCACTATATCATGGAGATCTATAATTTCCCTAGGGCCTAATATTTTTGAAGCATCTTGTAAGATCTTAAAAAACCTTTTGCAACTAATCTCCAATGGGATCCAACATTCACTCAAAAAGATAGACTTGTTATCTTCACAATCATCTCTTCATATCTAGATTCATACGTGAGTCCTCTACAATTTTAAGTCAAAACCATGATCTTCCACCTCACAACCAAGTTATCTAGGACTCTAGAAAGAATCATCCACCACAAGATTGAAATCTACTCTACAAGATGAACTAGTACCAACCTTTGCTCTGATACCACTTAGCGTAGTATAAAGTAGGAGAATACCCAAAGGAAATCTCCTAGCCCCTAGAAAATAATAATACAATGGATTATAAACAATAATTTAGAGATTTAGATCCAACATAGTACCAATTATCATATTAGAATAATAATATTTGCATCCAACGTGCCTGATTATAAGCCCTTTTAGGTTATGACTAGATATATCACCAATTAGAATAATAGTTATGCAAGACCTCACAAGATCCAACCAATAGGTAGCCTAGATCCACAATCTAGTAGAGAACTCCAAGAAGAATCTAAACTCATGCTCACAATCTACCAAGAAACCTTCTTGTTTCCCAAAGACTACACTTACCTATTAGCTGTACTAAAATTTTCTCCTCTTATCTACTCCATGCTAAATAATAATCCACTGATCTCTCAAGATAAGAAAAGACCCCCTACTTATACTAAGCCAAGACACAAGCCAACCTAGAAAATTACATTAAATAAACACTAGCATATTAAATAAACCCTCAAGCCACAATTCGGCTTGGCAACATATATTAAATACCTGAAATAACTAAATACTTATGACAAGCCCCTAAGTGTACAATGCATAACTAACTCAAAAGACCACATAAGAGTACATGCCCTTAGGCATTGGTCCACATGCCATCTAACTATTCAAATATAAGAGCACACACACCAATTCCCATAAATTGAACCTCGGGAATACAATCTCCAAATTCTCCTAATAAATTAGGAACACATGATAAGAAGTCACCAAAATAACTCCAACTTTAAGATGATAACTTCAAACTCTATGTGCACTTAGGACAAGGTTGCCCAATTTCTGTCACACATATCCCCTACCATGAAAACCACAAGGTCCACTAAAAGCCAAGCTAGATGCTCTTGCATTACTTTACTATTGATTTCTATTATATACCATCTTCTTAAATTCATTATTCCTCCTCTTGGGATATTTCATTAGTATGAATAATTTATCAATTTCAATATCCACCATATTCTTTTGTTCTTCCATGCCTCTAACACTACTCCAATTAATGTCTACTTGAAATTTTAAAAGATATATCACCTAGATTGTCATTTCATTATTCAACTTCCATTTTTCATCACTGGATATTTTTTAAAAAGTGATTAGAGAACTTTGTCTCCTCCTTCATGGATGCTTTATGAAATATTTATTTTCATTTTCTAAATTATCTCCTTTACCTAGATCTTCACATAGAATAAAATTTTAACCATAAATATTAAATCTCAAAAAAATAAAAAAAAATAATAAGAATGATTACACCCTTCTTTTCATTACCATCAATGTATTTTCTTATCCTTGCATATGTCATTTCCTCTCTTTCAACTTTTTATTCCTCCTTTATATTCTTTTGACAACATCCACTTTTTCTCATCTTGTAGGGGAGGCTCATACAAAAGAAAGAAAATAAACAAGAAGAATAAATAATTAGTCAATGAAGGAATTTGTGGATAAAAAAATAAGAAATATTGGACATGCCTAAATAGATTAATTAGCCAAGCATTAGATTTTAAATACTAAGTTCCTACCTACATCTAGGACTAATAGTGAATACAAAGTTTGTAAAGGGAGAGAGTAGTAATTATGTCATGTTTAAAGATTCTCAAAATGAGATTTATTCATGATGGAGTCTCAAGTAGACTATTTCCATGCCCTTTAATCCTACTATTCACTATAGAAACTATTCGATATAGATGAATAATCATAATGAGAGGATAAACACTGAATATGTTTTGTTTTCTTTCTTTTATAATTGAGCCATAATATCAATGTGTATGCTTTGTGTCTTTATACATCAACATGTATGGTTCGTGTCTTCATGCATTAGTGTGTATGATTTGTGTCTTCATGCATTTATTTATATGCTTTGCATCCTTATATATATCTTTTAAGATATATTAATATTAATAACTAAAACATATATGTATTAAGATATAGTATCAATAATTGATTTTTAAGATAAAAAATTAATATAAAAAATTAAAGAGAATATTGAAGGATCTCTACAATTGTATAAATTCTACAACCATACTTGTAGGCTCCTTGATTGTTATGTGTGTTGCCTTGGTGTCCATCTGTATTTTTCTTGAGATTTGCATGGTGATTTTGTGGCCTTTCTTTTATCATTACTTTTACTCACTTTTTTTTTGGCCTACCCTCTTATTATTAGTTTTATAGTTCTTTGGTGCATTAATTTTGAGGTCAAGTATAATGCCACCAGAGTCAGGATTTCTTAGCTCCAAGCCTGGTTCACCCATGCAAGAAGACAATGCATTAAGTAATGATAAAGATGCTAATGGTATGGAAATTGATAATAATAGAGAAGGGGAATGTTTTCCAATAGTTTTATAAGAGAAGGATAAAACTAGTTCTAGACCTACTTACACTATTACATTTTACCACTACTTTTGACCAATATTTTTGATGGTGTGGCATCATTGACTATGTAGATCCCTCCAAGTCACTGCTAAAATTAGACTAGCATGATTATAGCTGTAGGATGTTTATTCAAACAAAGCCAAATGCAATGTGCATTATGTGATACATGTTAGTGCATATATATTATATATATACAACTTATAAATCACATTAACTAGAATTTCATATGAAGCTAATTATTTCAACACTTTCAATTTTTAGTCAAGATTATGTGCCACTATTAGCATGGTGTGGGATATGCAAACATGGGTTAATTTTTTATTTTCCCCACTCAATTATTCCCTAACCATTTCCTTCATTATTCTCTACCAACTTACAATCAGAATCCACACACAAGTCACAAACCCTTGTGTATGTTGAAGGCACTATGCCTCATTGGCCTTGTAGTGGTGGGGTGAGACATAAATCTTTTAAGAAGTATCCATAGCCCATGAGATATTGTGGAATTGATAGTTTCATTTTATCCTTGATGTATACTTATGTTTAGTTATTTATTTTATATTGGTTAAAAAGAGATGTGAATATTTTGATGGAACTAAATCATTGAGCGATGTTTTCTCTTTGAAGATTCACAAAATGTTCTAAAAATATGATGTTCTAGATATTAAGAGAGATAATTTATTTTAAAATCTTAGATATAGTTACTTTGATTAGAGCATTTGATTTGTATTTAAAAAAATTATACTCATGTGTGTACATATGTGCGTGTGTGTGTCTTTATGTGTATGGGTGTATCTATGTGTTTTAGAAAAATAGATATATTATCACTAAAAAATTGCAAAGAGAACATATGTAACTATATTGGGTTCCTATATTGGATTCTATGCTCCTATTTTATTACTTTCTTTTATATCATCATATATGTTGTAATAGCTTATTTGTTTGATGTTTAGCTTATCCTTATATTCCTAACACACTAATTTTATTAATACTAAGTGTTAGTGTTTTTACACTACTAAGAAACAAAATAATTAATACCAAAATGGTGACAATCACAATAACCTAAGGATTAGCTACTTCCTATAACTAACTATATGTTCTTCAGATCTAGACCCAACTTCAACAAAATCATAAAAGATTTTCTACTCTTTTGGCTTTGCAAAACCAAGGCAGGTGCACTTGAGGGATAAAAGATTCAAAACTTGATACTACATTCATATTTCATTCATTCGATGAAATTTTATAACAATATTCATCCCCTATAGTAGATTCATCACAATTCTTCTTACATCTATAGATAATTCTAGGCAATAGCAACTAACTAAGACTCTGACGTTAAATGTAAACAAGTGCTGACTAGCTTTGACATTGTTCAAACATTTAAATTAAAATTGATTTTGATTTTTTAAGATTGTACTTAATGCTCACCCATGTTTTCTTCATATGAAAATTGAACTGAAATGACCAGTTCCTCATCCATTTGGATTCAGAGTCTCTCCAATTTATCAACCTAATTGATTGCATTGCAATCAATATTATCAACAATTCTCTCTAAAACTCATTCTTATGCATATCCTTATTATTGGCTACAAATCCTATCATGGTAAAATTTAAGACAACTCCACTAGAACTTTCCAAATCAATGCCAAAGAGTCTATATGATAGAGTTCAACAGAAATGGCACTATTGACTAGACTTGGAGAAACAAATTAGAAAAACATCTCTAGCCCAAGTGATGCTTGAACTAAGGCATAAATTGGTAAGGCTATAAAGAAATATGTAGTTAGGTTCACATCTAAATATAGAGCCTTTATCTTCTTGCAAAACAATATTGAGGATGTTGTTAAAAAGGCCACATAGATGTGGAAGCTTGTTTATGTGTTGACTATAGTTAAAGAAGTAGAACAAAACCCATTAAAGTGAAGGATGATGAAGAAGATGATGACAAAGCTGACACTATTAGAGGAGGAACAAAGAAGCAAGAAAATGACAAGGCAAAAATTGAGAAAGAGCAACAAGAAGAACACAATGTGCAAGACACACAATTGCCGAGTGTCAGTCCTCCACATGTCACAGGTGAGACTACCGAGACTATAACTATCAAGGATGTTTTTGATCTATTAGCTTAGAACATCAATCCCCTTACTGAAGATGATTTGAAGAAGATATTAGATCAGTCTATATTGCAGGCCAATCTTTGTAATAATAATATTTTGGTCAGTGTGCATGAGCTACAAAAGTTAGTAAAAGGTGAATCCTCAAGAACCACCGTCTATCATCTCTCCAGTTAGTAATTTATAACCTTTGGTCTAAATGCCATAAGATACATCTAACAAGGTGGATAAAATTGCTAAGATTGATACTATAGAGAAGAACATAGTGGAAGCACAAGTTGCTACTGTAGAAACATGTCAGATGGACTTATTTGCACCTACAACACAAGGACAAGGTGCAAGTCTAGTCATTATGGAAAAAAGGGAAAGCCCAAAGACAGTGAGATGAAACCACAACTAAAGGAGAAAACTGCCATCCAAGCCTTGGTAACGCTACAAATATCTAGCACTCCATCAAGTCATACTCTTCAGAAGTTGGGCTTAGATGCTACACCATTGTAGATCTTAGTGCCAAGCCTAAGTACATGAAAGACTGAATAAGTGATCCAATATGGAGATGTGAGCCTTGATGAAGAGATCATTTTGCTTAAGTATGATTATGAGACCATGACTATAGAAAAAATGGGCATATTGCAACAAGCCTTAGCAAGGAAAAAGCATCAAGAAATGCTTAGAATGGAGTACAAGAAAAAGTAGACACTAGAAGATATTAAAGACATCTTTTTAGATGCATTTAGTATGCCAACTCTAAATGAGACCAAGCCATTAATGAAACAATTTATATAGATATAGTGAAAAAGGTCAGTAATGAAGACCTAGATACTAATGCAAAATTGTTAGAATGGTTAGAAAAGAAGTTCCAATATAAAGTGAATGAGAAAATATCAGGTGATATAGCACTAACACAAGTTGTATTAGTAACTAAGGTTGAGGATGTAATGAAGGTACTTGAGAACATATTCTCACTATACACTAAATTGTGCAATCCATCACTCTTCACCCAAGAGACCAAAAGTCACATTCTAAGTCTAGAGAGCCTGATTACTCCATAAGGTGCAAAACTACCAATGGATCTAGCTCAAAGTGAGAAGCATTTTAGTACATTGCTTCAAACATAGAGTCAATTAGCTGTATTGATAGTAGATGAGGCCAACATAAGGGCCAAATTGACTAGTATCCAAGCAAATCTCACTCCCCATATGGAAATTTTGCAAAAGCAGCTAGGCTATGCTAAAGCCTTAATGAAGAAAGGCCCAAATATTTCTACCTTAGATGGTCTAGTCCACCTTGTTGCTGAGCTAGCAATCTAAATTAAGTCATTGGATGAAGCATGTGAGAACTAGGATGCAACTCTTAAGATGATATTGGATGTCCATAACTTTTTTTTGGACAGACATACAATAAGTGTATAGCCCATTTCACATAAGTGTCAAAAAGGGGGAGAATAAGATAAAAGGAATAAGATAAAGGGGGAGACATATTTTTGGAGGAGAAATGAAGAAATAGAGCAAAGAAGGAGAATGAAATAAAAGAATGGGGGAGATATTACTTTTGGATATCAATAGAGACACATTTACTCATCACGAGCACAAAATTTTGGATATAGAATAGAGATATCAACTCAGGGGGAGTTATCAAATTTTGAGGTATCTAAGTGATTACATAATTTTGATATTTTGAAGTTTTGAATATAAGCCAAGTTAAGATATGTTATGCTTGTGAGATCAAGGATATTAATGTATATACAAGTTTTTTTGAGACTCATGTCAAAGGGGGAGATTTTTGATCTTAGATTGGTTTTGACAAGTGAGTGTCAACACACTTAAGTTATTTACTTAGTTCATGCCAAACTAGTAGTACATGCTGAGCACAACATATATATTAGACCATGCCAAGTCTTAGTGAGTGCCAAGACACTCATGTGTTGAGTCACTCTAGTGCTAAGTAGATAGACTATGATGAGTGACAAAGGAGTTGAGTAAATAGTGGATGCCAAGAAATATAGGTGTCAAGTCATAGTAGAGAGATTAGTGTATTCTGAGCATTAGAGACTTTAGATGTCGAGTAAGACAATTTTGACATATTTGTTTGTAAAGGCACAAACAACTATATAAACCATTTTTTGAGCCATTTTAAGATTGAATTTTGATATTTTGGAGATAAGGATGAATCTAAAGTTAGATTCCCTATGCAATTACATGTAGCCAATTAGAAAATAGGAAGGATTAAGTGGAAAAATAGATGAATCTCAACTGTAGAGTCATACCTAACCCTAAGTCACTAAGTCTTCTTAAGGAGGACAAACCCTAAACTCTCTACAATAATTTAAGGAGTGAAGAGATAAGTTTGTATGTGCAAATAGAGCATTCATGGTGGCTTATAAGTTATGAAGTGAAACTACATTGCAAAATTAGTTAGAGAAGAATAGAGGATAGAGAAAAGGATACAATAAAGAGACATCTGATTGAGACAGATCAAGAAGACATTGTTTAGAGGTAATATATTATCAAGAAAGAAAGTGCTAACCACATGATCAAAGATGAGACATTCTAACTGGTAATTTTCATCAAAATCTCTTAACAGGCTATATGAAATGCTTTAACAGGGTACTTACTTAGTTATGAGTTAAAGTCCTTTAGCAAGGCACACTTCTAATAGGGTGTTGAAATCCTCTAATAAGGTGAGATCTAACATTCTTTGTAAGCCTTTAATTGGGTAGACCTTTCACAAGGTAGATCATGTTTCATGGTCAAAATATTATAACCTTCATTAGATACACTTAATTACTTAGTGAAGATTTGTGGGTGTCATCCCCACCCTAGTTTTACCTTCTAATTGGAGGGTTTCTAGGTAATCACATCTAGTGTCATATGTGTATGATTTCTTATGTGTTTATTGTATGCCTAAAATGTAAGAAGACTTCTATGAGTCATTATATTCAAGATTTCTCAAAAATGAGGTCTTGAATGGCAACTCATAGCTCCCTATTCATGGAGTGTAGGGATTTGTAATGGAGGCCCTTAGTCTGACCTAGTTTGTGCCCATACAAGTACACCACAAAACAAGAGATTCAATGATCTAATATGCATGAAAATGGACATGAAAAAAACTAATCTAAATGATAAAAATGCAAAACAATGCAAGAAATGAAATCTAATCTATGAAAAGAAACAACAATGTAGATATAATCTATGAAAGCAAGATCTATTCTATCAATGAAAGATCTAAGCTAACATGAAAATCAAAGTATGGATCATGATGATGGAAGCCATGCATGTAAGAGAGAATGAGATAAGAAGATAGAAGTTCTCCACAAAAGCTTTAATATTCAAAACTCCTTCTTCAAAAATCACTCTCCAAACCTGCAACATAACAATAGCATAATAATGGGTGTCTCAAAAATGAGGAGAGGACTCTCCCTTATAAAGAAGATTGGATGATCTAGATTGAGAGGAAAAAGATTTAATCAAGGGTGGAGAAATAATGATCCATGTGAACTAAAGATCCACCAATGAGAAAAGTGGAGTGGTTGAGAAGAAAGTGGAGAAAGGATGAAGATAAGTCCCATATTAAGTGTAGATGAAAGATTTATTTAATTTTTTATTTGTTTTAACTCCTTTTTCATCAAAAAGAGATTTAAGTGGGATATTTAATTTAATTAAAAGGGAGCAAGTTATTTTAATTAAATAGGAAATATTTAATCAAATTAAAAGAGGGTTTTTTCTCTTAATTAAGTAAATGTAGATGAATTATTTAATTAAAAGAGAGGTTTTCTTTTAATTAAATGGAGACTTATTTTATTTAATTAAAAGAGAGCAAGTTCTTTTAATCAAATAGGAAATATTTAATTAAATTAAAAGAGAGGTTTTTTCTCTTAATTAATTAAATGTGGATGAACTATTTAATTAAAAGAGGTTTTCTTTTAATTAAACGGGGACTTATTTTATTTAATTAAAAGAGAGCAAGTTCTTTTAATTAAATAAGACTTAGGATAAAATGATCAACCTTAGAAATTAAAAAAATTGAATTTGATCAAGGAAATTGATTTGAATTGATTTAATAAAATATTACACACCATTGACTTAGAAAATTTGATAAATTGATAAATTGAATAATGGGGGCCCATAGTCTAGGCAACCATTTTAGGGTGCATACATTTACATGTTTTAGATGTATATGCTTTATATATTATTTTAGTTTAATAATTAAATGTATGAGATGGATGTGTGGTGAAAGTGTTATGGGTCCAAGTTTAAATTATTGACTCACCCCCCTCTTAGAAGTTTACCTTTCCTATTGTAATTCCAACAATTGGTATTAGAGCCTTGTTCTATAATAGAGAAGCTTTACAGCTTGTGAAAAGATCTTGAAATGGATGTCTACAAGTTTGAAAAGACTATTGAGAATCAAGGAATTGAAATACAACTCATTCTATATCAACTGAATGAAGCAAGAGAAGAACTAAAGAAATCCTTAAATAGAAGGAAGAAAATTGCTATTGCAGAGAATGACACACAATACAAAGAGATAGACACTACTAAGCTATTTACAAATGGAGACTCCAATGAATTTGATGTAGCAGTTGCAGATCTAATGGAAAAGAATAGATCCCAAAAAGAGGAAATCAAAAATCTCAAGTTAGAGAAAGAATCACAAGCTATATTGCTATGTGAGGTGATGGAACAAAAGAAGAAAGCCATAGAAGACAAAGCCATGACTGAAGAAGACAAAAGAATTTTGGCCAACAAACTAGAAGAGAAATCATTAGAACTAAGCAAGATTTCCAAAATGCAATTGGACACTCTAAGTCAAATGATGAATTCCAACTATGAATTGAATTTCGAGGACATTGAGATAACTACATTGAAACTATAGAATGAACAATTACAGAGTCACCTTAAGAGAGAAAAGGAATTTGTTGAAAATTTCAACAAGCCAAACAAAGCCATCAAATACTTTGAGCAACTATTGAGATCCCCTAGATCCAATAATGATACATATGGACTGAGATATGTTGAAATAACTTAAATCATTTCTACAAATGTACTTTCATTACCATTGTAATTGATGATTTTCAAATGCAGATTTGGATCTCATATATGTATAATATGAGAGGAGGAGACATGTCTCTTCAAGAGACATGAAGAGACATGTCTCTATAGTTAATCACCATTTAGTTTATAAATAACTATATGCATATCCCATCTTATGTATATAATATTAATATATTAACCATATATGTAATATAATATAATGTTATTATATTATTATATAATAATATATAATGCATAATATATATAATACATATTATATTACATATATCATATATATTATATATATAAGAATCACCAATAACACTCTATCTGAAAAACATAAACAAAGATTAATATATCAAATAATCAATGTTTTACTTTTACTGATGCTAAAACATTAACACTCCCTCTTAGCAAGGGAGAAGTAAAACATCATTAGATTAGAATTAGAATCATTATGTAATCAACAAAATGTATATTAAAATCTCTTAGCAACATAAAGTATTTCCTACATGATCTCTACTTGCACTTAAGAAATGCCTAGATATGTCCATGACACATTTGTAGTTCATGATCTCTACTCACAATTAAACAATGTCTAGAGATGTTCATCACACACTCATGATCTCTACTTTCACTTAAGAAATGTCTAGAGATGCCCATAACACATTCATGATCTCTACTTGCACTTAAGAAATGTCTAGAGATGTTCATGATATGCATATGATCTCTACTTTCACTTAAACAATGTCTAGAGATGTTCATGACACACATATGATCTATACTTGCACTTAAGAAATGTCTAGAGATGCCCATAACACCCTCATGATCTCTAATTGCACTTAAGAAATGTCTAGATATATTCATGAAACACATAATAGATTTGTTACCCATGATCTCTAATTGTCTGAAAACAATATCTAGATATGTCCATGATAACAAGACTATCATTTGTAAGATCATCACCTTACAAAGATTACCTTCTATTTTTTATCATAGTGTCTAGCAAATTCTAGCACAAAGAACCATGATAATAGGCATATCATATGTAAGATCGTCACCTTATAATGATTACCTTCTATTTATATATCTCAATGAAAGATTGTCACCTTTCATTACATATCTAAAACAACAATTATATAACCAAATATAGATTGAAATCAACATATCAATTTTTACCTTTGAAATATTTTAACATTTTCCTTTAGAACTTCTCCTCATAGAGAAGATATCATCCATAAGGGATTGCATCTCAAAATTTCTCCATCTGAATGTAGCTCCTGGGATGTTAAGTCCAACTCTTTTCCCAAGGATGCTTGACAAACTCATCACTCCCTCATGATATACATTGGAATAGGCCCATCAACATCATGCAGTCACCCACATGGATTTCTAGACTCCATTTGAGTATCAATCTTCTAAGCTCCAACATTACCTTTGAAGAAGTGTCACACTCCCTCTTAATGTAGAAGGATCTCATAATCTTAATCATCAAAGATACTTGCATCAAGAGCCACACTTGATCATTAGGGTCTTTGTAACTATTATCATTAGATTTAGTCTACACAATATTTGGTAGCATATTTGAAGTACCAACCTCTTTTTTTTTTTCTTTTTTCTTTTTCTTCTGTAAGAATATCCTCAACCATAAAGGAAAAGATCAAAGAAAATAACCCTTAAAGTATGTATAGAATTACAAATACATGAATAGATAAATGTAAAGATACAATTACTTATTTTTCCACAAGGATCATGGAATATCTCCTTTTCTAAGGATGGTTCAAGTGGGAATGAAACATTTCCTATTATTCCCCCACAATGTAAAGTTA
Organism: Cupressus sempervirens; assembly: GCA_028749045.1. Classification (NCBI taxonomy): domain Eukaryota; kingdom Viridiplantae; phylum Streptophyta; class Pinopsida; order Cupressales; family Cupressaceae; genus Cupressus; species Cupressus sempervirens. The sequence goes on along the minus strand of CM053787.1, from coordinate 913,916,742 downwards.
CCACTCATATATCTTTGAACACTTTCACATCACATCAAATTTGAATACTTCTTTCTAATTTACAACTTGCTCTTTTCATCCATAGACACTTCAAACCTTAAGCTTAGTAGTATAAGTGAACACAAACTTGTCCACAAGGGGTAGATCCATTAAATCACATAGTTTCATGAAATTACAGTCCTCTTGACTATTACAATTTATTGATCATTGAAGATTCTATCACAACATGATTTACTCCCTCTGAATCAATATGATCAAGATCATCAAAGATTGATTAAATCATATTATCTATTTTGTCTCTCACTTTCAATAATGCTTGAAATATTAACCTCCTTCTAAATCTCAATCTCCCTCAATTTCTGTAAGAACATTCTCAGAAGAAAAGATCAAGGTATATAGCTCTTGGTTGTATAAATCAGAATGTCAACATGCATGTTAGTAATTGAACTCATGCCCATTACTAAAAACAACATAAATTATTATAACATCTTTCTTTATTTTCAATAATAGAATTAAGATAACACAATACTTAGTTTCTATATATGACTTTCCCTCATATGACATATTTTCCTCCCATTTCATTTATATTTCAATAACAATATTAGTACTTCACATTAATACCAATAACTTATATTGTTTAACATGTTTATATGTAACAAAATATAATATTAATTATTAAATATCATTAAGATATTCTCCTTATAAATTCTCATTTATATACATATCTATATAAAATGATGTATAAAGAAGACTTAAAATAGTAATACACCATTTATACTTACCTCCCATTTTCTTTTTCTTGAAATAACATTGTTGAAGGAAAAGATCAAGGGACATAACTTTTACATATATAAATATAGGTAAGAAAGATATTTCTCAATATATAATAATTGAAAAATACTTACCTCTTGTAATCAAAGCATAATATCTTAGAGACAATACTAGATCCACTTTAGTACTTTTAATTTTCATAAATTTTCTTTATTTCCATATACACACATTTCCTTATCAAAATGGAATTGAAAAAAAGCATATATATCCATTACTAGAGATCACATATTTAGGTTTATATTATCTCACCATAATATACAAAATAAAAATGAATGATTATAATGATAATAATCAAAATTAATATTATTATTCTAATAACAATTATATGTCCTTTTAACTAATAATATATATAATTCTTCATCATATATATTCATAAAGGAATATAATGATGCTATCTTTCTAAATCAAATTAAATAAAATATAATGATATATACCAAACAAGTATAATGATACTTGACTTTACCTTTCTCCATCCACGTGTACCTTGGTGGTTATACCATATCAATGTTATTTACTTCCCACTTGATTTGCAGTGAGTCACCCATACATGTGAAATTAGTGTTGATACTCTATGTTCGTATCTCTTGACCATTTATGAACATCTCAATTTTTTAAAAATATGGTTCGAATGTTTTATATTTCTTCCTTGTCCATATTGAGGTGGGCTCTTTATTCAAATGTCTTAAATTTTTTATAGTTCTCAATGTCCAAATAACCAAGGCTTGAGTTTCTATTGTTGCTCAATGTTCCTCCTTCAGTTGCTTCTTATACTTATAGAGAAGATTTATCACGCCTAATTATATGATGCTCCATGAAATTACCTCCCTATAATATGTGTTGTTGTTCTGCCAATTGATGACTTTGGCTCGCAGTTGATATCCACCAGTCTGGTTTTGGAAATGTTATCCATGGAACTTCGTGTTATCCCTAAATTTATATTTTTAAGTTTTAATGTTATCCCTGACTAGCTCTCAAAGCATCTCCTTCACTTATTGTGCACCATTTACAATGATACCATTTTCATTGAGAAAACTCTAAAAGACCTTTGGAACCATGGTGCCTTTTTAGTTTCAATAGGTCTCATAGAGGGTGCACACATCCTAGGTAGGCTTACAAGAATCGTTGGTGAAGTGGCGAGTGAAGTTTTGCAAAATATAATTTTTCTATTTCATGATCTTCTTAACTCAGCTTGGCAATTTGGTGACAAATATTTTAGGTTTTCCAAGACATCACCATTTTCTAATTTTGAAAGTAAAATATCAAACTTTTTCACTTGTGTTATTGATAAATTTATTGTCTTGTTCATATCTTATTTCCTAATAGAGACCTTTTCTCATAGTTGAAATGAAATCTAATGCTACTGAGAGTAGAGTGAGTTGTGAAAAATATGATGCTTCCTTTTCTTTATTTTCCATCCAACAATTTTCACCAAGCTTCATCAATCTCTTTCAAGATTGTCAACACATTTCTCATGACAACTCAAGCTGTATGCCATGCATTTGTGGTTGAAACAAATGAAACAATTTCCTTTAGGGGGAGGATGTATTTGTTAAAGTGTACAGGCATAGACTATAAATAATGTGCATTTTCAAACGCTTAAGATTCTAGTGTATACTATCTAAACACAAGCCTATATAATACTTAGTCACGAATGGTTCAAAATTTTTAGAAGCCTTATATCAAGTAATTTTTTGAGAATTTTTATTCTCACCCTTAAACAATAATGTGACTCCTAGTGTTGTATTTAAAATTCTATGCCTAGTTATTGCCATATAGCTCATAAAACATTCAATTAGTCTTCCTTTGTTATGCCACATCTGCAATCAGTCTTTTCCTTGATAAGAATCTACCATATTATTCTTTCAATGGGGTCACATGTCCTTTGTTTTGATGTGGCTTAGCATTTCTTGCTCTACACTATTTAATAATTCTAGAGAATAGTAGAAATCATTACCTATGAAGATGTATTTCAAAGTCTAGTTACTTTTGCCTACACCAACTGCATCAATATTTTCTATGGATCTTTGAGATTGGCAGTTTTAATGAATCTCGACCAATTCCAACTTTTGATATTCTATTATTTATTTATTACATATGTAGTCCTACTCTGATACCATGTTGAAATAACTTAGATCATTTCTACAAATGTACATTCATTTCCATTGTAATTGATGATTTTCAAATACAAATTTTGATCTCATATATGTATAATATGAGAGAAGGAGACATGTCACTTCAAGAGACATGTCTCTATAGTTAATCACCATTTAGTTTATAAATAACTATATGCATATCTCATCTTATATATATAATATTAATATATTAATCATATATGTAATCTAATATAATATTATTATATTATAATATAATAATAAATAGTACATAATATATATAATACATATTATATTACATATATCATATATATTATATATATAAGATATATAATGCATAATATATAATATATATTATATTACATATATAATAAATATTATATGTATAAGAATCACCAATAACACTTTATTTGAAAAACATAAACACAGATTAATATATCAAATAATCAATGTCTTACTTCTATTGATGCTAAAACATTAATAGGATACACAAGTTTCGAAGAAGGAGAATCATCCAAGGTTCTAGGAGAATGGAACAACAAAGGTAAGAACTCCAAACCTACTTGTCACAATTGTGGTAAGAAAGGACATACTGCTAATGTGTGTAGGAGCAAGAATGTAAATTAGAATGTCAAGCTCGAGTATGGTTCATTGCCATAAGTGAAAAAGGAAAGGTCATCAAGCACATGAATGGAGAAATAGGACCATGAAAACACAAATATTTGAAGGATATTGTTACAATTGTCAAAAGTATGGACATAGAGCTTTTGAATGCAGATCCAAACTCATGTGGTCATCAAACAGGAAAGCAAAGGTAAGGAACAATGGTAAATCTTATATCTAGGATTATAATACAAGATATAGCTATCATTTTTGTCAAGAATATGGACATATTCCTAAAAATTTTATTAGAACACACTTTAGTGGTAACTACCAAAGGTGGTTGAGGCAAACCATATGTTTTAGCTATTTGAAGACTGGTCATATCAGTAGGTATTGTCCAACTAGGTCAAAGGCACCAAGTTGTGTATTTAATAAAGGAAAAGGAAAGGCAGATGTTGAAAACATTAGAGATGAGATGAATAAGATATGGAAAAAGAATGATGATTGTAGTAATCAAATGGAGAAGGGATCACTTCACCCAATGGGTTAGGTGATCACACCTCATCAAACTATGTAGTCAAGAGGTATGTGGGACTAATATTTGAAGTTTCTATCATACATTAGTTCCAAAATGACTTAGCACTAAAAATATTACATTAACATGAATAAATATGTAAGATTTATTAGAAATCCAAGATAATCTTTAAGTTTTTCATATTGTTTTTGAGCATGAAATGTTGCCTATGTGTGCCGAGTGAAATGCTAAAAGATGCTGAGCTTTTCAAACTAGCTAGTTGATGCCAATCTTGAAGTGGTTGTAGAGTGATTGAAATGCCAATAGATGCCAAGTGAGCCTAAAATTGGTTGATGCCATGCTCATAGCTATATAAGTACGTGGCATTTATTGCAAGGTTTTCAAAGGGTATTTGATTGATTTTTAGCTCATTTGTCATCACTTCAAATTTAAGAAAGAGTGAGTAGAGTAGAACACAATCTAGAAATTCATTCCAATTAGTTGCAAAAGATTTGAATAGTGATTCTACACCATTTCATTAGATCACATAAGGTATTTATCAAGAGCCGAGCTATGCAGTTCAAATTTTGTAAAACCTAGTTTTACATTATGGAATCTAGTTTGAAGAATGTAGAAGAGAAGGAAGTTTTCAATTTTCAAGTATTAAGTAATGAGGTCAAGCAACCCATTTTCAAAGCTATTCCTAATATTGCATATAAGCAAGACCCTTTTGTTACATTGTCAATGATTCCACCAAATGTGATAATGGTACAAGATGTAAGAAAATGCTACAACTGTAAGATAGGAAGCATTGGTGATATGGAGAACATGGAAGCACACAAAAAACTTTGTGATAATGGTATTTTAAAGGAAGAGTTCAAAATCATTAAGAGGAAGTGATTAACATGCGCTCTATATTTTTTGAATGTATTCAAGACAAAGTGGATAAGGATAGTGCTTAGCCGAATTCATGATGGTTCATTATGATTGGACAATGGACCTATCAAAATTATTAAGAAAATAATCCATAGGGTTACTAGTTACCCAACCCTAGATTGGCCTAAGGCACTAAGAAGTGATTCTAAGAAGTGGTTGAGAAGAATATTGGAGCTATCTGGAATAAGAGAGGCATGAAAATTGATACAATTATTGATCCTCTAATAAAATTTTCTATAACGGTGATTTCACAAAAGTTTTACCAATCTAGTAGATTGAAAAATGTGTCCTGTATAGTTGTGGATGTGGGATACAAAATTGTAAAGAAAGATCACACATATGATCTAGCAAAGCTACAATTGCAACAATTGATGGAGAACCTTGGAGCAATCAGAAAGACAAAGAGTGCACAATAAAAATTTGGTTACAAATTAATTTGTATACCATTTTATGTGAAAAATACATTTCCCTCATTTAGTACTATGGGATGGAAAACCAAAAAATTAGTAGTAGCATAGATTGATGAGTACATTGAGCAATTAGGAGAGAATTTTGAATCCTTGATGACAAGTTATTTTGAAGACTTGAAGAAGTCAATGAAGGAAAGATTGAGAATACCAATATCCTTAGTTGAGAAATTCTATGATGATGTATGTTTTCTTGTGGATGCTAATTATACATTTTTACAAGCTACTACACGAAGGGTTAGATGGTTGAGACCCTTAGGTTATGAAATAAATGTGGATGAAGTCTCTATAGCTATAACAACTTTACTAGTAGACGAGGTAGATAAAAATACAAAGATATTTAAAAATAATGAGATGGTAAACTGCAAAATTACTATGGAATTAAAGACTACCTCTACCATAAAGAAAAAGGAGAAGATAGAGAAGAAACTGAAAGCTAGGTTTGGAGAGGGTGTTGAAGAAGAAGAAGAAGAAGAAGAAGAAGAAGAAGAAAATGAAGAGAAAGAAGAAAACCAAGCACAAGAACCACTTACATTAACTTAGGGTATGGGAGAAGACCAAGAAGAGGAGGAGACTAAAGGTGCTGAGGAGAAGAAGCCAAGGAAGCATCTACTCCTACTGAGTCAAAGAAGAGGAAAGCTAAGACTCAACTAGTGACTAAAGCTAAGAAAGTAGCTAAGCTAAGTTAGCCTAAGTAGACAACACCTACTACAAGAGCTAGTACATGTGCAACAACTCAAAAGGCCAAGTTAAAGTCAAAACAAGTAGAGAAAGGAGGCCAAGAGTAGAAGAGACCAAGAAGAAAGTGTGTGGCACAAGTAGATTCTAATGAAGAGAAAATAGAGCTAGATGACAACTACCAATTCAAGGTGGTGAGCCATAATTCTTTGTTAGAGCTAGTACACGTGCAACAACTCAAAAGGCCAAGTTAAAGTCAAAAAAAGTAGAGTAAGGAGGCCAAGACTGAAAGAGATCAAGATGAAAGTGTGTGGCACAAGTAGATTCTGATGAAGAGAAAATAGAGTTAGATGACAACTGCCAATTCAAGATGGTGAGCCATAATCCTTTGTTAGATGTTAAGACCTATTAGGATTTACACATGTAGATTTTGATAATTTGGGTAAAGTAGAGAAAAATCAAGTAGAGGAGGCCATACATGCCATGATGGAAAAATTTAAGACAACTCCACTAGAACTTGCAAACTCAATGCCAAAGAGTCTATATGAAAGAGTTGAGAAAAAATGGAACTGTTGTCTAGACTCAGAGAAGTAGATTAGAAAAACATCTTTAGCCCAAGTGATGCCTGGAATAACTAAGGCATAGATTGCTAAGGCTATAAAGAAATATGTAATTAGGTTCACTCCTAAATAGAGAGCCTTTAACATCTTGCAAAACAATATTGAGGACATTGTTAATAAGTCCACACAGATGTGGAAGCTCACTTATGGGTTGACTATAGTTAAAGAAGGAGAACAAGCACCCATTGAAGTCAAGGATGATGATGAAGATGGTGATAAAGCTAACACTATTGGAGGAGAAACAAAAAAGCAATAAGATGACAAGGCAATAGCTAAGGAAGAGCAACAAGAAAAATAGAGTGTGCAAGACACACAATTGCCAAGTGTCAATCCTCCACATGTCACAAGTGAGACTACTAAGATAGTAACTGTCAAGAATGTTTCTAATCTATTAGCTTAGAACATCAATCCCCTTACTAAAGATGATTTGAAGAAGATATTAGATCAATCTACACTGCAAGCCAAACTTTGTAATAATCCTATTTTGGTCAGTGTGGATGAGCTACAAAAGTTAGTCACCGATGTCGTAAGGGAAAAGTTGAATCCACAAGAACCACCTTCTATCATACCTCCAGTCACTAATGTACAATCTTTGGTCCAAATTCTAGAAGATACATCTAACAAGGTTGATAAAATTACTAAGATTGATACTATAGAGAAGAGAACAATAGAAGCACAAGTTGCTACTATAGAAATTGGTTAGATAGACTTATCTGTACCTAAAGCACAAGGATAAGGTGCAAGTCTAGTCATTGTGGAAAAATAGGGCAAGCCTAAAGAGAGTGAAATGACATCACAAATGAAGGAGAAAATTTCCATCCAAGCCCTTGTAACCTTACCAGTATTTGGCACTCCATCAAGTCATACTCTTTAGAAGTTGAGCACAGATGCTACACCATTGCAAATCTTAGTGCTAAGCCCAAGTACATCAAAGGCTTAAGAAGTGATCCAATATGGAGATGTGAGCCTTGATGAAAATATCATTTTTCCTAAGTATGATTATGAAACTATGACTATAGAAAAAATGGGCATATTGCAGCAAGCCCAAGCAAGGAAAAAGCATCAAGAAATGCTTAAAAGGGAGTACAAGAAAAGTAAGGAACTACAAGATAGTAAAGACAACTTTTTAGATGCATTCAGTATGCCAACTCTAGATAAGACCAAGCCACTAATGGAAAAATTGATAGATATAGTGGAAAAGGTTAGTAATGAAGACCTAGATACTAATGCACAGTTATTAGAATGGTCAAAAAAAGTTCCAAACTAAAGTGAATAAGAAAATATTAGGTGATATAGCACTAACATGAGTTGCATTGGAAACTAAGGTTGGGGATGTGGAGAAGATACTTGAGAATAGATTCATACTATACAATAAATTATGCAATCTATCACTCTTCACCCAAGAGGCTAGAAGTCACATTCTGAGTTTGGAGAGCCTAATTATTGTATTAAGTGACAAACTACCAATGAATCTAGCTCAAAGTGAGAAGCATTTAAAGACATTGCTTCAAATACAGAGTTAGTTAGCTATATTGATAGTGGATGAGGCCAACATAAGGGCCAAAATGACTAGCATCCAAGCAAATCTCATCCCCCATATGAAAATTTTGCACAAGGAGTTAGGCTATGTTAAAAACTTAATGAAAAAAGACCCAAATCTTTCTACCTTAGATGATCTAGTCCACTTTGCTGCTAAGCTAGCTATCCAAATGAAGTCATTGGATGTAGCATGTGAAACTGGGATGTAGCTCTTAAGATGATATTGGATGTCCATAAATATTTTTTGTACAAACATACAATAAGTGTATAACCCATTTGAGATAAGTGTCAGAAAGTGGGAGAATGACATAAAGGAATAAGATAAAGGGGAAGACATATTTTTGGAAGAGAAATGGAGAAATGGAGGAAAGAAGGAGAATGAAATAAAATAATGGGGGAGATATTACTTTTGGATATCAATAGAAACCCATTTACTCATCATGAGCACAAAATTTTGGATACAAAATAGACATATAAACTCAGGGGGTGTTATCAAATTTTGAGGTATCTAAGTGATTACAAAATTTTAACATTTTGAAGTTTTGAATATAAGCTGAGTTAAGATATGTTATGCTAATGAGATCAAGAATATTAATGTATATTCAAGTTTTTTTGACACTCATGTCAAAGGGGGAGATTTTTGATCTTAGATTGGTTTTGACAAGTGAGTGTCAAAAAACTTAAGTTGTTTACTTAGTTCATGGCAAACTAGTAGTACATGGCAATCAAAACATATATATTAGACCATGCTAAGTCTTAATAAGTGTCGAGCTTCTCATGTGCCAAGTCACTCAAGAGCCAAATTGATATAATATGTCAAGTGAAACAGGAGCTGAGTAAATAGTGGATGCCAAGCAATATAGGTGCCAAGTCATAGTAGAGAGATTAGTGTATGTTGAGCATTAGAGATTTTAGATTCTGAGTAAGATAGTTTTGATATATTTATTTATAAAGGCACTATGTAAACCACATTTGAGTCAACTTAAGATTCAATTTTGATATTTTGGAGATAACAATGAATCTCAAGTTGGATTCCATATTCAATTACATGCAGCCAATCATAAAATGGGAAGGATTACGTGAAAAAAAGGATGAATCTTAGCTATAGATTCATACCTAACCCTAAGTCACTAAGTCTTCTTAAGGAGGAAAAACCCTAAACTTTGTATGAAAATTTAAGGAGCAAAGAGAGAAGTTTGTATGTGCAAAAAGAGTATTCATGGTGGCTTAGAAGTTATGAAGTGAAACTACATCACAGAATTAGTTAGAGTAGAATAGAGGATAGAGAAAAGGATACAAAAATGAGATATTTGATTGAAAAAAATCAAGAAGAAATTGTTAAAAGGTGATCTATTATCAAGCAAGCAAGTGCTAACCACATGATCAAAGCTGAGACATTCTAATAGGTGATTTTAGTCAAACTATCTTAACAAAGTAGTCCTAATAGGTTGTATGAAATCCTTTAATAGGGTGCTTACTCAGTTGTTAGTTAAAGTCCTTTAGCAAGGCACACTTCTAATAGGGTTTTGAAATCCTCTAACAAGGTGAGACCTAGCATTCTTCATAAGCCTTTAATAGGGTAGATCATGTTTCATGGTCAAAACATTGTAACCTTCATTGGATACACTTTATTATTGCAATAGTGAAGATTTGTGGGTGTTATCCCCACCAAAGTTTTATCTTCTCATTGCAGGGTTCCTAGGTAATCATATCTGGTGTCATATGTGTATGATTGCTTATGTGTTTACATGATTTAGATGTATATGCTTTACATGTTATTTGAGTTTACTCATTAAATGTATGAAATGGATGTGTGGTGAAAGTTTTATGGTTCCAAGCTTAAACTATGGATTCACCCCCCTTCTCCTTAGAAGTTTACCTTTCCTATTGTAATCCCAACATATTCTAAAAAAACTAAAAGTTGCATAATAACTCGAACCAGTTCTCTAGCCTTGAAATCTCACTTATATAGTGTGAGATGCAACAAGATTCAAGCTTAGAGAGTACTGATAGTTATCCTTAATACAAAGAGATATTTATACAAATGATACAATTTTGTGCAACAAAAATATTTCACATTATCAATATTCTTTTACGAGGACCACTTCTGATACACCTTTTTGTTGCTGAGACTTTCATGATTAGCTTTGATGCTATTGTTGATCCTCAAAAGATGTCACTAATGGGGTTTCTTGTGATGGACCTTATTTTGATTTGTTTAAACTCACTTCAACTCAAGGCTCTCCACCCATGTCATCATATACTATTAAAATAATAGTTACATATGGTTCTCCTCATGCCACATCATCAATTTGGACCATTGTGCCAATTACTGCAATTGATTTTTCTTCTTTATCTTCTTCTACTTGAACTGGTATATCAGTTGCTTGCATCTCATCCTAGTCCACCTTATCTTCTTTAGTTTCTAACTATTTGGAATGCACAAAATATTCCGTCCATTTATTAAGAATTGTATCATTTGGCCAATGAAAATATAGAACCTCTCACTACTTCTTGATCACAAAATCTCCTAGCTTATTAATTTCAACAAAATCTTCCCTAATGGAGTTATAAAATAATTACACTTTAACAATTTCCTTAGTTTCCATTGTCCATAGAAAATTCCCTTTTTCACTTATGACTCCATTTATTCTATGGTATAATAAATCATCCAATTCTTTGCTCCATTCCTCCTTTTCTTTTAGTTTATCTATTTTTTTTAAGTGCACAGGGAAAGAGTTCTAATTTCTCACCTAGATATTTAGAAAGACAAATTATTATCCTTTTTTGTACTGAAACCCTCTTCTCATTAAAATTAGATAAATTATTAGTCATATCAAAATATTTTTCTGTCTGTTCACAAGATAGACTAATAACTAAGACACACAAAAGGGTGAGACCTTTATCTATACCACCCTATTTATTCATGACAGGCTTTAAAGCATCTTCACCATTGTTTATTTCATTCCACATATCCAAAAGTTTTACCAATTTTTCATAAAATGTTGGCCATTCAATCTTATCTAATAGATATAAGATTTTTTTCTTGATTTTAACTTCATATAGATCATTTAATTCTACATACAAGGCCCAAAGTTTATTCTTCTCTTCTTCAATTCCTTAGCAGTGTAGAATTTTGGCCTCTATAGGGTGTCAAGTAGTTCTACAATAGGATTTGACTTAAATGGATCAACTAGGGGGTGAGGATAAGTAATTCAAGGCCTGCTAAATTCTCCTACCTTTCTCTTTCCAAGTTGTTTGTCCATTTGGGCTACTTGAGCTTCTAGCTATTGTATCTAGTTTTCTCTCTCTTCATATACTTTCAACATTTTTTCAAATTTGGCATTGAGCTCCAAAAATTTATTTCTATCCTTCTCAGCAACCATAACCCCAAAATCCATCATTTCCATAGTCATTTTGGATACTTTTTTTACTGTCTACCTAATCTACTCTATAAACCATGAGACTACCTGTATGATTAGCACTTGAAATTTCGTGTAGCCTAGTTTTATCCTTCTTTTCAATAGATCATATCACCAATACCTAGTGATCATTGTTATATTTCAATCATCTATGTGTCTACATGATCTCTTCCTCAGTTTTAAACTAAATATCATTTACCTTCCTAAAATAATAAAAAATCATAGCATTGGCTATGTCCCATTTAGGCAAGATTAGAAATCCTAAGTCTTTTAATAGTTGTCTTGCCCCTTCAGGAGTTATATGTGTAAATTCCTCCATGAAGTTAGCTTTAACTTCATCCTCAATTTTAGAGTTCAACTTATTAGGTTGCTCTTCTTTTATTAATTTACACTTATTTCCAAAATTACCAATATTTCTCCTCCATAAAAACTAGGCAAAAGTTCTAGTTTTTACAAAACTTTCATCATCAATAAATTTTTTCGTAGCCTGTACTATCACAGGGTCTATCTCCTTACTTCTATAATTTGTAATAGTAAGCTCAAATGATGTAATAGGAGGTTCTTTAGGCACTCCTCCCTCAATGTTAACAATGGTGACCACAATGTCTCTTTCCCATCCAATTTCTCTTAGTTGTTCTCTCAAACACACTTCATCATATATTATAAGTGGAGTTTGGGTAGGTGAATATTATTCAACATGAGAAGATGATCCTTTTTCTAATCTTTTCTTCTTGGAAGCATATGTGTTAGGTGGGCTCTCAAACCTTGGCCTTTTGTATGGAGGAGCATACTATATATTCTTGGTCACTACATACACAATTCTTTTTTGCAATCTATATTACCACAAGGTCACAATAATTCTACTTTTTAGCCTCCTCTCCCCCTTAATAGCCTTATTTGGATATGTTTGTGTTACGATTTATTTCTTCTCATTCAATGCTTGCATAATCCTAGCAAAATTTTCCATCAACATATCTATTTTCATACCCCAATACTTTCTATCTAATAGGGGATTATAATAAGGTTCAAAAGCATTACAAAGTCTAGGATGTTACCTTAGACTACCCATTTTTCTTTTCTAAGCTCTTCCTCTTGCAATGAGAACCTATTTCTAATTATGTCCTTAGAAAAGTATACAATTTACTTCTAAACTTTGGCCTTACTCCTATCTCTAAGGAGGTCATAAAATCCCTCTGAGTCTACAAAATAGGCATGGGATTGAGCCATTTAATATTTATTTAAGAACTTGCCTAAGTTTCTCCATCCCTTTTTAACAAAAAAAAATTGTGAACAACAGTAATCTATGGAAGGAAAGTACCTTTATATTTACCAATAAAATCCCTCTCCTTAACTAATCCAATTTTCCATAATAATTCAACAATCCCTACTTTCAAAGGAACTTTGTAGGCAGCACATGTGGCTTTCCCAATAAGTCATAAACTCTAAAATAGTGAACACTATTGGTTTGATTTTTTATATAGTATCTTTTCTTAAAATCATGGTATACAAAATTAGATGTTAGTCCTTTTATTTGATCCTAGGGTTTCAGGTTTTGAGTCTTGTATTTTTGATATCTTTTAAAATTTGTGTAAAACCCTAGGTCTTGTCCTTTTAAATTTATCTTGGTGTGAAGTATTTTAAAAGTGATCAAATATTCTTTTCCCACCTACTTTGAAGTCATTGTTGAGTCCTTTTGAAAAGGTCTTGTCCCACCGTTGGATATTGTTTGGATCCACAGATGTCGCGTGCTCATTATGAAAAGTTGTGAGGCTATTTACTATAGCGATGTAGAAACCATTGGAAAACTCTATCATGGTACTAAAAATGTGGTCCAGCACTGGAGAAGTGTATCAATTTGAAAACATTATGGTCACATGCTCTATCCCAAGGTTGTCAGTATCAGAAAGGACACATGCAGAGCAATTCACAAGTGGTTTCACTGGAACCTAAGATATTTTGGTGAGTTGCTATATCATGACCATAAAATCTATGCACCCTGCCAGTAGTGATATAGTGAGTGCTCATAATATAAAGAAAGTGGAAAATTTTTAAAGTTGATATGACAACAGAATTCCCATTAAATTTCATAAATGTGCACGACCAAATTTTTTGATAGCATTATTAAGTGGTGAAATTTCAATCAATGTTTTACATGTTCTCCATCACTAGAATTCAAAAATCCACTAGAGCTCACTACATCATCACCGAGAAAATCATCAATTTTTTGGTAGAAACATAGTGAGTGCCTAGATATTGCAAAAGACATTGTTCTTTTAAAACAAGCATTGATTTTGAGGATCTCGAGGAAGATATCTTGCAAACTATGCCTTTATTTTTGTGATAGTCATGTCATTCATGGTTATTCTTTTTTAATTTTCATGGTGCCAATTTTTTATGGGTTACTAGAAGTCGCTATGTCACTACCGGAAGGTCGATGATTTTCACTGGTAGCAAGGTAGTGACTAGTAGGAAAGTTGTGATGTAATGATAAATTTCAAAAAGTTGGGCCCCAAATGAGTGATTCATAAGAAATGAGTTGTGCAGATCAAATGACATGGTGGCATCCTACTAAGTAATTAAACACCAAAATTTTTGAGTCCACTAAAGCTCACTATGTCACTATCAAACAGTTAATGACTTTCACCAGTAGTGATGTAGCGACCCGCCTGAAAAATAACAAGCACAACAAAGTCAAGGAGGTGTGATTTCACTTAGGATTAAAATAATAATATGGATATGACAACAGGTTAAGCCATCTCAACATCTATATTAACTTGGACCCACACCTCATGCATAAAACATATAAGGGATTCTAATCGTCAGATCAAGCATGGATAAATGATACTCACTATATTGCTATGGAAAGATGTGCACTTTTTATGTATAGCAAGGTAGCGAGTAAGGTTCCCACCATAGCTTAAAAGATTCATGCAGTTTCCAAGCCCTTAGATCAACTTCCAATCTATGACTATCACTATCTTACTATGAAGAGTTGCATGAAGATTATGTATAGTGAGATAGCAAATGAGGGACCCACCATATTTCTTGTAAGAGTTGTATCAAATATCCACCATGTGATCAAAGTAGAATCAATGGTTATCACTATCTTGCTATATCAAGATGCTCAAAAGTTATGTATAGCGAGGTAGTGACTTGATGACATCTATCCCCAGTCATGAGTGGGCCCAGACTAAAATGCTAGCATAAAAGGAAAGGTATATATGGTAGAATTTTATTGGCTTGACTACTAGTGTGTTAAGAAGAAAGGTGATTTAGCCCAGTTTTCTTTCCTAGAATGTAGGATTTTTTGAGAATCAACAATGCAAATTCAAAAGGAAATGTGATGCCACTCTATTTTTCTATTCTGTGCATTTATGATGAATGAAAGCTACATGTGTGAGAAAAAAAGAGTATAATATAGGAGATTTTTCCATTTCTAGTCTCACACAAACAAATATTTCATGTTTTCTGAGCACAACAACCTACTAATGATATTGTGTAAATCCTAGAAAAGACATGAAGCAAACCTCCATCTATGTGTGAGCTATTGCAGAGGTTCAGAGAAGAACAAGTTAGGAAAATCAAGTAAGTACTAATATTATAACCTTTGTAGCATTCATGTTCCTATGAATTACAATCAAGATGCCTCCCAAGAAAGCGTTTTCTAGGCAAGTAAATTATATGGATAGGAATGTTCATGATGATTTGCTAGAATTACTCCTAGATTCCACCACCAAGCCTACACAAGTTAAGAAGTTAATTTCCTTAAATCCTAGATTTAAGATTGCTGATGGCCTATATGACAAAGGGAAATAGGTTAGGGATGCAACAACTGTGCAAACTAGTCTTGTTTTGTTCAAAAAATGGTTTTCAGAGAGGAATTTGTTTGCCCTGCATGCTAATGTTTGGAATTTTGATTTTGGAAAACTAGTAGTCCAAAGTGTTTTCATGGATTATGATTTTCTTGAAGCCATTGCCAAGAATTATGACCAAGCTATTAGGGTGGTGAGAAGAACTAATGGTGTGCCTCTAATTTCAATTAGTCCTAAGGAAATTAGAGAGGTTTTTCACCTAGAGCCATTGTCAGATTATCATGTGGCAATTAATCTACCAAAACTAGAAAATGAATAAAAGGCAAAGAAGGATGTGATTGGGAGAGGTGCATTGAGGGCACATAATGGCACAATAGGAACTTTTCTAGTAATCACTGTAGCCTCTAGCGAACCTTTTAAGAAGAGTCTTTTCACTTCTCAAGCTTTAGAGATATACAGGACCCTATGTCATGTTTTTGGTGAAGACGAGTAGGATTTCATGCCCATTGGCCTTATGTATATGATGGTTCAAATTTCCTTTTTTGGTGTAGATGTTATTTTTTATTTTTCTTCCCTTTTAGCTGAAGAAATCCATGTTGGTTTTGTTGGAATTGCCAAAGGGAAAGTGGAGAAGACCTTTGGACACTATTCTCTATTGATACACATGTTATTGTTTAAAGGGGTGGCATATTTTGGTAAAGAGATGAAATTGAATAGAGAGAAGGATGGGGAAGCATTGCCAGTCTAGTTGTGGAGTGCAAAAATGACCTAAGATGTAGATAAGGCTAGTATTCTTAGATTTGATAGGTATTTTGCCTCCAAATTAAGATGCCTCACATTGAGTGACAATCCTAGAATCCCCAAGGCATTAAAGAATCTCATTAGGCCTATGGATAACCCCCAAGATTTGAAAGTTTCACATAATTGGGGAGATATTATTCCTTATTCTGTTTCTACTATTTTCAAAAATTATGGTTTTAGGGGGAGCCCTCATGTATTTCTCTACCAAGTACCTTTGAAGTTAGGAATGGTTGAACTATTGTGGCAATTAGGAGGAGTGGAGGAGATGTTTCTATTGAAAAGGTCACTAGGGTCAATTTTTCCTACTTGTACTGTGGTACACTAGTTTGTGATTACCAAAGGGGGTTGGCTCTTTTTGTATAAAATTTTGGATTAGTATAAGATGGCTATCTCTCACCCTCATTTTTGTGATACAGAGGGTTTCTATCATTTGGCTCTTAGGCATAGGATCAAGCTTGGTAAAGTTGAGCATGAATTTTATTTTCCTAAAGATATAATAAGAAATAAGTACTCTCTACAGAAGCAGGAGACAAAGAAAGAAAAATGGAGAGTCTGCTCAAAAGTTTTGAATTTTTTTAACTATTTTGATGAAGATTATAGCCCTTTAAGTAATGCTGTAACTACTACAGATAAAATCAATAAGCTTATGAATACATTCCCTGAAATAATGGAGGCAATGAATGAGAAGAAGCAATATTTCATTAATTTTTTTCTAGATAAGGCCAGGGGAATAATGAGGAGATTGGGTTTCACTCCTAATATAGGGGTAAGTTCATTAATTGTTCAAAGGAGGCCAAGATATACTATCATTCAGAATCAAAGGCCCATTATAGATAAAGGAAAATAGATAGTTGGATCTACTAGTGTTGTTCTTGAAGAAAGGCCTCCTGAACCTTCTCCTAAGAGGAGAAAGATAATAAGGGAAGAGAAGCCTCATTTTGAGGAGTACTCACCTTCCCAAACCCCCATGAGAAATGAGGAGGAGTAGCTCATTGATGAGTGAGTTGAGAAAATTAGATCACAAGGAGGAGTTTTTGTTACCCAGGTAGAGATTGATGAAGGGAACCCCCAAGAGCCTCCTATTCCAAGTTTTGAATTGACTATTGTAGATTATAGAGTTATGGATTTGGACCCTATTTTGGAACAAGCCAGTCAGCAATTTTAGTCTGATGATATTTTTATAAAGTCTAGGGCTTTCCACTAGTTTGCTTGGAGGGCAAACATGAATAACTTTGAAGAAAGGTGTAAGAGTCTGAAAATAGAGCATCCAAAAATGGATGAAACCTCCATTTTAAATCAAATAAAGGAATAGATGATTCAAGAGTTCCAAAGTATAACCCTTGAAGAGGGGAGATAGATGGTAAAAGCTTCAAATATTTTATTATTGGCCAATTGGGACATTGCTGATGCATTGATTTTCAATTCTGTGTCAAATAATTTGAGATTGCAAGATCTAAATAAAAAAGAGTTCGTAGGAATTGCATTTAGTAATGACCAAGCTACTTTGATCATGTGGTCATTAAGAAGAGGATCCAGGGCTATTTCATTATAGCTTGATGACTTAGGAATGATAGGGAATATCATTGTAAGGAGAGTTGCTGACACCTCACATGTACAAGCAACCCATATGAATGTAGATTATTCTCAATTTTCCTTGGCTACTACAAAAAGGGAGGAAAAAGAAATGAATGAGTTGTAGAAAAAATATGAGGTAATTCTGGATGCCTACAATAAAGAGGTAAATAGGAGAATCAAACTTGAAAACAAGTTATTGGGAAGGTTGACAAGGCAAAGAATAACATACCCTCACACTCTAGTTAAACCTTTCAAATCCATTCCCCTCATAGAAATACCAGATACACCCCAAAGGCCACAGTATTACACTGCTGAAGATTTTGAAGAAGAAAAGAGTAAACTGTGGGCCTTACATGTAGAGCTAAATACAAAATATGAGGATAAATTGAGAAAAGCTCTTACATACTTGGCTAATAAAATTGAATGGCCATTAGTTTATGACCAATTGGCTAGGGTGGTGAGTATTTGGAATGAATTGAAAGAAAATGATGAGACTTTAAAGCTAATTGTAAACAAATGGGGAAAGAAATAGAGGAGGAGAGAGATGAACTTTTTATGTTACTTTGTAATAAGGTCATCCCATGACCTTATTGAAAAAACCTATGACATTGTTGTTGATCTCCCAGAGTTTGATAAAAAGAGAATTCACTTACAACAAATAATTGTTGGCTACTTAGACAAAAATAAGAGCCAAAGGTTTAGCTTATTCCCTCATGCCCTAGATAGAAGAAATAAATTGAAAAGTAAAGATGAATGGACCAAGTAGTTAGATGATTTATTTTTTCTAAGAATGAATAAAGTTATCAATGAAAAGGGGCATGCATGGTGGGCTACAACTACAAAAAAAATGGTAAAAGTTCAATTATTCTTTGATTCTTTGAAACAAGAATTTTTTGATATTGAAAATAAAGCAAAGCTCATTATCAGGAAGCAATAGGATATTCTATAGTTTGATTGGCTAGATGACACACTTTTTGACAAGTGGATGGAAAAAATTGCTCCTGGTGAACAATTTGAGGAAGTTGAAACTGATAGTGATGAGGTGCAGGATGATGAGATCCAAATCATTGACACTGTCACTACACAAGGCCAATAGGAAGAAGAAGACAAGAATGATTAGTCAGTTTTAGTTGTGGGCCTAGACCCACAAGATGCTGATATAATTGAGGAGGAGGATAGAGTAAAAGTAACTCTAATAGTATAGGATGAAGATGGTGAAAACCCACGGGTAAATATTAACTTGCAATCATCAGAACACCCTTCATCATTGGCTAGCTTGGCAATTACATACATGGAGGAATCAAAATAGTAACCAAATCAACAACATAAGAGGATGTAACAAGAAGGGACCCACCAAAAGGAATGTTTGATCTAGAAATCTTTCTATTACTCACATTTTTGTCATTTTGTGATAGGTGTATGTAAATATCTCTTTTAAAAGACACCTATTAATTCTCTAAGCCTGAACCTTGTTGCATCTCACATTATATAAGTGAGATTTCAAGGCTAGAGAATGATCCAATTTTCTAATGCACTTTAGTATTACACTTAGGATGTGTTTGGTCTAGTAATTTGAACAAGTTTTATGATGTATCTTCTTTGCAAGTGTTCTGAGAATACATTAATATGGAATGATCTTTGTGTTTCTTTCTAAGGTCATTCTGAGTTTATTGCAAATGTATACAATTTTCAAGGAAAATGAATACAAATTATGAGCTGTCCCCATATTAGTTCCTTTTGAATTTTGTCTCCTTTTGATTACTTAGTTATCTTGATGTTGTATGAGTAAAGCTTGTGCAATTGAATGCAATCCTTATAGGTTGAATGTCTTTTCATCACTGATGTTAGTTTAATGAATTAAGTAAAAGCTTTGATGAATTTGATAAGGTTTCTATAGTAATAGGAAGGATTTTTTGAATGATAAAGTCTAGTAAGAATTGCTGATGATATTTGTTGTAAGGAAACAAATCAGATCTACGAAATTGTAGTAGACTCTGAACCCCAATGGATTAAGAACTGGTCAAATTAAATTAGTTGAAATATAGATGGATCATAAGATGAACATCAAATGCAAAATTAAAATCAAGTTTACTTTGCTTTCCTGAAGATTTTCAAAGTTGGTCAATACTTGTTTTCCTAGAACACTTTAGCCTTAGCTAGCCACTATTGCTAATAGTGCTTGCAAATCTACAGAAGATTTTATGACCAAATCTTCTATATGGGATGTATCTTGTTCAAAATGTCAGAACCATGCATGTATTTGAGGATTTGGGATGAAAATCAAAATGAAACTAATATAATTCTCATACAATATCTTCTAGTCTTGAATTATCCCTAGGTATACCCACCCTTGTTTTGCAGAGCCTAAAGAGTAGAAAACCACCCTTGGTTTTGTTGAAGTTGGGTCTGAATGGTTTACACATGTAATTGCTAATAGGAATTAGCTAATCCTTAGGTTATGTGATTACTATCAATTTGGTATTGAACCTTTGTTATTCAGTAGTTTTAAAACACCAATAGACACTAGATATGGGATAATATCACCCCATTTATGGCTCACCAATAGTCTTTTAGCATGGTTTTTAGGTCTAATTAGTTCTAATAGAGGCTATGTTATCCTAGGGTTGTCCCCTACTAACAACATTTTGAGCCTAGAAGCACTATATCTGTCAAACCTATCAAAATTGGCATCACTTACCTCCCATGTCATGTCTGCACTCCATAGTTGAATAGGGAGCCTCTTTGCATCTCTTTCTAAATCCAACTTCATCACATTAAAGAAGAAAGTAGCTCCTTTGTATAAGCATATATGCATTAGCATGGAATACCAGTAGAAGGGCTCGTTGAAGTTAGCCCTTACTATTCCAATCAAGCCATTATGAATTTCTTTAGCCAAGGAAGTAGAAAAATTAAGAATTGAACTCATTCCATATTGAAAAGTCTAAGCAATAATAAGAACAATAGATCCTAGAATATGATCTTGTTGATCCATACCAAAGATCTTACAAAGAAAAAAGTACAAAGCCTATGCCCTAGGGTTAAAATATTTCTTCAATAAGGGCTTGGAGATGTTTTGTGTGACCAAAGGAAGTGATCCAATTTTAACCAAATGTTCCTACAATGGTCCCCCCCTTAGATACATTCTTTGTGCATCATACCTACTCTGGAGATCTTCCATATCTATTTGTTCATGGACTACATGATTAGAATTTAGCTTAAAAACCTCTCTAATCAATTTAGGTGAAACCCTAAAGAGATTATCACCCACATGATTATTCACATTTCTATTTATTGGGTCATATTTCTTTGCCATTACTACCAATAAATCATCATTAAAGAAAACCCCTAGGATAGTCAATTTTCCTATGTCAAATTCCCACACATTATTTATGAGAGTATCTAATTTCCTTTCTATAAACTATTTCTAAAAAAGTTCTAACCCTCCAATAGACACTTCTACATCCCTTAACCAATTTGCTTTGTCATAGAAACTATCACCAACTAGTAACCTAGGGCTTTTTGGAATAAGCTCTCTACCCCTAGCTAATTAATTCATTGATTATGGCATTTTTTCTAGGAAATCATCATGAACAACCCTCTTTAGGTAATCAAATTTTACCAAAAAATCCTTTCATGGAGGAATTTTTGCAATTTATCCCAGTGAAATTACAATTTTTAATTTTCAAAGGTTCAGATGACTTACCCACTTTGTCTTGCTTTTTGCTCTCTGTAAATCACTTTGCAATGTGTTAAAACCCTTGAAAACTATTTCCCTTAGCTCAAAAAATTGTTGCCTACGATAATTCTGTGATCTTATGGCTGAAGAATGGAGAATTGGAAATTTTTCTATAGCATTAAGCTCACATGAAGTGGCATTGATCAGAATTAATATTCTAATAGTTACATTCTATGTCACACCATGAAATTTGAAAACCAATCATTAATAATCAAGCATCAGATGACTTAATTTAAAATTAAAATAACTACATTAACTTTTTTTAGAAATTTGCTAGGTGTCAACAAGGCACATTCCTAGATTTCATAATATTTGAGCACTTTCACGAAGTGATAAAGTGTTGATCATCAATCTACCAAAGATCGATGATAATGAAGATCCTTCTATTTTTATAATTTCCACTTCAAAGTTATGGCCCACTAGTACAATTATTTTTCAACTCAGCAAACACATAGATCATCCTACCAATCATTGTGCATCATGTCAATATACTATTCCACCCTAGTGTGAGGATCCAACCCTTTGAGTAACTGGACCCACTTGTCCACATTGCAAGTAGGCACTTCCCCACATTTGTTAAAGTTCAATCATTTTCATATTGTGGGGATGTGCCTTCCATTGATTTTCCCAAGATCAATGGCACACACATATCAGAGCCTTTTACAATCTAGTCAGCAAGGTCAACCAATGAAATGTGTTGGTCTTTTTTGACATAATCTGATAGTCACCAACTATTGATCATACTATCACCTTTTTTCAAATTGGGAGGCATGACATCACTAAGTACACGTGGCAAGCGAGCACTTTATTGCATTAGTTAAAGTTCTCACATCTACATGGAGTGGTAATATTCCTATTGTAGATCTTTCCATGATTAAAGTTACAATGTTATAATAACACAAGGTAACTCCTTCCTTTAACTTGACCAATGAGATAACTTGTAATTCAAACATGCTTTCACAATTCCTAACAAATTTTGAAAAGCTCTGACATCCTCCAATTTTTTTTGTGGTGCATTAAAAGGCTAACATTAGTAAATGATACATGGCAAGAAAGGACTTGGCCACATTTCATAAAGATTGAGAAACTCCATATTGTGGGCAAGCACTATTTGTTGATCTTTAAAAGATCGACGACTATCAAACATAACCCTTGCAGTGGTTAAAATACCTTGGGAAAATATTAAGGAAAAGAATGAAGGTGAAATCATGGTTTAAAAAAAAGGTTTACAAAAAAGGATAATTAAATTTTGGAAAACTAACCTAAAAATAAATATGAGAAAATATAAGAGATAAAACCTTTGGATAACAAGTTTCCTGTGCCAAAATTTAAAACACTATTTTCCAAAATTTAAATAAAGCTAGGGCACATAGTAAGGGTGTCATGAATTTTTAATAATTTCACCTAGGGTTTTGAATGTCTCACAATTTTAAAATGTGGGACTAATGGTTTCTTCAATACAGAGTGTGACAAAAATAAATGGTGAAAAACCAGGCCAACAATGGCTCTATCTAGTGATGGTGAAAGTGTAAAATTCATACAATAGCTTAGAATCATCAGGAGAAGTAGACCACAAACTTTACCAATTTCTTACTTGAAAAATTTGAGAGAGAAACATCATAGGAAAGACTATACAAGGGCTATATAAGAAGACACAAATAATTTATAAAATATATAGAAAAACCCTAGACTGCTATTCATGGACACCCTAGACTGCTATTCATGGAAAACAAGTATTTTGAGCAAAAATACTTCTTCAAGTACCAGCCATGAATTGGGAGTTCAAGAATATTGCTTGATAAATCCTTTAGAATATAAGAGTCTTCCCCCCATGTAGCTTTAGTAAGATAGGGACCTAGTCATATAGGATCAAAATTTCCATGCTTCCCTTTATCTTTAATTTTAGCACTCCACATGAGGACTAGATCTTCAAACTCAGTGCCTTTTTGTCATAAAGTGTTTTGACTTGTAACTAGAATTTTGCATTTATGAGAGAAGTTTCCTTTTTGGTTTTAGTTACCCTACCAATTCATCCATCCTTTCTTGCATATCATCAATGATATCCTCATTGTACATCTACATGTAATTGTATAGAGCTACTAGATTGTTTTGAGGGATTCTTTCCTAGATTTCATACACAATATCAAAGGGTGCTACACCTATTGCTTTCTTTATTTTTACCCTATCAGCCCATATTGCCACTTGTAGTTTGGAATCCCATGCCTTTTTATTATCATCCAAAGTTCTCTTGATGACTTTTAACAAGCTCTTGTTTGTAGATTCAACTTGCCCATTTCCTTGTGGATGATAAGGGGAAGATGTTGACCTTGTTAGACCATATTTATCACAAAATTTTATAAACTCTTTTGACCTAAAACATATAACATTGTTAGTTACAATCTTTTTTGGGCATCAGAGCTTTGAAATGATATTATTCAAAAGGAAATTATTGACCACTTTTATGGTAGCATTCCTTGTAGGAATAGCCTCTACCCACTTTGTAAAATAGTTAGTAGTCACCAAGATCCATGAATAACTAGTACTAGACTTGGGAGAAATTTTACCTATAAAATCCATGCCCCATTGTTGTAAAGGTGATTGGACATCAACTGGTTTTAAAGGGGTGTTCCTAGAGAATTTTAGCTTACCTGTAGATCTCTGACAAGCATCACAGTTCTTAAACATTACCTGAGCATCTTTAAAAAGAGAAGGCCACCAAAATCTAGCTCTCATCACTTCATGGGTAGTAGTTTTAGCCATATAATGTCTTCCATAGATCCCTACATACATCTAACTCAATATTTCCTTGGATCAATGCATTATAATAATACTCCTTCAAAGTTCCTCCACCATAAAGTATTTCTAACAATGATGTACTTGATGGCTTGTAACTTTATGCTTCTTTTCTCATTATCTATCAAATGGGATGGAGCCTCCATGTGCTACAAGTAGTATATGACATTGGTGTACCATTCATAGTGATCCATATCACATTACCTTGATCTTAAGTCATCTACTACTAGATTTATTTGATTTGCATCTAGGTTTGATTGGGCCATGAGATTTTATAAACCTTGACCTCTTACTAATTTGGTGATCTAGATATCAATGTTAAACTCCTGAATCCTATTGATCCATTTACATCCTCTACCAAATATTTCTTGTTGTGAGAATATATCATTTACAACTGCATTAGGTACAAATTCTATAACAATAACATCTACAAGATAACACCTAAAGGCTTTGATTGCTTTTACCAAAGCATAAGCCTATTTCTCATTTACCTCATACTTTAATTCAATAGGCTGAAGGGATTTACTAAAAAATGCAATAGGTTGTTCATACCATTCTTCATTCTTCAATAGTAGAACTATTGCCACAATATGAAAATACACAAAAGAAAATATGTGCATTGATTTTGTGTGATTAGGAGTCCTAAGGACTAGAGTATTTTTATATCTATTTTAATATCTTGAAAGGCTTCTAAAGGTTCACCATCCTAATCGGTAACAACTCCCTTTTTGAGCATCTTAGAGACTGGTCTACTAATTTCAACAAAATTTGTAACAAATCTTCTAAAAAACTTGACTTGCCCAAAGAATGATTGTATTCCTTTTACATTCTTTGGCTTAAGAACTTTATCAATAGCAACTACTCTTTGAGGGTCTATCTTCACACTATCCTTTAACAGTATATGACCTAAAAATCTCCCTTCTATTACTCCAAATGTACACTTCCTTGGGTTTAGGGATACTCCATATTCCAAGGCTTTAATGAAAATCTTTTCTAGATGTTTACAATGGTCCTCAACCTTCTTGGAATATGCTATGAGCTCATCTTGATACACTACCCTAAATTTGTCAATATAATCATGAAAGGTCACATCCATAGCCCTCTGGAAAGTTTCACCTACATTGATTAACCCAAATGACATTCTCACATAGACATAAGTACCCCATGGAGTTGTAAAAGTTGTCTTAAATTGATTTTTTTTTCATTTACAAGGACTTGATTATATCTTGAAAATCTATCCATCATAGACATCAATTCAAAATTAATCACTTGTTGCGACATGGTTTCCATGTTTGGTAATCCATGGTTGTCTTTCAACGAAGCAATATCCAAATTTCTAAAGTTCACACATAGCCTTATGTCTCCATTCTTCTTTCTAATAGGCACTAAGTTTGATACACGAGTGGTGTGCCTAATTGGTTTGATTATCCCTCCATCCCTTAGCTTCATTAATTCTTCTTGCATTTTGGGAGCCTAGGTGGGGTTTTTTGGTGTCTACTTTTGCCTAGACGGTTTACCATTTTCTTCGAGTAGTATGACATGCTAGAATTAGTCTTCTCTAGAGGCCTTAAGGTCATCATAAGACCATGCAAAGACATGTCTATACTTTCTTAGAAAATCAATTAAAGGCTTTTTTATTTTAGCAGATAAATTTTGACCAATATAAACCTTCTTTGGGGTTTTAGAAGTACCAAGGTTTATCTCTTCAAGTCCCTATAGTTTATGATCTCTAATTCTAGACTTCACCCTATCTTGGTTATCAAACATGCTTTCCAAAATTACTAATCCTTTAGGAACTTTACTAATTTTTAGCTACAAATTTTCTTGGCCAAAAATTGTCTCCTTGCCATCTGTTGTTTCAATTAGGATACTACAATCTAGCTCTTGGCCATGGTATTTATCTTCACTTGACAATAAATTTAAAATATCTCTATCATCGTCAAAGACTTTCCAATGATCTATAACATGTAGCTTCTTGATCTCATGATGAGTTGCAACTCTTAATCCTAATAAGATAGCTTCATATTTTGCTATGTTGTTGCTACAAGAAAAGTTCAAAGTGAATGAATATCTAGAAGTGTTCTTTTCAGGAGAAACAAAGACTACTCCTACCCCTAAACCTTATTTAGAACTTGCCCCATCAAAATACACGGTCCATAAGATCTATGAATCCATGCATTATTCAACCCCACGTGCAATCACAATAGGGAGTATTTCAACCTCTTGGACAATCAATTGAGCCCTAAATGCATTTACACTAGTATCTAGGAAGCAAGTGGAATCCTTGTCAATTTCATCTTCAAATATATGATTGACCCTTGGCTCCCTATCTACCCTAATAGCCTTATTGCCTATATGGAAAGTCGCATAGGATAAGTCACATTGTAGGCTAGCCTCGATAGAAGCACTCCATTTTTTGGATAGCAACATTCCATAATTTGGAGGAATATCAACTACGAGGACTATCATTGCCAATTCTACATCAAGGTATATAGCTAGGTTTAAGGGTAATGCATTGATAGCATCTATGATAGGCACTTCCCTAGCATCCATACCTCTACATCTGCCTTTTGTGGTGTCTACTTTCAAGCATAATGGTGTTAGTGGCTCCTGAGTCTATCATGCAATTCTTAAGAGTTTTTCCTTTTATAATCATACTGAGAAAAAATGGGTCAATATTTTGTAAATAAGCCACAAATAAATCATCCAAGAACATTTGGGAATTTGGGAGATAATACCACTATCTTTAACTACCACTAGGGTTTGTTGTATAAAATTTTTCTTAGTAGTATTACTAATGTTACCTATCCTACCCAACCATGATAAGGCTTTACTCTTATGTTCACCAATTCTAAACAATTTAGATAAAGACACTTTGACAGTTATTTGGGACAACATACATATCATGTAAATGGGTTCAAACATAGTAGGTTTTACAAGCATACCTACAACTATAATCTTTTGAACAACAGGACTATTATTTGCTTAGCAAAATCAGATCCTAACTTCTTCTCTTGCACAATTGC
The DNA here is from genome assembly GCA_028749045.1 of Cupressus sempervirens. Lineage (NCBI taxonomy): Eukaryota > Viridiplantae > Streptophyta > Pinopsida > Cupressales > Cupressaceae > Cupressus > Cupressus sempervirens. Next base: position 913,889,278 of record CM053787.1, on the reverse strand, counting down.
TCTAGGTGTCTCATTTGTATAAAAGTGCACCTTATTTTTGGGTTCCCACTTCTTGTTCTTATTTTCTTTAACCTTTTCTATGTCCAAATTATTGTTCTTAATTTCATCCTTCATCTTATGAGTAATGTCCTTTATAAAAATACTAGAAGGCTTACTAGTTTCATTACTAACTATCCTACTTCTCTAATTGCAATTACTATGAACTTGAGAAATCATTTATGCTATAATTCTATCAATATCCTCTTTAGAAGGCTTAATTATATTAATATGATCAACAACTGAGGATGTAACACATACCTTAACTTCATCATAATCCTTATCATCTAAAAATATTTTCTAATGATGTAATTGTTAAACAAATCTCTGACTAGCAATGTCATTTTCATGTTCTTCAAGGTCAAAATCTATATAGTCATCACACATATTAACCATATTACAACTCACATCATTATGGCCCTTTTCTTCTTCTTCCTCCTCATTCTGTACATTTTGATCTACAAAAAATAATTGAGTAACCACATAGTAATCATAGGAGTGGGGTGATTGGCATATTATGCACCATGGTACATCATTATTCATGTTAACATAATTCCTTTGTAGAGGATCTCGGTTAACCTTATCTTTGAAATTTTGAGTCTAATTATGAATAGGTTTACCATCTTTCCATTGGGTAGTATATGGGTAAATCTACATTCTTGGTTGTCTATTGAAATGGTTGTTGTTCATTAGGGCCTTTTCACCAACATTAAGTTTGTGTGTGTCAAAAGTTGGTGGGTTCATCTTCTTTAATAAGTCCAATACCTAACCTATGGTGGCTTCCTCAAGCTTCTTTGTTGTAGGAGATTTATCACTCTCTTCTTATTGTTCTTGGGATTGAATAATTTTGGATCATCTCTCCTTCCTAGCTTACTAGATGCTTTTCTATTGTTTTCAATATTCACAGCTACCTTGTAAGCATCCCTTAGGGTTTTGGGATCTTTATCTCTCAATTGATAAGCCATTTTTCTATCAAAAGCATTGAAATATGTTGTGAGGCACACATCTTCATTCAATCTCATGACCTAAAATAACTTATACATTCCCTTCTAAAACATTACATTCTAAAACATTACATTCTAAAACATTACATTCTAAAATATTACATTGAAATCAAATGTAGATTCATTAGGGTTCTTTTTGATGTTGTTAAATTCATTGAACATTAAGCCAACATTAGTTTTATTTCCATACTATTCTTTGAATAGTTTTTCTAAGTCACTCCATAAACTAATGCTATCATCTGGTAGTCTTCTAAACCAGTCCCTTGAATCTTCAATTAATGAGTATACAAACAATTTCATCACCATATCCTCATGTTCTAACTAAAAATCATTTATTATGTCTATGAAAATTCTCAAATGTTCCTCACTAGTAATAACATTATTCCCTGAAAAATTCAAAACTTTATCTCTTAAATCAAATGATATTAGGTGTGGGAAACCTGGGATACCTAAGAATGATATTTTTCTATTCTTTTCCATGTATATAGGCCTCTTCTAAAAACCAACAACATTTGATGTGCTTGCTACATTGGTCAAGTTATGGGCAACACTTTGAGATTGCTGTTTTTGAATAGTAGGTATCTAAATACTAGTGGTAGATGATGGAGCAAGGATAGATTGAGACATATTTTGGTTAGAAACTACTAGTCCATAATTGGGCATAGAGGTTATGGCTTGGGTGGACAAATTTGGCCATGAAGCTAAGGTAGAATTAGATTTAATAAATTGAATCTTCCTTCTAGTTTCTACTACCTAGGCTTCATTTTTAATTTTCTCAAGCTCTTTTGCTAGATCTTCCTTCTCCTTTCTAGTCTTTTCTAGGTCTAGATCCAATTTGGACATGGAAGGGTTTATAGATTTACTAGGTACAACTCGAGGTTCATTTATCTAGAACCCTATAGCCTTACCTTTCCCTTTATCTTTTGTTTTTACAATAGACTCTACATGGCCTTTTTGGACAAGCTTGTAGGGTTGGACTTGAGATATGAAAAGTTCTTGCCTTTGGCTTATGAGTTTTTCTTGTTCTAAAATCTTGGATTTCAACCTATCAATATCCCCAAAAACATTAGAATGAAGGACTAAAGTCCTTTCCTCCAACCTTTTATTCTATTCTTTTAAGGCATCCATCCTTCTGAGAAAATTACCTCTTTCAATAAGAGCATTTAAGGTGGTTTTCTCTCTTTCTTTCTCCAAATGAGCATGTTTGGCTTCTTCTTTTGAAACCCATTTCTTTAAGACTCCTATTTATGAGTATATTTCTTTTGGATCTATAGAAGTTCTCTATGAATCAATAGGTTCATCAAGATCTATTAGGTTTGTTTTTGCATATGGAGGTATTCTAGAATTAAAAGGATCTTCCATAATGTTCTTATAACCTAGCCTATGATTCATTTCAGCTATCACATCTAGTCTATGTAATGCATCTCCCATTGAAGATATGTTTTTATCTTGACATGCTCTCTCTTCTTGCAATGGGGTACTAAATATTCCTCCTAGAAGTCTTGTGGTTTCTAATTTAGAGGTTAATGAAGAAGATTTTGTCCCTACCATAGGTTGGTATTGAGAATTTACTGATGCACTACCCCTTGGTTTCTAAGTAGGATTTATATCTACTTTCTTCTTGCTTTGGTTTTTTCTACCACCTTGGGGTAAACTAGTATACAATGGTACATTAGGGTTGGCTCTTGTATAAGCTCATGAAATTTCTATCTTGTCAACCATTTATGGGGATTATTTATCAATAAGCACTAGGTTCAAAACCTTGACTGAGTCACCACCCTATCCTAGGAAAAATATAGCATGAAATGACTTTGACTTAGAGAAAATACATGGGATAATATGGAATATATTGACATACAAAATAACCAATCACAAACAACATAAGACTGCAACTCTTGCTTAATAGATAATACACACTCACAATGTCAGTACATGTTAGTCTACACCTATTGTATTGAGGATTTTCTCCTTTTATAAATTCTCAAGGTTTTTCACTAGAAAAATCCAATATAACCACAAGAAATTACTAAGGGAATTCGACCAACACATATACAAACAAGACCAAAGAAACTACAATACTTTTCACACATAATCATGTGTTGAACAACTCCCCAACAGAGCCACCATTTTGTTGGTGTTTGTACACTACTAAGAAAAAAAATACTTAATACCAAGATGGTGAAAATTAAAATAACCTAAGGATTAGCTACTTCCTATAAACAACTATATATTCTTCAGACCTGGACCCAACTTCAACAAAATCATGAAAGATTTTCTACTCTTTTGGCTCTACAAAACCAAGATAGGTGCACTTGAGGGATAAAAGATTCACAACCTAATACTACATTCACATTTTATTCATTCAATGACATCTTATAACAATATTCATCCCCTATAGTAGATTGATCACAATTCTTCTTAGATCTACAGATAATTCTAGGTAATAGTAGCTAATTAAGATTCAAAGTTTAAATGTAAACAAGTGCTAACTAGCTTTGACATTCTTCAAACATTTAAAGTAAAATTAATTTTTATTTTTTAAGATTGTGCTTGATGCTCATCCATGTTTTCTTCACATCTAAATTGAACTGAACTGATCAGTTCCTCATCCATTGGGATTCAGAGTCTCTCAAATTTCTTGACTTAATTGATTGCATTACAATCAATATTATTAGAAATTCTCTTTAAAACTCATTCTCATGTATATCCTTATTATTGGCTAGAAAACCTATCATATCACTTAAGAATTTACTTAAACTCATTGAATTAAAAACAACAATGATCTGACATACAACCTATTATAGTTGCACTAAATTTGAAAAAGGCTTTACTCACACAATTTCAAAAATTTCCATTAAATAACAATGGAGACAAGATTCAAAGAAGAAAGATATGGGGACAATTCATTTTTGTATTAATTTTCTTTGAAAATTATGTAACATCGAAATAGGACTCAAAACCATTCAAGATAAGATACAATGATCCTAGATAATTAATGTATTCTCATATTTTCAGAGAAATACATTGGAAAACTTGCATCAAGGACTAAATCAAGTGTATTCTAGAAAAATTAAAAGTTTCATAATGACTCAGATGCTTTCTCTAGCCTTGGAATCTCACGTACATACAGTGAGATGCAACAAGCTTCATGCTTAGAGACTACTAACAATTGTCCTTAAGAAAAAAAGATATTTACACAAAAGACAAAAAATTGTGCAATAGAAAGATTTCACATTATGAATATTTTTTTACGGTAACCATTTTTGATACACTTTTTTGTTGCTAAGACTTTCATGATTGGCTTTGGTTCTATTGTTGATCCTCAGAAGATGTCACTAATGAGGTTGCTTCTGATGGACCTGATTATGATTTTTTTAGACTCACTTCAATTAAGGCTCTCCACCCACATCATCATGTACTATTAAAATAACAGTTACATATGGGTCTCCTACTACCGCATCATTAGTTTGGACCATTGTGCTAATTACTGCAGCTAATTACTCTTCTTTTTATTCTTTTTCTTGAATTGATGTATTAGTTGCTTGCATCTCATCCTGGTCCACCTCCACTTCTTTAGTTTCTAACTATTTGGAATGCACAAAATGTTCCATCTATTTTTTGAAAACTATATCATCTAGCCAATCAAAACTTTGAGCCTCTCACTATGTCTTGACCACAAAATCTTCCCTAATGTAGTTATAAAACAATTACACTTTAACAATTTCCTCAGTTGTCATTGCCCATAGTAGATGCCCGTTTTCACTTATGACTCCATTTATTTTGTGGCATAATAAATCATCTAATTCTTTGCTCCATTCCTCCTTTTCTTTTAGTTTATCTAGTTTTTTAAGTGCATGGGGAAAGAGTTCTAATTTCTCACCTAGATATTTAGAAAGATAAATTATTATCCTTCTTTGTACTAAAATTCTCTTCTCATCAAAATTAGATAAATTATTAGTCATATCAAAAGTTTTTTCTATCTGTTCACAAGATAGACTAATGACTGAGACATAGAAAAGGGTGACATATTTATCCCTACCACCTCATTTATTCATGATAGACTTTAAAGCATATTCATCACTATTTATTTCATTCCACATATGAAATTTTTTTACCAATTGTTCATAAAATTTGGCTATTCAATCTTATCTACAAAATATAGGATTGTTTTTTTGATTTCATCTTCATATAGATGATTTAATTCTACATGCAAGGCCCATAGTTTATTCTTCTCTTCTTCAAATTCCTCAATAGTGTAGAATTCTAGCCTTTGTGGGGTGTTAGGTAGTTCTACAATAGGAGTTAACTTAAATGGCTCAACTGGTGGGTGACGATAAGTAATTTGAGGCCTGATAGATTCTCCTACCTCTATCTTTTCAAGTTGTTTGTCCATTTGGGCCACTTGAATTTCTAGCTATTGTATCTTGTTTCCTCTCTCTTCATATGCTTTCACCATTTCTTCAAATTTTGCATTAAGCTCTAGGAATTTATTTCTATCTTCTTAGCCCAAAATCTATCATTTCCCTAGTCATTTTGGATACTTTTGCATTATCTACATCATTTTCTTTGTAGACCATGAGGCTACATGTATGCTGACCACTTGAAATTTCTTGTAGCCTAGTTTTATCCCTATTTTCAATAGACCATATCACTAATGCCTAGTGATCATTGCTATATTTCAATCCTCTATGTGTCTACAAAATATCTTCCTTATTTTTAAAATAAGTATCCTTTGCCTTCCTAACAAAATAAAAAATCATAGCATTAGCTATGTCCCATTTAGGAAAGATTATTAAAACTCCTGAGTCTTTTAATAGTTTCCTTCCCCCTTTAGGATTTATATGTATAAATTCCTCGATGAAGTCAGCTTTAACTTCATCCTAAATTTTAGAGCCCAACTTATTAGGTTACTCTTCTTTTATTAATTTACACTTATTTCCAAAATTACCAATATTTCTCCTCCATAAAAATTGTGAAAAAGCTCTATTCTTTACAAAATTTTCATCATCAATAAATTTTTGGGCAACTTGTGCTATAAAAAGGTCTATTTCCTTACCTCTATAATCTACAATATTAAGCTCAAATGATGGCATAGGACATTCTTTAGGAACTCCTTCCTCAATGACAATAGTGGTGATCACAATGTCCCTTTCCCATCTAATTTCTCTCAACTGTTCTCTCAAAGATGCCTCATCATATATTTTGAGTGGAGTTTGGGTAGGTGAATATTCTTCAACATGAGAAGATGATCCTTTTTCTAATATTTTCTTCTTGGGAGCATGTGTGTCAGGTGGGCTCTAAAACTTTGGCCTTTTATATGGAGGAGCATAATATACATACACAACTCTTTTTTGCAATGTATACTACCCCAGGGTCACAATCATTTTTCTTGTTATCCTCCTCTCCACTTCAATAGCCTTGTCTAGATATGCTTGTGTTATGATTTCTTTCTTCTCATTCAGTGTTTGCATAATCCCAAAAAAATTGTCCATCAAGATATATATTTTCATACCCCAATACTTTCTATTTGATAGGGGATTATAATAAGGTTCAAAAGAATTACAAAGTCTAGGACCTTACCTTAGACTATCCATTTTTCTTTTCTAATCTCTTCCTATTGCAATGAGAAACTATTTCTAATTATGTTCTTACAAAAGTATACGGTTTACTTCTAAACATTGGCCTTACTCCTTTCTCTAAGGAGGTCATAAAATTCCTTTGAGTCTATAAAATGGGCATGGGATTGTGCCATTTGATATCTATTTAAGAACTTCCCTAAGTTTCTCCATCCCTTTTTTAACAAAAACAAAATTGTGAATAGTAATTTGTGGAAAGAAACCACCTTTAGATTTACCAAGAAAATCTCTTTCCTTAATCGATCCAATTTTCCATAACAATTTAGAAATCCCTACTTTCAAAGGAACTTGGTGTGGCAACACATGTGGCTTTCCCAAAAATCCATAAACTTTGAAAAAATGGACATTTGATATGGGATAATATCACCCCAATTGTGGCTTACCAACTATCCTTTAGCATGGTCTTTAGGTCTAATTAGTTCTAGTAGAGGCTATGGTATCCTAGGGCTATCCCCTACTAACAACATTTTGATCCTAGAAGAAAAGTATTTTTCAAACCTAACAAAACTCGCATAAGTTACCTCCCATGTCATGTTTGCACTCCATGGTTGAAGATGGAGTCCCTCCCCATCTCTTTCTAAATCCAACTTCATCTCCTTAGAGAGGAAAGTAGCTCCTTTATATACACATATATGCATTAGCATGGAATACTAGCATAAGGGCATATCAACCTTAGCCTTTGCTATTCCAATCAAGCCATTATGAATTTCTTCAACCAAGTAAGTAGCAAAATCAAGAATTGAACTCATTCCATATTGAAAATACTAAGCAATAATAAGAATAATAGATCCTAGAATGTGATTTTGTTCATCTATGCAAAAGATATTACAAAGAGAAAAGTACAATTTCTGTACCCAAGGGTTAAAATATTTTTTCAATAAGGGCTCGAGGGTGTTTTGTGTGACCAAAGGCAATGATCCAATTTTAATCAAATGTTCCTGCAATGGTCCCCCCCTTAGCTACATTCCTTCTGCATCATACCTACTCTAGAGATCTTCCATATCTATTTGTTCATAGATTATATGATTAGGGTTTAGCCTAAAAACATCTCTAATTAATTCAGGTGAAACCCTAAAAAGATTATCACCCACATGGTTCTTTACAATTTTGGCAATTGGGTCATATTTCTTTGCCATTGCTACCAGTAAATCATCATCAAAGAAAACCCCTAGGAAAATCAATTTTTGTATTTCAAATTCCCACACATTATTTACGAGAGTATCTAATTCCTTATCGCAAACCATTTCCAAAAAAGTTCCAACTCTCCAACAGACACTTATGCATCCCTTAACTAGTTTTCTTTGTCATATAAACCCTCACCGACTAGTAACCTATGGGTTTTTGGAATAAGTTCTCTACCCCTAGCTAATTCATTCATTGATTATGGCATTTTTTCTAGGAAATCATCATGAACAACCCTTTTTAGGTAATCAAATTTTCCTAAAAGATCCTTTTGTGGAGGTATTTTTGCAATTTACCCTAGTGTAATTACAATTTCTTAATTTTTAGAGGTTTAGATGAGTTATCCACTTTTTCTTTCTTTTTTCTCTTTGTAAATCACTCTGCAATGTGTTAAAACCCTTCAAAATGCTTTTCCTTATCTGTGGAAATTATTGTGTTGTAATAATTATGTGATCTTATGGCTCAGTAATGGAGAATTGGGAATTTTACTACAACATAAAGCTTGCATAAAGTGGCATTGATCAGAATAGATGTTCTAATAGTTAGATTCCATGTCACACTATGAAATTTGAAAATCAACCATTGATCATCAAGTATCAGACAAATTTGGTTTAAAATTAAAATAGATGCATTAACCATTTTTGGAAATTTGCTGTGTCAATAGGGCACATTCTCGCTTTTCATAATATTTAAACACTTTCAAGAAGTGGTGAAGCACCAATTGTCAATCTACCAAAGATCAAAGATAGTGAAGATCCTTCTATTTTTATAATTCTAGCTTTAAAATTTATGGGCCCACTAGTACAATCATTTTCCAAGTTAGCAAACAAATAGATCATCCTACCAATCATCATGCATCATGTCAATATGCTATTCCACCCTAATGTGATGAGGTAACTGTTGGATACAATTGTCTAATTGTGTGTTGTCTTTGATGTTACACAAATTTCATATCAGTTATCAATCTGTGCTTACTGAGCTCACTTGGTCAGAAAGACAATTTTTCTTGTCTATTAAGAATTCCTAGAGATCACTCTACAAAGACAGTGTCTACCAAGCTCACTTGGGTATCGAAGGAAATTATGGTAGAAAGCAGTGTTAATTGAGTTCTCATGGTTAACAAAAGAAAGTTGGTTAGAGTCAATGTTCACTGAGCTCACTCAATTGTCGAAGGATTTTGCAAGTTTGCAGTGTTAACCAAGCTTCTGTTGGTTACTGTAAGAAATCATTTCAGAACTAGTGTTTAACAAGTTGGGTCAACTATCAACAATTTTTTTTGATTTGGATATGAAGTTTAATTATTTCAAGTATTGATTCTAGTTGACTATGGAAATGTTTATTGATCATTGTAATTTGTAATTGAGCCAACTTGATAATCTGAACAATATAAATATAAGGTCAAGTTGAGATTCTAGTGTATGGGAGAGTATGCAAGTGTATTGATTGATTGAGAAGGAAAGTGTGTGAGTGAACTTGAAGGATGGTCAAATATCCTTATGGAATAGTAAAGTAATATTCGATCAAGAAGGATCCAATATGAAGTAGAATAGAGATCTATAATCAAAAATTTAGTTGCATCACAATCATGTCATTTCATTGTTACTTTCTTACCATTATAGCAGTGATTCAAAATCTCTTAACATAGTTGGTTTAACAACCAGTTGTAAATCCTCTAACTAGGTGACAGTTCCTTTGAATTTTTTTAAAGACCTCTTGCAAGGCCACTCCTAATAGGGTGATTAAATCCTCTAACATTGTCACACCTAACAGTGTGTTTTGTAACCTTTAATCAGGTTGGCTCCTAATAGGGCTCACTTCAAAAGAGTGAAAAATAGTAACTAGTTACATTGGTGGTTTTTTTCATATTGGGTTTCCACATTAGATCTTGTTATCTCATGTGTTCATGTTATTTAGTTTAAAGCTTGCAAGTTAATAACTATGAATGTTTAAGATTAGTTAAAAGTAAATTACATTGCTTTTACCAAGTTACAACATTTTTTGTGTATTTACCAAGTAAAAACAACTAATAGTTTTATTGTTAGCATCCAAGGGATCTAAAATATTTTTGTTGCAATTGATTCACCCCCCTCCTAGTTACTCCATCTATATTTCCAACAATTGATATTAGAGATTTTGGTGCTTATAGGAAAGGGTTTCAAGGACCTAAGCTAAAGATTAGGATGTCTTACAAGAGAGAAATTCCAAAGCTTAATAGAGACAACTTTTTAGCATGGTAGGGACTCATGAGACTTCATCTAGCTTCTATTGGTGATTCAAAATTGAAATACCTTGAAAAACAATACAAAACTCCTACTGGTACATTATCTATTGAGAGATATTGATAAGAAAAAGAACCATAACACCATGATGATAGATATTGCATTTACTCTTAGCTATGAGGAATTTGATGATATCAAGGACTACAAAACTACTTTTGAAATGTGGAACAAGCTAAAGGACATCTATGGTGCTGATGAAAATGTGAGGAGAGCCAAAGCAAAAAGCCTTAGAGGTTAATTTGATCAGATGAGAATGAGAGAAGATAAAAATATTGCCAAATATGTGGAAAGAATCAAAACCAGTATCAGTGCAATTAAAGCTTTTGGAGGAGATATCAAGAAAGAAACTATTGTAAGTAAAGTTCTTAGAACATTGCTTCCTATCTATGTAATTAGATTATCTACTATTCAAGAAAAGAGGCGTGGAACAAATCATAAGATAACTTTGGATACCTTAGTAGGAAGATTGACTGCTTTTGAGCTAGATAACTTTGATAACTATGTTCCAGCTTCCAAGAATATTGGATCTACATTTGAGGCCAAGCTTTCACTTAAAGAAAAAGGCAAGAAAATAAAGAACATTCATTCAAAAAGTGAAGAAGAATTAGAAGAAAGTTTTGATAGTGATCTTGAAGTTGTTGAAGCTTTACTTGCAAGAAAATATTCTGTAGGCAGAGAAAAATTCAAAGGTAAAGTTCCCCTAATCTATTTTTCATGTGAAGAAATTGGTCATATTGCTGTCAGGGGCCCAAAAAAAGAAAGCAAGGATGAGAAGAAAAGTCATAAGTGAAATGGGAATTTTTTTTTGAAAATATCAAATCATTCAAGCAAAAAGGTAAGAAGACTTGTTTTATGGCTAAATATTCTGATAATCGTGAAGATGAAATAGTTTACATTGCTGTGAAAGCTAAATCTGATGAAAAAGAAGAAGATAAGATGGCACTTATCTCTCATGTGAGAAAAAATGATACATGGATCATAGATAGTGGATATTCACATCATATGACTGGTGATAAAAAAAAGTTTGAACACTTTGAAGACTATGATGGTGGTAGTGTAAGGTTTGAAAAAAATGAACCTTGTTGCATAAAAGGGAGAGGTCGAATCTCATTAACCAAAGAACTTGTATGTGACAATGCCTATTGGGTTAAAGGACTAAAAAACAATCTGATGAGTGTGGCACAACTAATCAACATTGGATTCAAGGTAGAATTCATGCATGGCAAGGCAAGACTACTGGATGACAAAGGAAAACTTATTGGATTAGACAAACAAACAAAAGGTAACTTGTTTTATCTTCATCTTGGTGATGCTCATGCTTTATTGCTCAAGTTGAAGAAAGTTGGCTATGGCATAGAAGGTTATGTCATGTAAATTTTGATAACATGGTAAAAATAAGAAAATTTAGAAAAGTAAGAGGCATTCCTAGTTTGAAGAAACTAGATGTTGGTTTATGCAAGAATTGTTAGATTGGCAAAATGGGAAAGACTAGTTTTAAAAGAAAAAAACTATTAATTTGAAGATATCTTGGAAATTGTTAATATTGATTTTTGTGGACCTATTGGAATAGAAAGCTATAGTGGAAAAAAATTATTTATTCTTTTTGTTGATTACTACTCTAGAATGATGACTATTATGTATGTAAGAGAGAAGTTAAAAGCATTTGAGAAATTCAAATGGTATTTGGCAAGAGTAGATAAAGAAATAGGGAAAAGACTGAAATGCTTAAGATCAGACAGAGGTGGTGAATTCATCTCCAATGAATTCAACAAATTTTTCATTAAAAGAGTAATCAAAAGATAGGTATCAACCCATGGAACTCCCAAGAAGAATGGAATAGTTGAAAGGAGAAACAGATCTATCATGGATTGTGCAAGGACTTTGATGATTGAAAAGAACATTTCTATCAAATACTAGAAGGAAGCTATCAACACTAAAGTTCATACCTTAAACCAAGCATAGTTGAAGGACTCATATAAAACTCCCTATGAGTTATGGTATGGCTACAAACCCAATGTAAGTTACCTAAAAGTATATGGAAGTAAATGTTATATCTTGAAAGAATCTAGAAAAGGCAAGTTTGATATGAAAGGTGATGAAGGTATATTCCTAGGTTATTATTACAGAAGTAAGGCATATAGATGTTTGAATTTTTATACTCATAAAATCATAGAAAGTGCACATGTGAGAATTGATGAGTTTGCAGAAAGGACTGAAGAAGAAAGAAAAAAGGAACCAAAAGATTAGAAGAGATTTTTTTACAATGAACTTGATACATTTCTAGACACATGTATCAATAAGGATACTTCTACTCTCGAGTCTTCCTTAGTCATTGAGTTGCAAGAAGTTCAAGCCAAGTCATAAGGACTCGAGTCACATTCTAAAGCTACCGAGCTAGTGCCTACCGAGTCTAAGAAACTAGAGCTAGAAGTTGAAGTTCAAAAGGATGACAATGCAATTCATTAAAAAGGCAAAGAACTTGTATTACCTAAGTATGTTAGAAGGCATCATGCTCCAGATCAAATTATTGAAGATAAATCAAAAGGTACTATGACAAGAAGTAAGCTAAAATGTACATGTTTACTTGCTTATTTTGAACCTAGAAGTGTTAAAGATGCATTGGAAAATGAAAGTTGGATTGAGGCCATGAATGAAGAAATTGAACAAATAGAGGAGAACAAAACCTAGACTCTTGTAACTAGGCCTAAAGATAAAAATGTGACTGGAACAAAATGGGTATTTAGGAATAAGTTGAATGAAGATGGTAAGGTATCAAGAAACAAAGCTAGATTGGTATGTAAAGGCTTCTCTCAAGAAGAAGGCATTGATTATGGTGAAAATTTTTCTCCTATTGCAAGATTGGAAGGTGTTAGGACCTTACTTGCATATGGAACACATAAAGGATTTAAGGTATATCAGATGGATGTTAAATCTACATTTCTCAATGGTATTCTTGATGAAGAAGTCTACATTGAACAACCAAAAGGTTTTGCTGATCTAGATAAAAGGGACATGGTTTGGAAGTTGCACCAAGCTTTCTATGGTCTAAAACAAGCTCCTAGACACTAGTACATTTGACCCCATTTTTAGACCAAAATTTTCAACCATCTACTAAAATGTTTTAAATTGGTTAGAATATGGAAAGGAAAAATATGTTTTTTTAAAAATCCATGCCCATGTTGGTTGAAATCCAACATGAGCTTAACATGTTAAAAGGGATATTTTAGCCTATTTCATTATTTTCTTTAACATGCACACACGAGAGATGTAATTGTTGTCGGGAGAGTCATGGGTTTTCTAAGTGGTCAATTGACAAAAGAGAAGAGCACTTGGTAATTCAAGTTTTTAGCTGATATTGAGGTGTCTTTATTATTGTAAATGGTGATTTGAAGTTGTAGCTGGCGATGGTTTTAATATGGTGATTTGAGGATGGTGTGCTATTTGAATTGGGCTGCAAATATTTAGCAATTAATTGAACATTTTACAGGATTAATTGAGGAAGTCCAACTTGGGGTGATGGGTTTTTTCGGTGTTATTTTGAGTCTTATTGGATCTAGATTTGGCATTCCAATTGGGTTGTTCATTGGATATTTCATGTTCATATATTTTCAAGCAAATGATGTGAAGGTGAGTGCCCGATTGACTATTTTTCAAATGTATTCATTTTAGATATTTATACAAATTTCCATGGATGTCATTTGATTTGGGTATTCACAAGCATTGCTTATTATCCATTTATAGCTTAAGATGGATGTAGTGTTGATTTGGGTATATGTAACTATTGTTTCTTATTCACTAATATCTAGAGTTCTAGCACAATCAATTTGCCCATGTTTGAATTTTTAGTTAATTCTAATTGTAAGGTGGTGAGATTATTGTGTATATGCATGGGTACATGTATGTATGCATCAATTTTTGTTTTTAGAAGGATTACTCCTCATATATACAAGTCATCTATGTTAGGAATAAGGTGTCTCAACCTTGTATAATTCCAATTCTTATTATTATTTGTTTTGTAAAATTTATTTTTGCAAATAATATGTAAATGTGAGTGTACATGTCTAGTTGGCATGTTGATCACTTACATGTGTCGGCATCTTGAAGTGTGTGAAGGAGATCATGGCTCAAATGGTTATGACAGATTCCTATGACGTGTAAGAGCTATTTAAGGAATAAGCTATGATAGGTGTAAGAGCATCTTATGACATGAGGCCTATTTGGGTGCCCAAGAATGAGTGGTTGGTGCGTGTAAGAGAATATGGCAAAAATAGGTTGGTATGATGGATTCCCTTACACTTCTCTTGTGATCGCTATTTTTGGCGGATTCTATGACAAGCTGTCATTACCTATTCAAGGGATGGATGCCCTTTTCTTGGTATTGGATGTATATGTGGCATTATGCATGTTTCTTGATGGTTGAGCCATGAAAAATGCCCAACTCCTTTGTGGGCATTTTGTTGGGTCTAAAGATGTTCATAAAATGGGTATTGCATGTTGTAATGTAATAGTGTGATAGATGAAAGTTTGCAGGTACTGAGGTGCTACTACAGTCTTCTATTCTTGATGTTGAACTTGCATTGCAAGTGTATTGTAATCTTGTGTTGAAGATAATACATTGCGTAGGTTCTGGAGGGGTGGGGTTGTTTTACCGAAAGGTTTTTCCCCACCGGCAAATCTTTGTGTTGTGTGTCTCTTTCTCTGTCTGTTTTCTGTATGCATGGTTGGCTACTATATTGGTGTTTACATGATATTGAATCTGTAAGTGTAAAAGATTTTAAAAGGATTTACACCATACTTTCCTTATGAGATTAATGTAGGAAGCTATTTTCGCACCTAAGTTTCCTTACAAGTGGTATCAGAGCTTGATCAACTTTTGATCCTAGTTGTTGGGTAGGGTTTTTTGAGCTAATCTCAAGTTGAGTGGGAGTCTTGTTTAGAGTATCCTAAATCTTATTTGTAGATTGAGATGGCGAGTTCATCATATGGAAGAATGGAGGTGGAGAAATTTAATGGCACTAATTTTGAGTTGTGGAAACTCAAGATGGAAGACATGTTGGAAGATCGTGACCTATGGGAAGAAACTACAAGTGCTACAAGACCAAAAATTATAACTCAAGAAGATTGGGCTATCAAAGATCGTAAAGTTAAGGGTCTCATAAGACTCTATTTAACCGATGCAGTCCTTCTGAATGTTCTAGATGATAAAACCACATATAGTTTGTGGGAGAGACTTGGGGCTATATATCAGGCCAAATCTCTAGTGAACAAGTTGTTCCTAAGGAAGAAGTTGTATTCTCTATGAATAGAGGAAGGTGGATCCTTAACAGATCATTTAAATGCATTTAATCTGTTGGCTGCATAGTTGACATCTGTTGGTGTCAAGTTAGAGGAGGAGGATCATTGCTAGACACTTTTGTGTTCTTTACCAGATTCATGGGACCATCTTGTGATGGCTCTTGGAAGCACATTAGTCACCTTCAAAATGGATGATGTGGTGTCTTCGCTGCTATCAGAGGAGATGCGGAGAAAGGCTTCCATTTTGAAAAAAGAAGCCCTTGCTGTTCGTGGGAGATCTACAGAAAGAGGAAAGAAAAATGACAATAAGTCTGACAATAATGGTAGATCCAAATCTTGTTGGAAGTCAAAGACTTCCAATAAGTCCAAGGCAAAATGTTGGAACTGTGAAAAGACTGGGCACTTTCGTAAAGACTTTAAAGAGCCTAAGAAGAA
The DNA here is from genome assembly GCA_028749045.1 of Cupressus sempervirens. Classification (NCBI taxonomy): domain Eukaryota; kingdom Viridiplantae; phylum Streptophyta; class Pinopsida; order Cupressales; family Cupressaceae; genus Cupressus; species Cupressus sempervirens. The sequence goes on along the minus strand of CM053787.1, from coordinate 913,873,411 downwards.
GAAGAAAGCCTCAGATTCTGGTTCTGAAAAATCTCAAGAAGATGGCAGTGCATTCATCACAGCTTTGGTAGCCCATGCATCTGATGATGTGTGGTTGGTTGACTTGGGTGCATCTTTTCACATGACCTCTCATCGAAACTGGTTCTCAAGATATGAAGAATTCAATGGTGGAAAGGTGTACTTGGGTGATGATTCTCACCTGAAGATAGTTGGACGTGAAAGGGTCACTATCAAATTTCCTGATGGATGAGTAAAGGGAATCAATGGAGTTATGCACATTCCATATTTGGCATGAAACCTATTATCTATAAGTATGCTGATTGATGTAGGTGTACAAGTTGTTTTTTCAAAAGAAGGATGTAAGATGATTAGAGGATTGATGGTGCTTGCTAAGGGTACTAGGAGAGGTACTTTGTTTCAGCTAGATGCATGCATTTCTCTATGTAATAGTTCTTCATCCTCATCATCTGAATGAGTAGTGAATAATTATGTGGTTATTGGTTTCGATGGCAATGCAAACACTTTGGAAGGTAAGCTTCCTGCAAAAAAGACAATGTTGTGGCATATGAGACTTGGCCACATTGGTGAGAAGGGTCTCAGAACCTTGAAAAAGAAAAATCTCATTGAGGGGTTAAATGATTGCAATCTCGAGTTCGACTTTTGTGAACACTATGTATATGGTAAACAAAATCGTGTTCAGTTTTACTCTAGTTCTCACAAATCTTTTGATGTTTTGGATCTTATTCATTCTGATGTATTTGGTCTTGTAAAAGTTCCTTTGATCTCCAAGTCTATATTTTTTTTATCTTTCATAGATGATTATAGTAGAAGGACATAGATTTATTTCCTTAAAAGTAAGACACAAGTCTTTAGTCGATTCAAGGAATTTAAAGCCCTTGTAGAGAATTAGACTAGTAAGAAGATTAAGTGTGTGAGAACTGACAATGGTGGTGAGTTTTTCTTAGTAGAGTTTGAACAATTCTGTAAAGAACAAGGTATCAAGAGGCATAAGACAACTCCTTATACCCCAAAGCAAAATGGAGTTGCAGAGAGAATGAACAGGACATTGATGGAGAAGGCTAGGAGTATGCTTAGTGGAGCTGGTTTAGAACAAAGTTTTTGGGTCGAAGCCGTGGCCACTGCTTGCTATCTGGTTAACAGATCTCCTACATCAGCCCTTGTTGGTAAGAAACCCATGGAGGTGTGGTCTGGCAAGAAGCCTTCAATTAGACATCTTCGTATTTTTGTTTGTGAAGCTTATGCATATGTTCCAAAGGAGAAAAGATCTAAGTTGGAAAACAAAGTTGTTAAATGTATTTTCATCAGGTACAGTGCTGGTGTGAAAGGATACAAGCTTTGGGATCCTGTGACTAGTAAGGTGTTGTATAGAAAAAATGTTATTTTTAGAGAGCTAACATCTTCTCCTATTGTGCTACAACCAGATGAAAAAGAAAAGGAAAAAGATGTTGTTCAGTTGCCTCCTACCCATGAGAAGACTGAATAGAGAGACCATGTTGGGTCTAATGATGAGGAGAGCTCTAGCAGCTTTGATAGTTCAGAAGAACAAGAAGAACAACCTCAACCTCATCCCTTGAGGAGATCTATGAGAGAAAGAAAGCAACCAGAAAGGTTTGCTTATTCTATGTTAGATTCTAATTGTGCTTTTGCTTTGATTACTAACATTGATGAGCCTAGATCTGTGAAAGAGGCTTTGGGCATGGAAGATGCAAGTTCCAAGATTGAGGCTATGGATGATGAGATAGATTCATTAGAGAAAAACAAAACTTGGGACCTTGTACCTTTTCCTAAAGGGAGGAAATCTATTGGCTGTAAATGGGTGTTCAAGAAGAAATTCTGTGCAGATGGTAGTGTTGAAAGGTACAAAGCTAGATTGGTTGCAAAGGGGTATTCACAGGTAGAGGGAATAGATTATGGTGAAATATTCTCTCCTATTGCAAAGTTGACATCCATTAGATTTATATTATCTCTTGCTGCATCATATGATTTAGAGATAGAATAGATGGACGTGAAGATAGCTTTCCGTCATGGTGATTTAGATGAAGAGATTTATATGTCACAGCCTGAGCACTACATTGTTAAAGGTAAAGAATCCTTTGTTTGTAGATTGAAGAAATCTCTATATGGTTTGAAGAAATCTCCTAGGATGTGGTACCTTAAGTTTGATGCCTTTGTGTTGTCAATTGGATTTGTAAGATCAAAATTAGATCATTGTGTTTATTTCAGAGTTGAAAATGATCACCTTCTTATTGTTGCATTATATGTTGATGATATGTTGTTGTTTGGGAAGGGTAAGGGTATGATTTCTGATTTTAAATCTCAATTGTTAGCACAGTTTGAGATGAAATATCTTGGGGCAACTAGGTACATCTTGGGTATGGAAATCAATAGAGATAGGTCTAACAGAAAACTTTGGTTGAGTCAGAGTAAGTATGTGAAGTCTATGTTGGACAGGTTCAACATGGTAGATTATAGACCACTATGTGTTCCTATTTTTGTGGGAACAAAGCTATCTATAGATGATTGTCCAAAATATCCTAGTGAGGTGGAGGACATGAGTAGAGTACCTTATGCTAGTGTAGTTGGTAGTCTTATGTATGCTATGGTCTGTACTAGACCAGACATTGTCCAAGCAGTGGGAGTCCTGAGTCAATTTATGGCTAATCCTAGACGGATACATTGGGATGTAGTTAAGCGAGTATTCAAATATTTGAGGGGTACATCAGATTACTCCATATGTTATCATGGTAACTCTTTTGGATCTCTGCATTCAGTTTGTATTCATGGGTTTGTGGATTCAAATTGGGCAGGTGATATTGATTGCAGGAGATCCACCAGTGGCTATGTGTTCACTATGTTTGGTGGTGCCATCTATTGGATAAGTAAGCGACAACCTATGGTTTCTTTGTCCACTACAAAAGCTGAGTACATGGATGCTACTCATGCTTGTAAGGAAGCCATTTGGCTTAAGAGATTGTGTTCTAATGTTGGCGTTGATGCAGAACAGATTACTATTTGGTGTGACAGTCAGAGTGCTATTTGCCTTGCAAAGAATCCAACTTTCCATGCCAGAACGAAGCACATTGATGTGCAATTTCACTTTGTGAGAGATATGGTGGAAGATGGAAAGGTAAATTTGGAGAAGGTAGATACTATGAAGAATGTTGCAGATGCATTAACAAAACCAGTGGGCACTGAGAAGTTTAGATGGTGTTCGAGGTATATGGGCCTTTCGGCCTATAGTGGTTAGTTCCTGTTATGTTCCTATTGCTCTTACAAGGTGTTCGACAAGTGGGAGAATGTTAGGAATAAGGTGTCTAAACCTTGTATAATTCCTATTCTTATTTTTTTTTTTTTTGTAAAATGTATTTTTGCAAATAATATGTATAAATGTGAGTGTACATGTCTAGTTGACATGTTGATCACTTACATGTGTCAGCATCTTGAAGTGTGTGAAGGAGATCATAACTGAAATGGTTATGACAGATTCCTATGATGCATAAGAGCTATTTAAGGAATAAGCTATGACAGGTGTAAGAGCATCTTATGACATGAGGCCTATTTGGGTGCCCAAGAATCAGTGGTTGGTTTGTGTAAGAGAATATGCCAAAAATAGGTTGGTATGACGGATTCCCTTACACTTCTCTTGTGACCGCTATTTTTGGCAGATTCTATGACAAGCTATCATTGCCTAATCAAGGGATGGATGCCCTTTTATTGGTATTGGATGTACATGTGGCATTGTGCATGTTTCTTGGTGTTTGAGCCATGAAAAATGCCCAACTCCTTTGTGGGCATTTTGTTGGGTCTTAAGATGTTCATAAAATGGGTATTGCATGTTGTAATGCAATAGTGTGATAGATGAAAGTTTGCAGGTACTGAGGTACTGCTAGAGTCTTCTATTGTTGATGTTGAAATTTCATTGCAAGTGTATCGTAATCTTGTGTTGAAGATAATACATTGTGCAAGTTTTGGAGGGGTGGGGTTGTTTTACCGAAAGGTTTTTCCCCATCGGCAAATCTTTATGTTGTGTTTTTCTTTCTCTGTCTATTTTCTGTATACATGGTTGGCTACTATATTGGTGTTTACATGATATTGAATCTGTAAGTGTACAAGATTTGAAAAGGATTTGCACCATACTTTCCTTATGAGATTAGTGTAGGAAGCTGTTTCTGCACCTGAGTTTCCTTACAATCTTCACTATTAATTTGAGTGTTTGAATTTTCAGCATGTATGTCTATGTTTTGATTTTTGGTTTTTATGTGTATACAAACAGGTCCAATTATTTTGTGTATATGTATATGGATGTATCAATAGACTTGGGGTTTTTGTAAGGATTTTTTCTTCCATCATTTGATGTTTTGGTAGTCAGCTAGCTTGCTTGTTTAGGTATTTAAATTCTTAGACTCCATGAAATTATTTTCACTCTATTGATTTGATTAATTGATTAGTTATTGATATATGCATGTGTGTGGTAACTATTGTAGGTAGGCATTGATGCATGGCTATATGCATCTAGTTGGATTTATGTAGGATTGTCTCTCATCGACAGATATTTGTAGTTGTCTAAAATGCAACTGGCCCTGTACTTTGGGTATTGGAATTCTTTGTGTGTGGATGTTGGGTGGTTATTATAATTTGTGTGTATCCATCAATAACATCAATTTTTTTTATGTAAGGATTGTGTCTCATCCTCTAATATCATAATTTTGGACAAGTGAATTCTTAATATAGGTATTTGACATTCTAGTTTCAATGTATATATATATTCCTGTTGTATTTATTTTATTGCTAATTATAACATATCAGTTGCTGATATATGTATCAATGGGATGATTATTATCTCAATAGGTTGCTAATAGGTTGATTTTATTGATTTGGATTCCATTAGGATTGTCTTTATCCCTTGATATTTGACATTGTGGTAGACCATGCAATATATTGTTTGATAAGTATGAGATATTTTCCACAGTTAGTCAAATTTGTGATTTTGCTATCAGAATTTAACTATGTAGTTTTTGAGTCAAACTCATTCACCCATGTTTCATGAGTAGTGATTCACACAATTCCACCTCTCATGAGAATAAATGGAACACTTAGCACTCATTGGATCTAGGTGATGCTCATAGAGGTGAAGCACTAGGACTTTTGGGAGGTCACCCATCCTAGTACTACTCCAGCTTGAGCATGCTCAACTACAAAGGTTCCTCAATGAGTTTGACTCAAAAACTATAGAGTTAAATCTTGATAGCAATATCAAAATCTACTATTTGTTAACTTTGGTCTTTAAATTCTTAATGTGCACATAAATCCATATAAAGATGTGTGCATTATGCATGCATCAATAAGTATTGTGTCTCTTCTCTTGATATCAAAATTATAGCCAAGTGAATGTATAATATGGTACTCGTATTTTGGTCTTAGTGTACTTATCTTATTGAAAATTTTAGTTTTTTTTATTGCTGATATATAGATGTGTGGTGGTTATTTTATTTGAAGGGTGATGACTAGGAGCATGTTTTGATTTTGAGTTTCCTTTGGGATTGTCCTCATCCCTTGTCAATTTTGGGAAATGTTATCCTTGATGTGCTTCTATATACATAAAAATATGTGTGCATGCATCAATACATAGATAGATCATTAATTTAGGTTTCTACAAAAATCCTTCCTCATTCCCAAATATTTCAATTCTTGGCAACATCAACTGGCTCTCAGTTTGGCTATTAACATTCTTAATTGTGGTTTACTTATTACAGCTATGTTGATCATTATCAGTATGTGTACATAAATAATGATTTTTTTTGAGTCAATACATGGACATGCACATAATTTTAGGTTCCTTTAAGGATTGTACCTCATTTCCCAATATTTTTTTCTAGCAAAGACAACTGGCTTGTTGATTTGACAATTTTCTCTCTTAGTCCCAACAAACCTTGCTATTGTAAAAAATTGATTGAGTTGACTATTAGATTAAAATTTTATTATTATTAATCTTTGTATATATACAATAATGAGTTATATGTGGTGTGGTTATTTCACACATATATGAATTCTTTGACATGTATTGATTTCCCATCCATAAAGACAATTTCTCATACAGTGAGAAGTAGAACCAAAATTCTACCATAATCAACTGAATTTATAATTTGTGATTAGCAAAAACTCTTTTTAGTAAGACCTTGGTCTTAGATATTGTGAAAAAGGGGTATCCCTTCCATAAAATCACCATGTACTTCCACCCAACCTTGCCTATTGAGGTGTACCACACTTAGCAAATTGGATGTGATATTTTACCCCATTTGAACACTTTATCATTTTTCTTCTATTGGGATATGCCACATGCAACAATTTGGATGTGGTTTATTACCTATTTCAACATTTAGTCAATTATTTTGGAAGTTTTAACCTGGGGCTCTTCCTTGAATGTCCAATATTTCTGCATACAATTTGACACTATATATGTTCTTCTTGTTGTTCTATTGATTTGATGGTAATTAATTGGCATCCTTGTATATTCACAAGTTTTGAGTTTATGACTAATTTTTCAAATTAGTTTGTTTATCATTGAGAAAGATACTCTTAGTATTCATTCTTGATTAGTTTGTTGGAAAGTGCTATTGTGTTTCTATGCCAATGCAATGGTCTAAGCTGAAATTCCTTGTGAATGCCTCATGGATATGGCTTCCAAGATTCAGGGTTTTGCTTGCGACATCTCATGGTTGTCATGTTATAATTAAATTTCTCTCTGGTCATTGGGTAATTAGCTTAGATGCTACATACTCATTTTATCTTGTCAAAATATTGTCCACCTTGCATGTTCTTTTAAATATGAGGTGTATCAGTTCCCTATGCTATGCTCATGATCTGTGACAACCTAATTATTGTTAGGTTTTCTTGATAAATCATAGAAGTCTAAAAAATGGTATTAAAAAATGTTGTAAAAATTTTAAATTATAATATGAAAATCTAAACATCAAGCCTAATGATGTCTAGATATTAGTTTGAGGGGTGGAATAATGTAGAGTTCAACTTACAAGTTTGACTATATTCACAAGAAAATAATGAAGTAAATTTTGTCAATGTAGTTTCTTGATTTGATTGTGTAAGTTTTTTTTACATCAATATTTTAGATCACCCACTATGATCCACCAGTAGGATGAAAGAATGAAAGTAGAGGAGAAAGTGATGATGGATCACAGTGTGTGATCCATAAGGTTGATGTAAAAAAATTACACAATCAAATCTAGAAACTAAATTGATAGATCTTATGGATTGTGGAAATATACTAGCTCTTATGAACTAAATTTTTAAGACTTAATTAAGCTAGATCTCAATGTGGCAGAAGCCTATGGTGTGTGTTAATCTTTTAATTAGCACTAAATGTAACCATTCCTGAACTATTGATTGGTTCACTTACAAAGTATTTGCACTTTTGGTTAATGTGATCATTATTCTTCATTCAATGGCCTAATTTAAATTTAGTTTCCCTCTTTTCACACAAGAGTATGAGGGAGTTAGTGCATGGAAGAGCTCTAGAGCTTGCCGTTCCTTGCAGGTCTTTTTATTGGAAAAATGTGGCACTATGTTGCAAATGTTAGCACTTTGTCTCCTATTTTCTAGATACCTAGATGAAGGTTACTTGGGAAATAATATCTCACCAATTTCAAAGTTGAAGGTACTTGGGCCTTGGTGCATGTTCAGTGCAAAATCCTATGTTTTGAAGAAAAAGGTAAACTATTTGGATGGGAAAGTCTATTAAGCACCACAGGGGAAGTGAGACTCATTACCTTCAAAACAATAAGTTGAATAAAAGAGAAAAGCTAGATGTTATAGATCATAAGTCATGTATAATGTTTTAGACATTGATCATGTCTAGAGCCCTGATCTATAAATATTAAAGAGAAAATGAAATGAAATGAATTTGCAAAATTGTATCCCAAATTAGTGAGGTTGCTTGTATATTTGTAGTGATGTTTTCCTAGTGGGATTCATAATGGGCACACAGTATTGGGTATTACCTACTAAAATAGCATTGTGGATGGTATTTCTAAATAAAATTTGGGTAGCAAAGGCCGCAGCAAGGGAGTAGTGCCCTGCACAGTATGGTCTAGTTGGTGTGATGAATTGTCTATCTGCATTTCAAAACCCTTTTATTTTCCTCAAAGATTATGAGAAGAGGAGAATTTAATTCCTATGTATGGTGAACAATATTCATATCATCACCAATTGTTAGAGACTTCTATTTATTCTGGAATATCGCAACGACCCAATGTTGTGTATGAACCTCACACAAAAAGGAGTAATTATTGAGCTATGAGGAATGACCTAGCAAGTGATTTTGTTTGGTGAAAGAGGTGTGTTCTTTATATCATGAAGAAACAGTGGGCAGGGTAGGCTGCATATTATTGATGTGATTTTTATTCCAAATAATCATCTCTTAAATAAGGTCACTTCTTATGCTATTCTTACAAAGTAAGATCAATAAATATCTTCAAGGTTCCTTCAATTGTGGATTTTCACTCAGTTTAATTATCTCATATGTTGGTTATTTGGTATCCCTTCTATTTCTCCTCATAGTTTTGACAATTTAATATGGAGTGACATTAGTTCTTGAGTTTTCTATTCTATCAGGGTTGGCACTCATTCCCTACAAGTTGGAGAATCTTTTGATTGCTACTTATATAGCATATGGAATTTGAGTATTAATTCCAATTTTAAAATATTTTAGTGGTTTTTCTAATAGACTAAGATGGTCATTTTTAAAAATATCACAAAGTGGGGTATGATAGGTTTTAATATTTTCTTTATATGTAATACCACCTCTTCTCTACTTGGAAGGAGACCTTCTCCATTTGGACCTGTGTGTGTGTGTGTGTGTTTTGGGGTCCACTTCTGAGACAAATTTAGCTTAGAAATCTCCACCTAGAAATGAAATGCCTATTACTCCATCTTGTTCAGAGGCAAGCATCTTAAAATTTATGGTTGGCCTTATCTTTTTGTTGCATTTGGTATATTTGGATTTGTTAAGAAAAAAATTTATTATTTGAGATACAAACACTTTGAAAATCATTCTGATCTACAAAAGTAAGCTAGCTATGGTGGAAAATGTTAGGTCTCACTTCAATAGTACAAAAAATCTAAATGTACCACTTAGTGCTAAACTTTATTTTATTAGAAAGTGGAACCTTGTGGGTTTTATCAACATTGATAGTTGATCTAAATTGTGTGCAATGAATTTCTCTTCTACTACGAAGGTCTAGATTAGTGCTCATTTGAAGGTAAATGTGTTTTTGAAGGTCATTTTACATGCGTCACATTGAACACACACCACATAACATGTAGGAAGGTCCATTTAGTGTTCTCTTTACAAATGTTGGACCTTGGAAGGAATTTTTATTTTTTAGCTTATTGGGATATGCATTTTCTTTAGTTATGTTGTTTGGTGGCTAGTTGATCATGTCTCAATATTTTCCTCATTTTTTGTGTACATTTTTGTTAATTTATACTTTTCCAATTTTGTTTTGAAGTTATGACCAAGCTTCTATGATGTGTGGTCCAATCTGGCCAGTGCATACATGTGGAAATGAAGGTTGAGTGAAGCTACAGAGTGTTACTATCAATATCTTCATCTAAATTCTCATCTTGTAAGCCTCTCTCTCATTGAAATTGTACATTTTGTATGTACTTCAAGACTTGCCTAAATTTTGTGGTTGTGATTTTTTTGGTACACTATACAAGTTGATGTACGCAACAACCTTGGAAATCTATTGAAGGCACAATGATTAACTCAATATGTATTCTCTATGCATTTTCTCTTCATGCTTTATTAGCTAATACAAATTCAATACTTGAATGCTAGAGTTCTTAGCATGGTCCAGGGATTTGTCTTCTAAAATATTATACATTGGCCTAATTGATAAAGTTTGAGATTGGAAATTGCTAAACATTTTTTATTATTTTAACATGGATATGCATACTTATGAAAAATTTCTTCTTTTTTGAACAATGACTAGGTCTACTTTATATGAATGCCACCTAACACACAAAATGAAATGATGGTGAACAAAAAAAATTGTTAAAAGATGACTAAATTCCAACATTGAGCTCCAAAATTGGAATGAAATGCAAACCATATATAGGTGGTTCTGTAAAAGCTTTACCAAGTCTTTGTTCTTCCATGTCATGTCCCCTTTCTAGAAATATCCTAATTCATGCCTTTTAGTCTGCTAGTGTGATATAGATAGATCTAATTTGATATTGTTTCATTCTTCAATGCTATTGCAACTCCTTTGAATGAATGCTTATTGCTGAATGGTTCAATCTATCAATTGGTTTGTTCAATATCATCTACTTTCTTATGATGTTCAATGCCCCTTTGAGAATAATTTTATAATAATATTTCTAGAGATGACTTCTTCTAGTGTGATCCTTTGTCTTGTATGTTCTATTCACAATGTTCTTTGCCTGATTTGGATGAGTGTTGAGATGTTCAAACTTGTGGATGTTCTTCTCCCCAAAGTTTTCTTAATATAAAAAATGTGGATCCACTTCTTTTAATTGATTGCTATATGTGTTAAATCTCTATTTATGATCTTCTGTGCCCTTTTTCTCTCCTATCCCATCCTGGCTTTATATCTTCTCATTCTCCTCAAGATGTGTGACCTTTGGGATGGTTTCCCTTTTGTGAGGGGTTGGGTCTCCTCCTTGATGCACCTTTATTAATTGTCACAATGTATTGACACATCTTTATGGATTGCCATTTTAAAAATATTTAGTTCCTTTTAAGTTTTCTTTCATTAACATTGCTTCATTATTTAATATTCTAATTATTGTTTATCATTAAGCCCATCATTGTTTGCTATACAATCATAATGCTTTTTGATCACTCTACTTGGGAAAATTGTGAAGTCTTGAATTTTTCTAAGGCATTGATATCCTTCATGGTGGGGTGTGATATTCCATGAGCTAAATTATTATGTATTAGGAATGATTATTTTTATTATCTATGTTTTAGTTCAGAAATGACAATGTGGGAGTCAAGATTAAGCATGTTGATAGCTTCTACTATCTCATCCCTCTTCCTTCTATTAGTATGCTCACATAAATATAGTATTAAATGTCAATATTATCAGTTTATTTGGAAGGAAAGTATGTGTAGGAAAACATGGACTTAATACTCTATTTTTTATTTTTAAACATAGGCTTCTTCCATGGAGAATATAGTAAAAACTATGCAACATGAAATAATAGAACACCGACATTCTTTGGAAGCATCAAGGTATGTGTTTTGACAACAAAGGCATCTCATAATGGTGAACATCTTTTCAAAATTATAATATGTATTCTCACTAACTAATTTTATGCTTGCTTTGTTTTTATATATATTTGTGTAGCTTGTGAAATTGAAGCTAAGATATATGTGTCACACTTGAAATATATCCTTTGTTGGAGTAAGGCATCTTACACATTCTTGTAGTTATATATCATTCTTTAGTTGCTAAATATTTCACTTCAATTTCATTTTGCTGTCATATTTTAGAGAAGAAGTCAACCATTTAAGAAAACTTTCAGCAAGCCAAGATCAAGATGTGGCAAAAAATAAGTTACATGTTAAATAACTTGAAGAGAGGGAAATTGCACTAATAGGAAACATAATAACACTTTTCGATATTCTATGTATTCATATGCTAGTTTTAAAAGAAATGAAAAAATATCAGTGTTTTCATTTTAATCTTCAATTTATATGGTGGTAATTGGTAGATATTTATTAATGAAGTCCATAGGGATAGGTTTCATTAGGAAAAAATTATTAATTGATCCACTCTATCATCTTGAAAGGTTGAAGGTCTCATGAAGGATATTACAGTGGTAGAAGAAGACATAACCATATGTAGGAAGGCTTGTGAGCTAGAAGTAGAAGCTAGAAAAGTTGTCATGGAGGAGTGCCAAGTAGAGGTATTCAATTTTTCTTATATTGTTGTGCTTGTCAGAGTTCATAGTGGACATATGCTATCTTTCCTTACATTTCACCATGTAGATCCCTAGGCAATTGTTTGGATTGTAAATTATCACATGAACATACCAGATGTAAACATAGTGTATATCATTAGAGTCTATGTTCATAGGAACGAGACTTCTTTTTATTCTTGTTGTATGCCAGTAAATAGGCTTGTAGTGCTAGCAAACTTATTTAGTATTTACATTCAAAAAAAGTAGCATTGACAGTTTAAAGCATATTATTGCAAAAATCTTTCCAAGGAATAAATCTGCAAACTAGAATATTAAATTTTTCTCAACTAATTTGAATCCCAAAAAATAAAAAATATAAAGAGAGGAAAATGTTGGGTGATGCAACGCGCTCCCCTACCCACAGGTGGTTAATTATGTGGTGTTCCATGTTCACTAACAGTCATGGCTTTTGGTGCAACGGCAAATGGGCCCAACAATTGGTATCAGAGCCTGGTTTTGGCCTGGTCATGGGTTCAAATCTCCCCGGTGCCTTCCCGAACTGCATAAGCACCTGGTATGTGCATCGAGGGGGAGATTTTTGGGTGATGCGACGTGCTCCCCTGCCCATAGGTGGTTAATTATGTGGTGTTCCATGTCCACTAACAATCATGGCTTTTGGTGCAACGGTAAATTGGCCCAACAGAAAACCTACTATTTTTTAATAAAAAAGGTAATTTAATTGCAGAAAGGAAATGAAAAACTATGCCATGAATTTTGAAATATATCTATTCCCTTAATTTGGATCAATCTTATCAAGGTTAATTGAATGATCTTCTTTTATAATACCTGGTGTTATCAAATTGAATGTACAAGTTATTGGGGTAGATGAGATAAGTTCTAGAGAATTAGAAATTAGTTTGGAAATTGTTCACAATAATAATTTAGTTTTTAGAAGTACAATGAAAGTTTTTCTATTATTGAGGTAGATGAGATAAGTTCTAGAGAAATAGAAATTAGTTTTGGAAAATGTTTACAACAATAATTTAGAATTTACAGATACAATTGCAAGTTTTTTCTAATGGTCTAATGGTCTAAAATAGAATTTCATGTTGTCACTGAATTGAGTCTAATGGTCTTTATTTTAATCTGTCAATTAATTGCTTGAATGTTTGTTTTTCCTTTTGGTGATTTTCTATCAGAAATTATGTATGCATTATTGATTTTCTTGGATTTTTGAATGTGATATTGCTGATGGTTCTTACTAGGACAATGGAAAATAATGCCTATAGTCCATGCTCAATAATCCAGCCTCAAATTTTCTTGATTCCATAAGCACAGGTTGGCCATTTGGAACATCATTTTTAGCACAACCAACATCAAATCCTATTTTTCACCACTCAGGTGAGAAACCCTTTTATTTTTGTCAAGTAATCTCTTGTGAGCTCTCCAAGAAAATCCATTTATAGTATTCTACAACAAAATTCTAAAATTGTGTGCTCAATGTAGGAAACATACGGGGATTGCATAATATTCATGGCAATTACAACATGCCAATCATGCCATATTCTATTTCATCTTGCAATTCAAGATTTGGAAGTCTTCTATTTGGTGGTGTTCACTGGCCCTCTGGTGGCCTTTCATCTGGACATTTTGCTTCAAACAATCTCCCAATTGCCCTTTCCCAGGATTTTAAAATTTAATGATTATATTTTGTTGTACAAGAATTTGTCTTTTATGATGATTTATTTTTAAAAATAAATTTTATTCATTAATTTTAATTTGGTGAGAGTAAAAATCTCTTTTTATTATTATTGTCTCTTTTAATTGACTGTTCTCTACATGATATTTTTTTGGGTTTTTTAGTTATCACATGTTGGAATACATGGGCATACATGCATGGAAAACTGTACATGTAGTATAATAATATGTTTTTTGTTTTTTGCATTTGTTAATATTTTTTTTTCTAGTAGGAGTGTGCTACATTTTTGGTTCCATTTAGATATCTTCCTTTTTTTAGCAGAGATTGATAATTAGATTAGTGCTCTAGGTTCTAGGTTATCTCTTCCAAGCAACATAGGGGCTAGGATAACAATCTCTACTTCCATTATGGGTGGTCCTATAGGTGTAGCTACTGGAGGCTTGGGAAGAAGTATTAGCATTGGTGGAGGACAATCTATATCAAGATCATCATCTCATGTTGGAATACTCTTGTTTCAGACATTGCTACAAGGGGATAAATTTGTTCCAATGGTCATCTTAGATGATGAACTGATTGAATTTTTTTTTTCAAACTTGTGGATTGGTGAAAAAGATATTTTGTAGTAGTTTTTTTAATTCAAAAATTTGTTTAGGGAGTAGAATCATTGATCAAGTAGGTTAGAGAAAAGAATATTGAAAAAGTTTAATCACAGTTTTGACAGAGTTCTTGTATTTTAAGATTGAACAAATTGTTGGTTGATTGATACACACACAAACTTGAGAAAATGCTTTCTCTTGATAAGATAAATCTAATCATAAAAGAACTTTAAACGTATACTATTCAATTTCTTTTACACCTTAGCTCTGATTCATGCCACCTTTTGTGTGAATTCACATCAGCACTAACTTGTGTCCTTTGTGACACTTAATCACTCATTCTGAGAATTTCCAACCAAAGTTTTTCAATATTCTTAGCTTCTTTGAGTCATTCTATAAAATAGTTCACATGCCTTACCTATGATTTGACAAAGCCTAGTTCTTTGGAAAGGAAAGCTTTACAGCTTTGAGGAAAGATCTTGAAGATGGAGGTCTACAAGTTGGGAAAGACTATTAAGAACCAAAAGATTGAAATCTAGCTTTCCCTACACCAACTCTTCGATGAAAGAGAAGAATTATAGCATTTATTAAGGAGAAGGAAAGAGATAGCTATTAAGAAAAATGACACTCATTACCAAGAGGAAGACACTACTAGACTATTTGAGAATGAGAACACAAGTGGGTTTGATGCAATAGTTGTAGATCTAATGGAAAAGAATGGTTTCCTAAATAAAGAGGTTAGAAATCTTAAGATAGAACAAGAAGTCCAATCAACATTTCTATGTGAGGTGATCGAGCACAAAAACAAATCTCAGGAAGAAAAAGTCATGATTGAAGATGACAAAAGAATATTTCCAATAGACTGGAAGAAAATACATTAGAGGTAAATAGGATTTCTCACATGGAACTAGAAACAATGAATCAAGTGATGATTTCCAATCATGAATTGGATGGTAAGGATATTTAAATCACAACCCTAAAGTTACAAAATGAACAATCGAGGAATGAATTGAGAAAAGAAAAGGAATTTACTGAAAGGTTCAACAAACCTAATGAATCCATCAAATAATTTTAGAGGCTAATGAGATCTCCTAGATCTAACAATGATACTACTAGATTTGGATACACTAGTACTGAGGAAGGAGAATCATCTAAATGTGGTGAAAAATGAAACAGAAAAGATAAGAGCTACAAACCCACTTGTCATAATTGTGGAAAGTTAGGTCATACAAATTTTTTTTTATAGGAGTAACAATGTAAATTAGAATCCTAAGCATAAATTTAAGGGTTACTATCATAAGTGAAACAAGCAAGAACATCAAGCACATGAATGTAGGACCAAGACCTTAAGCACATAGAGATTTGAAGGATATTGCTACAATTGTCAAAAGTATGGACACAAAGGGTATGAATGTGGATCTAATGCTAAGGGGACATCAAACAAATAGACAAAGGTATAACAAAAATGAAAATCCTACAATTGGGATTACAATACAAGGTACAATTGTCACTATTGTCAAGAGTATGGACATGTTCCCAAGAATTACATTAGAACACATTTCAGAGGCAACTACAATAGATGGTTGAGTGAGACTACATGTTTTATTTAAAGACTGGTCATATTAGCAGAAACTACCCAACCAGATCACCAACACTAAGTAATGGAAACAATAAAGGCAAAGAAAAGGTCAAAGTGGATATGAACAAGATATAGAAGAAGAAGGAATATTACAACACATCAAGTTTAGGTGAGGTCACTTCATCCAATAGATTAGGTGATCATCTCACCTCCAAATAGGAAATTAAAAGGTATGTATGGGACTAATATTTCAAGGATATATTTTAGATCAGTTCCAAGAATTTAAGTTCTAAAAAGATTATATATGCATGAATTTAGATGCATTGTATTGGTTAGAACCTAGAAGAAATCTATAGTTTTGTTAGTTTTCATGTTGTTGCCAAGCATAAAAGTTTTTGTAGTTACTACTGATAGTGGATGAAATTTTAGTTGTTTCTGATTTATAAAGGTATGGTAGTATTGGTGAAGTTTTCTATGTGAACCAAGCATAGTGGAAATCATGTGTAAGCTAAGTGAGTTGGAAAACCTGTATTGACCAAGCTTACAACTATGTAAGTATTAAGAATTTATTGCAGAATTTTAAGAGTTATATAGTCATTTCTTGAATCATTTGAATTCATTGGTGATCAAAGAGAGCAAGAACATGAAGGAAAATTGCAATAGGAGATTCTTGTGTTTGTAAACCAAAGTCAGTTGCAACTTGACACATTCATGAGATTGGAAAGGTATTTTAGTAGTGCTGAGCTTTGCTATTTGAATTTTTGTGAACCCTAAGTATCAAATATGGAAGCTAGCTCTTTTTCAAGTATTAGGAAGGAAGGAAATGAAGTGTTTAATTTGTAATTAATTAGTAATGATATAAGGCAACCACCTTTCCAAGCAATACTTAAAATTTATTATAAAGGAGACTCATTTGGTGTGTAATTAATGATACCACCAAAAACATTAATGATTTAGGATGTCAAGTGTTGTTATACATGCAAAGTTGGAAGTATAGGAGATGTGGAGATAAGGGATTTGTTAAGTCAACTTTGTGTAAATGGAGTATTAAGGGAAGAAAATAAAATTGTAGAAAGGAGAGGGTTCACCTGTGCCCTAGATTTCCATAATGTATTCAAGACTGGATGATAAAGATTGTGCTTCGTAAAATACATGATGATTTCACAGGGTTGGAAAATGGACCAATTAAGATCACTAAAAGGATAATGAACCTAGTGATAGGGTATCCTACCCTAGAGAGACCTAAGAGCATGTGAAGTGATTCAAATAAGACTATTGAGAAGAACATAGGTGTAGTATGGAATAAGAGGGAAATGCCTATAGATTCTATCTCAAACCCCCTAATTGCATTTGTTGTGAGAATGATAGCTCACAAGTTCTTTCAATCTAGTCGACCAAAAAATGTATCTTGCATGGTAGTATATTTGGGATACAAAATAGTGAAGAGAGACCACACCTATGATCTTTTCGAGTTATAACTTTAGAAACCACCTAAAAACTTGGATTCTATAAGGAAAACAAAGAGTGCATCTTGAAAATTTGGCTCTTTTCTATTTTCTATATTCTTTTATATGCAGAACACATTTCCTACATTTGGAAAGCTATTTGGAAGACCAATAGGTCTATTATAGTTTAGATTGTAGAATTCATAGAGCAACTTGGAGATAACTTTGAGTCAATGATGACTAATTATTTTGAGGATATTAAGAAATCCATGAAATAGAGACTAAGGATTCCTGTGTCACTAGTGGAGAAACATTATAATGATGTCTACTTCTTAGTGGATACAAATTATACATATGTGCATGCATCTATTCCTAGGGTTAGATGGCTTAAGCCCTTGCCATATGAGATCAATGTTGATGAGGCATCTACAACTATTATCGCTCTACTAGTAGAAGAAATAGATAAAAGTGCCACCTTATTTGGAAACTATGAGGAACCTAGGTCCATAATTACAATTGACTTGAAGACAACTTCTATGGTAAGAAAGATGAATAAAATTGTGAAGAAGCTAAAGGAGAGAGTTGGTGAAGGGGAAGAAGAAGAAGAAGGTGAAGATGAAGAAGATGAAGAGGAAGAAAAAGTTCAAGCCCCTTTGGCAATCACTTAGGGACAAGGAGAAGATGTAGAAGTAAATGAAGAAGGTGCCGAGGGAGAAGAAGCTGAGGAGAACCCAAGCCTATTGAGGAGAAGAAGAGATAGGTAGAGGAGCTTGAAGTGGAGAAACCCAAGAAGAAGCTTGTGAAACTTTCACAATAGAAGCCAAAAATACTTACTACCAAGTCTAGCACAAGGGCAGCCACCAAACAAGTCAAGGTTGCTGAGAAACCTAAAGGAAAGAGGACTATTGCCTCAACAAAGCTACGCCAACCAACCAAAAATACATATGCAAGGAGGAAATACACTCTAGTGGCCAAGTTAGATGAGGAGAAGACTAAATCTAATGACATGAGTCAATTCAATGTGGTAAACCAAAGTCCCTCCTCTAACTTAGATAATTTGTGTGATAATATAAAATCAATTGTAAATTTATCTTGTTTTGCACACATAGATTTTGATAAGGAAAAGTTGAACAAAATACTTTTGAAGAATCCATATATGTGATGATGGCTACATTCAAATAAAATCCAATTAAGATTTCCAACTCCCTACCTAAACATCTATATGACCGAGTTGAGTAGAAATGGCAATACAATTTACAAATAAAGAGATAGATTAGGGAATCCACTCTAGCCCAAGTAGTGCCAGAATTGGATAAGATGAAGATTACCAAAGCTATGGAAAAGTACAAGTCAAAATTTTCCCCAAAATATAGAGGTTTCCATATACTGAATAAGAAAATTAAGGATGTGGTGATCAAGAGTACACAAATCTAGAAAACAATCTATGGGTCATCCACTCCTACAATAAAAGAAAAAGGTGCACAAGAATTGAAAGAACCTAAGAAAGTTGAGAAAGTAACAATAGAACTACCATAAGAGGTATTAGTAAAGTGTAATTCCTCTCTCGAAGATCCTAGGAAACAAGGATGAAAATACAAGCCGGATTTGTTTTTTTAAACAAGTGTAAGTGCACATGACAACAACATACACAGATCACAAAGATTGCAATAGAAGACTAATAATCATCCAACCACCAATGGATCCCCAAACACCACTACTCACCAAAAACACAAAAAAGAAAACATAAGAGATCAACCAAGCTAAAGATCAAAATAGACTCCTGAAAATTGGCTAAATTTGAATTCTAAAGCCTTGAAATTTCCTAGAATCTTTATCTTAGCCCGAAGAGATCTAAAACCCATCTCAAATGAATCATTGCATATATTAAAATATATCTTAAGTATAAGGAAGGAATTAAATATACGTTAACTTATACTTAAATGATATATTTTAAACCCCGAAGAATGAACTACAAAAAATACACAACTAAAAATCAAATTGTACAGCCAAGAGATTGAAGAACACCTAAGAGGGTATGCCAAACCATCCATAAAAAGTTTGGATTAGACCAAAAAGTGCCCACTACCCACCCACATAGGTTTCATACAAACCATGTGACACTTTATCAGCACTGTGTGATACTTTACTAGTATCACATGACATTTCTCCAGAAGGAGGGTGACACAATCAAAGGTTGGGCGATACTTCTCCAAACGACGTGCACTACTGGAAGTGTATTGTATGACATTTCTTCTGAGGGTGTGTGATACTTTAAGGTATCATATGAAATTCCTTAAATGATCGTGTGACACTATATTGTATCACACCATGCTGACACATGGTCACCCAGGGAAAAGGAAAGAAAACTCTAAGGACAAACAACAAGCTAAAACAAAGATAAAAACCTCCACACTGGGGAGTACCAAAACCACATCTTGAGGTGAAAAAACTCAACAAACTAAAAGATAGAAAGAAAAAATCTAACCATCTAAATCATAAATTGAAGGGAAAGAATAGAAGGAACATTACAGTGAACTAAAAGCAACATCACAATATATAGAAATAACATCGCAAAGAATTAAACAAACAAACTAAGTACATGGTTCCTCCCAGCTGTTAATGGCATCATAAGACCATTGTGGGTCCTAGTCATCCCCCATGCATAACATCCCAAGCCACTACTTAGATCATTAGTACTATCGAGTTAGGGGTGCCACTACTAAACATGCTACAAAATAAGCTAAGAAAATCTAACATGCTAGCAGTAAGCATAAGATAAACCTGCAAGAAGATAACATCACCTACCACATGCTAAAACATCATAATAAGGAATGCATCAAAACTACATCAACTAAACATGATAAATGACATCGCAATGAAAGCATAAGTCACAAGAAAGCATACTCTATAAACAAAAGTACCAAGTAACACATCCAACCATGGTCACACTAGGACAATAGACTGTCTCTGTACACTGGTCCCTAGCAATGGTGAAGGTAGCTACGCCTCCCAACCACATGGCACCCGTAGGTCTACACCTACTATGCTGATGGAGATAATGATCCAACCACAACCACATGCAAAATAAACATCCATGGATAACACACGCCAAGCAGTATGATGATTGAACCCAAGACAAAGGCAATGCATAACTATAGGTCTTGGTCAAACATCTCAATGGGCTACTACATAAGGACTGACATCATGGAGAGTCACTTGGCATCGACAAGCCCAAGCTCAGATCATGCATTTTAGCTCCTCAATAGAGGGCCTTGCATATACCTTTTATTATCTTAAATTTAATTAGCACCCAATGTTTTATTTAATTATCACTTGCTTAAAACTTCCTTTGCCAACCCTATGGGACTAAGGTCACTAGGCTGTAAGATAGAAGCCCCCTCCATATGCTACCCTACCCTACCCATGCTCATCCAGCAATGAGTGCCCGTAGGCATGCAAACTCCCAACCCAACCCCAATGATCAAAACTTCCAAAAGTACCATGGAAGATCAGGCCCTGTAGGTCACCCGATAGATGTACATGTGTGTAACGCACCACCATCACAGAGATTATACATAAGGACATGATGAGAATGCAAACATAAGTCAATCAACTAAAACATAGTTGGCATGACAAATTCTACACACATCCCAATGCAAAAAAAGATGCAAAAGTGTTCTAACTAGTATCCAAATGGATCATCTAGGTCCATGAACCACAATGTGTTGAGAAAACCCAAGAAAATAGGGTGGCATGCAAAATGAGGTAAAAACCCCAAATTTTGGAAAAATTTCAAAATTAAAACCCCTTTGGCCTTTGGGTTCAAAAACCCCAAAAATACAAAAATAAAAGGAATCAAACATCGTATGCAAAAATGGCCAGCATAATGGCCCAAAAACCCAAACCCCCATTTCAAAAATAGGGAAAACGTTCATACCAAACCAACTAGGCCGAACTAGAAACCAAAAATGGAGGGGAACACTAGTTATCAACCTCCTAACATATTGCTACAAGAAACAGAAGCAGAAATAAAGAAAAAACATTAAAATAGGAAGACCCTACCTAATAGCAAAAGGGGCCAAAACTAAAACCTACAGAATAAAATAAACAATCTGCCAAAACTACTAAAATTGACAGCAAAGCAAGAACTCCTCGAGCTAAATCCAATGAGACCAACCTCACAAAGATCCCATGCTCACAACTCTCATAATAAAAAAAACAATAATCCTTCAAAAGAGGATTTCCAAATTTTCTCTCCAAATTCAATTTCCAAAATGTGAGAAGTGAATAATGAATTCACTTTTCCAATACTTATTCATTTTGAGTGAATAGTTGATTATGGAAAATAGGTAGTTGGAGTAGTTAAACTCTGAATCAACCCAAATGAAAATAGGTTATTATCCGTAATGGAAATTCACCTAAGGAAAAGCTACCAAAAATTAAATCCAAAAAGATTGAAAACCCAAAAACCCAAAAACCCAAAATCATAGAAAATCACTTAACACTTTCACGACAAATGCGAACTTCTATATGCATAGACATGCTCACTGGTCTAATCAAATAATGTAGATGAGTTTAGATTTACTAATCATCTAAAGTTTTAATTTAAAACAACTAAATAAGGATATGTCGACCATATAGGAGTGACATTGGCAAAATATGAATAGTTGGATGACTATTTCCATGTGTCATTACCAGGGATATAATTTCTACACACTAAAACACCCGATCAAGTGCAATTTCATATAATATCATAGCCGAAGAAACATGTATTAAAATACCTATTTAATCCATTTACATCACTCACATTCATAGAAAGCATAAAGATACAAGAATGAAGTGAATAACCATAGCATAACATTCATCTCATAATCATAACCAACAAATATGTCCAAATAAACCATAAAATTAGATATCATCATAGATCTACTATCATCTCAAAATAGAATCAACATGAAAAATGATAAACTGAACAACATAGCCATATAACATCTATGGTACTGAGTTAAAGTATAACATCTGGCCCTCGGGTCATCATAAGGTACAAAATAAGATTATCAAGTATCTGTCAAATAAAAAAAATAGACAAGGAATAGACTGCAAACATGAGAGACACTACATAAAGGATGGTAGTGTGGGAGACATTGAGGAAGCAACAACAACAAAAGAGGCCACAACTAAAAAAGAGCATCAAGATGAATAAAATGTACAAGGTGTACAAGTGCCAAATGATAGTCCTACATGTGTAGATCAAGTGAGTCAACATGACTCAATACAAATCAAGGATGTTCCTAAAAATTCTACATAGAACATCAATCCTTTAATTGATGATGACTTGAAGAAAATATTGAAGAGTTTAACCATGGCAAAACACTTATGCACAAATCTTGTATTGGTGAGAACATATGAAATTGATAAGGTAGAAGTGGCATCAGTAGGGGGAAAAAAATTTGACACATCTTGTACATCCCCCACACCTATAGAGATAGAAGATCAAAGTGCAAGCACTAAAAAACTACATGTTATTACTAAAACACTGTAGCATTGTCTCTAGTGCCACTCATTTCAACAAAGAAATCCTTAGTTATAGTTGAGAAAGATGGAACATAAATCAAATTATGTTGGGAATCTAGTCCTACACCTACTCCACAAATTCAAGGTGAAGATCAATAGGAAGTGAGTCAAGTTGATAGGTTTGAAGTATTGAAGGTGACTACTGCTCTAGAGGAAAAAATTTGCATCTAGACTCTGGTTACCTTACTAATTTCTATGACTCCTACCGATAGTCAAGATCTTTAGAGGTCGAGCACTCTTTCCAGACCATTGCAAATATCAAGGCCTAGTGCAAAAACATCCAAGATCTTAGAAGAAATATCTTATGGAGATGTGAGCCTAGATGAGGTGATTAAACTACCCAAGTTTGATCTTAACGCAATTACCATTGAAAAAATTAGTATTCTATAGGAAGCTCTACATATGAAGAAACAAAAAGAGTTGCTAAGAAGGAAACATAATTAGAAGCAAGTGCTTCATGACATCAAAGACTTATTTCTTGATGGTTTTAGTCTCCCAGCTACAAATGAAGACAAACCAATTATTGAGAAACTAGTACATATTGTGGATAAGATTAGTGATGAAGACCTAGATGGAAATACTAAACTATTAGAATGGTCTAAAAGAAAATTTCACAGTAAGGTACTTGAAAAGATATCTAGTGCCCTTGCACTACGATAGGTTGATTTAGTAACCAAAATGGAGGATGTGAAAAAGGTGTTAGAGAATCTATTTTCTCTATATACAAAGCTTTGTGATGTGAATTTATTCACACAAGAAGCATAGAGGGCTATTGAATAGTAGCAACGAGATCTACAGTCCAGAGGTACAACATTGAAACTGTCTCCTAGTCAAAGCCAAACTCATTTTCAGAGACTACTATATACTCAAGATAAGCTAGCTACATTAAAAGCATAAGATGCAAATATAAGGGCTGCCTTGATTGAAATCCAAGCCATTTTGAACCTACACATGGAAGTTTACACAAGGAAATAGCCTATGCTAAAACATTAATGAAGAAAGGTTCTCATCTTTCCACTCATGATGACCTAGTTAACCTTGCTACCAAGCTAGACATCCCATATCAATCTCTAGAGATAGTGTGCAAAAATTGGGATACAACATTAAAATCATAATGTAGATCCATAAATCATTTTTGGATAAACACCCTATCAATGTATCACCCATGAAATAAGTTTAAAAAAAGGAGGATAATGAATATAAGGAAATATAGTGCAGAAATAGGGTAGAATAAATATACTCAAAAGGAGTATCAAATTTAGATATAGAAAGGAAAAATTCACTCAGGGGGAGTAATGGAGTAATGAGGAATGAGGTATGATAGTTTTTATCATCCATTTTGCAAAATTTTTAAGTTTTGAAATTTTGTATGAGAATTGAGTCATAGATATATATTGTCTAAGTTATGCTCATAATACATATTGTATATGCATGACATGTTTTTTCCACTCATGTCAAAGGGGGAGATTGTTAATCTTAGATTGGTTTTGACAAGGGAGTGACAAAAAACATAGTCATTATTCAATAGAATTATAGTGTAAGCTAAGTGATCAGAGCAAGTTGAGAAATCAGTATGAGCCAAGTCATCAAGACATGTTGAGCATTAGTTTCCAGACAATACATGCCAAGTAAATTACATAGTCAGTGCCAAATACCAATATGCATCAAGCAGATAGTGAGTGCCAAGTCATTCAAAAGACAAGTTACAACATTGAAGATACAGTTAATGCTTAGCATTAGAGACTTCAATTGTCGAGTGAATAGTTTGGGACATAGTTGTCTTTTATGGCACAAACTTCTATGTAAACTATTTTTGAGCTAACATAACAATTGTTTTACAATTCTAGAAGATGTATATAGGTGTATATTACAAATTCATATACAATACATGAAACCAATAAAATTGAGGGATGTTCTAAGTGGAAAAATGGATCAACCACAACCATTGATTCTAACCTAACCCTAGCCAACTTGTGTTTACTTAAGGAGACAAACCCTAAATAGTTTGGGAATGCGTGAAGGTAGAGAAGGAGATGCAAGAGAGATGAATGCTAAGTAATTAGAGAATTCATGATGGTTGATGGGCCTCCAAAAGGTCATCATTCTAAGATATTTTTATCTTGCTTTCAAATAGTTATCTTACAAAAATAGTCATAACTTTATGGTTTTAAGTGGATGAACTTATGTTTTAATGTATATGTTATATATATGTTAAGACATGAAGTAGAAGTATGGATATTTTAAATATGCTATATTTTCTTGAATCTATGGATATAAATAGTATAATGAATTGATATTACATGCTGATAAATGTTTCCTCATCTATGCTATGTTTTGGGTAATTTCTCTCCTATAGCCATAGGATTTGCAAGAATGGTAATTTGAACTTTACACATTTTCTCTAATATTGATGATGAAAAATAAATATATGAAGGTTGTGTGCACATTGATTTTTTTACAAGTATTTTCCACAAATATTCAAAGGTCAACATTTCAATGCTAAAGAAGTCAAAGCCAACCAAATTGGTAAACCGTCACAAGTGAAGTAAATTGTTTATTGCTTTTTGTTGTTGCAACACATGAATGTAGCTTCCACAACTTGCTATATTCTTTGAAGATTTATTCATGGTTAATGTTGTTTGTATTTCAAAATTTATGAGTTTGTAATTAATCCTCATTAATGAAGTTTTAGTTTTCTTTAAATAATGACTGCTATAGCTTTGAGCATAGTTTTGGAAGAAGAATAGATAAGTTTCTTTTCATAGAAGCAGAGTGTGATACTATTTTTAATCAAGTGTAATATTTTTCCATGAATGAATAGAATGCATAGTTCAAGTTTATATCTCTTATCTTGATTGTCTTTTCTATTCACTCATCCAAGGGGGCCCACTTGGTGAGTGAACTATTTCAAGGTAAAAGTACAAAGCCATGTCATCTTTTAGGCTGACTTATCAGAATGACTAAATTTGAGTATTTCTATCTAAAATTATTATTATTTTTAAAATATGTTCTATATAAATTCATTCTAGATAAGTTGTATATGGTCTCACACTTTTCCAATTGGAATTGTCTATTAAATGCATGTTTTATACTAGTTTGTATCCAATTGCTAAATAAATAAAATTATTTCAGAAAAGTGGCATTTCAATAAATCTTACTATTTTTTGATGATATTTTTTTAATAACATATAAACATCATTTTATAGAGCTCAGAGTCAAGAATAATCTCATGTAGAGTTAATAGTTTTTCAATTAGATATAGTAAATTGAAATTAAAAAATTTCACAACCACATATTTTAACACTCAAAAAGATGATAGTTTTGAGAAAGAAAAAAATACTAAATCATATCAAAAAAATATAAAAATTATATGACATTCTAGAGAAGAGAGTCCTATTCTAGAATGTATAATTTTTCTCCTGGTTAGAATAGATTTGCTTTGAAAAATGTGGTGGGAGATGAAAACTATTGATTTTAAGTGAGTTGAAATGTCAATCATTATAAAAGAGAAAATATAGTTCTAAAGTAAATTTTTATTTTTGCTTGCTCTAGATATATATGTTATCTATAACATAGTCTAAGATCAAAGGGAAATAAATTTATTTTCATATAGTTTTGTGGTGGGAACTAGAGCCCTAATTTTTAGCATTTTTCAGCACCTAAAAAACTAAAAAAATATATCAATTCTTATTCCAAATAATTAGTAAAAATTATAAGCCTAAAATTCATCCATTTCTACATATTTCATTAGTTTACTTCATTTCCAAATTCAAAATAATAATACCAACTTTATGTCATTGAAGGTGAAGAGTTATACTTTTGTTAGCCTGTTCCTTTACAAAAGGGTGACATAGGTTTGTGCTTTTTCCCCTCATTAGAATAGATTTCATTTCCTTGTTGTTTCTAAGTAAGCTAAAATTATGTTGCTCTTACAACCATTGATAACAACATCAATGAACTATTCCTGCAACATAGGTGCATAGATAAGTTTACTTTTTGTAGCATTACCTTAATCCTTAAGTTAAGTTGTCATTTCTCTTTCTAGCATAGATCTCCTTCAACATTGTCTTTCCTTTAGTTGTAATGACTTAAATAAGAATTAGAGCATATACTTTACAGTTTCCATTTCAAGTTTATGCTTCTTGGTTGAAAAATTAAATGAAGTTAGTATACTATTTTAAGTAGAACACATGATTTTTTTTTACCATAAAACCATAGTAAAAGGATTTCCAATCCTTGGTTACTAATGTATTAAACTGACCAACTATTTTTCACTCTATTTTCTAGGGATGGTGTCAATCTAGTTTGACCCTAAAGTCATAAAATTAGTTTAAATTCTACATTATTTTGCATGCATAGAAGAAGAGACTGTTGGCATTATGATACATTTTTGTCATTAGTTACAACACTTATTGGATTCTGAATGCTTACCGAGCTCACACCGAAAACCAAGCTTTACCTAGTTCTCAGTGTTTACTGAGTAATCAAGGTGAACAAAGAAGTCAGTGTTTACCGAGTAATCAAGGCGAACAAAGAAGTTAGTGTTTACCGAGTAATCAAGGTGAACAGAGAAGTCAGTGTTTATCGAGTGATCAAGGTGAACAAAGCAATCAGTGTTTACCGAGTGATCAAGGTCAACAAAGCAATCAGTGTTTACCGAGTGTTCAAGATAAAGAAAGGAATCAGTTTTGACCGAGTAAAGATGTACTAAGATGTAATCAAGAACTTCATGATAACCGAGCTCCTGATGTTATCAAGGAAATTAATTTTTACCGAGCTCAGACGGATATCAAGGAAACTGACTATCACCGAGTCACAAGGTTCTATCAAGTATTTCCTTTGATCACCGAGCAACAGTTCAGATAGAAGTATTCACCGAGTGACATCTCTTCTATCGAGTCTCCAGTGGTTACCGAGTTCAGAACTATTCGAAGTGTTTAGTATGAACCGTGCCTTCACTTCTACCGAGTGCATGATGATGCCGAGTAACGCAGTGGACGTCGAGTATCAGAAGGACATTGAGTCAGTTCAATGAACCCGAGTTCTTACCTTGGGCCAACTTTGTATAGAGATTTGCACTTGTATTGTTTAGCCGACCTTGCATGTATTGTTTAGCCGACCTTGCATGTATTATTTATATGGATAGTATATATATGCAATGTATTGTATCATTCAAACAACAATTATGGAAATGGTAATGAGTGGAAATGTGAAAGTGTGAATATGTGAAAGTGCAAAAGAAATACATGCGTGCGAAAGTATGTGGGCTGAATTGTGAAGATATTCAGCAGGGCTAGTTTTGAAGTAGAAAAGTTTTATCTATCACATCAAGGTGAATCAGAGCTTAGCGG
Organism: Cupressus sempervirens; assembly: GCA_028749045.1. NCBI lineage: Eukaryota > Viridiplantae > Streptophyta > Pinopsida > Cupressales > Cupressaceae > Cupressus > Cupressus sempervirens. The sequence continues at coordinate 913,845,200 of CM053787.1, read as the reverse complement.
ATCTTATCAGCAATCAGTTGTAATCAGATCCACTATTTCATTCTAACAGGTGAATCAGTTTTTGCAAATCCTTTAACCAAGTAGACTTAACAGTCTTTTTTAAATCTCCTAACAGAGTGCATACTTAATTGTATGTTTGGAAATCCTCTAACAAGGTGGATCTAGCGATCCTTTGTGCTCCTAATAGGGCAGATCACCAGAAGTGGTCATTGTAAGCCTTAACCGGCCAACTTCATACTGTAGTAACGAAGCTTGTGGGTTTCATCCCCACCCCAGTTTTACTTTCTATTTGGAAGGTTTCTGGGTCACCAAATCTGTGTGTTCAAGTGTTGCAAATGATTTTGTTTCATGCTTACAATAGGTTACTTGGATGAATGATGAATATATCAGTATACAGTTTTATTGTTTGAAATTTTAGAAGTTACTGATTCACCCCTCCCCTCTCAGTAACTTGTCATATCTTGAATATTTCCAACAATTGGTATCAGAGCTATAAGGTTCTCAAGATAAAAGCTTCACAGCTTGAGCAAAGATCAAGGACAATGGAGATATTCAAACTTGACAAAACTATTGAGAATGAAAAGCTAGATCTGAAAATGGCCATGGCTCAACTCAATGAAGCAAAAGAGCATCTTTTACAATCCTTGAAAAGAAGAAAAGAACTTGCAATGCAAATGAATGACCATCAGTATGTTGAAGAAAAGATTGAAGATCTCTCACCATCAAATAGTTCAGATGAAGCTGACAAAGCAATCAAAGAACTCTTAGAAAAGAATGGATCTCTGCAGGAAGAAGTAAGAAAGCTCAAAAGGGAACAAGGAATCCAGTCCATCAGGCTATGCGAAATCTTGGAGCAAAGGAACAAGGTAGCTGAAGACTTAGAGGTAAGGAATAATCAATCCTCTCAGCTTGAAAATCTTGTAACTCAGTTATCTAATGCAAATGAAGAAATTATGAATCTAAGATCTGAGAATGAGATTTTGAGAAATGACTTAATTACTGAAAGACAAATCAATGCAAGCTTACAAAGTGATCTAATATCTGAAAAACAAGTCAATGAGAGAATGGTAAAATCTCAAAAAGACATGGATCAATTGAATCTGCAAAATGAAGAAAACTTTCATAAAAAAAATGGTAAAGCAGGCCTTGGATACAAGGAAGAAGGTGAATCCTCCAAATAGGGTACTCAAAAGAATAAAAAACCTACTTGCAGCCACTGTGGTAAGTTAGGTCATACATCTAACAGATGTTGAAGCAATGAAAAAGGCAAATTTAATGGAAAATGCTACAATTGCAATCAGCATGGACACAAAGCCAATGAATGCAAAAGGAAACCAAAATTTGAAGGTAAATGTCACAAATGCCAAAAGCAAGGTCATAAGGCATCACAATGCAAATTCAAATCTTTTAATCCAGCTGAACAACTTGTCAAAGCAATATTTAGTTGGGACTACAACACTTGGTGCAGATGTCATTATTGTGGAGAATATGGTCATACTGGCATAAACTGTGCAAGGCATCACCTAAGAAAAAGGGATACCACTGTAAGATGTTATACATGTACAGAACTTGGTCATATATCTAAAAACTGCATGAACATAAAGAAAGTTGAGGATGAGAAGAAAATCAAAGTAGACAATATTCGGAAGCAAATGAAGCAGCAATGGATTTCTAAGTCTATCGAGCCAGATAACTCAAGTGATGGAATGGTCACTCAAGAAGTGAGTGACTCTCCCATTTCCAATTAAGACTCATCAGGATAAGACCAGGACTGTATCTACAAGCAATATCCTAAGCAGTCCTAGAATGAAAATATGATCAAATCAGTATTTCAGATACATCAGGATCATGGTTGGTACATGACCTTACTGAGCTCAGTCGGGTGAAATAAGGCTTCTTTCACCAAGTTGCACTTACCGAGCATGGTTGGTTCTTCTCTTACCGAGTTAAGGGTGGATTAACCTATTTTCTTTTGGTCACCGAGTTGCAAAGTTTAAGCCGAGCTAGTGGATGACAGCCTGTCAATCATAGCTACCTCCGTGCTGAACATTAATGATGAATTTTTCATCAAAAGGGAAGATTTCAACCTCATTTTTTTTTCACCGCAAATTTGAGATTTACAAAAGAGGGCTTTCAAGCGAATTCAAGTGAGTTGAAGAAATTTTCCAGCGAAGTATTCTTACGAAATCTTCTTACTCACCGAGCAGCAATGGCTTCCGCAAGCACCAGCAGCAGCAAGGCAAAGAAAGGATCCGAAATGCTTGTGAAGGGAACGGAATGGAAGGCACCGACATTCAAGCTTGTTCCTGCCATCGCTGAATCACTCGACCCGCATGGAGCTCAATCACAAATTCCTCCAAAGGTACTTCTAATCAATGATATTCGTACTCATTTCAAGTGTACTGTGTAAGAAATAGGGACACTAGATATGGATAGCACCCTAGCCGAGTTATGCATGGATGGAACCCTAAAACTTGAGTTCAAACATTTGGAAACCAAAGGCTTAACCCATATCCCGCATCTGCCAAGAAGTTTCCAAGTGAAATGGGTGAGGTATATCTTGAGCCGAGTACATAATGGTCAGTTGTGGTTGGAACAACCAGTTTTGATAACCAAGAAGATGATTCACAAAATCACGGGTCTCCCAATGCTCAGCAAAGCCAAAACCACCAAAACCCTAGGACGGGATGAGTTACAGAAGAAAACCCAAGCCGAATGGGATGGCAGAGGTTTAAAACTCAACAATGTTTCAGATATAGAACTGAAATTTGGTATTTATGTTATTGCATACAAACTATATAGTTCCAGCAGGCTGAATAGTGTACCTTGCGAGGCTGTAGATTTGGCATATAAAATTGTAAAGAAAAATATGGAGTTTGACCTAGCTGATGTATTATTAAAACAATTCAATAAAAACATGGAAAGCATAAGGACTGCAAAGACAAACCCTTGTAAATTTGGTTCTTTGCTAGTTTGTTTATTCTTCTATGTACAGAAATTCTTTCCATCCAAAGGTACAGTTGTATGGAGGAAAGATACTCCAATTTTGTATCAAATAAATGAATTCATAGTAGATATGGGTATGAATTTTGACAAAGTAATGGACAATTATTTTGAAGATTTCAAGGAAAGGATGAACAACAGATTCAGAATACCTCCAAAACTTGTTGAAGAGTATAAGGATGATGTCTGTTTCATGGTTGACTGTGACAAGGTATACATACAGGCAGTTAGACCCCGAGTTGCATGGGTGAAACCTCTTCCATATGAGGTAAATATTGATGAAACCAGGGATATCATTGAAGCACTGGTAAATGAGCCAGTAGACCCAAGGCAACAAATTTTTGGTACTTATGATGAAGCAAAGGCCAGAATTGAACTAGAAATCAAAATTCCATAGGCCATCAGCAAAGGTAAAAGGAAAATGGCCAAACTAAAAACTGAAATGAGTTCTCTTATGGTCACCGAGGGAAAAGGTGAAGATAAAGAAAGTGAAGAAGAAAAAGAAGGAGAAAAAGAATCAGAAAAAGAGCAACCAGCAAAGAAGAAAGGCAAGGTAATCATTACCAAGCCCAAGAAGCAGCCTACTGTAGTATTCACTCGAAGAACGAGAAAAGGTATTCAGGAACCTGTATTGGTCAAACCTGCACCTACATTCGAGCAAAGGCTCAAAACATTGGAAGAAGGAGCCGACATTGCAAATTTTGAGGCATTGAGATTTGAGACAAGGACTGATGTAGAGAAAATGCAAATTGAGGAACTGGTACTTAACAAAATGGGAAAATGGAAATACTCCCCGGACCAGATTGCTCCTCATATCTCTAAAGAACTACTGGAGAGAGTACAGCCAAGATGGGAGTTAGCCACCAAGACGGTAAAAGATATATATGAGCAATCCCTGAAGAATCTTCGGCCTAGTCTCACTGGAGCAGAGGTAAAATCTAAATTGAAAACCTATGAAGGTAAAATGATGATCAGATTCCACACTTGTTTAGTTTTGATCAAAGATATAGAGCATGTTGTAAATGATGCTACAAACATGTGGAAAAACATCTATCATCTACATAAGCCTAGTGTAGACCCAGTAGAAATAAAGGATGATGACAGCAGCAGCAGCAGTGATGAATCAGATAGCACTCCATCCATCACAGTTACACCAGGAGAGTTGCATGCAATGATGGAAGAAAAGGAAGAAGAAGACAAAGAGGAAGAAGCTAAAGAGGAAGATAGGGAGGATGATACGATAAAAATTGCAGCAGCAGTTATTGCATCCCTTCCTCACTCCCCAGACAAACCTATGACATCATCAAGGTTGGAGTCAGCTTCAGCAGGTTCATCTACACCAGTTTTACCATCTACACCTGCCATATCTCAGCTCCAAGTATCATCAGTGGAAGTAACTACCACTTCATCTACCGAGCTGCATCCCTCTTCGTCTACCGAGCTGCACCCCTTTTCATCTACCGATTTAGCCTCCTCGACTCCATCATCATCAGTTGGCATTGCTGTAAGTTCTCAAATTTTGACAACTCAAATTTTTTCTACAATTTTGTTGCCATCTACTTCAGGCACAGTGAGCTCAGATACTATATTACCGAGGGTATCACCATTTTTGGCCAGCACTCAAATTTTTGACCCTGTACATACTTCTATTGGCACTCAAACCTCAAACATCCCAGTTTTTACTGCTAGTCCTTCTATCTCTACTGTTGTGTCTATTCCAAAGGTCAAACCAGTCATCCCTAAAGTCAAACAAAAGCAACCATTAAGACTTATGATCACTAGAAAGGAAATTCTTGAAGATATTGACTTAGACATAGAGATAGTAATTCCAAAGATTGACTTTGATAATGCTACCATTGAAGAAATGAGGTATGCTAGTCAACTTATTGAGAAAAAGGCTACTCAGATGCAGTTAAGATCAGAAAGGGATAAGGAATATAGGATAATTGAGGAAGCCCAAAACATAATTACTGAGGCTATAGGTGTTGATGTTGATACTTCTCAACACATTTTGATTCAACTAGAAGAGGCAGTTAATAAATTCAATGAAGATGCCTCTGGACAAGAAAAGCTAATTGAGCGTGCAAAAAAGAAATTTGATAATAAGGTATTAGGGCACATTGCCCAGAACATTGCAATAAATCAGGTTGCATTAACCTCAGTTTTGGCAGATATGGAAAATTCTTTTAATAATGTAACATCTCTTTTTGCTAAACTTTGTGATGTTACCGAATACACTAAAGGAATAAGAGAAAAACTAAATAAAATTGATGAAGATCTGAAGGTAAGCGTACAGAACTTGAAGCTTGACCCTAGTTCAAGCTCATCTCATCACCTCAGAATCAAATTTTTGTCAGAGAAGCAGGCAGAGCTGTTGAGGGAAGAGGCAAGGATCCGATCTACATTGATAGATATCCAAAACATGATCCTTCCCATCATGGATTCAATGCAGAAGCATATTGCACATTCAAAGACATTAATCCATGATAATAACTTCTCCATTGCAGATCATGTGATTGAACTTTTGGCTGAAATTCAAATAGCTCTTTCTACCTGCAAAATTTTGCAAGAGAATTGGGATAAGACTCTCCAGCTTATTCTCCAGGTACATTCAGAGTTCATCTCTCATTTTGGTGTTTCCATATAAGTATATATATTCTTTATTCTTTGGCATTATTGTCAAAAAGGGGGAGATTATTGTTGGATATGTATACTATGGGTGAATAAGTGTTTTCAAAAATTTTTACAAAGGAAGAGATATATAGCTCATGTAAATAATGTATGTACATTCTATGGGGGAGTTGTATATAACAAAGCTATTCTATGGGGGATTTGTATATAATGAAGCTATGTATATTCAGAATCAGTCATCAGCATGTCAGATAAATTTTGTCTCATAAGTGTTTTTGTCACTAATGCCAAAGGGGGAGATTGTTGGCATTATGATACATTTTTGTCATTAGTTACAACACTTATTGGATTCTGAATGCTTACCGAGCTCACACTGAAAACCAAGCTTTACCTAGTTCTCAGTGTTTATCGAGTAATCAAGGTGAACAAAGAAGTCAGTGTTTACCGAGTAACCAAGGTGAACAAAGAAGTCAGTGTTTACCGAGTAATCAAGGTGAACAAAGAAGTCAGTGTTTACCGAGTGATCAAGGTGAACAAAGCAATCAGTGTTTACCGAGTGATCAAGGTGAACAAAGCAATCAGTGTTTACCGAGTGTTGAAGATAAAGAAAGGAATCAGTTTTGACCGAGTAAAGATGTACTAAGATGTAACCGAGAACTTCATGATAACCAAGCTCCTGAGGTTATCAAGGAAATTAATTTTTACCGAGCTCAGATGGATATTAAGGAAACTGACTATCACCGAGTCACAAGGTTCTATCAAGTATTTCCTTTGATCACCGAGCAATAGTTCAGATAGAAGTATTCACCGAGTGACATCTCTTCTACCGAGTCTCCAGTGGTTATCGAGTTCAGAACTATTCGAAGTGTTTAGTATGAACCGTGCCTTCACTTCTACCGAGTGCATGATGATGTCGAGTAACGCAGTGGACACCGAGTATCAGAAGGACACCGAGTCAGTTCAGTGAACCCGAGTTCTTACCTTGGGCCGACTTTGTATAGAGATTTGCACTTGTATTGTTTAGCCGACCTTGCATGTATTGTTTAGCCGACCTTGCATGTATTATTTATATGGATAGTATATATATGCAATGTATTGTATCATTCAAACAACAGTTATGGCAATGGTAATGAGTGGAAATGTGAAAGTGTGAATATGTGAAAGTGCGAAAGAAATACATGCGTGCGAAAGTATGTGGGCTGAATTGTGAAGATATTCAGCAGGGCTAGTTTTCAAGCAGCAAAGTTTTATCTATCACATCAAGGTGAATCAGAGCTTAGCAGATCTTATCAGCAATCAGTTGTAATCAGATCCACTGTTTCATTCTAACAGGTGAATCAGTTTTTGCAAATCCTTTAACCAGGTAGACTTAACAGTCTTTTGTAGATCTCCTAACAGAGTGCATACTTAATTGTATGTTTGGAAATCCTCTAACAAGGTGGATCTAGCGATCCTTTGTGCTCCTAATAGGGCAAATCACCAGAAGTGGTCATTGTAAGCCTTAACCGACCAACTTCATACTGTAGTAACAAAGCTTGTGGGTTTCATCCCCACCCCAGTTTTACTTTCTATTTGGAAGGTTTCTGGGTCACCAAATCTGTGTGTTCAAGTGTTGCAAATGATTTTGTTTCATGCTTACAATAGGTTACTTGGATGAATGATGAATATATCAGTATACAGTTTTATTGTTTGAAATTTTAGAAGTTACTGATTCACCCCTCCCCTCTCAGTAACTTGTCATATCTTGAATATTTCCAACAGAGACCTCCTTTGGAGATTTCTTCCCCATAATAATCAAGAAGATATTTTTAATCTTGATCTTGAAGAACCTCAAAAATGAGAATGAAGAAGAACCTTTTGAAAATCTGTTTGCTACTATTAAAGAATGAATACCCTCATCCTCTGAAGAGTCCTTGCATTTGAATGATCTTTTTACTAAACCTGAATACCAAGACAATCCACTTGCCCTTGTTATCTATCAACCATTGTTAAGTCCTCTTCTAAGAATGGCTCAACCTTAGCCTACATTTCATTTTCCTATCCCTCCTTAGCAAGGTAATCAAAGTTTGAAGAACATACCTTCTCTTGCACTTCCCAAGTTCAATGGCCTAATTACTAAAGACCTTGAAACCTTCCTCTCTGAGTTTGATATCCTTTACAAAAGTTATGACTATACAAATGATGCTCACAAGATGGAACTATTTCCATGCATCCTAAAGGATGATGCTCTGAGATGGTTCATGTGGTTTGGTGCCAACACTATAGTAGATTGGCTAGCAATGGGAAACTTGTTTTTTACAAAGTATGAAGAATATTACAGGGGTCAAGATTTGGAAGAAGATGGCATTTTAAAAATGTCCCACAAGGATGATGAAACTTTGGAATATTATGTTTCATGGTTCCTATTCAACCTACAACCTAACACACAACACTAACTAAATGGGGAATCAAAGAAACTATTGGATATAATTGTTCAATTGTGTGTTGTCTTTGATGTCACACAAATGTCATATCAGTCATCAGATAGTGTCTACTGAGCTCAGAAGGTCAGCAAGGAAAAGGATAGTGTCTATTGAGCTTAGAAAGTCAGCAAGGCAAAGGATAGTGTCTACCGAGCTCAGAAGGTCAACAAAGCAAAGGATAGTGTCTATCGAGCTCAAAATGTTAGCGAGGCAAAGCATAGTGTCTACCAAGCTCAGAAGGTCAGCTAGACAAAGGAAAATGTTTATTGAGCTTTCAAGGTAATCAAAAAAAATTAGTTCTTACCGAGCTTACTCAGTAATCGAAGAAAATGTGACAGAAATAGTTCTTACCGAGTTCACTCGGTCATCAAAGGTAATTTGGAAGAAGCAGTTCTTACTGAGCTCACTCGATCATCAAAGGTAATTTGGAAGGAGTAGTTCTTATCGAGAAAATTCGACAACCAAAGGATTTTAAGGATATTGTAATTTTAACCGAGTCAAGATGATTAACTCAAGAAATTTCCAAAAGTAGTATTTACTGAGCAGGGTCGGCCAGTAAAGGATTTCATTATTTTATGAGATAACGTTTATTTGTTTAGAGTAATATCTATAGTCGACTGATGTAGGATTTATTGGTAAATGTAACATGTAAATGGACTAACTTGACAATCTGAATGGTATAAGTAAGAGGTCAAGTTGTGAATTCTAAAATATTTGAAATGAAAGAATGTGGAATTAATGTGATATGAAGACTTATTATTGTGGAAGCATATTTGAAGGATGATCAGAGATCATTGAGGAGCAGCAGAGCCATATTTGATCAAGGAGGATCTAATGATGTTGAACAGAAACATGTAACCAAAAATTTTAGTTGCATCTTGTTCACGTCAATTCATTTTTGTTTTCTATCCATTGTAGTAATGATTTCAAATCTCTTAATAGAGTTGGTTTAACAACCATTTTGTAAATCCTCTAACAAGGTGACAATTCAGTTAAATTGTTCTAAAGACCTCTAGTAAGGCCACTCCTAACAAGGTGATTAAATCCTCTAATAGGGTCACACCTAATAGTGTGTATTGTAACCTTTAATAGGGTTGGCTCTTAACAGGGCTCACTTCAAAAGAGTGAAAAATTGGTGACTAGTTACTTGGTAGTTTTTCCCATATTGGGTTTCTAGGTTAAATCTAGTGTCTCTTGTATTCACTTTATCTTCAGTTACATGCATGAATGCTTGAAAAGATAGTAATAGTTTAATTTAGCGAGTTACAACATTCTTTTATCGAATACAAGTAGTAACTAGATGTTTAAGACATCTAAGGGATCTGTTGGGATTAATTTTTGTTAGTAACTGATTCAAACCCCCCCCCCCCCCCCCCTCTTTTAGTTACTCTATCTTTAATTCCAACAATTGGTATCAGAGCTATTGGTGCTTACAAGAAAAGATTTCAAGGATCTAAGCTAAAAATTAGGATGTCTTACGAAAGGGAAATTCCAAGACACTTCTTAGCATAGCAAGGATTGATGAGGCTTCATCTAGCTTCTATTGGTGATACAGGGCTAAAGTACCTGGATGAAAAATATGAAGAACCTTTTGGTACATTATCTGTCAATGATATTGTTGAAAAGAAGACTCACAATAACATGATGATGGATATAGCATCTACTCTGAGTTATGAAGAATTTGATGACATCAAGGATTGCAAAGTTACCTTTGAAATGTGGAACAAGCTCAAAAAATTCTATGGAGGAGATGATAATGTGAGAAGAGCCAAAGCAGAAAGTTTGAGAGGACAATTTGATGAAATGAGGATGAGAGACGATGAAAACATTGCAAAGTATGTTGAAAGAGTTAAAGCATGTGTTAGTGCAATCAAAGCATCTGGAGGAGATATCAGTGAGGAGATAGTTATAAGTAAAGTTCTTAGAACTCTACTTCCCATTTATGCAATTAGAGTCTCTACAATTCAAGAAAGGAGATGTGAGGGAAATCATAAAATAAATTTAGAGGCCATAGTTGGAAGATTGATTGCATTTAAGCTAGACAACTATGACAATTATGTTCCAGCTACCAAGAACATTGAATAAGAATTTGAAGCCAAGCTTTCACTCAAAGGAAAAGGGAAAAATTTGATGGATCCATAATTAGACAGTGATGAAGAATGAAAACAAACTTCAGACAGTGATCTTGAAGTGGTTGAAGCTCTACTAGCAAGAAAATATTCAAGAGGCAAAGGATGATACAAAGGTAAGGTCCCTCTAATTTGTTTCTCTTGTGAAGAAATTGGACATATTGCTACTAGGTGGCCAAATAAACAAAAGAAAGATGAGAAGAAAGGTCACAAGTACAATAAAGACTTCAAATCATTCAAGGATAAAGGTAAGAAAATATGTTTTATGAAAAAAGATTCTAATGATTCTGATGATGAAAAAAAAGATGAAATTGTCTATATTACTATAAAATATGAGTCAGATAATGATGAGGAAATGGCACTCATTTCACATATAAGCAAAAATGATACATGGATCATAGATAGTGGTTTTTGTCATCACATGACTTGTAATAAAACTAAGTTTGAATATTTTGAAGACTATGATGGTGGTAGTGTAAGATTTGGTAACAATGAACCTTGTTGTATAAGAGGAAAAGGAAGAATCTCACTAACCAAGGAACTTGTATGTGATAATGCATATTGGGTAGAGGGTCAAAAGCATAATTTTTTGAGTGTGGCACAACTACTCAATAATGGATTCAAAGTAGAATTTATGCATGGAAAATCAAGATTTCTTAATGGTAAAGGAAAACTGATTGGATCTGACACTCAAACAAAAAGTAATTTATTTTATCTTGAACTTGGTGAATGTTCATGTTTCATTGCTCAAATTAAAGAAAGTTGGTTATGTCATAGGAGGTTGTGTGATGTAAAATTTGAAAACTTAATAAAAATTAGTAAATTCAGGAAAGTAAGAGGTATTCCTTACATAAAGAAACTTGAGGTTGGTCTATGGAAGAATTGTCAAATTGGTGAAATGGGAAAGACTAGTTTTAAAAGAAAGAACTATCAAACTGAAGAAGTTCTAGAAATTGTGCATACTAATTTGTGTGGACCTATTGGCATTGAAAGTTATACTGGTGAAAAATTCTTCATTCTATTTGTTGATGATTATTCAAGAATGATGACTATCATGTACCTAAGAGAGAAATCAAAAGCACTTGAAAAGTTCAAATATTATTTGGCTAGAGTAGAAAAGGAAACAAGAAAAAGACTGAAATGCTTAAGGTTTGATAGAGGTGGTGAATTCATTTCACACGAGTTCAATAACTTTTGCATTGAAAGGGGAATCAAAAGACAGGTTTCAACACCTGGAACTCCTAAACAAAATGAAATAGTAGAAAGAAGGAATAGATCTGTAATGGATTGTGCACGAACCTTAATGATTGAGAAAGACATTGCTATCAAATATTGGAAGGAAGCTATTAGCACTGTAGTTTATACCTTGAACTGAGTACATCTAAAAAAGGACCCATTCAAAACACCCTATGAGTTGTGGTATGGGTACAAACCCAATGTAAGTTATCTAAAAGTATTTGTAAGCAAATGTTACATTTTGAAAGAATCTTGAAAGGGTAAATTTGATGTAAGAAGTGATGAAGGAATAATTTTGGGATACTCTTGCAAAAGAAAAGCATATAGATGTTTGAACTTATCTACTCACAAAGTTATAGAAAGTGCATATGTGAAAGTTGATGAGTTTGCATAAAGAACAGAAGAAGAAAGCAAAAAGGAACCTAAAGACTACAGAAAATTTATTTACATTGAACTTGATACAATGCCAAGTATACCTATTATTTAGGAATCCTTAACTCCAAAATCTTCAGTTACTGAGTCATAGGAGGTTAAAATTGAGCTAATGCCTCCCGAGCTGCAAGAACCTCAGTTGCAAATAGAAGCTACTGAGTTAGCATCTATCAAACCTCAACAACTAGAATAAAAAATAGAAGTTGAGACATAGAAGGATAACAATACAAGTCATTCAAAAGGCAAGGAGCCCATGTTAGCCAAGTATGTCAAAAAGCATTATGTAGCAGATTAGATCATTGGTGATAAATCAGAAGGAAAAATGACAAGAAGTAAGTTGAAAGGCACTTGTTTACTTGCAAATTTTGAACCTAAAAATGTCAAAGATGCACTAGAAAATAAAATTTGGATTGAACCTATGAATGAAGAGATAGAACAGATAGAGAAAAATAAAATATGGACTCTTGTACCTAGACCCAAAGACAAGAATGTGATTGAAACAAAGTGGGTATTTAGAAAAAAACTAAATGAAGATGGTAAGGTATCAAGGAACAAAGCTAGACTAGTATGCAAAGGATATTCACAAGAAGAAGGTGTAGACTATGGAGAAATTTTTTCTGCTGTTGCAAGATTGGAAGGTGTCAAAACCTTACTTGCATATGCTACATTCAAAGGATACAAAGTTTATCAGATGGATGTCAAGTCAACATTTCTCAATGGCATATTGGAGGAAGAGGTTTACATTGAGCAGCTTGAAGGTTCTATTGATCCAGACAAGAAGGACATGGTCTGCAAATTGCATAAAGCATTATATGGTCTGAAACAATCCCCTAGAGCATGGTATGAAAGATTGCATAACTATCTTATTCATATTGGTTTTCAAAGAACTAATGACAACACCAATTTGTACATAAAGGAAGGACCAGATAAAAAGATTATTTTGGTAGAAATATTCATAGATGATACTTTGTTCATAGGAAATGATGATCTTTGCAAAGAATTTTTAGAAGAAATGAACAAGGAATTTGAAATGTCAATGTTTGGTGAAATCAAATTCTTTGTTGGTCTTCAAATTCAATAGAATAAGAATGGCATCTACATCACTCAATCTAAATACATCAAGGAGATACTAAAAATTTTTGGTATGGAAGATTGCAAACTAGTTGGGACTCCTATGTGTACTAGATTAAAACTGACTAAGGATGATGAATCAAAGGAAGTGGATTAGACATTGTATAGATCTATGATTTAAAAGTTGCAATCTATAGTGCACACAAGACTAGACATTGCCCTTGTAGTAGAGATTGTAGCAAGATTCTTAGCAAAACCAAAACAAAATCACATGATAATAATCAAAAGGATCATGAGATACTTAAAAGGAACTGAAGATTATGGATTATGGTATAAACTTGGAGGAAAACTAGATTTAAAGGTGTTCACTAATGCAGATTGGGTAGGAAATATTGATGACATAAAGAGAACAAGTGGAGGAGCTTTCTTTCTCAAAAAAAGCTTGGTTTCTTGGACAAGCAAAAAGTAGAATTGTACATCTTAATCCATAGCAGAAGCTAAATATGTTGCAGTAGCAGTAAATTGCTCAAACATTGTGTGGTTTAAACAATTATTGAAAGGTATGAAGCAAGAAATCATAGAACCAGTTGTTATGCTTTGTGATAACACAAGTGCAATTAACATCTTCATGAATCTAGTGATGCATTAAAAAACCAAGCATATTGCCATAAAATATCACTTTGTTAGAGAATTGGTGCAAGAAAAGGAAATGCGATTGGAATATGTGCATACAAAGGAACAAATTGCTAACATATTCACAAAGCCTTTACCTAAGGATGCATTCTTGTATCTAAGAGGTAAGTTAGGGGTCATTCCCTTATCTAAAGCTCACTAAAATATAGTTTTAGTGATGCATCAATAGGAATAGAATTGAAAATCTATCAGTTGATGCAACAAACCAATGAAGATATTGCATATGAATCAGTACATCAGGTACAATGCTATTCAGTTCTTTTGAGTTGTCTTTGGCATGTGTTGTCAAAGAGGGGGAATATACTGTCATATATTTCTAAACTTTGCAAAATAATAAGAGTTTGTGAAAGAGAGAGAGATTATTATGAGAGAGGGAGTTTTTTATTCTGTCATTAAAAGATTTGTTTTCAAATTTCATCCTGATATGACATGTTGTGTTTCCATCAATGCGAAAGAGGGAGATTGTTGGATACAATTGTTCAATTGTGTGTTCTCTTTGATGTCACACAAATGTCATATCAGTCATCAGATAATGTCTACAACACTCAGAAGGTTAGCAAGGTAAAGGATAGTGTCTACCGAGCTCAAAAGGTCAGCAAGGCAAAGGATAGTGTCTACCAAGCTCAGAAGGTCAGTGAGGCAAAGGATAGTGTCTATCGAGCTCAGAAGGTTAGCTAGACAAAGGAAAATGTTTACCGAGCTTTCAAGGTAATCAAAGAAATTTAGTTCTTGTCGAGCTCACTCAGTAATCAAAGAAAATGTGATAGAAATAGTTCTTACCAAGTTCACTCGGTCATCAAAGGTAATTTGGAAGAAGTAGTTCTTACCAAGCTCACTCGGTCATCAAAGGTAATTTGGAAGAAGCAGTTCTTATCGAGGGATTCAGTTCTTACTGAGAAAACTTAGCAGCCAAAGGATTTTAAGGATATTGCAATGTTAACTGAGTTGAGATGGTTAACTCAAAAAATTTTTAGAAGCAGTATTTACCGAGTAGGGTCAACAAGTAAAGGATTTCATTATTTAATGAGATAACATTTATTTGTTTAGAGTAATATCTTTAGTCATCTAATGTATGGTTTATTTGTAAATCTAACATGTAAATGGGCTGACTTGACAATCTGAATGGTATAAGTAAGAGGTCAAGTTGTGAATTCTAAAATATATGAAATGAAAGAATGTGGAATTAATGTGATATGAAGACTAATTATTGTGGAAGCAAATTTGAAGGATGATCAGAGATTATTGAGGAGCAACAGAGCCATATTTGATCAAAGAGGATCTAATGATGCTAAATAGAGACCTATAACTAGAAAATTCAATTGCATCTTGTTCAAGTCAATTCATTGTTGCTTTCTAACCATTGTAGCAGTGATTTCAAATCTCTTAACAGAGTTGGTTTAACAACCATTTTGTAAATCCTCTAACAAGGTGACAGCTTAGTTGAATTGTTCTAAAGACCTCTAGCAAGGCCACTCCTAACAAGGTGATTAAATCCTCTAATAGGGTCACACCTAACAGTGTGTATTGTAACCTTTTACAGGGTTGGCTCCTAATAGGGCTCACTTTAGAAGAGTAAAAAATTGGTGACTAATTACTTGGTGGCTTTTTCCATTTTGGGTTTCCACATTAAATTTGGTGTCTCTTGTGTTCACTTTATTTTTCAATTACATGCATTAATGCTTGAGAAAGTAATAGTTTAATTTATAAAGTTACAGTATTTGTTTACCGAATACAAGCAATAACTAGATCTTTAAGACATCTAAGGGATCTGTTGGGATTAACTTTTGTTAGTAACTGATTCACCCCCCCTCTCAGTTACTCTATCTTTAATTCCACCAAGAAACATCTTTTCTTGAGAGGTGTAAATGATGAAAGTATTGAGGCTCTAGATCTTATGGTAGGAGGAGATATCACTCAAAAAAACTAGACTCATATACAAAGTATATATCTAAATTATTCAAGGGCCATTGTGAAGAAAGGTAGGGGATTCAAAGATCTACCACATAAGTCTAATGGCAGTTCAAGAGTATTAAAGATGGAACTATCCAATTTGTTGTTAGATTTCAAACAAGACATCATTAATGATGTAGCCACTTAGTTGGATACCATACATGCGAGAAGTAAGAAGGATGAAGCTAATGCCATGTTAGCTAAAAATTGCTCACATTGTAGGGAAAAGAAAAGGAACTATAGATGATAGTCTATTGCAAGCCTAGAGACATAGCCAATGCCTACTGAGTTTAAATCCATTGATGAAAATGGAGAGGTTCTCTATATTTATCAATAAAGGAGATGGGTTCAAGGGAAAGGTATGCCTCAAGATCCTCTTCAAAACTATAATAGTAACAATCAATGGAAAAATTCTCAAAATACTAGTTTTACTGGAAATAATAATTAGAAACAACCCTAGAAAGGTTGGCAATAACCCCAACAAGGTTGCAAATAACACCAACAAGGTTGGCAACAACCTCAACATTGTTGGTAACAATCTTAGCAAGGTTGGTAGAAACCTGAGTAGGATTGGCAACAACCTTAGCAAGGTTTGCAACAACCTAAGTAGGGTTGGCAACAAACCAAAAATTGGAATACCCAACCTAGTCAACAAGCCTTTATTCTACCACCTCAACATTAGGCTCTAATGCCTCCTCCTACAACCACTAATACTCCTCCTAAGAAGACCCAACTACCAGTTTAGCCTAATCCTAATCCCAACAATACCAAACAACCAACACAACAATAAAGCTATTCTATTTCTTTGAATTGTATCCACTTAAGACTATAAACTACTCTTCCTTCACCCCAAAAGCCTAAGTTGAAGATTCTTAAACTGAACAAGAAGATGTATTAGATTAGTAGACCTCTCCTATAGCCAAAGAACCACTATTTCCTCTTAGGTTGATGGAACAAGGCCAACCTCTAGAACACCATTCAGAAGTTGATTTCCTTAATTAGTTGAAACAATTGATAGTAAAAATACCATTTCTTGATGCTATCAAGGAAGTATTTTCCTATACTAAAGCCATTAAGAAAACATGTATCAAATATCTAGGGAGAAAGAAGAAGGATACAAAAAAATTCATGTCTTAGGACAATTGTCTGATTTAAAGTTGGAGAAATTAACTGTACCTAAATATTCTGACCCTAGGAGTCCTATGGTTACTGTCACCATTCATGGGATGCAAGTTCAAAATGATTTAGTTAACTTAGGAGAATCTATAAACATCATGAAAAAGGAGGTATTATTAGTATTGCATGTCATTGGTCTCAGAGAAATACCAACCATACTTTAGATTGCTAATAGGTCTACTATCAAGCCAAATGGGATGGTAGAAGATGTCAGAGTCACCTTAAACTCTTGGGAGTATCTAGTACTTTATTGTCCTCTCTCCAAAGGCTAACATGGGTAGATATCCTTTAATTTTAGGATGACTATGGGTAGCTACTATAGATGCCTATATAGCTTGTTAGTCTAGTAAGATGACAATATCTAATGGTATCCATACTAAGAACCTAACTTTATACTCCCCTGCTCCACCACTATTACTAGATGAACAAGTAATCTGGCCAAACTTGGGTGATGATGATCTAGTGGTAAATTACATTCATTAGCCAATGATGATAGGTTGAGATTCATTTTTAGCCTCATGAGAAGAAGATGAAATTATTTTATCCATTATCATGAATGAGTATGGAGTAGAGCCTCAAGTGTGTCCTCAAGTAGGATGTGTCCTAGAAACCATACTACCAGCTTTGAACACACCTTAGCATCCAAAATCTTCCCAATTCCTTCACTCATTATTATCTCATGAGATGGATTCTTATCCTCTTGTCGAGTTATTCATGATAGATAAGGTTATTAAGATGGAAGTTGGTCCACAAATAGAGTTGAATGTAAACAATGCCTTATCGCTTGCCATCAGAAAATTATGTTGTAGTTACTATAGGAAAATCAAAAAGAATTTTCTTGGCACTACATGGACATGAAAGGATTATTTCCTATGCTTTTCACTCACAAGATCTATATCATTCCTCACTTCAAACCCATCCAAAAACCTCAAAGGAGAGTTAACCATGTTTTGAGGGATATAGTTAAAAATGAGCTCCAAAAATTGTTAAGTGGTAGTTTTATTTACCCTATCTCTGATAGCCAATGGGTCTTGCCCTTTGTTATAGTACAAAATAAGGGAGGAAAATGGGGAGTTTTTGTAGATTATAGGGAGCTCAATTTAGCCACTAAGAAAGACCACTTCCCTTTGCCATTTATAGATCAAGTTCTTGACAACCTAGCTGAAAAGAAATATTTTTCTTTTCTGGATGGTTTTAGTGGTTACAATTAGATACAAATAGCTTTGAAGGATCAAGAAAAAATAACCTTCACCTTCCCACGGGGAACTTTTTCCTACTCAATTTTACCTTTTGACTTGTGCAATGCCCTAGCCACATTACAATGAGCTATCATAAGTATCTTTTATGATATATCTATTGACTATATGAAGATCTACATGGATGTTTTTACTATTTATGAGACTAATTTCGAGGAGGCAAAAGCCAACTTAGAGAAGGTACTCAAGAGATGCCAAGACTATAACCTTTCCCTAAATAGTGAAAAATGTTTTATGATGATAGAAGAAGGATTAGTAATAGGTCATTTTATTTCATCAAAAGGCATCCAAGTAGATCCAACATAGATTGAGGTCATTGGTACCTTCCCTACGCTAGAGAAGTAAAAGGATGTACAAAGTTTCCTAGAACATGCTAGATATTATAGAACATTCATTATGATTTTCAGTCAAATTTCAGCACCCATTTATAAATTCTTAAAAAAGGATTTTGAATTTTCCTAGGACTCTAAGTGTGCTACATGTTTCTTGTAGCTTAAAGAAGTTCTCACCACAACACTAGTTTTGAGAGGGCCCAATTGGGGACTTCCTTTCCACATCCATACATATGCCTCAAACTATGCTATAGGTGTAGTGCTAGGTCAAAAGGTAGATTCAGTTGAACAGGCTATTTATTTCATTAGTAAAAATGTGCAAGGTACAAAGTTTAACTATACAGTCACTAAAAAGGAGTTACTTGCAGTTATCTATACACTAAAATAATTCAAGCACTATATTACTAGATATGAAATATTTGTTCATACTAACCACTCTGCTATAAAGTATTTGATGAATAAGCCTACAATATTAAGAATATTGATTCACTGATTGCTACTTATGCAAGAATTTGATATCACCATAGTAGATAAACCCAACAAGGCCAATGTGGTAGCTAAATTTCTCTCTTGGTTGCATGTCCTTGATGATCTTGTAGCCATTGACAATAGTTTTCTAGATGAACACCTTTTACTATTGTTAGCACAAAATTCATAGTATGTAGATATTGCAAATTACCTAACCATAGAAAAGATTCTAGTTCACTTCTCTACCAAAGAAAGAAAGTTACTAGTTGAAAAGAGCTTTAACTATTCTTGGATTGCTTGATTTATGTTTTATACTAGTCCTAATCAAGTAATGTGTTAGTGCATAAGGGAAAATGAAACATATGATATCTTGAGGGCATGCCATGATGAGCCATGTGGAGGTCAATTTTTAGCCAAATGGACAACTTTTAAAATATTGACAACTAAGTACTATTGGCCAAGTTTATATAAGGATGCAAGTAGATACACAAAGAAATATGATAAGTGTCAATGTAAGGGAAGACCAACTAAATTAGATGAAATGCCCTTGCAACCTTAAGTAGTTTTTGCACCCTTTGATAAATGGGGGATTGACTTTGTAGGTCCTATTAAACCCTCTTCACAAGTTAAATCCTATATTCTAGTTTGTACTAATTATGTAACTAAGTGGGAAAAGGACAAACCCATGAAACACCCAAGGGATAATAATGTTGCCAAGTTCTTGTATGAATCCATCTTTACACAATTTACAGTCCCTTAGGAATTGACATCTGATCAAGGAGCTTAGTTTACATATAATCTAATAGCTACTTTCATGGAGGAATATATTATTTGACATGATAAATCATCACCTTACCATTGACAAGCTAATGGCCAAGTAGAAGTTACCAATAAGAAGCTAGAAGCCATTTTCACCAAAATAGTAGCACTCCATTGGAAGGATTAGAGCACACACCTTCTTGAAGATCTTTGGGCTTATAAATCCACCTAGAAATCTACAATAGGTTTTGATCCTTTTGATTTCATCAATGGTAGGTTAGTTGTAATGCCTATGGAGTTTGAGTATAAAACATTGGGACTTCTTTGGAGCTTGGTATAGAACTTAATATTGTACAGAAAGACCAAATTCTAAGTTTACATGGCCTTGATGAATGACACAAATATGCATTAAATAACATAGAACTCATCCAACATTGAAAGGAAATAGTGGCATGACAATTTTATCAAAGATAAAAAATTTTTTGTGGGAGATTGGGCCCTTCTTTATGATTCTAAGTTTCAAAAAAATCTAGGAAAGTTTCAAACTTGTTGGTTAGGATTGTATGAAGTTATTGCTATATTTCCAAATGGAGTGGTCCAACTATCCACTATTGATCCTGTTCAATTCAAGTTACTTTTCAATGGGCATCATCTCAAGATCTACAACAAACTAGTTAGTCATGAGGGGTTTTCATAGTAGTTTCAACACAAGAAAGATATACTCATTCATGTAGCTGAGCAGTTTAGGTCTTCTACCCTGATTGCTAGTAAATCTTGGTTTCGTTCAAGATTTTCATAATAAAAACTTCTTGAAAAAAATTTCTCTACCATACATTCTAGCTCACCCTCTACCTTCACCATCTTTCCATTCTATTCCATTACTCCATCACTTCAGATGATCCTTTCTAGAACACTTTTCCTACAACACTTTCCAGGTGCGTGCCACATAACCTTTCATATATTCATTCTTTATTAGGAATTTTTGTTGTTTAAATTTATTACTCTTTCAAATCCAAGCATGGGAGGACCCATGACCTTAATTAGATGGGGGGATATTCATTTTTCAAAATTTTAAATCGCATGTAAACTTTAAAGTTTTTGTCTTATGAGATGACTATCACCACATGTTGATGACCTATCCTTTTGTGATTGCATCATTAAGGAAATTAAGGACACTAAAAGTTGAATTTAAATTTTAATGATATATTAGCAATGTGTTCTAGGTGGTAGGTTTGCGCATGAGTGAAAAATTATGAGACTTGATGCAAGAAAAGATATCATGAGATTTTGTGCATTAAAAATCTTTAAGAAGCACATAGTAATTGTAAACCATTTTCTTTGTCTATAACATCTGGTGCTCTAAGACTACAAATTTTGTTAATTCACCATTTTTGAGCTTTGAGAATACCACAATTTTTCTAAAATTCTACTATTCCTAACAATGGGTGGAGGTCTTCAAAGATATGAGCTGATTGATCATAGTGTTTTGCTGGGTGAGGCAACTAGTTGTGAGATGTTCATGAGAAGAGGATGGTTAGACTATTGCCTCATTCTAAAGGGATTTTATGAAGAGGTTACTCTTCAATTTCTAAGCACCTTGAAGGATGGATTTGCAATAATTTAAAGGGATAATAATTGAATTTTGGAAGATGTGGTTGACGAACTCACTAGGTTACCCTAGGAAGGATAAAATTGGGTAAAGGATTTTGATTTACTCAGGGCTAGGGCATAGTTCAGTGTGCATCTTGATCCTCCACTAGACATAGACAAGAAGTAGGGAACCTCTAGATTATCTTTGACCTTGGAGTTTATCCAACTAGCAAAATTTTTCATTCAATACTTCACTTGTGAAGGTTGTTACAAATACCTACATGCCCTACATTTCAAGATTTTTGCTCATCTATGACATGACTATAGATAGGTTAATCTTCCCAATTTTATATTTAACATTATTAAGAAGCAAGCTTCTTTAGTATAATTAGGAAAGGATTAGTTTCTCTCCTATCATTGTTTGATAAAATAAGTTGTGGAAAGGTAATTAAACAAACAATCAATTGGGACATGGAAAGAGCTTTTGCAATTAAATGAGGTAGAGACTAGATTGGTCAGCCCTAGATGCTAGGGTGTTAGAAGAAGGGAAAGGACATCCAATGGTTTTTTTAAGGTTATGACCAAGATTCAAAATGTTCCTAAAGCCTCTCCCTCCAATTCTAGACCAACTAGGAAGAGGATTTATAAAGCTAATGAAAGCAAAAATAGAGAAGCTACTAGTGCCTCCAAGACCCCATCATTTGTAAAGACTAGGTCTACCATTAGGGAAGGAAAAGGTAAAGGTATGGAATCAAATGAGGAAAAATTAGAACAAAAACTTGATAATGAAAGTGATATTAATGAAACCTTACACTTGCAAGAGGAGGTAGCTTTAGAAAAACTTCCTGAAGTAGCTACAACAGAAATTTCTTCAAGAAAGAGGAAACAAAAGAATCCTCCATGCCTGTCTACACCTCTTACAAGGTGAAGTGTGAGGCTTTTTGAAGGAAATAGGGTTACAAAAACCTCTATTCCAATGGTTAAGCTAGAGTCTTCTAAGTTTGTGAAGGGGTCCTCTTTGGAGGGAAAATTTCAATAAAACATAGTTAGTGATAATGAGTGGAATAACCAGAGTCTACAACCCAAAGTTGACCTTAGTGTTAACTATGTACTTGTTGATAGTGATAAGGAGTTTGAAGAAATTGAAGAATCTGAGGAGTTAAGGAAAATCCTATTAGGCACGAGACTTGTGAGAATTTAGAAAACCTTCCTTTTGAGCAATACCCAGAGTTAAGACAAGAAATTGTTCAAGAAATAATCAAAAAGCTCAATCAAGATGGATTGGAAATGCTAGCTAAAGCAATAGCTAAGTCCAATAAGGAAGAGAGTGTGGTGACAACTCTTGTAATAAGGAAAGGAGAGTTCTCCATGCCAAAAAGTGCCAACAAAGTTCCTCATCCAAAATCTAATTGGATAGACATTTTCAACCAAGAACCATTTCCACCACCCAATCTATCTACACCCTTGTTTGTAGGGATCAATTTGTTCTAAAAATTGTTATGGGAAAGAGCTCAATGGAACCTAGATAAGGAAAAACTGAAACATGTTATTAATGAACAAAGCTATTAGTTGAAGTAGAATTTAGACCAAAATGAAATTTTAAAGAGGAGAATTGAAATAATTATAGGATTGATTCTTGAAATGATGGAATGTAGATCACCATCACCAGTGTATGATTTGTTTCTCAAAGAAAAACTTGTAAATTTCAAATTGGCTAGAATTGTGGAAGGACTTAATCCCTCCATTTAATCTCCACAAAGGGCTTATGATGCTTTCCTATCTATTGTAATTCCTTTGAAGAATTTATTGTGTGAATTATATCTACATAATTTGGTAGTGCCTAATGACATAGAGTGGAACTCACTCCTTTATATAGGAGACGTGTAGTTTAGAGTAGTAATGTCTTGGATGCAAAATGAGATAAGTAGGGAGCACCAAGCTATGCTATACAAAGAAAATGAAATGATAGTTCCTTTTCTTATGAGACCAGAAGTTCAAAACTCTAAAAAAAAATTTCTAGATTGGATTTGTATTCTAGGCAACCCTAGTGGAGCTAGTAAAGTGTACCTAGTCCAAGAACAAGCCTTTGCAGATTGGAAGCAACACTCATTTTGTGATGTTGAGACAATAATTTTTGCTTCAAGACAAAGTTGGACGTGGATGTCACATGACTTGAAGATAAAAGAACCCCACTCTCCTCAAAATTTAACTCTTGCTACTATCAAAATTCCATGGTATATTGATTTGGGAAAGAGTCTGTGTCAATACTAGCTTACATTAAAGTATCAACCTCCCATTCTCTTGCAACTACTACTAGAAGTGAATGAAAACATAGAGGATCATGATATGAAAATAGAAGTGCAATGATGGAGTTAGCTCAAGAAAAATTATGGATACTTTGAATATGTTAAGAATGAGCTAGGGGAAAGAACAACTAGTGATTGAAGAGTTCAGGCCAGAATTAGAAATTTCATGGTTGCTAGAGATCAATAATAACTCAGTCGGGGGGAATGATGGGCCTCCAAAAGGCCATCATTCTAAGATCTTCTTATCTTTTTTTTAAACAATTATCTTGCAAAAATAGTCATAACTTTATGGTTTTTGGCAGATGAACTTATATATATATATATATATATATATATATATATATATATATATATATATATATATATATATATATATATATATATATATATATACATATATATAACTATATATACATATATATAACTATATATATATGTATATATATATATACATATATATAAATATATATGTATATACACTTATATATACATATATATATGTATATATATGTATATATATACACATATATATGTATATATACACATATATATGTATATATATGTATATATACATGTACATATATATACGTATATATACATATATATACATACATATACATACATACATACACACACACACACACACACACACACACACACACACACACACACACACACACACACATATATATATATATATATATATATATATGAAGTAGAAATTTGGATAATTTAAATATATTAATTTTTCTTGAATTTATAGATAGAAATGGTATAATGAAGTGATGTTACATGTTGATAAATATTTCTTCATCTATGCTATGTTTTGGGTTGTTTTTGTCCTATAGCCATAGGATTTATAAGAATGGTAATTTGAACTTTACACCTTTTCTCTAATATTGATGATGAAAATAAATATTATTTTGTGGAGGTTGTGTATGCGTTGATTATTTTATAGATATTTTCTATGGATATTCAAAGGCCAATATTTTAGCACTAAAGAAGTCAAAGCCAAATGGATTGTTAAACTATCACAAGTGGAGTAAATCATTTATTACTTTTTGTTGTTGCAGTGCATGAATGTAGCTTCCACAACATGCTATATTCCTAGAGGATTTATTCATGGTCAATGTTTTTTCTGTTTTAAACTTTATGATTCTGTAATTGATCCTCATTAATGGAGTGATTTTATATTTAAGAAGTAGTTGTAGTTTCCTTTAAATAATAACTATTGTAGCTTTGAGTGCAATTTTGGAAGAAGAATAGATAAGTTCATTTTCATAGCAGCAGAGTGTGATACTTTTTTAAAATCAAGTCTAATCTTTCACCATGAATGAATAGAATTAATTGTTAGAGTTTATATCTCTTATCTTGATTGTCTTTTCTATTCACTCATCCAAGGGGACTCACTTGGTGAGTGAACTATTCTATTATAATAGATTTCATTTTATTGTTGTTTCTAAGTAAGGCAAAATACTGTTGCTTTTGCAACCATTGATAATAGAATTAGTGAACTATTCCTATAGCATAGGTGCATAGACAGGTTTACCATTTGTGACATTACCTTAATCCTTAAGTTAAGTTGTCATTTCAATTTCTAGCATAGATTTTCTTCAACATTACCTTTGCTTTAGTTGTAATGACTTAAAGAAGAATTAGAGCATATACTTTGTAGTTGCCATTTCAAGTTTACGCTCCCAGGTTGAAAAATTAAATAAAGTTAGTGAACTATTTTAAGTAAAACACATGATGTTGTTTGACCATAGGATCACTATGAAAGGATGTCCAATCTTTTGTTACTAAGGTATTAAATTGACTAGCCAATGGCTATGGAGTTTGTGACAATGTTATGAATTGCATAATTAGTTAGAGAGAATAGAAAAAATTAGAGAGAGGAAAGAGGAGACATATCTCATTAGAAGGATCAAGTACACACTAGGAAAGAGAAGATTTGAACTCTAGAAACATAGTGCTAACTAAGGGATCATGGTGCCGAATCATTCTAACAAGTGATGTAAAGAAAAAATCCTAACAGTGTAGTCTTTACATGCTTGTGTGAATCTCTTCATCGAGTGCTTGTCATATTGCAAGTTTAAGTCCTCTAACAAGGTGGAATTTTAGTAGGGTGTTTAAATACTTAATAGGGTGAGACTTAATAGTCTTTGTAAGCCTTTAATAGGGCATAACTTTCATAGGGTAGATCATAGTTTGTGGTCAAACTTCTTATAACTTTCATTGGATAGATCTTATAGTTGCAACAGTAAAGATTTGTGAGTGTCATCCCCACCCTAATTTTACCTTCTCATTGGAGGGTTTCTAGACAAAAAAATTATTGTGCTATGTGTTATTTGTTTCATGTTGTGAATGAGCATGTGTAGTTAGCTATTTCTATTTACATGCTAAATGATGAAATGAATGTGTTGTTGAAAAAATATTGATAAAAGTATGAGCATGTGGTTCAGTGATTATTTTGTCATTGGTGTCAAACTTGCTACTTGTTAGTAAGAAAATTGCTTAGATGATTTGAGTACTATCATTTGTTTGATTAATAAGGAAAATTTGATCAAATGAGATAACAATAGCACCTAAAGGAAAGGCTAAGTTATGATATGGAAGAAGAGTACAAGGTTTAGTTAAGATAGTAATGTTATAGTGCATTAATTATCTACTTAAGGTTGCCAAGGATGGATACACTGAATAAGTTTAGAAGAATATGTAAAAAAAATTGTGTCTACCAAGCTTAACAATCTGCATAGTAGGTGTCAAGAAATGTTAGTGCAAGTCAAGTAGAAAATTAGTTAGAGCCAAGAAAAGTAAAATTCTAGTCTATGCTCAGTGATATAGTGTAAGCCGAGTAAATTTTAGTTGATGTTGAGCATCAGTAAACTTTAGTTCATGCCAAGAAATTTCATAGTGGATATTGAGCAACATAGTATGTGTCGAGCATAAGAAGAAAGTTAATGTTGAGTGACAATATTATGAGAAAGATCATGAATTTGATGAATTTGAGCTGACAAGTCTGATTTCTTGGATTGTGTGAACTTTGTGGAGGATAAGATTAATGAGTTGGCGGCACAGAATTCAAGATAAACCATTTTGAGAAAAATTCAAAGAG
Organism: Cupressus sempervirens; assembly: GCA_028749045.1. Lineage (NCBI taxonomy): Eukaryota > Viridiplantae > Streptophyta > Pinopsida > Cupressales > Cupressaceae > Cupressus > Cupressus sempervirens. The sequence goes on along the minus strand of CM053787.1, from coordinate 913,818,591 downwards.
GATTGGAGGAGAAATTTCTAGAAAGGAATAAAATGAAAAGATGGTTAGATTCATTGAATCCTACCTAGTCTAACCTAACCCCAAAATGGATGATAGAAGATGAATGAAAAAAGACCTTAATTTTCTATTTATAGAGATGGCTAGTTAGAAGAAAAGGTTGTTATGTGTGAGAACCTAAGGAAGACAAGGAGTCTAGGGTATTGCTTCATTTAGTGACCAAAGAGAAGAGACTGCTATATGCAAGAAAATAAAATATGCTTAAGGGTATGGATGCCTGAAGGGTGAACACATTATCAAAACTAAAGTGTGTGAAATCTAAGTAGAATGGAGGACTGAAAATAGAGATCTGTAATATGCAAGTATGTTCTAAGTTGTTATGAAATCAAGCCTTACTATTACTTTCTAGTCATTGCATCAGTCTAGGGTAAATCCTTTGGATTAAGGTTGAGCTAACAGTCATTTATAAATCTTTTAACTGGGTGACATTCCAAGTGAATGATCTAAAGTCTTCTAACAAGGCTCACTCCTAATAGGGTGATTGAAATCCTCTAACTAGGTCACATCTAATAGTGTACATTGTAACCTTTAATAGGGTTGGCCTTTCACATGACATGACATCAGAACTGTGAGAATGAGTAGCATGTTAAAATTGGGTTTCCACATTTTTGGTGTAAATAAGTATTTAGTATTTACACTTTACTTAAGTTTACTTAAGTTAGTGCATTATTTTATTATACTGCATTATTTTATTATTTATTTAGTGAGACACTTAGGAGTTTGCATACTCTTATGAGTTGTTATATTGACAACACTAGAGTAAGCAACTCTAATTTAGCACATGGTGTCTACACCATTATTTTGCATGCTACACCTTTGTAGGCTTATCCCCTCATTATTGCACTTACTCCTGTGCTTAGTGGAGGATAACCCATATCTAGTGGACATGTGCTTGGTTGTATGACTTATCATGTTGTTAACTTCTATGCATTCTAGAAGCATTCCAGAGGCCTTTATATATAGGCACTCCTAGTCTACTTTCATGAATATTAAATGAATATCATATTATCATTTTGATCATACTCTCTTTGGTCTACTGTTGTGCTTGTGCCTGAGTTCTTTGATCTTGGGTGATTTTGCCCTAAGGCGAATTCTTACATGGTATCAAAGCTTAGGGAGATTCTCTTCACATAGCCATTCAAGACCATTGTTGCTTTAGCATCTCAACTAGATCTAGAGAATTCATAAAAAAATGGGAGTGTCTAGAGCCAAAATGGACCTTGCCATTATGTCTAGAATGTCAATTCGGCAAAAATCAGCTATAAATTTGCCCATGCTGGGTCAAAGTCAATTTTGAGGCAAAATTATTTTTGTAAACTGACACTCGAAGACCTTGATTTAAAAATTGGGTATGTTCATTTAATTGATCTATTAATTTATTGTTCAGATCTAGATTTTATTTATTCTCTACATTATTTTTTGAATTGGGTATTTGCAGAATTTTTTCAGCTCTCCAGGTGCTTGCAAATACATTTTTTTTATAGAACTGAGTAGTGACACCTTGACCCTGCAAGGAATATTTGTATTTATTTTTGTATAATATTCCTAACTAATTAGTGGGCTAAATATTTCCAGCAACATCACTAGTGGCATATTCTACAATTTTTTGGCATTTATACAATTAGATTGGACTGCACATTTTCTAGTAGACTCGCGAGCACACTTACTGATCAAACAACTTTGTTACTTGGTTTGGGTGGTGGTTTATTTTTAAACACACCATAGAGTGTTATCCCCATGAATGTGGGATTAAACCACCTTTCTCAATGGTGGTTTTAACATTTTTGACATGCAAAATTTGAATCTAGGCACTGTCCATTGAAACTCCCAGTGGGAGAGAACTCTATTATTGGTGCTTGAGAAACAAAAATTGGCATCACTATTTATATTTAGACCATTATCCAATCAAAACCCACCATGTGGACACATGCATCCCTATCAGCTATTAATACACGTTAGCTCCAAGCCATGCAACCCTGCCATCTCCATGTCATAGAACCCCATTTCATTCATCCAGTTTGGCCATGTCGATAGACACACTAGTAGAACCATATGCCTTGTCAGTAGACCACACAAGAAACCATGTCAAATTCATCCATATGATCTGTACAACATCATATAGTGTTGAAATTAGTATTACATTAGCATGACATCATCAAGGGGTAGAGTTTTTCTTGCATTAGCAATCTACTACATTAAAATTGATGGATGTCTGATTGTCATCCAAGGGAAAAATAAAAAACTGCTATAATGGCTATATGACTATCAAATTTAACCCTGTCTTTTGCTGATCCAACCCATCTCTAGATTAATTTTTGATTTTGTAGTCCAACTTTCGGAGGCCATATCTCAGTCATCTGGACTCCAAATCAAGTGTAATTTTTTTTGATTATGGGTAGGATTTCCTAAAAATTAGTGGTGTAGCTCTTTTGTAGTTTTGGTGCACAAATTTGTCAAAAAATGCATCTTTTGGTGACTGTACCTATCCAATCCTACATTTTGCAACTTCAAATGCTCTGTATGGGCTCATCTGGACATGAAAATAGGTTCCATTTTTTTTTTGAAAGTGCATTTTTTTTTGTGTACTTTCTAGGTCTGTAATCAAGTTATAGGGTTGTGTGGAAAAAAGTGTCACTTTCAAAATTAGGTCCTTTTCTACATTGTAATACTTTGATATATCTTTAGAATTGTTGTATATTTGAGATACATTGTAATGTTCTAGTTTTGAACTCCATAAGGAGGTTGTAAAAAGCAAAATTAGAAGTCCACTAAGGCCAAAAATGGCAAATGGCCATTGTAAATGCACTACATATAAAGTGCCACAAACATCTTTTTTGGGGTTTTTCTTGATTGAGTTAAAAGGGGGGATATTCTTGGTGTTGTATTCCTCTTTTTCTACTATTTTCTTTCATTTTTTGCATCATGGGAAAATTTAAGTTTCCTAAATGAACTCCAGACAACTATGCTACATGGTCCATTAAAATGTGGTGTCATTTAATGCATAAAGGAGTTTCTCAATATGTAGATGGTACCTTTCCTAAACCAATACGTGATCAAGTATCTACCAGTGAAATCATTGATTGGCAAACAATGGAAAGGAAATCCCTATGTGATATTTGTTTGGGGTTAGAAGATAAGATCATAGATTAGATTCAAAAGATTTAGAAGTCTTGTACATCCAAGGAAGCTTCGGATACCCTCCAAAACCTATATGGTAAAGTGTCTAAGGAATATGTTTTCAAAATTGAAGATGATCTTGTCTCCTTAGATCCTAAGGCATTTTATTCCATATAGGATTTTATCATAAAGTTGAATGAATTAAGAACAAAAGTAGATGATTGTGAGAGTCTTATTAAAGATGACAGGATAATTTATCTCATTTATATTAATTTTCCATTTGAGTACTCCACATTTGTTTCTACTTACAACATCTTAAAGATTGCATTAGGGCCTACCTATAAAAAAGTCTCTTTTGATCACTATTCTAAATTGTTAGATAAATAAGAAAAGAAGTTGAAATAAATGGGGATTCTCAATTCACCAAAATCTAAGGCATTGGTAGCAAATAATGAAGGTTCTCAAAATTTAGCTAGTCAATCTTCAAATAATGGAAAGGGTAAGAATAAGAAGTGGAAGAATAAAAAATTAGTGGATGTAGAAAAAAATAACACCACAATCAAATCAACAGGAAAATCTTCCTCAAATTCAAAAAAGAAGGGGGACAATAATAAGGATAAGAAAAAGTGTGCTTATTGCAATAAATTAGGTCATGATGAACATGAGTGTTATCATAAAAAGATTGATGAATTGATGAACATTATGAAGAAACATAATGTTCCACTACCTTATGCTTATAAGGAGAAAGGGTATTCTTTAGATTCAAAGGGAAAAGGGCAAGCACTCATGGAAAATTCATGTTCTTTAGCTAAATGGATTCTTGACTAAGGTGCCTCATATCATATGGGTTCTTCAAAAGGAGAATTTTCTTCATTGAAGTAGTCTAAGGTACCGCACATCTTTGTGGGAGATGATACAAAAATGGAAGTTGAAGGAAAAGGAAATGTGGAAATGGAAAATGGAGAGTTCAAAGATGTTCTCTATGTTCCAAACCTAAGTTCTAATATCCTCTCAATTTACCAAATCACTCACCTTGGAGATGGTCATAAAGTTGAGTTCCTTCTTGACTTAGTAAAGGTGCATAGTCTAAAAGATGACTCATTGGTTGCAGTGGGAAAAGTTAATAATGACAAAAGATAGTATTATTTATCTCACTTTGTTGCCAAATCTCCTTCACAAGCCTTTTTGACCCAATCCAATTCACAAAACCAATGATGGAATGAGTGGTATGGTCATCTACCCTTTTGTTATCTTTAGCAACTTTTCTCAAACAAATTAGTCAAAGGTCTACCTACAATCAACTTTTCCCAAGGTGAATGTTCAAAAATTTTAGTGGATATGCATCTAGTAAGGAGAAGTTACATAAAGAGAAGTCTTCAAGAGCACCAATTGTTCTTTAGTTGGTGCACATGGTACTAGCATGTCCTTTTACAGTGACATTAGTTAGCAAGGTCACTAGATACTTAATTTCATTGATGAATTTTCATGGTATACTTGGGTCTACTTTCTTCATCATAATAATGAAGTGTTGGATAAGTTTTTAGCCTTCAAGACTCATGTTGAACAAAAAATGAGGAAAGCCATCAAAGTTCTAAGGATGGACAATAAAAGTAGATATGTGAACAAAAGACTTAAAGAATTTTACAAACTTGAGGGTATTGATCTTTAGAATCCACTAGCATTTAGTCCACACAAGATAGATGTTGCAACACTGAGGATACAAACTCTTAAGTCAATGGAAAGTTGCATGATATAAGCCAAGTCTCTAGATCCATCACTTGAAGTTGAATCAATTAGTAATGCCAATCACATACTTAATAGGTCTCCTCATCCTACCTTAGATAGAAAGACTACTTTTAAGGTATGGTGTGGTAGAAAACTAGTTGTGACACACTTCAGAGTCTTTAGTTGTCCAACATGGGAAAACATATCTTCCAAGGGATGCAAGGCACCACCACCTCAACCTTGTACTTTCATTAGATATGAAGACAATTTTAAGGCATACAGACTTATGGATCCTAAGACACATGAGATTTTTGTGAAGAAGGATGTTCACTTTGAGGAAATTTCACCTAGCTTATCCTCTAATCCTCTTCCAACAACATACATTGTGGAAACTGATAGTGACACTAGTGATGGTACTTTAGTAGATTTAGATATGTGGGGTTCTATTGATAGTTGTAGTGAGAGGTCACAACATCAACATATTCCACATGCATATATTGCCACAATGATATGTCCAACACAATAGGGTACACCTAGTCTTCTAGCTCTAACATCAAAGGATGACTACATCACAGATATTTCAGGTTTGTTCATGGAGTCACACATAGTAGATTTGGGGGACATTATTGATGATATACATCTTGTCTTTGATGGAGAAGATCCTTCTTACATTGTTGCAAGGGCTCAATCTAACCCTAATGTCCATTCTCTACATGATTAATCTTCATAGGTTGATGTGATTGTGGATACTTATGTACAACAGTTGTAGGAGGTCTCTTTATCATCTGAGGAGACAATAGATTCTTTGGGATAGGTTCTAAATTCATCCTTGATAGAGACAATTGAGAAAATTTCAAATACATCAATGACCATCAAGATTCTTTCCACACATAGGGGAAGCATCTTACTATTTAGTAGTCCTAGATCACTATTTAGTAGTCCTAGATCAGCTTCTACATCAGAGTAGCTATCACTGATAAACACTCTTCTTTTGGGGGGAGAGACTACCTTGTCTCTCTTCTTCTTCTCTCTTGTTGGGGGGATCTTTTACTCTTTTGGGATAATGTTCTTCTCACATTTTTGTATTGTATATACTTGATGTATGTCGTAATTAGGGGGTCTTGATTACTTCATCCATCCATGCATCTAGTTTTTTCATCTCTCTTTTTTCAAGGAGAGTTTTTCCCATGATTTTTTCCCTCTTTCTCCACTTTATGAGAGATTTCATTTCATTATGTACATGGGTACCTAACATGGCCTAGTAGCTGGGACCCATTATGAATTTCATTCTAGCTTTTGTAATCTTAAGTGCATTCATCTAAGTTGCACTTAAGAGGGGGTGTTGGTGTAAATAAGTATTTACTATTTAAACTTAAGTTTACTTAGGTTCATGCATTATTTTATTATTTATTTGGTGAGATACTTAGGAGTGTGTGTACTCTTATGAGTTGTCATGTTAAAAACATTGGAGTAAGCAACTCTAATTTAGCACATGGTGTCTACAACACTAGAGTTTGCATAATTACCTAAGTTTTCATGTAGAAAACATAGTTATTTACACTCCTAATTTAGCACATGGTGTCTACAACATTATTTTGTGTGCTACACCTTTTTCAGGTTATCCTCTCATCATCACACTTACTCCTATGCTTAATGGAGGATAATCCATATGTAGTGGACATGTGCCTAGTTTTATGACTTATCATGTTGTTGACTTCTATGCATTCTAGAAGCATTCTAGAGGCCTTTATATATAGGCAATCCTAGTGTACTTTAATGAATATTGAATGAATGTCATATCATCTTTCTGAACACACTCTCTTTGGTCCACTGTTGTGCTTGTGCTAGAGTTCCTTAGTCTTGGGTGATTTTTCCCTAAGGAAAATTTTTGCACACATAAAATCATTGTGTCAAATGTTTTATTGAATATATTATGTTGCATACTTACATTTCTACAAAGTTGATTTGATAGTAACCTACAAAGTTTAAGTGATTGTATGATCTAATGGATGTATTCATAATGAATATGTTTTGTGGATATGGGTTCGCAAAGTTGTGAAAAGTTTTATTTTTACATCTAGACCTTGGATAATTGATTCAACCACCCTCTTGATTTTTCTAAATAATTCCAACAATTGGTATTAGATCCATCTACTTAAGAGGATAAGTTTGAAAGTAGTAGAAGAAAAATATCAAGATGTTAAAAAGAGAGGTATCCAAGCTTAATAGAGATAACCTTCCTATATGGAAAAGTATAATGAAGCTACACATAGGAGGTCTTGGAGATCATGAATAATCTATCATAGCTACTAAGCAGGCTGATCCTACTAGAGCCCTAACTATTGAAGATCTAAAAAAGAAGAATGAACACAACTAGATAATGTTGAAGATTGCCTCTATCCTAAGCTATGCCAAGTTCAATGATATCAAGGGTTGTGATAGTGCAAATAAAATGTGGGATGCTCTTCACACCATCAATGGAGGTGATCCAAATGTTTTAAGATCCAAATCCAAAAGTCTTAGAGGTAAGTTCAATGATATGAGAATGCAAGAAGGTGAGAATGTTGCTCAATACTACTCTAGGATAAAGGATGTTGTTAATGCTATAAGAGGATCTATTGTTAAGATAGATGATGATACTATAATAAGAAAAGTTATGAGAACATTACTACCCATCAATACTATTAGAGTTTTTGCAATACAAGAATTGAGATGTGTACTAGGTTCTAATTTGACTCTTGAAGGTTTGGTAGGTAGGCTCATTGTTTTTGAGCTATCTAATTTTTATAACTTCAAATATGATAATGTTGAATCTATTTTCAAAGTCAAGCTACCATTGAAGAAACCTAATGAAAGGAAGAAGAAAGAGGTAAAATATGCTTCCAGTGATATTGATACATATGAGGAGGATGTAGAACAATTTGAAGCACTACTAGTAAGGAGATTTAATAGAGGTAAAGGAAAATTCAAAGGTAAGTTACCTATCATGAGTTTCAATTGCAATGAGGTTGGCCATATTGCTACTAGATGTCCAAAGAAGAATAATTATAGAGGTGGAGACAAGTAAAAAAGTAGAAGAGATAGGCAACAAAGATTATAAAGAAAAAGGCATTAAGTCTTGCTACAGTGCTAAAGAGGAAACTAAAGATGGGTCTGATGATCATGATGATGAAGTGGTGTATGTTGCAAAGAAGGATGATTCTAGTGAGGATGAGGCAACTACACTAGTGTCTTGTGTGAATAAGAATGACAGATGGATCATTGACAATGGGTGTTCACATCACATGATTGGAGATAAAATTAAGTTCATTACCTTGAACTATTAGATGGAAATAGTGTAAGGTTTGGTAATGATGTAGCCTATCTAATAAAAGAAAAAGGTTCTATCAAACTCATAGAGTTTTTTTATGTGGAAATTCTTGTTATGTTGAAGGAATCAAGTATAATTTTTCGAGTGTGTTACAACTAAATAGTTTAGGTTGTAAGGTTGAGTTTGAGAACAATATTGCTAAGATATAGGATACTAATGGAAACAAATTGGAAAAGGTGATCAAACTAAAGGTAATCTATTCTACCTTGATATAGAGGATACTATTTGTTTAATTGTAGAATTTGATGATGTGTGGTTATGGCACAAAAGGTTAAGTCATGTTAATTTTGATAACTTGGTAGTATTAGTAACATTAGAAGAGTCAAAGGTTTGCCTAAGTTGAAGAAACCTAACAATATAATTTGCAAACAATAACAGTTAGGCAAAACAACAAAGTTAATTTTTAAGAGTAAGACTCATACCTCTAAAGAAATATTAGATATTTTTTATATTGACTTATGTTGACCAACTGATGTGAAAAAATACAAAGGAGATAAGTACATTATGCTAGCTATTGATAATTATTCTAGAATGATAACATATATGTTTCTAAAATAGAAATATGATGCCTTCCAAATGTTTAAGTGGTACTTAGAAAGAGTTGAGAAGAAAATAGGTAAAAGTCTAAAATGTTGAGATCTACTTGCGGAGGAGAATTTACATCAAATGAGTTTGAGATATTTTGTAATGACAAAGGAATCAAAAGATAGACATCTACCCCTAGGACCCCTCCACAAAATGGAATTGCTAAAAAGAGGAACAAATCTATAATAGATTGGACTAGGACACTCATGATGGAGAAAAATGTTACTTTGAAATACTGGAGAGAATCTATAAGTACAATTATCTATACCTTGAACTGTGTGCAAGTCAAAGAAAGCTACTCATTCAACACCTTTTGAACTATGGTGTGGATACTCACCCAATGTAAAATATTTTAAATTATTTGGAAGCAAGTGTTATATTCTCAAGGATTTTAGGAATGGTAAAATAGATGTAAAAAGTGAAGAAGGTATATTCCTTGGCTATTGCACTAGAAAACAAGCTTATAAGTGTTTAAATACTAACATTAAAAAAGTTGTAGAAAGTGAAAATATGGCATTTAATGAATATATAAAGGTACATTATGTTGAACCTATGAAGGAACCAGAGGTATATAGATCAGTTTTATATTTTTATGAAGGTATCCCTACCGGTGAAGATTTTGTAAATCAAGTTGCAAATCAATAACAAGTTTCGGTGACAACTGAGTCGCATACTATGAATGCTGAGTTGCATTCAGGAACCAAGCTACATTTAGGTGCTGAGTTGCATTTAGGAACCAAGCTATGTTCAGGTGCTAAGTTATAGAATGAAGTTGAGGAACACTTTTATTTTGAGATTAGTGTAAATGAAAGAGATGTTGAACTACTTGATAGAGACGTAAATAGTGATTCATAAGTTGAGAGACCAAATGAGGAAAACAAAGTAGAACCAAGATTGTCAAAGTATGTCAAGGGACATCACCCTACAACATAAATAATTGGAGATAAAGATGCAAGATCAATGAAAAGGAACAATTTGAGAAATAATGCATGTTTACTTAGCATGGATGAACCTAAAACAACAAAAGATGCCTTAGAAGATGTGGACTTGAGTAAAGCCATGAAAGAAGAGATTGAACAAATTGGGAAAAATAAGACATGGACTATAGTCCCTAGACTAGAAGATAAAAATGTGATTGGCACCAAGTGGGTGTACATAAAAAAGTTAGATGAAAAAGGTGAAGTCATAAGGAACAAGGAAAGATTAATTTGTAAAGGATATGGGCAAGAAGAAGGGATAGAGTAAAGAGAAACATTCATTCTTATTGCAAGATTGGAAGGAATAAGAACTCTGCTTTCTTACTCTACATACAAAGGTTACAAAGTTTATCAAATGGATGTTAAATCTACATTTTTGAATGGCATATTGGAGGAAGAGATCTATATAGAAAAACCAAAAGGATTTGTTGATGCTAACAAAAAAAACATGGTATGTAGACTACACAAAGCTTTATATGGTTTGAAAAAAGCACCAAGAGCATGGTATGAAAGGCATCACAATTATCTTGTGGAAATTGGATTCAAGAGGACTGATGATAAAAATGATCTGTACTTGAAGATAGAGAAATAAAAAGGTATTTTACTATCTGAAATTTTTGTTGATGATATCATATTTGGAGGTCAAGATACTTTATGTAAAGTTTTTGCAAATGAAATAAAGAAAGAATTTGAGATGTCTATGTTTGGAGAGATCAAATTCTTTGTGGGTTTGCAAGTACATTAGATGAAATATGGTATAACATCAATTGGTCAAAGTATGTAAGGAGATACTGAACTTTTTTGTATTGGAAGATTTTAAGCTAGTAAGCACACCTATGGTGACAAGACATAAATTGCCAAAGAATGATGATTCAGCTGAGGTGAATCAAACATTGTATAGGTCTATGATTGGAAAATTACAATATGTAGTACATAATAGACCTGATATTGCATAATTAGTTGGGATAGTTGCAAGATTCTCTACTAATCTAAGGGAGAATCATTTGATAGCTGTTAAGAGAATAATGAGACATCTAAAAGACACAGAAGATTATGGTCTATACTATAATAAAAATGATAAATTTGATTTGAGAGCCTACGCTAATTTTTATTGGGTTGGAAATATTGATCATAGAAAGAGCACTAGAAGAGGAACATTTTTCTTAGGAAAAAGGCTAGTTACATGGACTCACAAGAAATAAAACTGCATATCTCAATCTACTGCTAAAAGTAAATATGTTGCTATTGCAGTAAATTGTACGAACATTGTATGGATCAAACAACTAATCAAAGGTATAAAGAAGTAAATCATTAAACTTATGATACTTTATTGTGATAATACAAGTTCTATAAATATATATAAGAATCATGTGATGCATACAGAGATAAAGCACATTGCAACCAGGTATCATTACTTGAGAGAGTTAGTTCAAGATAAAGAGGTGAAGATGGAATATGTTAACACAAAAGAGAAAATAACTGATATCTTCAAAAAAAATTACCTAAGGATGCTCATGATTATCTAAGAGGTAAATTAGGGGTGATACCCATATCCAAGGCTATTTAAGAAGCATGAGAGATGCCCTGCATCAAACAAGATGATTGATATATGTTACACATTAATGCAATAGATCTTACTTTAGGAGCTGCCTAAAGTAATCAAAGAGCTATAAGTACAAATCAGTCACAAGCTAGGTGATAGAGGGAGAAACTGAAAAATGTTCATATCTACATATTAAGATGACAAGTCTTTGGCATTGTTTTCAAAGAGGGAGAAAGAAAAAGAAAGTCAGAAATAAAGGGAGAAATCTAGCAATCTAGAGAGGGAGGTATAAGAAGTGATCTAGAGGGAGTCATAAGGATCAGTTGGTTGGTTATTTGTTGCTCAGGACAGGATTTTGTAACCTATTCAAAAGATGAAAGTTGCTAATAAAGGGAGAGATTTAAATACAATGAATATTTTATTTTTGGTATTATTCTTGGTTGTGTACTAATTAAGTTTGGTTATCCATCAATGCCAAAGATGAAGATTGTTGAAAATAGATTGATACAAGTATAAGCATGTGGTTCAATCATAATTTTGTCACTACCTAATACTTGCTAGTAAGTCAATTGCTTAGATGATTTGAGTACTATGATTTGTTTAATCGATGAAAAGGATTTGATCAAATGAGGTAACAATAGAACCTAGAGGAAAGGTTGAGTTATGATATGGAAAAAGAGTACAAGGATCAGTTAAGACAATGATGTTATAGTGCATTGATTATCTACTTAAAGTTGGAAAGAATGTATGCACTAATTAAGTTCAGAAGAAAAAGTAAAATGAATTGTGTTTGCCAAGATTAACAACCTGTATTGTAGGTGCCAAGAAATGTTAGTGTAAGCAAAGCACAAAATTAGTTGGAGCAAAGAAAGTCAAATTTTAGTGTATACCGAGTGAAATCATGTAAGTCGAGTAAAGTTTAGTTGATGTTGAGCACCAATAAACTTTAGTTTGTGCCAATTAATTTGATAGTAGATGCTAAGAGATGTAGTACATGCCAAGCATCAAAATCTAGTTAATGACGAGTGACAACATTATGAGAAAGATCATGAATTCGATGAATCTAAGATGACAAATTTGATTTCTTGGATTGTGTGACCCATGTGAAAAATAAGCTTGATGAGTTTGTGGCACGAAATTCAAGATAAACTATTTTGAGGTGAACTCAAAGAGGATTGGAGGAGAAGTTTCTAGAAGGGAATAAAATGAAAAGATGTGTAGATTCATTGAATCCTACCTAATCCAACCTAACCCCAAAATGGACAATAGAGAATGAACAATAAAAGATCTTAATTTTCTATTTTGATGGTTGGTTAGAAGCAAAGGTTGTCATGTGCAAGAACCTAAGGAAGACAAGGAGTTTAGGGTATTGCTTCATTCAATGACCAAAGAGAAGAGACAACTATTGGAAAGAAAAATAAGAAGGCTCAAGGGTATGGATGCTTGAAGGGTGAACAAGTTATCAGAGTAGAAGTGTGTGAAAATCAAATAGAATGGAGGGATAAAAACAAAGATATGTAATCTAAAAGTGTGTTGTAAGTTGTTATTAGATCAAGCCTTACTATTACTTTCTAGTGATTGCACTAGTCTAGGGTAAATACTTTGGATTAAGGTTGAACTAATAGTCATTTATAAATCATTTAACCTAGTGACATTCCAAGAGAATGATCTAAAGTCCTCTAACAAGGCTCACTCCTAATAGGGTGATTTAAATCCTCTAATCAGGTCACATTTAACAGTGTGCATTGTAACCTTTAATAGGGTTGGCCTTTCACAAGGCATCACTTCAAAAGAGTGAGAATCAATAGCATGTTACAAGTGGTTTTCCCCAAATTGAGTTTCCATGTAAAATTGTTGTGTCAAATGTGTTATTGAATTTGTTACATTTCATGCTTACATTTTTGCAAAGTTGATTTGATAGTAACCTACAAAGTTTAAGTGATTGTATGATCTAATGGATCCATGCATGATGAATATGTTTTATGGATATGGATTCACTAAGCTATGAAAAGTTTTATTTGTACATTTGGACCTTGGATAATTGATTCACCCCCCCTTCCTAGAGTTTACTTTCCCATTTTTATTTCCAACAAGAACTTAATTAATGTTTTTGTGGTACATAGTGATATGATGTCTTATAGATTTTATGAATTTTTTATCCAGAAGTTTATATTCACCTCCTTTCTTGTTATTTTTCTCTTATTCTTCTCTTTTCTCCAAGTTGGGAAACCCTCAAAACCCAAAAATAGTAAAATGTTTAAGAATAACATAGTTGTGTGATATTTTTAGTGCACAACTACAAATGGGAGCTCAAGAGGGCATACATTGAAGGTACCACTAGTTACAAATTTGTAGTGAATTTTGATTTAGTGCATTTGGGTCAAATACAAGAAATCTTTAATGAAACTAGTACAATAAATTCTTTACCTTCATCCCATATTAGTATTTAAAAAAATTACAACTAGTCCATGGTTTAGAATCAGATGATGAGAATAGATTAATTTTTAAAAGTAATTCAAAATGAAAAAAGTTCATCTTATACATACTATTTTTTTAACATAATTTATCAAAACAATTTAGATGCCACCTTATTGATTAGATAGTAATATTTTATTATTTTATTAGTTTCAATTATATACAAGATAATATCGATGCTTGTATGTTTATATTTGATATAATTTTATAACCTAAATATTTTCTTGTAAATAAGGACCATACCTCACAATATGAACCCTAAATACAACTATTAGATCATGGTCTTAGTTCAAAATAAAAGGTGTTGAAAAATGTTATTGTCTCTATAAAAAAATTGTAAGGGCTTAAAGAATCAAAGACTTCTAATCACAACTGCTAAGAGACATTGTAGGCAACATGGTCACATTGAAGGGGGAAACAATTTTTGTCCATTAGTGAATGTGGATTTCCAACTAGGGGAACATGGAGGTGTCCATATCAAAGAAGAGGTAATGCTCCCATGGAAGAAGATGATCTCAAGGTAGAGAACAGAATTGAAGATGTTGGTATTGTTATAGCTGATATTGTGCTTGATAACATAATTAAAGAATATGTTACTGGCACAACCAATGAAGATGATCATACTAACCCATCTAATGATGATGATGATGATGAGAACCTTGATATACTTGTAATTAAAAAGGCATAAAATTCCCTATACCAAGGATCCCAAACAAATCTTCTCTTCATTGTATTATTGTTGGTGAACTTCAAGGTTATGAATGGTATATCCAATGTAGAAATTCTACGTATGTTAAGGTATATTATCATTTTTTCATCTTCTATGTTAGCATACCATTAATGTTCTGTATATTTAACATTTTTTTTTCCATAGGTTAATAGGTGAGTGTTTGTTACCACCATCAAACATTCTACCTCTTCCTTAGCAAGAATTATCAACCATTATGAAAGATATTGGAATGGAGTATCAAACAATATGCACATGTCCCAATGATTGTATTATATATCATAAACAACATAAATTTACAACAAAATTATTTGATTGCCACATTAGTAGATATTGATAATATCAAATAACAAAAAATGTGCCTCACAAGGTTCTTCTGTACATTCCTATTATTCCACATCTACAATGATTTTTCAGGTGCACTAGCTTGGCACAATTTATGGATTAACATATACACAATAGAAGTCATGAAGACATTTTGTGAATGCCTATGGATGTTTCTCCATTTAAGGACATAGAAGAGACATGGAAAATCTTTAAAGAAGAACCTCATAATATGAAGCTTTTATTGGCAATGGATAATGCCAATCCATTTGGAGAGATGAGATCTATTTACTCAATCTAACCTATTTTTGTTATTAACAACAACATTCTTCCTTGTATAGATGTAAAGAGGGAGCATATAATTTTGACAATTATTGTACTAGTTATTTTTCCATTTAATACTCATCTAAATTAATTTATAAACACCACATCAAAATGGCCATAATAATTATGTTTTGTTTATGTCCATTTGTAAGTACCAAGTGAAAGATACTAATGTATATATTAAGCCCCTTATTG
Source organism: Cupressus sempervirens (assembly GCA_028749045.1). Lineage (NCBI taxonomy): Eukaryota > Viridiplantae > Streptophyta > Pinopsida > Cupressales > Cupressaceae > Cupressus > Cupressus sempervirens. The sequence continues at coordinate 913,803,172 of CM053787.1, read as the reverse complement.
ACAAGTTGTTGGAGTTATGGAATGGGGTAACTATGTATGAAATATCTAGACCAATAGGTCAAAGAAAATTTTAATTCCATACAATGCTTGTATGAACAATACATGATGCCCTTGGGCTAACACATTTTTGTGGTATGTAAAATTGTTAACACATATTTTTAGTATGGAATTGTGCTAATGCATTTTTGTTGTATGTTTAAGTTGTGCATGATAATTGTAAATATCAAAATTAACATATGTCATCCAATTATACACAATCTTGTACATCTTTAGACAAAAGGAAAATTTGCATGTTCATTTTGTGGTCCAAAGATGAAATCTCATCATTCAAAAAGTTTAGAAAACTAGGCGTTGAATGAGAATAGGCACTTTCTCCACAAAAATCATAAGTATCAAATTACCAAAAAACATATTTTCAATGGGAAAGAAGAGACAACATCAAAACCACAAAGAATGACACCTCACCTATGGAAGTTGGAATATAATAGAGTGAATCATAGAGGTAATGTCATTGCACCTTATGTAGGATTTTGTATTAAATTTATATTTGGATACTGCCTTTTGTTTAGTAATGATGTAGTTTATGTTCATAAAAGATAGAGGTCATGCAACTTGAAGCCAATTCCAAATGCGATCAATCAAATTTCAACCCTCTAATAAGCATGAGCCTACCCATACTAACAATATTTATATCCATTATCATTTTTTTCTAATATAGGGAACTCGTCAAAGTTTCAATGTCCTCTGGTAGGTCCTTCAATGAGGTTTTCCATTATTGACATGGAAACCTCATCAAAAAGGTACTAGGATTTCATCAAAGTTTAGATGTAATTAGGTAGAAGTTTTGATGAGGATTTTCATCAATGACATGGAATCATCATTGAAATACCACTGGGACTTGGTCAAAGTTTCAACTTAATTAGGTAGATGTTTTGGCAATGTTGAGGTAGATTCCTATAGAATCAAATCATTTTAGATGCCTCCTTCTACCAAAGTTTGGGCTTTTTTTGGTGATATCCATATCAATAAATATATGACATAAACATTGGTTGAAAATTTAACAAAAATTTAATGATAAAGGCTTTGGTTGAATGTTTGACCAATTTGCATAGAAAAATTGTCCAACCCACAAAAAAATTGGCACGAAATTTACTAGTGTTATAGTGTACTTGTGGCAAAGCAATCTCAACCAGATTGTCCTTTGTTGATGACCTTTAATGGAGTTTTTTATAGGAGTTTTGGGAAAGGTGAAGGAAATTTAGCTAATGACATAGACTTAGTGGGAGAGAAGATGATGATATGGGAAGTGTGGGAGACCATGGAATTAGTAAGAATTCTCCCTATGACTGAAAGAATCACTCTCTAACCCCTAATCAAGATATGGTTAATATAATTTGGAAAGAAAAAATATGTTTAAAAGACATTGCAATATCTTTTTTTTGCATTGATAAATATTTCCTTCCATCTCATAAACTTTTTGATGATTGGATTTCTAATATTTGGGGTAGGAAACTTGGCATTCAAGTTAGTTTTTGTAGGGTGGTGTGAAAATGATTAATTATTTTTTTATTTAAAACATACAAAATACAAGAAAGAGTGCTAGAAAAAGGATATAAGAATGTTGGTAAATCCCTATATAGAGATTTTTAGTGGTTAGCTAAAGGAAATTTTAAGCAAGTTATTGCCCACTCTTCTTCACATTGGATAGAAATTATCAATTTACAACTAGAGCTATGGCCATTTATCCCCTAGATTATTCATCCTCTTAGTTCATTTTTGAAAGTTGAAGAGTCAAAAATCACTTTTCCTCACTTGAATGCTAGGGTTTTGATTTCCCTATCCCAAGATATTGGTGTTCCTAAGTTTATTTTAGTGAGATTAGAGGAAGAGATTTTTTGTGGGAATTTTCTCTATTGCAAAATCTAGGGTTGTGTTTCCATTGAAAAAAAAGCACATACAAAGAAGGAATGTCTATATCTAAAAAATATGCAGAACCCTAAATTTGATATCAATAATAAGGATAAGAAAATTGAGAAGTTGGGAATGGTATGAGAGAGAAATAATTGAAAAAATGCTAACCCACATAAGGAAGAAGTGTGTACTATTAATAAATAAATTTGTAAAGATTCTCTAGAGGAGGAAATTAATAGGAATGCCTTAGGGAATGAATTTGTCGATAGTGAAAAGTTTATTAGTCTTCATAATCCTCTATTTGAGGAAAATTTTAAGTTAGTGCTAGTTTCTTCTAGTGGCACCATATAAGCCCAAACCATAACTGATTGTCAAATTGAAAACCATTATATAGTGCTTAATGGAGAGGCTACTCATAAGCCCTCACTGCCACCTTGGTTAAATTGTCAATAGATTTCTATAAATTTCATTAAATAGAAAGCTAAGAATATGATGAGGATCTCTAATGGTGCCATGGAAAATCATAGATCACTAACTAGAACTTTAAAAGTGGCTATAATTTTGAGAGAAGCCAATAATATAATTGTAAGTTCAGTGATTGAAGAACCCTTTACTAAAGTAGAAAACAAGTCCTCTAAGAAGAAGAGGATAATTGTTGAGAGACAATATTTATCCAATGATAGTAAAAGGCAAGTAAAGATATTACTAACTACTTTAATAGGCTTTATAAAAATACTAAATCCCAACAATCTAGATGTTGATGCACCTGCATAGCTAGAATGTAAGAGGCCTAGAGATGCTTGATAGAAAATATATGGTTAGGAAATGGTGTAACGATCTTAAATTTAAGGACATCATTTGTCTTCAAGAGATCAAAGTTGTGGGTTTCCAAGCTTGGAAATTCATATGGGACCAAGATACTGGTATTTATTCCAACTATTGTAAAGGTAAATGATGTATTGTTATTTTTCTTGGCCCTTGGATCACTTTCTATATTTAGGACAATATTGTTGGAATTTTTATTGAGATAGAGTGAGCTTTTAGGAATGGTTAACTTTAGAGCTCCCTAAAGATTATTAGATCTTTGTAGGTAATTTTAACATGGTGGAATATATAGAGGATAAATTTGGAGGTATTTCACATAGCTAGAAGGGTAATGTGGACTTCTTGTGGTATAATTTCAAGAGGATATTTAGAATTGTAGATCCTCTTGAATCAAAGAAATGTATCTTTCCAAACATCTAGCTGTATACTTACAATCAAGGAGGAAATCAAAGATTTTACTATAGACTGGATAGGATTTATGTGGAGAGATCTATTTTCTCTTTTTAAGATGAGGCTAGAATGTGTTGGAAATGTATGAGGACCTAGGTGATTTGGGGGGGGGGGGGGGGGGGGTGGTGAATCAGGAACCAATAAGTTTTTTACTTCTATTCACCAATTAATTATTCACAAGTTATTCTAATCTAATTGCATGCATGAAAGGCCAGAAGAAATAAAATATTCATAACACTTGACACAATATTTGGTAACCCAAAAACCTTCCAAATGAAAAGTAAAGCTAGGGTGGGGATGATACCCACAAGATTTATGGCTACATTATAAAGTTGGCTTGTTAAGGCTTATAATGATCACTTTCGGTGATCTTCCCTATTAGGAGCAATAAGGATTGTTAGGTCCACCTTGTGAAAAGATTTATATAATGAAATGAAGTATGCACTTGGTTAGGAGATTTAACATAAGACTCTTAAGTCCACCTTGTTAGAACATTTTACTGATACACCTATTAGGACAAACCAATAGTAGATCTTTGATCTGCAACTTGATTTTCTATATGAGATTCCTTTGATGTAAAATGATCACCTTGCTATGATAGATGAGACTCTCTACTTTCCCTTATACTGCTTGTATCCTTTGTCTTCTAATTCAAATTCATTATTCTATTTAATTTTTACTTATTTCTCATTTGGATATGATAAGATGTATTACATATATACCAATCTAATTAATTACTTTCTAGACTCAACTACAATACCTAATTCAAAAAATCTTCACTAAGTCAGCTAGTAACTATAACTCAAGTTTTCAAGACAACTGAAGTGATATTCTAACACTTGGCAATATTGTCAACTCAAAAAGCTTTGGCATTCACTTGAAATTGGTGCTTGGTCCACATTGATCACTCTGAAGTAGAATGAACTTAGTTAGGATTGGGTGAATTGATGAACATTGGAAAACTTGGTAGACACTGAAGGGCTTGGTTGACATTGCAGCTCAATCAACACTACCTTCATTCTACTTCGTTAACACTACCAACTCAATAGACACTGATAATCTTAGTTAACACTATAGAGATTGATTAACACTACTTCTTGAATGGTTTTCACTAATGAGCTAAATAGACTTTACAAAGCTTGGTAGACTCTACTATCTAAATGTGAGGCTTGGTAGCAACTGTAAAGCTTGGTAGCAATGTAGAAAATTAAACTAATTAGGTGTTTTGTCACTAATTGACAAATGATTTGACCATCAGATCAAAAACCCCCCTTTTGCATTAGTGACAAAAAATCTTATCATGCCAAAATCTAAATACTCAAAATATAAGTCAAAATTCCCCCTATCAATATGCTTGGGTTTGCAACTTAGTTTAGACTACTATGCTAAAAACTTGGGAACACTGACTCTATTTTTGAATTTTCAATTTTTTTTTGTAACTTTGTTGTACATAACTACATTTTCCTTTGGATGCCTTTCCATATATATATATATATATATATATATATATATATATATATATATATATATATATATATAGTATGATAATAACTATTTCCCCCTTGATTTTGACACAAATGACAAAAAATGCATATTTACAAGGTAATTCCAAAATATGAAAGGAAATTACTATCTACCTTCAAAATTATGGATATGGTTTTGTCCCAATTATCTTTCAAAAATTTTGAAGTGTGCAATGTTATCTGTACTTCAGCTCATAGTTCCATCATGTAATCAACAATCAAAAAATTGTTGTCATGGATTAATGTTTTAGCATGAAAAATATGTTTTTTGCATTACATCCATATTGGGAATTATCATGATCTAAATATCTACAAGTCTAGCCCTCATCCTAGCTTCTTTCCTCAACAATTCTGCCTGTAAGTCTATCAAATACCATATTTTCACAAAATGTGCATAACTAGCACTAGGGTCAAGTAAAAACTGATGTGCACTTGCCTTCAAATTAGTATCCATCCATGACAAATTATCTTTTATTTCCTTTGTAAAATTTGATGTATCACTCAACTTTACAAATAAGGAAACAACATTATTTATAGAATTTTCAATAGTAGAAAGAATGATGGACAATTTTACTTCATCAATGGCAATCTTATGATCTATTCTCTTCAAATTTTTTTTTACAAATTTCCTATTTTCTCTATACAGAATTTTGTCCTATCCACTCAATTCTTCATTAAACTTGTGAAAAATATCAACAAGTTGATCCAAAATAGCACTAGTACATTTGACCCCATTTTTCGACCAAATTTTTTGACCATCTATGAAAATGTATTAGGTTGGTCAAAATATAGAAGAAAAAGTATCAATTTTTTTTTAATCCATGCCCGTGTTGGTCAAAATTTTGACCAACATAGGCTTCATAACTTTAAAATGAAAAAAGGATTTCACTATTTCATTGTTATGTATTTCACCACACGTGGGAGCTGCATGTGAAAAGGGGTTTCACTCTTCTGAAGGCCTGGCCGAAAGATATGTCCTCACTATGATTTCACGCACTCTTTCATAGGTAGTATGGATGATTTCATCATGGTAAATATAGGTTCTTGACCATCAAATTTATCTCCAAGATAGCCTTCCCATCTGTGGTGTAGACTCATAAGTTGCAAAGGAAGGCCGTAAGAAACCATAAATTACATGATAGAATTTGCAGATTGAACTTATAGAATGAGATACTTCGCCTAAATCTATCAATAGAATTTTCTGAACAACACTTAGAAAAAGGTATTTACCTAAATCTGTCACTACGTAAAAGCGTTCACAAAGTAGAACATAGAAATACAACTGGTATTCATGACTGTGCCTTGAGGGGATGAGAAATCCAAAATCTTGAGCTAATTTTAAGTCGTCGTTTGATGAAAAGAGTTCTCCAGTGCAGAGACCCGACTATGGTTGGGTTTATGAAATCCATTTTCAATGAGCTGGCATACAAAATTTTTGTTGCTCCAAAATGATTGTCAAAAAGCATTTCATTTCTAATTAGGCTTTCTTCTAATGTAGAGATGGCTTCTCAGAATCTTCCTTTTGTATTAGTGAGAACATGTTGGTGCTTGACATAAACAAGTGATTCAGCCTAGAGTACACATTGAGATGGAGAGTGTAGGCTCAATGTTTTCACCATTATACGAGATGATTTTTTGTGATGTATTAGATGTTGTGAGGAGAAAACTATGGTGTTGAATGTGTGCCTTCTAAACCATCACTACCATGGTCACCTGGAAGGTTGGTAGTGATTAGATTTTCCCTATTTTTTGTGGGCTGTCTATGCATAATCCTCCACAAGATTGGGATATTTTTGAAAACATTCATTTCCCTTTTCTAAGTTGCTAATGGAGTGTTGGTTACACTCATCTATCAAAATACAAATAAAAATGTTCTTAAGGTGGAGGAATCGGCTCCTGTATGGTGGAAGAGAGCAATAGTGTGTGGTTTAGTACATTGTGTCTCTAGTCTTTGCTTCATCTTTTTTCCTTTGTTGTTGGTAGGTTGATAGGTTTAATGGATTGTTTGGGTACTAGTTCTATATAGCCACATCAGATCTTTTCTATTTGTATAAGCTATATGTACTTTCTGGAAGATTTCTTTTTCTATACTTTCAATGTTAATGAATAGTTATGTTATTCATCTTTTCAAGGGCACAAGCCCCTATAGAATCCTGACTATTATATCTAAAAAACAATAATCAGTATTTATCACAGTCAAGCACAAAGTTTGAAATCACTATGGTTGTTTGTGCTTCAACATGTAATAGGTCTAGAATTTAGGAGACAAGCAGAATTGATACTGGTATGTGTTCAAGAACTAGGAAAACCTATAAATCTTAACTTTCATCTGTAGTTTCGATGTTAATGAATAGTTGTGTAATTATTCTATTCAAGGGTAGTGGCTCCAATAGAAAGCCTATTATTATATTCAATAATAACTTATGAACATTGAAATCACTATAGTTGTTTGTGTTTCTACATCTAATAATGTCTACAATTTAGGATACTGGCAGAATCCTACTACTATGTGCTCAAAATGTGGTAGCAGTTAGAACCTCAAGTCAAAATAAAGGAATTCAAGAAAAAGCCTTGTGTCATGAAAAAATTAATTGTGACAGGCAAAAAGTAATGCCAGTCAAAAGGTTTGTAAGCTGTTAAGTGAAAAATTTCATTTCTTTCTATAGGCCATGTGAGAAATTACAAACCAAGCAAGAAATTTTAGTTGTGTATCCATTTTGGTATTCAACTCTCTATTATCAATTGATGTCAAAAGATAATGTCAAAATTTCAAAAACAAAAAACCTCTATTTTTAGGTGAGGAAACCTGTACTTGCTAATAAAATCCCATAAGAAAAGCACATCCATTATTCCTATTTCCTTTCCCCTTCTCAGAAGGATTCTAAAATCTTTTATGGATAAATGGACAAATAAACTTTTCTTACCTCATTTTATCATTGTTATTACTAGCTTACCTCAATGTTAGTAAAAAGAAAAGCATGGAAATCTCTTTTTTTGTTGTGGATAATTTCACAACCAGAAGGCCACTAAGACAATTAAATTATGCTAGGAAGCATTGCAATTCTCAAACACTGGCTACTCAATAGATATATAAAACAATAGTGCAATCTTTTCTTTCAGATTGTACCTTAAATAAACAAATCCTTATTATGGTTTGTGCCTGTACATCCAAGATTTTTTTGAACTTTTGAATTCGGTATACCAGAACAAGCCCACTTCTAGGAAAACAAGATCAGGGTATAGTTTTAAAATAACTTAGATTCAAAGTCAATGAACAAGGCATCCGAGTCAAAATGTCACAACAACTACCTATCAAAGCCTTCTTCAAATAAGAACCTACAAGGAATAGATATGTGGTGAAAACTACCACAGAGCAAGTGGCATTTAAATGAATTAAGCTAGGCTAAGATAGAGGCAACTATTGTAGGCTAAGGTGTAGACACCATCATTGACATGGTGTAGGCCTCCATCTCAGATCTATGAGATTAAAGAAATAGTTCTACACTTCCTTGACAGGAATAACAATAAAAAAAATCTCATCATGATAGCAATATATTTTCAAACAACAATATCACATTACATGTGTAATCAAGTCATCTTGGAATGGTGTACTCCACGACACTTCCACCCAGAGTTATGTCATTCCTGCCCAAGAAACAAAATAATGTGGTGTCTACCAATCCTATACATGTAGTGTCATCATTGCCTTTTATGTTCAGCTTTGCAAATTACTAGAGGCCCCGATTTGTGAAGTCCCTACTCTTAAATATCTTCCATGATGAAAACACATTATCTAAGCCCAAAAAAAAGCACTAGTCACTTCTACAAAGAATTCATCACCTAAGGGATGATAACAACATTCAGAAAATGAGCTTAGTCTCATCATACAAGAAGATTATAGAAATACAAGAAAACCTTACTCAAATCAGAGAGCTAATTGTTGGCAAATCATCTCAAAAAAAGATGAAAGATGAGATAAGCTTTGAAGAAATTTCATAAAGTATCAAGTTGCAAGTTGCATTTTATTTACATCAAATATGAGTAATAATTTAGCTGGCATCTCTATCCCTCTCTATAAATTCAAAGGTAAACAAAATTGATTTGATGTTTTGATTTGTTCTAATTGTTTGCTTAAGGATGAAGGCAAAAATTAGACGGAGAAACTTTTTCTTAAACAACTCACAACAATAAAAATACGACAATAATGTCATATCACATACATACTACAATGTGGTTGCAAGAACACTATAGCTCAAAAGAATGGCTACACAAGACCTTGTCATTGCACAAGTAACATGGAGTGGAAGACTAAAAATCATGTTGATGACTCAGAATCTTTCTTTCTTGTTTCACCTTTGTCTTCTATTTTTCCTTTTATTTTCATTTTTCATGACCTTGTGAGCCAAGGGATCAAGTAAGTTAGATAGTGAGGTAGTTTCCAATATTTTGATGCCTAGTCAATGAGACCCCTCTTCTCTTTTTTTTTCTTACTTTGGGTTTGGATGTGTTTTCAATCTTTGGGGCTTCAAAGGTACTAAGGTAGATCAATAGGTCACCAAAACCTTGAAGCTTTGGAACTCAATTTTTAGGTTTTGAGGTTTCGAGACCACCAATACATGACACATTGATGCCTCAACCCTTGAAGGTTGACCTGCATAAATCCTAACATAGGTAACATAATCAATCTTATTCCTATAAAAGAGGGTTTTTCCTCTCATTTCAATACCTTATCCCCAATAGGTGACTATTATTTTTATTAGAAGAAAATTGGTTTTACAAGGACTAGAGATCCATAAGTCTAAACAACAAAAAAATAAATCCTAGACCCAAATAGATAAAACATTATAGACCGAGATAATAATGAAACACCACAAAGTAGCCAAAAATCTAGAGAGCAACAATCCCAAAACTAGCCTATAAAGCCTAAGCTAAAAATTCATTATAGCTAGAATGATATCAAAATTAATATCCCCCACCTTTTAGATACATTATCCAAAGGGAAAACACCCTTATTTTTGTTCCTTAGTATCATGGAAAGATCAAGCATATTTGAGTGGATGTCCAAATGAATGTGTGTCACTCATTGTGTTTCTTTCTCTGTTCTTATTCTTCATCCTTGTATTCCTTGTTTCACACAAAATAGTTCTAGAGCTAGTGGTTGGTGAGATACCCTTTGAAAGTCCATGAAATTTTTTTACTTGTTAAGATTCCTCTATCCATCACTAGTTTCATACAAAGTGATCTTTCTACATTCACAGTTCCATAGTAACTTTTATTTGAATATCATCAAATATTTTTGGAATTTGGCAAAGATTGTTGCTTCTCGGAACAAGCCTTTCTAGATTGTTTAATTTGGTTTAGGTACTAGCAGCTTCATCACTTTTCTGCACTTGTATCTGTCATATTTTAAAAAGATTGTATCATTTTCAAATCATACACTTAATCATAAATGAGAGAGACCATTCCTCTCATCTGACCTGTGCAAGCATTCCTTTTGACTCTAGTCTGTGCAAATGTGTGTCTGCATTGTATATTAAATTTTCTTATTTTTTCTTCTCTAGAAATTTTTTTTCGTGCATATTTCATATTCTTTGATTGTGCCACCATTTCTCTTTTTTAGTGATGGAGAAATGGCTTAAATGAAGTCTATCACCTTAAGGTTTAGGAAACTCTTTTTCATCTTGCTTTGTTTTTTTTCCATTCCATTTTGTAAGACACTCTTCTGCTACAAGAAATGTCAAAAAAATGTTGAGGGATGTCTCTCAGTTTGTACAAAGTCTTATAGGGATGTGTTTTGTACTTATTCCCATTTTCTAGATGCAGGCCCATCTCCTTGGCATACCCTACTGTTGGTGCAATGGTAGGCCAAGGTCCCATTAATCTGCAGATAAGTACATGAAATTGAAGTATTACGTTATAACCAACTATCTTACCTCTAGTTCACCTAGAGGTCAGTGTTGCTATCACACAAGGCAGGATCTATTATATGTTTTTTGGGTGTTTTACTTGTGCCTTTCCCAATCTTTATTTGTGTTACAGAGTTCTGCGATAGGTTTTGAAAGACTTTGAAAGACAAAGGGTCATTCTCTTAGTTGAATGTTAAAAAATTGTGATAGCTTGTGAGGGCCAGTTTAAGGAGTCATTCTATACTGTGAAATATATGTTCTTGCAAATGAAAATTTTATGGGACTTCTTAGGACACACTTCCATGGTGGCCAAGAACTTTTGAGTTCATGAATCTAATTGTTATGGATAGTTAAATCCTTTCCTACTATGGTTCTATCTCAGATTTTACAATAAGAAACTAAATTGCAATAGTGACTCATGTTTCCAAGCCATGCAAAATATTGCATAGTTTTAACTAGTAATGTGTGTTTCTTGACTTGCATGGTCTAGCATTTTAACATGCAAAAGCTTATTTCTAACTCCTATCTACTATAAATGTCATTTTAGCTACACAATGTGTTTTATATTGAAGCTTATGCAAAATGTTGGTTGTAACATTCATTTTCAGGGCTTATAATTCTTACTCAACTTATCGGTATGCTTTTATTAATGGTTCTCACTTGTTGATATGCTACCTGAAGGATGTGTTTCCTTTCTTAAGAGTCTGACTATTAATTTTTTTCCCTAAGTTTTTGCATATATTCAGCTATGTACATTATTTCTATTTGTTCATATATCATAAGAGCTAGATAGTCATTTGACTTGAATTATTTTTCAGTGACAATAAACAGGGTAATTGCAATTCTAGATTCAAACTTCCATTCACTCCCCACTTTCCAACATCAACAACAGTACAGTCCTATATGTTTTGGACTCCTTTCTTCTTATTGCATTTCAATTATTCAACTCTGCTATCGTTAAATTACACTACAAAGATCTATCTCTATGCTAAGCTTTCAATCTTAATTTTTGTTATAAGTTTTTAGGGCTGCCAATAAATATTTTCTTATTTCTCTCTTCAACTAATATATGTATTCATCATACATGTATGTACAAGCATATGGAGGTTTGTATTATGAGATTATTTATTTTACTTTTTTTAAGAGGCTATTATGCAACTTGTGTCCACAGCTTTTGGAGTAGATGTAGGACATTGCTTAAAGATGTGATGAAGCTTGTGGCTATTCCTTTGCTTAGTAGGGGCATAAAAAGCATTGTTGTGCATGTGATATTGATTATAAACTAATCCACCAGTTCTAGTTCAGATCCTAGTTTAGGTTTACAGGTTTGGTTTGTGTGTTTGTCTCTAATGCTTAGTTGACCTTGGCCAACCTTGGCAACTATTGGCCAACACTTGACAACATTTGGCAACTTGTGCCCAAACTCACACATTGAAACACAACCCTAACTAAACACACCCTTAGACCCTCTTGGAGTCCTTATTACATTAATGACCTAGCTAGTGTTATTATATTGTCCATTCTCTTCATGGCTTTGAGGGTTCCTCACCTAAACTCTAAGACTTGACTGATTTCAAACTATGCCCCTCTGATATAGTGCCCCCATAACAACCTGAAAAACAATTGCTGAAACATGGCTATTGTAGCTGGATAAAATGTGGATGGGGGCCAAGGAACATCCATTTGTTTTGCAGACCATTCTATGGCTCCATGGCAGCCCCTGGTAGTGCTTCTTGCAACCATCTGCCACAAGGTCTAATTAGGTCTATCGATGATTGTGTTGTTACAGCCATCTCAGGGACTTGCATCTTTCATGTTACAAAGAAAATCATTTGGTAGGTATATTCTATACATGGAATGGGGATGTGATGTAGAGGAAAGAGGATCTAACCACAAACTTGCAAATTCAAGCACAATATGGACCCAAACCCCTATGTTTCAATGGTCTTCCCAAATGCACACAATGCCACCAAAGGCTCAAACTTGGATTTACCTTCACCAAGTGTTTCCTCCACCTCTACACACCTTAAAAAAATTCAAACAACATGTTTCTAAGGTTTTCAAACCCAAAAATCTTCAGTAGATACAAAAAGACCAGTTTTGCCCTTTACTAGGCTATTCTCTTCTTTGGATCAGCAGACCCTATTTTCTTGATTTTTCTCCAAAACTTTCCAAAAAACCAAGAAAATAAATAGGATTTTTAGATACCCTTTTTGGAGTTTTATAACATATCAAAATTTTAGTATTGACTCCTTTGCAACAGGGGCTTCAAAAACACACTGTTGTCACTCTCCAAGAGGCCTAATTATGCACCCTTTATGAAGGAAGTACCTTTCAAACTAAAAATCTGACTTAACCCTTTTACACAATCTTTAGTTAGGTTCCAAAACCAATTATTTTCAAGGTTCTAAGTTCTAGTGACACGCATAGATACCCAAACTCCAAAACCCTCCTTAAAATGGCTTAAAAACTAGTGCCGGCTTGTTTAACCCTCAAAATTCAATCCCAAAACTTCTCCTTCAGCAAAAACCTTTCATTCATCATCCCCTAAGTTTTTACAGCATAAAAACCCTACCTCCTTAAGGTATATTCTCTGCTGCTACACCTATGGCAGCCCTTCAATGCACTTTTCCTCTTATTTTCACCTTTTAAATGCTTGGTGGCCACCAATTATTGAAATTAGATTGTCATTAAAGGGTTAGAATCATCTGTACATGTTAGAGAATTTCCATTCCATTAAGAAATAGAAGACATTTCATGGAATGACCATGATTAAATAAAGAAAACTATCAAAATCCCTATTTAATGGACTGCTACAGCCAGACAATGAATTAAATTGAACAATAAACTCACCAAATGGATTCAAGGCTTGCTTATTATCATCAAACGTGTGTTAGAATAGAGCATAATTCATTACTGGTGTAATGAATTTTGAATAACACAACATATTGTTTCTTTGTTCATCTAAAATACATTTCAATGTGCTACTCAACTAATAAATACAGAAGTTTTTAGAAGTATATCAATCGTATGAAGAGGACCGAACAATTAAAGTAAAAGTTATCTAGAATTTTTCCAATCATGCAAGAATCCATATGAAAAAATTTTATCATTAGATGATGCTTAGTTGTACTCAAATCAAATAATTCTTAGTTGTACTCGAATGTAGGGTGACTTCTTTCAATGCACCCAAAATAGCGTATGCAAAAAAAATGCATTTTAAATAATAAATTTGTTCATACATATCTACTTCCTAGTTAGTGATCTATCTACATTTTTTACTCATAACAGAAGTTAACCAAATAGTTTAGTAGTTAATAAAAAATTTCATCAAAGTTCAACACTACTTTCCATAATCTATGAAAATTATGTGGTGAGCATGCAAATATGCAAATTATCTAAATTGACAGAAGATCATTGAACAATGTATTCTCTAAGAAATAATGGTAGTAATATTACCGAGGAGGACATTAAGATAACTTAGTATATGACTTTTGGTCTTTTAGACTAAAGTTCTCGACGAGCCATCAAAATTCCTTCAAAGAAACTAAAAGGGAAACCAAAGGATTCAAGCATATACAGACTTTTCAAGAATATTTATAAGAATTCTGAGTGATTTTTTAAACTACAAAGCATAAATCTACTTGAACACAAACAGAAGATAGAGATCTAGTATTCTCAATATAAAGTAAACTCAAGAACTCCATTTTTCTATTTTTCAACATTTTGGAAGATCTGGAGGAGGCTGCTGGGGAGTGGAGGAGTAGTCAGGTCCATTGTGCACCAAAAAAACCATGGCTAAACCCCATCCAATGTGTGCGTCCAAATGACAATGAAACAACCATGCACTTGCCACACCACAACCCATTGTTCTTATACACAAATTTGAATGCCACTTCAATTACTGGCTTTGCATAGAATGGTGAAAACTTGTGTTTGAGATGTACTTGACAACACATTATCTTACTTAAAATCATCGATCCGTACCTATGGGTATGCAGATATATCTTCATCATGTCCAGTTTGATAAATTATCCACCATCACATTGCCTAATCAGTAAACATGGGAGATTTTAAAATCCTTTAGAGAATTAAAAATTTCACAAGTTGGTAAAATATATTTATTAATGTTCTATGCTAGGCCTTTCTTTAGAAAATTCCTTTTTATGCTCTAAGCATCTAGATTAAATTCATATCTTTTCCATAAGAAAACTCATAAAAATCTAGAGTAATATTTCATATCATACTGTTTAAATCCTTCATTCTAGTTTTATATTTTGGTTACTACACTCTTGATTCTGAGAGCATAGTTTCAAACCCCAAATAGATAGAATGCAATAGGTTGACATGACTGGGTCTTTTAGGATGAACATTATAATGTTCAATCTTGGATGAATTTTTCATATATGGACTATGTTGAAGTGTGTTGCTAAGGTATGATTGACTGGGAGGCATTTATAGACTTGAGGTGGCTATAAGAGGATGCCTCCTCTGCATTATATTGTGCCAAAGGTAGCCATTATGACCTTCTCATGACTGAACCTCACAAGTCGTAGAGGGTATGGTAAATGGTGATCTACAATATGCTAATATTTGTTTAGAGTTGTTGAAACTTGACTGGGCCTTCTTCCTTTACATCAATTATAGAGTTTTCTAGGGTGTTTGTGTGGCTGATGGTCTCTCTATAAATCTTCAGTTCCATTTCAGAGCAATTGAAGACCTTTCTATAAGGCAGTTGTGTTTCCCATTTTTCTTATGTTCTTTCTATTACTACCTCTTGCATGAGCAAAGGCATAGAATGTATTGAAACTCAGATACAAAAAAGCTTTTGATCACTTTGGAATGGCATTTTGTGATATTACAATTCCGATTCCCAATAAGTAATCATGTGTAGAAAGAATTTATTTGGATAAAATTGAGTGTTTCCCGCTATGTTACAGTTGATTTTCTAACTCAGATCCCAAATTTGTTATAGCACCTAGACAGCAATAAGTGCCATTTAAAAAAGTAGTCTTGGAAAACCATAGCTTGGTTTATTATACACATGACATATAATATAGTCTAGAAATATCGTGTCCCAAGAATTTACTATGCTTTTTGTTCGAAAATAGTAAAAAAAATTATATGAATTTTGGGTCATCCGATCCTTTTCAATGAAGGGGTTGCTTTTGGGTTAATTTAGATTGTGTGCTACATTCAAGATCTCCTATCCAAGATTGGTTAAAAAGTAGAGGTATGATTTCTTACCATTGCATTCATGGTAGGTGCAAGGGCATGCCAATCTTATAGGTTAAGCAGTAGATCAGATAAAATTAGGAAACATAACAGTGGTAAAATTAAGAAATGTATTCAAACTGAATTCTTTATTATTCATCTAAAATTAGTACATCATAGATTTTTTCAAGGGTACAGTAAGCTATTAAAATTATAGAATTTAATTTGCATTTGATTATCTAGTTTGAAGTTTGAACTCACCTATTGATAGCACTATTACTAACACATTTTCAATTGTTTACTGCACACAAGCACATGTGGATATTAGATGTACACTTACAGTTATCCAACACCACCTTTATATTAAAAAAAATAAAAATCTACTAAATAGTGGCAAATGAATGTGTTTCAATCACATTTCCTTCTACAACATAAAAAATGAAGGCATGTGGAGGAATTTCTTTTACAAACTTTTCAAATATGTTTTGATGGTTCCAAGGAATCTAACGATCATCAAATTAGTTGGATGGTTTACTCTTCTTCATCATACCTTACTGATGCAACCAACAAACAAGAAAAACTCCGTCTTTATTTTCTTTCAAATAAAATAAAACCTCTTCCTGCCAAAAAAAATTTTAAAAAAAAATCAAATTCCAATATTTTGACACTAAACAAATTAAGTTTTTTTCTCATTGCTATGGGGAGGCCAATAAAGTTTCTGATTGGCTTGCCAATTTAGGGGTGAATTTCAGTATGGACTCTTGTGTCTGGGATAATGAGGATATCAGATTGACTTGTCAAGATCAGTTGCTCTCTGATTCACTATGCCAAGGGGGCATGAAATAGACTACAAGCAAGTTCCCTCAAGGCTCTTACCTTCATATACTAGTTGATGATATACTGAAACCATTTTTTTCTCTTTCCTTTGAATGTCATGGTCGACTAGCTAATATATGGCATTATATTATGATTGTTAACAAGTGATGTCTCTTTGTAGTTTTATATGCTTTTTTTGACTCATGAGATCATTAGCAATGTTTATGTGCTTTCATGGGTTCTACTAGTTTGCCTTTTGTGACAGCTATAGTTTTAATGTGTTTGGTGCAGGCATTTATTTTGACATTTTTGGCTAAGTGGGGAAATCATAGCCAAATAGCCACAATTGCAGTAAGTTGTCCCTTGGATTTACTCTTATCATTATGTTTTTTGATGATCTAGATAAACAATCTTTAGAATTATGGGCTAAATATGAGAGCCTTGGGACCAAATTTCTAATCAGCCATCTCTTTCAAGAACTACTTGGGTGTCACCAAATGCACAAGGCCTAGACAAAACTAGAACAATCAAGGAGAACAAAATTATGGCTTGTAGAAAAGTTCAAAATTTTTTCAATGCCTCTATAATTAATGTCAAATTCTCCTAGACATTTGTTCCCAGGATGTCCTAGGATGAAGCAGCTAAAGGAGAACCTAGGTATGTATCTCAAGACAATGTAGGATTATTTGTTTGTGGTAGTAGTTAGATTTTAGCAAAATTTGAATTACATCTCCTTGCAAGAAAGATTATCAAGCAACAAAGATGTTGAGTGATGTTCTTTGCTAATGCATAGGGTCTACTTTGGGCTTTCAGAGTCTTTTGTTTGAAGTAGAGACATCAAATTTGTTGGGAAATTTTGGTCGACAAGGATACAAGGCTTAAGAAGAGTGTTTCCTGTCACACATAGATAAATGACCATGCACAGGTGATAAACATGAACTTAGTGCAACTCATAAGAGGACATAAGAATTAGCATCCTCAATCTTAGAGTGTGTCACTACCCTAAATTTAACATTTCTATTATAAAGCAAGTCATTCTCAACAAATTAGTCACCTTTTGAAGCATATCTGGGTCATTTTCCTTCAACTCCACTTGACATAGCTTTGGAATAATAGGAAGAGAATGTACGAGAAGATTTCTAAGGAGTTAGACATTAAAATTTGTTGAGAGGTCTAAACAAATTTAACTCCAAGTAAACTACCAACTGCAAAAAACTCAAAATATGTACTACCAAAGAAATGATCAGCATACTAATTCTTTTGATATGACAAAATTTCAATAATGTGAGGCTAAATTAGTCCCTATCAGACTGATTGAAGTTATAATGAAAGTTCTTTTGGTTCAGTTCTATGTATTTTTTGCAGAGAAGCTTTCCTATTTGGATTCTTTTGTCAAATTTGATTTTGACTAAATTTTTTGTTATTTTATATATTGTATTTGCCAACAAAGTATGTCTTTATCCTCCTTTGAACATTTGGATTAAATTATTCACTAATACTGTATGATTTATTAATGTTGTGAAATAGTTTATATGTTAGTGCCTTTTTAAGGTTATTATATCTACTTCAATCTCAAGCTACCATGAAGATGCCAGTAAATTGTTTCAGTTGTTACTGCTTGGCAGTAATAGGTAACAAATGCTGAATTATGTTGTAGGTGTATACACTAATCTAATGTGCTAGAAATACTAATTCAATGAAAGCATTTACACATTAAACTAACATAACATATAAGAGAGACAAAGAGAAGACAAACTCAAATGAGAATGTGAGCCATGGATAAGCTCTCTCAATGAGATTGTTCTCTTGTTTTTGAAATGTGTCTATGTGTAGATTGGGGATGTATGCTCAAATGCTCAAATGGCTTCAATGGAGATGGGTAAATGGAAAATTGGTAGCTTTGTGAGCTCTCAATTTGGCATTATAAGGGTATGAGTATGGATTTTGGCTCTCAAAAGGGCATGATAACTTTAGGTCAAAGATTATTGTTGAAATGGCTTGGGAGGGGATTCAATTTATAGGCTAAGGGCTTGAGGGATAGAGGGCTAAGATGCAAGGGGAGATGAAGGCTTAAGGAGGGCTAGGATGCACTCAAAGGAGAGCACATGGATTGTGCTTGTTTAGCACCAATGGGAAGGTGACACTTGTCACAAGGAGGATGAGTGTGAGAGGGTAGGGTAAAGGGTTGGTTAAAGGCATGATGAGTGGGGTTGGGTATGTAAGAGAGATGTAAGAGGAATGAGTGTGGAAGATGGATGTAAGATTCATGAGTGGGCTTGTAAGAGTCTTTTATGGTTTGTAAGAGCACTCATGACTTGGTGGTTGGAATTTTTTGAGGGGAGACTTTGGTTTGATTTAGGAAAGTCTTAAAATTGTTTAGGGAATGTGACAACATTAGGGGGTGGATTAGGCTTGGGTTTAGGATTAGATTAGGGATGTTAAAGATGTGAAAGTGGATGGCATTAATGAGGTTGGGTGAGTTAGTGGCTAAGCGAGGTTAGTATGGGTGGATGGGGTGGATTAGGCTAAATGGAGGATTAGGGATAAGTTAGGGGTTTTTGGATTTGAGGATTTTATTTATCAAATAGATTTATTTAATAAATGGGGATTTTTGGAATTAGATAGAAGAATAGGATTTAATTGATAAATAATAGGTTATTTGATTTATCAATTAGGGCTATAGATGATTAATTAACTTAATCAGCTAGGGGATGGCAAATAATTTATTAAATAAGAATTTAATAAATGATGCCTTTAGAGATGGCTAAATTAGATTACCAAAGCGGTGTAATCAAATTTAGGTGTCTACATTTTTCCCCTCTTTGACATAGTTTTGAGACAACACTATTTCAAAGAAGTTCGAGTGAAGACGACATGAGGAAGATGTTTTAGCAACAAGGTTGCCCCAGTCTTAGATAAGAAGAGGAGAGACTAGACTTAGATGATGCCCCCTCAAGAAGGTGGCGGGGAGAGAAATGAGGCTCGATGACTTTTTGAAAAGTACAAGAAATTGAGATGAGCTAAGACATAGATTGGCAAAGAGAAGGGGCTAAATTAGCTCAAACTCTCACTACAAGAGAATGATAAAGGGAAATTAGAGGCACAATAGTAAAGCAAGCTTAAGACTTTCTAGGATTGGGGGGGGGGGGGGGGGAGGATGGAGGAGTTGAGCGCTATAAAAGGAATCTAGGATAGGGAGATGGATGATGGGATGATAAAGCTGATGCAACAGGATTTCAAAGAGTCAGATTGGCGGAAGATGGGTTTCAGAGATCTGTAGGACCAGGATTGTGGATCTCGAAAAATGAGGCTTGGTGGATTGATTTGATTGGTGGATCCCTAAGACTAAGATTGTGGATCCCTAAAGCTAAGTGTGAGGAGTGATTCAAAGAGATACTGATGCATAAGCTGGGGTAGGAGTGACAGATGTAGGATATGGATGGGGGATAATGGAGATGAAGGGATTCCATTGAAGCTTTTTGAGCGAGGGGATACTTCAAAGAGAAGTGCCAACATGTAGTTGAGCACTAGATTTTCTATAGGACTATTGGTTAATTGTCAAGGTTACCAAGAACATCAAGGCCTTTTCACCAACCATCCAAAGGATTGAAAAACTAACTCAAAAAAAACACGCAAGGATTTCTCCAGTATCACACATGAATCCTAGAGGAAGCAGCGTGGAAATGACACCAGGTAACCCACAAGCAAAAAAAGAAAACAAGCAAAAGACATGATCAAGACCTTACGCTCTGATTGCCCCATTCGCAACATACCATGATATGGAAGATCGTAGTAACCTTGAGGAGGGAACAAGGAGATTGCTTGGAAAAGATATTTTCAAGACCCAAAAGGGAAGATCCCAAATCAAAAGAAAGAGAAAATCTAGAAGAGAACTGTTTGCCAACAAGATTGGTAGGATGAGGTACTAATAGACCTAGATTAGACATGAGGAAAGCTGTATCTTGCAAGGATCTATCGGAGAGCACCTAAGTTGGTGGATTTGGATGAGTGATGTGTCTAGCAAGCTGAACTAAGAAGGATAACACTTTGGTGATAGGAAATCTAGCTAAAGGGTGCATTGGAATAGCTAACCAAGATGTGTGATGTGTGCAAGATGCTAATCAAGGACGAACTGACATGAATGCTGGATAGATACAATGGTACTAAGCTAAAGAGGATGTACAAGCTAACGGGCCAAGATATGTTACAAATGTACAAGTTTGTTCATGTTTTGGGTTTTTTGTGAGATGGAAATGTTTGTGAAGGATGAGATGTCTATAATAAGTGATAGGTGGATAGGTAGATGGTTTGCAAAAAGCTTTAGTGAAAATGGAATTTTTGTGTGTGCACGTGATAGTATACAAGCTAAGATACAAGCTTATTTACAAGCTGGAATATGGTACAAGCTTTGGACAAGATTCGAACATATACAAGCTATGATACAAGGGATTTACAAGGTATACTACAAGATTTGGTACAAGATTTTACAAGTTGAGGTACAAGATTTTACAAGCTGTACAAGAGGTATTTATAAGCTCCATCAGATTTTGGATATTTGGTTGGAACACCAAGGGAACAAGCAAGTGTTTTATGGCGATGGTGGGTGGATGGATGAGGGATAGGATAGTGATAGATAATGGATTAGTCTTAGTACACAAGGTGCTTGAATTACCAAGTTTTTACCAAAGTACCTATCCAAGGCACCTGAATTGTAGAGTTTTCACCATTGGACGCTTATTTCTCTTTACTATTTTTTTTTGTATTTTTCAAAAGCTGGGTATACCAAGGATCTTCAAGCATAGAACTTCTTGAGATGAATGATGTTAGTAGGATCATTCAAGAGTTCTCCTTCTGGTGTAGATAACTGATAGGCTCTGGAGCCAAAGGATGCAGTGACAACATAACGACCGAGCCATGTAGGTTCAAACTTGCCTTTCTTTTCTCGATCTGCTTGGACTTTTATGTTTTCTTTGACGACCATGTCACCTAGCTGAAAGTTTCATGGGAGAACCTTCTTGTTGAAATTCCTTTTGAGATGAGTTTTATAGAATGTGAGATGGTATAGGCTTATTGTCTCTTCTCATCTAAGAGATCTAGCTAGGTGAGCCGAGCTACTCTATATTCTTCATTTGATATTTTCCTTCGCAAAGATATGTGTAGTGAGGGAAGTTCAACTTCTATAGGTAATACCACTTCGACACCATAGACTAGGGAGTATGGAGTTGTTCCTGTGGATGTACAGAAGGAGGTTCGATAGGCCCATAGAGCCAGATTTATTTGTAGGTGCCAATCGCGGCCGGAATCATTGACAACTTTCTTTAGGATTTTGAGGAGGGTTTTGTTAGTTGCCTCTGCTTGGTCATTACCTTGTGGGAAATATGGGCTAGAAAAGTGGTGATGGATGTGAAGGGAAGTGCATAATTCTTCCATGTTGAGATTTTTAAAGTTACCTCCATGGTCAGTGAAGATGGTGGATGGGATGCCGAAGCAGCAAATAATGTGGTACAAGATGAACTTGGAGACCTAAACTCCTATAGCTGAGACTAGGGGGACTACTTCCACCCATTTAGTGAAATAGTCTGTAGCTGTTATTATCCATTTATGTCTATTAGATGAGAGAGGTGTGATAGTTCCAACTAGATCAAGGCCCCAACAAGCGAAAGGCCAAGTTGGTGCAATAGGCTGTAGATCCTGTGCTAGAGTATCTCACAAGATTTGCATGCTGCTGACATGGGAGAAACTTTTTGACAAAGTCACAGGAGTCTTCTTGAATGGTAGGCCAATAGTAACCTACTCTAAGGATTTGTTGTGCTAGGACAATACCACTCATGTGGGCACTGCAAAGTTTAGAGTGTACTTCTTTTAACGCCATTGCGACTTCATTTTCATCTAAACATTGAGAGAGAGAGTATCATGATAACCCCGACAATATAGGGTATTGGCTATGATAACATAGCGAGATGATTTTCGGATGTGGTTCTGGCATTGCATACATGTGAGGTGAGGGGATATAATACCATCCTTAAGGTAAGCATGAATTTCATGGTACCAAGGGTATTGGGGACCAACCAAGATACAAACACGGTTTGAATCCTCATTCACATAGGCAGGTGTAAGGAGCTGCTCAACTAAAAACTCATACTGCATAGCTTCTTGGGGAATTTCCAAGAGCAGGCTGATAGTGGCCATGGCATCTGCTACCTTGTTCTGCATTCGAGGCACTTGTGTAAACTGAAGCTTTGTAAAATGCTGGGTCAGCTGATCAACTAGCTCTTTGTAGGGTAATAGCTTTTTGTCTTTGGTTTGATATTCATTTAGGACTTGCTTGATGATGAGCTAAGAATCACCAAAGATTTGTAACTCAGTGATATTCCATTCTATAGCTATCTTTAATCCTGCTACAAGAGCTTCATCTTCTGCTATATTGTTGGTGCTAGGGAATTTTAGCTTGAATGCTTTTGGAATGTAATCTCCTTGAGGTGTAACCAACAATATTCCTGCCCCTGATCCATGAGAGGTGTATGAGCCATCAAAATAAAGTTTCCATGGGGGCTGTTCTTCAATTAGGAAGATATGCTCATCTAAAAATTTGGTGAGCTAAGGATATGCATCTACTAGTGGTGCATCAACTAGGTGATCTGCTATAGCTTGCCCTTTGATTTCCTTTTTGTCCACATACTGGATGTCAAACTCACTTAGTAGAATAACCCATTTTGCTAGCCAACTTGTGAGTGCTATTCTAGAGAGCATATACTTGAGAGGATCAATTTTGGAGACTAGTTGGATGGTATGACTTAGCATGTAGTGGCAAAGCTTTTGAGTTGAGAAAACAACTGCCAAACAAGCTTTTTCCATAGGAGTATAATTGAGTTCATAACCAACTAGGGTTATACTGATATAATAGATGGCTCTTTCTTTGCCATAGTCATCAAGCTGTGCTAGAAGTGCCCCTAGAGCAGTAGGTGTTGCTAATATGTACAAAGTCAAGGGATGACCAAGAACTAGTGGAACCAAGATAGGGGGATTGGCTAGATACTGCTTGAGCTGATCAAAGCTGCACTGACATAAAGGATCCCACTTGAAGTTCTCATCCTTCTTTAGTAAATGTGAAAATGGTGTACACTTATCTCTAAGCTAGGAGATGAAGCGCCAGATGGATTGAAGCTTTCCTTGAAGAGAGCGAAGCTGTCACAGTGTCTAGGGAGGAGGCATGTCTAAAATAGCCTTGACCTTCTTGGGGTCGATCTCTTTACCTCATTTAGAAACTATGAAGCCTAGAAGCTTGCCAGATGTGACCCCAAAGACACACTTCTTGGGATTTAGCATGAGATGATATTGGGCTAACCTATCAAAGACTTTCTCTAGGTCGGCGAGATGATCCATGAAGGTGTGAGATTTGACTAGGATATCATCCACATAATCTTCCAAAATGCTATAAATAAGATCATGGAAAATGGCTGTCATAGATCTCTGATAGGTAGCCCCAGCATTCTTTAGGCCAAAAGGCATCATGGTGTAGCAAAAGGTTCCCCAAGGGGTAGTGAATGCTATCTTATGCTGATCCTCTTCTGCAATCTTGATCTGATTATACCTAGAAAATCCATCCATAAGGGACAAAATTTAATGTCCAGCTATAAGATCTACAATCATATCTATGTTGGGCAAGGGAAAAACATCCTTTGGACAAGCTTTGTTTAGATCTCTAAAATTAGTGGATATTCTAATGTCACCGAAAGGCTTAGGGACAAGGACCATGTTGGAGATCCACTCTGAGTAGTCGATAGGTCGGATAACCTTAGCAGCTAACATTCTTTCTAATTCAGCTTTGATCAGTAATGCCACCTTGGGGTGCATTTTTCTAAGCTTTTGTCTGACGGGCTTGATCTTTGGATCAACTAAAAGATAGTGAACTATAAGATTTGGATCCAACCCTGGCATGTCCTAATATGACCATGCAAATTTTCCAATGTTCTCTCTTAAGACCTCAAAGAGGAGATCATCTTGGTCTTGTGATAGGGATGTAGCAATGTGAACAAGTCTAGGGATCTCAGAAGAACTAATGTTGACTTCTCTAGTATCCTCTATTAGAATAGATGACACCTCTGGTTGATTATCGTGAGGAGGCAATACTAAATCCTCATGTTCTGCTTGTGGCTCTAGATTTCCTTGCTAAGGGGTTCTCTTCACTGCCTTAGCTAGTCCTAGATTCACCTTAGTTCCAGTTTTGGGTCTATCGAAACTAGGTTGGGGATTTTCTCCAAAATACCCCTTGGGATCTAGCTTATAGATATAGGCAGAATCTAGCTTTATCTGCTTGTGAGGTGTTTCATCTCTCATGAATCTTAGAAGCACTTCCTCTAATGCAAACTCATCAATGTGTATGATGCTTGGTTGGTCCCAATCTATGAGTTGTGGATGAGCAAGTGGTAGGTCAATGAGATGGATGGATAGTTCTCAGAGAATAGAGTCTCCTAGGAAGATTTGGTCTGGGATATCGTCATAGGCTCTCTTTTCAACTTCATCAGGAATGTATTTGATTTTGACAAGGTCACGGTGGATGTTCAAAAAAGCATGACCATTCTCATTGGTGCTCCCAGTTGTGGGTATGCCAAAGCCAAGACTTGACTTCATTTCCCACTTATGTGCTTCGATGGGACATTGCATGCCCCTTTCTTTTGGTCCTAGTCCACCACCTTGATAGTTCCATTTTTCAATGATGAGATTATGTTCTTGGGGATACTTCTGGTTGAAGTGGTCAAGGCATTCTTGATTTTTTGGAGGTGCATCCTTATGTAACCAATTGTTGATATCTAGAGTGAGCTCTTCATAAAGAGGGGTTTTTGAGGATACAAAGGTGGTTGGGCCAAACTGTTTGTATCAAGGAGATGGAATCTCCTTAGCTTTGTGATATGTCAGTCATCCATGGGCATGTGGATCAAGTGGGAGTACCTCGATAGCAAATGCATCTGATAGAATATACTCTCCATAGCCTTTGTTATTGATCTTTACGGTACATAGGGTGGAGACGAGGATGGTTTCTGGGTCATTATAAGTGTGGAATGAGCTGGCGATGGCTGTGCCAATATCAATTCCAGGGCATTGATTTGTATATGAGGCTTCAACTGCATTGTAGTAAGTAAATGGTTCTAGATCGGCATGGATGGTCACCTCAGTGCCCTGATGCAGAAATTTGATGCACTGATGGTATGTGGATGGAACGGCTTTCATGGCATGAATCCATGGGTGGCCAAGGAGGATGTTAAATGGTAGGTTTAGATCAATAACATGGCAAACCATCTCTTGGATGACCGGCCCAACCTTGATTGGCAGCAAAATAGTTCCTTTTGTGGTTCTTTCCAAGTTGTCATAAGCTTTGATGGTGATAACCTCACTGATCATAACTACCTCAGTATACCCAGCTTTTTTTATGAATTTTAGGGTGCAAATGTTCAAGGTTGATCCATTATCTATCATTACTCTTTTCATATAAAAATTGGATACCTTGATGGCTATGCAAAGCGGAAGGGTGTGATTTGGCTCGACCACGGGTATGTCGGTGGGTTTGAATGATAGGGTACATGAGGAGGATAGGTATCCAACAAGATTACAAAAATCAGTAGCATTGATATTAGAAGGGACATAGGATTCTATGAGAGCACTATCAAGGATGTCTTTGTACATAGGACTAGTGCAGAGAAGGTCTAAAATGGAGATTTGGGCTAGCATGTTCCCAAGGTGTTCCAAGATATTGTACCAACTTTTTGGTGGAGCTAATGGTGCTGATGAAACTAGTGGGCCTATGATGTTAAATTGCGCTCTTCTAGTGGTAACTACACACTCATTGTCTAGTCCTCAAATTTTGATAACATTGATAGAAGGCTCTTTCTCGGATATACAACCTATAAGGCTACCATAGTCTATATAGGATGAAGTGTGGTCATTGTTTTTCCCATGCTGTTGGTTTGGCTGGTGGTTGTTGGTGTTGTTTTTGATAGGTGCTTTTCCAGGATTTTGGTTGTTGTGTGGAGGAAAAGCATTTTGATAAATTTGTAAGCCTACATTGGGAGAGGTTTGGGCACCAAAGGTGATTTCTTTTTGATCAATGAGGTCCTGCACATAATCCTTCAGTTTCATGCATCTGAGGGTGGTGTGACTGTTTACCCTATGGAACTTGCAATACTCATTATCTTTGTACCATGCAGCTTTGGATTGGCTTGGATCAATTTGCTAGGTAGAAGGAAATTTGATGAGGTTTTCTTTAGCCAATTTCTCAAAAATAACATCCAATGGCTCACCAAGGGGTGTATAGTTTCTAGGTGCGGGTTGGAATTTGGGTTTTTGCCCTGCAGCTACATTGATGGCATTAGCTTGATTGTTAGACCCTTGAAAGTTGGGTCTTGTATTGTGGTTTTGATAGCTTTGGTTATTCTGCTGTTGGTAATTGATAGCTTGTTGGTTGTTTGGTTGATATGGTAGGTTAGACTAGTTTTGAGAAGGACCAACAATATTCACATGTTTGGTGTCAGTAACCCCATCTGTTGCAACGTGCTTGCTTTTGTTCCAATAGCTAGACTTGTCATTGGAATGTGATTGATTTTGGTTGGTTTCCTTGTAAATCTTGACCACACCATCTTTAATGACTCCTTTTTCAAGGATCATTCCTTTCTCTTTGATATCTTTATAGGTCTGTAAATAGTTCATGGTCATGTGGTGAGACAAACTGGGATGGGCATTATCAATAAATATTTCCACCACATGGCATTCTGGCAAGGTGCAGGATATGCGAGTGGTAAGGGTTTGCCATCTTTGTAGGTATTCAGTAAGGCTTTCTCCACCTTTTTTCTTGGTGTGGACAAGATCAACTATTGATAGCTTTGTTTCAACAAGATGGGCATATTGGGCTATGAATGCCTCAGATAATTCAGCAAAGTTTTTAATTGTGCCATAGGGGATTCTGTAAAACCATTCAAGAGCTGGTCCATCCAAGCTTTTGAGAAAAAGGCGCAAGAGGAAGACATCATTATATGCCACGTCCTGGCAGTGCATGTAAAATTCTTTGATATGTGTTACAGGGTCTCCTTTCCCTTTGAATTTGTCAAATTTGGGTACCTCAAAGTGTTTGGGAAATAGTGTCATGGTAATGGCTCTATCAAATGGGTAAGGACACACATTCTCAAACTTGAATGTCTTTGGATCATTCCCTTCTTGGATGGCTTTCAGAGCTATCTTCATTTGCTCCCATTCTGAATTGATAGGTGATGGCTGGGGTGCTCCCAATGTAGGAGTGCCTTGAGGTAGGTATGTGCTAGATGGGGCCACTGAATATGGATGGCTGTGAGGGATTTGTTGATAAGGATTGTACATTGTTTGGGCAACTGCATGATGGATGATGGGTTGCTGAGGTGGGGGTGGCACATATTGCTACATGTGCTGTGAGGCTTGCTGTTGATATGGGATTTGAGATTGGGATTGAGGAATATAAGCTAGCTGTGGGATAAATGAATGGCTTTGTGGAGGTAAGGTATAAGATGGTTGTGAAGCTTGGGGAAAGGATCGGGGGGCTTGTGGGATTTGACCAAGGTATGTGGGTTGTGCCCCCATTTGGGATGGCATCTGTAAATAATTGGTGGTTGGCTAGGGTGGTGGGTTACCTCCTAGAAGTGGCATTGAAAAGTAGTTGGTAATAGGAGGTAATGGATTAGTTGGTGGTGGATGTGGTGAGAATTGAAAGCTTGGGAATGGAACTGATGGGGTTTGATAGCTTGGTGGCTAGATTTGGAAGCTTGGTAGAGTGGTGGCGGGAGCTGGGGTCAGTTGGGAGCTTGGCAAAAAATTGGCAGTAGCTTGTGGGATTTGATAGCTTTGTGGAGTAAAGGTAGTAGCTTGTGGATTTGTGACTGATGGTATTGAGCTCCCAAGACCTAATGGAAATGATGGGATTGTGCTTTGGGCTACGGTGAACAAGCTAGGGGTGATGAAAGGTTGATTACTGATGATCCTTTAGGATAGACTGATGATCCTTTAGGAAGAATACGAGATTGACCACTTGTGGATCCTGACCTTTAGCTCAAGGTGATAAGGGATAACAAGTGACAAAGCTAGATTACCCTAGACAAAGCTCTGTCAAAGGGATAACCTTGGTGAGATTGGTGGATTTGGAAGATTTTAGGAATGGCAAACTTTTGGCAAGGTGACAACAATTTTGAAAGCTTAGATGTGAAGATTTTGGATTGCTGGCTAGATGGTTTGGTTCTAAATGAGATGGATGAGCTAATAATTCTTAAGGGGATAACCTAAGATGGCTGGCTTTTCTACAAAGATGACTCTAAAGTGAACCTTATCCAAAAAGATGTAGAGAGACAAGGGTGTCTAATCATAGAAATCATGCCTAGTTGGTAAGGCATAAGCAGTATTAACTCCTGGATGTTGGCTAAATTTGATGGTGCGCTCTAACCAAGCCTCTTGAAGTGCTTCGTCAACAACTTTGTCCTCTACTTTGTGGAGTTTGGCAACTTGGGGCTTGGTGTTATTTCTTTTCTCTTGGCTAAAAGTTCTTGGTATGCCAGAGATGGCTTGAGTTTGACTTTGTGAAACTTCTGTTTGGGTTTGGGTTGTTCCGACATAAATTCTTGAATTTGCTTGGCTTTGGAAGATTTTGGTTGTTTTTCTTCAACTTGTTCAACTTCTAAAAAGGCAGTGACTATGCTAAGTGTGCCCTAAGCTAGGATCGACCAAGTTTGGCAAACATTTATTCAACAAGTAAAATAAAATCAAGCAATAGATAGGAACACCCAAATAGAAGTTTGTGGTTCTCAGAATGTGATACTTGCACCAAGGAGTGTGTATGTTCTACAAATGTTTCGATCAGTCACTTCAAACACATAACACCCTAAATGGTTTTTTGTAAGGCTGACAGTTGGTTTAGCTAGGGAGTCCTCGATATATGCAAGGTACGTGAGGCCCAAATGCATAGATGAGACCAAAAAGATGTCACACAGCCAAGAGGAGCGGTAACCCACTTCTCCTCTTTCACTGCTCAAGGCTATAAAGTTCCTTGAGGCTTAACATGAGTGACAAAATCTTGATCCTAAGAGAGGTGTCTTTTGATTCACCTCCCGATTCTTATACTCCATCGAAACGCTGGAGTTGAGGTCGTGCAAGAGGTGATGAAATTCCCAAGTAGGCCTCTTAAAAAGAAACAAGGTTTTGGATCCTAATCTTATGCACCCAAGATGGCCTCGAAAGACAACAAGGGGAGAGAAGACTTGGATGACCTTGGGCTAAAAAAAAAGCTTTTTCTTTTACCAACTGACTCTTATGTGTGCTAATATAGACTTTGCAAGCACTCATGTTTAAGAGACAATGTTCAATTCCAACTTGAAGCGCCAAAAAAAATAAATCGTTCGAAAAATGCAAACAAGAAAAAGAGTTAGGGTCAACAAAAGCAAACTCGCGCGCCCGGAGGCCCTCCACGTCAAGTATTGATCAATTTTCTTTAAGGCATTCAAGATTGAGTGTGAGTTTGTTTTAAGATCAAAACAAAAGTGTGTGAGATTCGATTTCAAGTGTGCGCCCGGAGGCTCTCCACATCAATTGTTGTTCAATTTTAGTGCCCAAACTTGAAGTGTGATCGATTTAATCTAGAGTTTTTGTCATTTAAGAATTTTGATAAAGTTAAAGCTGTAGACACCTAAAAACCTTTAGAAAATAAAGTATTTTTATTTTCTGAAAAAGTCCTGATGACATCATCATTTATTAATTAATTAATTATTTAATTAATTAATTAATTTTTATGCCATTAAATCCCTTTATCTTAATTAAAAATATTTAATTAAGGAATCCCTCCCAAAAATGTTTAAATCTTATTTAAACATTATTTCCTTATTTATTAATTATTTAATTAATAAATTGACCAAAAATCCTAAAATAAATAAAAAATTTATTTTTTGCCCAAAAATTGGCCAATTTCCTTATGACCAATAACCTCTTCCAAAATCTTCTAATCCTTCTTTAATTTCGATTAAAGGCTAATCTCATCATTTCCTACCCCTAACCCCAACTCAAAATATTTAATTAAAATTAAATATTAATCCTCATGTTTATTAAAAAAGTTTTAATAAATATCTCCTCAACCCAAACCCTTGAAATAAATAAAACTTTATTTATTTCCTAAAAATCTAATGTATCCTCACCCTAAGAAGTTCTAGACTCTTCTAGAAAGTCTTCATCCTCATCCTAGGAAATTCTAGACTATTCTAGAAAGTCTTTATCCTCATCCAAAATCTAGACTCTTCTAGAAGATGTCTTTAAACCTAATCCTAATCCCCTCCTAACCTTGTCACATTCCCTAAACATGGGTTAAAACTTACTAACCCAAGCCAAAGTTAACAAATATCTCTTCCTTCACCCACCCTCATTAAATGCCATCCACTTGCCTATCCTTAAGCTAATCCTAAACCATCCTAATCCATCCTCTAATCATTTTCACAAGCCTAAGCAAGCTTAAAACCCTCCTAATCAAGTCCAAGTCGAATTTGCTCTCATCACCCTCAAAATATCTCAACCATAAAACTTTATGAAGTCCACTAGGTCATAAATGACTCTTACAAGCCCTTTTATTGCTCTTACAAGTCATTATGAGGGTCTTTATGAAGATTTTATCCCTTGAGCCTCCTTTGTTGACTCATCCTTCCCCTTTCCTCCATCCTCTCACCATGTGACATGTGTCACTCCTTGATTGGCTATAAGGAAGCACAATCCATGTGCTCTCTTCTCATGCAATCTGAGCCCTCCATGAGCTTTTTCTCATCCTTGCATCTTAGCCCTCAATCCCTCAAGCCTCTTGCCTATAAATTGGATCCTTCCCCTTTGCAAAATAACACAATCCATGAAGTAAAGTTATAATGCTATTTTGAGAGCCAAATCCATACTAAAGCCATCTATCCACACCAAAAATTCACAATCATCCATTGAAGCCTTTGGAAGCATATTGAGCATACATCCTATCCATTTAGATAAAGCTACTCAACAAGAGAGCTTCTTATTGAGAGAGTCCATTAATGGCTCATATTCTCAATTGAGAGCTCATCTTAGTCTATCTTGAAGTTTATGAATTTTGTTTAGTTTGTAGAAGCTTTATTTAAATTTGGTTTCTATTAGCATACTAACATTGCTCATATACATTTTGGCACGCCCGGTGGGACCCCGCATGGGTCATCTTCAATAGCTTTTTTAGTCAAGTTTTGTATGTCATTTGTTGATTTTGGCTAATTTTACTTGTTTTGTGATTGGTAGGATTGTATAAATTGGTTTTGTAGGTCCACATGAGCATGAAGAAGACAAAGGAACTCATAATCTATCTCATAGTGTTTGCAAATTTTTCAAGCTTATAGGTGGACAAAGAACTTGAAATTCTTCTTCCTCTTCTTGTCTATATTCTTCTTATTCCATCTACTTCTTCTTCTTCTTCTTGTGGGAGATCTTGGCCATTTTTTTTAAGGAAGCAAAATCATACACACTTCTTTTTAGTGCTTAAAATGAACCCCCAAATCATACTTAAATCCATTGAAAAATTTAAAAATTTGCAAAAAAGAAAAAATCTTTTAACAAGTGAAACTAAACCAATCTAATCATTTGCATCCTTGCAACATCAAGGTTTTAGATGCATTCATGCAAAATTAGGAACACTTCATTTTTGGGAATTTAAAAAGAACTTCAAGTTTTCATTTCAAAAGGTTCAAAATCAACACTAAGTGCACACTAAAGTTCTTTTAAAAAATCTCATGAAAACTAAGAGTCCTAAATGGTTGCCAAAAATTGTCCTAAAAGCTTTGTTATTTGTTCCAAACAAATGTCTTATTGAAAAATCTTGAATGTTTCTTAGGTTTTTCATGCATCAAAACAATCTAGAAATATCATTTTTGGGCTTAAAACATGCAAACTAGAACACAAAATCTTGAATGAAAAGCAAAGTCCAAAGAGTCATTTTCACTTTTGAGTCCAAAAACAATCTTGAATGATCTAAGGTTAAAACAAAGCACTTCAAAGTTCTTAAAATAACACACAAAATCTCAAATGCTCAAAGGAAAAAAACTTGAATGTTTAATCACTTGTCTTTGAATGCATGTTGCTAAAATCACTCTTGAATGCCATGAATTAAAATCAAATTTTCCTTGAATGCATGATTAAAACAACAAATCTCAATCTTGAATTCCTAACAATCAATGAACATTGCATGGTTTGGATGCATTTTCAATGACGCTCGCATTTCTTATGTTGACGATCTCTCGACTTTCATTATGTTGACGACGCTGTCAAATTGGAATGAATATTGTATGCCATAAACACAAGTGTCTTCAATCATAGCTTACAAAATCTAAATCATCAATTGGAATGAACGCGTTTCTTTTAAAGCCCAAGATCATGTATGTGGTCTTGTTTTACACTTTTTAGGAGGCCTTCTTGGGGATTTCATCACCCCTTGGGACGACCTCAACTCTAGCGTTCCGACGGAGTATAAAGATCGGGAGGTGAATCCAAAGACACCTCTCTTGGGATCAAAATTTTGTCACTCGGGCTAAGCCTCAAGGAACTTTATACCCTTGAGAAGTGAAAGAGGAGAAGTGGGTTACCGCTCCTCTCGGCTGTGTGACATCTTTTTGGTTTCATCTACGGATTTGGGCCTCACGTACCTTGCGTATATCGAGGACTTCCTAGCTAAACAAAATTTCATCCTTGTAGAAAGCTTCTTAGGATGTTGGTGTGTTTGACGTGCTTGCTCAAAACTTTTGTCTGCTTGTTTGTTCATAGCTTTTGAATGAATGTTTGCCAATTTTGGTCAAAATCCCAGAAAAGCAGAAATCTCCCAACTCAAGGCATACTTAGTGTAGTCACTGCCTTATCAGAAAATCATCCAAGCTCCCCCGATGCAACTGAATCTATCTAGTTCTTTGCCTTAGAACAATCCCAAATCCAAAGTCCATCCAAATCATCCCCCCAGCCAGCTAGCAACCCAATCCAAAATCACCCAAGCCTTTAAAGAGTTGTTGTCACTTTGCTAGATTTTGCTATCCAATCAATCCTACCAATCAACCAATCTCACCAAGGTTATCCCTTTGACAAAGCATTATCTAGGGTAATCTAGCTTTGTCACTTGTATCCCTCATCACCTTGAGCTAAAGGTTGGGATCCACAAGTGGTCAATCTCGTGTCATGCCATAGGATCACTAGTCTATCCTTAAGTTGACATAATATCCACCAATCCAGTGCATAGGAAAGAAAAAATCTCACTTTTTGATAGCATACCCTTGAAGTCTTCCACCCACAAGAAAGCCAAAAATCTCCAGCCAATCCTCCTTAGGTCTGTCATACAGCTTTGACTCTCCCTAGGAAATCTTTCATCAGCCAATCCAAAATCTGTGCTTAATCCAAATCCAACCATGAGCTTTCGTGTTCATCCATATGCAAGACCCCATCCCCATCAAACTCATCATCAAAGCATGAAGTACCAATCCTATCATGATGTGTTTGGTCGCATTGTCCTTGCTCCCACCACCTCCTATTCCAATGATGATGAAAATCTTGTTGACTATGATGGGTATATTGAAAGCCTTAGAAACATTCCCCCAAGCATCCCCCAAAATCCAAGAGTTATTCCAAACTATCTAGTCATGCCATCTGATATTCCAGCTTCCCCTCCATCACCCCATCAACCAAGCTTCCAATCTTCCACCCCCATCACACTAGCTATTCCTGTCAATCCACCTCCACCTTCGACACATGAGTCTCCAAGGAATCTCCTAGAGGAAATACAAGAAAGGTTGCCTCCAATAGTTGATAAGCCATGTCATCTAATCCAACCATGTGAAGTAGTCAGTGATGAAGCTTCCCCATCTATAATATCACCTCCATCTCCCATAGCTATCATCCCCATACCATCCATCAAATTGCTTAAAATCCTTCCACTTCCCGCAAGCATCAAAATCCCACCACCTATCAAATCCCTCCAAATCCTATCCACATCGCCTCCAAGCATTTCCCAAATCTCTCGTAATGACCCTTATGCATCCATCTTCTACTCACCCATCTCCACTATTGAATCCCCCATCTATCCATCTGCTGCCTTTGAAGAATCCATCCCTTCACCTCCTATTGCACCATCCACTCCAAACCAATCCTATCAAGATCCTGTCCAAAAGCATGTTGACATCCCCCAAAGCATAAATGAAGATATCATCGTACCATGTCTTCCATCCATAGTGCAGTCACCATCTCCTCCATCTCCAAAACCTCAAGCCATATCTCCTCCACTACAAGATATCTTGTCATCCCACCAGCTACATCAAGATACTCTCCTTCCATCTCCCCCACTCCATGCTTCCATCTTACCACCTATCCAAGCTATTACACCATCTATAATCTACCCTCTTGGTTCACTTACATTCATCCATGGTGGCCCTCTCTCAGCAGAAGAATTAAGAACATTATCTCCCCATTGCAATACACCTAATAAATCACTTCTACCATTTTCTGCAAGTAAAAAGTTTCCTCAGCTTGTTCAAATGCTCAATCGATGGAATTATCAAGGTCAAGGTTTAGGACCACAAGAGCAAGGAATTAGAGAGCCTATTATTGCACAAAAAAATTTAGGATTTCATGGTCTTGGATATGTATCCAAAGGCTCACCATCTAAAGGTGTTGGTACACCACACCCCCAAACCAAGCCTATCTCCAAGCCCACCATGCCAGCCTCCCATCACTCCTTCAAGAAATCTTATGTCATCCCCCCTCCACCATCTTTGCAACCCAAAACAACCTACCATATCCCCCCTTCATCCGCTAAATCCATTTTGGGTCCCTATGTCCCAAAATCTACCATCCTCTATCCTCCTATTAGCCATCATAAAAATCCTATTCCATCCATTCCTATGCAAGATCAACAAAGGCACATATTAGGGAACATCATCCATCATCATCCCCCTACATGCTCTTTCATATCCTCTCCATCTCACAAAGCTTTTCCTAACCATCTTCCCAAAGCTTACCACAACAATGTGAATGCCAACTTCAAAATGCATAAAGCTAAAAATCCACATCCTAGGCAATCATATGTCTATTCTAAAAGACATACTCCAAAAAGGAAAAATCCAATCAAAGAATGCAAAACAATGCAAAAGCCTATGAAAAGAAAATCCAAAACTATGTGGATCCCCAAGAAAAAAGTTGAAACCCAATGCATAATGGTATCCACCATTGCTAATCCCCAATCTAGTGACTCATGTCCCCCATCTCCT
Organism: Cupressus sempervirens; assembly: GCA_028749045.1. Lineage (NCBI taxonomy): Eukaryota > Viridiplantae > Streptophyta > Pinopsida > Cupressales > Cupressaceae > Cupressus > Cupressus sempervirens. Next base: position 913,767,235 of record CM053787.1, on the reverse strand, counting down.
AACTCCATCTTGGGTGCCTATATCCCCAAGCATGCTTCCACAAATCCTCCATCACGCCCGCATCTACCATCTATCCCCCATATGCTCTTTTCACACCCGTCCCAACATGTGCCAATGTTGCTCTTGCAAGCATCCCCATCTCATGCTCCTTTCCAGCATTTTCATCCCTCCATCTCTTACCATCAATCCCATCTAATCCAATCTATTGCATAAATCACACATCCGGTGTACCAATAGCTAGCAACAAAATTGAACATTCCAATAGCCAGTGAAAATCCCAAAATAGCCAAAATAGTTGAAGAAAGCCAAAATCATTCCAGCTAAGTCCAAAGTCAAAAAGTCAAAAAAGAAAAGAAAAATAAAGCGTCCATTGGTGAAAACTTGGCAATTCAAGCGCCTTGGGCAAGTACCATGATGAAAACTTGGCAAACAAGCGTCATGCGTAATCCCGCCATCCCCAGCTTAGCCTATCACCCTCATGCTTTTGGTCATCTCTTGACATCCAACTCCATCTTCCAATCTATCCACCTATCCTCCACCCTCCATCTTCCATCTCACACCATCCACTTATCTCCTGCAGCTTCAGCCAACCATCCCAGCTATCATCCATCTCCCTAGCCCCTTCAGCTTTTTCCATCCTAGCTTCAATCCTATCACATCAATCATAAGACCTCCTTACATGTTATTTTTTGATTGGGGGCACTATATTCCTTGGAGATCTTGTCTTGTCCATCCTCCCTTGTCATTGGTATCTAGCTCTAGGCTATCCTCATGCAAACCCAATGTCATCTCTTTATATCCATCATAATCCTAGCTATCTACCATCCTATCCAGCCATCTCATCCTGCTCCTCTAGCTATCCTTGGTCACAAAATCTCTCATCATCATTGGATGCATCCTGCCAAATCCATATCTTTCGCTATCACCCCACCCTTAGCTTTCGCATCTTGCACAACATCGAACCATCCCGCTATCCTATCATCCTGAGCTTTTGCCTGCTTGTAACTATCTTGGTCCGTTAGCTTGTACCATATCTTGATTAGCTCACTTGTAAATATCTTGGTCTGTCAGCCTGTACATCCTCTTTAACTTAGTATCATTGTATCTATCCAGCTTTCGTGTCATTTCATCCTTGATCAGTATCTTGTACACACCACACAGCTTGTTTAGCTATTTCAATGCATCCTTTAGCTAGATCTCCTGTCACCAAAGTGTTATCCTTCTTAGTTCAGCTTGCTAGATGCACCACTCATCCCGATCCATCAGCTTAGGTGCTCTCAGATAGATCCTTGTAGGATATAGCTTTCCTCATGTCTGATCTTGGTCTGTTAGTACCTCGTCCTACCCATCTCGTTGGCAAACAGTTCTCTTTTGGATTTTCGCTTTCTTTTGATTTGGGATCTTCCCTTTTGGGTCTTGAAGTATCTTTTCCAAGCAATCTCCTTGTTCCCTCCTCAAGGTTGCCACGATCTTCCATATCATGGTATGCTGCGAATGGGGCAATTAGAGTGTAAGGTCTTGATCAGGTCTTTCGTTTGTTTTTCTTTTCTGCTTGTGGGTTCTCCAGTGTCGTTTCCACGCTGCTTCCTCTAGGATTCATGTGTGATGCTGGGGCAATCCTTGTGTGTTTTTTTTGAGTTAGTTTGTTAGTCCTTTGGACGGTTGGTGAAAAGGCCTTGATGTTCTTGGTAACCTTGGCAATTAACCAATAGTCCTATAGCAAATCTAGTGCTCAACTACATGGTGGTACTTCTCTTTGAAGTATCCCCCCGCTCAAAAAGCTTCAATGGTTTTCCTTCATCTCCATTATCCCCCACCCATATCCAGCATCTGTCTCTCCTACCCTAGCTGATGCATCAGTATCTTTTTGAATCACTCATCACTCTTAGCTTTCGGGATCCACAATCCTAGTCTTAGGGATCCACCAATCCAAATCAACCCACCAAGCCTCATCTTTCGAGATCCACAATCCTAGTCCTAGGGATCTCCGAAACCCATCTTCCGCCAATCTAACTCTTTGAAATCCTGTTCCATCAGCTTTATAATCCCCTCATCCATCTCCCTATCCTGGATTCCTTTTTATAGCGCTCTGCTCCTTCATCCTCCACCTTCCCTAAGGTCTTAAGCTTGCTTCCTCTTGTGCATCTGATTCTCCTTTATCATTCTCCCATAGTGAGAGTTTGAGCTAATTCAGCCCCTTCTCTTTGCCAATCTGAGTCTCCTTGCTCATCCCAGATTCTTGTGTTTTTCAAGAAGCCACCGAGCCTCGCTTTCTCTCCCCGCTGCCTTCTTGAGGGGGGCATCTCACAGTCCATTCTCTCCTCTTCTGCTCTAGCCTTGGGCATCTTATTTTCTTATCTTTGATGCCATGCCACTTGCGGCATCACATCAAAGAGGGGCAAAATGTAGACACCTAAAAACCTTTAGAAAATAAAGTATTTTTATTTTCTGAAAAAGTCCTGATGACATCATCATTTATTAATTAATTAATTATTTAATTAATTAATTAATTTTTATGCCATTAAATCCCTTTATCTTAATTAAAAATATTTAATTAAGGAATCTCTCCCAAAAATGTTTAAATCTTATTTAAACATTATTTCCTTATTTATTAATTATTTAATTAATAAATTGACCAAAAATCCTAAAATAAATAAAAAATTTATTTTTTGCCCAAAAATTGGCCAATTTCCTTATGACCAATAACCTCTTCCAAAATCTTCTAATCCTTCTTTAATTTCGATTAAAGGCTAATCTCATCATTTCCTACCCCTAACCCCAACTCAAAATATTTAATTAAAATTAAATATTAATCCTCATGTTTATTAAAAAAGTTTTAATAAATATCTCCTCAACCCAAACCCTTGAAATAAATAAAACTTTATTTATTTCCTAAAAATCTAATTTATCCTCACCCTAAGAAGTTCTAGACTCTTCTAGAAAGTCTTCATCCTCATCCTAGGAAATTCTAGACTATTCTAGAAAGTCTTTATCCTCATCCAAAATCTAGACTCTTCTAGAAGATGTCTTTAAACCTAATCCTAATCCCCTCCTAACCTTGTCACATTCCCTAAACATGGGTTAAAACTTACTAACCCAAGCCAAAGTTAACAAATATCTCTTCCTTCACCCACCCTCATTAAATGCCATCCACTTGCCTATCCTTAAGCTAATCCTAAACCATCCTAATCCATCCTCTAATCATTTTCACAAGCCTAAGCAAGCTTAAAACCCTCCTAATCAAGTCCAAGTCGAATTTGCTCTCATCACCCTCAAAATATCTCAACCATAAAACTTTATGAAGTCCACTAGGTCATAAATGACTCTTACAAGCCCTTTTATTGCTCTTACAAGTCATTATGAGGGTCTTTATGAAGATTTTATCCCTTGAGCCTCCTTTGTTGACTCATCCTTCCCCTTTCCTCCATCCTCTCACCATGTGACATGTGTCACTCCTTGATTGGCTATAAGGAAGCACAATCCATGTGCTCTCTTCTCATGCAATCTGAGCCCTCCATGAGCTTTTTCTCATCCTTGCATCTTAGCCCTCAATCCCTCAAGCCTCTTGCCTATAAATTGGATCCTTCCCCTTTGCAAAATAACACAATCCATGAAGTAAAGTTATAATGCTATTTTGAGAGCCAAATCCATACTAAAGCCATCTATCCACACCAAAAATTCACAATCATCCATTGAAGCCTTTGGAAGCATATTGAGCATACACCCTATCCATTTAGATAAAGCTACTCAACAAGAGAGCTTCTTATTGAGAGAGTCCATTAATGGCTCATATTCTCAATTGAGAGCTCATCTTAGTCTATCTTGAAGTTTATGAATTTTGTTTAGTTTGTAGAAGCTTTATTTAAATTTGGTTTCTATTAGCATACTAACATTGCTCATATACAAAAGCAAACATTCAAAGACCAAGTGAGTTAGTTAGATTGTGGAACATTTAACACCTGTTTTAAGTAGACCCATCCCCATAAATGGCGCTGAGATTGCAACCAATGGTTGAATTGATGGGTCATTAGAAAAGAGGTGAGTCCAAAGAACTACTCAAATTGATTTTTGTAAATTTGTATTTAACTTAACAAAGTTTCTTAATTGTCCAAAAATCAAACTTTGCCTAAATTGCATACAAAAGAGAGATTTGTTTGTTCTTTTTAATCACCAAAAATTGAAGTGTGAGATATTGCATTGATTCATTGATCCTTTGCATTCAAGATTGAGTTTTTTTGTTTTAAGCATGCATTCCAAGGAAAATTGATTTTAATCCATGGCATTCAAGAGTGTGTTTTGAGCAACATTCATTCAATAGAAAATGTGTTCAAGTTCATTTTAGCAACATGCATTCAAAGACAAATGATTAAACATTCAAGTTCATTTTTTAGCAACATGAGAACCTGCAAGAAACATGGTTAGTGGTTTCATATGTGCTCCAACCTGGAATGAGACAAAAGAAAGCAATTTAGTTAGTCACCCAAAATCTTTAAAAATGAAAGCTTAACTATGGAAAAAAAAATTTAAACTTTTTTGCTATTTTTTCTATGCGTAAAAATGCTTAAAATGGTCTAAATCCTATGGAACTACTAAAAGTCAAATTTTGATTTACACTCTTTTCTTTTTTTTGTAAGCTAAAAAGTGCAGAAATAAAGATTTTAAAACAAAAGTGCAACAGAGGTAGGCAAAAATGACAGTTTATCAGGCAGAGATGCCAAACTATGGAGACACCAAAACTCGCAGACACTGAAACTCGCAGACGAAAGTTTGATGAAGAAGGCAGTTGGCGGTGTCAGAGATGACAGTTGATTGCTGGCGATGGTGAAGACGATAGTTGCCAGGCGAAGACGACAATTGACTATTGGCAATGGCAGAGACTATAGTTTGAGTCAGCGCAAACAACAGAAGCTAGGCGAAGATGCTAAAACTCACAGACGCTAATCTGCGTAGATGCCAAAATTTTTAGACGATAGTTTGGGCTTTCAGAGACGGTGGTTGAGCTCGTAAAAATGATGATTGTCCAGGCACAGACGATGATTTATCTTTTTTAGACGACGGTTGAGCTTGCGGGGACAACGATTGAGTTTGCGCAGACGACATTTTTGCAGAGACGATAGGCAGAGACGCCAAACTATGGAGATGACACTGCGCAAAGGGAGCCGACAGGCGTGAAATTTTTCCAAATTTTTTTGTTTTCTTGGTTATTTTTGGATTTTAAAGAGTGTATCTTTCTTTCTAGTGCATCCTTCAACTTAAAAAAATAAGAAAACACACCTTACAACAACTCAAACAACAACAAACCATTAGATTGTTATTTTTTAAAAGCAACATGTAGATTGAAATGGATAAAAAAAAATGACCCATAACAGGGTCCCACTAGGCATGCCAAAATGTATACACTAATCTAATGTGCTAGAAATACTAATTCAATAAAAGCATTTACACATTAAACTAATATAACATATAAGAGAGACAAAGAGAAGACAAACTCAAATGAGAATATGAACCAGGGATAGGCTCTCTCAATGAGCTTGTTCTCTTGTTTTTGCGATGTGTCTATTTATGGATTGGGGATGTATGCTCAAATGCTCAAATGGCTTCAATTGAGATGGGTAAATGACAAATTGGTAGATTTGTGAGCTCTCAATTTGGCATTATAAGGGTATGAGTATGGATTTTGGCTCTCAAAAGGGCATGATAACTTTAGTTCAAAGATTGTTGTTGAAATGGCTTGGGAGGGGATTCAATTTATAGGCTAAGGGCTTTAGGGATAGAGGGCTAAGATGCAAGGGGAGATGAAGGCTTAAGGAGGGCTAAGATGCACTCAAAGGAGAGCACATAGATTGTGCTTGTTTAGCACCAATAGGAAGGTGACACTTGTCACAAGGAGGATAAGTGTGAGAGGGTAGGGTAAAGGGTTGGTTAAAGGAATGATGAGTGGGGTTGAGTATGTAAGAGAGATGTAAGAGGAATGAGTGTGGAAGAGGGAAGAGTGTAGAAGATGGATGTAAGAGTCATGAGTGGGCTTGTAAGATTCTTTTATGATTTGTAAGAGCACTCATGACTTGGTGGTTGGAATATTTTGAGGGGAGACTTTGGTTTGGTTTAAGAAAGTCTTAAACTTGTTTAGGGAATGTGACAACATTAAGGGGTGGATTAGGCTTGGGTTTAATATTAGATTAGGGATGTTAGAGATGTGCAAGTGGATGGCATTAATGAGGTTGGGTGAGTTAGTGGCTAAGCTAGGTTAGTATGGGTGGATGGGGTGGATTAGGCTAAATGTAGGATTAGGGATAAGTTAAGGGTTTTTGGATTTGAGGATTTTATTTATCAAATAGATTTATTTAATAAATGGGGATTTCTGGAATTAGATAGAAGAATAGGATTTAATTGATAAATAATAGGTTATTTGATTTATCAATTAGGACTATAGATGATTAATTAAATTAATCAGCTAGGGGATGGCAAAGAATTTATTAAATAAGAATTTAATAAATGATGCTTTTAGAGATGGCTAAATTAGATTACCAAAGCGGTGTAATAAAATTTAGGTTTCTATAGTAGGCTATGACATATTCCTTTATAGAAGAAACACAAATTTAGCATATTTATTTCTCATTAATGTATAGTGGGAGCTATAATGTTGAAGTATCAAAACATGTCTCAAAAGGTGCAAGATGGCTCTCCCTGTACCAGTGCCTTTTTCCTTAGTCTGGAACTCATTAAAATCCTTCTATCCTAATCAATTTTCATTTAAATTTTGGCATGAATAAGGTCTTTATATTAAAACTTAATAAGTGTACATAAACATTCAAATCAACATTTTTATCCACGCTCAGAGTGGTAATTAATCTACCAGATGAATTCTCACAAATAAGGGGCATTGACATGTTATTATATTTCTTTGAAGTGTTCATAGTTGTAAACATTAAACATCTAGTTTTCTTTCTTTTCTTTACAGATTTTAGGAAATTATGCCATTGAATGCTGGGAACATATTGGGTGTAGAAGACAATGGTCCCGCTGCAAAATATGCTAAATGTATAAGTTTTGACTCAAACCCTCCACACAGTTGAATCCTAATAAATTAACATAATTTGATACACTGGAAACAATACTCATGTGGGAATTAAAGTTACAATATCCATAAAGATAAAGGTTTCACACATCACATATCCTTTTGTTATTCATTGATTACACTATCAATAAACAAGTTAACTAAAATCTCTACATTTCATGTTATATCCATTTGCAGCATGTGCCTCATGACTATGTTTTTGTGATGGTCGATAATCGAAACAGCAACTATGACTCTCATGTTTGGTAAGTAGAGTGGAAGCTTAAGTTTCTAATAGACTGTGTGCCACCTATACTTGTATATCTGACTTTTAAATGGACTAACTCTAATTTGTCTTATTTTAAAATAGGGGATCTGTTCCTGTCAAGAACATTCTAGGAAGATATGTAATGTGTTATTTGTGACTGTCATAATTGGGAGAAAATCCTAGTAGTAGTCATGCATCATATGCAACCTTCAAAAATTGGCAAGGACCCTGGTGGACAGAAAACTAGTGGTTGTGAGTATGTGTCATTGGAGTATCAATTCCTGACTAGGGTAAAGCTTCTTAGGAAAATGTTGTCTATAGTAAAATGAGCAACTGTAGACTCTGCAGACTCACTTCTCAGTCACATAATTTGGTGGTTGTAATTTCCTTATGTTTCTAATTACGAGATACTACTTGAATTCTTCACAATTCAATGAATATAGAAATAGTTTCTTGTATTAAAGTAATTTTTGAATGATTCTTCATTCCAAATGCATATATAGTATGGTTCAGATCAAAATAATTATGATTGCATAATAATCAAGATGATATATATTTTCTATTTATGATATACAGGAAATTACATGCAATGACTGAGGAAATTCTCAGTACCTTGTACTGTTCATTGTGTCTGATATACAAGTAGGAATTTGAAAATATGCAGGCCGTCTCTAATATAACTTTATATTTATGCTCTAAATATTGTGATAAGTTGTCTAATATGACAATATAAATATACTCAAAGATGATGCCATTTCTGATGGTAGACTTTATATGCCTGCACAGAATGGGTGCCAAAGGCAATATGCTCTCTTACAAAGCGATCATTGTGAGATACAAAATATAATAAGTTCTTCCAATCATCCTGAGTTGAATAATAGAACTACCTTTTTACAGCTTTCATTAGAAATGATTAGTCATGTTGTAAATGACGTGAGTTATATCTCTTTTCAGTCGCACCCTTTCATAATAATCTCTAATCACTTCTCTTATGATCCAAATTTGTATGTTAATAATAAGCACTAGGTGGGGGTGACTTGGTGAGCTAACCTAGGGGGTGGACTTGGTGAGTGAACATAAAGAGTCCACTTGGTGAGCATACTTGAATTGTCATCTTGGTGAGCTGACTAGGGGAGTCGGCTTGACGAGCTGACATGGCAAGTCGACTTAAAGTGGTGAGTTGGTGGGGCAAGTGGGAGTGACTTGTTGAGCTGACCTGGAGAGTTGGCCTAGGGGAAAACTTGGTGAGCGAACTTAGAGAGTTGACTTGGTGAGTGTACTTCAATTGTCAGCTTGGTGAGATGACTTGGGGAGTTGGCCTAGCAATCTAACATGGTTAGTGGGCTTAAAGTGGTAACTTGGTGGGGCAAGTTGGTGAGCTAACTTAGTGAGGCCACTTAGAGATGTGACATGGTGAGCTAACTTGGTGAGTAAGCTTGATAAGCATACCTAAAGACTAACCTTGATGAGGCACTTTGGTGGGGTGACTTGATGACCAAACTTAAAGAGTCAACTTGGTGGGGCAAGTTGGCGAGCCGACTTAGCAAGTCCACTTGGTGAGGCGAGAGGTGAGTCAACTTGGTGTGGCGAATTGGTGAGTTGGCTTGGTGAGTAGACTTAAAGACTGACCTTGATGAGGTGCTTTGGTGGGGCGACTTGATGATAAATCTTAAAGAGTCAACTTTGTGAGCATACTCGAACAATCGACTTGGTGACATGACTTGGTGGGCTGGCTTGGTGAGCTGACTTGGCATTCATACTTGAATAGTAGACTTGGTGACCTAACTAAAAGAGTCATTTCATTGAGGTGACTGGGTGGGAGTGACTTGGTGAGCTAACCTAGAGAGTTGACCTAGGGAATGGGCTTGGTGAGAAAACTTAAAGAGTCAACTTGGTGAGCACACTTGAATTGTCGGCTTGGCGAGCAAACTTGGGGACTTGGTGGGACATGTGGGCAAGTTGACTTGGTGAGGTGACTTGGTGACATGAATTGGTGGGCTGGCTTGGCGAGCCAACCTTAAAGAGTCAACTTTATGAGTGTACTCAAACAATCAACTTGGTGACATGACTTGGTGGGCTTGGCGAGCTGACCTAGCATGCATACTTGAATAGTAGACTTGGTCAGCTGACTTAAAGAGTCAACTCGTTGAGGTAAATCAGTGGGGATGACTTGATGGGCTGACCTAGGAGGTGGACTTGGTGAGCAAACTTAAAGAGTTGACTTGGTGAGTGTACTTGAAATGTCAACTTGGTGAGCTGATTATGGGAGTCGACTTGGCAAGCTGATATGGCAAGTCGACTTAAAGTGGTGACTTGGTGGTGCAAGTTGGTGAGCTGACTTATCGAGGCCACTTGGTGAGGTGGCTTTGCGAAGCAACTTGTTGAGCTGACCTACTAAGTGTACTTAAAGACTGACCTTGATGAGGTACTTTGGTTGGGTGAATTGATAAGAAAACTTAAAGTGTCAACTTGGTGTGCTAACCAAGCGAGTTTACATGGTGAGCGAGCTTAGAGAAGAAAATCTATGGGGAAACTTTGTAAGCACATTGAATGAGCCCACTTGCTGGGGAAAGGTGGTAAAACCACTAGGTGAGTCAACTTCATGAGCTGACTTAATGAGTCAACTCATTGAGGTGACTGGGTGGGGGTGACTTGGTGAGCTGACTTGGAGAGTTGGCCTAGGGGGTGGACTTGGTGAGCAAACTTAGAGAGTCGACTTGGTGAGTGTACTTCAATTATCAACTTGGAAAGCTGACTTGGAAAGTTAGCCTGGTGATCTAACATGGTGAGTGGGCTTAAAGTGGCAGCTTGGTGGGGCAAGTTGGCGAGCCGACTTAGCGAGGCCACTTGGAGATGTGACATGGTGAGCTGACTTAGTGAGCAAGCTCAATGAGCAGACCTAAAGACTGACCTTGATGAGGCACTTTGGTGGGGTGACTTGATGATCGAACTCAAAGAGTCAACTTGGCGAGCATACTTGCACTAGTGCATTTGGGTTCATTTTTTGACCTTCATTGATCAAATTTTCGACCCAATTTTTGACCAAATTTGACAAACCCATTGGTCAAAATTTTGACCAACTCACTGGTACATGATTTGTCTCAACCATATAACTAATTATATATTTTTCATATTAGTTACTGTTAGTGTTTTTTAGGCATTCTATAAAATAGTTCACATGCCTTGCATATGATATGACATTTTGCATGCATCCTACACTCTCTCTCATCTAGCTAATGATGGATTACATAGAGTGATCTGAAACCATGATGCTATAAAATACACAATCAAATCTAAAATGAACTTGCACTACAAATGGATTGTGGAAATCTGATATTGGTAAAATTGCATGCATGTCTACCAGGACAATCACAACTTAAACATATATTTGTCCTGGTAGACATGCATGCAAAATTAAGAATATCAGATTTTCACAATCCATTTGTAATGCAAGTTCATTTTGGATTTGATTGTGTGTGTTTTTTAGAATCACGGTTTCAGATCACTCTCCGTAATCCATCATCAGCTAGATGAGAGAGTGCAAGATGCATGCAAAATGTCATATCGTACGCAAGGCATGTGACTGTTTTATAGAATGACTAAAAAAAAAATTACACCTACCTGTGGGTAGAAATTTCTACCTTCATTGGTTGAAATTTTTGACCTTCATTGGTGAAAATTTCTACATTCATTGGTCAAAATTTTTGACCTTCATTGGTCGAAATTTCTACTTTCATTGGTCAAAATTTTTGACCTTCATTGGTTGAAATTTCTACCTTTATTGGTCAAAATTTTTGACCTTCATTGGTCAAAATTTCTACCTTTATTGGTCAAATTTTTTTTCCATCATTGGTCAAAATTTCTACCTTTATTGATCGAAATTTTCTACCTTCATTGGTCAAAATTTTGACCAATTCCTGGTAGAACTTGCACCATGGCTATGGAGTTTTTTTGACCAATGTATTGGTTGAAATTTTGACCAACCAGAAGGTTGGTCAAAATTTTGACCAGAATTTGGTCGAAGTTTGGTCAAAAATTGGGTCAAAATTTTGACCAATAATGGTCGAAAAATGGTCTCAAATGTACTAGTGTAGGTTCCTTCTCATCAACCTCTATACTAAGTGCATCAACAAATATGTCTTTAATGTCTTCAAGCACTTGATATTTCTTCTTCTTTTCTTCTCTAAGCTTCTGTTGTCTGGCTCTTTTCTTCCATAGATCACTAAGGGTATCCATTTAATTAGGAGTTAGATTGGAGAGATCCCAATCTTTTATAACAATGTCTTCCTCTAGATAAATTTTGCCATTAGAGGCTTCTACCTCTTTACCCTTTTATTTTTTAGTACTAAAAGGAATAATATTCTTTCCTTTTCTCAAATCTTCAGTTCTTAGTTGTGGCTTAATGTCAACTATCATTTCACTTTCAATAGTTGAAATAACAACATTAGAAACAACATTACTCAATGTAGAAATAACAATAATAGTAGGAGAACTTACTATTCCCCGTTGAGACTTGGTCTGGCCTATTGCTAGGAAGAGTGGAGCCTATTGCTCAGTAATGAAGTGGTGGAATCAACACTCATCATTGCACTTGATATAATTTCTCCAACATTCAATTGGGTGCTTGGTGGAATAATGTTTAACAGAATTGACTTAGTAGAAGCTTTCTCTGAGCTAGATGACACTAAGGCTTTGCTTGGAGAGAGTGGGAGTGTTGGAAATATAAGAGGAGTAATTGAGAGAGGAGGGGTGAATGAGTTACTAGAAAAATAAATCCCAAATCACTTAGATGTTAGTACAAAAAAATATTATGAAAAATTAACTCTATTGATGCTCAACAAACAAAGAAATGTTATAACTTGGTCAACACTGCATACTAGAAAAGTTTCTTTGGTAACTAAGTGAGCTCAATTATCACTGGTTCCATCCAACATTTTCTTCATTAACTGAGTGAGCTTGGTTAAAACTTAACTTCCACAAACTTTCCTTTGATGTTCGAGTGAACTTGGTAGACATTGCCTTTTGAACTAGGCAAACTCAAGATTACTTGGTAGCCACAGAAAACTATCTTCAATGCTTGAGTGAGATCGATATACACTAACTAGTAATGATATGACATTTTATGTAACATCAAAGATAATACACAATTAATCAAATTATTCAACAATCTCTCTCTTTGGCATTGATGGCAACACAATATAACATAGTACAATAAAATTTGGAGAAAGAATAAAGTAAGGAACATACTCTTAGTTTCATTTAGATTCTCAATCATGAGAACCCCCTCTGTCAATGTGAACTCTATCTTTAGTTTCTCCCTATGTCATAAAAATTTTGTCTACTAGAACTTCTGGGTAAAAGCACAAACCTATGTCACCTTTTATAAAGGAAAAGTGATACTAGAATTTAAACTCTTCAACTTTAATGACATAAAAGTGGCATTTGTGTTTAGAATTTGAAGATGATGTAAACTAATAAAATATTAAAAATTGGATGAAGTTTATGTCTGTAATTTTTTGAAAAAAATTGAGTGAAAATTTTATTTATTTTTGAATTTTTTAAGTCTATTTTTTAATTTTTTAAAAATGTTGAAAATATAGAGTTTTTTTCCGTCAAAAAAATATATGCAAATGTTCATATTTTGGTTTGATTATGGAATATGTTAGAGTTTACATGTATATCTAGTGAAAAGAAAAATTGAAATTTGACTAATATTTTTCAAGTTATAACTGGTCAAAGTCAAAGTTATCAGAAATTGACAATTTTTTTCTCCTGTCAAACTTTTTCCATCAAATCTACATATATTTTTAAAAAAATTACATATTCTTGAAGAAGACTCTCTCCTATAGTGTAACATTAAAAAATAATAATTTTTGAACATGATTTACTATTTCTTTCCTATTTTTGAAAAGACATCTTCTTGAATCTTAAAGTACCTACTTGTAATATTTTCAAATTATAACATATTATCCATAATCAAAATAATAATAAAATTATATGGTCATAATCTTGACTCCAAGACCTACAAAAAAAAATTTTAGTTTAAAAAAAAACTTCAATTCAGTAGATCAAATTGGCCTTCAAAGTGAGATGTTTATAGAAGTTCTTAATTTTGCTTGTGTAAATGCCACCTAGGATGCCAAATAGATAGTTACAGCGAAAATACTTTTGGCCGTAACACTTTTGGCCGAAAATGTTTCAGCCAAAAAATGTGTCGGCCCAACAAATCGCTGGTAGTTAGTTTGGCTTTTTCATAGATAAAATAAGATTTTTGTTTCTTTTTTTAAATAAATATAGAAAACAACAAAAAATAGAAGAGCATTTTTAGAAGACAACAATTTTTCAAGCCATTTTCAATAACTATTTCGTGGATTTAATCAGAATTCCAAAGGATCAAATATTTTTAAGGTGTTTTTTTCCATCTACTTACTTTTTTTTTATGTATTCTAAATTGAAGCATTAGCTAGTATATAGTGTTCAAAATGTAATTTTTTTTTTGTATACTTTTAGTTGTAATTTTTTTTTAGAATCATATATTTGTACCTCAAATAGAGCTTCAAGGGCAATATTATCATTCTAAACAAGTTGCAATATTTGTGCAAGTGACCTATAGACATGCACAATTTGAGGTGGATGAGATAGAAAGGTAGGATGAAAATGAACACATCATCATCAAAGAGGTTCATTTCTATATTAGAGATGATAGAGTTCATGATAGGAGTTATGTGGCTCATTGTTTTGCAATGTTCTTTGAAGATCTTAGAAATTGTGGAATAAATGTTTTAGAGCACTAGATTTGGTCTAATGGATGTGTAGGTTAGTATACACAAACTTACACATTTATTTAACTTTATTTTAAGTTATATTTATTTGGACATCCCTATTTCGATTTGATACATGTACACAGATAATTGTTTCTACTTATCATGCTTCATGTTCATAGGACAATTCGAATCTACAAAAACATTTAATTGGTTAGCAATGCAACATGCTAGAACCAATGTTAGTTTTTTATGAAATTTCTTTGAAAGTGGACATGAAAAAAGGGAGCATGAAGGAGCGGGAGCATGTATAAAGCATGCGCTTCGATAACATGAACTTGTAGGTAAATATGTGTATTTAATGTGCATGTTTAATATTAGTAGCATATATTTTAAATAATACATATGCATGTTGTATGTACATATAGGAATAGGATAGAGAGTGCAATCAAATTGTTGAATGATGCCAAAGTTCATTTTGCTACTTGAGATATTGAATACAATAAGCATTACTTTTGGGAAGTGAAAGGTGAACTAAGTTATATTTATTTTTAATGTATTTTTCAAATTCTTAAATTTTTTATTAAATATTTATTTTAAAATATGACAATTACTTTTTGTATTTGTAACAGATATAGATTGATCTAATCCTTACAATTTTCAAATGATTCTTGGCATTAGAAGTTTACATCAAGTGATGACAATAGGAAACCATAAACCTCCAATAATTAAAGTAAGAGAGAAAACATGTTTTTGTGATGACTGCATTAAGGACAATCTAGTGAGTGTATGTGAAAATATTGTGAATGGATATGTTTCACATTGGAATTTGAAGGAGATAGTTAGAAAGCCTCCTTTTGAAGATGTTGACATTGACATTGGCATTCATGATCCTGTATATTTAGCTGATTATGAGTGCATTTCTGATTTAGTTATGGAAAGTTTGTGTGCATATATACATATATATAAATTAATAGACATGTATATATATTTTTTAAAATTAATTTATATTTATCTATTTATATATAGATGCAAGAGATATTTTTATAGTTCAAACCTTACCAAATAATGTGGAAAATGTGGACTATTATCTTTTAAGATGCACCAAAGCAAAACACAAGTTGCTAGAAGGAACTATAGATGCTAATGGACAATCATATCCAATTGGATAAGTTATTATTGAAGGAACATATTATCAACAAACAAGGGTAACTGATAGTGGTATTGAATTTATTGAATACAAGCTTGGAGAAAAAGTTTTACATTAAATTAACCATGTTATAGCAACAAAGTTACAATCTAAAGCAATACAAAGAAGAGGATGTCATGGAAATCAAAAGTGGAAACTGTCTATTGAAAAACATGAAAAAATTATAGAGATAATAAAAACTAGAGAGGATCCTAACAATACAATGTTTGTGGAGCTCTAGTTTACCTATGTACTTATTTTAGAGCTCTAGTTCAGCTATGTCTATATAGCTAGATTATAATACTTTCACATTTAATGTTGACAGGATATTTGTTTT
Organism: Cupressus sempervirens; assembly: GCA_028749045.1. Classification (NCBI taxonomy): domain Eukaryota; kingdom Viridiplantae; phylum Streptophyta; class Pinopsida; order Cupressales; family Cupressaceae; genus Cupressus; species Cupressus sempervirens. The sequence goes on along the minus strand of CM053787.1, from coordinate 913,751,623 downwards.
ATAAATTTGTATACACTAGATCATTTATCAAGTGGATATGTGAAATTTGACATGTTTTGTTATTTTTATTTAAATTAGACATGGATATCTCATTTAAGACAACCTCTTAGAACCTCCCCTTAAGAAAACCTCTTAAGACCTCCCCTTAGTACTACCTATTATCTAACCTCCCCTTAAGACCACCTATTAGGACATCCCCTTAGTACCACCTTTTAGGACCTCTCCTTAATACAACCCATTTAGTAAATTTGTATGTATTTATATACATTATTTATGTTTTCTTATTGATTGTTAATGCTCTTATGTATTTATTTATATAATCTTTTTGTTCTTATATGATAGATGTTCTTTATGTTTGTACATATAATCTTTATGTTCTTATATTTATTAACTTTTATTAATTATATGCTATAACATGCATTCTTTAGGTCATACTCTTTATATGTTCTTATGTATATGCATATGTTATATTCTTACTTGTGCATTAATCTACATTCCTATAACATATTTAATTTAGATCTCCCCTTAAAACATGTCATTAAATATAAGTAATTATACTTAGATTAAGGCATTAAAAACAATAACATATGTACGTAAACATGAATATTGAAAACATACATGTGTACATTTAACATGGACATATTTACATACATCTATGAAATAAAATATACATTCTTTATGTTTGTATATAATCTAAGTTATGTTCTTATATGTATTAACTTTTATTAATTAAATGTTGTAACATGCATTCTTTAGGTCACACTCTTTATATGTTCTTATGTACATGCATATGTTATATTCTTACTTGTGCATTAATCTACATTCTTAAAACGTATTAAATTTAGGATCTCCCCTTAAGATATGTCATTAAATATAGTTAATTATACTTAGATTAAGACATTAAAAACAATAACATGTACATAAATATGAATATGGAAAACATACATGTACTCTACAATTAACATGAACATATTTACATACATCTATGAAATAAAATATACATTAATCTACATTCTTATGTATAATTTAGGATCTCCTCTTCAGACACATCATTAAATATAGTCAATTACACTTAGATAAAGACATTCAAATCAATAACATATACATAAAAATGTAAATATTGAAAACATACATGTCTACTTTTAACATGAACGTATATACATACATCTATGAAATAAACAATACATTAAATTAATCTACATTCTTATGTATAATTTAGGATCTCCCCTTAAGACATGTCATTAAATATAGTTAATTACACTTAGATTAAGGCATTAAGATGAATAACATATACATGTAAACTTGAATATTGAAAACATGAATAAGGCATTAAGATGAATAACATATATAGAAACATGAATAACACATACATAAACATAAAAGATTAAGACATTAAAAGATCAATAACATGTAGATAAACATTAATAAAAATATGAATATTGAAAATATGCATGCACATTCAATATGAACATATGTATATGTACATCTATGAAATAACATTTGAGACATATGCATATATATAATAAAATATATCTAAAGAATAATGTACCCATATCAAATGTATAAAAATATCATCTATCAAATGTCTTCGAATAACATATGTAAAACATCAAAGTCTCCATATAAATATGTATGTGTAAATAACATATAAAACATCAAAACGTCCATATAAACATGTATCTAGAAATAACATATAAAACATCAAAGTGTCCATATAAAGATGTCTCTAGAAATAACATATAAAACATCAAAGTGTCCATATAAACATGTAAATAACATGTATAAAATAAAAGGCCATGTTCTAATCAGCTACATCCCCCTCCTGATCTTGGATGTCCCCAAAAGGATCTATCAGCTACATTTGAACCCTGTGTCAAATGATAGTGTTAAATTATGTACTTGTAAAAAAATATATATCATACATATAAATCAAATATATATTTAAATTGTAACATACCTAAGACTTAGGATGTGTAGGATCTATCGGTGTCTACAAATCACCAAAACGTAACATACTATCACTCAGACCCTATAACACCTACACAAAAAAAAACATATATATAAATTTAAACATATAGACATATTTACCATAATTAAAATAAATTTAAACATATAGACATATAAATACTGTAGCATCATGTAATGCTCTGTTGATCTGACTGATATTTGAATCATGCAATGATAAAATATTATTAGCATCCAAGTCAATAGTGCCATCTAAAAGCATAGAGGTAAATAGACCAGGCTATCTAGCTGTGAAATCCTGAGTGGGGGGAGGTGTTGTAGGGTCCTGAGTAGCTGGGGCTAGTGCTGTAGGGGCTTGTGTAGTAGTAGAAGTAGTAGAAGGTGTAGGAATGTCCTCCTACCTCTATGAGCCCTTTGATCCTATTGTACATGATAGAATATGACTAATTTGAGAGCTGATGTCATGAAGTGGAATCCTTGTGACTGTAGATAATGGTCGATATGAATCCAAAAGATCAGATACTAAATAGGATCCCAAGCGATGCAATGCATCCAAATCTGAGATTGCAAAAAACTCTAGTGGAGAAGGTATGTCTACTACCCCATATGTATCATCAACACCTATGATAGATGATGTAGCTGCACTTATACCTCAAGACCATAACATATATCTACCACACTAATCAAAAGAAATCTCCTACAACTATGTGGTAATGATGGCGATGCTTGAACAAATCTGTGTCCTAATTGTGTCATTAGGAACACTCTGGCCTATAGCAACCATATGTGGACCTCTTGGCATAACCAAAATGTTTAGACCCACCATTCCCCATTTTTTAACAAGTGTAGGAGTGTCTACAGGTTTGAATCCACCATTGCCCATTTGTTAACAAGTGCAAGAGTGTCCGCAAGTCTAAATCTATCTAAAAGTCTCCCCAGACCCTACCCAACATGACCTAGATAATCTATGTATTCAACATCATGGTGTAAATGAAATTCTACAAAAAAATTTTTATAGAAATACAAACTCATCCTTCTATGGCCATCTATGATGATTATCCAACTACTGAGGATATATGAATGGTGCGATGAGCTAATCAGTACACTTCATCACATAATAGCCTATAACTCTAGCTCTATCTATATGAAATAGAAACATGGTCTTCACCATGGCAGTGGAGACCTTAGTGTCAACCTGCCTATACTTCATAGTGCTAGTGACACTATGAGATAGAGAAGAATAAAATATCTCAATACTAATATCATCAAAAGGGTTGTATGATTCAATGATCTGAATCATATGAAACAACTCCTCTCACATTTCTATGATCTTCTCCCTATTAGGGAGGGTGGTAGAAGAGGAAAGAAAGGAGTCTAAAACCCCTATAATACAAGATAACCTAGCAAGTGTATCTCTAAATAACTACTCTCTATCCTTAGTGGAGGATGTTGATTTGTGTGTTGTGCCAGACTTAGCACTCTGACCCCCTCTATGGACACTAGCATCCCCTGAGGATGCAGGACCATGATCCCTAGAACTAGATGCCATAATGTATATATGTATATAATGTATGTGGATATGAGTGTGAAGCTACAAGACTGATAAATATCTAGAGATATGCACACACACACACACACACACACACACACACACACACACACCTACAAGTGTATAAATTAAAATAATTAAAAGTTAAATTTAATTTGACAAACATGTACATATAAATACACAATATTAAATGTATGGTGCTATTCAATCATGTAATGTATGTATTTTAAAACAAATTATCTTAGAGACCATATCTAATGTATTTTAATGTGTTCATGTAAATGTGAAAATAAATATTCGTACATGTACATGTATATGAGATAATCTAAAAAATAAAATTTCTTGATTAAATTATAACTAAGTGTACACATGTATATGTGATAAAAAAATAAAATTCTTGACTAAATTAGATTTTGATTTAACTATAGTGTTAAACAATTTTTCTAAATTTCATATAAATTCATATAAAGGTACATTTTACCTAATGTTTTTCTACATTTTTACCTAATATTTTTCTACATTTTTTAACTAATATTTTTTTACATTTTTACCTAATGTTTTTCTACATTTTTTAACTAATGCTTTTTTACCTAATATTTTTTCTAAATTTTTAACTAATGTTCTTCTACATTTTAACCTAATGTTTGACTACATTCTTGTTTATTTTTAAAATAATTTACTAACAACTCTAAAAAATAATTTAAATATATTAAAATATTAACAAATCTAAATAATTCACTTATAAAACATGTAAAAAATAATTAATTTGACTACCATTAACAATTATTCATTAAAAAATACTTAAAAGAGTTTAAGAAAAGGCAAAAAAAGCCACTAAGTTATTACGACTAAAACACCTAGACCGCTCTCCAAGAAATCCAAAAACTACTACAATGAAAATGATAGCTACAAAGTGTTTTCGACGATTTTATAAAACTATGGGGTTTTGGCCGAAACTATTTTGGCTAAAAGCATTTCGACCAAAATGGTATAGGCCACATTGTCATGTAGAACTGCCACATATGTCTGACCAAAATAATTATGACCAAAATGGGTACGGTCATAACTATTTTAGTTGTAACCCTCTTTGATATCAGAGAGGGTGACACAACTTCATACTTTCACCCTTCTACCAAGTTCATTCTCCCTCTCTAACAATTCTTTCTATACAACAAACTTCTCCCTTTTTTAAATGACAACAAAATTTCTATGAGATATGATAGTAAACTTCTCCCTCTTTGACATCTCATGCCAAAGCCAATGTTCAATAAATATTAATCTACCTCAAGCACTAATTAATTTGCAATATGCCCTTGCCAATTATGCATCAACTAATTGATCTTCAACATGCTTTGGTTGATGCATCACTAAATTTCATTTAGTGAGCTTCAGATAGGGGAAGGACCCCTAACTTACCTCTTAGATATAGAAATGCATCCTTAGGTAATGGCTTGGTGAATATGTCTATAATTTGTTCTTTTGTATTTACATATTCCAATCCGACTTTATCTTGCACCAATTCTCTCAAGAAATGATATTTTATAGCAATGTTCTTTGTTTTGGTATGCATCACTGGATTCTTTGATATATTGATTGCACTTGTGTTATCATAGTATATGACTACTAGATCCTTGATCTCTACCTTCATACCTATCAATAGTTATTTGAACCAAACAATATTAGAACAATTGACTACTGCTGGGTAAAAGTACAAAGTTGTGTCACCTTTTAGGATGACTTATCAGTACGATTGAATTTGAGTATTTGTATCCAAAAATTTATTTTGTTCAAACATTTGATCTAAATAAATTTATTATAGCTAAGTTATATATGGTCTCAAACTTTTCCAAATGAAAATGTCTATTAAATACATGTTTTATAGTAGTTTGTATCTAATTACTAAAGAAATTAAATTATTTCATAAAACTAACGTTTCAATAACTCTTACTCATTTTTATGATTTTTTTTAGTAACATATAAAAACAATTTTATAGAGCTCAAAGTCAAGAATATTCTCATATAGATTTTATAGTGTTTTAATTAGATATAGTGTATTGTAATTAAAAAGATACTACAAGCATGTATTTTAACACTCAAAAAGTTATAAATTTTGAGAAAGAAGAAAAATATTAAATCATATCAAAAAAATTTAAAAAGTATATGACATTCTAGAGGTGAGAGACCTCTTCTAGAATGTATTATTTTTCTTTTGGTTAGAATATATTTGTTTTGAAAAATGTGGTGGGAGATGAAAACTATCGATTTCAGGTGAGTTAAAATTTGACTCATTATAAAAGAGAAAATATATGTCTAAATTCAATTTTTATTTTTGATTGTTCTAGCTATATATGTTATCTATAACATAATCTAAATTCAAATAGAAATAGATTTATTTCCACATAGTTTTGTGGTGGGAAATAAACCCCTAATTTTTAGCATTTTTCAACAACAAAAAAATTATCTATAAAAATTAGGAAAATATATCAATTCTTTTTCTAAATAATTATTAAAAATTATAATCGTAAACTTCATCTATTTCTACACATTTCATTAGTTTAGTTCATTTTCAAATTCTAAATAGTAATACCAGTTTTTTGTCATTGAAGGTGAAGAGTTATACTTTTTTTAGCCTTTTCCTTTACAAAAGGGTGACATAGGTTTGTTCTTTTACCTTGCCACATATTCTGCCTCTACTATGGATTGAGAGATACAATTTTGTTTTTTTCTTGTCCAAGATACTAGTCTTTTACCAAGAAAGAATACTCCACCACTAGTGCTCTTTCTATCATCAATGTTTCATGCCCAGTTAGCATCTCTAAATTATTTTAAGTCCAAATTGTGTCCTATTTTGTACCATATGCCATATTCTTTAGTACCTTTTAGATATCTCATGATTCTTTTGACTACCACATGTGATTTTCTTTGAGATTTTGCTGAAAATCTTACCACCATACCATTTGCTAATGCAATATTAGACCTTGTATGCACTACATACTAAAATTTTCCAATCATTGATCTGTATGTGGTCTGATCTACCTATTTGGAATCATCATTTTTGGAAAGCTTATGTCTAGTAGACATAGGGGTTCCAACTAGTCTTGAGTCTTCCATTCAATTTTTTTAAAATATTTTCTTGATATATTTAGATTGAGTAATGTAGATACCATCTTTCTTCTATTAAATCTACAATCCAACAAAGAATTTTATCTCTCCAAACATAGACATTTCAAATTATTTACTCATTTCTTCTAAAAATGCCTTGCACAAGTCATCATTTTCTGTGAATAAAGTGCAATCAACAAATATTTTGCTAACACAATCTTCTTGTCTAGTTCTTCTTTGATATATAGACTACTGTTATCATTTGTTCTTTGAATATGTATCAAGTATTTGTGAAGTATTTCACACCAATCTCTAGGAGCTTGCATGAGTCCATATTATTCCTTGTGTAATTTGTAGACCATGTCTCTTTTGCTAGGATCTACAAAACCTTCTGGCTATTCAATGTAGATTTCCTCATCAATAATTCCATTCAAGAATGCAAATTTTATTTTAATTTGATAAACTTTAAATCTTTTGTGAGCTACATATGCTAATAAAGTTCTAACACCTAATCTTGCAAAAAGAGAAGATGTTTCACCATAATCAATACCTTCTTCTTTAGAATAACCTTTACATACTAATCTTGCTTTGTTTTTAGATAATTTTCAATCATCATTCAACTTGTTTCTGAATATCCACTTTGTGCCAATTACATTTTTATCCTTGGTTCTAGGAATAAGAGTCCAAGTTTTGTTCTTCTCTATTTGTACTATTTCTTTATTCATTTCTCCAATCTAACTTTCATTTTCCATAGCATCTTTAACATTTCAAGGTTAAAATTTAGCAAGTAAACATGTACCTTTTAATTGGCTTCTTTTCATTATTCCATCTAATTTATCTCCAATGATCTAATTAGGTGCATGATGCCTCTTGACATATCCTACTAACATAGGTTCTTTGGATTTGGAATGAGTTTCTCTAATTTCATCATGAACTTCAATATCAAGATCAGGTCCCACTATCTATGACTCGGTTCCATTAGACTCAGTTTGCTCTTGAAGTAGCCTTGTAGCTTTTGACTATGACTCGAGTCCTTTAGACTGTGGCTTGGGTTGCAGTGTCTACAACTTGGTAGCTATTGGAGATTTTTGGGACTTGGGGGGTGAAGCTTCCTTTCTTTTAGATAGATTTGTCAGGGTATTAGGTTCATAGTATACAAATCTTCTATAATCCTCATGCTATTTTATGCTTTCTTCTTCACTCTTTTTTGCAAACTCATCAATTCTCACATGTGCACTTTCTATGATTTTATGAGTAGAAAAATTCAAGCATTTGTATGCTTTACTTTTGTGGGAGTATCCTAGAAATATGCCTTCATCACCTTTGATATCAATTTTTATTTTTCTAGATTCTTTCAAGATATAACATTTGCTATCAAATACTTTAAAGTAACTTACATTAGGTTTGTAGCCATAGCATAGCTCATAAAGAGTTTGATTTGAGTCTTTCTCTAGCTGTGATCTATTCAAGGTATGAACTGCAGTGCTAATAGCTTCCTTCAAGTATTTGATTGTAACATTCTTTTCTTCATCAATGTTCTTGCATAATCCATGATGGATCTATTCCTTCTTTTAGCTATAACATTCTACTCTGGTGTACAAGGGGCTAATACTTGTCTTTTAGTTCCTTTTTCAATGCAAAATTCATTGGAGATGAATTCACCACCTTTGCCTAATCTTAAATATTTTAACTTCTTTCTAGTTTCTTTTTCTACTCTTTCTAGATACCACTTGAATTTTTGAAAAGCTCATGAGTTTTCTTTTAGATACATTATAGTCATCATTCTAGAATAATCATTAACAAAAAGAATGAAAAAAATTTCTCCACCACAACTCTTTATTCCAATAGGTCTACATAAGTTTGTATGCACAACCTCTAAGACTTCTTTAGGATGATGGTTCTTGCTTTTGAAACTAGTCTTTTCCATCTTACCAACTTGACAATTCTTACATAGACCCATATGAAGTTTCCTCAAGCTAGGAATACCTCTAACTCTTTTATGTTTTCTTATCTTAACTAGATTATCAAAATTTAGATGATATAATCTTTTGTGCCATAACTAGATTTCCTCTACTTAAGCAATAAAACATGAACTTTCACTGAGATCAAGATAAAATAGATTACCTTTTGTTTGCTTGCTAGATCCAACAAGATTTCCTTTTCCATCCAGCAGCTTGACCTTCCCATTCATAAATTCTACTTTGAATGCAATGTTATTCAACTATGCCACACTCAATAGATTATGCTTTTATCCTTCAACACAATAAGCATTATCACATACATGTTTATTGGTTAATGAAATACATCCTCTTCCTTTTGTGTTACAAGGTTAATTGTTTCCAAATCTCACACTACCACCATCATAATATTCCATGTGTTCAAACTTTTTTTAATCTCCAATCATATGATGTGAGCAACCACTGTCAATAATCCATGTATCATTTTTGCTAACATGAGAGATAAGTGCCATCTTATCTCCTTCATAATAAGATTCATTTTTTACAATAATAAATACCATTTCATCTTCATTGTTATCAGAATCTTTAGCTATAAAACAAGATTTCTTACCTTTTTCCTTGTAGCTCTTGAATTCCTTCTTGACTTTGTACTTACTAATTTTCTTCTCATCCTTTTTTCTCTATTTGGACACCTAGTGGCAATATGATCAACTTCTTCACAAAAAAAATAAATTAGAGGAATCTTGCCTTTGTACTTTTCTCTATTTTTGGAGTATTTCTTTGCAAGTAGGGCTTCAACAATTTGAAGATCACTGTCAAAAATTTCACCAATTCTCCTTCACTTCCTAATTGATTGGTCTTTGATTTCTTGCTCTTTTCTTTGAGTGAAAGTTTGGCTTCAAATGTAAACTCAATATTTTTGGAACTAAGAACATAGTTATCATAGTTATCCAACTCAAAAGTTGTCAATCTTCCAACTAAAGCATCCAAAGTTATTTTTTTATTTGGATCACATCTCATTTCTTGAATAGCTAACACTCTAATTGTATAAATGGGAAGAATATTTTTGAGTATCTTGCTTACAACTATTTTATCATCAATGTCTCCTCCAAATGCTTTTATTGTGCTCACATTTGCCTTGATTCTTTCCACAAATTTTACAATGTTTTTATCTTCTCTCATTTTCATTTGATCGAATTTTCCTTTGAGACTTTTTGCTTTGGCTCTTCTTACATTGTCATCTCCTACATAAATGTCTTTTAGTTTGTTCCACATTACATGAGCTATTTTGTAGTCTTTTACTTCATCAAATCCAAAATAACTAAGAGCAGATGCAATATCAATCATCATGATGTTATGATTCTTCTTTTCAACAATTTGTTCAACTAATAACATTCCAATGGGAGTCTTGTATTCAACATCAAGATACTTATAACTTGAATCACTGATAGTTGCCAAATATAATCTCACGAGTCCTTGCCATGCTGCAAAATTGTCTCTATTCAACTTGGGAATCTCTCTTCTATAATACATCTTGATCTTTAGCTTAGGTCCTTGAAACCTTCTCTGCAAGCACCAAAATCTTTGAGACCAATTATTGGAAATATAAGAGTAATTAAGAGGGGAGGGGTGAATCATTTACTACAAAAATAAATCTTAGATCCCTTAGATGTCAATACAATATAATTATGTGAAAACTTAACTCTTCTAATGCTCAACAAATAAAGAAATGCTATAACTCAATAAAAACTATAATTGCTTAGCAAACACTTAACATGCAAATTTTGAGATGTTATCTATGATTACTTATTACTTTAACTTAGTTGCAAACACATTAGAAAATAGCATGAACACATTTGACAACAAGGTTTAATGTCAAAACTAAATGTGGGAAAACCACCAATTGCAACTAGTTATTGCTTTCACTCTGCTAAAATGAGTCCTATTAAGAGCCAACCTTGTTAAAGGTTGCAAAACACACTATTACATGTGACCCTATTAGAGGGTTTAATTTCCCTATTAGGAGTGGCCTTGTTAGAGGTCTTTAGACAATTAGATAGAACAACCACCTTATTTGAGGATTTACAAATAGCTATTAAGCCAAATCTATTAAGAGATTTAGATCACCACTACAATGGTTAGAGAGTAACAATGACATGACTTGATTTGAATGCAATTGAATTATTGATTACAGATCTCAATTCTAGCTTATACTTGATCCTTCTTGATCAAATATATCTTTTCAACATCTCAAGGATATTTTTCTTATCCTTCTGATTTGCTTTCTCTTCGCATCTTCAAATCTTTATCTTTTTTTACTTCCACACACATTCTAATCCTCAACTTGACCTTTTATTTATATCTTTCATTTTTTCAAGTTAGCTCAAATACAACTTAGAATAACTAATATTCATCTTCTCAATCGGCTTAAAACCAAAAAATAAAACAATTGAACTCAATATGCAAAAACAAGAAAATCCTTTGTTAGCTGACCCTGCTTGGTAGACACTAACTCAAAAATGATTTTCCTATGTTAACCAAGTAAAACTTAGTAAACATTGCATACTAGAAAAGTTCTTTTGGTAACCAAGTGAGCTCAGTTATCACTGGTTCCATTCAATATTTCCTTCATTAACTAAGTGAGCTCGGTTAACACGCAAGTTTTGTAGAGTTTCCTTTGACATCTGAGTGAACTTGATAGACACTACCTTCTAAACTAGGAAAATTTTGGATTGCTTGGTAGCCACAAAAAAATATCTTCAATCCTTGAGTGAGCTTGACATACATTGACTATTAATGATATGATATTTTGTGTAACATCAAAGATAGTACACAATTAGTCAATTGTTACAATAGGGAGGTCATTACCTTTTCCGCTACCTTCTCAAGATCTGAGTCTTGAATGCTCTATATTTTAGGAAGATCTCCACTTGCTGCTTGTTCCTCATATTCTTCATCATTGCCTTCTACATCATCTATCTCCTCATTATCTTTCTCCACATCCTCTTTCTCATCATCCTTTTTATCATTAATTTGTACAACCTCCTTAGTAGGCTTATGCAATCCATATATGCTTTTCCATGTTATTGTGTTTGATTTCACAAATGATTCAATATCTTTTGATAGAGTCAAGAATGTATTGAACCTAAGAATTAGTTCCTTTTCATTCTTTTTTAATGCTTCCTTCACTTCCTTGTCAAAAAGATCTGACATAACCTTTCACAACGTTTGTTCTCTGATGTCTCTAGAAATATTTTATGCATTTTCCCATTGATGTGTAATAGCCTTCAGTAAGATATCAGGAAATTTCCTTGTCAGTTCCTCTAGAGAGAAATTCCACTTAGCCATTTTAGCCACTAAGGCTTCTTCAATCTACTTTTTTTCTTCCTTAGTTCTTGATTCATACTTTAAAACTTAATAGATTATTGGAAATATAAGAGGAGTAACTATGAGGGGAGGGGTGAATCAATTACGAACAAAATAAATTTGTGATCCCTTAAGATGTCAATATAATACAAAACTAAACTCTGTTGAAACTGAAATACTATTGTAACTCAATTTACATAGGAACACTCAATTTACACTAAGAATTACTATCACTTGGAAAACACTAAAATAATCACTTCTTAAGATGTTTAGTGTGTTTAACCTTAATTAACTTACACAAGAGATACCAAGATTTAACATGGAAACCCAATTTGAGAAAACCACCAATTACAACTAGTTATTGTTCTTCACTCTTCTGAAGTGAGCCTTGTTAGAAGCCAACCCTATTAAAGGTTACAAAATATACTATTAGGTGTAACCCTGTTAAAGGATTTAGTTCACCTTGTTAGGAGTGGGCTTGTTAGAGGTCTTTAGACACTTCAATCTAGAAATGTCACCTTGTTATAATATTTGGAAAATAGCTATTAGGCTAACTTTGTTAGGAAATTTGATTCACTACTACAATTATTAGAAAGTAACAAAGACTTGATCTAATTGCTAATTCAACTATCTTTTCTAATTTCAGATCTCTATTCTAGCTTGAATATTTGATTCTTCTTGATTAGAATGTTCTTTGCAGCTCGATCAATTTGGATACTCTGGTATCCTTCCAATTCACTTCCTTGATTTATCTTTTCAATCCCATGCTTCTTCTCAATTCAATCATCAACTTGACCTTATATTTTTGTATTTTACCTTGTCAAGTTGGCTTGAATATACTTTCAAATGAATAAAACTCACCCCATGAGTCAGCTAGAACTAACCAACAAAACCGTCAAATCAAATATAGTGATCTAGGAAAATCCTTCATTAGCTAACCCAACTTGGTCAAAACTAACTCAAAAAAGAATTTCCTTCAGACTTCCTTTGGTAATCAAGTGATCTTGATTAACACTGGTCCCATGCCAACTTCCTTTGGCAACTAAGTTAACTTAGTTAACATTGGTTCTATGTTATCATCTCTGGAATGCTCAACATATATAGGAAACTTCATTCAACATCCGAGTGAGCTTGGCTGAAATTGATTTCTTGGTAAAAGACTTGAAATTTGTGTAACATCAAAGATGACATACAATTGAATGATTATATTCAACAATATCTCTCTTTGGCATTGATGGCAACACATTATGTCATGATACAACAATTTTTTTAGAGAAAAATAGAACTAAGGATAATATCCTTAGTTTCATTTTGATTCTCATCCATGATAACTTCCTCTATTTGTGTGAAATCCCTATAACATCTATCTCTTTGATTTCTCAGATTACTTTGACTACAATTTCTCTGACAACAATTTCTCTAACAGTAAACTCTCCTCTTTGACATCTGACAAACTCTCCCTCTTTACCAATACACAAATTTCTCTCATATAACAAACTCTCCTTCTTTGACATATCATGCTAAAGAAAATAATCATTGTAGTTTCCATGTACCTTAGTACTAATTCATATGGAATCTGCTCTATCAATACTACATCAACTTTTTTGATCTTCAATTAGTGAGCTTTAGATAGGAGAATTACTCCTAGCTTACCTATTACATACAAAATGCATCCTTAGGTAATAGCTTGGTGAATATGTCTACAATTTGTTCTTTTGTATTTACATATTCCAATCTCACCTCCTTGTCTTTCACCAATTCTCTAAAAAAATGATATTTTATTGCAATGTTCTTGGTCTTGGTATGCATCATTGGACTCTTGGATATATTGATTGCATAGGTGTCATCACAGAAGATAACAACTAAGTCCTTTATCTCCTCCTTCATACCTAACAATAGTTGTTTAAACCATACAATGTTGGAACGATTGACTATTGCAACAACCTATGTAGCTTCTACTGAAGAATGAGAGATACAATTCTTCTTCTTTCTTGTCCAAGATACTAGCCTCTTTCCAAGAAAGAATGCTCCACCACTAGTTGTCTTCCTATCATCAACACTTCTTGTCCAATCAACATCAATGAATGCTTTCAATTCAAAGTTGCCTCCTTTTTTATACCAAAAACCATAATCGTTCGTACCTTTTAGATACCCCATGATTCTTTTTATTGCCATCATATGATTTTCTTTAGGATTTGAAGAGAATCTATACACCATACCAATTGCTAATGCAATATCAAGTCTGGTGTGCACTACATACTGAAGTTTTTCAATCATTGATCTGTATGTAGTTCAGTCTACCTCCTTGGAATCATCATTTTTGGAAAGCTTATGTTTAGTAGACATAGGTGTTCCAACTAGTCTAGAATTCTCAATTCTAAATTTATTCAATATCTTCTTGATGTATTTTGATTGAGTAATGTAGATACCATCCTTCATCTGTTAAGGAGATTTACAATTGTAGATCATCTTGAATCAAAGACATATATCTTTCTAGACATCTAGCCATATAATTAGTACAACCAAGGAGAAAGTAAAAGATTTTAGTGTAGACTAGATAGGATTTATATGGATAGATCTATTTTCTCTTTTGAAGCTAAGGCTAGACATGCACCTATTTTTGTCTCACCTGTTTCTATATCTAACCATTACCCAATCTATATGAAGGTGTGTATAGATAGTGCTATAGATAGTAAAGGTATGAGAAGGAGTAATAGATAATTTAAATTGAACACATACCTACTAAAGGATGAGGATAATCTTGAATCTATTTAAATGGTAACAAGTCTTTGTAAGCTTTGCAATCAAGGCTTGAGATCTAGAGAGATGTGGAAATGTATAGTGGAATCCTAGAGGGTAGTGTTTTAGATTATAGGTAAGAAAATAGCTATAGATAGAAAATACAAGGAACAAGAATTACAAAGTGGATTGAATGATACTAAGAAGGAGCTACAAATTAAAGGGTCTACTCCTAGACTAGAGAAATGGTTGGTTTGGACTAAGTGCCGACTAAGAGAAAATTAATAGTATAAGATCAAAAGATAGAGAACAAGAGAAAGAATGAATTGGATGAAGGATGGTGATAAAGGCACTAAATACCCTGTTGACATCATTAGGGCTAATCAAAAAAGTGAATTAATATATGGTATTCAAATCAATGGGGATCTTTTAGATGATCTAAGGGACATTAAGGAAGCCTTGTATAATTTTCATAAAGGGCATTTTACTTCAAAATTCTACAAGGACAATTTTTTTCCCTCAATAATTGACTCAAGATATAGAAGAAACAATCTAAAGTATTTAAATAAGTCTATTACTCTAAATGATATAGAAGAAACAATCTTATCCCTTTCTAATGATAAAACACTAACCCTTGATGGCCTTCTAATAAAATTCTATAAGAATAATGTGTATTGATTGGACCTAAACTTTTGAATCTTTATGAAGATGTATTTGAATAAGGAACACTTGGAGATGAAATTAATAGAGGGACTATAAAGCTCTTATCTAGAGGTGGCACCAAGACTCAAGTTACAAATTGGAGACATATAACACTATTTAAATTATCATACAAGATTATTGCCAAGCTCTAGCTAGAATAATTGAAGGGCTTCTAATTGAATTCATATCCCAAACTCAAAATAGTTTTATCAAAGGGAGGTTTATTCTTGAGAACCTAATCACTAGTTGGGAAGCTATGCATTTGGATAGGAGTGAGGATCAAAATACAACCATGATTTTGCTAGACTTTGTGTAACACCCCACCAAGGAACCCAAAAGAAATTAACCTAGAGTCTTATAAAGTTTTCTAAACATTTTTTCGAAAGATTAAAAAATAAGAGATAGCATAGTGGAAGTAATAACTCACATCCATATGAATAATCCATAAAAAAATTACATCTCTTAAGGGTCCCATATCATTGAATCATATATATATATATATATATATATGTATGTATGTATGTATGTATGTATGTATGTATGTATGTATGTATGTATGTAAATTTTTTATTTATAATAAATATGATAGATAAAAAATCCACATCATAGAATAACCTGAAGTAAAAATCCAATTAAATAATATACAATTACATAAGATGTCTCATGGCATAACTAGAATGCATAATCATCTGCTGTACAAGTCACATGGTATGAGAAGCTCAAAGAATATACATCATGAATAAATACATCATATCAAAATATCTCTAGATAATCAAGTACAATACAACATAATATAACCATCCAATAGAAACACAAGATCAAAATGAAAGGAAATACTGCACAAGTACTTCCAACAATGACAACTAGCTATTGGATCTCAATGGTATAAGAAACACTACCATTCGACCTCTTGGAACCTAAATAGCCCACTCCCACTGTGCTGAGGAGATAATCTCAAGTCTCAAATGGATATCAATCCCAAAAGTCATAACCAACATCTAGGTCAAGAAAAATTTGAGAGCAATCTATCTCAAAGGTACTGAGACATAAATAACAACTAAACCTAGTGGCAAGAAATATACATAGGAAATATACTATGTAAGTGGGCAAGTGTCATTACATGAGTCAACTCTAAGGTTACTCCAGTAGCCTCACTAGAGTCTGGCCCCTAGTGTTTCTATACAGCATCAATATCCCTTTGTATAGACAAGGAATACTAATGAGGCAAGGTTGCAACCAAGAATCCTCTCTACTCCCATCCTAGCCTGTAGTAGCACTCGAGGCATGGGTGAGGAAAAAAAAGACTCTTATTAATTTTTTTAAAAACCATTTAATAAAATGCTATAAATTATTAAAATAACCTACAATGGGTTACCCAGGTAGCCTCTTTAGGCCTCTAGCTTCCATTTTAAGCCACTTCCCAACATATATAAAGACAACCTACTCTACACTTAAAATAGCAAAAAATCTCATCAGATCACAATATAACACATTAGTTCTTATAGAAGCAACTAGAAAGCACCAAAAGATAGCTGATCAAAACTCATAGATTTCACCAATAAAATTACCATACAACCACTAATCCATGACTCAAAGATCACATTACAAAAATATGACATCACATAAAAATCATAAAATTATAACTCCCAATCCTCTGGTAAACATCCAAAACTGGTTAATATATTGAGTCAACCTCAAACCCAACACAAAGTAAAATGTACATCACAACAAGTGTAATTTCATAATTTCATTTTGAAAACATAAAATTTTGATTTCAAAATAGGATTCAAATTTCTATTTTTCAAGTGTTAGATTTGCTAAGGTTTTTGAGTCCACAAGAATCTCAAAAGACTCAACAATTCATTAAAAATATCTAAATATAAAACCTATTTAATATATAAAAATGAACTATTGATTAATAAAATCCAAACTTCATTGAAATTTTCCCTAATTAAAATTGAGTTATATTGCAAATTTACTAAAACCATATAATCAATTATCTTAATAAATATTATTAAATTCAAATAATAACAATTGAATTATAATAATAATAACTATTCAATCATTAACGGATAATATTAGATCATTTATTAATAATTAATAATTACTAGAATTAATAATATAATAAATATTATTTAATGTTAATAATAATATTAATTATTAATTAAAAACCATATTTAAAAATTATTAATAATTTTTTTTAAAAAAATAAAATGCAATTCTAATAACATTTTAGGCTCATTGGTTGACTATATAAGCTGTAGCACACTACTACTACAACAACAACAACATACTACCTTACGACAGTACTTGCTACTACAACAACAATAGGCTATTGTGTGGCTTGTAGTTGCAGTCGCAGGGTGGGTGGGGCCCCCTTTCCCCTTCAACCATTACAAGTTTTAATTTATTTTTTTAAACAAAGCATCAAAAATTTAAATCATTATTTTTATATGATAATAGAATTATCATAGTAATTATTAATTACTATGATAATTATATTATATATAATAAATTAAAACATAGATCTGATAAGAAAACTACATACAACTGATCAAATTCATTATATATAAAATCCTAATTTTCTTTTCCAAACCCTACCCAATTTATAATTTTCTAGATCCATCCCATTTTTCAAAATGAGTATACTCAAACAATGGTTTCAAATTGATTTAATTTACAGATATTTTTCAATAATGAAGAAGAGTAAATTTGATAGTAAGGTTTCAAGGTAAATAAAATTTGAAAATAAATCCATACAAACATGGTGAGGACATAAAAAATTTAAAGGGAAATTACTATGTAAAGCTCAACAAGATCCTACCTCAATCTGATGCTAACCAGATAGATGCTCAAAGTTTGCAAGAAAATTCCAGTCTTCTCAAAAAAGTTCTTTCTGAAAATTTACTCCTCCAAACTTATGCGCAGAGAAATGAGCTCTAATTTCTTAATAAAGAGCTTTCTCCTTTAGGGTTTCAATTTTGCAAACACACAAACCCCTTTACTTTATTATTTTATTTTATTTTAATTTCATGCAATTTTTTGCATTTTTAAATTAAAGTAAACTTATTTAATTTATTTTCTCTCTCTCTTTCTATTAAATCATAAGACATCTTTAATAATATATTTTATTTATTGAACTAATGTATACAAGAAAACCTAACCTATCCGGAGCATGCATAAACAAGTAAAGTTAGTTGCACATGTATGTCAAAGATTTAAAGTAATGCAAAACACAACTAATTCTGTGCTTGAGTTTTATAACTTAATATAATTGAAAATAAAAATCCTCAATCAACCTAGAAAATGCTCAACAAGGGCATTGACAAGAGGCCTTGTTAGTGTGCTCAAGATGAGGGATGTGGATGTGCTCTCCTCAAACACAACTGTGGGTGAATCCCATGATTTGATGAATAACCAATGATATGAAACTATGCTAAGATAAATGGAGAACAGTTCAAGAAATGGCTATGGAAGCAATCATGCTTGAAAGCATTCAAAGGATGTGAATATGGATGTAAGTAATCAAACTAAAAATGCAAATTTAGAATGAAAATACAATATCTAAGACTAGAATACAAACAACTACCAAAGGTTAGCTCTAAGCATTAAAAACTCTCAAAGCTCTAAAACTAAACTAGCATGATAACAATGCAATGGAGGAGATGAGAAATGCTTGAGACAAGGCCTCTATTTATAAGCTTGAGAGAGGCCTTTGGGAGGTGGTATCTTTGTGGCATCCACATAGGTGCCATAAGGGAGACACATGGGCTAAGGAGACAAGCCATGCAAAGGTCAACACAAGCCTTTTTTGGTGATAGAGATGGCTCAAGGTTTTCTCACACATATGTGAGAAACCTTGGAGAAAGGAAAGGGGGAAAAGTGTGTAAGAGTGTAAGAGGCTTTTTGGATAAAATAATAAAAAGGGGGGCTTTCTTAGATTTTGAGTTGCTTACACATGTGTGAGCAACCACTTAGGGGCTAAAAAGGTGCTTAGGGAGGTCTTTATGATAATTAAGTGGGATTAAGTAGTGGGTAAGCTCAGAATGATGAGAGTGATGGAAGGTAGGCTATGTTTTAGATGGGAATAAGATTAGATTAAATAGGATTTAACTTAATCACATGATTATAGAATTTAATAAAGTGGAGGGAATTAAATAAATTAAAATTTATTTAAAAGGGGATTTATGGAGCACTATGTATTAAATAAATTTGACACATTAGAGGAGATGCATTTAAATTAAATTTAAATACATTAGAGAAGTGAATATATTTAATTAAATAAGTAGAAGAATATGATAGATATAATTAATAAATAAATAAATAATTATAATGTCAAGAGAAATATTAAATAAATTAATATAGTGTTTGGGATGATTTTAAGCATCTACATTTTGCCCCTCTTTGATGTGATGTTGGGATGACATTATATCAAAGAAAAGAAGATATAGGTTTCCTAGAGAGGAAATGAGTCCTAAGAGTTGTGTCATAGCAACAATAGGGTAGGAGGGTGCCCCTCATTAAAATAGAGCAAAAAATAAAATTTGGACAATTTTCACAAAAAGGATCAAAGAAGAAGAAAAAGGGTAGGAAAAAAGGAATAGATGAACAATTTGCATGACTTGAGGATAAACAAGGGTAAATAGGGTTAAGGAGTGGGTATGGGCTCAAAAGGGGATCTTAGAGGGCCTATATAAACCTCCAAGGGGATCTTGGAAGAATCATTTGCACACTTAGAGAGTAGAGAATTAGAGCAAAGGATGGATCCAATCGAGAGATTATAGCTTGGAGAGCACATTTAGGTGCAATAGAGGCTGACCAACATGGGACCACTAGTAAGTTGACACATTTTTGCGGTGGGAAATTGGGGAAAAAATAGCTTGGGGGGCGGGTGGGGGAGGGGGGATGATAGTTCTCCTCTCTATCATCTACAAAGACGATGACAAACTAAAGAAATGAGCTCTATAGAGACAAGATTTATCCTGTCATCTTCAAAGATGATAGGGTGCATCCTGTTGTCTGCATGTATGAAAGAAGAGGGTTGGGCTTGGGTCAAAGATGATATCTATGTTAGTTTCTCTGAAGATGACAAAACAATAGTCACCGACATCAAAACTAATGTCTATAGAGTAGTTGGAGATGCCGAATTGGCACCTCTGCATTTTGGCATCTCTATTAATCCATGTTTGCATAGATTGGTGTTCTCACTAATTTGGATGAATTAACAAAATCAAGTGATATGGATTATCAAGGGGGTGGATAGAAAAAGATTCCCCATGCATAGATAAAGAATAATAGCATCAAAACAAAGGTAGATTGACTATTGCATATATGTGTTGTAGGGGCCTACAGTGATATTTCAATAACATGAGCACTATCCAAAAATGATGGTGCCATGGGAGAAACTCACAGAGGCAGAGTGGGGACATGTACAAATTTTTGGACTTGAGCATGTCCATGAGTGGCTAGACCTGAGGGTACACTTAGTGCAGCTTTTAGTATTGGTGGAGTAGTGGCATATACTAACTTCTAGCTTCCATATTCCTATAAGAGAGGCAATAGTGAATTTACTAGATGTGTGGAAGATATTGTGAGTACTAATATGTGGGATATGCCTAAAGTATGTTCTAGAGGGGGCATATCCATATCTACCAGATTACTTTGGATGAAGGAGGAAATGACTACCAATTCAGCAGTCATGGCTAACATGGAGGGAGGTGCTAGACTAGATACTGTTGCAACTAGCCCCCTACTTGGTGTTACATATATGGAGGTTGGTACATGACCATGTTGGGCATGGATTTTAAATTGGATGGGTACAAGTGCTTAACACTCTGCTATAGGATGACAATGTGTTTTTGACTGGAGCCACACCATCTGTGCTCAACTATATTATGATTTACACATGTGTGCCTATAGGACACAAAGATCATAGGTCTAGGGTTGATGCTACTAATGGTATGGTCATGGGAGCATATAGGCATTACACTGCCTATTACTCAATGGGAGACATGACAACCCATAGAGTTGTATGCATGTTACTATAGACCACCAATCTAGTACACATTTACTAAGTCGATAGGATTCTAGAAATGGTGTCTAGATGAGATCATCATGTTTGATTGGACACCATACATAGATTGTGAGCATTGGGGAGCCATACTACCTACAACAAGAGAGGATGATGCTGAGGATCGACTCTACTTGTAGTATGCTCAATTAGACTATTGGTTGATCAGCTAGATAGTACACATTTGTATGCTCTATATGCCCTCTAGAGTGTAGAGACAATTTAGATAGATGCAGGATACTATGCCAAACAGGTTCCTCTATCTAGTGGTGTCCCAGGAGTACAACAAGATATGGTGTTTTGGGACCATCATCAGACTAGCTAGGGCCTCATGGCATGGCATGCAACTAGTGCCATGGGTGCATGGGTAGGATCAGAGAGATGTTGGGATGACACTAACATACACATAGTGGTGGGTCGCTCATCAACCACTGAGGCACATGGTAGGGTCAACAAAATAGAGACTTTAGGATAATAAATGTAGTTTTTATAGTCATGATGGAAAAAATGACATATATGCAGTGGAGAGGTCTATGCACACACAAAGCCTTGTCAAGGATCTTGGCGGAAAGTGTGCTAACACATTGCCCCCAGTGAGTAATGCATAACCATAACTCAAAACTAACATAGATGTACTAAAGTATCAAAAAAAAAATCATACTAAAAATAAAATGTGTAGTTAGTTGGAACCATTTAGGTTATACCAAGATATGGAAGATTGAGGCACACTGTAAAAGGCTACCACTAACATACAAAGATAAAATCAACCAAAAGAGACCTCATGAGAAAGTAGTCATTTAGTCCATAATTCTTGCTAGGAATGCTAGTCCAAGAATGAAGGTTTTAGTGTAGGAAGGAGTCATCCTATGAATTTTTTTTTTTCTAAGTGGTTGTCACAAGTGTTCGTTGGTAGTAGCTGAGAAAAGAACAAGTTTCTTGAATTGTTAAGTCTCAATGGTGATTTGTTTAAGTTCTGTTGCAATCACTATTGTGGAAAAAAGCTCAATATAATAGGAATAGGGTGAACATTCAATGGAAAAGTGTTTCACAAAATAGAGGTCTTTTGGAAGATGAAAGTGGATGGAGACCTTGTAGATAAGATATCTTTTATTGGATGCATGAAAAGTGTGAGTTAGGTAGGACTTTTGCACAAATATGGGATGAAATGGGGGAAATGTGGTGAAGTGAGATGAACCTTATAGATAATGGACCTTATTGACAACAAGATGTTTTAAGGAACTTTTCCCTTTTTAGTCTTTTCTTCAAGAACATTTTACAAATGTTTTTGGATTTTTTGATTTTTTTGGAATTTTGTAGAACTTTAACAACATTGTACAAGAACTACAGAACTCAAGCATAGAACTGCTTGAGATGCTAGATATTTATAGGCTTAGGGAGTGAATCTCCCTCTGAAGTGGCCATCTGATATGCCCCAAAACCATATTTGGCTGTAATAATAAATAGACCAAGCCAATTAGCTTCAAACTTTCCTTTTTTTTTCACAATTTTGGAGATTTCTCATGTTATGCTGCAACACTAGGTCATCCACCTCAAATTTTAGAGGTCTGACCTTTTTGTGAAACTAGAGTTGAAGGTGATTTTGATACATATAGAGGTGGTTTGGGGCATTGAGGCATCTCTCATTGAGGAGTTGCAACTCTTGCAAGGAAGAAACTTGGTATTATTCTTTAGACATTAGATTCTTGAGAGAGATTTTGAGGGAAGGGAGCTCAATTTCAATGGATAAAATAGCCCCAAAGCCATAAACAAGGGAAAATTGAATGGCTCCTATACGGGTATGGATGGAGGTGCGATAGGCCCAGAGGGCAGGAGAAATTTGAAGGTGCCAGTCATGGGCAACTGCATCAACAATTTTCTTTAGAATTTTTAAAATAGTTTTATTAGTGGCTTTAGCTTAACCATTGCTTTAGGGGAAGTATTTAGTGGAGAAATCTTGGGTGATTCTAAATTTCTTACATAATGTGGCAACCTAAGTTTTGAAAGGTGTCTCATTATTAGTCATGATGTCTTGAGGGATACCAAAATGATAGATGATGTAGTTGAAGATGAATTTTGAAACCTATTTTCCTATGGTGTAGGTTAAAGGGATAGCCTCAACCCACTTTGTGAAATACTTAGTGGTAGAAATAATATACTTGTGGCCATTTGTAGAATTTGGATATATTTGACCAACAAGATCGAAACCCTAGCAGGAAAAAGGGCCATGGTGTGATGGTGGATTTAAGGTCTTGGGTGAGAGTGTGTATCAAATCTCCATATTTCTAAGAAGGAACACATCAATTCACAAAATGACAGGCAACGACTTCCATAGTAGGCCAATAATAACCCATTTTGAGGATCTTTTTTGCAGGCACCAAAAATTCCTTGGTGAACCTCTTCTAATGCTATTTTGGCTTCATCTAAACTGAGACATCAAAGGAGGTTTCCATCAAAGTGTGTCACCTAGGATAGTATATCGATAGTGAAACATATAAAGGTTTTACTTTGGTTTTTGGAAAGGGCTATGGGGATTGTTTTGTGATAAAGGTAGAAAAAAATGATAGAGTACCATGGAGACTCATGACCAACAATCTCACACACCAGCTCTGATTCAAGTTGTTCATAAGCTGGAAGAAAAATATTCTCAACAAGGAACTCACACTTAGGATTGCATTCATGCATGGCGATCATGGATGCTATGGTAGCCATGACATCTACTTCTTTGTTATTTGCCTTTGGTATCTACTAAAAGACTATCTCAGTGAAGTGTTGTTTAAGATGTTCTATAATCCAACATTATGGCAACAACTTTTCATCCATTTTTGACAAATTAGGAGTCTCCAAATACAAGTAGGCTCTTAATATTCCATTAGATAGCTTGACATAGCCCTGTTACTAATCCTTCATACTTAGCTATGTTGTTTGTGCAAGGAAATGAAATTTTGTAAGATTTAGGAATAAGGTCTCCTTGCAGTGTAACAAACAAAATTCCTACCCTTGATCCTTGTTTTGTGAAAGAACCATCAAAATATAGTTTCCATTGTGTATTAGGGGTAATAGTCATAATTATGTCATCTAGAAAATATGCTATGATAGGGTGGTCTATTTGAAGAGGAGCTTCTGCAAGTTGATCTCCAATGACTTGTCCCTTAATGGCCTTGCAGTCTGTATAGACAATGTAAACTTCACTTAAAATCACGAACCATTTTTCAACACAACTAGTGAGGGATGCTTTTGATGGAAAATACTTGAGGGGATCCATCTTAACAATGAGATGTGTAGTATGATTAGGCATGTAATGGTGTAGTTTTTGTGTGCAAAATACTACTGCCAAAAAAACTTACTCAATAGAAGTGTAGTTCAACTCATAGCCAAGTAATGTTTGACTAAGATAGTAGATAGCTTGCTTATTTCCATTGTCATCTAGCTATCCTAAAAGAGCACCTAGGGCAACTGAAGTGGCATAAATGTAGAGAATCGATGGTTAGCCTGCGATTAGAGGGAGTAGTAGTAGTGGATTAGCTAGGTAGACTTTAACTTGCTCAAATTCTTTTTGACATAGGCAATCCCATTAAAATTTGGTGTCTTTTCATAGAAAATGATGGAGTGGATGAACTTTATCTACTAACTGGGACACAAACCATCTGATGGACTATAACCACCCTTGAATGCTATGAAGTTTTTTCAATGTAGTAGGTGGAGGTATTTCCATGATGGATTTTACTTTAGTAGGATCTACTTTAATGTCTCTTCTTGACACTATGTAACCTAGCAACTTTCCTAATTGGACCCAAAAAATAAACTTCTTAGGATTAAGGAAAACTTTGAATTTCTCTAATCTTTCAAATATAGTGGTAAGAAAAATAATGTGGGAATGATGTGTCTTAAATTTTCCTAAGATGTCATCAACATAGTCCTCCATTATTACATGTAGAAGATCATGGATGATTGTGGTCATTGCACATTGATAGGTGATGCTGACATTCTTCAAGCCAAAAGGCATGACTTGGTAAAAGAAGGTTCTTGTAATTTTGATATGATTATAACCAGAGAAACCATCCATTAAAGATAATGTTTCATGTCTACTACTCAAATCCACTATAATGTCTATGTTGGGGAATGGAAAATCATCCTTTGAACATGTGAGATTTAAATCTAAAAAATTAAACATATGCAGATGCCCGTAGAGGCTTTACCTACAAGAACAATGTTGGAAACCCACTCAAGATAATGAATAGGTTGGATGAACTTTTCCTCTAACAGTTTTTGCAATTCTACTTTGACCAAAAGTGTTACCTTAGGATGCATCTTGCGTAAATTTTTCTTAACAAGTTTAATCTTTGGATCCACAGCTAGGTGACGCACAACTAAATTTGTGTAAACCAAGCATGTCTTTGTATGTCCATGCAAAATTGATTTTTCCTTTCTATGGGAACTTAGTCATCACTTATTGTTCTTTTGGACTCATGCTAGCAACAATGTAGGTAATTTGTGGATTATCTACCATACCCAAGTTAATTGGAATTATGTCTTCATTCAATATAGATGACTTTTTAGGTGTTAGAGATCTAAATGGCAAGTCAATCTCTCCCTCTAACACAGGCAAGGAGATGAATAACTAGGGCCAAAGGCTCACCTAGCTATCCAAACCACCCTGCAAGAGTAAAAAAAATAGAAGCAAACACAAGTGGATAGCAACCAAAGGAGGAGAAGAGGAAAATACTTCTATTGATTCATCAAAATATCTTCATAAATGCCCAACTATGAGGCCTTCTGGGTTACGACCAATTACAATACATTCACATTCAAAGATCCAATAGCAAATTTACACTTTTAGTTCTGCTCCCTCAAAACTTTTCTTCTTCTAAAAAATTTCTTAGCTTCTAAGCCTAAACTCTCTATTTATACTCACCAAAATGGCTTACAGAACATTCTAGAACATTACATAAGATGAGGGCTGACCCAACAATGGTCTGGACTCATCCCAAGAAAAGATCTTAAATTAAATGTTGCAAATGAAATAATTCCCGCAAGTTGGCTCACAAAAATCAAGTCCAAATACTGGCACTCGGCATACACTAGGTAACTCATCATCTAAAGGAATTCTACAGTAACTCGGCACTTGAAGAGTGCTATAGTAACTCGGCACCTAAAGAGTGCGACAAGAACTCAGCACCTGAAGAGTGCTATAGTAACTTAGCACTTGAAGAGTGCGATAGGAACTCGGCACCTGAAGAGTGTGATAGGAGCTCGACACTTGAAGAGTGCCATAGTAACTTGGAACCTGAAGAGTGCTACAGTAACTCAACACTTGAACTCGGCACCAACTACAAAAGAAGCAAAAAAGAGCAGGATAACAAGGCAACCCAAGATGCTCCTGCATCATACAACTGGGGTTGGAAGAAATGATTCTATTGAATCATTGAGATGTCCCAACCTGAGCTGAATCCAACTCAAATTGAGAAATCCATGAAGCATCTTCAATAGGTCTATTCTTACACTTCACCAAATATTCATAGTAATCTTTTCCTCTTGTACTCTTGCCAACTCTCTGATCCAATATCTGTTCAACTTCCTTAATCTTTTTCTTAGGATAATCATATGGTATAACAACTTCATCCTCTGACTCATGATATTTATACAAATCAACAATATTAAATATAGGAGATATATCCATGTCATCAGGTAACTCAACTTCATAAGCATTACCACTGTCAAACTTCTTCACGATCTTACAAGGTCCAAATTTCTTCATCTTCAACTTGCTATATGTTCCAACTAGGAATCTTCCTTTCTTTAGATGAACCATCACCTCATCACCAACTTGAAATTCATGGTGTCTTCTAGACTGATCAGCATTCTCCTTATACTTACTTCAAATTACTTTCTTCCAACCTCAACTTCACTTCTTTATGCAAGGACTCCATAAAGTCAGCAAATTCTTCTCCTGCAGTGCTTTTCTTTTCTTCACCAACAACATCTCTCAAATCTGATATACCTCTAGGATGCATTCTCTTAATAATCTCAAAAGGTGTCTTCCCTATACTCCTATTCACAGAATTGTTATATGCAAATTCAGCTTGTGCCAATACCATCTCCCAATTGCTTGGCTTATTCCCAACTAAACATCTTAGCAAATTACCCAAGCTTCTATTCACAACCTCTGTCTATCCATCTATTTGTGGATGGAATGTAGAACTAAACTTCAATTCAGTACCCATCTTC
The DNA here is from genome assembly GCA_028749045.1 of Cupressus sempervirens. Taxonomy (NCBI): domain Eukaryota; kingdom Viridiplantae; phylum Streptophyta; class Pinopsida; order Cupressales; family Cupressaceae; genus Cupressus; species Cupressus sempervirens. The sequence goes on along the minus strand of CM053787.1, from coordinate 913,723,947 downwards.
TTCCATAAAGTCTTCCAAAAATAACCAAAAAACTTACTATCTCTATCTAAAATATTGCTTCTTGGTAATCCATGCAATCTCACAATCTGTTTAAAGAAAAGTTTAGAAACATGCTCAGCATCTGATGTCTTCTTACATGGTATAAAATGAGCCATCTTAGAAAATCTATCCACTACAAAAAATATGGAATCATACCCCTTCACCATTTTTGGCAATCCAAGAATAAAATCCATACTGATATTAGTCCAAGGTTTCTCAGGAATAGTAATAGGTGTATAGTATTTTGACTCATTCCCTTTGCAACTTGACAAACTCCACAACTCTTTACAAATTTTTGAACATCCTTATACATTTGTGACCAATAATATTTCTCTTTCAGCAAGCTCAATGTTTTATCAATTCCAAAATGTCTAGCTAATCCACCACTATGCTTTTCCTTAATCAAATTCAACCTCATAGGACTTCTAGGAATACAAAACTGAATACCTTTGAACAACATACCTTCTTGAATGAAATACTCATCATACTTATGTGATCTGTCAAATTTGGTGCTCTACACTCTCTCCACACCTTAGAAAAATTAGGATCAGCATCATACAACTCTTTCATCTCATCAAAACCAAGAACTTCAACCTTCATTTCAATCAACAAAGAATGTCCTCTACTCAATGCATCAACAACTTTGTTAGTAACTCCACTCTTATGCTTGATCACAAATGTAAAATTCTGCAAATACTCAACCCACTTCATATGTCTTTGATTCAATTTATGTTGACTTCCCAAGTATTGTAAAGCTTTATGATCAGTGTACAACACAAACTGCTTAGGCATCAAATAATGTCTCCATTTCTTCAATGCTTGAACAATAGCATAAAACTCTTGATCATACATAGAATATTTCCTTTTAGCATCATTCAAATTTTCACTAAAGAAAGCAATAGGCTTACCTTCTTGACTTAATATAGCTCCTATTGCATTACCACTTGCATCACATTCAACTTGAAATACTTTGTTGAAATTAGGTAAAGCCAATACAGGTAATTCAACAACCTTTTGTTTCAAAGTCTCAAAACTCTTATCAGCTCCATGCGTCCACTTGAATTCCTTTTTATCTCCCTTCATTGTTTCAGTCATAGCATTACAAACAACACTAAAATTCTTTATAATTTTTTTGTAAAAACTAGCCAAACCATGAAATAATCTTACCTCACTCACATTCTCAGGTATAAGCCATTCCAAAATTACTTTAACCTTTTTAGGATCCATCTTCAAACCATCAGCTGAAATCACAAACCCCAAATACACAATCTCTTCTTGCATAAAAGAACACTTTTTTCAGATTAATCAATAACTTTTCCTCTTTCAACTTCTGCAATACTTGCCTAATATGCTCAAGATGTTCTTCCTTAGTCTTGCTGAATATCAAAATATCATCCAAATAAACAATCACAAACTTACCCAAGAATCTTTTCAGAACTTCATTTATCAACCTCATGAAAGTACTAGGTGCATTAGTTAAACCAAAAGGCATAACCAACCATTCATACAAACCATCTTTTGTCTTGAAAGCAGTTTTCCATTCATCACCTTCTATGATTCTGATCTGATGATAGCTACTCTTCAAATCAATTTGGGTAAAATACTTTTCTCCACTCAAACAATCGATTATGTCATCTATTCTTGGCATAGGAAACCTATATTTCACTATTATCTTGTTAATGGCTCTGGAATTAGTACACATTCTCCATTCTCCATTCTTTTTAGGTGCTAATACAATAGGTACAACACATGGACTCAAGCTTTCTCTGATCAAACCTTTCTACAATAGTTCATGCACTTGTCTGTTAAGTTCTTCATTCTCTGTAGGTGTCAATCTATATGGTGCTTTGTTTGGAAAACTAGCTCTAGGAATCAAATCCATACAATGACTTATACTTCTTATTGGAGGTAAACCATCAGGAATATCTTCACAATAATGCCTTTATACTCATTCAGCAACTTTGCAATTTCTCCTGGCACTTGGTCAATACTACCATCTGTCACTCGATCACCACTGACTGACATTCAGTTAACATTGTTTTCTAGCACTCGGTCTCCATTGACAAAACTAGGTTTTCTTGGAATTATAGAAAAACAAACTTGACTCTTTTTCACTTATTTTTGAAATTGTTTCCCATTAACCATGCAAATTTTTATAGCAATACAATTAACCTCATCTGAAACTTCAATCAAAGGCAACAATGTTTGTTTCTTTCCATTTACCCAAAGAGTATATTGATTCAATCTTCCATCATGTACAACATATCTATCATATTTCCAAGGTCTACCCAACAAAATATGACAACAATCCATCAGCATAATATCACACAAAACTTCATCAAAGTAATGTCCAATTTTGAATTTCACAAGGCATTGCTCACTTACCAATATCTTATGCTCATCTTTGATCCATGAAACATGATAAGGTTTGGGATGTTTTAGCCTCTGCAACTACAACTTTGTAACTAGCTCTTCTGATGCCAGATTTGTAGAACTTCCACTGTCAATGATCACTTTACAACATTTTCCAGCCATCTTACATCTTGTCTTGAAAAGACTTCTCCTTAAAATAGGTTCCTCATCACTTCCCTTATTGCATAAGGTTCTTATCACCATCAAATTTTCTCCAGCCTCAGGTCCACTTGGTGAACCCTAATTATCTTCTTGAATCATAACATTTCTATTATTCTGCCCACCTTCAGAGGATCTACATTCAAACGATCTATGCCCTTCTTTGCCACATCTAAAAAAATTACCATGAAATCCACCTGTAGAATAAGAATTACCTCTTCCTCGGTAAGAATTAGTTCCTCCTCAGTAAGAATTACCACTTTTCCATTCAGTCTTGCCTTTGTCATCATTCTTCCATTCAGATCTACCTTTATCTTGCATAGAACTGTCAGATCTGCCACTTTCTCCATAAGATCTACCTCTGCCTTTCTGGAATCTACCACCTCTACCTCTCTGTCTTTGTTCATGCTTCTTTGTCAAGATCTCCTCAGCTTTCAAGGCATATTGATATGCTTCTTCTACACTGTCCAGCTTCACAAAACTTATTTCATCTTGTATTCTAGATCTCAATCCATTAATGTACCTTGCAATTTTCTCAACATCATCATCCAGATGTCCAAATCTGATGTCCAATGTATAGAATTCCTCAGTATACTCTTTCACAGTCATGTCTTTTTGTTTCAAATTTTGCATCTTTCTCAACCAGCTAACTTGGTAATCAGTAGGAAGGAATTTGTTCTTTACCTTGTTCACCATCTTTGGCCAAGTTCTGATCTTCTCCTTTCCTCTCCTTTGTCTATCAGTTTGCAAGTGTTCCCACCATAATGATGCATGACCTTTCAATATAGCAACTGCAATCTTCACCTTTCTATTATTAGGAGTGTTTTCATACTCAAAGAACTTCTCCATATCAGAGATCCAATCCAGTATAGCATTGGTGTCCAATTTTCCATCATAAGGAACAACTTCTACAACAGGTTTTGAATTTGCTCTAGACAATATTCTCAACAATCTTGCTTCATCTTGGTCTTCTTTAGGTTCTAGATTATGGTTTGGTGCTACTGCTTCATCATCACTTACATCATCAAGATGCACTCCTCTCTTGTGGGCTGTCTCCACATCATCTAATCTGGCTACAATTTGTCTCAACTGATCCAATATAGCATTATCAACATTATTTCCTCTACCACGAACCATCTTTACAAATCAGGTTTTTGCAAGATCGTAACCCTCTACAAGTTATAGGTCAAATCCACAGATCTGCCACCCTACAACCAAATCCAAAATCAACGTTCTACATGATCCAATCTCCACAAGGATGAACCTCAAGCTTTGATAACAACTGACGTAGGCAAGGAGATGAATAGCCAGGGCCAAAGGCTCACCCAGCTATCCAAACCACCCTGCAAGAGTAAACACAATGGAAGCAAACACAAGTGGACAACAACCAAAGGAGGAGAAGAGGAAAATACTTCTATTTATTCATCAAAATATCTTCATACATGCCTAGCTGTGAGGCCTTCTGGGTTACGACCAATTACAATACATTCGCATTCAAAGATCCAACAACAAATTTGTACTTTCAGTTCTGCTCCCTCAAAACTTTTCTTCTTCTAAAAAATTTCTTAGCTTCTAAGCCTAAACTCTCTATTTATACTTGCCAAAATGGCTTCAAGAACATTCTAGAACATTACATAGGAGGAGGGCCAACCCAACAATGGTCTGGACTCATCTTACAAAAAGATCTTAAATTAAATGATGCAAATGAAATAATTCTCGCAAATCAGCTCACAAAAATCACGTCCAAATACTGGCACTTGACATACACTGGGTAACTTAGCATCTGAAGGAATGCTACAGTAACTCAGCACCTGAAGTGTGCTACAGTAACTTGGCACCTGAAGAGTGCAATTGGAACTTGGCACCTGAAGAGTGCTATAGTAACTCGACACTTGAAGAGTACAACAGGAACTCGACACCTGAAGAGTGTGATAGGAGCTCGACACCTAAAGAGTGCGATAGGAACTCAACACCTGAAGAGTGTGACAGGAGCTTGGCACCTAAAGAGTGCCACATTAACTCGGCACTTGATGAGTGCTACAGTAACTTGGAACCTAAACTCGACACCAACTGCAAAAGAAGCAAAAAAGAGTAGGATAGCAAGGCAACCCAAGATGCTCTTGCATTACCCTCTTTTGGTGCCTCTAGGAGGCTTTCACCAAAAAATGCATCCTTTATTTTTTCTTTTTCTTCATCCAAGAGTGCTCCAAAATATATTTTACTAGAGGATGTTTCTTCTATTTCTTTTATTTTTATTTCCTTTTTCACTTTTGCAAATAAGAGAGTTGACTTGGCTACCAAAGTAGGCTTCCTCATTGTATTGAATCTCATGCTCATAATCTTGGACATTCTTAAGTCCAAAGAGTGCCAATACTGCTTCATCAAAGTTATAGATATCAAGAGTTGGTGGTGTGTATTGGAGGTCCCAAACTATCATGTTAGGGTTGGTGAGAGGTAGGTCAATAGATGAAAGGTCAGCTATAGTGATGGAATGGGCATAATTATCTAGGTCATCCTTAATGTATTGGAAGGGTATTTCAAAGTATTCCTCCTCCTTAGTCTCAGAATCATGTTCAAGCATACAATAGTTGTCAGCAAATCGGGACACCTTGGGTTTAATGGAGTGCAAACCCCATCCTTTAGGATAACTAGAAGCCTCAAGGGGTTGTCTAATTCTATCATCTTTAGGTACAAGGCTAGTGCTGTGATATCCCATATTTTTAATGATGGGAGGAGCCTTGACATAATTATCATTAGGGAATTCTATAGGATGATCTTTTCTATCAAAATATAGCCACTCTAAGATATTAGACTCCGTGTGTTCATCACTTAGTGAACCCCAATGTTCAAAGGTTGATTTATTAACATGCATAGTATTCTTATTTGTGGAAGGTGGTATTTATGAGGGATTACCAAAGTATTGGGGGAAGAGAGGTAGTTGTCCAACACACATGGTATTTTTAAATTTATACTCTCCCATTCCTTGATCAACAAAGGTAACCTTATTTATTATAGTATTGACCTTGACAACTTCAACCTTCTCTTTTAATTTATAGGAATTGGAATCAATATTGGATGACTCTGGAATTATTGCGAAAGTTCTTTCTATTATGGTGAGAGATCTAGGTATAACCTTAGCAAACTCATTGACTGGACAATTTTTTTTTGGAGCATTTTCTAATCTCTTTCTAAAAAGAAAAAGGAAAAGGATTTCCTAGGATTGTGACCTCTCTTCCCTAGTGGGGAAATTTCAAGCACCGATGATAAATAGATGGGACCACTTTTAGTGTGTGTATTTAGGGTCAACCAAGAAAGATGTTATATGGTAAGTCCAAATCTAGGACATGGCATTAAGTATTGATTATAGCTGGTCCAACCTTTAGTGGTAGCATGATAACCCCTTTTGATTTTCTTTCTCTTTCATCATACACTTTAATGGTTATCCTTTTATTTATGTCTAATAGATCTTCTGCAAGCCCCAAGAAGTGGATCATCTTCAATGTACATGTGTTAAAACCAAATCCATTATCTATAAGGACTCATTTTATTTTGTGTCATTGTATAAGGACTTCAATGTGGAGTGATAAATTATGATGGTAATTCAGACCTTCAAAATCTTTATCTGTGAAGACAAGGTGTTGTTGTGCGGCAAGATTTCCAATCATGGTAGTGAATTGAGATGGATTAATGTTTTCTAGAACATGAGACTCTAAAAAAGAAGTCTTAAGAATTTTTTTATGGATAGGTAAGGTGGTGAGAAGCTCAAGAATAGATATTTGTGCAGGAGTCTTCCCTAACTAAGATAGGACATCATAGTGAGAAGCAAGTCTTTGTGAAGTGGATGGCACATCAGGGGTTTATGAAACTGATAGATTAGTGGGATTGGGAGTGGTACCTTGCAAAGTAATTCTTCCCTGCCAAGTGGTTGCACCATAATCAACTACTTCTAGGACAAGGGTATTTTCATGAGTGTCTACTTCTTCAATGTGGCCACACATGGAGTCAAAACCACATATACCAACTGTTTCTATTTTACCACGCAAGGAGTCAAATCCTGACATGTGGATAGTAGAATAGTCATATTGGAGTTCATTAGACATGGAAGCTTGTTTGAAATTGTTGGTATTATTATTTCTATTGGTATTTTCATTGTTGTGTTTAGGGAATGAATTTTGAAAGATCTTTAGTTTAGCATTTTTAGAGGGTGGTCCTCCTTCAACCTCAATTTCCTCATCATTGACAAGATTTTGAATGAAGATTTTGAGATTGATACACTTATTAGTGTCATGTCCTTTAATGTAGTGGCACTTGCAATACTCATTAGCCCTATACCACTTGGATTTGGGTTGATTTTCATCAAAAGGTCATGTGTTGGGAAAAACCATCAAATGGTGATCCACTAGTTTCTGGAATATGGCATCTAAGGGTTCATGAAAGCTAGTGAACTTTCAATTTTGGTCATAATTATGATTGTAGTTGTTATTGGAATTGTTGTTGTTGTGAGGAAAGAATTGTGTTTGATTGCAAGATTGTTGGTTGTTTTGATTTTAATTTTGATTGTCACGGTTTAAGTTGTTGTTGTTTTGGTTGTGATTGTTGTTGTGGTTGTTGCCACCTTGAATGTTTTCTACACTTTTGACATCAGTGACACCATCATGGGTAACACATTTATTTTTTTACCAAATTTTTGGTTTTCCATTGTTGTTCATTTCATTGTTTAAGGATGACAAGTTATTATGTTTAATGGAACCCTTGTCTAATAGTCCATTTTCAATGTTCTTGCCTTTCTTGACTAATGTGGCAAATTCTTTAGGACTAGCCATCATTTGAAAAGACATCTCCAGGATCAAATTTTTGATAAATATATCTAAAAGGTGGGAATCTTCAATTTTGTAGGGCATTCTATTAGCCAAGTGTCACAACCATTGTAGAAAATTGGCAAATATTTTGTTGGTTTATTGTTTCATGTTGCAAAAATCACTCAAGGAGGCATGATTTTAAATGTTGTATGATATTGTGCCATGAATTTCCTTGTCAAGTCATTGAAGGAGGTGATGAAACCTCTGGGTAAGTTCATTAGCCATTCAAGTGTAGGGCCACCAAGGCTTCTTGTGAAGAGCCTCTCAAGGTAATCCTCACTGTAGGGAACTTCTTGATACAAGACATAAAACTCTTTGAGATGTGTGACATGACATGTTTCTCTCACGTATTTGTCAAATTTGGGAATCTCGAAGTTTGGCAGAAATTATATCATGTTGATAGTTTTGTCAAATAGAAAATGGAAAATTTCCTCAAAAGAGAAATATTTTACCCCTTTGTTGTTCATGTTGTGGATGAAACTTTAGAGTTGATGTAACTACTAGGCTATATCCTAGTTTGGTTACATCTATGATGGTTGGGAATTTATTAATCCACCTCCAAAGTTGTATGAATTTCCAACTGGATTATAGGGTGGTGGAGGATTATAGGGTGGTAGAGGTGGCAGTGTACCGCCTTGGTCAATGTATTGATATGCAGTCATTGGGATTGGCATAGATATTTTCATCATACTTATTGGCATTTGTAAATAGGAGGAATACATTGGTTGTGTCAGGATTTCCATTGGCTGTATAGATACTTTCCCAATGTTTAAGCATACTACAGCTGGACTTGCCAAGGTTGACTATGAAATACTAGCATGTGTAGTTGTTTTGGGCATAGCACTAATGATTTTTTGAATGTCTTCTACACTTAATTGGAATATGAGTTGCATTGAAGTTGAGGTAGGTATAGAACTAGTTCCCACTATAGGCTTTTTTCCCTTGCTAGATGTTTGTGCTATGGTACAACTTGGAAATACAGGAACACCATCTTTGGTAATTTTTCTAAACAAAGTGCTCTCATAAAAAAATTTAGGGATATTAACACCATCTTTGACAAGTTTTAGGAAGATCTAAGTCTTGTTCACCCTAATTGATTTTCCAACACTTCCAAGTTACATGGGTCTGCAAGAAATGTTTGAACATAACTAGGAATGTTATTGCTTTCAATGGGATCTTCATCTTGGCATACTTTTTCCTCATCATGTGTGTTACTGCCTATAGTTTTGTTTCAAAAGGGATTCTTTGGTTCTTGTGTCGGTGTTGAGCTAGGCATACCAAAGTTTTTACTAGGGGGTAATGTGTTTTCCAATGAGGCTGACCATGGAGGAAAAGGATTCTCCATCTCTTGTTGACTTGGTGATTCCAGTAAAAAAGACATAGGGCTAAATGTGAGTCTACTGGATTGTGTTTGTACCATACAATTGTGACCAAATCAATGGGTGGAATATTATAGAAGAAGGAGATGTGAGAAAGAAACAAAACCTTGTATGATAAAAGGGAACACAAGCTAAATGTGAACACAAGACCTTGTTGATTTGACCAACCAAGTGTGATATAGGATAAAAATATCTTTCTCTTACCAAAGATGGACAAATGATCTTTGGGCAAGATAGGACACCAAATAGATGACTTAATACTTGGAGATGGACTTGTGATCCCAAATGAGTGAGTGCAACTATGATAAATGTTTTCTTGTAGATAGAGGTCTAATGTTGCAATCTTAAAAGTTTTATAACTAAGGTGTTCTTACACCAAAGGATTAAGGTTCAAATGATCAAGTTCTCTAGAGGAAATTTTGCAAATGAAAGATTAGAAGATTCAAAAATGGATTGATGTAGAAAATGAGTGTGATATGTGTAGGAGTTGAGAATTTGACTTCGATAATGCACCAAGATCACCTGCAGTGCAAATAGCTTGTTGAAGAGAAACCTAGGGAGCAAAGAGCTTGAAGTAAATACCGCACAAGAATATTTCACAATAGAAAATTAGAATTTCTATGTGAAAATGGAAAATGGAATGATTTACAATGAGTGAGAGACTGCTTATAAAGGCCTCATGGAAGCTTGTAGAACAAGTTGGAAAGAGGTAGAAGATAAGACTGACAACTCAGCACACATCCACAAAAGGTGGAAAAGATAAGTATGCCAAAGGGAACAAACTCTCGTGTTGTCAACAACTAACGTCAACTACATGCATTAACCTAAGTAAGCTTAAGAAATAGAATAAATAATTAACAATTAATTAATTATTTACTCTAACACCCCCCCTTAAGTGCAACTTAGGGGAATACCTTAAGCTCACAAAACAAAGGAAAAAATGCAAAATGGGTCCCGCAAATGAGGCCATTTTAGGTACCCAAGTACAATGCAACTATATGAAACCCCTGTAAAATAGAGAAAGAGAGAAAACCACTTGGGAAAAAAAATCCCCCAAAAAGAGGTAAAACAACATCCTGAAAAAAAACATGAAGTGATGGAAGGAAGGCCTCAACCAATCCCCCCAAGGACAACTTCAATAACCCTAAGCATTGATCATAGTTGAAGAAAGCGTGCTGATGCAAAAGGTTTAGTGAAGATTTCTGCAACCTGACCAGTGGTAGGAATGCACTCCAATCCAATAAAACCATACTGGATCAACTGACAGATGAAATGCATATGCAATTCAATGTGCTTGGTATGTTGATGTTCCACTAGGTTGCGTGAAATGTGGATGGAACTCTGATTATCGCACCACAAAATAGTGTGATGATCAGGAGAAAATCCAAACTCAAGCATCAACTAACAAAGCCATAAAGCCTATTGAATAGCAAGAATTGCAGCCCTTTACTCAGGCTCTATAGATGAAAGTGCCCAAGCATGCTACTTCTTGCATGACCATGTGATGGGACTAGAGCCAAGGCAAAACACAAAGCCAGAAGTAGACTTTCGATCATCAACATCACCGGCCCAATCTGAGTTAGTGTAGCCAACAATGTGTGGAGTCCCCATAGTCTAATGAATGCCATACATAAGTGTGCCCTGAATGTAGTGTAGAATATTCTTGGTAGCTTGCCAATGACTCTCATGAGGGTCTTGAGAAAACCAAGAGACTAGGCCAAACACAAACGAAAGATCAGGGTAGGTGTGTGTCAGGTATAATAAGCTACCGACCAATTGCCGATACAATGTAGCATCTACTGTAGGTGAAGAGAAGGAGGTAGAAAAAGTAACACCTGATTGAAATGGTGTAGGATCAGCCTTACAATCAAGCATGTGAAAGCAAAGAAGCATTTCAAGAGTATACTTCTGCTGATACACAAAAATGCCAGTGGGAGACTGATGAATTTGAAGACCAAGAAAGTAGTGCAGCAAACCAAGATTAGTCATCTCAAACTAGTCCATTAGTGCATGCTTAACATCCTGGAGCATGGATGATGAACTACTAGTGAGGATAAGATCATCAAAAAATAAAACAAGAATCAAAATCTCATCACCAAGATGCTGAATGTACACTGTGGGATCAAAATCACAGCGAGTGAAGCCTGTAGATAGTAGAAATGAGTCCATCTTCTCATACCAAGCCCTAGGGGCTTGTTTGAGACCATACAATGAATGTCAAAGCCTGCAAACCAAGGTGGGATCCTGCACAAAACTTGGAGGCTGCTCCATATAAATCTCCTTAGTGATATCACCGTGCAGGAAGGCACTATTCACATCGATCTGATAAACTGACCATCCTTATGAAGCTGCAAGGGATAAGACAAGGCGAATAGAATTCATCTTGGTGATACAAGAGAATGTCTCAGAGTAATCAACACCCTTGACTTGCAAAAAACCCTTCACAACAAGATGAGCCTTATGCTAATCAATGGAACCATCAACAACATACTTAGTGCGATAAATCCACTTACAATGCACTAGTTTTCTCCCCTTAGGAAGAGAACAAAGATCCCATGTGTGGTTTTTCATAAAAGAAGAATATTCCTCCTCCGTTGCACTATCCCATTCTGAATGTCTTGTCACCTCTGCAAAAGTCTAAGGATTAGTACTAACAGCATGGCTGAGTAGACTAGAACCTGTAGTGTGAGAACGGGTGTGACGAGAAGTGGATGGGTCACTAGCTAGAGATCTTATAGCCTCAATAGTAGCTCAAGCCCATTTAGGCAGCTAGGGAGGATCTTGTGGTGGAGGTATATCAGGATCACCATGATCATCATCCTTATCATCTGTGAAACAAAGTGGAGATGAAGAGGGAGTAGTGGGAGCTAAAGGAGGCGCTGGAGGTGAGGAATGAACTATAAGAGGGCTCTCATCAAACTGGGCATTCCATTGAAATAGGACCTCTCTGGAATCAGGATCAAATAACCTATAAGCCTTTACATCCTCGCAGTAGCCAACAAAAATTAGTGGTCAACTCTTTGGTTCCATTGCTTTCCTCTGAGCATTAGGTACAAATAAATGCATATGGTGTACTCCCAAAAACTCTAAATGATGACACATCAGGCTTGACATGGGACCAAGCCTCCTCAGGAGTCATATGTCGAAGTGCCTTGTGAGGCATCCAATTCTAAATGTAGTTGGTAAAATTGAATGCCTCTACCCAAAAACATGAATCCATGGACCTAGACTAAATAATACAATTTTCCATCTCCCGAAGGGTTCTATTCTTCCTCTCAGCCACACCATTCTGCTAAGGAGTATAGGGTAGTGAAAGCTATGCTAAAGACCATGCTCAAATTTTTTTTTTTTGAAGGCCTGGTTCACATACTCCCCCCCATTGTCAATGCATATGTAGCAAATAGAAAGTCCAGACTGCTTCTCTACAAATGCCTTAAAAACTAAAAATGAGTCGAAGGCATCAGACTTGTACTTAAGAAAGTACACCCATGTGCATCTGGAGAAGTCATCAATGAATGTAAGAACATATCTAGCACCTAAAAAAGAAGGACTGGGAAATGACATGAGGTCAGTATGAATCAACTCCAAAGGTGCTAAAGCATGAGTGGCTCGTCCATGTGGAAAAGTATCCCTATGTTGCTTGCCAAGTGCACATCCCTGAAAAACACCATCTAGACAGGAAATCTAGGGAAGCCCAAGAAAAAGTGCCTATGTGCTCATTTGCTATAGATATCTCTAATTGACATGCCCAAAACATTCATGCCAAAGTCTACTTATTGAATTTGCATGTTCAACTCAACATGAACCTGTGTCATTAGAAGACTCAAATCCATCAAATCTATAGAGGTGTGATACATAGTCAACACTCCTAGTGCCACGATCATCTTCAGATCATGCAAGTCCCGAATAACCACATCATGTGGTGAGAACTCGACTATCTTCCTAGAGAAAAAGTGGAAAATTTGATAGATAGACAGAAGGTTCATTGAAATATTAAGAACACAAAGTACATCCTGTAGAGAGCCCCTAGCCAAAGCAACAGTGCTAGAACCCAAAACTAAAAGTTATGAAGAGTTCCCAACTACAATCTATGTGGTGGTGCAAGGAGCAAGTGAAGTAAGAAACTTAGGAGTGTTTTTTAAGTGGTGAGAAGCCCCAGAATCAAGAATCCATAAAGGCGTTGAAGTCATAGCTCATGTAGAAAGAGCATGACCTTTCCCTATAGGTGGAGATGAAGACTAAGGAGCTGAAATGTGATGCTCCTTCATGGCTTCCTCTAAAGCCTCTAGTCATTTCCAACACCTAGAAACATAATGTCCATCTTTCCCACAAAAGCTATAGTTCTCACTCGATTTCTACTTGGTCTTGGAGGTAGACTAACTAGACTTTGAAGAATCTTTTCCCTTGGTAGGATTTGCTAGAGGATTAGCTAGAGGCTTAGGATCAGATCGTGATGTGTCTTTCTTTGATTTTCCTTTCTTCTTTTATTTCCCCTTAGAATTTTGAGCAACCAATGCTTGGCTAGAAGAGCTAGAGCCATCCACCTACTGGATCTTTGCCTATTCCGTAGTCAACCTGTCACAAAATGTCTCAAATGTAGGCATCCTATGTCTATCTCCAAGGGCATCCATGGTGGAGTAGAAAGTAGAAGAAAAGACTTGATACTGCCCCTTCAACTTTGAGAGTATAAAAAATATGCACTCATTATCCATTTTGTTCTTTGCACATCCCTGTAAAACTACACATAGGGATTTGAACTTCATCAGAAAGTCCTCGATGGTGGGAAAGTTGCTTGGTGACAAAGATGTCAATTCTGTATCCAATTGAAGTGCTTAGAACTCATTCACCTATCCAAATAAAGTCTAAAATTTTTGCCAATAAGTACGTGGAGTAGTCAAACCATCTAGGTGAAGTAGCAAACTGTCTGAAATGTTGAGTGCAATCAGCCCCATGGCTTCATCCATCTTGTTCTTGTGTTATAGAACCTCAAAAGGTCACATAAGAGTAGGTTGATTCTCATCCAAAAAATACCATATACCTCTTGAAATGAGAAGCCTAGAAGCCTAGTCATTTGTGTCTTCCTGGTGTGGTAGTTGTGTGGTGTGAGACGGGTTATAGATGAATCTTCCATTGAGAGAAAGAAGAAAATGAAAGTAGAAGGGTCTTAACTGAAGTAAATTATATAAAATAAAGACAACCCCCCCCCCCCCCCCCCCCATGAATGTACAAGAATATCTCCCAAATACCACGAAAATAACTAAGGAAAGAAAAAAACTGGAAAAGAACCTAGATTCATTGATGCAGAATAGGAGGAAACATAAGCCTCAACTTTGATGCCAAAAATGAGAGCACAAATGAACTCAAAATCTTATGAAACTAGCACCGATATCTCCATCTCCGAGTCATATTTTTGATGCTTCTTTTGGATCAGAAAAAGACCTTTGTATGCTCAAGTTATAGCCAAAATACCGACTGCTGCTCCAAAATGGCACCTTGCCAGAAAATTATAGTCACTGGCTTAAATTTGATGCTTGTATAGCCATCATGGGACCATTGCCAAAATGATGACATCAATAGCTGAAAAGGTGACATCAACAGCTAAGAAGGTGATATCAGCAATAGTCTATAGGTGTCCATGTGGTAGAATGCAGTTGGAGTGGGTGCGGTAGTGGATAATGCCAGTGGTGGTGGCTCCCGAGAGGTAAACCCGACGGTGGTGCTGGCGGAATTGGGTCTCCAGTGGCACGCAAGAGGCATACAAGTGGCACACTGGCTATGTCTAGGCAGCAGGGACCTCCATGGCACTATGGTGGGAGCTGCCAGCGAAGCGACACATCTGTGACGCGCTGGTGGTGTGTGGGTGGCCCCACGGTGGCACGTCGGTGCTGCTAAGGTGGCACCCAAAAATTAATTAAATTTTTTTTTTTTGCTTTGTTTGTCCATATGGTTACCTAGGAGGCCAAAAATTTTTTTAGAAAAATGCCTGAAGCCAAAAATGAAAAGTTTTATATGAATCTTAGTTGTAAACAGCGTTGTGGATCCAATGGGAGCATCTGTTTAGGCTGAAAATGCTCCAAAAATTTTCTCTACCCATAATTTGAAGAATATTGCACAAACAAACTAGGGTTTGTGACTCCAAAATATGGCTTTGAAAATCCTTCAAACAAGAAGCAGTAGGGAGGCTCTGATACCATGTAGGAGTTGGGAATCTGACTCTGATAATGGGCCAAGATCACCTGCTATGCAAATAGCTTGCTAAAGAGAAACCTAGGGAGCAAAGAGCTTAAAGCAAATACCACACAAGAATATTTCACAATAGAAAATTAGAATTTCTATGTGAAAATGGAAAATGGAATGATTTACAATGAGTGAGAGACCACTTATAAAGGCCTCATGGAAGCTTGTAGAAAAAGCTAGAAAGAGGTAGAAGATAAGATTGACAACTTAGCACACATCTACAAAAGAAGGAAAAGATAAGTATGCTAAAGGGAACAAACTCCTATGTTGTCAACAACTAACCTCAACTACATGCATTAACCTAAGTAAGCTTAAGCAATAGAATAAATAATTAACAATTAATTAATTATTTACTCTAACAATATGGTCACTAAACGGGTAGTTTAATCCTTTCTTACTAGAAACATAAATCTCGAGTTTACTCTAGGGAACACTAACCAATTTCAAATCTTAGCATTTTATAAGATTCTATGATAACAATCCTCTTTATCCTCTTTCTTTTTTATGTCTTTGATAGCATATCAGAATTGTTTATCACTGTGTGCTATGCTTTTCATTTCCTTGTAGGAAAATGGTTTGGATAACTTTACCTTCTTAAGTTTGAATTTGTCGGACATGGTAGGAACAAAACAACCACAATTACAAGACCAAGTAAAAGAATTTACAAAAAATGTTGTGAATAAAAGACCCAATAAATTTCAAATGCTGGACCAAGCACAATGACTTATGTAAATAACCATAGGTCAAGAGGATCCACTTACAACCATTTTTCTCAGTAAATGTTTAGCTCACCATTTCATTCATTTTAGACCTCTTTGATGTTTGGTATTGGTTTTGGATGTTTAAACACTCAAGCATGCTGAACACATCAACAATCTTAATAAGGCTACAACTAGGATGTATAAAGATCAACTAGAGGGCATCCTTGATATATGCAAGGTAGGTGAGATCCAAATATGTAGATGAAAAAAAATAGTGCCACATAGCTAGGAGGAGAAAATAACCTAAATTTTCACCTTCACTTCCCAAAGGTATGAAGTTCTTTGGGGCTTAGCAAAGAGTGACAAAATTTTACTTCCAAGATAGGTGTTTGTGGATACACCTCCTGATATTTATACTCCGCGAGAACACTAGAGTTGAGGTTGTCACAAGGGGTGATAAAATCTCCAAGCATGCCTCCTAAAAAATAAAAAAAAAGACCACTTATTTCTTGTGCACTCAAGATAAACCAAAGATGCGAGAGGAGAGAATACATAAGTGACCTTGGAGTTTATAAAAAACTTGTTCTTTTCCAATGAAGCTTTAGATTTTCTATCTACTTTTGAAGACACTTATGTTTATAGCATACAATATTATTTCCAACTTGATAGTATTGTCAACATAATAAAAAGTGAGGATTTGTCAACAAAAATAAATTGATTGTTGTCAATATAAAAAAATTGATAAAGTTAGAACAAATTCCCTTAAGTCATTCAAGATTGAGTGTGTTCATTTTAAGCACCATGTCCAAATGTTTCATATCAAGCTTCTTTGTCCCTTAAGCATTCAAGATTGTATGAGAGCCTATTTTCTATCTAACCATTCATTCCAATGAAAGCATGTCAATTCCTTAAGGCACTCAAGATTGTTCTTTGTTACTCTGCACATCCATTCCAATGAAAAGATTGTCCATTTCTTTAAAGAATTTAATAGTGTATTTGAACATCCACTCCAATAAAATGTGTGTAAATTCCCTTTAGGTTATCCAATAGTGTGTGCGTAATATTATCTTAAATGCATTCAAGAGTTTGTTTGAATTTAGATATTAGTTGCAACATAAATTCCAAGGATAAATGATTAACTCATACAAGTTCATTTGTCATCTAAATCCTATAAGTGACTAAAATCACTAAAAATTCCTCCAAGGTTTGTCTATTGCAATAAAGTTAGATTAGTAATCCACTCGCAGTTGTAGACCATAGGATAGGATCAAAGACACCAAAACATGTAGGCACTAGAATAATCACAAATTATAGTCAACTACAAATGTGTACTTTCAGCCACCCACAACACAAATGATAGAATAGGTAAAATTTAGAGACGATAGTTTTCATATACTACAAGTTTTTTGGTTGCCCACAATGTAGATGATAGAAGGGAAAACATCGTAGATGCCAATATAAAATGTGGAAACATAAAAAGGAAAAAAAGATGATAGAATAGGAGTTATTTTCTATTTTGAAGTGGTTTTAAAATCTATCATTGGTAGAGATGCTAAACTATAGAAATGATGATCTATATAGATGATGAATTGTCTATACAAACAACACTACATCCTAACAAAGATGACAGAATGTGGTTTTTTTAATAGAAAAAGCCATATTTTTTTACCAAATTTGATAATGGAAAAGGGATGTGGGTAACATTCAACATGCCAAAATGTATACAAGAAAACCTAACCTATCAGGAGTATGCCTAAACAAGAAAAGTTAGTTGCACATGTATATCAAATATTTAAGGTAATGCATATCACAACTAATTTGATGTTTGAGTTTTACAACGTAATACAACTGAAAAGAAAAGTGCTCATGCAACCTCAAAGAAGCTCAATCAGGATGCCTAGAAAAGGCCTTGCTGGTGTGTTCAAGATGAGGGATGTGGATGTGCTCTCCTCAAACACAATTATGGATGAATCCCATGATTTGATAAATAACCAATGATATGAAACCATGCTAAGATGAATGGAGAACACTTTAAGCAATGACTATGGAAGCAACCATGCTTGAAAGTATTCAAAGGATGTGAAGATGGATGTAAGTAATCAAAATAACAATGCAAATTTAGAATGAAAATACAATATCTAAGACTAGAATGAAAACAACTACCAAAGGTTATCTCTAAGTATAAAAATCTCTAAAAGCTCTAAAACTAAACTAGCATGATAACAACACAATTAAGGATATGAGAAATGCTTGAGACAAGGCCTGAATTTATAGGCTTGAGAGAGGCCTTAGGGAGGTGGCATCTATGTGGCATCCACATAGGTGCCACAAGGGAGACACATGGGCTAAGGAGACAAGCCATGCAAAGGTCAACATAAGCCTTTTTTGGTGAGAGATGGCTCAAGGTTTTCTCGCACATGTGTGAGCAACCTTGGAGAAAGGAAAGGGGGACAAGTGTGTATGAGTGTAAGAGGATTTTTGGATAAAATAATAAAAGGGGGGCTTTCTTAGATTTTGAGTTTCTCACACATATGTGAGCAGCCACTTAGGGGCTAAACAGTGCTCAAGGAGGTGTTTAAGATAATTAAGTGGGATTAAGTAGTGGGTAGGCTTAGAATGATGAGAGTGACAGGTGGTAGACTAGGTTTTAGCTGGGATTAGGATTAAATTAAATAGGAGTTAACTTAATCACAAGATTAAAGAATTTAATAAAGTGGAGGGAAATAAATAAATTGAAATTTATTTAAAAGGGGATTTATGGAGCATGATGTATTAAATAAATTTAACCATTATAGGGGATCCATTTAAATTAAATTTAAATATATTCGGTAAGTGAACCGATTTACTTAAATAAATTTAATTAAATAAGTAGAAGAATATGACATATGTAATTAATTAATAAATAATTAATTATAATGTCAAGGGAAATATCAAATAAATTAATATAGTGTTTCAGATGATTTTAAGCATCTACAACTAATTATTAATATTTAGAGTTTATTATAAAAATGAAACTCCTAAATTTATTATTAAATTAAGTATAATATAATTACGTTGAAATTAAAATTTTAATTAAATATATTAAATTTAATTCTTCCATTCAATTAGTTTCCCAATTAATTAAATATAATCAAAAACTAATTTTTCTTTATAAAATTTTCGTTAAAGTAAATCATTTCATATTGTCTTCATTTGATTTAATCATAACTAAAAATCACAACAAATCCACAAATCTAAATAAGAAAACCCATTGTAAAGTTAGAGTAATAAATCAAACTCAGGGGTCAAAATATTGAATTCACTTCACTTGACAAATTTTGAAGGGTAAATAACTCATATACTTGTCCTACTTTCTAGGACAACTAGCTTAGGTTTAGGATTTGGACTCAAGAACTATCTCCCCTCTTTACCATTGAGATACTGTGATAGGGCACACTCATCCTGGCAATTCAGGGAAGTCGATGCTCGATACCTGCAATTTGCTTAAAAGTTAAGCATGCGCATACACATATAAATTTAAACTAAACGTGCAATGGTGGGGAGTGGTGCATCATGTAGATCCTGACTAGAAGGTGACTACGACTCCATTCCCCAACCACATTAGAAATGTTAGACATAAAGTAAAACATATAAGTACACGATATGCATGCAAGTATGGGGTAAGTAACCATAGAAACTACATATAAATCATACAATGAACTATCATCATGAAATAACTAAAAATCACTATATGAACATACATGTATCATCATCAAAAGAGTAATTGTGAACACATGAAATAATTGAGTATCAAGTAGCTCATCAAATATATCAATTGAGTAGAAAATAACATCCAAATCAAATCAGGTAACCAAGTACCGCTAATCATAAAACATAACCATAAAGTTGGCCTAAAAGAATTCAACAATATAACATGAAAAGAAAACTAGGGGTAGACATTACACTTTGAGAAGGCATATGACTAGATTGAATGGCCATTTGTGATGGGTATGTTACAAGCCTTAGGCTTTCCTCCTTATTTTTGTAATTGGATCATTTTTCTTCTTAAGGACTCCTTCAAAACCATTGATGTCAATGGTGAATTCACTAAGGCTATTACCCTTCAAAGATATATAAGACAAGGTTTTCATATTACTCCAACACTATTTGTTTTTGTAGTTGATGCATTATTCTATATTCTTAGAGCCACTTAGCTAGGAACTCCAGTTAAAGGGATTACCATGCCTAATTAGGAGGTGCTCCCTAATGCTTAGTTCGTAGATGATACTTGTATTTTCATTGAGTTAAATGAAGAAAAATTTGATAATATGGTTGATAGGCTCCAATTCTTCTGTCTAGCATTAGGTGCTAAGATTGCTATTAAAAAGTTAGCTATTATTAGGTGACACTCCTCCTTTCTATTGTGGGTTGAAAGTAAAGGATGGAAGTGGTGTGGCCCAAATTCTATTGTGAGATACTTGGGGATCCCATTCTCTATGAAACCCTTAAAGATATGTGGGATTGGCTATTTGCAAAGATTTAAAAAAAAGTATCTAAAATGTTAGACTCATCTCTGCTCCTTAGCTAGGAGAATTCAAATGGTCCAAAAGGTTCTATCTTCTAACCATATACAATTTTCACCTACATGGCTCTTTTATAACTATTAGTCTAATAGTTTGGAAAATATAGTGAGAGAATTTTTATGGTCTAATGGGTTGGATAATAAAAAGAGACATTGTGTTAAATAGGAAATGGTGTGGCTTACCAAAAGGCAAAGGAAGTTTAGGCATCAAAGATTTGAAATCTCATGGAGTTTCTCTAGCTTCAAAATGGATTATTCAACCTCTTTCTAGTAATGGACATTGTAAAGTACAAATTAGGAACAATGTTATCAAATTTGGTATCAAAAAAGGTAAAATTTGGTTGAATTTTCTCTTGTGTGATGAAGTATTTGGGAATTTGAAGCTATCTACATTTAGATCAATGAGTTTCTAATCTTTATGAAAAACTTGGTTTTAAATTAGGTATCTATTTTTGTCTAGGGAAATATGTGGAGGTTACCCTACATACTTAGTTTTGGATAGATCTTTATAGTGGGGAGTGGAGGCTAATGGGAAGCCCCTTGCATTAACTCAAAGTTGTTCTACAAAGCACTAGTATAAATATACAATATCATTGGTTAAGGATATTATGATTGAAAATTGGTTGGGATTTTGGGATGAATTATCAACCTCATATAACATTTCTAATACTCAAAATAAGATTTTTTCAATTATCTCAAAGCCTATTGTTAGATTCTTTCCTGGGCATATCTTGAATTATAAGCAATTCCTATAGTGGGTTAAATGGAAAGATGGTTATAATTTTTTAAAAGTCTCCACTAAAGAGAAATGTAATATTCTAAATTGAGATTGTTCCATCTTTGAAAGGGTGAACCAAGGTTGGGGGTTGAGTTGGTCAGTCTCTAAGTGGCATTTTATTTTTGACTTTTTTTGTCACTCACCATGTTTACCTAAATAATCTTGTTTTAGATAGTTTTTATTACTCAAGAAACTTGTTGTTGGCTTTATAATACATAATGATAAAAACAATCCTATTATGTGTGATATTTTTTCTATCCATGAAACTTATGATCTTCTTTTTTAAAATCTATTTATGGATGAGGTGTTTGGACTACTTTTCTTGGTGCTCCCATTACTTGGAATAATTGTTTAGGTTTATCTTGGAGTGAAATTCTTGCTGGGTTTGTAGGCTCTTTTGCTTTGAAAACTAAAACTTTTTGGTTTGTCCTAACATGTGAAATCCTATGGGCTTCTTTAGAAGGATAGAAATGGCGAGGATTTTCAAAGGAGGAGGAAACATCCTACTGAGTTTGATTATAAACTCATACATTTTCAAATTATGTTATAGGTAGTTGCTACATTAGACATCTCCAAGGATAGGTTCATGATGCTGATGAGGGTGGGCTAGTTTTTGATTCACAAGGAAGATGTGATTTCCTACTAATACCTTACCATCCATAAGGATATGTTGACTCAAAAGGAAGTAGATAATCAAACCATGCTATTAATAATCTCAAGATTGACAATAACCATATAGATCCAAGGAACAAAAAGGTGAAGTTTCAAGAGGCTGTTATAGATGTTACTGTAGGAGGACATGCATATAATAGTTGAGCAGACAATGGATAATCTATTTTTATATTTTTATATCCTCCATGTAATCTGAGCACAAATGTAACATCTTTGATATTCTTCTTAGTGGTACAACTACATGAATTGCTTAGGTTTTCTTCACTTTGAAGCAATTTTGTAAACCCCAACTGTAACTATTTTAATATAAAATAATTAATTTTTTTAATTGATCAATATACAAATGATATTTCATAGAAATTTAGCCAATAGGCTATTTGTGGGAGTTCTGCACCTTGAAAATTAACTTTTTGCCATATAAATAATTTGAGTTTTCAAACTTATTCTATTTTGACTTGCATAGTTATTTGAGAAATTTTGTAGATTTAGTTTTCTAAAAGATAGAAGTTTTGAAGTTCATAATGGGATATCTGAGATTCACATTTTCATGTTAGTATTTTAGATTTTTATCTATCTTATGTACTTCTCAAGCATTCATCAATTTATGTACCACCTTCTTATTTCAACTCTCAATATTTTTTTGTCATCTAACATTTGTATTTTACTAAATTAATGCTCATTATTTTCACTCTTAGCCATTTTTTAAAAATCTAGCTTATGTATTTATGAGGCATTCATCAAGTTATGTTCCCACTTCTTATTCGAACTCTAGAAGCCCTTTGTATTGATTTATTGTATTTATTTTTTCTTATAAACTACATAGTTTAAACAATTTTATTTTGAATTGTATCTTTTTAAAAAAAATTGGTCACTCCAATTTATTCAAATTATATTCTTTTAATAAAGGAAATAGATATTAATTACTTGTTTCGTTTAGATCTAATTTTAAATTTAAAAAATTAAATTTATTTTCGATTTACTATATTTATCTTATTTAAATATTGAAGTTTTAGTATTATTTTATTTAAATTTAATATTATAAGGTAATGTTAGATAATATAAAATTTAAATAGAATATTTTATGTAATTTGATTATTAAAATAGTAAATTATTTTAGAAATAAAATAAAATAGTGAGTTGATATTAAAATAATGAAAGATTATTTTGATTTATTTTGTATATAATTCTATAATTGATGATAAATTAAGTAAAATGTATTCATTCGGTAACTTTATTAACTAATAAAACCTGTACAAAACTTTCAAAAGATATCTTTTATTCACTAGCAAGATATAATTAAATTAAAATTAAATAGAATTTTTTTTTTAAATAAAATTAAATAATATAATTAGTAGAAATTAAATTAATGTTATCTAAATTTTTGTGAAATAATAGACTTTTAATAATTATAATTTAAATGTTAATTCTCTTTGCAAAACTTTACACGTTTATTTTAAGAAACAATTTTTAAACAACCTTTTGGTAGGAACTTAGCTATCTTGCAGCTTTTTTAATAATGATATAAGATATAAAAATATTTAATAAAGATACAATCTTTATAACAATCATAAAAAAAGATAGGTATGTACCTATATGCATGCATACACATGCATACATGTACACATGCACATGCATATCAACCTATATGTCAAACTCTATCTTAATTTATATTTTTATATTTAAAGATTTCATCTTGTTTACATGAAATATTTTTTAAAGATATTATTATACCTTACTTCTATATTAATTGTTATTTGAATAAAGTATAAGTGTAGGATTGGGAATTGCCGAAAAAGAAAGATAGGAGTGTGTGAAAGAAGCAAAATATTAAGTATTGCACTAACAAATACTACAATGATCACCATCGGGGGAGAAGTATGAAGGAATGAAGGGAATCATAAAAAATAAGGAACTAATAAAAACAAAATACATTTGATACAATTTAAATATTGTTGTCATTCCTATAAATAAATATTAATAACATTCTAAATTAATATAAATATGCATACACCAAAATAGAAATATAATTAAAAAACAGAAACATCTATCATATAAAATAATATATATTTAAATAATATATATTATACATATTATCAAATACATTTATGTATAATATTAAATATAATACCAAGCTACTTATAACAAATATTATTGATGATTTAGAAATAAATTTACCTCTAAACAAAAGTGCAAAAAGGGCCAAAATACGGTCATAGAAGTTTCTTCAAAACAATAACCAAGAGTGCTTAAGAAGTTATCAAGATGTTAGGAAGAATAAACAGTGCACCAGATTAAGTATTTGGGGTGGTAATAGGTATGCGTTGAGAGTTGTCTAAGAAATAAAAACAGCAAAAACATGTAATATATTGTACAAGTTCCTATAGATGATTGAAACGGAAACAGCCACCAAAAATGGAAACGACATGGAAAAAGCATTGCATTTTACATTTTTAAATGGTGAATTACTGGTAAACTGCTGTCGCCTAATTAACTGTAAATTAGTATATCCAGCTCATTCAAATAGATTGATAGCTGCTTCTGTGATCACTTCTAATTCTCATGCATAGAAAGTAAATTCTGAAGAGGACCAATATCATGGGATTCTGAAAATATTAATTGGCCCTGCAAAAGTTTTTTTTCTTACTCTTTATCAATTTTCTATGGCGAATTTATTTTTTTCCATATTAATTTTCCTCTACTGTTTGTTCCATTACGCAAGCAAGGCCAATTCGTGCCCGAATTCAAAGACTGGTCTAAATTTCAATTACCCTGATTTCAGCAGTTCGTATACACCTGGATTTCAGAAACCAAAAATAGATGGGATATATTTTGTGGGTGATGCTGTAGTCTCCAATAATGCTGTCCATCTTACGAATAGCAATAGCGATAAGGACAGACACTCAAACAAGTCAATGGGAGGAATTGTTTACAACAAGCCGCTCCAGCTTTCGGCTATCGCCAGTTTCAACACTCACTTCGTGTTTTCCATGGACTCCAAAAATCTTCCTGCGGGATATGGCATAGCCTTCATTATCTCATCCGAAGAAACCGCTTATGATATTTCAAATCTCACAAATGGAGGAAATGATACGAATGAATTTATTGCTGTAGTGTTTTCAAGCATGCAGCAGGCTGTTTCAATTGTTGCCCTAGATGCTGATTATGTGAAAGAAAGCAGAGTTTCTGGCATAAACGATGGGATACCTTGGTATGTGTGGATTGGCTACGAGGCCACAAAACTCAGAGTATACCTTTCTAGAGATGCTCCTACTTTGGAGTCACCTCGGAATTGTGTTTTAGCAGATAAGGTAAATTTGTCTGATATTTTTAGTGGAAATGTTTCTACAGGCCTTTTTTCTTGTGTTCTTAACTCCACTGAAACCAACAATATCTTTTCATGGAGCTTCAATAGTACCTCGATCCAACAAACAATTCAGTGGTCCCGAACAGCATCTTGAATCCAAGAAACACTTCAGTGGATTCGAACAGCACTTGGAACCCAAAACATAACTCAGTGGGTTTGAACGGCACTGGAAATGGGATGAGTTCGAAAGAGAAAGGCCAGAACCGATTGTGCACTGATAAGAAAATACTGACGGCTGTTGGATGTGGCGTTGTGGCTTGCATCTCAGGGATTCTGTGGGGTCACTTTTTCTTTGTCAGAAGAAAGAGAGATGAATCGATCATCAGAGGACGAAAAAGGTGGGCATGCATGGATGTTGACAAGCTTCTACACCATGTCCCCCGAAGGTTTAAGTTGGATGATCTCGTGGCTGGAACTAAGAATTTTAGCGGAGCCCTAAAAGTTGGGCAAGGAGGATTCGGAGGAGTGTACAGATGCAATCTTGTTCAAACAAATGAGATTGTGGCTGTAAAACGCATATCAGAAGGGTCAAGGCAAGGGGTGAAGGAATTCATATCAGAAGTGAGTATAGTTAGCCGATTGAGGCATCGGAATCTTGTTCAGCTCTTGGGATGGTGCCATGAACGAGACCAGTTGCTTTTGGTCTACGAATATATGCCCAATGGAAGCCTAGACACACACATCTTCACCAGAGAGGAAGGAGAAGAAGATGAAGCTAAAGTGCTGGAGTGGAGTACCAGGTATAAGATAGCTAGTGAAATTGCAAGCGCACTGTTGTATCTCCATGAAGGATGGGATGAATGTGTTGTGCACAGAGATGTAAAAGCCAGTAATATTTTGTTAGATACCGATTTCACAGCAAAGGTTGGAGATTTTGGGCTAGCGCGAATGTTGAGGCATGAGCGTCTGGCTCAGACAACAGGCGCTGCGGGGACACTGGGATACCTGGCTCCTGAAAGTGTCGTGTGTGGGAAAACAAGCGCTCAATCTGATGTTTACGGCTTTGGGGCCGTGGCTCTAGAAATAGCTTCAGGTAAGCAAGCAATAGATCTGAGCTTGGTGGAGTTTGACATGCGGCTTGTGGCGTGGACATGGGAAATGTATGGTGGAGGTAGACTATTGGAGGTTGCAGATGCCAGATTAAATGGAGGGTTTAAAAAGGAAGAAATGGAGAGACTGATGGTGGTGGGATTGTGGTGTTCTCATCCGGATGCTGCATGTTGGCCGAATATGAGGCAAGTGGTGAGGTTGCTGAATTTCGAAGTTGCACCACCTATTCTCCCTGCTGCATTGCCCGTGGCGTCATATGGTCAACCTTCAATTACAACGGGGCGTTCTGTTCCAGTGCAATCTTCGGCAAGCTTGAGTCCAAGGTAGATGTGCTGTATTGCAATTTGCATTACTTACGAGATATTGTTAGCCTAGCCGCAAGCTACTTGCATAGAGAGATAAAATTGTCATAGTTTAGGATTTACTGCAAAACAACTATTCCCAAAGGTTAGAGATTATCTCTCATTGACAATGATCTTTGAAGAAATTTAAAGATTTCTGTCTGTTTAATCGTAAACTTACAAACTTCTGGTTCCTTGAAATCACAATTCTATCTTTTATCCATGAAAAAAATTCAAATTAAAGATTTTAAGGCTTATGTTTCATCTTTACAAAGTGTTATGTTTTTTATACATTTAATTTAATAGTATCTATATATCTTAAATTTAAAATTAGTATGTATTTCATAAAGCTAAAGTTAAATAAAATCAAGAGATATATTTTACTTGAAAAGGGACAATGTTGCACTAAAAGAAGAAAGTTTCCCCTATTAAAATCAAATCAAATCCTAGAAAAACAAAATTTTCAATAGAAACATTTTTTAATACTTTTTATTATTATAATAATATTGACTTCTTACAATGTATTATAGACTTTCTGATTTTAATTTTATACATTTCTTTAGTTTAAAAGACGACCAAATAAATAATATTTTTGTGAAAATGAACATATATATCTTAAAATTAACATATTTCTAGACTGATCCACCTACAAATAATAAATATAGAACAAATAAAAAATGAAAGTTTTTTAATGCAAGTTTATATGGTGTTTAAAATTGCTTAGTGCTATTTTTTTCTTTAATAGATCCTTTATAATCAGTCATGAATTTTTATACTATCTATTTATTTTAATAAGGTGGAAACATTAATATGAAATTAAATCTTTTAAATAGAAATTTTTTCAATGTTACATGCTTTCATTATTCTTGAGTCTTTAATTTCCTTCAAGCCCTATAACGCTCTAATTATAAGCTATCTATCTTGTTATAATTACATTGTATAACTCAACTCTTTCTAATAGTCTTAGATATTATATTGAATTTTCTCAAATTGTAAAGAAATTTATAAATAGAAATGTAATTGTAATTTATAATACTAAAACTATTTTATTTATAAATTTTAATAGAATAGAAATATAAAATTAATAAATTTATATCAAAACTATGATATACAAAATTATTTATTTCATATTTTTAATAATAAAAATATATTTAATAAGTATTGAAGTTGTTGTCTTGAAGAATGTTCATTACTATTATATTTTGTGTTCAAAGAAAAAGGATTATAAGAACATTCATATAATTTTTCTCAAAACTATAAAATATGGGGATCATTAAAACTACCATTTCCATGTTACAAACGGAAATGGTAGAATACTTGACTTGTTAATCAGAGATCAAATGATCTATATATACAAAGAGGAGAGTCAAATAGGATAGAAACATTCTATTCTAGACTACACCTAAATATTAGAAGCATTCTAATATTTACAAGATACAATAAGATACAATAGTGAGCATTAAAAAGAAACATAAAGATTATTCTAATACCCCCCCTTAATGCTCAATCTATTTAGTACACAAATAGATCCTCTAAATTTAAGAAACTTGTCAAGACCAAGGGGTTTTGTGAAAATATCTACTGGTTGCTCTAAGGTAGGGACATAGAGTAACTGAATAGATCCATCTTCTACTAACTATCATATGTAATGGAAATGAAGTTCCATGTGCTTGGTTCATTCATGAAACACTGGGTTCTTGGTAAGTTTGAGTAGTTCTTGATTGTCTAAAAACAAAGAAGTCAGACCTGGTTAAGGAACATGCATATCTACAAGCATCTAATAGAGCTAAACTACTTCACAATCTACCTTGACAACTCCTCTATATTCTAATTTTATAGAGGAGAGTGCTCGTGCCTATTGCTTCTTATTGGTCTAGGTAACTACTGCAGATCTGATACTGAACACATAGCTAGAAGTAGATTTCCTGTCATCAATTGAGCTAACCCAATAGGAATTGGTGAATCGACTGAGTTGAGGAGTAGCACTCCTTGTGTAAAGAAGACTGTAATATAAAGTACCATGTACATATCAAAACACACATTTTATTGCAATCCAATGATCAGTCTTAGGGTTCATCATGAACCGTGAGATGTAGCTGACTAAAAAACTGACATTAGGTCTAGTAGTAGTAAGGTAGATGAGACTACATACTAGTTTCCTGAAAAGTGTTTCATCTATAGGAGTAGAATTAGATTGTGCAGACAATTTCATACTAGTCTCCATAGGAGTGGAGGCAAGTTTGCATTCTTGCATTCGAAACTTGTCAAGAAATTTTTTAGCATACTTGGACTGAGACAAAAAAATACTATTGTCAGTGTGCCAAACCTCAATACCTAAACAATAATGAAGCAATCCGAGATCTGTCATATCAAAAGTTCTGCATAGATCCCATTTGATTTTTAAAATCAAATGATCTAACTCCTAGTAATGATCAAATCATCCACATAGAAAACAAGAAAAATAATATCATTACTAGAGTATTTAATGTACATATTACTATTTGACGAGCTACACTAAAATCCTTAAGCAACCAAGTACTAATCGATCATTATGTACCAAACCTAAGGGGCCTATTTAAGACCATAGAGGGCCTTTTGGAGTCTACATACTTTTGGTTCTGAACTGGCAACCTTGAAACCTAGGGGTTGTGTCATGTAGACTTCTTCCTATAATTCACCATTGAGAAAAGTAATCCTCACATTCATTTGATGAACTTTCCAACCATACTAAATTGCAATGCAAGAAGAAGGTGAATAGTGCTCATCTTGGCTGTCAAGGCTAAGGTCTCCTAATAGTCAATGCCTTCACATTGGGTGAATCCTCAAGCAACAAGTTTGGCTTTGTATTTGTCCAAGGTACCATCTGCATGGTACTTGACCTTATAAACCCATTTACAGCTAATGGGTTTCTTCCCAAGAGGAAGATCTAAAAGAATTTAGGTGTGATTCTTTTGAAGACTCTAAAGCTTGACATCCATTGCTTGTTCCCATTCTAGAATTCCTTTAGCCTCTGCATATGTCTGGGGCTCAGGGATACTATGGATGTTGGCCATAAGAGCAACATTAACTATGTTTTGTTGAATGATCTTATTTCTGGAGGTTCTACCCTCAATGAGTTCATCAAGATAAAGATCACTAATCGTTTGAGCCCACCATTTTGGTTGAAGAGTAGAGGAGCCAATATCAGATGCTGTTGGAATAGCTAGATGAGGAATAGGAGAAGGAGCTATATTATCTGGACATGGCTGAGGTGGTGTATCAATAGCATTAAATGACTCATATAAAATTAAAAGAACCCAAGCCAGAGATTGTTGAAGACTAAATCTTGGAATGCAATGGGGAGGTAGAGAGTTGAAATGGTATGAGTTCCTAATCAAAGACATCATCATGATTGAAGATTAAACAATCACTGTTTACATCAATCAATCTATAGGCCTTATGTGTGTGATTGTATCCTATAAACATGAGTTTCTAGCTTTTGGAATCCAACTTAGTGTGTTTGACATTAGGAATCCATACATATGCTAGACAACCAAAAACTTTCAAATGGTTGATCCTAGGTTTGCGACTAGACCGAGCTTCCTTAGGAGTCTTATGGTTAACTGAAAGGGTGGGTGACTGCTTAAGAAGGTAGACAATTGTGGATACTACTTCTGCCCAATATTTTCTAGGAATATTTCTATGTTCTAGCATAGCCCTAGCCATTTCTATGATTGTATGGTTTCAACACTCTACAACATCATTTTCCTGAGGGGTGTGAGGTGTCGTGAATTGACATCTAATGCCATGAGTGGTACAAAAGGTATAGAAAGAAGAAGAGTAGAATTCCCCTCATTATTGGTCCTAAGAGTACAGATGGGGGAACCAAACTCTTTTTATACTAGGGCTTTAAGTTGTTGAAATACATGAAAAGCTTCTTATTTTTTCTTAAGAAAATATACCCACATTTTGCGACTAAAATCATCCACAAAGAGTAAGAAGTACATGTTCCCAATATTAGAAGAAGTATTCATAGGACCACATACATCAGTGTGGACTAGGTAGAGTACTTAAGATGCCCACCATGATTCACCATCCTTAAATGGTGTCCTATGTTGCTTCCTTACTTGGCAAGCTCCATAAACGTGATGGTTCTAGTTCTAGATATCAGGTAGGCCATGGAATAAATTATCTCGAGCAAGTTGTGCTAGATATTGAATGTTCAAGTGACCATATCAGTGATGCCAAAGGCTACTAAGTGCGGATAATTTGGTGAAGAAGGCACGCTCAAGGGAATTGCCTAAATTGACAAGCCTAAAAATAGCATGATCCTCAATACCAACAACAAGTGTAATGTGAGAAGCACGATCATTAATCGAACACTTATTGTCACTAAAAATGACATCCAACTAAGGGGAGTGCTTCATAATCTAACTAACAGATAGAAGATTATGTTTCATGCAAGGAACATAACATACATTGAGGAACATGAGTCTTCTTCCTTTGGACTAAATTTGAACATTGCCCTTGCTGACAATATTGTATTCTTTGTTGCCTCGAAAGATTACTGGGTCATAATAGGGAGTGAATTCAACAAACCAATCATGCCTATGATTGAAATGTTGGGAGGCACTAGAATCTATGTACTAGGCAGAAGATTTCACATGATTTGTAGGTATGCTAGCCATAAAAGCATGGTAGATAGATTCTTTCTACTCTGAGTGTTGGGCAACATTGGCTTGCTTTTTAATTGAGTCTGACTTTTGATGCTATTGATAGATATGCTCATAATATGTGAATGGCACAAAATTCAAGGTGAGAAAATGAAAGACCCAAAAAATTGGATAAGTACCTAGAAGAGAGCTTGAAAGACCTAGAAATATTATGCCATCAAAATTTGGATCTGCTGGCTCAAAAATTGAGGCACCCAGAAAAATCTAATCACAACCCATTTGAGATCTTGAAAAACCCACCAAGAAATTGTAAACAAAAAAAAATTCTAACCCAAAAAATTAGGTTTTCAAGCCAAAAAACTAATGGGCAGACATAGAGGTCAAAATAATAGAAAAATGGTGTTTGTAGGTCTGAAAATGCCTGATTTTAATCAGAATAGGTGCATTTGTGTTTGAGACAACATAGTCAAAGAGTTTTTAGCAAAAAAATTGTGATTCACATTTAAAATCACTGTGTTTGGCAAACCATGACTTCAAAAAAAATGTGTGTATTAGAGAATGAGATTTGAGAAAACGTGTATGTTGTATATAGGAGGCATGATTGCTGTAGTTGCAAAAGTCAAATCCCTTAGTATCAAACCCTACACGAGTCAGGAATTGGTTGTTTGCAAATCATGAGTAACAAACCCTACACAATTCAATCAAGGGACTCATGATTTGCATATTGATGTTGTTCTTTATAGACTCAAGTTGTAGATATTTCTCATCCCAAACCCTAGCTTGAACTAGGTATAATGAAGCAAAACAATTTAGGGAAAGAAGAATTTTGATTATAAAGTTTAGATAATTTCAATAAGAAATTATTATTTTCAAAAGAAAATCCAACCTTGCTCTACTACCATGTTACAAATGTAAATGGTAGAATACTTGAGTTGTTAATTATAGATCAAATGATCTATATATACAAAGAAGAGAGTCAAATAGAATAGAAACATTCTATTCTAGACTACACCTAAATATTAGAAACATTCTAATATGTATAGAGATACAATAAGATACAATACTAAGCATTAAAAAATAACATAAAGATTATTCTAAAATTCCAAGTACTACCAACTAGTAAGGAAAATAGAAATTGGTAATGAATTTAAGCTAAAAGAAAAGGATTAGAATGACCTCCAAACTACTTCATTTGCCACAAAAGCCTATTCTATAAGTTTAGAAGTTAATCATTCAAGACATATCATGTTATGTAATCTCAACTATTATTTTGATGAATACATATGGATAAATTAAAAAATCATTTACCAAAGGGGCATAGTAAAATAAATAAATTGGAAGCAAGTTAAATAATTATAAAAAAAAAAATGCTAGGGTTTGTAGGGTTTCACCTTCAAATTACCAGAAAACACATCAATTAAAAATAGAAATAGTATCTAGATATTTTCAATCATCATGCATTGTAGACTATACCACAATAGCCAATCAAATAGATTTGAGGCAATTAGAGACCATAAAAGGCTACCTCCCAAGAAGTCCTAAGAGTAATACTAGGATGTGTGAGCTCCCAAGAAGTTCAGGTGCTTGACCTCTATGAGTATCACCTAAATCTAATGAGTGTTAAGTGTTTCATTTATTCTCATGAGAGATGGATTCATAGGTGAATCTCTACTCATGATAAATGGGTTAATGAGTTTGACTCAAAAACTACATAGTTAAATCCTAATCGCATTATCATAATTTGAATTGTTGAGGAAAATAATATCTCCTACTTATCATTCCATGTATTCCCATTTTTTTTCCACCAAATTAATTAAAAATTTCTGATATGATATTGTGGGGATAATTATGGAAAATTTATCATGTTCAACATTTAGGGGATAATTATGGACAAGAAGGGATAATTAGTATTAGAGTTTAGTAGAGTCTAGGGTGACTTAATTGACCAAGTGGGGAAGAGTCATATAAAATATTGAGTGACACTTCCTTAACTTTCTCCAACTCATGAGCTTTTACATTTTTTTTGAGGGAGTTGATATAGGTGGACCTAAGAGAGTGAGGAGTATTACAGTCCTTGACTAGAAGATTTAAAAAATCAAAAGTGGAGCTATTAATCTCAATTAAACGGGTGCTACCCAAGTTTTAGTTCATATCTTTTGCCTTGGGGTTTTGAGTCAAGTAAAGTGTTAAAGTCTTCAGTTTGAGTCTAGATTTCCTATAGGATGATCTTTCTTCTCATCATTCCTTTGAGTTAACCTAATGCATGAATCATATGAGCAGTGCATCAGTCCAAAGCTAGGTCATTAGGGTTTGGAGGGTTTTTGTTATGCTTTATTTCAATGAGAAGAAGGTCTGGATATTCTACTAATTCATAGTTTCTTGTTCCTAATGATTCTAAAGACAAAGATTCATGATATGAAGTAGTTCTTCATGAAAGCATTCCTAAAATCTCTGACAAACCCTAACTCTATGATCAAGTGTTCCATTAAAGGCATAATGCAAGTAGAATGGATAAATCATGACCATATACAAAGAAAATACAGTAGAGAAACATCAAAGACTGAAGCTTGAAGACAATATATAGATCATGAGAATGGGCTACAAAAAGAATCAATTGAATTTGAATGTAGGAGAAGCAAATAAATCATCAAAAGGTAGTGAAGACCAAAGTTGAAATTAAATTGACAAATCAAAACACATCTGATCATCCACATCATCAAGTTGAATAGTCAAGTCACCTTGGAAATAAGTCATGAAGACCAGATCAAGAGATAATATTTTAAGATGGAATTATAAACTATTTAACAATGCATCTCTTTGACTATTAGATCAAAGAAGATCTATGAAGGTCATTATGTCATTATAAAAATATGCCTATTTTTTAATTCATGCAACAAAGCAATGTGAAGGAACATGTCCTAATGGGCCTAGTATATTCACTGCAATACCACAAAGAAAAATAGTTTGACGTCAAATTCTATAAGCAATAAAGTTCTTCCATCTGTCTATCATGATGTGCCTAGTTGGAATGAGGTACTCGTGCCATAAAACAAAGAGAACTTAACATCATTTTATTACCACTGTCAGATCAGAGAAGATCTACATCTATCACCATCTCGCTATAAAAAGTTGCAAGGAAAATATTTATAGCAACATCATGACAGAGAGACACGTGTACAAAGAGGGACCCATACAGAAAGTCATAGAGGAAAGTCATAAAATTTTAGTCATAATCATTGATTTAACGTTGATGACTAGAGTTTAAATATGTTGTGACTGTTGGAATATGAAATATATGGGTTTTGTGTGAAAAGACAAAAAATGAAGAAAATAGTATTTTTTGCAAGATTTGTGAAATCACAGGAAACTAAAAGGTCATGAAGTGTTTTTAGGAACATCATGGATTCAAAATCATTAAAAGTTGAGATATCATGTATTCATATCATGATATATATTGGATAATTCCATATTTTATTCCCATTTTCTTTTCTATTAAATGATTATTGCTCTACCAGAATTAAGAAAGGATAGCCAACTATAAATGTAACCTCATTTGACAATACAAAAGTCAGCAAACTTGATGGTGAATTGGTCTGTAATTTCATTTATCCTATTTTCTTTTCATGTTTTGTTTCCCATGCATAGATTAGTTCCACATTAAGAGTTAAAGGACAATTAGATGTGATCTTGTGATAATCAAGTGGATTCCATTTCATTTTGATATTTGCAGTTCAGGTGATTACATTTAGTTCCTTCATATATGATTTTTCTTCCTCTCTTATTCATTTTATATTAGATTATGTTAGATAGTTCATTGGAAATTAAAGGATAGATGTGTATGAATCTATTGGTAACTTTCTGAATTCTATTTCATTCAAGTCTAGTAGTCAAAGAAATTCCATTTTCCCTCATGTGAATTTCTTCTTCTATTCCTCTTCACATTTAGATGATTAACACTACATTCAAAATAGAAGTTAAGGGTTAGGAATCTCAAGATAGTCTATTACATTCATTCCATTGGGTGTGATAGGTTGTCAAAATCTATTCTACCTGAATTGTTTGTGCCTACAAACAATTTGGTTATCCTTTACTACTCTTAGGTTAAGAGCTTATAATGTAAAGAATTTTGATCTCATAAAAACATATTCATTGAATGTCATTGCAAATCATAGGGAGATATACCTAATTGATTCAGAAGACAGTGATAGAAGACATACACTAAGTCATTTGTTGGTAAACATCCTTTTGTCTCTCCAAGCACTGTGTATTGAAGATTCAAGATTATATTTCTAATAGGAGGAAAAATTGTTAACTAACAAAGGGATAAAGAATTTTCTTGTTTCTATGTGAGATTCACATAATAATTATAAAGAAACAAAATGCATTCCTAGTGAAGGTGAATGCCATCATTAATCCCAACTTTATCAGTATACTTAAGCAACATATTAAAAATTTAAACAAGGGAAATTGAACTTAACATCATACCAAAATATTTCATTAGAAAAAATAGAAATGAAACTACTCTAATCTACCTTCTAATGTCATAAACATGATGGAAACCATCGAAGCATCATTCCATGGATTAGGAAGATGAACTCTATTAACAATGTTTTGCATTTGCTAAACATTTTCTTTAGAAACAGGAAATCACTTTAAGTCTTCCTTTTAATTAGCCTTGGAGTTAAAATTTATTTATTTTTCTTATATTAGAAGGTCCATTACTACATTAATAGATTCTACTAAGACTAGAAATGAAACCCCTCAAATATAGGCTTTCCATTTTCCAAGGACTTAGAGAACTTTTTATATATAAGTTATAGGTAAAGAGATGCACTTCTTTGATGTATTATCAATATTTACCTTTTGAATAATAGTCCACTCCTTTGAGTTAATATTAAAAAAATTATAGGTATCATGTTAAATTTTGTTTAATCCTCATCGATGTTGTTGATCAAAACCAATTTACAAAGAGAAGCCCCAATGTCAATAAAATATAGAGCGAAGATAAAATTATCAAATCTTAGGTACAATAAAAAAATATAGTTATTATTATTACCATACTTGGAAATGGTCATCATGATTTCCATACAAATCACCCAAGAAACCTCATGAAATCTATTCTAAAAAAACAATGGTGTTTGTGAACAACTCCATTCCATGTCTATAAAGTGTTGACACTGAAAGGTATCCATAATGCTGAAAAAGTTGGAACTTATTTTAATGAAATCAGTTGTCTCCAATCTAGGTATACATTTCTCTAGTACAATCATGATCACAATATAGGTTCCACCTTCTACAATTATCTTATGATAACCCTTTCTGATAACTAACTCAACCCTTTGTTAAACAATATATACCTAAACAATATAGGTTTCTTAGCCCCCAAAATTTATAGAGAACACATCTAACATGACACCCAACATGCCATGCATGAGACCACCCTATTCTATCTATCTTGAGTTACTAAATTATAAGTGATCATGGTTCAACTTGATTATATATAATTAGGCTGATCACTTAACCAAGAGTTTCAACATAACCATAGATGAGTAGTATTTCATAAGACAAACAAATAAATAGTAGAGTGAAAAATGGATAGATAAATGGTAGATTTATTTTATAATATATGATTACTCATCTACTTATATTAGGAGCAACTAGCATGAATAAATGAGTTACACTATAAACACTTTGGTGAAATATTAAGAGGAAGGTCATGAATATCTAGGAAAAAGTTATTGAGGGTAAGTTGATGCATCCATAATTTATCTGAGTAGTCACCTAATTTTTTTTTGTCCCAAACAATTTTTTCTTGTAATGGGGAAGTACGGACCCTAATGAGGTTGAACATCTCTTGTAATTCCTTAATATTCATCAAAACTTGAGGATGTCCCCTCCACTTGAGGTAGAATAATTTCCATTTGTGAGAGGTTCTGATACAATTGGAAACAAGATAGCCCAAGGTAGTTTTTAAATAATCTCTCACATGATAATTATTATTCTAGATTAGAATCTTACCTCTCATACAACTTTCCTTCCATAATATGATTTTATCTGCCTTACTTATCTACCAATGTAGACCCTATTGCAGAACTGGATAATTCTTGATCACATTGTTAAGATCCTAGAGCCATATAGAAAGTCCATGTCAAAGAGCCAAGAGGTGAAAGAGGAGCCACTGAGGAATTTGGATTTGATATTTATTTTTCATCCTCCTAGGTCTTTGAATATCTTCCAACCAGTCTTAAATAGAAGAATTTTTTTAAGATCGCCAACTTTTCTTATCCTTTGTCCTCGCATAACTTTAGCTTTAGTAATACTATCCCATTTTACCAAGATGATCATTTCTTTTTCTTCCCAGTTATTTCATAGGAAGTTCCTTTGATTCTTTTTAGGAACTTGGCCACAACATGAGAGATTTTGAATATGGATAGGAAGTAGATAGGTACCCCTTGCAGGAGAAGCCAAAAGGAGATGAAGTTTTCTCATGCTTTAAGAGACTTCCCTTTGCAACCAACCATTTTTTTTTAATATATATCCTTTTGAATATTGTATTCCAAAATTGATGACTAACCTCATGGACCATGAGGAGGAAGACTTCTTGACAGGCTAGAATATGAGGGACTCTATTTTGTAAAGGGACCTTCATATTGAAGAAATATACTTTTCTTTTTGTCAAAGTTGATGTGTTGACCTTAAATATGCAAACATTGGTCTCGAAGGTTACTCTATTAAATCCTTTCAAGAATCAAAGAGAGACCAAATATGAAGGTATCATCAACAAACTATTGTAAACCTTCAGGGGAAGGGCATTGATATGTTTTATTCCTTGAATGGATTCAACTTCTATTTTGGTAATGAAATTTCTTCCTACCACCTTTTCCACCTTATTAAAAGGGTATGGTGAGAGGGGGTGTCCTTTTCATAGACCTCTCCTTGATGAAAAAGAGGTTCAAGGTGTACCATTAATAATGACCAAGTAGTATATCAAACTAGTCATAACCCAAATTGAAAAATTACCCTTTTACTAAATATAATCTTAGCCATGCTAGGAAATAAGTACTCCTAATTTACCTGATCATAAGCCTTAGAAATATCTAGGTTAAGATCCATCCCTATTTTTTGTTATTTCTTCCATAGAACATAGTATTTCATGACTTGAGATAGCAACATCACAAATTTGTTGACCTTAGACAATTCCTTTATGAGAGGGGCTTATAAAATTGTCCAATAGAGGCTTGATGTAATTAGTGATGACGTTAGAGAGCACTTTATAGACCATGCTACACAAGCTAGTGGGTCTAAATTGTGCAAGAGATTTTGGGTCTTGGTTTTTGAGAACAAGAAAAATGCACCTCTTCTTTATGCTTTTCATTAATTTACCCATTTTGATTAAAATTAGGAAGTTTCCTACCAAATAGAGCTTGAAAGATTAGGTGATTCTTTCATGTTAGGAATTTGGCATGAAATTTTTTTTTGGCCATCAGAGCCTAAAAAATCTTTTAGAGGTCCCTAGTCATGGGATTATTTGTGCATCCCAAAATAATCTCATTCTATTTTTCCTAGTAGTCAGGGCAATTGAATCCACCTTGGGAGGAGGGGGATCTATGAAAGCTACGTCATCTCCTTGGTGGCATGACATAGAGCCTATTTCTAGATGAATTTCAATGCATTCAGTAGAGAGATCTACCTTCATTGGCTAGGAGTTCACAACTAGAATTAGGCTAGGACACCTTCTTGGTTTGTCCTTGAATTTGCAACCTTACATTATTACATATGAAAGTTTTAGTGTATAAAGAGGCATTTATATCAAGAAAGCTATCAAAAACCAAGACACCATTTTGATCTTTCTAGAGAGTAAAAAAAACTCCATTCTAAATGCATTCTAGATCTAGAAGTATTTAAAGGGGAGCCTAGGTAAATCACCCAGAACAACCATATGCCATGAAAAGGCTTCTAAGAAGAAACTCTTGAAGAAATCATGAATCCTATGCCAATATTGTTGGGTAGATCTGTAGAGCTAGAAAATATACAAAAATGTTTTTGGTTGCCCAAAAAAGGGTCATCTAGAGTCAGGAACACCTAAATGCTTGAACTAAAGGCCCAAAAGAAACTCATGAAAGATAATGTACCAAGAAAAGTGCATAATTTTTGACTCAACTATTTCTTTCCAAATAGTAGTAAACTAATGACTCCAAGTCTTTTGAAAGGATTACAAATTCTAGCACTTGTTGAGCATGCGAACCATAGGAAGGTGGGTAACCAACCACTGATAAACCAACTTGGGTTTCTATTTTCTCATAGGAGTGGCATGGTACCACTTCCAATCCTTCCACCAAGGTTTAGATGACTAAATACCAAGCTTGTGCAACATATGGGGAGGTACCACAAAAATGAGAAGATCAAATGACTGTCAATCTAGATGGGAAAGCCCAAACAACACATGTATTTTCTCCTATGAGAAAAGACTCATGGTAACTCAATAAAATAAGTCATTGGGTTTCTTGATGCCATGCTCGAAGAATGTAGAGTAGTAGTTCCTTGCACTTTAGCTAGGGGGACCCATTGAATGGAAAATATGTTCGAATTACAATTGGAAAGATTAAACTTTTGGGTGGGGGGCTGTGAATCAATAGTTTAAACATGAACCCATAAAAATTTTCATCACACATCCATCTCATTCATTCAATAGATAAATTGAAATAAAATGTAAAGAATATGCATCTAAATCATGTCAACATGTAATCAATCACACACATAACACTAGATACAATTACCTAGAAACCCTCCAAGGGAGAAGGTAAAACTGGGGTGGGCATGGCACCCAAAAATCTTCACTATTATGGCAATAAAGTGTATCCAATTAAGGCTACAATGATTTGACCATGAATCATGGTCTGCCCTATGAAGGGCCGGCCCTATTAAAGGCTTACAAAGACTGTTAGGTCTCACCTTGTTAGAGGATTTCAACACCCTATTAGAAGTGTGTCTGGTTAGAGGACTTCAACTTACAACTAAATAAGCACCCTATTAAAGCATTTCATACAACTTCTTAGGACTACTCTGCTTAAGAGATTTGACTAAAATCACCTGTTAAAATGTTTTAGCATAGATCTTACAATTGGCACTTGCTTGCCTAATGACATATCACCTCTACATAATGTCCAATTGATCCTTCATGATTAGATGTCTCAATGTTGTATCATTTTCTCTATCCTCTATTATTCTCTAACTAATTCTACAATTTACTCTTACTTCTAAGTCACCTTGAATGCTCTACAAACTATCTTGTTCACTTCTTCAATTAAATTACCTTCCCATAAAGAGTTTAGGGCTTCATCCTTCTTAAGAAGACTTAGGTGGCTTAGGGTTAGGTATCAATCTATGGCTGAGATTCATTCATTTTTCCTTTTAAACCTTCCCATTTTCTAATTGGCTGCATGTTACTACATAGGGAATCCAAATATAGATTCATTCTTATCTTCAAAATATCATAATCTATCTTTAAGTTGGCTTAAAAATGGTTTACATAATTGTTTATGCCATTACAAAAAAGTATGTCAAAACTATTTCACTCGGCATGCACTATATTACTTCTTTGACTTGGCACCTGCACTACCCAACATCCATTGTTTACTCGGTTCCTAAATTATTTGAAATGGTCTATCTACTTAGCACTTGAGTGACTTGGCACGTGACTGACTCAACATTCATTGCAACTCAGCATGGTCTAATATTTACATGTTGTGCTCGACATGTATTACTAGCTCAACATGAACTAAGTAAATGGCTTAAGTGTGTTGACACTCACTTGTCAAAATCAATTTGAGACCAAAAATCTCCCCCTTTGACATGAGTGTCAAAAACTCCTAAATATACAATTATTATCCTTAACTTCTTGAGCATAACATATCCATAACTTGGCTTATATACAAAACTTCAAAATTTCAAAAATTCTACAATATTCGATATACCTCAAAATTGATAACTCCCCCTAAGTTAATGTGTTTGATTTGTATCCAAAATCTGTGCTCTTTCATCTGATACTCTTTCATCTAATATGCTCTATCTTAACTGACATCTATATCTATTTGCTGCTTTCCTCAATGATGTATCTCAAAAATGTATATCACCCCAATGATATAACCTTATATCATGCTTTTCTATTAATCATAATCCCCCAAATATGTTTCTCATTATTTATCTCTTCATTTCTTTTATTCTTCCCATGTATTGTATCTCTAACATGGTATATTTCTCCCCCTTGGTATATTTCTCCCCCTTTTTGACACTTATGTCAAATGCGCTATACACATATAGTGTGTTTGTCCAAAAAGGATTTGTGGACTTCTATTATGATCTTGAGGGTTGCATCCCAGTTGTCACATGCAACATCCAATGACTTGATTTGGATTACAAGCTTGGTAACAAGGTGCACTATGTCATCTAAAGTAGAAATATTGGGGTCTTTCTTTTGTAGAGTCTTGACAT
This sequence comes from Cupressus sempervirens, assembly GCA_028749045.1. Lineage (NCBI taxonomy): Eukaryota > Viridiplantae > Streptophyta > Pinopsida > Cupressales > Cupressaceae > Cupressus > Cupressus sempervirens. The sequence continues at coordinate 913,682,252 of CM053787.1, read as the reverse complement.
AACCTAGTTCCTTATGTAGTATTTCCATATGTGGGGTAAGGGATGCCTATATACATGTCAATTTTGCTCTTATGCTAGCCTCTTCTGTTATTAATAAAACTAATTGACTTTGTTACTAAAGTAATGTATTAAAATGCTTCTCACTTTGAGTAGGGTTCTGAGCTAACTTTGTAACTAATATGTTGAGATTTCTCTCCAGGCTCAGAATATGATGCCTGGTCTATTAGTTGAAGAGTGTAGGGTCACACAATTTAGTGTATAATGAGAATATATTCTCAAGTACCTTCTTTAAATCCTCAACCTTTTTTGCCAATCTAACTTGAGTGAGTGCTATATCACTAGATATCTTTTCATTTACCTTGCTCTGGAATTTCCTTTTAGACCACTCTAAAAGTTTAGCATTAGTATCAATGTCTTCATTATTGACCTTTTCCACTATATTTGATAGTTTATTTAGTACTAGCTTGGTCTCTTCAGGAGTTGGAAAGCTGACTGCATCTAAATAGATGTCTTTAATATTTTGAAGTGCTTTCTTTTGCTTATGTTCTCTCCTGAGCATTTCTTGATGCTTTTTATTCTCTAAGACTTATTACAAAATGTCTATTTGTTCCAATGTCATGGTGTCATAGTCAAATTTTTGAATCACAATGTCTTCATCAAGGCTTATGTTACCATAGTGGATTACCTTATCAACCATTGATGACCTAGGGCTCAGCATTGAGATTTGAAATGGAACGGATTCCATGCTTGGCTTTTGAAGAACTTGTGTAGGTGGAGTGTTAGATGTTGATAGAATTACCAATGCTTGGATGGCTTCTTGTTCCTTCACCTTGGGTGTTTGGTCATGTTCTTCAAGCTTGCCTTGATCTAATAGTATGACTTGAATAAAACCTTGCTCTTGTGCTTTAGGTATAGATGAGTTGCAATATCTTTCTCTTCTGCTTGCTTCTTCTCAATAATATCAACTTTGACATGTGTATCAACCTCAGTAGATGTATCTACTATTGTTTGAATTGAAGGTTGTACACTAGTAATTGAAGGGATGAAATAAGGTGGTTCTGGTGTATTCACCTTTTCCCTTCTGACCTTAGTAACTTCCTTTTAGAACTCTTCTACACTGACCAAAAGTGTAGATTGGTCTAGAATCTTCTTTAGGTCTTTTGTAGTAAGTGGATTGATGTTCTGAGTTGAAGCATCAGAAACATCCTTTATAGTTATGGTCTTAGCAGTTTCACTTGTGTTATGAGGGGGACTGACACTCGACACTTATGTGTCCTACACACTCTATTCATCTTGTTGATGTTCAATAGTTTCCTTGTCATCAAATTTCTTTTCTATTTCCTCCCCAACTATATAATCTTCCTTATCATTATTTTCCTTGTCATCATTATTGTCATCATCTTATTTATCATCATCCTTATCATCTTGTTTACCCTTTGAAGGGTCAGCTTCCCCTTGTTTCATAGTGGTCAACCCATAGATAAGTTTCCATATTTGGGTTAATTTCTTGACCAAATCTTCAATGTTATTCTAAAGAATTCTGAATGATCTATATTTAGGTGTAAACCTAACTGCATATCTCTTGACAACCTTAGCAATCTATCATTTCCTTAGCTTTGGCATTACTTGGGCTAGTGTTAATTCCCTGATCTATTTATCTAATTATAGATAATAATGCCATTTTTGCTCAAAAATATCATATAAACCTTTTAGTGTTGTGTTGGAAAATTCTAGTGGAGTGTTCTTAAATTTAAATATCATAGTATATAATGCCTCTTCCACTTGATTTTTCTCTTCTTTCCCAAGTTTATCAAAATCACTGTGTTTCAAACTAGATAAATCTGCATTACTTTTGATATTTTTAGATATGTGACTTACCACTTTAAATTGGTTATTCCCATCTAATTCTGTCCTTTCTTAATTTAAAACTATCTATGCAACATATTTTATTCTTTATCTTTTCTGCTCTTGGCCACCTTTCTCTATTTTCTTGGACTTTTCCTTGGCCTTTTGAGTTGTAGCACATGTTCTTTCTCTAGAAGTAGGATTTGTAGGCTTGGTTGGGCTAGGTTTGAAAATTTTCTTTTCCTTTGCTATTGGCTGTGCCTGTAGCCTTCATTTTTTTTGGCTCGATAATGGTAGGTGTTGTTAGTCTCAAAATGGTTTTGACATTTGAGTGTCATCACACTTAACCATTTTCTACATTGGAGCCGAGTACACTATGTATGCCAAGCCACAACATAAGTTGACTTAGGAAATCCAACAGGTGTCGAGTGATCTTTAGGTGTCGAGTAGCCTTCAAGTACTGAGTGAGGATCAGGTGCAAATGAAGATCAAGTACCAAATGACTTTAGGTGCCGAGCATGATACAAGTGCCAAATGATATTTGAGTGCTAAGTCATAGATGATGCTGAGCAATATAGAAATGCAATAGGAGCTGAGTAAGCCAGTTTGTTACATGTGCCGAGCATCTGGGATTAGTAAGTGCCGAGTAACACAAAATAAACATATGATTCTATAACTTTACAAATGCAGATGCAAACCATTTTCATGGCTTCCATATGATGAATCTCGATGGATTAAATGATAAGATCAAATATTTTATATTTCCTATGCAATCTACATTTAGCCAATAAGAAAAATGGAGAAGGCATGCAACCAAAAATAAAAGTGCAAGGAATGAGTGGGAAACATAGATTCAATATGGATCGTAGATCCACATCTAACCCTAAGTCTTGGAATGTCTTTATAAGGAAGACTAAGTCTCATTGTATGAGGATGGAGGAAGGTGTGGAAGGGAAACTATTTTCAGAGTGAAGAATATTAGATCTCAGAGGATCAAGATTAGAGAAAGTAGATCAAGCATTTGTATTTAGCAATCAAAGGATTGTAAACTATCAAGTTTATTAAACTTAATACTCTCTAGCAACTGTATTAGAAAGGAAACCCTATGGTGATACGTTAGCTTAACAGCTAATTTTTAGATCCTTTAAATAGGTGATTAAATCCTTTAACAAGGTAACACTTCATGTAAAGTGTTTATAAATCCTTTAACCAGGTCACTCTTGATATAGTGTAAAACCTTTAATAGGGTAGGCCTTTAATAGGGCAGACCATCAAAAGTGGTTAAACATTATTGCTGTAGTAATTTTTGTGGGTATCATCACCACCCTAGTTTTACCTTCTTATTCCTAGAGGGTTTCTGGGTTACCAAAATTTCTAGTGTTATGTGGTGATGCACATGTGTTTTTCATAATTTCTTAATGTTGATATCCATGCATGTACATTTCAATATTATGTTATTAAGGATTTATGAAAAATAGGTTAAAAGCTAGTACTTCTGATTCACACCCCCCTCTCAAAAGCATTCTTTCCATTAAGATATTTTAACTATTGGTATCAGAGCTACAAGGTTATCTCAAGAGGAAGTCTAACAACTTGGAGAAAAAGGTCTGAATATGGAAGTCTTTAAACTTGGAAAGATTATTGACAATCAAGTGATTGATGTGCAACTGGCTCTACACAAAGTAGAGGAAGTAAGGGAGGAACTAAGAAAATCTTTGAAAAGAACAAAGGATATAGCATAGCTGAAAATGATACCAACTACAAGGAGATAGATACCACAAAACTATTTGCGAATGGAGACACTAAAGAGTTTGATGTAGTAATAGCAGAACTGATGGAGAAAAACAAAGTTCAAGTAAAAGAGATAAGATCTCTCAAGATGGAACATGAATCATAGGCCATAATGTTATGTGAAATCACTAAAAAAAAGAAAAGAGTAGTCAAGGATAAAGTTCTGATGGAAGATGACAAAAGAAATCTTGCAAACAGACTTGAAGAAAAATGTACTAAATTAACAAGGATGTCAAACATGCAGATAGATACACTTGCCCAAATGATGAACCTTCATCATGAACTCAATATGAAAGATATTGAGATCTTTACTCTGAAGATGCAGAATGAACAAATGGTGAATGAATTGAACTAAGAAAAAGAGGTAGCAGAGAATCTAAACAAGTCAAGTGAAGCCATCAAGTACTTTGAATAGTTGATGAAATTTCCAAGATTAGCCCATGATACATCAAGACTTGGATACAACAACACTAAAGTAGGAGAATCATCAAAGAATGTTGAGAAAAGAGGTGAAAAAGGTAAGGATTCTAAACTCATTTGTCATTAATGTAATAAAAAGGGGTATACTACTAATATTTGCAGGAGCAGAAGATTCAATCAGCAAAACACACCCAAGAGCAAGAGTAACTGTCAAGTGCAACATGAAAGGACATGTGACACAAGATTGCAAATCCAAAGTCACAAGAACACAAAGATTTGATGGACATTGACATAATTGTAAGAAGTATGGACATAGAGCATTTGAATACAACTCAAAGCTTATATGGGCATCAAATTAACCAGCAAAATAAAAAGGAAATGAAAGTCAATGCCATTGGGATTGCAACACTAGGTATAGTGGTCATTATTGTTAAGAATATGGACATATACCCTAGAACTACATAAGAACACATTTCAAAGGGAACTATAAAAGATGGTTGAACCAAACCACATGTTTTAGTTGCTTGAAAACTGGTCATATCAGCAGAAACTATCCTACAAGGTCAAAGGCACCAAAGATTGATGTAAACAAGGGCAAAGAAAAGATTGATGTGAAACACATAAGAACAGACATGAAGAAAACATGGTAGAAAAAGAATGAATCAAGTTCATCTAGTGAAAGGGTCACTTCACCCACAAGGTCAAGTGATCATTTCTCATTCAATTAAACACAAGAAAGAGACTACAGGGCTGATACATATAAGAAAGTATCATACATAATTCCTAAACCATGAAGAAGCAATGCAAAGTAGAAATAAGCATGAAATAAGATGCCAAGTAAAAATGTTAAATGATGATACCAAGCTATCTTTGGATGCTGAGTAAAACTCCAATACATGTTGAGTTCCTAACAGCGATCGAGTTGATAGCTGATGCCGAGTTGAGTAACTCCTATGGAAGCTGAGTGAAGTGGAAATGTAGTGCAAGCCGAGTAATTTCAAAAATCCTTCAGAGGCTGAGTTTGTAGTTGAGCATTTAATGCAATGGAAATAGGGCATATTATCACAATTTTAATCATTCTTCCTCATTGCAATCAAGAAGCAAAGAAGAGAAAGGAAGTAGAGCGACTTCATAATAGTGAATCCAACATTCCAAGCAGATTGCAACCCCTTACAAAGCATTTTCATTGATCTTGAGGTATTTTTCATTTGTGCCAAGCTATGCAATTTTATATTTCTGTGAAAAGGAAACCCTAGTTTTCATAAATGGCTTCGAGTTCTAAGAAAACCCAAGACAAAGAGTCGTTTGAAGTCCAATTAGTATCTAATGAGGTTAGGCAGCTTGATTTTCACCCTATCTCTGAAGTTGCATACAAAAACAATCCTACCGGAGCCCTTTCTTGCATACCCCCAAATGTTGTTATGGTTCAGGATGTAAGGAGAAGCTATAATTGTAAGATAGGAGCCATAGGAGACATGGAAATAAGAGAAGCCTATGCAAAGTTGTGTGTCAATGGAGTCTTGAAAGATGAATACAAAATTGTTGAAAAGAAGGGTTTAACACGAGTTTTGAGTTTTCCTACCATATTTAAAATAGAATGGATCAGCCTTGTGTTGAGCGAAATTCATGATGGTAGTCTGTGGTTAGAAGATGTCCCTATCAAAATCATAAAAAGAATCATTCATAGGGTAACTGGATATCCTACCCTAGATTGGTTCAAGACCTTGAGAAGTGAATCCAAGGAGGTTATAGAAAAGAACACAGGTGCTCAGTGGAACAAAAGAGGAATGAAAATTCACAACATTTAGGATCCTCTAGTTGAGTTTTTTGTTAGAGTTACTGCCCACAAATTCTACCAATCTAGTAGACTCAACAGTGTGCCATGTATTGCAGTAGATGTAGGCTACAAACTGGTGAAAAAGGATCATACTTATGATCTTGCAAAATTGCAACTACAACAAATTAATGAAAACCTAGCAGCCATAAGAAGGACAAAGGGTGCTCAATGTAAATTTGGAGCAATTCTGGTTTGTGTATTCTTTTATGTTCAGAATGAATTTCCCTCTTTTGGAAAAGTTACATGGAGAAGTGATAGAACTATTATATCCCAAATTAATGAATATATAGAACAAATGGGAGACAATTTTGATACCCTTATGACAAGCTATTTTGAGGATTTTAAGAAATCCATGAAGCAAAGGGTGAGAATATCAATTTCCTTAGTGGAAAAACATATTAATGATATATGCTTCTTAGTTGATATTGAATTCACCTATATCCAAGTAGTAATTCCAAGGGTGAGATGGCTAAGGCCATTTGGTTATGAGATCAACATAGATGAAGCATCTATAGAAATAACTACATTATTGGCAGAAGAGATAGATAAGAGTGCCCCACACTTTGGCACTTATGATGTTGTAAGGTCAAAGATAAATATGGAGTTAAAAACTGCCTCCACATTAAAGAAGAAAGATAAATTGATGAAGAAAATTAAGAAGAAATTTGGTGAAGGAATAGAGCCTGAAGCTGAAGAATAAGATGATGAGGACAATGATGATGATGAGGATGAACAAGAACAAGGCCCAATGGAATCAACTCAAGGCTTAGGTGAAGACAAGGAGGAAGGTGTAGAGGAAGAAAAAGCCAAGGAAGCACCAATCCAAGCCAAGCCAAAGAAGAGAAAGGCAATAGAACAACCTCTAGCTCAGCCCACACCAAAGAAAACTGCCATGCCATCACCCTAAAAGCCAACAACTAGAGCTGCAACAAGGGCCTCCACAAAAAAAGCTAAAAAGGAAGCCATAAAGAAGAAAAAAATCAAGAAAACATAGGAAGAGCCAAGGAAAAGAAGAAAATACGTGGCTCAACCTGATACTAATGAAGAAGATCAATCTGAAAAGGTAAGACATTTTTTAGCTGATACATTATGTAAAAAGATTGTAAATGGAGACTTAAGAAACATAAATAAAGTTGATTTCAATAAGTTCACTAAAGATGAACAAAATAGAATAGAAGAATCAATGTATGGAATGATGGAATAGTTCAACTATACTCTCATTGAACTAGATGGACAATTGCCAAATGAACTGTCTAAAATTGTAGAAGACAGATGGTATTTTTGTTTGAAAATGGAGAAGGAGATGAGAGAATCAACCCTAGAAAGCATACTACTTGAATTGACTAAGGAGAAAATTGAGAGAGCAGTCAAAAGGCACAATACTAGGTTTACATCTAAGTATAGGGCATTCTTCATTCTCCAAAACAAAATGGAAAAAATTATACAAAGAACAAAAAAATCATGGAAGAACATGTACAAAAAGATTGAAGATTTTCTTGAAGAAGAATACAAGGAAGAAGCTACTGCTCCACCAGAAGAAAGAAGAAAAAGGAGAGAAGAGAAGATAGAAGTAGAGAAAGGTAGAGAAGAAAAGAAGGAAGAAGAAAATAAACAAGAAGAAGAGAAGAAGGAAGAAGAAAAGAAAGAAACAAAGGAGGAGACATAAAAGCAAGATGAAATGGCAACAGTTGAGCAAGAGAAGCAACAAGACCAGAGTGTGCATGACACACAATTGCCACCTTCTAGCCCTCTTCATGTACCCATCATACCTGCGGATACTGTAACAGTACAAGATGTTCCTGACACTTATGCTCAGAACATCAATCCATTAACTATAGAGGATCTCAAAAGAATCCTTGATCAATCCATGCAACAAGCAAGATTATGTACAGATCCAGTATTGGTCAGTATGGATGAATTACAAAAACTAGTAGAAAACACAATTAGAGATAAGGTGAATCCACAAGAACCACCTTCCATCATCTCTTCAACTACTAATGGTCAACTTAAAATGCCAACAATTGTTTCATCAGGCATAGTTGACACAACAATACAAAAGCCGAGTGTAGCTGTAGACAAAGAAATAGAACAAACATGACAGACTATTACATTTGATCCTATAGCACAAACTCAAGGTGCACTTCCTAAAATTACAATAATTGATCAAGGTAGATAGAAAGAGGAGAAAATAGAGGAAACCCCTAAAGAGCAGTAGGCAATACAAACATTGATAAATTTTCCTACCTCGGGGACTCCTTCACAAAAGCCATTGCAAATATCAGCACCAGGATCTAGTTCTACAAAAGTTATTAGGGTACTTCACTATGGAGACCTTGAACTAAATGAGGAGATAGTCATGCCAAGTTATGACTCAAAAACAATAAACATTGATCAAATCAATGAGGTGCAAGAAGGATTAAGCAGAAGAAAGAGGCAAGAGATACTCATGAAGGAGTATCAACAAAAACAAACTTTACATGAAATTAAAGACATATTTATGGATGCCTTCAGTATTTAGTCACCAGATGAGTCCAAGCATATCATGGAACAATTATCAAATATTGTTGACCAAGTGATAAATGTAGACCAAGAGACAAATGCAAAACTTATGGAATGATCTGAAGGATAATTTCAAGGGAAAGTTAATGAGAAAATATCTAGTGAAATAGCACTTTCACAGATTGAATTGACAAAGATCATAGATAAAGTGAAAAAGGTACTTGAGAATATTTTCTCATTATACAAAAAAGTTGTGACACTTTTCATACTTCAAACAGGAGACAAGCCAAAAGATAATGAGCATGGAGAGGAATTTGAATATTTCAAGCATGCAGCTACCAAAGGATCCAGGTCAAAGTGAGAAGCATTTTGCTCAAACACTTCACACACAGAAAGAAATAGCTATATTAATAGCAGAAAAGGCCAACATCGAGGAAAACTTGATACAACTCCAATCCTCCATTACCCCACATTTAGAAGTACTCCATAAAGAACAGGTCTATGCTGAAGCTATTCTCAAGAAAGATCTAAATCTTTCTACTTTAGAAGGACTTATTTACCTTGCTGCCAAGACTGCCATCCAACACAAGTCATTGGAAATTTCTTTGCATAATTGGGATGCAACTTTCAAGATGATTATGGAGGTAAACAACACATTTTTGGCAAAATATGGTCTTAACCCTTAAAACCCTTTGACATAAGTGTCAAAAAAGGGGGAGACAAGATGATAAGGGGGAGACAAGTTAATAGGGGGAAACAAGATAAAAGGGGAGCATGATATACAACATAAAATGTTGGTTACCAAGATAGCACAGATAATGCCACAACCAACTCAGGGGGAGTTACAATAATTTTGAGGTATATATTTTATATTACATAATTTTGATCAAGGTTTTTAAAACCTAAATGTACTCATAAGGTCAGTTAAGTGTTTTTCTCACTCATGTCAAAGGGGGAGATTGTTAGTCTCAAAATGGTTTTGAAATTTGAGTGTCATCACTCTTAACCATTTTCTACATTGGAGCTGAGGACACTATGTATGTCAAGCCATAACATAAGCCGAGTCAGGAAATCCAACAAGTGCTAATTGATCTTCAAGTGCCGATTGAGGATTAGGTGCCGAGTAAATATCAAGTACCAAATGAATTTAGGTGCCTAGCATGATACAAGTGCCAAGTGATATTTGAGTGCCAAGTCACAGACGATGCCGAGCAATATAGAAATGCAACAGGAGTTGAGTAAGATAGTTTGTTACATGTTCCAAGCATCTAGGATTAGTAACTGTCGAGTAACACAAAATACACATATGAGTCTGTAACTTTACAAATGCAGATGTAAACCATTTTCATGGCTGACATATGCTGAATCTCGAAGGATTAAATGATAAGATCAAATCTTTTATATTTCCCATGCAATTTGCATGTAGCCAATAAGAAAAATAAAGAAGGGATGCAGCCAAAAATAAAAGTGCAAGGAATGAGTGAGAAACAGAGATTCAATATGGATCATAGATCCACATCTAACCCTAAGTCTTTGAATATATTTATAAGGAAGACTAAGTCTCATTGTATGAGGATGGATGAAGGTGTGGAAAGAAAACTATTTTCAGAGTGAAGAATATCAGATCTCAAAGGATCAAGATCAGAGAAAGCCGATCAAGTGCCTGTATTAAGCAATCAAAGGATTGTAAAATATCAGGTTTATTATACCTAATACTCTCTAGAAATTGTATTAGAAAAGAAACCCTATTGTGATAGGTTAGCTTAATAGCTATTTTGTAGATCCTTTAAATAGGTGATTAAATCCTTTAACAGGGTAACACTTCATGTAAAGTGTTTGTAAATCCTTTAACCAGGTCACTCTTGATACAGTGTAAAGCCTTTAACAAGGTATGCCTTTAATAGGGCAGACCATCAGAAGTAGTTAAACATTATTGTTGCATTAATTTTTGTGGGTATCATCCCCACCCCAGTTTTACCTTCTTATTCTTGGAGGGTTTCTGGGCATAATTTCTTAATGTTGATATGCATGCATGTACATTTCAATATTATCTTATTAAGGATTTATGAAAAATAGGTTAGAAGCTAGTACTTTTGATTCACCCCCCCTCTCAGAAGCATTCTTTCCATTAAGATATTCCAACAAGGTGCTTCCTTGGCTTCTTCTCCCTCAACACCTTTAGTTTCCTCCTCTTTCTTGTCTCTTCCCATGCCTTAGGTCAATGTAAGAGGTTCTTGTGCTTGTTCTTCCTCTTCATCCTCTTCTTCTTCTTCTTCCTCCTCTACTCCTTGTCCAAATTTAGCTTTTAGCTTCTTGACCAACTTATCTTTCTTCTTGATAGCTGATGAAATTTTCAATTCCATTGTAATCTTTGACTTTACCATTTCATAGTTGCCAAATATATTTTTAATTTTATCAATTTCCTCTACTAGGAGTGTTGTGATGACTGCCAAAGCTTCATCAACATTAATTTCATACCCAAGTGGTCTTAACCATCTTACTCTTAGTGTGGCAGCTTGCACAAAGGTGTAATTAGCATAAAAAAGAAAAGACATGTCATTATAATGTTGTTCAACCAAAGAAACTCTAGTACCTTCATTCTTTCTTTCATTGATTTCTTAAAATCCTCAAAATGACATGTCATCAATGATTCAAAGTTTTCTCCCATCTACTCAATGTACTCATTGATCTGTACTCCAATTGATCAATTTGTCTTCCATCCTACTATGCCAAAAGAGGGAAATTTATTCTACACATAAAAGAATATGCAAACTAGCATAGAACCAAACATTCATTGTGCACTCTTTGTTTTCCTTATAGCTCCAAGGTTCTCCATAAGTTGTTGTAGCTATGGTTTTTCCAGATCATATGTATGATCTTTCTTTACAATTTTGTATCTAACATCCATAGTTATGCATGGTACACTATTCAATCTACTAGATTGATAGAATTTATGAGAGATTACCCTTATAGAAAGGTTTAACAGTGGATCAGTGATGTTATCTATAGCCATACCTCTTTTATTCCAAATTTCTCCAGTGTTCTTCTCAATCACTTCCTTGGAATCACTCCTTAGAGTCCTGGGCTGATCTAGGGTTGGGTAGCTAGTTACCCTATGAATTATTCTTTTGGTGATCTTAATAGGTCCTCCTTCCAACAAAAAATAACCATCATGAATTTTTCTTAGAACAATTCTTATCCACTTAGTTTTAAACATATTTGAAAAATCTAGGTCTCATGTTAAACCCTTTTTCTCAATGATTTTGTATTCCACCTTCAGAACACCATTCTCACACAATTTGTTATATGCATCTCTAATTTCCATGTCTCCTATACTTTCTAAATTACAATTATAACACTTCCTAACATCTTGCTCCATAATAACATTTGGTGGGATCATTGACAAAGCACCAAAAGGATCTTGTTTAGAGGCTATGTTAGGGATTTCTTTAAAAATGGGTTGTTTAACTTTGTTACTGACAAGCTGAAACATTCAAAACTTCCTCCTTTCTACATTTTTAGAACTAGATGCCATTCTATCAAACTAGGGTTTGTGCAAAAGTAAACTCCATAGCTCAAGTTATGAAAAATTCCTTATGAAATCTATATGTTGATGTGAGATCATTGCTAAAATCTATACAAATGCTTTTGATAGGTTTTTGAATCACCTTTTGCTCTACTTGCTCTTGCTTGAATTTGAAATGATGAAAAATGTGTAGAAATTGGTCATATATCCCTAAAAAACCTTGCCTTTAATGCTTAGTGCTTACATAGTTGTAATCTCAACATCAACCATTTTTAGAATCCATTGATATTTCCATCACTCAATAGCTACTATAGGCTTGGCAACAACTAGATATTTTGGTAGCTCAAAATCAACTAGTATTCCACTCAGCATACATATAAAACTTTTCATGCTTGACAACAATATGAAAAACTTAAAGATTTAACTTGAATTTTCAATAACATATTGCATCTTTATTCATGCTAATGTAGTATTTTTAGTACTATATCCTTTGGAATTGATGTATGATATAACACCTAAATATCAGTCCCACATACCTCTTGGTTGCTTAGTTTGATGAGGCGTGATCACCTGACCCATTGGGTAAAGTGATCCCTTCTTCATTTGATGTGCTGCATTCATCTTTCTTTTTCCATGTCTTGTTCATATCATCTTTGATGTGTTCAATATCTACTTTGCCTTTGCCCTTATCAATTTCACAACTTAGTGCTTTTGACCTAGTTGGACAATGCTTACTAATGTGGCTAGTTTTCAAATAGCTAAAACATGTGGTTTGACTCAACCACCTTTTGTATTTACCACTAAAGTGTGTCCTAATGAAATTCTTAGGAATATGTCTATATTCTTGACAATAATGAAAACTATATCTTGTATTATAATCCCAATTATAAAATTTCCCATAGCTTCTTACCTTTGCTTGCTTGTTTGATGACCACATGGATTTGAATCTGCATTCAAAAGCTCTATGTCCATACTTCTAAAAATTGTAGCAATATTCTTCAAATCATTTTTGCATGCTCTTGGTTCTACATTCATGTTCCTGATGACCTTTCTTGTTGCACTTATGACAATGAGTCATGTTTCTAGGCTTGACATTCTAAATTGTATTCTTGCTCCTGCATCCATTAGCAGTATGTCCTTTCTTACAACAATTATGAAAAGTAGGTTTGAATTTATTACTTTTGATAGTCTTTTCTTCAACAACTTTGGATGATTCCCCTTCTTTAGTGTTTGTGTAACCCAATCTTGATGTATCATTGCTAGATCTAGGGGGTCTCAATAATTGCTCAAAGTATTTGATGGATTCATTTGGTTTATTAAGACTTTCAACAAACTCTTTTTCTCTTTTCAGGTCTCTCAACAATTTCTCATTCTACAATTGAATAATGTATTTATCTCAATATCCTTGACATTTAGTTCATAGTTGGGTAAAAGTACAAACTTGTGTCACCCTTTTGTAAAGGAAAAGACTAACAAAAGTATAACTATTCACCTTCAATGACATAAAATTGGTATTATTATTTTGAATTTTAAAATGAAGTAAACTAATGAAATATGTACAAATAGATGAAGTTTAGGATTATAATTTTTAATAATTATTTGGAATAAGAATTGATATATTTTCCTAAATTTGATAGATAATTTTTTAGCTACTGAAAAATGCTAAAAATTAGGGGTCTAGTTCCCACCACAAAACTATATGGAAATAAAATTATTTTCCTTGATCTCAGGCTATGCTATAGATAACATATGTATCTAGAACAATCAAAAATAAAAATTGGCTTTAGACCTATATTTTCTCTTTTATAATGATTGAAATTTCAACTCACCTGAAATTGATAGTTTTCATCTCCCACCACATTTTTAGAAACAAATATATTTTAAGTAGGAGAAAAATTATACATTATAGAAGAGGGCTCTTTCTTGTAGAACTTCATATAATTTTTAGATTTTTTTGATGTGATTTACTATTTTTTTCTTTCTCAAAATTGACATCTTTTCAAGTGTCAAAATATGTGCTTGTAGAATTTTTTAATTACTATATACTATATCTAATTAAAACACTATAAAATCTATATGAGAATATTCTTGACTCCGAGATCTATAAAATATTGTTCATATTTTATTTTAAAAAATTCATAAAAAATAGTAAGAGTTATTGTAACACCACTTTTCTGAAATATTTTTATTTCTTCAATAATTGGATACAAACTAGTATAAAACATGCACTTAATAGACATTTCCATTTAGAAAAGTTTGAGACCATATATAACTTAGCTATAATGAATTTATCTAGATCATATGTTTAAATTTTTTTAATTTTTAGATATAAATACTCAAATTTAGTCATGTTGATAAGTCAACATGAAAGGTGACACAACTTTGTACTTTTACTAAGTTGGCATTCATCATTTGACTTTGAGTGTCCAATTGCATGTTGGAAATCTTGGTCAACTCTATTGATTTCTCTTCCAATCTATTTGCTAGAATTCTTTTATCATCTTCAACCATGGCTTTTTCTTCTATGGTTTTTGTTTTTTTTGTTTGTTTTGTTTTCAGTCACCACACATAGCAGTATAGCTTGTGATTCTTGTTCTAGCTTAAGATTTCTGATTTCCTTAGCTTGGATTTTGTTCTTTTCCATTAAAGCTACAAATTTTGAAATTCATTTGAGTCTCCATATACAAATAGCTTAGTAGTGTCTATCTCTTTGTATTGTGTGTCATTCTCCACAATAGAAATTTATTTCCTTCTCTTCAAGAAACTCCTCAAATCTTCTCTTGCTTCATTCAGTTGATGTAGTATAAGATGTATTTCAACCTCCTAGTTCTCAATAGTTTTTTCCAACTTTTCAAATTCCATTTCAAGATCTTTCCTCAAAGCTACAAAGCTTCTCTTTTAGAAAACAAAGATCTGATACCAATTGTTGTAATTACAAGTGGAAAGAATAAACTTCTAGGGGGGAGGGGGGGTGGGTGAATCACTAGTTTAAATATGGGCCCATAAAAATTTTCACCACACATCCATCTCATTCATTCAATAGATAAACTAAAATAACATGTAAAACATATGCATCTAAGTCATGTAAACATGTAATCAATCACACACATAACACTAGATATGATTACCAAAAAACCCTCCAAGTGAGAAGGTAAAACTGGGGTGGGGATGACACCCACAAATCTCTACTACTACAAAAATAAAGTGTATCTAGTTAAGGTTACAATGATTTGACCATGAATCATGGTCTAGCTTGTGAAAGGCCTACCCTGTTAAAAGCTTACAAAGACTATTAGGTCTCACCTTGGTAGAGGATTGCAACACCCTATTAAAAGTGTGTTAGGTTAGAGGACTTCAACTTATAACTAAGTAAGAACCTTGTTAAAGGATTTGATACAACCTATTAGGGCTACTTTTCTTAAGAGATTTTATTGAAATCACTTATTAAAATGTCTTAGCATAGATCCTATGATTGACACTTGCTTGCCTAATGACTGATCACCTCTACACAATGTCTAATTGATCCTTCATGATTAGATGTCTTAATGTTACATCCTTTTCTCTATCCTCTATTCTTCTCTAACTAATTCTACAATTCACTCTTACTTCTAAGTCACCTTGAATGCTTTGCAAACTATCTTGTTCACTCCTCCAATTCAATTACCTTCCCATAAAGAGTTTAGGGCTTTGTCCTCCTTATTAAGACTTAGGTGGCTTAGAGTTAGGCATGAATCTATGGCTAATATTCCTCCATTTTGCCACTTAAACCTTCCCATTTTCTTATTGGCTACATGTTATTGCATAGGGAATCCAAATGTAGATTTATCCTTATGTCCAAAATATCATAATCTATTGTTAAGTCAACTTAAAAATAATTTACATAATTGTTTGTGCCATTACATAAAAGTATGTCAAAAGTATTTCACTTGGCATATGAAGTCACTGATGCTCGATATGCACTGTATTTCTACATTGACTCGACACCTGTAGTGTTCAACATCCACTATTTATGTAGTTCCTAAATCACTTAGTATGGTCTATCTACTCAAAACTTGAGTGCATTGATACTTGAGTATATATTACTAGTTTGGCATGAACTAAGTAAATAGCTTAAGTGTGTTGACACTTGTCAAAACCAATTTGAGATCAAAAAAATAAAGGGGATTGCCATAAATTATGTTGGTTCATAGATATTCCATCTCTAAACCAATCTCCAACCCAAGGAAGCAATAACTTGATGACTTCCCAAGCTTTCCAAATTATCTTAGCTAAAAAGGTACCTTGGATTTGCACAGGTTCAAATGTGACCAGAAGGGTTAAAAGCTAACCCCCTTCCAAGAAGGTCAATTAATTGACTAGAAGACAAAAGAAATAAAATGTATGAATTTCCTAGACCTCATTTCTAGTGAGAGACCTAATGTCCCACTTGGCATAGAGAGAAAGACCTTTCTTTTGAGTAGAAAGTAACTCTAACTTGCCAGGATCTTTAAGAAGACAAAATCCCATGGTATCCTATAGAAGCCATGTTGAGAAGTGTTCAAAGCCCAAAAAGAGTTATGCAATAGATGCTTAAGCTTTAGATAAGAGTCCTTCAAAGGACTTGAGTAGGAGAAATACTACATGTGCATAGTGGTTAACACCTTAGAGAAAATATGAGATTTTCAAGATAAGAAGATGTTGATCTCAGATTGGTTTTGGCAAGTGAGTGTCAACACACTTAAGCCATTTACTTAGTTCATGCCAAACTAGTAATACATGGTGAGCAAAAATTATAAATATTAGACCATGCTAATTTAAAATGAGTGCCAAACCACTCAAGTGTTGAGTAAATAGACCATGTCAAGTGATTTAGGAGCCGAGTAAATTGTGGATGCCAAGTAGTATAGGTGTCAAGTCAGAGTAGAAATTTAGTACATGTCAAGAATCAATAACTTCATAAGTTGAGTGGTAAATTTTGGACATATTTATTTGTAATGACACAAACAACTATGTAAACTATTTGTGAGCTGACTTAAGGAGAGATTACGATCTTTTTGAGATAAGGACAAATTTTTATTTGAATTTCCTATACAATTACATGTAGCCAATTATAAAATAGGAAGATTTAAGTGGCAATATGGATGAATCTTAGCCATAGATTCATACATAACACTAAGTATACTAGTCTTCTTAAGGAAGATAAAACCCTAAACTTCATATGAGTGTGTAAGGGATTAAATAAGAAGTATAGAGAAGTTTGCATGTACAAACAAAAAATTTATGGAGACATAGAAGTTATGGAGAAAGAATGAATTGTAAAATTAGTTAGAGAAGAATAGAAGATAGAGAGAAGGATACAACATTGAGACATTTGCTTGAGAAGGATCAAGAAGATAAGTGTTTAGAGGTGATCTGTCATTAGGCAAGCAAGTGCCAATCGTAGAATCTATACTAAGACATTTTAATAGGTGATTTTAGTCAAATCTTTTAATAGAGTAGTCTTAGTAGGCTATATGAAATCCTTTAATAGGGTGATTACTTAGTTGTAAGTTGAAGTCCTCTAACAAGGCACACTTCTAATAGGGTGTTGAAATCCTCTAACAAGGTGAGACCTAATAGTCTTTGTCTTTGTAAGCCTTTAACATGGCAGACCTTTCATAGGGTAGATCATGGTTCATGGTCAAAATGTTGTAACCTTAATTGGATAAAATTTACAACTACAGTAGTGAAGATTTGTGGGTATCATCACAACCCCAATTTTACCTTCTCACTTGGAGGTTTTTTGGGTAATTATATCTGGTGTTATATGTGTGATTTCTTATATGTTTACATGATTTAGATGTATATTTTTTACATGTTATTTCAGTTTATCTATTGAATACATGAGATGGATTTGTGGTGAAAGTTTTATGGGTTCATGTTTTAATTGTTGATTCAACCCCCCCCCCACACCCATAAATTTACCTTTCCTATTGTAAATTCAAAAATTGGTATTAGAGCCTTGTTCTCTAAAAGAGAAGCTTTGCAGCTTTGAGGAAAGATCTTGAAATGGAAGTCTACAAGTTGGGAAAGACTACTAAGAACTACAAGACAGAAATACATCTTATACTACATCAATTGAATGAAGCAAGAGAAGCTTTGAAGAGTTCCTTAAAGAGAAGGAAAGACATTGCTACTATGGAGAATGAGACACAATAAAAAGAGATAGACACTACTAAGCTATTTGCAGATGGAGACTCAAATGAATTTGATGCACTAGTTGTAGATCTAATGGAAAAGAACAAAATCCAAGCTGAGGAAATTAGAAATCTCAAGTTTGAACAAGAATCACAAGCCATACTGGTATGTGAAGTGGTTGAACAAAAGAAGAAAGCCATTGGAAGATAAAGCCATGATTGAAGAAGACAAAAGAGTTTTGGCTAATAGACTGGAAGAGAAGTCAACAGAACTAACCAATATTTCCAACATCCAATTGGATACTCTATGTCAAATGATGAATGCCAGCTATGAATTGAATGTCAAGGACATTTTGATAACTACATTGAAGTTGCAAAATGAACAACTATAGAATGGCCAAAAAGAAAAAGGGAATTGCTGAAAGTTTCAACAAACCAAATGAAGCCATCAAATAGTTTGAGCAATTACTAAGATCCCTTAGATCTAACAATGATACATTTGGACTGGGATACACAACTGCTAAAGAAGGAAAGTCATCTAAAAGTGCTAAAAGAAGGAACAACAAAGGTAAGAACTCCAAACCTACTTGTTATAATTTTGGTAAGAAAGGAAATACTATTAATGTGTGTAGGAGAAAAACTACAAATTAGAATGCTAAGCCTAAGAACATGGTTCATTGCCATAAGTGCAACAAGCAAGGTCATTAGGCACATGAATGCAAAACTAGGACCATGAACACACAAAGATTTGAAGGTTATTGCTACAATTACCAAAAGTATGGACACAGAGCTTTTGAATGCAAATCCAAATCCATGTGGTCATCAAATAGGAAAATAAAGGTAAGGATCAATAGAAACTCTTATTATTAGGATTATAATACATGATCTAGCTATCATTGTTGTCAAGAATATGGAAATGTTCCTAAGAATTGTATTAGGACACACTTCAGTGGTAAATGCAAAAGGTAGTTGAGTCAAACCACATATTTTAGCTATTTGAAGACTAGTCACATTAGTAAGTATTGTCCAACTAGGTCAAAGGCACATGTTGTGAAATTGATAAAGGAAAAGGCAAGTCAAATGTTGAATACATTAGAGATGAGATGAATAAGATATGGAAAAAGAAAGATGACTGTAACACATCAAATGAAGAAGAGATCACTTCACACAATGGGTCAGGTGATCACACCTCATCAAACTAGGCATTCAAGAGGTATGTGGGATTGATATTCAATTGTTATATCATACATCAGTTCCAAAGAAGATAGTAATAAAAGGATTACATTGGCATGAATAAAGATGCAAGATGTTGAAAATTCAAGTTAAATCTTTAATTTTTTCATGTTGTTTCTAAGCATGAAATATTTCCTATGTATATTGAGTGGAATACTAGTTGATGGTGAGCTAGTAGTCTGGCTAGTTGATGCCAAGCTTGTAGTAACTACCAAGTGATGGAAATATCAATGGATGCCAAGTGAACCTAAAATTTATTAATGCTCAGCTTACAATTATGTAGGCACTAAGCATTAAATGTAATATTTTCAAAGGTTATATGATTGATTTTTACTCATTATTCATCATTTCAAATTCGAGCAAGAGAAAGAAGAGTAGAAGGTAATTCACAAACCTATTCAAAGCATTTAGAAAGGTTTTGATAGCAATCTCACACCAATTCTTTAGATTTCATAAGTTATTTATTACAAGCTGAGCTATGTAGTTTAATTTTGCATAAACCCTAGTTTGAAAATATGGCATCTAGTTTCAAAAATGTTGAAGGGAAGGAAGTTTTAAATGTTTAGCTTGTCAGTAAAAAAATTAAACAACCTATGTTTAAGGCCATTCCTGACATCTCCTATAAAAAAGATCCTTTTGGTGCATTGTCAATGATCCTACCTAATGTAATTATGGTGTGAGATGTGAGGAGATGTTACAATTGCAAGATTGGAGGCATTGTTGACATGGAAATTAGGGGTACATATAATAGGTTATGTGAAAATGGTGTTTTAAAGGATGAATTCCAAATCGTAGAGAGAAAGGATTTAACACAAGCCTTAGATTTTCCTAATATGTTTAAAACTGAGTGGATACAAATTGTGCTAAGCTGAATTCATGATGGTTATTTATGGCTAGAGGGAGGACCCATCAATATATCTAAGAGAATAATCCATAGGGTTACTGGTTACCCAACCCTAGATCAGCCAAAGACACTCAGAAGTGATTCCAATGAAGTAATTGAAAGGAACATTGGAGCAAAATGGAATAAGAGAGGCATGTCAATAGATATTATTATTGATCCATTGTTGAACTTTTTTGTAAGGGTAATCTCACATAAATTCTATCAATCTAGTAGATTGAATAATGTACCATGCATAGCTATGGATGTTGGATACAAGATTGTAAAGAAAGATCATACATATGATCTGGTAGAGCTACAATTAAAAAAACTGATGGAGAACCTTGGAGCTATTAGGAAAACCAAGAGTGCTCAATGAAAGTTTCATTCAATATTGGTTTGCATATTTTTTTATGTAAAAAATACATTTCCCTCTTTTGGTGATGTAGGATGGAAGACCAACATGTTAGTTGTGGTGTAGATCAATGAGTACATTGAGCAAATGGGAGAAAAATTCGTGTCATTGATGATAAGCTACTTTGAAGAATTCAAGAAATCAATGAAGGAAAGAATGAGAATACCAATTTCTTTAGTTGAGAAACACTATAATGACATATGTTTTCTTGTTGATCGTGATTACACTTTTGTGCAAGCTGCCACACTAAGGGTAAGATGGTTGAGACCACTTGGATATGAGATAAATGTTGATGAAGCCTCAATAGCTACCACAACACTACTAGTGGAGGAAATTGATAAAAGTGCAAAGACATTTGGAAACTATGAAATAGTAAAATCAAAGATTACCATGGAGTTGAAAACTACATCAGCCATTAAGAAGAAAGATAAGATAATGAAGAAACTAAAAGCCAAATTTGGAGAGGGTGTAGAGGAAGAAGAAGAAGAAGAAGAAGAAGAGGATGAAGAGGAAGAAGAAACAAAAACACAAGCACCTCTTGCATTGACCCAAGGCATGGGAGAAGACAAGGAAGAGGAGGAAATTGAAGGTGTCAAGGGAGAAGAAGCTAAGGAAGCACCTATACTTGTCGAGCCAAAGAAGAGGAAGGCTAAGGCACGACCAGTGGCAAGGGCATAGAAGATTGTCAAACCTATCTTGGCCAAGCCGAATACCCCTACCACTAGAGCAAGTACATGTGCTACAACTCAAAAGGCCAAAGAAAAGAAAAAGAAAATAGATCAAGGATGCCAAGTGCAAAAGAAACAAAGAAGGAAATATGTGGTAAAAGTAGATTCTGATAAAGAAAAGACAAAATTAGATGACAAAAACCAATTCAAGGTGATGAGTCATAATCCTCTCTCAGATCTTGAGAACTCATATGAAAATGTTAAGAATAATGCAGACATGTTAGGTTTTTCACATATAGATTTTGATAAATTGGGTAAAGTAGAAAAGAACCAAGTGGAAGAGGCATTATATGCCATGATGTCAAAGTTTAAGACTACTCCACTAGAATTTTCCAACTTAGTACCTAAAAGTCTTTATGACATATTTGAGAAAAAATGGCATTATTGTCTAAACTTGGAAAGTCAAATTAGGGAAACTCAATTAGCCCAAATAATGCCAGAGTTAACCAAGGGACATATTACTAAGGCTATCAAGAAATATATAGTTAGGTTCACACCTAAATATAGAGCCTTCAACATTCTTCCAAATGATATTGAGGATGTTGTGAAAAAGTCAACATAGATATGGAAACTCATTATGGGTTAACCACAATGAAGGAAGGAGAAATTGATCCTTTAGAGACTAAAGATGATGAAAATAAAGATGATGATAAGGAAGATGATGACAAAGATAATACTATAGGAGGAGAGATAGAAATGAAAGAAGATGACTCCGCAACAACTGAGCCTACACAACAAGAAGAATAGAGTGTACATGACACACAATTGTTGAGTGCCAATCCTCCTCATGACACAAGTGTAAAAACTGATAGATATATTGGAAAAGGTTAGTAATCAAGACCTTGATACAAATACAAAACTTTTATAATGGTCAAAAAATAAGTTTCAAGGCAAGTTGAATGAGAAAATATTTAGTGAGATAGCACTAACTCAAGTTGCATTGAAAACCAAGGTTGAAGAGGTGAAGAAGGTACTTGAGAATACTTCTCATTGTACACAAAATTGTGTGATCCTACACTCTTCACTCAAAAAATTGGAAGTCACATTCTGACACTAGAACATAGGATAACTAAGTCAAGTGCAACCCTACCTACAAATCCAGCTAAGAGTGAGAAGCATTTTAGGACATTACTTTAGACACACCTTCAATTAACTATAGTAATATCAGAAGAGGCTAGCATAAGAGCCAAATTGATAAGTATACAATTATCTCTCAGCACACATATGTAGATACTACACAAGGAGCTAGATTATGTTGAGACTATATTGAAGAAAGACCCCAATATTTCTACTTTAGATGACCTAGTGCACCTTGCTACCGAGCTGGCAATCCAAATCAAGTCATTAGATGTTCCATGTGACAATTGGGATGCAACCCTCAATATCATAATGGATGTCAATTAATCATGTTTGGACAAACACACTATACATTTATAACACATTTGACATAAGTGTTAAAAGGAGGGAGATAGATATAATAAGGGGGATAATAAAGAAAGGGGGAGATAGAACAAAATGAGATAGAGAATATGTGGGAGATACATCATTGGGGGAGAAATACTATGAAGAGATATATCAGCTAAGGGAGAGAGTATCAGTGCATTGAAGTCAAAGAGTATCAATAGAAATACATTTACCTAGAGAGGAGCAATTTTTTTTGGATACAAAACAAACATACTAACTCAGGGGGAGTTATCAAATTTTGAATTATATAGGTTATTGCAAAAATTTTAAATTTTGAAATTTTGTATATAAGCTAAGTCATGGATATGTTATGCTCAAGAAGATTGAGGTTGATTATGTATATTCAAGTGTTTTTGACACTCATTTTGAAGGGGGAGATTATTTATCTTAGATTGGTTTTGACAAGTGAGGGTCAACACACTTAAGCCATTTACTTAGTTCATGTCAAACTAGTAATACATGTCGAGAACAACATATAAATATTAGACCATGTCAAGTTACAATGAGTGTTGAGCCACCCATGTGCCAAGTCACTCAAGTGCAAAAAGATAGACCATGCCGAGTGATTTAGGAGCCAAGTAAACATTGGATGTCAAGTAGTGCAGGTGCCGAGTCAGAGTAGAAATTTAGTGCATGTCGAGCATTAGTAACTTCATATGTCGAGTTACATAGTTTGAACATATTTGTTTGTAATGGCACAAAAAACTATGTAAACCATTTGTGAGCCAACTTAAGGATGGATTATGATCTTTTGAAGATGAGGATGAATCTTTATTTGGATTCCCTATGAAATTACATGCAACCAATCAGGAAATGGGAAGGTTTAAGTGGCAATATGGATGAATCTTAGCCATAGATTCATACCTAACCCTAAGTATCCTAGTCTTCTTAAGGAGGATGAAACCCTAAACTTCATATGAGTGTGTAAGGGATTGAAGGAGAAGTATAGAGTAGTTTGCATGTGCAAACATAGCATTCATTGAGACATAAAAGTTATGGAGAAAGAATGAATTGCAATATCAATTAGAGAAGAATAGAGGATAGAGAGACAGATACAAAATTCAAACATTTGGTAAAAAAGGATCAAGAAGATAAGTGTTTAGATGTGATCTATCATCAGGAAAGAAAATGCAAATCATAGGATCTATGCTAAGATATTTTAATAGGTGATTTTAGTCAAATCTCTTAACAAAGTAGTCTTAGTAGGCTGTATAAAATCCTTTAATAGGGTGCTTACTTAGTTATAAGTTGAAGTCCTCTAACAAGGTACACTTTTAATAGGGTGTTGAAATCCTCTAGCAAGGTGAGACCTAACAGTCTTTGTAACCCTTTAATAGGGCATACCTTTTACAGGGTAGACAATGGTTCATGGTCAAAACATTGTAACCTTAATTAGATACAATTTATGACTGTAGTAGTAAAGATTTGTGGGTGTCATCCCAACCTAGTTTTACCTTCTCACTTGGAGGGTTTATGGGTAATCATATCTGGTGTTATATGTGTGATTTCTTATATCTCTACATGATTTAGATGTATGTGCTTTACATTTTACTTTAGTTTATCTATTGAATACATGAGATAGATGTGTGGTGAAAGTTTTATGGGTTCACTGTTGATTCAGTCCCCCCCTTAGATGTTTATATTTCTTATTGTAATTCCAATAGAAGAGTGGTTCAATGATCTAGTATTCCAATTTAATTTTTTTTACATCTAAGAATGGATAAGAATTAAAGGCACTAGTATATCAATCACTAGCCCCATCAACATCGGAAGGGAGGTTGACTTGAAACTACATTTTCACATAATAGATTCTCTACCAATAAAAAATAATTATATGATAAATGAGGGTGACTAGAAATTTTTTGTTTTTCACACTTCAAATATTATGTGTCATGGGAAGTCACAAATCTGCAATATCCAAAATTTTCTACATTCAAATTATTGTATTTAGCATGAATGGAAGACCATATATCTACACTAGACACATTTATTAGAAATATCTAGAAGATGTCATGAAGCACAAAATAGTTACCCCCAAAAAAGTACAACTTGGGAAAAATAGTTGAAAATTTGTGGTGCTTTGTTATTCACTTGCAATGTTTAAAATGTCTTTTTTCTGTACTAGTCATTCTCTACCAATCAAAAATAATTATATGATAAATGAAGGTGACTAGAAAATTGTAATTTCACACACTTTGATTATTATGTGTCATGGGGAGTCATAAATCTGCAATATCCAAAACTTTCTACATTCAAATTATTGTGGTTAGCATGAATGAAAAACCATATATATGCACTAGACACATTTATTAGAAATATCTAGAAGATGTCATGATGCACAAAAAACTTACCCCCAAAAAAGTACAACTTGGGAAAAATAGTTGAAAATTTGTGTTGCTTTGTTATTCACTTGCAATGTTTAAAATGTCATTTTTTTGTACTACTCATTAGTTATCAATACTTTTATGAAATTTAGGTATAATAATTAGCTTGAAAGTGTAGTTTACTTACTATGAATAGAAGAATCACAATAGATAGGAGTTAACAATATAAGTGGCATGAGGTTAAATTTAAAACAAAAAATATTATATACAATTTATTTTTAGTTTGTATTTTGTAAAACGAGAATTCTTTTAGTTTGAAATATTCTAAATCTATCAAATATAAAGTTATCTTATGAATATAAATATATATATATATATATATATATATATATATATATATATATATATATATATGAGAAATGAGTAATTACAACAAGAATAATGTCCAACACCCACGCAAATCAAATGCTTTTGATTCACTCATTCAAAGTTTAGATTTTGACTTGGAATATGATGTACCTTGGTCTTCTATAGCTCTTCAATGTACCAAACTTTATCTAATCAAAATATTGTGCTTGGCGTAAGTGACCAACCATATTATCCCTAACGTTACATATATTGATGTGTACCAAAAGAATGCTACATAAATTCAACAAGATTTTTAAATAAGGTCTAAGGGAATATTTAACAGCTATATATTACCCTAGAATACCTTTGGCCCTAATAAATATATATTTTCTAAAATTTTAATCAAAGAATGTAATTTTAAAATTGATTTTGAGTTTTGTTCTTAAAACTGTGTAGTGATCATAGTTTTATAGCTATAAATTGATTATTGCCAATTTTTTGATTTCTATTTTAGAATGCTATATTCTATATTAGTATCATACTTCTCTCAATGACATAATTTCGTTATATATATTAAAATATATTATCAAATTATAACAAAAATAAATGGCTTTATCTATAAACATCTCTACATGTAGCTAAAATCTCCACATATATTTGGAGGCTACTAATTATCTAGGATAATGGAGATCACTGTTGCAAGAAGTTACAGTTATGAGAGGTTGGGGGGTGTGAATCAGAACAACATAGTTATTTAAAATTTAAGCCTTTCAAACTATATTGAAGATACATATATAAAATTTATTCACAATAGAACTTTATGAAAATTAACATGCAAGATATTAGAGAAAATAAATACAAATCACAAGAGGTAAATACACAATATTTGTGCTAAGTGGAAATCCTCAAAAATCCTTTTGGTTTCATCATAGGGAGAAAACCCACTCCATTAGAACCTTCTATTTTATTGAGATATAACTCCTTTTAACATTCACAACTATATCTGCTTAGGACTACAACCCTCTTTTCTCTTTTCAAGTTTTCTTCCAACATTACATAAACATATAAATGCATGCTTTCAATTTCATACTAAGGAATAATAGATGTGTCTTTGTTACATCTTGTTTCTTGGTACAAACACACCTATGCATCCTTAAATAGAGATACATTTTAAATTATTATAAAGAATCTATTTTAATATAAGTTACATAATTGTAACTATTCAACTTATTTTTAAATCTCTCAAAAACCCTTGTTAGGGTAAAAGGAAAAAATTTCATAAATTGAGATAATGGCCTTGTGTTGAGAATTTTTTCATATTTTGTTCTAGAAATCAAAACTATAAATGAAATATTTTCTTCAAACAACACTAGATTGTCATGATACATGACCCATAACTTATTTTAATTTTCATAGAAGAAAAAATTCCTTTATTTTCTCATCAAAAAAAGCTTTTGAGCACTGCCTCTCAGTTTTGATAAAAAATGAACTCTTCATCTTGTGAACCCTTTGTTTCTTACCCATAAGAGAAAATATCATGTGTTGAGTAACATGGATTTGTTTTTGCAAATGTAATTACATTGCCATTGTTATAGGTGTTTTCTAAAAGAAGATTTGAGGACTCATAAATATGAGAGGAGGAGACATGTCTCATGAAGAGACATGTCTCTATAGTTAAACATAACTAGTTAACATAGTAATATAATAGTAATGTAAATAACCATATATGTAACTCATCTTTAAGCATATATGTTAACCATATATGCAATATATTATTATGTTATTACATAATAATATATAATGTATAATATAAATAATTACATATATAATATATATAATATATTTATCTTAAAGATGATTTACCATCAACAAGGTATCTCATGATAAAAGTGATCTGGCAGAAGCTATAACCTTAACATCACAAACATACTTGGCATGAATAATAAACTAAAAATTAAACACAAATACCCCTTTTTTAATCTCTTCAAGTTGTTCAAATGTTGTAACATAGATTTTCAATGTTGACTCAAAATGTTCACACACACACACACACACACACACACACACACACACACACACACACACACACACACACACACACACACACACACACACACACACACACACACACACACACACACACACACACACACACACACACACACACACACACACACACACACACACACACACACACACAGAGAGAGAGAGTAAAAGTAATAACCTTTATCCAAAACTATTCAAAAGAAGATCCAAAGAGAAAATAATCTAAAATATATGTGTTGTATAACCTTGACCTTATTGATTAAACACCACAAACCTATTACAAGTGGTATTGTAGAGTTTCTTTATCTTCAAAAGCTTTATCACAATTGGAAAAAATATTATCCATGGATTCACCATTACATATAGATTAATATACTAAAAAACCACATAGAATACTAAAGAAGAAATATGTGTGACAAGGCATCTAAGAATATCATGGTAACTATTGTCAAGAAAAATGAAATTATGAAACTATTTTGTCATTGCTTTATCAAAAACTTAACTAGATTTGTAGAAGATTTCAAATCAACCACATGATCATGCCAAGTGGCTTCATATTAGCCAAGTTACAAACCACCTTTTCTAAACCCAAGTTTAAAACTCATGGATGATGTAAGGTAATAATTAATCACACATCATTTCCATTATCAAATAGACCAAATTTAATCTACCTCTTTATTTTTCTAATTCATACCAAGGACAAACTATACTCCAACAAATTCCCCCATTGTCCTTGAGGTAAAACATTTACATTTCTTGATATACCTTACTAAACAAATAGAAGTGAATGCTTAGATGATGACATAGACAAATAAGCATTCCAAATATTAGAAGAATTATAATTATTTTAATATATGATAATAAAAAATATGAATTCATATTTGTACACATTGGGTAAGATATATAAAGGAAAAAAAATGTAATGCCATATACCTCTTCAATTCCATGTACCTATAAAGAGTTGTATCAACTTACTTTTATAGATCAGTGCTGATCAATTGAGACCAAACCATGTGAACCAATGCCAATGTTTTAGTAAATTACATGTGTACCAAAGAAATCCATTTGAACCAATGAAATGAAATGCCAATATTGAACCAAGGAAATCAAATGCCAAAAAATACCAAAATTTCATCCATTTTGTATCAAGGACCAAAAAATATTGTTATACTATCAACAAAAAAAATCTTTTATGCACCATAGATGTCTGCATATAGGAGAAAAAACCCATCCCAGTCTCCCCCAATTTGAGAGAATTAGAGCAAGAGAGATTGAGAATTAACTCCCAACTGTGCTCAAAATTGTTCAAAACTATAATGAGCCAAAGGTTTTGTAAAAATATTAGCAACTTGTCTTTGAGTATGAACATATATTAGTTGAAACTCATTATGAATAACTTAATCATCAAGAAAGTGAAGTTTCACAACAATATGTTTAGTTCTAGACTGTAAAAAAAGCTTATTACTTAATTGTATGATACTCATATTATCACACAAAATGGAGATCGGATTTGAAACTTGAATGACTAAATTAGATAATTGATAGTCCATCCATATTAGCTGAGTAAAAAATCTAGTAGTGGAAACAAATTTAGACTCACATGTGGATAATGTGAGACATTCTTATTTCTTGCTATGCCTAGCAACTAAATGATTACCAAGAAAAAATGCAACACTAACAGTGTTCTTTTTATCTTTAGAACCACCCCAATTTGCATCTATATAACCAAGAAGTGTGAAATAATCATTATGTGGATACCATAAACCAAAATCAAGAGTGCCTTGAATGTACTTAAATATTTGATTAATAGATTTAAGACAAGATTATTTTGGAGTAGATTGGAACAAAGAAACCATACAAATTTCTTGCATTATATTAGGCATGGATGTTGTAAGGTATAATACACTATCAATCATGGATCTATATTAGATTTTATTGACTAAACACAAGTCATATTCTTTAATCAACATGTAATCTATTTCCATAGGTGTACTAACTAATTTACACTAAGCCATGTTAAATTTCTTCAATATTTCCTTAGCATACCTGGTTTGACACAATAATAAACCATGTTCAAGTTGTGATACTTGCAAACCAAGAAAGAAGGTAAGTTGACCCAAAAGTGACATTTCAAATTTAGATTCCATAATATTAGAGAATTTTTTTGACAATTCATCATTTGTGGAACCAAATATAATATTATCTACATAAATTTCTGCTGATATAATGTCATAATTTACAACTCTAGTATATAAAGTGATGTCTCCACTACCATGAGTAAAACCATTTGCAATAAGATGTTTTTCTAGCCTTGAATACCAAGCACTTGGAGCTTGTTTTAGACCATATAGTGCCTTTTTTAGATGATACACATAATCTAGTTTGTTAGAAGATTCAATTTTTTTGGCTATTCCATATAGACTTTCTCTTCAAGATAGCCATTTAGGAATATTGTTGTAGCATCCATTTGATTAACAGTAAAATTTGTGGAACTAAAATATGCAAGAAAAGATCTAATAGATTCCATTCTTTCAAATGGTGTAGAGGTTTCACCAAAAAAGATACATTTCTATTGAGCATAACCCTTACATACAAATCTGACCTTATTCCTTACAACCTTCCCATTTTTATTTAGCTTGTTTCAAAATGACCATTGTCCTCCTATGAAATTTTTGTCATCAGGTCTAGGAATAAGTTCCCATGTTTTATTTTTCTTAATCTAATTAATTTCATCCTACATAGCATTCAGTCAACAAGCATCTCCAAGCACTTTAATTATTATTTAGGTTCAAAATTTGATATTAAGCATAAATTTTTGGCAATATGAGCATGTTCACCCTTTTTTTTTCTTCTAATTAAAATTCCTTCCTCTATATCTCCAATGACTTGATATTCAGGATGTCTCCTAGCAATAATCCTAGATGTAGTTTTCGTTATTTTTCTACTAGTATTTGTTACTTTAGGTGTTGAACAACTTTCTTGTTTATTTGTATCAACTATTTCTATATCGACATCATTTGACTTTTTATCATCAGATATATTTTCAATTTTTTGAAGAGAACCTTCTTCACTTTCCTTTACATAAATGTTTTTTGACAAGGAAACTCCATCAAATACCACATTTATGGCTTCTATGGTTTTGTTTAGCCCTTTATTATAGCATTTGAAGGCTTGACTATGTATAGAGTACCCCTAGAAAGATACCTTCATTAGATCTAGAATTAAAAGCTTTTAAAGAGTTATTATCCTTTTTAATTAAACATTTACAACCAAAAATCTTAAAGTTCTTGAGATTTGTTCTTTTACCATTCCATAATTCATACAGAGTATATAAGCAGTCCTTACTCTTATTTGAGCCCTATTTATAATATATACACCTATGTGAACAACTTCTTTCCAAAATTTATCAGCTAACTTTTCTTAATTCAACATTATTCTTGCCATTTCCTTAATAGTTATATTTTTTCTTTCCACAACACTATTTTTTTGTGGTGTATGAGTAGTTGAATACTATCTTTGATGCCACATGTTTCACAATATTCAATAAATTCTAGAGAGGTGAATTTACCACCTCTATCTGACCTTAAACATTTTAACTTTAGATTAGTTTCCCTTTCAACCATTTTTTTGAATACATTAAAATGTCCAAAGAATTCAGACTTGTGTATCAAAAAATTTACCTAGAGCATTCTCAGATAATCATCTACAAATAGCATGAAATATTTGTCACCATTGAAGGATGGTTTTTTAGTTGGACCAAAAAGATCAGTGTGTACAAGTTCTAGTGGGTAGTTTGATCAATATTATTTCATTTCGAAAGATGTTCTTGTTTGCTTTCCCTTTAAACATTCTTCACATATACTGGTTGGTTTACTAATTAGAGGAAATTCTCTAACCTTTTCATTTTTGTTGATTCAAGAAAGATTATCAAAGCTTAGATGACCCAATCTTTTATGCCAAAACCAATTTTCTTCAACTTGACTTACAAGACAAGTATTAATTAATGATGATTCTTGTATTGTAGAATCAAACAAATTATAAAGATTTCAACCTATCCATAAACCACTAGCAATGAATTTATTCTTTTCATTTTTGATTGAATATCCTTTAGCATTAAAGGAAATTGTTCATATTTGTTATCATAAATTTGACTTACACTTAGAAGATTATGTTTTTAACCTTCTACATTATACACATCATGAATGTGTGTATCTTTATTTATCACTGTTGAGCCATGACCTATGATGTAGGCACCTAAATTATCCTAAAAATGAAAATACCGTCCATCAAAACTTTCTAATATTTTGAATTTTTTTTTACAACTAGTCATATAATGTGATTAGCCATTATCCAAAACCCAAGTTGTATGTTTATGAGAAAATAAATATGTTTCAACTATTCGAGACTTTTCCATATTCTTGACAATTGGTTTCCATAACCATCTAGACTTTATATTTTATTTTCATTGATTTTCAAAGTGTCCATAATGAAAACACTTGAAGCACCTGATTATTTTCTTCAAACTATGGTCATTTCATCTCAAATTACATTGGCATACCTTATGACCGAAATTATTGCAATTGAAACAATATCCTTTAAAGGGATATTTGAGCCTTGTTTTGAAGTATTGTCTTCTTGAAATTTTTTAATATTTAAAATAAATTGATGAAATATTTTTTTAATAAAATATTAGTTTCTTTCCTTTTTCATCAAGCAGTAGTTTTTGGTTTTCAATAAACTGACTCATATCTTCTAATTTAGTTGGAACCTTTTTATTTTGTGTTTCATGATTTGATATTAATTTTTTTAATATATTTAGTTCTTTTATATATTTAAGGATCTCTTCCTCAAGATCAACTTCTTCATTTGTGCTACATGAATATTCTAATTGAATAGATTCTAATTTGTGAACATTTATTATTTTATGCTTAAAAAATCTTTCTTCTTCCTTGTTTGGACTAGTTGATTCTTCATTTGAGTCTTCTTTTGACAAGAGACTTTTCTTATTAAAATTTTTGAATCTTTTATTTTGATTCCAAGATTTATTTTTTATTTTTATTTTTATTTTTAAAAAATCTCATCATTACCATCTTGATCAATATGGGGACACTTTGCAACAAAGTCTCCTAGTTGGCCACAACTAAAACATTTCAATTTTCCTTGATATTTCATTGTTATTTTCCTAACCATCAATGATTCTAAAGTATCTATTAAATCTAAATTACTTTCATCTTGTTTCTCAGAATTAAATGTTGTCTTTGTTGATGAAGAACCAACTTGATTGTTGATTCTCATTTTTTTGGTAGTTAAGGTTCCTTGCAACTAATGTAGGGTCATTTTTTAGAAGTTTTGGTTCTCTTCTAAAGTGGATAATTTGGTTTCAAATTTAGGTAAAAATGACCTTATAACCTTTGAAACTATGTCACATTCTTCAATTTTATCTCCTAAGCCTCTTCTTGCATTAACTATTTCATCTACTCTAAAGAAATAGGTTGCCACATTTTAATCTTGATTTATCTTTAGATTATCAAACTTATATTTTAGAGTCAATAATTTTGACTATTTGAACTTTCATATTCTTGATAAGTGGTCTATAATTTAACTCATATATGATTTGTAGATTGGCAATATACTACTTCTACAGACACAACTTTAGTAAGACCACATAAAATGCATATCTTGCCTCTTTGTCCAATTCATATGTAATCTTATCTTTTGGATCAATGGGTACTATTTTTGGAACAATATACTTAGAAATAACTATATCCCACATTATAACATATAAATAATGTATGAAATCTTCCATCATAGCTTAAAAAATAACATAAACATTTCCATCAAATAATTGAGCTCGATTAAGAGAGGCACCTTTAGCCTAAGCCATTTATACTTCCAAATGTCCCTATAATAGTTCCTTTAAGCAACCTATGAAGGAACCTTGGCTCTGATGCTACCTATTGGAAGTAGTTTTAGTTCTGAGAGGGGGAGGGGGTGATGAATCATAACTACATAGTCATTTAAACTTTGATAAATTTTAACTATATTAAAAATGTAGAAATAACATTCTTTCACAATTGAGCTTTATGAAAATTAACATGGAAGATATCAGAAGAAAATAAATACAAATCACAATAGATAAAGAAATGAGATTTGTGCCAAGTGGAAAACCCTCAAAAATCCTTTTCATTTCATCATAGGGAGAAAAGACACTCCATTTGAACCTACTTTTTTATTGAGTTACAACTCATTTTCACATTCATAGCTACAACTACTTAGGGCTACAACCCTCTTTTCTCTTTTGAAGTTTGGTTGTAATATTACATACACATATAACTATATTTTTTTCAATTTCATACACCTATACATGTAAGTAATATTATATTGAAATTTGAAACCAATTTAAATGTTCGATATGTAAGGAAGAATAGATATGTCTCTGTTACACCTTTTTTTCTTATGACAAACACACCTATGCATCCTTGAATAGGGATACATTCTAGAATGTTACAAAGCATCTATTTTAATATCAATTACATAACTGTAACTATTCAACTCATTTAAATCTCTCAAAACCCTTTGTTAGGGTAAAAAATTCTTCATAATTGAAAAAATGACCTTGTGATAAGAATAATTTCATATTCTATTATAGAAATCAAAACTATAAATGAAATAGTTTCTTCAAACAAAACTAGATTGTCTTGATAGATGACCCATATTCAGCTCAGGAAAATCTCCAAATCCTCTGCCTTACAATAATAATAATTAAACAAGAAGGTTGCTGACCATGCAACTGTTCTTCAACTAACATATTTTGATTGTCAAATGCAACTTATTTTTAAAAATGATTATAACTATCAAATCCCAAAAAATAGATAAATATAGGATTATTACTAAAAAACACCAATCTACAATTCATTGCATTATCAATGTTGTCGGTAAAGAATAATTGAAGCTTTCCATGTCTACATAGAATAATTTATTTTAATTTTCCTAGACAAACAAAATGTACTTTCTTTTCTCATCAAACAAATATTTTGAGAACTACTTTTCATTTTTTTATTAAAAATGAACTCTTAATCTCATG
This sequence comes from Cupressus sempervirens, assembly GCA_028749045.1. Taxonomy (NCBI): domain Eukaryota; kingdom Viridiplantae; phylum Streptophyta; class Pinopsida; order Cupressales; family Cupressaceae; genus Cupressus; species Cupressus sempervirens. Next base: position 913,647,657 of record CM053787.1, on the reverse strand, counting down.
AACCCTTTTTTTCTTACCCATAAGAGAAAATTTTAGGAACATACCTAGCATGAATATTAAAATTTAAAAAAAAAAACACAAATACCCTTTTTTTAATCTCTACAAGTTGTTCCAATGCCATAAGATAGATCTCTAGTGTTGACTCAAATTATTCACACACACACACACACACACACACACACACACACACACACACACACACACACACACACACACACACACACACATGATAAAAGCAATATTTTTTAATAAAAAACTATTCAAAAGAAGACACAAAGAGAGAATAATTTGAATGATGTGCAGTGTATAACCTTGACCTTATTGATTAAACTTCACAAACCTATTTAAAGTGGCATTGTAGGCCTTTTTTGCCTTCAAAAGCTTTATCACATTTGCCAAAAAGACTATCAATGGATTCACCATGACATAAAAATTAATATATTAAAAACCCACATAGAATTATGAAGAAGAAATATTTGTGACAAAAAAACATCTAAGAATTTTATGGTAACCATTGTCAAGGAAAATGAAATTATTAAACTGTTTTGTGATTTCTTTATCAAGAACTTAACTAGATTTGTAGAAGATATCAAATCTCCCATATAATCATGCCAAGTGGCTTCATATTAGCCAAGCTATAGAATACCTTTTCTAAACCTAAGTTTAAAACTCATGGTTGATGTAAGGTAATATATTAATGTAATAATTAATCACACATCATTTCTATTGTCAAATATACCACATTTAATTTAACATCTCATTTTACTAGTTCACATCAAGGGAAAACTATAATCCAACAATAACATCTGAGGTCCAATATTCATTTCATTTCTAGTTATAATAAGAAAAAAATCATTTTTTTTAATTGGATGATACCCAATAATCCAAGTGCTTCCCTTGTTGTTGACATTCTAACATAAATTGAAATTGAAATTTTACTTTTTCTCTAGAATAGTTTTTATCGCTAATAAACAAAAATTTCCCCATAGAATATCACAATGTCTCAAAGAGGAAAAAATAAACTAAAAATCTCCAGCAGAGCACTAGCTCAAAAACAAAAATATATGATTAAATAAATTACTAAAAACTATAGATATATGACTAATTTGGATCACATGGCCATTGGTAGTCTATTGTCAGCCATTAATCTGGCAACCAAGTTTATGAATGAACTATTTAAATAATTAATTTGTTTGTTGATTTGATAATTGATTTGGTCATTTACTATTGTTTTCTAGTAGTTTATTTGGTAGTTGATTCAGTAGTTGATTTGGTAGTATATTTGGTGGTTTATCTAGTAGTATATTTGGTAGTTTATTTAATCATTAATTTAATCATATATTTTTTGGTATATTTGGTAGTCAGTTTGGTAGTATATTTTGTAGTTTATATGGTAGTTTATTTGGTAGTATATTTCATAGTTTATTTGGTAGTTTATTTAATCATTAATTTAAACATATTAGTGTATGATGAAATCAAACCACCATACCCCTACTTGTAAAGCAAGTGCTCACCCATTGAGCTAGTACCCTTTAAAGAATAGTGATTCTATTAAACCCATAATATAAAGATCAAGAGAATTTTTTCAATGTCAAATTCATTACATGTGACTATTAGAAAATAGATTTCATAAGAAAAAATTACAATAGATGTAAAATTTTGTAAACAACTTTCAAAAATAAGAATTTGTGAAATAAATTAAACTAATATGGAATAAAGATATAAATTCTACATTTATAAATATCTATATAAAATTTAGAAACATAAAACTGATATTTAGAGACAAGAAAATCTACAATATATAATCCAAGTATTAAGAATTCAAAAATATTTTAACTTAATTTGCAATATCTAAATGATGGTATTATTAAATTACAAGATGCAAATGTTATTATCCAATTAGAAGAGATATTTATTAATAGTACTAGTTTTTTTTAAATTAATTTAGGTAATTATATTTTATATTATTTTTAAATTTGTATATTCTATTTATTTATGTGAATTGAGTTCAATAAATTAAAGTTTTTGACAGTTAATAGTAGGTCAAGATTTTATATATTTACTCTTAGAAAGTATTGAAGATGATCAACCTAAACCTTTTGATGAGATTGATCCTAAATTGTAATGGATTACATGTTGGACAAATCATCTATTTGACATACTATTTGTGGTTTCACAATGCATGCCCCATTTTGCCTAGAAATAGGGACACCCTAGTATAATTTTTTAGCTTTCAAGATCCCTACTTCATGGTCTAAGTCTTTTTCTATAGTTTTTTGACCTAATTTGAGTGGTTCAAGAACTTAGTCTCCCAAAGTCAGGTTTCTGAGGGAAGAAGTCATTTTGCCAAAAAAAAAAAAGGCACACCAACGTACTTCTCCAGGTACGCTAGTGGACCAAAACATGAAGAAAGCAATTACAAAAAGGTAAGTGTGCAACAACATAGCTGTGCACACCCCTCTAACTCTTCACTTTCCTTCCTCTAGTTCCTAAGTCATAGCACTACACCTTAATAGGTTCGCCTCACCACTCCCTACTTGTAGCTAAACACAAAAACAAAGGTTAACTTTCAAAAAGGTGTATAGTAGTGCACCTAATTAGGTGTGTTACTATGCACACTTTAAAAAATAAAAAAACTTTTGCTTAATTATAAAGATGAGGTGTACATCAGCACACCCCATGAGGTGTGCTACTATGCACCCATGTATTAAAACTTAACAAAGAATGATGCACACTAGGAACACTTTAGAGGTATGCCAAGTGTGCTTCTTTTTCCTTTTCAGGGTTTGAATGAAGTTTTTACAATATTTTTGCATTCTCAATTTTTTTGTCATAATTAGGGTTTGCTTAATGTTTTATTTTTAACATTTTGGATTAATGTTTGCTTCTTTGTGTAGATGAAAAGGCATCCTTAACTTTTCGAGGTCATAACTTTTGACCTAGAGCTCAAAATTCAGAACCATTTACACCATTGGAAAGGAGAACTAAAAATGTAATCTTAGTCCCTAAAATAGTGAGCCTTTGGATACCTAATTTTATGGACCAATGAATGTCTCAACTTTAAATTTTGAGCAGAGGACCTCTAAAAGGCCAGTTAAAAAGACATAGAAAAACTTGTCAAAAAGTATGGAAAAGTTTCAAAAGTTTGATCTTTTTTGATAATCTAGATCACTTGGTCTCTGACCGAGAAGGATTGAGAAGTTAGAGAGAAGAAAGAATCAAGCAATTTACACTAAAGATCAAAGATATAGATGTTGGATACATGAATCAAAATAGGTTCATCTTATGCAACTATTAATGACAAGATTCAACACAGGTGCCTTGGGATTTCAAAAGTAGGAGTTTAAGTCTATGAAAGTTTTTGGCTATAAAGAGGGTATAAATGATCAAAAGGATCAAAGTAAGTACACAAAAGTGATCTAAAATCCCATTTGAGCAAAACCCAAAAATCATTTTCAAAACCAAGAACTTTGATGTTTTGGTGAATTTAGCACCTTGCATAAATTGCTTATGAGGTGTGCTAGGTGCATAGGTGCACCTTTTTTAGTGATTTTCTAGAAGTTTTGAGCAAGTTAGAGGTACACTGATAGTTAATTACCAATTCTAAATTCAGAGCTTTCCATGCATCAGAAACACATTTTGATAGTAGTTTAACTCCTACAAACATCTAGTGAAGATGGAGCTTCTATTTTTGGCATCTCTAGAGATTCCTACATTGTTTGATAGCTTTCTTCTTCAAATTTTCTCATGGTTTCTTTGTTTTAAGACATGTAAAGACTCATGCATCCATTTAATGATATAAATATGGATGGATTCCTACTTAGCACTAGTTAGTTAGTTTGTACATAAATAGATTTTTTTTAAAAATTAGTTTAGAAGCATATGTTTGCATAAAGAGATCTCTCACCCTCAACAAAAATTGAGGAGAGAATTTCCTATAAATTAAGGAATGTAATATGTCTTCTAGGTGGCTATCATTATTTTGCAATAATATATGTTTTTGGTGCTTGAATTTGGAGTGTAGTGATTCTTTCCTAAGTGTGTTATATTTTGTGAATGTATCTTCATGGAATGTGATTGAGCCAAAATTTTATTGCATCTTTAAATTTTGGTGTTTTCTATGGTTTTATGGATTCTACTAACATATCTAGTTCGAGAAGAGATCACCCATTTTGTCACTACATAACTTTTTGTCTGGCATGAGTGCACTTTCCATGGCCTTGTGATTTTATGAAAAGTGAAACATCTAATGGTTGCTAAATTCCCATTAACAATTGCATTAGTGGAATTAAGGAAGTGCTGCTCCTATTTTCATTGGTTACCTACCAATATTTTCAAAGGCTTAATAGGTAGACACATTTTTTTCATAGGTTATGTCCATTAGGATTTCACTTTCATGCTATTTTCTTAAACTTCTTGTCACCTTGTCTTTGTTATTTTCTTTACTAACCCCTTGGTTAAATTAGGAATTCATATAGTTGCATTGTTATATTGTATTCATCATAAAAATAGAAAATACAAAAACATAGTTTCTTTTTGTGTATTTTTTATTCTTTTGAAGCAACGAGTGGATTTTACATCTCATCTAAAGTTATCAGAACTAGCAAAGGCCTCCTTATGAACACTCACATTTATCTTCAACTAAGTGGATTCCAATAGGTTGCAAGATCTCCTAGAACCTTGGAGTTGATCCTCAGATTAGCTTTTCAAGTGAGGAGTTTGAAAGGATTCCTATCATTAAGTAGCATGTAAAACAACAACTCAACACATGCCATGGTCTAGTTGACAAAAAGGATAATTGATTTTTTAATTTTTATAAGTTAAGACTTAATTATCATTTTTATGTCATCCTCATGATGGTTTTTTTTTTAAGTTAGTTTTATATAATTATTTGTGATTATTTAAAAATAAAGAAGGACAACAATATAAAATAGAATTAAATGGAGAAGTAAGCAAGCTTTTAACAAGAAAAAAATCCATAATTTTTGAATTTTATAATTATTTGAATGCAATAAAATTTGAAGTGATCCATATGATGCAAAAATACAAATGATAGTAAAAAATTAACAAAGACTGTACAATTTAGATGTACTTGAATTTAAACGTAAATTTGTCAACTAAATTTTACATTTTGATTAATTTTTCATTTACATACTCTTATCAAATTAATATTATTCAATCCAACTGACAAGAAAAATTACACACAAAATCTTAACAATGATGGCATACACTCGTGCTTAAAATTTCAAAGGTGTAAGTCACAAAAAATTGAAAAATTTATACATAGTTTTCATATTGTGAAAGTGATAGTAGAAATTTAAAAAAATAGAACAATAGATCTTCATCATCCCCAATGCTACAAAACTATAGAATATTAGCCAAATACTACTCTAATTTTCTCATTTATTTAAATAATGCCATTTTTGAAGAGAAGCTACAAACTCGTCTATCAGAAAATTGAATTATTTCTTACAAATATATTTCCTCCCTTAAAACTTCTGTAAATCCTTTCATGATTCCTTGTTTCCTATGCACTGGCACTACATCCTCTATTTAGTTATCAACAGGGGAATTCAAATTAGTAGTTGTTACATTTTTAGGTATGTCCTTCCTTCTGATTGTAAAATAATTCATTTCTAGAATGTTATAGGTTGATCATACAACTCTAGCTTCTCCATTTACTTTGCAATGCATGAGGTAGTGATCATTTCCCTAGGCCATACAAATTTCTACTACTTGTCTACATTGGGTTTGAAGTATTGTCTGACCTCCAAAAACTTCCACAAAAACCCACTTGGTAAATGGAAGATGAAAGCATTGTCAGACTTCATATTCAATGCTTGTAGTGCCATGTGCTTTCACTCCAATATGTTGTTATCTAGATGACAAATGGCTGCTACCTCCACCATGCTACCATTTTTACCCTTTAACAAAACTTTTCATATATTACACTACGTGGCATAATACATTACACAAACAAATATAATGAAAATTGGTAATAAATGTTGTTGTTAGTTCAATAAATTTATTTCTATCATTGTACATGTTTTCTTCAAATTTTTGGTGAAATAAAGAAGATATTAGTGGGTTTCCATCTTTACATTCAGATAAGGATTCCCAAGAAATTATAGCTTTGCATAGAAATGCTAATTGTTATTTGATCATTAAATTTATTTATGTCTATAAATTGAAATCAAAAGAAAACTACTTAGTAAAACAAATAAACTAATGGGCATTTCATCATTGTATTTAGAACTGACTTATATCTTTGAATGCTAATTTACTAACTTGTAGGCATGTGATGCTGACTATTGCTAATGGAGGTGCTCCAATCTGATTCATGGTCACTCTTACTTTCAGCACTATATGTGATCGCTACTTTGGTTGTCCCTAGTTTTATGCTTTGTGAAATCACACTTTATCTTTCTATTATAGAATAATGTTTGTACTTCTTCCATTATCCTTTTCATTAAAAATTTATTTATAGTGCTTATAATGCTTGTCCACTCACTTTTTTTCTCCATTCCTTAGCCTTGATATTATGAAATCACCCTTCTACTATGGCATACTATCTTCTAAAAATAATAGTACTGTTAGTGCTCCTTCATGTGACTATCATATACCTTTTCTTATGTTGTAATTTTGAACTATGCTTTTGAATCTATCTTTACACCACTATATTCTAGCTTCTTTTATTACTATTTTTATGCTTCTCTCCATATTCAATGATCACATATAGTTTTCTACCTCCCCATTGCACTATTTTCCTATATATACCTTCATGAATTCCTAATTTCCTCATGACAATTATCAAGATGCTCTGTCAACTCTAGCTTTGGGATATTTTGACTATGCTTTTGAATTTATTTATTTTAGTTGTTGTGCATGACACTTTGACTAATCTCAATATTGTATGATCTTAATGTTCTATGTAGTCATGATATTTGGCTACTATGTTCATTGGCCTTTGCATTTATAGATCACTATTTTCTGACCTTTCATTGTTTTGCAGAACCAAACTATGCCTTATCTTTAGTTAATCAAATTTCTCATACATCAAACTTTTTAAGAATGTTAACAAAAACTAAAGAAACTTATCACAAACATGGACACTTTGAAGAAAGCAAAGAACAATGTACTACTTCAAATAACAAAACTAAGATCATTATTAGGAACAATATCTATGCCCATTGAAAAAGATCATTGAACTCTTATCTTACACAACAAAATATCCATTGTATGACCAATGTTTATTTTCAATGTGATTATCTTTGAATAATTCTCTAAAATTCATTGAAAAATAAAGATAATTATTAGGTCTATAGAGAACAATCAATACAACTAAAGGATAGTGTTGGAGATCACCAAAAAGTCATAATCTTATGGGAGAAAAATATTCTATTCCAGTTCTTAAATCAAATCATAATAATTTTAATTTCTTAAACTATCTTCATGGTGTTAGCTGGAAAATTAACAGGTTCATAGAATGTTGGAGGAAGGCTTCCCCAAGATAATTATGTTTGGGAAGGCTTGTTAATATGAGTATTTAGGGTTTTTGAAATGAGAACAAAAAACACAAGGGGCATTTAGGAATTAGTAAAATTATAATTTTTGGACAATGGTAGCATATAATGCACTAGGCTTAATTAGTAAATCCAAATTTTGAACATACTAAATGGATACAATAGTCTAACTCTGAAAAGATTCCCAAAAAAAGTCTAGAGAAAATTTATTTTCCTTCTGAGATTCAAAGATGACACCTTTGAAAAATACAAGAACTTTAATACTTATATTTAAGAAATGGTTTTAACTATGGATCTAATTTTGACCTATTAATTAGACTTGAGAAAAAATATGGAGAGAATGAGAAAAAATACTAACCTTGCAGTCATATCTAGTGACCAACCTAAGTGAGAACAGATCATCTCTAGGGCATGCTTCAACCCATCAATCTCTATCATTATTTTTTCCATACAAAAACTTCAATTTTTCATTCATACTTTTGGTTATCTTCCACTATTCTAATACATGATCTCTCATGACTACGCTATCTAATAATAATTTTTTTTTAATCATGCTTTGAATTATTTCCACACCATGTTCTACAACACCCACTTTAGATCAAGCTAGGAGGACACTCACAAATACTACAAAGTCTGGAATTAAAAGTGACCAATACAATATTTGGGGTCAAATTATGACAAAAAATTTTGATGATAGTGTAATTCATGGTCATTTTTATGATTTTTTTTTTGCAATTTTCCCTGACACCATCACAATACCAACATTGGAGTCATAACTATGATGACATCGAGAGTATAAAAAAAAGAAAACATAATATAAATAATTCCCCATTTGTTTTGATTATGGAGAGCTGCATGTGAAACAAGGGTGGAGAGTTGCATGCGAAAGAGGGTGGAGAGCTATGAACATTGTCATACCCTTGTCATTGGTGCATTTTATTACTATGATCTCTACATTTCATTTTTGTGCCCTTGATCTACAAATTCATTGTTGTTTATCTCTACATTTCATTAATGTTCCCTTTCTCTGTGATTTGGTTGTTGTGTTGTATCTCTACATTTTGTTACCATGCCCTTGCTCTATGATTTCATTGTCATGCCCTTTTTTCTACAATTTTTTTGTCATGATGTGTCCTTGTGATGCAATTTTGTTTTTGTGTCATGTCCTTGCTCTGCAATTTCATTGTCATGCCCTAGGTCTACAATTTTCTTCAAGGGCTCTATGCAAATTTTCATTTCATTTCCTTCTAAATAGGTATCTCTTTGTATTTCCTTCTAAACACGTATATTTAGAGATCTTTTAAAAGGTGCTTATTACATCGTAGTACAATATATAAATTAATCCAACTACATACATATTATAGAATCTAAATAATAAAACAATAAAAATCACTCAACTTCTGCTAAGTGACTTACCTCAAGATCCTCCACAAGAATGATGCAGACTAGAGAAAATGGATAGAGTTCACAAGAACTTTTACAAAAACATATCATAGTAGATATTTTTAGAAAGAAACTAGCCATAACCCGATTAAATGGGTCTAGTTATTGATTAGCTAGGTTGATTATGAATTCCTATAGAACTATCATCAGATTAGTTACAATAAAATGAAAAATCACCTATTCTTAGCTAGCAGGATCAAATATAGTATTCCAAGGTGATAAAATTGCATATGAAAGGACTTAAAGAATAGCTCCAGTGGAGATTTGAGTGTAAGGAGTTGAAGATGCAAGTTTTTCTTCTATATAAATGCCATAATCGTGAGGCTCATTCCCTTACAGAAGCCTCTAGCACAATGAAATTACCTCTAAACCATGCATAGGATGTTGAAGTGGTTCCCAACCTTGGAACACTCTTATAAGAATTTGATACTTTGGATCATCACAGGGAGACTGGGCTAATACTTGAAAAACTCTTATAATCATTTGATATTTGGACTATAAATTCTCAAAGACACTTGCAAGTGATTCCAATGTCATAGCAACTACCACAACACTTTCCTAGATTCTATCCAATGGCTCCCATAATAACCTCTATGTTGTCTAGCAATTGTTTCCACCATGCATTCTCTTTCTAAAGCCGCTCCTTCACCTTCTCTTTCTAAAGCTTCTCCTTCTCCTTTTCTCTTGTTCCTTAAATTTTTATTATCAAAATTTTTAATATCTTCCTCTACCTTATCTAAAATTGATTTTACATTGTGTTGTAACTCTGGCATTAGTGTTTGATCATCAATCCCTTTCATTGCAGCATTCAAGTTTTCAAGATTGGTCAACACCCTCACTTGTAGACCTCTCATGTCAAACACTTTTTGTACTATTTCAACACCTTGTTCTTGCCTTTGAGCTAACATTTATTTAGGTGCATTTTCTTGTAAAACATTAATTTTGTTGAACAATTGTAAAATCTTAGAAAGTGCATTTTTTCTTTCATGTATGTATGTATATATGATAATGAATAATAATAATGTTTTCATGTATGTCAAAATAATAACTAACATTACCATTGTATTATATAATAATGAAGTAATCAACCTAGATAATCATCAACTAGACAATTTTAACTATTGTTTCCAATGTCATACTACCCACTACAACATGTTTCTCCTTCTTTCTCATGCCTTAAAATTTGATTATTAAACTTCTGAATATCTACCTCTACCTCATCTAAAATCAACTTCACAATGTGTTGTAACTCTGGCATAGGTGTTTGATCATCGATAGCTTTCATTTCAGCATTAAAATTTTCAATACTGGTCAACACCCTCACTTGTGGACCTCTCACGTCAAACACTTTTTGTACCATTTCAACACCATTTTCTTTCTTATGAGCTAACAGTTCTTTAGGTGCATTTTCTTGCAAAATGTTAATTTTGTTGAACAATTGTAAACTCTTAGAAATTGCATTTTGTTTTCATGTACGTATGAATATATGTATATATGTATGGATTATAAACAAAAAATAAAAGAAAAAACAAAATTAATCATTCCCCATTTGTTTTGATTGATTATGGGGAGTTGTGCGTAAAAGAGGGTGGAGAGCTCTGAACATTGGTGGAGATCAATGGAGATCTAGGATTTTTTTTTCACTCCCTTATAATCACTGCATTTCATTGTTGTGAACACCCTTGTGATCTTTGTACCCTTTCTCTACAATTTTCTTCAAGGGGAGAAGAGGTACCTATGTAAATGTTCTTTTTTCTCCTTCTAAACACGTACCTCTTCTTCATATATAATAGCTTTGGTTAGATTCAAGGATAATTGATAATGATGATTTTATGCATATGTGCATGTATGTCTATATATCAATTCATTATGTGAATTGGTTTACATGCATACATACATAGTTGCAGTACTTGTGCTAAATTAAATTAATCATTCATATCTTTAATTCACACAAGCAATTATCCTTGCATTTATCCAAAATTATTCATACCAAACTAAGTATTCATAAATATGTACTTACATATTATATGATATATTAGTGATTGAGTAAAGATCTCCTACATAATATCATCCAAGTAATGATTAGATGTATTCACATTAAGTCATAATAGGATCGAGCAGATGATGCATTTATGTCACTTCATACTTATTTTATTGAACATTTTGTTTAACATAATCAATAATACTAGAATTATATAGCTACAACTAGTACTCTTATTTATTTTATTTAATCATATACATTTAAGACTATTATTTTTCTTAAAATTAAACTGTATATTCGTTATCACTAAAACAAAAATATAGAACATTTAGGTATATTTTGGTTTATAATAGTCCATACATCACAAATAAAAATCAAAGTTCACATTTCAAAGGCCAAAGGTTCTAAACATGAAACTAGTGATTAAAAGTGTTGGTTCATCAATCTAAATGTACAATTCAACAGTTCAAGTTTAACAATTTCAAGTAGCCCATAACATTTCAAAAGACCAAGTCTAGTGATTTGTATCTAGCAATTTGAGGATATAGAAATTCAATATGAAGGAGGATATATTGGCATCACAAATGAATCATCCCATATCCATAAACCGGTTAAATTGGTCTAGTTTCTCATTAGCTAGGTTGATTACAAATTCCTATAGAACTATCAAATTAGGTACGACAAAATGAAAAATCAATTGTTCCCAGCTAGTAGGATCAAATACAATTTTCTAAGGTGATAAAATCACATATGTAGATGCATCACTTGCATACCAAGAATGAAGTGCATTCCCCAATTTATAATGAATGGTTGCATATAAAGGTTCCATATGTTGGCCAAATAATGGAAGCCAAGGATATAATAGTGCATGTATTGAAGTTAATTTGGGCATCACTACATGATCTAGAATGTTATGAAGTACTGAAGCTGGTGGTAACTTCTCCTATGTCTCAAGAAAATGTAGTATAGGTTTAGGGTCCCTTGGCTCCTAGGAATTCATAGAATAGGTTCAAGGTAGTAACTCTTTATACTCAACTCTTTACTAAAGTTATTCTCTTTGCCATAATGATATTACCTATAAAACATGCAAAGGATGTTGAAGTGGTTGCCAACCTTGAAACACTCTTATAAGAAATGAAAAAACAAATATAGATGCAATACATGACAAATTGGACTTGTAGTCTTTATGTTAAAGCATGTAGCTTCGGTCTGACAATAATTGTGATCAACACACACACATATATCTATATCTATATGTATATATATATATATATATATATATATATATATATATATATATATACATATGTATATATGTATATATATGCATATGTATAATAGCAATATATGAAACAATGCATAGTTGAAATCGATGATCATATATATATTTTTTGAGATCTCATTTAAGGCATGATCAAAAATTATTCTGATTCCTTTGAATTTAGATCACTATTGATCTATATTATATCAAGTTGTAGTTCATAATGATTGGTAATACATGATTAAGACTTGTGTTAAGTCTATACAAATTAGTTTTGATAAACCATCATCGAACCTGTGTGACTATGAATATCCATGTCTCCATTCGAAGACATGCCCATTCACCATCACACCCATCCATGTGATTTTGAATGTTCATTTCTCCATTCGAAGACATGCCTATTCACCATCACAAATTAGTCTTCATGCTTGCAATAAAAGTTGTGCATCAGTCAACCTCGAATATGAAATTTGGTAAGAAACTTTACACTTTATATATACAAAGAGATATTTTTTAAGGTTCTTATTACATATTAACACAACAAAAAAACTGATCCAGCTGCATACATATTCCAGAATCCAAATAATAAAATAATAAAGCTCACTCAACCTGTGCTAAGTTACCTAGCTCAAGATCCTGCACAAAAATAATATAGACCAATAAATATGGGCAGAGTTCGCAAGGAATTTTATAAAAACATATCATAGTAGATATTTTTAGAAAGAAATAAGCCATAACCATAATTAGTCGTTCCCAGCTAGCATGATCAAATACAATTTTCTAGGGTGATAAAATTGCATATCCAGATGTATATATGTATGTATGTATGTATATGTATGTATATATGTACATATGTAAATGTTTATATATGTACATAAATATACACACATATCTATGTGTCTATGTATGTACATATGTATAGAGAGATCTTGTGGATTGTGGATGATTTTGTTTCTTTTATCAACTAAAAATGGGTGTTACTTGTAGTTGCAGAGGACTTCTAGTTATCAAATTAGAATCATGGATTGATAGCTCTGAATACTCTACAAATTTAAGAATTGACTATCTAGGTGGCTTTCAAATCTAGGTTGACAATAGCAAGGGATAATTCAAAACTTGCAAGTTTAGACAAAGAATCTCTTCAAATAATTGTTAAGATCATCGTTTGGCACGAGAGTTTCCCAAAATTTCATTAAAAGAGGAATGCAAGAGTTATTAAACTAAAGAATATATCTAGAAAACAACACCAATGCCTTGGCCACACATTCTAAGTGAGGTCAGCATGGGGGAAAAAAAAAATACAAGAGGTTTTTGGAAATACAAATTGGAAATGTATATTCTGAGGGGGGGGTGGGGGCGGGGAGGGGTGGTGGGGGGTGGGGTGTGAATCAAAAGTACTAATCTCTAACCAATAAAACTTTTAACTTTAAAACAATGCATGCATAAACATATGGAAATAACATATAAAGTAAAAGCATCCACATAAACACTTCACAATAAATATGATTACCTAGAAACCCTCCAATGAGAAGGTAAAACTATGGTGGGGATGACACCCACAATTCTTCACTACTGCAGCAATAAAGTTCACCTGTTAAGGTTACATAATTTGACCATTCTCATGATCTACCCTATAAAAGGCCTACCCTATTAAAAGCCTACAAATAATTGTTAGATCCCACCTTGTTAAAGGATTTTAACACCCTATTAAAAGTGTGCATGGTTAGAGGACTTTAGAACACTCACTTGGAATGTCACCTTGTTAAAGGATTTCACAATGACTATTAAGTCAACCTTAATACAAAGGATTTCATGTTGCTGATATAGTTGTTAGAAAGTATAGTAGAATGTTTTGATCTGATACACTTACAATCTACTATTACTGATTTTAGATCTCAAATTTAGTCCATCTTGATCCTTTCTAATATGATATGAAATCGTTGTAACCTTGACCCTCTATTATGATAACTGATTCTACAATTCTATCCTTCTTCTAAGTCACCTTGCATGTATACTGATCAATTCACCCCTTTTCACTTTCTTCAAATCTTTGCTAGTATCACCTCCTCACATGAATTATTATGGGGCTTCGTCTCCCTTGAAAAATACTTTGGTGGCTTAGGGTTAGGTATGAATCTATGATTAAGATTCATCAATTTTTCCTACTCAATTCCTTTAATTTTTCTAATTGGTTGCATGTTGATTGCATAGGAAATCCAAATAGATTTGATCTTTCTTCAAGGCTTCGAGAACTATCCATATGTCAGCTCAAAAATGGTTTACATAGTTGTTTGTGCCATCACAAATAACTAGGTCAATTCTATGTTACTCAACACTTGATAATATTGATGCTCGACACATACTATAATTATGTCTAGCTTGATACTTCAACTTGCTCAACATCTACTATTAACTCAGCACTTGAATTGCTCAACATTTACTATTTACTAGACACTTGATTTACTTAGCATATGAGTGACTTGATACTCATTGCAGCTTGACATCTATACACATTATACTCAGCATATCTTACTAGCTTGACATGAACTTGGTAAAATGCTTAAGTGTTTTGACACTCAATTGTCAAAACCAATCTAAGATCAACAATCTCCCCCTTTGAAATGAGTAGAGAAAACACTTAACTATACATAATGAATCTAATCTCCTCGAGTATACATCCAATTTGGAATATATAAAAAACTTGAAATTTGTTTAAAATTTTCTAATGAACTATATACCTTAAAAAAAATTGTGACTCCCCCTAAGTTCATGTGTCTTTTTTGTATCCAAAATCTCTCTAAGTAGATTTTCCTTTGTTGTTACTCTTTTTCTTCAATCATTTTGATACTCTTTATCTGATATGATCTGATATGCCCTGTTTCTTCTTTCCTGCTATTTACTCCCTATTTCTTCTCTTTATTTATCTTATCTTTCCCCTTTCACATGTCTCCCCCTTGCATATATCTCCCCTTTTAATATTTATCCCATTTTTGACACTTATGTCAAAGGGTCTATACACTAAGTGTGCATTTATCCATAAAGTTCTTATTTACTTCCATTACAATCTTGAGAGCAACATCCCAGTTGTGTATTGCAACATCTAATGATTTAATTTGGATGGTTGTCTCTACTGTAAGGTGAACTAAGCCATCTAATGTTGAAATATTAGGATATTTCTTGAGTACTATTTCAGCATAGGCTAGTTCTTTTTGTAGTATTTCCATGTGAGGGGTTAGGGAAGCTTCAATCTGGACTAACTTGGCTCTAGTGTTAGCCTCTTCTATTGTTAATATAGCTAGTTACTTTTATGTGTGAAGTGTTGAATGAAATTTCTTCTTACTTTGAGCTAGGTTTTGTGGTAACTTCATAGCAAATATTTTCAAATTTCTTTCTAGACTCATAATCCTCTGACTTGTTTCTTGTGTGAAGAGTGTGGGGTTACACAATTTGGTGTATAGTAAGAATATATTCTCAAGTACCTTCTTCACTTTTTCAATCTTTGTAGCTAGTTCAATTTGTGATAGTGCTATTCCATTGGATTTATTTTCATTAAATTTACCTTGAAACTTCTTTTCAAACTATTCCATGAGTTTCACATTGATTTCCTAGTCTTCATTTGTCACCTGTTCAACAATTTTTGACAATTGTTCCAATATTGGCTTGGTTTCATCAAGTATTTGTAAGCTGAATGCATCTAAAAAGATGTCTTTGATTTCATTTAGTACTTTTCTTTTCTTAAACTCTTTTTTGAGTATTTCTTGGTTCTTCTTCCTTTCCAATGCCTCTTTCATCTCATTGATTTGTTCAAGGTTCATTGTTGCATACTCATACTTTGGTATCACTGTTTCCTCATCTAGTGTTGGGTCTCCATAGTGAAGTACGATTGCAACCTTTGTTGAGCTTGATCCTAGTGCATAAATCTAAAGTGGCATTGCATCAGTGCTCAACTTTTGAAGGACTTTGGTAGGAGTGCCAGTTGTTGGTAAATTGACCAATGTTTGAATGGCTTCTTGCTCCTTTTCCTTTGGAATTTCCTTGTCTTCTTCTAATTTTTCTTGATCAATCACAATTATCTATGGTGCACCTTATATTTTAGTAGTAGGTACATATACCTCTATCTATCCTACTTGTTTCTTTGTGGGCTCCTCTACAATCTAGGTTTGTTATTCAATCATAACAACTTTGACTGTAGTATCGACTTTTGTTGATATATCTTTTGATGCTTTCTCTTAAGGTTGACAACTAGTAGCCGCAGGGATGGAAAAGGTGGTTCTTATGCATTTACCTTATCCCTAGTTATGTTAGCTACTACCTTTTATAACTCATCTACACTGACCAACACTGGATTATCACACAATTTTGTATGTAGTGTGGATTGGTCAAGGATCTTCTTTAGATCCTCTATGATTAGTGGATTGATGTTCTGAAATGAGATGTCATGAACATATTTTACTTTTATTGTCTCTATAGGTGTGTTTTTGTCATGTGGAGGGCTTAATGGTTGCAACTATGTGTCTTGCATACCTTGATCTATTTGCTACTCCTTAGCTATTGCCATTTCATCTCCTTTTTGTGGTGCCTCCTCCTTTGTGTTATATGCCTTTTCTTTCTCAACTTCTCCTTCCTTTTCATTCTCTTCATTTTCTCCATTTCTCCTTCCCTTAAAGGGATCCTCCTCTCCTTCCTTGATAATAGTCAAGCCATATATCAACTTCCACATTTGAGTTGATTTCTTTACAACATCTTCAATCTAGTTTTGAAGAATGTTGAATGCCCTATACTTGGGTGCAAACTTTCTACCATGTTTCTTGTTTGCCTTTTTTATTTTCCCTTTTGATAATTTTTGCATCACTAGTGCCAATGTAGACTCTCTTATTTCCTTCTCCATATTTAGGTAATAATGTCATTCAGTCTCAATTATTGAATATAAATATTTGGGCATTATAATGTGAAATTCAAGAGGGGTATTCTTGAATTTTTCCATCATGGAATAAACTAATTCTTCAACCTTATTTTGATCTTCTCTAATTAATTTATTAAAATCAATATTTTTCAAACTAGTTAAGTTTTCATTATCCCTAATATTATTACAAATGTTTTCTATAGTAGACTTGGGAGCATGACTTACCACTCTGAACTAGCTTGTGTCTTCTGACTCGATCCTTTCATCGTCAGATTTAGGTTGTGCAACATATTTTCTACTTAATTTCTTCTACACCAAACCTTTTTTTTTAGTAGCCTTCTTCTTTTCTTTTACTTTCTCCTTAGCCTTTTGAGTGGTGGCCCTTGTGGTTGCTCTTGTGGCTACAGTAGTAGGCTTTGCATGACTTGGATTTGCAATTTTCTTACCCTTTGGCTAAGTTGCAAGCTATGTCTTAGCCTTTCTCTTCTTTGGATCTTGTTTTTCTGGTGCTTCCTTAGGTTGTTCCTCCTCATCACCTTCTTCTTCATCTTCGCCCATTCCTTGGGTTAGGGCAAGAGGTTCTTGGCCCTGCTCTTGTTCTTCCTCTTCTTCTTCATCATCATCATCATCGCCTTCAGCTCCTTCACCAAACTTGGCTTTAAGCTTATTAACCATTTTATCCTTCTTCTTCAAAGTCGAGGCTATTTTCAACTCCATTTCAACTTTGGATTTGACAACATCATAATTACCAAAGGATTTTGCTGACTTTTCAACTTCTTCTGCAAGTAGTATAGTGATGGCAGCTGATGCCTCATCTATTTTTATTTCATAACCCAAAGGCCTTAGCCATGTCACTTTGGGTACTATATCCTAGATAAAGGTTTAATTAATGTCTACCAAGAAATACATGTCATTTTAGTACTTATCCACTAGGGAAATTGGAATTCTCAGCCTCTATTTAATTGATTGCTTAAAATCCTCAAAATAACTAGTCACCACAAACTCAAAAGTGTCTTCCATTTATTCAATGTACTCATTTATTTGTATAGCCATAGACCTATTGGTACCTTACCAAAATAGGAAAACTCATTTTTAACATAAAATATTATGCATATCAATATGGAACTGAACTTGCATTGAGCACTTTTAGATCTCCTTATTGCTCCTAAGTTCTCCATTATTTGTTGCAACTATAGTTCTGTAAGATCATAAGTATGATCTTTCTTCACAATCTTATATCTAGCATCAATTTCTATACATGTCACACTATTCAGTTGGCTTAACTGATAGAATTTGTGTGATGTGATCCTCACTACAAATTCAAGAAGTGGATCCTTGATAATATCTATTGTCATTCCTCTCGTGTTCCACTTTGCTCATGTATTTTTCTCAATTTATTCTTTTGATTCACTTCTTAGGGTCTTGGGCCATTCTAGGGTTGGATATCCTATAACCCTATGCACAATTCTCTTTGATAGTTTGATAGGTCCCCCTTCTAGCCATAAGCATCCATTATGGATTCTACTCAAGACAATTGTTATCCATTCCATTTTGAAGATAGTGGTGAAATCTAGGCCATGAGTTAAGCCCTTCCTCTCTACAATTTTGAATTCTTCTTTCAACACTCCACTCTCACATAATTTATTATATTCTTGATGAATTTCCATATCTCCAATTCCTCCAACCTTGCAATTATAACACTTTCTTACATCCTGAACCATTACAACCTTGGGTGGAATAATTGATAATGTGTCTGCTAGGTCATTTTTTTAGGAAACCTCTAGAATAGCCCTAAAGTATGGTTGTTTTACCTCATTAATACCAACTAGACTTAAAATGGTTCCTTATCCTTAGGATTCCTATAGCTAGAGGACATTTTACAAACTAGGGTTGTGAAAAATATAAAACTGGGTAATTGCATAACTTAGCACATGAAGAATACCTTTAGATTGATGGAACGATGCTTTGATCATTGCTAGAATTTGTGCAAATGCTTCATTCTTGTTTAAAAATTGCTTCTTCACTTTGCTTGCTCTTTCTCTATGTTCATAATGACAAAAAATGAGTGAAAATCTGCCTTATACCCTTTCAAAACATCACATTTAATGCATGGTACATATACAGCTATAAAATTGGCTTTTATGAAATTTCTACTTCACTCAACATCCATTGGTTTTATCATCACTCAAAATCTGTTAGAATTACCCTTACTTGGCTCCAATAGGAATTTCTTTCACTTGGCAACTACTATTAATTTGGCTTCAACTGGATTTGGTTGAAAACTCAACACATATTGAAATTTACTCCGTAATTGAAGAGGACTTTTCACACTTGGCAGCAAGACAAAAACTTAAAAATTTGACCTTGGTTTTTCCTTGTTGATTTGCATCTTTATTCATGCTAATTTACCCTTTTCAACAAAAACTTATCTTGGAGCTAATGTATGATGAGTCATTTAAATATCAATCCCACATACCTCTTTTTACTTAGTTTGTTGAGATGTGATCACTTGATCTTTCAGGTGAAGTGATCCCTTCATTTGATGTGCTACATCCATCTTTCTTCCTCCATAATTTTTTCATCTCTCTTTTGATGTGCTCAATATCTATCTTTCCTTTTCCCTTTTTGAACTTTAAGTTAGGTGCCTTAATCCTTGTTGGGTAGTACTTTTTGATATGACTAGTATTCAAACAACTAAAGCATGTAGTTTGACTCAACCATCTGTTGTAACTATCATTAAAATGCATTCTTATGCAATTCTTAGGGATGTTCCTATAATCTTGACAATAATGATAGCTATAGCTTGTATTCTAATCCCAATTATAGGAATTTTCATGGCTTCTTCCCTTGTTTAATGACCATGTGGACTTGGATCTACATTCAAAGGCTTTGTGTCCCAAATTCTAACAATTATAGTAGTGTCCTTCAAATTTTGGTGCATGCATGTTCTGGTTCTACATTCATGTGCCTGATGACCTTGTTTGTTGCACTTGTGACAATGAATCATGTTCTTTGGCTTAGCATTCTAACTAGCATTCTTGCTTCTAAAAACATTAGATGTGTGTCCTTTCTTTCCACAATGATGACAAGTAGGTTTATAATTCTTACCTTTATTGTTTCTTTCCTTAGCAACTTTGGATGATTCTCCTTCTTTAGTGCTTTTCTAGCCTAATCTTGATGTGTCTTTACTGGATCTATGGGATTTTAGTAGTTGCTATAAATACTTTATGGATTCATTAGGCTTATTGAAACTTTCAACAAACTCCTTTTCTCTTTTTAGGTCATTATGCAATTGCTCATTCTATAACTTCAATTTAGTTATCTCAATTTCCTTGACATTTAACTCATGATGGAAATTCATCATTTGACTTAGGGTGTCCAATTACATGTTTAAGATCTAGATAACACTACTGACTTTTATTCCAATCTATTTGACAAAGTTATTTTATCTTCTTCAATCATGGTCTTGTCTTCTATAGCTTTCTTCTTTTTTTTAGTCACCTCACATAGAAATATTTCTTGTGATTCTTGTTCCAACTTGAGATTTCTAATTTCTTCAACCTATGCTCTATTCTTCTCCATAAGGTCTACAATTGCTACATCAAATTCATAGGAGTTACCATCTACAAATAACTTTGTGGTGTCAATCTCTTTGTATTGAGTGTCATTTTCTGCCATAGAAATCTTTTTCCTTCTCTTTAGCAAACTTCTCAGGGCATCTTTGGCTTCATTTATTTTTTGTATTAAGAGATGTATCTCAATCTCTTTAATTTTAATGGTCTTTCCCGACTTGTAAACTTCCATCTCAAGATCTTTTCTCCAAGTTGTAAGGCTTCTCCTGATGAGAACTCAGCTCTGATACCAATTTTTGGAAATACAAATGAGAAATGTATACTTCTAGGAGGGGGGGGTGAATCAAAATTATTAATATCTAACCAATAAAACTTTTAACTTTAAAAAAATGCATGCATAAACATATTGAAATAACATGTAAAGTAAATGCATCCACATAAACACTTGACACCAAATATGATTACCCAAAAACCCTCCATTGAGAAGGTAAAACTGGGGTGGGGATGACACCCACAATACTTCGCTACTATAGTAATAAAGTTCACCTATTAAGGTTACATAATTTGACCATTCTCATGATCTGCCCTATGAAAGGCTTACAAAAGATTGTTAGATCCCACCCTATTAAAGGATTTTAACACCCTATTAAAAGTGTCCCTAGTCAAAGGACTTTAGAAGACTCACTTGGAATGTCACCCTATTAAAGGATTTCATAATGACTATTAAGCCAACCTTAATACAAAGGATTTCATCCTACTAATATAGTTGTTAGAAAGTAGAGTAGAATGTTTGATTTGATACACTTACAATCTAGTATTGTTGATTTAGATCTCAATTAAGTCCATCTTGATGCTTTCTAATTTGATATGAAATTCCTATAATCTCGATCCCTTTTTTTGATAACTAATTTTGCAATTTTGTCCTTCTTCAAAGTCACCTTAAAAGTATACTTATCAATTCACCCATTTTCACTTTCTTCAAATCTTTGCTAGTATCACCTCCTCACATCCATTCACTAATGCTCTCTCTCACATACTAAATTATGAGGCTTCTTCTCCTTTTAAAAAGACTTAGGTGGCTTAGGATTAGGTATGAATCTACAATTGAGATTCATCTATTTTTCCCGCTCAATTCCTTCCATTTTTCTGATTGGTTTCGTGTTGATCATGTAAGGAATCCAAATAAATTCAATCTTATCTTCAAGGCTTCAAGATCTATCCATATGTTGGCTCAAAAATGGTTTAGATAGTTGTTTGTTCCATCATAAAGAACTAGGTCAATTCTATGTTACTCAGCACTTGTTAACACTAATGCTCAACACATACTATAATTCTATTTGGCTCGGTACTTGAACTTGCTCGACATCTACTATTCACTCGACACTTGAACTATTTGATACTTACTATTTACTTGACACTTGATTTACTTAGCACATGAGTTACTTAGAACTCATTGTAACTCGACATATATTACTAGCTCAACATGAAATTGGTAAAAAGCTTAAGTCTGTTGACACTCAATTATCAAAACCAATATGATATCAACAGAGGTGTTATATCTAAAAATTTCAGATGATTCTAAACGGTAATAATAAAAGGGATATGCCCTCCAAAATGGATATCTCTTTCTAAAAAAAATACTTTAAGAAATAATCAAATGGAAACATGTAGGCTTTGAGAAGAAAATATAAAAGGATTACTAAATACTCAAAAGGAAAGAATTGATAACTCACCAAGAGCCGTTAGAACAAATTCTCTCATCTAGTCAGATAGTGATGAATGAACATGTTTTATGAGGTTTCCTAATGAATGGATTGGTGGAGCCAAATATTTTCTCCAAGTTTCTAGATACTCATGATACGGTACACCTTGAGACATTAAAGGAATTTGATACACTAAGCACACATTGAACTTAAAGATTTGAGATTTTGAAGTTTTGACTTTAAAGGGACTTGAAAGCTACTTGAAATATTCAAAATTTAGTTGTCTCTTGAAACATGTTAGAAGAATGCTTGCTGAAGAAGAAATGCTTTTGTCATTTCTTACCTTTTTATTGGGTCTATTTGTTATTGTTTCACAATGCATGCCCCATTTTTTTGTTCAAAATGGGGACCCCCTAGTTTTCAAATTCCCCTACTGAGGCTTCTAGTTTAGAGCTCAGGTAGTTTGGACCATCCCTTGGGTCTAGGTAAAACTTGGCCTTCAATCAAGAAAGAGGAGGAAGATAAAAATCTAAAACAAAGGGGTATTTGTTCATCTCTAAAAACAAGTTCCCACATCCACTCCTTTTAGAAGTGGACACTTGTGCACCCCCTAGAGGTGCGCACATGCACACCTTTAAGAGATGCATACATGCACACCCCATTTAGGTATGTATCTCCATTGAGGTCTATAAATATCCCCCTCTCCCTCTCCCTCTCTCACTTTGTCCTTGCTCCCATGTTGAACTGCACCTATGCATATCTAGTCACTCTATATCTATGCTTGTCTGGTTCCCCCTGCAAATAAAGACTAAGGTAAAGACCTCTAAAGAGGTGGACAAAACCTCCAAACCATAAAAAAGATAAAAATAGAAAAAAAGAAAAGAAAAACTAAAAACACGTAAGACCTTTATGGAGATTTGCACATGCACACCCCCATGAGGTATGCATGTGCACACCTCTAAAAATACCAAAAACTTAAAGAACATCACCCCCCCCCTACTTTTACATGCTTGCATGTTGCACATGTGCATAGTTGCACACATGCAAAGATTCATACCTTTCTAGGCTGCACATGTGCACTAATGCACAACTATGTATTAAGCCTTTCTAAAGGCCTAATTAAGTGCACTAGCACATCTGTAAGGGTGTGCTAGGGTTGCTAGGATGCATAATAGGCTATTTGGGGGGAGAAACTACATTTTTCTATTCTAACTAGCTTTTGACCCTTTTTATTGTTAGTTTGAGTCCCATAGAGTTTTTTTTTATGCATTTTGATATCCATAAGACTAATGTTTGCCTCTCTTGTGCAGATCAAATGGTATCATGATCATCTTCCATGGCTAACAAAATTGTACCAAAACCTATTTCTTTCAAATACCAAGGAGCACCTAAGAAATCAAGATTCTAGGATGGACACATAGAGCTCCAAGATACTAAGCTAGGCCACATCCATTGGAATGCCTTTTTGATCAATTGCAAAAAACCAAGGGAGAGGTTAGTTATGATACCTGCATTGATCTAAAGTGGATGAGTAAATGCAACATCATATCCCACATTAGTTCAATCTTTTGAACTGATAATGAAATTGGTGGAACATTAGGTGACTGAGTAGAAGGTCCTAAAGAGTGTTACAGGATAGATAGTCCTAGACCTTTGACCCTAAAACATAGAGAAGGTGTTTCACCTTCCAAGGGTAGATCAATACCTTCAAACATCATACGAAGGATTAGACAGGTGGTATAGAGAGAATGAGAAAGAGGAAAAATAATTAGTGCATACCACATTTTTGATCAACATGACATCTTTGGGATGAAGAGTAGGAAAGGTGGGTATTACTAGAGGATATATGAAAGATGACATCAAATACTCAATTGTCCTACTTAGCAGAGCAATGGGCCTTCCTGTAGCAGGTCACCTTCAAACATGGATGATTCATTTTATTCAAACCATAAGGACTAAAAAGATGCCTATTGATTGGGTCACCATCCTAAGTGATAACTTCGATGGAAAGATCCAAATTTATACATGACATCTTACATGGTGTACTTGATAGTAGGAAAAACCACTAATTATCTAGTGTTGTACAAAAAGGGAAGCACACAAGATGAAATTTTTTGGCCTTATGTAGTATATCCACAACTAGTGAAAAAGAAGCTCCCACTAGGGAGTGTTCAATGATGGATTCATTTTTTCCATCATTTGATTCATTGAAGGAGATTATGTGGAAAGAATTTCAGTAGAGGTGGAAGCTAGAATCACAAAAATAGGAACCTACTACATTAAATTCAAGACATTCACATATCTTTAGGTAGTTGGCACTTTTATGTGCCCCTAAAATCTCCCAAAATATTCTTAGGATCAACTAACACTCCTCAAGACAACTTGCCAACTAACTTCTGCTTATGACAGAGTGAGCAAACAACATATGAAGACATGGGTTTGGCCAATCACAATTGGGGCATTCAAGGTAAATAAAAAGTAGGACATTTCTAATTTTGAGTATGAATGGGATAAGTATTCCTTGGAAAAATACAACTCCCCTTGCCCATTTTTTGACAACATTGGGATGGTTCAACATCTACTAGGGAATTAGTTTGTATATGTCAATACCCTAGAAGATCATTGGATGAACGAAATAAATGACTATGATGTCCATATAAGGGACTATTGTGGGATGAATCTATATCAATAAGAAAATGTGCTGAAAATGAAATTTTCTTGAAAGGCCATAGAAAAGGATACCCTAGAAGTCATGGATCCTTTGTACAATAGAGATAAAATATACAACAAGCCAATCATGAATGCTGAGATAGGGTGAGAGGAAAATGGTGACATAGATCGTTGACCTAGACATATAATAGAGCTAATAAGGGAATGGATATAAAATCCATTTTGGATGGATCAAATTCCCCAAGCCATACCTCTACAAGCCACAACCTAGCCTAAGAAAGGAAAAAGGTGCTAAGGTCACCATACCAACCTACCCCACTCAATTCCCAATAAGACCATAAATAGTACATCAAACTAATTGGGAAGTTGAGTACTTCAAGGAAGATAAGGGTAGAAAGAGGAAGAGGTCACTCACTAGGGAAAATAAACAAGTGGTTGCAAGGGCAAGTTAAACCTCAAGATGAAAAAGAGAAACCTCCAGAACAAGTGCAACCAGAGAAGTAAGAGGAGGAACAAATAGAGGAACAAAGGGTCCCATTTCCAATAACTTTAGAGGAAGAAGGCTCCCCCTTAGCTCCAAAGATAATGGGAATAGAAAAAAATTTGGTAGGTGCTCAGAGGTGGAGATTAAAGAAGAAGAATACTCCTTCCCCACAAGTTCCATGGACAATCCCAGAAGCAAAGGATGAGGAAGAGGGGGAACAAATAGAGTTTTTCCCCTTAAGAAAAATAATTGGCTTGGCCAAACTCATAGAGGAAAAGAGAAGGAGCTCTACTCAGGAACCTCTACCCACTCCAAGAGAGCCTATTCAAGTAGAAACTTCAAAAGATGAATAATAAAAGTGGATAGTAGAGATGGAGGGTAAAGCAGTAGATGTTTTCAACCTCTCAGACTTTGATTTTATTCTAGTGGGTACTATGATGGTGATGAAAAGATAAGAGATACTCTGATGAGTGAACCTTTAGGAGAGGATTGGAATTAATTGCCTCCTATACCACATGCACCTCTCGATATTCCATCACCACTACCAAAGGATGCAATCACCATTTTGGATAAAGGGTCAGTAGCTCAACCTCCTCTGATGATACATGAAGAATCAAAAAATCAAGAGACCAACGAAAGAGAATACCAACAACTTCATGTCGATGAAGTATCTAAAGAAGGGTAGATGCAAGAAACTCAACAAACACCCGCAGATACTGAGGCTAGATTCTTAGCCCAATAAAGCACAAAAATTTCTTTTGAAGATCATCCTTAACATGAGAAGATTTGAAAAGAAGCCATAAGGGAAAGGATCCTACTTTAGGACCAACCCCATTAGGTAAGTATATGGCACCTATGGGGACCATACCATCATGGCTAAAGAGGGAGGTTATGTTCAGACAAAAGGGGTAGCTAGAACTAAAAGTCGAGGAAGGAATGAAGGAACTAATTAAAGTAATAAGGAAGCCTAAGCCACCTAAGGGTGATGTTACAACACTTTCCTTCATAATGAAGAATCAAGATTAGGACCTTTTGGCTCTTATCATGATTCCTCCTCCCCATGCTAAAACCAAATAATTGACTCCAAAAGATTACCAAATCAAAGAGGTCATGTTGGGAAAGCCCACAGTGTACACAAGAAAAGTGATGATCACCATAGGCATGAAGGAGGTGTTTCAAAACATGGATTAAGATGAATCTAAATTGATAATACTATGGAAGTAGAATAAGTTACTCAGAGGCTACTTGAATCAAATAGAAGGACCATCAATGTGGAAAATCTAGAGGTTTCTCTTTGAGCTGCATTGGGTTGAAAATAGATAGGCCTATAGATGGACTCATTTTTGGAAGCATTTTAGCAATGGTGTGACAATTTTGAGGATAAGGGAGTGTGGATAATATAGGGAAATTTGAGCCTATTGCACCATATCTATTCAAATGCTGAAAAGTTTGTTTCTTTAGTGAAGAAAATTTTAGGTTGATGGATGAAGTACATACTTGGTCCAAGTACTTACAAGAATTAAGATCAATAAAGAATTTGAGGTACTAGATACTTATGTAGTCATACATTGTAGAAGAGCTTGATAAGATCAATTCTTGGATAGAGAAAATAATAATAGGTAATAAACTGATGGAGGGATTGCATAAGGAAATATAGTGGATTAAAGACAAATCTCAAGAGTAATTTTTGGAAGTGGAGAGGCATTATAACACCACTATCCTTGAGATTTTTGAGGATGAGTCTAAAACCAAGATTTTTGTAGTGAAATCAATAGTCCAACAATTTAGAGTAACATTGGAAGAAGCTTTGTTAGATGATGATGTAAAATAAGAATTCTAAACTGAAGAAACATTTTTGGAACTGGACACCAAGCTTTAAGATTTTACAAAAAAGAGAATATAAGTCAACAACTACTTATAGTTAGTAAAGAATAAGTATGAGGCTTTAGATTTACCAAAATCTAGTCAAGTAGTAGAGATGATAGATAAATATAGAAATAAACATCTAGACATCATTTTGGTGTAAAGAGGGAAAATCCCAGATGCTGAAATTTTAGTTTTGTCAGTTCAAATATTTTTTAGTTTTTTGGAACATATCACACAAGTGTGTAGGTGCACTTTTTATAGAGGTGCACTGATAATTTAGAGAAAGAATCAATACACTAATAGTTAACTGTGTGTTCCTAATTTAGACCATTCCATGCACCAGAAACACATTTTGATGATAGTTCAACTCCTAGAAATGTTTAAAGAAGCCCAAGCTTCCATTTTTAGAGCTCCTGGAGACTTCTGGATCATCTCACAACTTTCGTCTTCTTATCTTCTTATTATTTCATTCTTTTCTATAATGTAAAGGCTCATGAACCTATTAATAGATATAAACAAGGGTGTAGACCTACTTAGCACCACTTAGAGAGTCATTTTGTATATAATTAGATTTGTTTTATTATTTTTTAGCATAAGTTTGCATTGTGAGAGCTCCCACTCCTAACACAAATAAAGGAGATGATTTTTAATAAATACATGGATGTAATATGTACTCTAGGGCATTATTTTGATGCAATAAAATATACTATTGGTGCTCTCATTCCAAGTGTAGTAAATCTTGCTGGAGTGGGTTATTTTTGTGAATACATGTTCATAAATTATAACAGAGCCAATAGTTATATTATGTTTTAATTATTGTGTGACCTTTTAGTTCTTGTGTTTTCCTTGTGTTAACAAATCTCGTTGTTGTGACAAATTGGAGAAAGGACCAATCTTTTGTTCTTACATCGTGTCTTATCTCACATTATTATTGAGTTCTCATCAATGATTGCATCAGTGGAGTTAAGGAAGCACTACTCCTAATTTTATTTGTTTCCTACTTGATCCTTTTGATAATTTAATTCAAAGATGTGTTGTTACCCTAGTTTATTTCTGTTAATATTTTTTCTTTAAGCTATTTTCCTTAATCTCTCATTACTTTATCTTTGTATTTTCTTTTCTAACACTTGGTTAAAATAGTAACTCATATAGTTGTGCATCGACAAAGTGCATTCATCACAAAACAAAAAATATAGAAAATATCTCTTTTATGGCTACATTTTAGACAACAATAGATTGTCTAGATTGGTTCATACTAGCAAAGGCCTCCTCATGAACATACACATTTATCTTTAGCTTGAGTTA
The DNA here is from genome assembly GCA_028749045.1 of Cupressus sempervirens. Classification (NCBI taxonomy): domain Eukaryota; kingdom Viridiplantae; phylum Streptophyta; class Pinopsida; order Cupressales; family Cupressaceae; genus Cupressus; species Cupressus sempervirens. The sequence goes on along the minus strand of CM053787.1, from coordinate 913,618,946 downwards.
CCTAGTCAATTGAAAAACCCACCCAAAACATTGGAATTGTTCCTTGATCAACTTCTCAAGAGAGGGATTCAAAAGAATCCCTATCATTCAACATCATGCAAAATGACAACTCACCAAGAACTTCAGCATTAAAATAGGCTATAATCTTAGCATAAATTCAAATAGATGGGAGCATATTGAAATACCCCTTGCTCTTCACTGGGACCCAACTTATGTTCTCAAAGATGGGATATTTTTATGGGAAACACCTCGGTCCAAAATAGAATCCTCATAGTAGATCAATTCGCCAAAATGGGTTTTGAAAGACCCTCAAGATGTCCCTTAAGAAAAAATGAATCAAAGATGGTAGATCATCTCCTCTTCCAATGTAGCTTTATAAAAATATGTTGGTTATGGCTATACAATAAACTAAACTAGTCATCTCTCCATTTCAACATATGGGAACATTTTAAAATGTGGCCTAAAGATGGTCAATCCAAAATCTACAACAACCCATGGAAAATATCTCCATCCATCCTCCTATGGGAGATTTGGAAGGAAAGAAATAGGAGAATTTTTAACAATGAGGAAATGAAAATTAACTCTTTCCTAAACAAAGTAGAAATTACCATCACTGAAGTTATTAATAATAATCTGAGGAATCACACCAAAGTAGAAGGAGATCTCTTATAATGAGATTCCCTAATGAAAATAAATTGGGAAAATTAATCAAATCCCTATGGTTTACTCTAAAACTAGTAAGCAAGCTAGAGATAACTATAGATGGGAACTGCCCCCTTTAGGATGGACAAATGTAAATTTTGATGGTGCTTCTAGGGGTTGTTAGAATTACAATAGGAAAGGTAAACTCTGAGAGGGGGGAGGGGTTGAATAAGTGCTTTAAATTTTGAGCCATAAAAATATTCACCACACATCCATCTCACATATTCAATAAGTAAACTGAAATACCATGTAAAGTATATTCATCTAGTGTATGTAAAGAAGTAGAAATTCACACATATATGACACAAGATATCATTGATTAGAAACTCTCCAATGAGAAGGTAAAACTAGGGTGGGGATGACACCCAAAAATATTTAGTACTACAATAATAAAGTGTATCTAATAAAGGTTACAATGTTTGTTCATGAAACATGATCTACTCTATGAAAGGTCTACCCTGTTAAAGGCTTACAAAGACTATTAGGTCTCACCCTATTAAAGGATTTCAATAGTTTGTTAGAAGTGTGCTTGATTAAAGGACTTCAACTCACAATTAGGTAAGCATCCTATTAGAGAATTTCAATATAGCCTATCAGGACTACTTTGTTAAGAGATTTGACTAATCTACTTGTCAAAATATCTTAGTAATGATCCTATGATTAGAACTCTATTTTTTGATGACAAATTACCTTTATTCTATTGTGTACTTGGTCCTTCTTGATTAGATGTCTCTTTTTTGTTCACTAATTCCTTCCTTTATTCTCATTTAACTAATTATGCATTTTAATTTAGATCATAATGTCTTATTCACCATGAATTTCCTAGTTTGTGCATGCAAAACTCTCCTTGATCACTCATTCATTCCCTATCTCTACCCATCATATGAAATTTAGGGTTTTTTCCTCCTTAAGAAGACCTAGGTGACTTAGGGTTAGGTATGAATCAATGACTATGATTCATCCATATTTCCACATAAACCTCCCATTTACCTAATTGGGTGCATGTAATACATAGGGATTCCCACTTAAAATCCATCCTTATCACCAAAATATCATAATTCGATCCTTAAGTTGGACCATTAACAATTTACATAGTAGTTTGAGCCAATACAAACAACTATGGTGAAACTATGTTACTCGACATCTGGAGTCCCTAGTGCTCAACACATACCATGACTTTAATGCTCTCACTTAGCATCGGAATAACCTGGCATGCACTACTTGCTCAACTCCTAAACCACTCGGCACATACTATCTTCTTGACACTTGAGTGACTTGACACTATGTTTTTAGTTAGCATGCTCCAATTTACATGTTGTGCTTGGCATATGTTACTCGTTCGAAAGAACTAAGTAAATGACTTAAGTGTAAAGAAACTCACTTGTCAAAACCATTATAATATTAACAATATTCCCCTTTGACATGAGTGTCAAAACACTTGGTCATACATTAATACTCTTATTCTTATAACATAAATGACTATTCCCTTTCTATACAAAATTTAAGAATATCAAAATTTTACAACATCACTAATAGCTCAAAATCTCATAACTCCCCCTCATTTGTTTGATCTATTTTGTATTGTACTCTATATTAAAATCTTTCTCCTGCTGAGTAAGTTCTCCTCAACTGACACTCTTTCTCTATGTTTTTCTTGCTTGCTCTCCTACTTTCTCTTACTCCCCCATTCTTCTCCCCTTTAGCTCTTACTTTCCCTTTCTAAAATTGATGTCAATGGGTTATACACTAATAATGTATTTGTCCAAAAAAGATTTATGGACCTCAAGTATAATTTTAAGAGCTACATCCCAATTATCACAAGCTACCTCCAAAGACTTAATTTGGATGGCTAGCTTGAGAGCAAGGTGTAATAAGACATATAATGTAGAAAGATTGGGGTCTTTCTTCATAAGTGTTTGTGCATAGCCTAGCTCCTTGTGTGAAATCTCCATGTGAGGAGTCAATGTAGACTAGATGTTGATTAGTTTAGCCCTTATGTTGGCTTCATCTTCTTGTAGTGTTGCTAACTAACTTTGGGTTTGCAACAAGGTCCTAAAGTGTCTCTCACTTTGAGCTAGAGTCATGGGAAATTTTGCATCGAATGACTACATTTGACTGTACAAACTTAGGATGTGATTCCTTATCTCCTATATGAAGAGTGTAGGATTACACAATTTGGTGTATAGAGAGAAAATGTTCTCTAGTACCTTCTTCACATTGTCTATATTAGTTGCCAATGTGACCTATATTAGTGAAATATCACTAGAAATATTCTCATTCACTTTATTTTGAAACTTCTTCTCAGACTATTCTAATAGTTTGACATTAGTATCTAGGTATGTATCACTTACTCTTTCCACTATGTTGGTCAATTTTCAATGATTGGCTTTGTTTCATCTAGAGTAGGTAGACTAAATGCTTCTAAGAATTTTTTTTTGATCTCAATCAAAGCTTGCTTCTACCTATGCTCCCTTTTGAGTAGTTCTTAATTTTATTTCTTGGTAGGGCTCCTTGTAGTAGACCCTTCTGATTAATTTTTATTGCTACATAATCAAACTTAGGCAATACAATTTCTTCATCTAGGCTAACATCTCCATAAGTTATTACCTCTTCTACCTTAGATGAACTAGGACCCAACAATGAGAATTGAAATGGTGTTGCATTTGTGCTCGACCTCTGAAGAGTTTGAGTGGAAGGAGTTCAAGATTCTATTAATGTCACTAGTGCTTAAATTGCTACCATCTTCTTCAAATTGGGTAACAAATTTGTGTCTTTAGACTTGTACTTTATTGCATCTTTTATTTTAGTTACACCTTGTTCTTGTGTTGAAGGTGCAGGTGCATCTACCTAACTTATTTGACTTTGTGTCCCATCATTGACTAGTGTGTCCACCTTATCTTCTCCAACTATCAAAACCTTATCTTTTCAAGTTTGTGTATATTGTCTGAGACTGGTGTGCCTTCCATGCGTGTACTGATAGTGCCAGCTATTGAATCCCTCCTTTGATATACAACTAAGGGCTGTGAAGGTTGTATGCTTGTGACTTGATGAGTGAATATAGTTAGTTCTTTTGTTTTCACTCCCTCCCCTATAGTCACAATTTTTGACTTATGAATTTCATCTACACTAACAAATACAAGGTTGTCAAATTATTTGGCATGTAGTGTAGATTGGACAAGTATCCTTTTCAAATCTTCCTTTGTTAGGAGATTGATGTTTTGAGTAGTTGGATCATAAACATTCTTTACTTAAATAGTTTTAGTGATTATATTTTTCACTTGTAGAGGGATGGCACTCGACATTTGTTTATCTTGTACACTCTGTTTTGGTTTTTTTTCTTCCTCATCTATTACCTAATCATCAATATTCATATCACTACCTCCCTCAAATGTGTCTTCTTCATTTTTATCCTCTTCATCATCTTTTACCTCAATAGGTTCTTGTTCATCATCTTTGGCTATGGCTAGTCCATATGTAATCTTTCAACTTTGTTTGGACTTTAGTACAACATCCTCTATGTTGTTTTGTAATATGCTAAATGCCCTATACTTAGGTACAAATCTATCAGCATATTTCTTTATGGCTTTTGACATCTCAGTCTTTTTAAGTTCTAGCATAACTTGAGAAAGGGATGTTTCTCTAATTTGTCTTTTTGTATTCAAACAATAATGCCATTTCTACTTAGATCTTTCATATAAACTCTTAAGTATGGAGTTGGATTTCTTAAAAGTAGCCATCATGGCATATATTTCCTCCTCCACTTGATTCTTCTCAATCTTTCCAAGATTATAAAATTCAATGTGAGAGAAACCTGACAAATCAGCATTGTTTCTAATGTTCTCACAAAAATTATCTAGATCTAAGGAGGGATTGTGACTCACCACTTGGAATTGGCTATTGTCATTAGATTTAGTCTTTTCCTCATTAGATTTAGCCTGAGTAGGATACTTTCTTCTTGGTCTTTTCTATGCTCCACCTTCTTTCTCTTTGGATTGGCTACCTCTTTAGCCTTTTGTGTAGTGACTCTTGTGCTAGCCCTTGTGGTAGGTGCTGTTGGTTTAGGCTTACTAGGTTTTACAATCTTCTTTGGTTTTGTCACTACTTATGTCTTTGATTTCCTTTTCTTCTTATTAGCAGGAATAGGTGCTTCCTTGAATTCTTCTTCCTCAACACCTTCTACAATATCTATCTCCTCTTCTTGTTGATCCTCTCCCTAACCTTATGTTAGAGCCAATGATGCTTGAGCCTGTGTGTCTTCTTCTTCTTCTTCTTCTTCTTCTTCCTCTTCTTCCTCTTCCTTGACTCCTTCACCAATTTGTTCTTCTTCTTAATCATAGAAACAATCTTCAACTCCATAATAATCTTTGATTTGGTCAATTCATAATTACCAAAAGCTTTGGCTTCTTTGTCCACTTCTTCTATAAGTAATGTTGTGATTACTGTAGATGCCTCATCAACATTTATCTCATAACCTAATGACCTTATCCATATCACTCTAGAAATTGTTGCTTGAACATATGTGTGATTGTAAGAATTTGCCTAAGGGAAATTCACCCCAGAACTAGGAACTCAAACAAAAGCACACAATAGACCAAAAATGGAGCGAGTATGATCAAAATAACAATGTATGCAATGACTTAATTCAAGAGTACACTAGGAGTGCTTGATTATAAAGGCTACAAGAGAGCTTCTAAAATGCATAGAAGTTAGCACCATGAAGTGTCACACAACCAAGCACATGTCCACCAGATATGGATTATCCTCCATTAAGCAAGAAAGTAAGTGCAGTGATAAGAGGATAAGTCTAGAAGGGTGGGACACACAAAATAGTGTTATAGACACCATGTGCTCAAATAGAGGTGTGTACTCTTGTGTTGTCAACATGACAATTCACAAGGTTGCACAAACTCCTAAGTTTCTCATAAAAAATAATAAAATAATGGAATATAATTAAATAATGCATTAACCTAAGTAAACTTAAGTAAGTGTAATAAGTGAATACTTATTTACACCAACACCCCCCCTTAAGTGCAACTGAGGGGAATGCCCTTAAGCTTACGAACTAGGATGAAGATGCATAATGGGTCCTAGCTACTAGGCCATATTAGGTACCCATGTATATAATGAAAATGCAATCTCCCATAAAGCGGGGAAAGAGGGAAAACCTCATGGGAAAAACCCTCCCCCAGAAAGAGAGATAGAGAAGGATGCATCGATGGATGGAGTAATCAAGACCCCCCCCCCACTCCCCCCATTACGACATACATCCAGTGTATACAAAAGAGAATAAGAGAAGGAAGAGAGACAGAATAGGTTCCTCCCCCCCGCCAAAAGAAGAATGCCAAAAAGTGAACGTCGCTACGATGAAGAAGCTAGTCCAAGAATGCAGAATGGTGTTCCTCCCCTTAAGAAGAAAAAATGCCTAAGGTATAGTCTTGAAGATGTATGTTGGCCCAAAAATCTGCTCAAGTATCCTTGTACTGATGCTGAAGTTCACCCCTTCCAACTGTGCTAAAAAGAATGAATGCAGATCGATCAAGGATTTCTACTGAACCTGTTCCACTGAACCATATGTCTCCTCAACTAATAAAGATACCTCCACTAATTTTTGTTCATAAGGATCCACAATCACACCAACCTATTCAGATTGATCATGTAGAGAATCGACATGAGGGTTAGAGTGAGCCCTCGCAACAACTGTAGAAGAATCATCATCAATGAGAAGATGTAAGTCCTCAAGTCTATCTCCCAAGTCTATTTCACTATGGAAATGTAAGCTCATGGACTAGACTGATGTGATCTTGCATTATAACTGTCGATAGAACCCCACATATATAAACCTGTTGAAGCACTATCACTAGTGTCACTATCAGTTTCCACTATGTATGATGTGCAAAGAGTAGTAGAGGACAAGCTGGGAGAACTTTTCTCAAAGTGAACATCCTTCTCAACAAAAATCTCATGAGTCTCTTGATCCATAACTCTGTAAGCCTTTGCATTTTCTTCATAACCAAAAAAGGTACAAGTCCTAGGTGTCGATGCCTTGCAACTCTTGGAAGATAGGTTTTCCCATGCTAGAAAACCGAAGACTCTAAGGTGACTCACAACTAGTTTTCTACTATACCATGCCTCAAAAGGAGTTTTTCCATCTAAGGCTGGATGAGGAGAATGATTAAGAATGTGAGTGGCACTAGAGATTGCTTCAACTTCTAATGATGGATCGAGAGACTTGGCATGAATCATGCAACTTGCTATAGACTTAAGAGTTCTAATCCTCAATGCTGCAACATCTATCTTGTGTGGACTGAATGCTGAAGGAGTTTGAAGATCAATTCTCTCATGTCTACAAAAGTCCTTAAGTCTTCTGTTCACATCCATGTTTCTATTGTCCATTCGGAGTACTTTGATGGCCTTTTTGGATTTTCATTCTACATGAGCCTTGAAGTCTAGAAATGTGTCCAAAACTTCATTCTTACTATGAAAAAAGTAGACCCAAGTGAACCTTGAAAAGTCATCAACAAAAGTGAGTATGTAGCAACCCTGGATGAATGCAAAAGGACCTGCTAATACCATGTGAACCATTTGAAGAGCTCGTGTTGCTCTAGAAGACTTCCCTCTTTGTAACTTCCCCTTTGGATGCATATCCACTAAATTTGATGAACATTTACCCTTAGAAAAGTTGATTTGAGGTAGACCTTTGACCATTTGGTATGTGTAAAGTTGCTGAAGATAGTGGTAGTCAAGGTGACCAAACCACTCATACCATAAGTTGATGTTTGAATTAGAGTGAGTTAACAAGGCTTCAGAAGAACTCTTAGGAACAAAGTGGGAGAAGGAATAAAGTCTCCTATCATTATTGACTTTCCCAACTGCTACCAATGAATCATCTTTGAGACTTCGCACCATCATTGAATCGGGAAGGAACTCAACCTTATGACCATCTCCTAGGTGAGTGATTTGGTAAACTGAAAATAGATTGGAGCTTAGATTTGGAACATAGAGAACATCTTTGAATTCCCCATCTTCCATTTCTACATGTCCTTTTCCTTCAACTTCCATCTTAGCATCATCTCCCATGAAGATGTGTGGTACCTGTGACTGCTTCAATGAAGAAAAGTCTTCCCTTGAAGAACCCATATGGTAGGAGGCACCTGAGTCAAGTATCCATTCCAAAGAAGAACTTGTGCTGGCCATAAGTTCTCGACCTTTACCTTTTGAAGAGTTAGGAGTTGAATCCTTGGAAGTACTTGGCACTTGTATCTTGTTCTTCTTGAGTAGATTTTCTAACTCATCGATTCTTTTTGTCTTGCAATCATGCTCGTCATGATTTTGCTTTTTGCAATATGCACAAAAGAGTTTGTCCTTCTTGTCATTAGTTCCTTTCTTGTTTGAAGAAGAACTGCCTTGTTGAGAGGAGTCATGTTGTGTCTCAGATTGTGTTTTCTTGACTTGATTTGGAATCATCACTAGCCACCAAGGCTTTGGTCTTAGATAACTTGAGAAGTCCAAAATCCACCAAGTGAGATTGTTCAACAATCAACATGTCTGTAAATCCATCAAAGGAGGCTTCTGGTAGTAGATCCCATGGTTAACTTGTGAGTATTAAAACTCAAAACAAAGTTGGCATACTCAGTAGGTAGCTTTTTTAGGATGTGATGTATCAACCTATCATCCTTCATGGGATTCCCACAATCATTTAAAAGTGCCCTATACTCATTGATTTTGATGATATAATCCTAAATTGTGTCATAACTCTTAGGATCTAAGAGAAGTAGATCATCCTCAATCTGAAATCCCTTTTCTTCATTCACTTTACCATACAACTGTTCAAGTTTATCCCAAGCTTCTTTAGATTTGGAACAATTTTTAATGTGGAAGAGAAGATTGCTATGTACACAACTTCTAATTACACCTAAAGCTTGTTGGTCTTGTCTTTTCTAATCTATGAGTTCTTTAGCATCAGTAGTTTGGGTAATTGTACCATCAACATATAAACTATATCCTTTTTCCATTAATCTACTCCATGCGATATCCTTCCAAGTAGAATAGTTACGTGAAGTTAGAGGAGGACATTTAAAAACCATGATGCAAAAATGAAAGAGCACAAAATAGAGACACAAGAACACAATGCACACCCCTTTTCACTCAATCAAAAGACCCCCCCAAAAGAGATGCTTTGGCACTTTATAACTAGTGTGTTTACAATGGGCCACTTGTCAAAATGAAAAAAGTGGACTTTCTAATTTTTCTTTTACAAATGCCTTATGAGGCTTAAATTTGTCACTCAAGCACTATAGCTTAGATGTACAACAATTCTGAAAAAGAATGAAAGCTTATAATGCCAAAGAAGGCCTTATTCTGAAAGTGAGAAATTGGTCCACACAACCTTAGAATTTGACTTTAGATTTGGAAATTAGATGAAAAAATATGCACTTTCAAAAATAATAGAACCTGAAAAGGTGATCAGATGTGCCCGTACAGAGCTTCTAAGGTTGTAAAAGGTAGGATTATGCAGGTAAAGTCACCAAAAAATGAAAATTTTCCAAGATTTGTGAACCAAAACTAGAAAACAACACCACCAATAGAAAATTCAAGAAATTCTACCTGATGTCAAAAAAAATTGCACTCGAATCGGAGTCCGGATGTCCAAGTTAGGAGCTCGCAAAGTCAGGCTACCAAATTGAAAAGCAATCTGAAGAGGGGTCTAGAGGAGAAAATGTGAGTTTAAATTTGATGATCAAATGACCATCAACATAGTTCAAGAATGCCCTAGAATGATGTTCAAATAGGTGTCAAATTTAATACACTATTTTGCTTATGTAAGCAAAAAATTTGGCTAGAGATGACATCAATAGCTGATTTGTCACTACGTACCATACGAACATGTATAAAAAGTATAAAAAAGTCCCACATGTTAGATGACATGGGCCGCTATACTGTCAAGTGACTATGTAGTGACTAGGCAAGGTAGGCGAATGATTGGTCGCCACATGGCGACTGTGGATTGGTTAGTGTGGCCAATGAGTATGCAGCGGCGGGAAGATGCATGTCTACATCACAGACTGGCCATGCAAACATGGGTGTTGATGAAGATTAATGCCACTGGGATCTAGTTAGTGATGCCAGAGCTCTTCGTACAGTGCGAGCGGCTAAACAACAACAGATCTGCCAAAAAATAGTGCAGGTCAAGTACAAAAATGTTGCAGAGCTCGATGGAAAGTTTAGATTCATAAAACAGCATCGTTGACACCTAAAATGTCTACAAGTGCATCGAGATTCATAGGCAAAAAGTGAAAAATGATGTCGATTTTCAAAACTTCATGCTAAAAATTAGGATATTCGACGCTGGTTTGTTCATGCACTGCCAGAAAATCACGTGCAGGCTGCCGGTTATGAGGCAAAATAATCCCTCATATGATATGTGGAGGCACAGTCAGTGCTTTAAAAAAAAAGCCCACCACAGTTAAAACAAAAGCATTGGTGGATGGGCATAGCAGGATTTGTTGGGCTTGTGCCACCGATTTGAGATTGGTCTGGCCCAGGATTATAGACCCCGAATTATGTGTGGCCGACGGTTTATAAAGAGCTTGGCTAAGAAATTCCCTGTGACAATTTAAAAGACTTCTAATTTGGCAGATCCAAGGTGTCACTGCCCGGGTCTGTCAAAAAAAAATTTCTCTGTAGTGTGCCTGAAAGGGCTAAATAAATTTTAAAAATTTGATGAAAAAATGATGAACATTATAGAGAAAAATTGTAGATATGAAATTAATCAAATAAATTTGCAAAAAATAATCATACCCATACTGCAAATCGGGGCCTCCAAGTTTCAATTTGCAAAATTTTTTTGCCTCACGATCGACTTTGGGCCAAGGTAAGCATGCTTATAGTTTATTTTCACCGGTTCAGCATTTTGGATGCAATGGAGAGGTCAGATCTGGTGTTGGATGCTCTCAATTTTTGCAGCACTCCAGATTCAGGTTGAGGTGATGAAGCAAGCAAGAGGTCTCAAATGGCTTGTGATGAGAAAGTCTCCAATCTCTGATACCATGTAAGAATTTTCCTACAGGAAAAATTCACCCAAGAACTAAGAACTCAAACACAAGCACACAGTAGACCAAAAATGGAGAGAGTATGATCAGAATAACAATGTAATCAATAGCTTGATTCAAGAGTACACTAGGAGTGCCTGATTTTAAAGGCTATAGGAGAGCTTATAGAATGCATAGAAGTTAACACCATGAAGTGTCACACAACCAAGCACATGTCCACTAGATATGGATTATCCTCCATTAAGCATGAAAGTAAGTGTAGTGATGAGAGGATAAGCCTAGAAGGGTGGGACACACAAAACAATGTAGTAGACACCATGTGCTCAAATAGAGGTGCATACTCTTGTGTTGTCAACATGACAATTCAAAAGGTTGCACAAACTCCTAAGTGTCTCATAAAAAATAATAAAATAATGAAATATAATTAAATAATGCATTAACCTAAGTAAACTTAAGTAAGTGTAATAAGTGAATACTTATTTACACCAACAGTGATCAATATCAACTAGGAAACAAACAACATCATAATGTTTCTCCACTAGTGAGATTTGTATCCTTAATCTCTTCTTCATAGATTGTTTGAAATCTTCAAAATAACTAGTCATTACTAACTCAAAGTTATCACCTAATTGTGTAATGAATTCTTCTATTTGAATTGCAATTGATCTATTTTTCTTCCATGCAACCTTACCAAATGTAGGAAATATATTTTGCACATAGAAGAAAATACATACCACAATAGATCCAAATTTTCACTGAGCACTATTTGCTTTCCTTATTGCTCCCATCTTTTCAATCAATTGTTACAACTACAACTTGGTAAGATTATAAGTATGATCTTTCTTCACAATTTTATAGCCCATATCCACTACAATGCAAGGTACACTGGTTAATCTACTTGACTAATAAGACTTTTGTTCCATTACCCTCATTGTAAAAGCTATCAAGGGATATGTGATTATATTAATGGTCATACCCCTTTTGTTCCATACAACCCCTGTGTTCTTTCAATGACTTTCTTTGACTCACTTCTCATATTCTTTGGCCGATCTAGGGTTGGATACCTTGTTACCCTATGAACAATTTTCTTTGTAATTTTAACTAGCCCATTCTCCAACCATACTAAGGTATCATGAATTCTACTTAAGACAATCTTAATCCACTTAGTCTTAAAGACATTTTGAAAATCTAGGGCATGAGTTAACCCTTTTTTCCCAATAATATTTTATTATTCCTTCAATATTCCATTTTCACATAGTCTTCCATACTCTTCTCTAGTTTCCATGTCACCTATACTTCCAATCTTACAAGTATAACAATTCTTGACATCTTGAATCATCAAGACTCACAATGGTATCATATATAACACACTAGAGGGATCCTTCTTATATGCTATATCTAGAATAGCCTCAAAAATAGGTTTTTTAATCTCATTTCTAATTAACTAAACATTTAAAACCTCTTTTCCCTCTATAACTTTAGCTTTGGAAGAACTAGATGCCATGACATATATCTAGGGTTTGCAAAATTCAAAATTATGTAGCTTATCACATGATAAATACCTTACAAATCTTGATGAAATGGTGTTGAACAACCATTCAAATCTCTTGCAAATGCTCAGATGAAGTTTTCTAGATTGCCTTTAGCTCTTCATCTTCTTTCTCAAATTCAAATAATGTTAAATGAGCAAAATTTGATCAAATAGCCCTTAAAAGTACTACAATTAATGCTAAGTGCTTACATAGCTGTAAGCTTGACATCAATTTATTTTTAGCTCACTTGAAATCCACATATCTTCCATTCACTTGACAACCATTATGAGCACAGCCTTAACTAACCAATTCCATTAGCTCAACATCCACTAATATTTTACTCGACAACCATAAGATACTTTTAGGGCTCCATGGAAACATAGAAAAAGATGACAACAGTTTAAATATTTCTCCTTGATTTCTAATAACATTTTTCATCTTTATTCATGCATATGTAATCTTTTTAGAACTAAATCCTTAGAACTGATGTATGGTATAATTTTTAAATATTAGTCCCACATACCTCTTGATTTCTTAGTTTGATGAGGTGTGATCCCCTGACCTATTGGGTGAAGTGATACCATTTTCCCTTGATGTGCTTCAATCCTCCTTTCTCCTCCATGTCTTGTCCATCTCATCTCTAACATTTTCAATATCTTCCTTGCCTTTGGCTTTGTTGAACTCACAACTTGGTGCCTTTGACCTTCTTGGAAAATATTGACTAATGTGACCGATCCTCAAACAACTAAAACATGTGGTTTAACTCAATCACATTTTGTAATCACTTTTGAAGTGTTTTCTAATATAGTTCTCAGGAACATGTCCATACTCTTGGCAGTAGTGGCAACTATACCTTGTATTATAATCCTAATTATAAGAGTTTCCATTTTTCTTTACCTTTGTTTTCTTATTTGATGACCACTTGAGTTTGAATCTACACTCAAAAGTTATATGTCCATACTTTTTATAGTTATAACAATATCCTTCAAATCTTTAAGTGTGCATGGTCTTGGTTCTGCATTCATGTGCCTGATGACCTTGTTTGTTGCACTTATGGTAGTGACCCATGATCTTCTACTTATCATTCTAATTTACAATCTTGCTCCTACACATATAAGTAGTATTTCCTTTTTTACCATAATTATGACAAGTGGTTTTTTGTTACTTATTTTTTAATCACTTTTGGATGATTCTCCTTCTTTAGTACTTGTGTATCCCAGTGTAGATGTATCATTGTGAGATCTTGGCGGTCTCATCAATTATTCAGAATACTTGATAGCTTCATTTGGTTTATTGAAACTTTCAAGAAAATATTTTTCCCTTTTCAAATCATTGCTCAACTATTCATTCTACAACTTTAGTGTTGTTATCTCAATGTCTTTGGCATTCGATTCATGATTTACAATCATCATTTGACCCAAAGTTTCCAATTTCATGTTAGCAATCCTAGTTACCTCTGATGATCTCTCTTCCAATCTACTGGTCAAAACTCTTTTGTCATCTTCAATCATGAATTTGTCTTCCATAGCTTTCTTTTTTTGTTTGGTCACTTGACATAGTAAGATAGCTTTTGATTCTTGCTCTATTTTAAGATTTTTGATCTCTTTAGCTAGGGTTCTATTCCTTTCCATTAAATCTACAACTGCTAGATCAAATTAATTGGAGTTTCCATTTCCAAATAGCTTAGTAGTGTCTATCTCTTCATATTTTGTGTCATTCTCCTCAACATAAATTCCCTTCCTTCCTCTCAATGATTTTTTTAGATCATCTCTTGCTTCATTCAACTAGTGTAGAATGAGTTGTATTTCAATATCCTAGTTCTCAATAATCTTTCCCAACTTCTAGACTTCCATTTCCAAGATCTTTCCTCAAAGCTGCAAAGGTTCACTTTCAGAGAACTAGCTATGATACCAATTGTTGGAATTACAATAAGCAAGGTAAACTCTAAGAGAGGGGGGAGGTGGTGAATCAATACTTTAGACTTTGACCCATAAAAATTTTCACCACACATCCATCTCACATATTCAATAAGTAAATTGAAATACCATATAAAGCATATTCATCTAAGGTATGTAAAAAAGTAAACATTTACACATATATGACACAAGATATGATTACCCAAAAACCATCCAATGAGAAGGTAAAATTAGGGTGGGTATGACACCCACAAATCTTCACTATTGTAGTATTAAAGTGTATCTAATGAAGGTTACCATGTTTGATCATGAAACATGATCTACCCTGTGAATGGACTACCCTATTAAAGGATTACAAAGACTATTAGGTCTCACCCTATTAAAGGATTTCAACACCCTATTAGAAGTGTGCATGATTAAAGGTCTTCAACTCATAATTAAGTAAGCACCTTGTTAGAAAATTTCAATACAACTTGTTAGGACTACTCTATTAAGAGATTTGATTGATTCACTTGTTAGAATGTATCAACAATGATACTGCAATTAGAACTCTATTAATTGATGACAAATCACCTCTATTTTTTTGTGTACTTGATCCTTCTTGATCAAATGTCTCTCTGTTATTCATTGTTTCCTTCCTCTCTTCTCCTTTAACTAATTCTACAATTCAATTCAGATCATAATTCCTTGGTCACCATGACTATCCTAGTTTGTACATGCAAAACTCTCCTTGAACATTCATTCATTCATGCTCTCTACTCATCATATGAACTTTAGGGTTGTGTCCTCCTTAAGAAGACCTAGGTGATTTAGGGTTAGGTATGAATCAAAACTTGTGATTCATCCATATTTTGGCTTAAACCTTCCCTTTACTTGATTGGGTGCATGTAATACATAGGGATTCCCACTTTAGATTCTTCCTTATCACCAAAATATCATAATTGAATCCTTAAGTTAGTCCAAATATGGTTTATATAGTAGTTTGTACCAATACAAACAACTATAAAAAAATTGTGTTACTCAGCATCTAAAGTCCCTGGTGCTCAACACATATTGTGACTTCAATGCTATCACTCAGCATTTGCATGAATTGGCATGCATTGACTACTCAGCTCCTAAACCACTTGGCACATACTGTCTGCTCGACACTTGAGTGACTTGCCATATGAGGGATTTGACACTCATTTTTTACTCAACTTTCCCTAATTTACATGTTGTACTTGACATATGTTACATGTTTAGCATAAACTAAATAAATAACTTAAGTGTATAGACCACTCACTTATCAAAACCATTCTTAGATTAATAGGGGCAACCTGGGAATAGCTTGATTAGGATGCAATATTTCTTACTCTAACAAGTGGATCCTAAAACAAGATAAATTATTAGGGATGATAGCTAATAACCTGATAGAATTAGAAGCTCTCATAGGAGGTCTTCAACTAAACTTGGACCTGGGAATTTAAAAAAAATAGTAGAACAAGATTCAAAAATCATTCTTAATGCACTTTGAAAGAGAAGCACACCAAATTGGTCATTAAACTCTAAACACAAAATTGCACTTACTCTAGTGGGAGAAATTGTAGAGCTAAAGGACAAAATTTGATTATAAATAATTCTGATGAATCTTCATCTTTTCACTATCAGGTCATCTCTAAAATTCTTAGGGATTTTTATATCTTACTTATTTACTCCTTTAGACAATTTATCATTAAAATTGTTAGATTTTTTGCTTCATTGTCAATGAGCACATATATTAACTAAACTGTATCACCATATACTTAAAACTAATTGCAAGGTGAGTTAGGGGTGAATTAAATACCTTTAACATATCATATAATCATTTAAAATTAAGACTCATCTAATCTATTTGCATGTATCAAATTATCAATATCACATGTACAAACTAATAGCAATTACTTTTTCAAGTTATACCCTATTAACACCAAATCACTGAGAAGAGGAAAACACATATGGAAAAGGACATACTCTAGGCATCACACACTTTTAGGTAACTTGTATTTAAATTTACCAAATTTTTGGCATGGGCACCAAAATGGAGAGTATCTTTTAATGATGATTCTCTAGCTATTTAAGGTCCCTCAAGGAAAACATTGCAAGTTTCATTTTGAGATGAAGGGGAGAACATATTTCTTCACCTTGTGGTTTTTAGGATGCACACATCAATTATGATGAAGCTTGGTCATAGGGAGATGACATTTTGGGGAGGAAATGTCAATTCTTAGGATTAGTAAGATGGTCAAAACCAAGAATTACCCAATTCATAGAGCCATCAAGATTATCCTAGGTGAGGAGTTTTCATATTTAGCTAAGAGGCCTAATCATAACACTAACATTGTGGCCATGTTCATTGCTACAATCATGCATGTGGATAGGGATAAACTTGCCATTAGGGATTTTTGAAAGGTTGTTTTTAAGGAACCATATTATTAGAGAGGTTGATGTAATTTTAGGAAATATTGATCATGACCTCTATATTCCCAAAAGGAATGATTATAATGCTTTGGACATGTTGGTTGAAGCATTTTTTATCCTGATTATGGAAGAAAAAATGGATTTTATACAACATGTGGATAAAATCACCCACACAATTGGATGTTTCTTTGAGCTACTACCAATATGTGTATCTGTGTTGAGTGGAGGGGCATAGAATGGTATTGTAAGGTGGAAAACCTTATGGAATTATGCTATGATTTTTAGTAGTTTTTTTATAGATAGTTGGGTTTGTTTTTCCATCCTCCTTTACTTTGCATATTTGACAACAATTCTTTTCCAGTGGCATTTTTTTTGGCTCTTAACATGCCATCCCTTCTATTAGTATATATATTTGGTAGACCCCATAACTTTATAGGTATCAATAAATTACTTCCCTAAGAGGAAGTATTTTTTGAGTTTGATCAAATCTATGGTTTCAAGTATAGTAAATGTATCAATGCAATATTTAATTTATGAAAGGATCATTTTCAAATTGGGTATCATATCTTCAAGTAAAAGTTCTATCTATTACATTCGTTGTGCTCTATTTTTTTCCCCTATGCATTCTCTCCCATTGGTTGTTCTCTTTGAGACTCATTTTATATACTATTTAAATTTTTCCTGGTGTATGGGCTATAACCAAGGGTAATGTACCAATCCTA
Source organism: Cupressus sempervirens (assembly GCA_028749045.1). Classification (NCBI taxonomy): domain Eukaryota; kingdom Viridiplantae; phylum Streptophyta; class Pinopsida; order Cupressales; family Cupressaceae; genus Cupressus; species Cupressus sempervirens. The sequence continues at coordinate 913,601,589 of CM053787.1, read as the reverse complement.
GAAAAATGCTATTATAGAGGCACTATTCTTAGGTATATTCTCAGTACATCATACCTTGCCTAAAGGTCATCCATGTCAATGATCTCATGCACAACATGGTTAGGGTTAAAATTGAAAACATCTCTAATCAGCTTAGGAGAAACCTTAAAAAGATTTTCTCTAGCATAATTCTTCACAAATCTAGTAATATGATCATACTTCTTAGCCAAATCAACAAGTAGATCACTGTCAAAGAAAACCCTAGGTACTACTAGTTTCCCAATGTCAAATTCCCAAACATTTTTCAAAGGGGTGTTGAGGTTTCTCTCTATGAACCATTTTTTAAACAATTCCAGACCTCCCATAGAAACCTTGGTGTCTCTTATCCAATTATCGCTATCATAAAAACCCTCTACTACAACTAACCTAGGGTTATTTACAATAAGCTCTCTCCCCTTGGTTGTTTTGTCTACAGATAGTGGCTATTGTTCAAGAAAATCATCATGTACAACCCTCTTAAGGTAATTAGTTTTTCTAGAAAATTCCTTTCGTGGAGGCATCTTGAAAACCATAAGCTCTACACAACACCAAACCTTTGATTTTTAGAAGTTGCAAACTACTTACCTGCTAAATTGTGCCTCTTTTCTATGGAATTTTCACTTCAATTCACTAAATCACCTAGTAGAATTTCTATGCCCTAGTTATAGAAGTTCTTTATGCTTTGATAACCTTTTATGTTGTGGTGGTTCAATAATGCTAGCTTTGTGAATTTTATTCATGCATTGAGATCACACGAACAAACTCTGAGCACATTAAATTTCATTAGCTATTATTTCCATGTTTCTTTCAAATTTAAATCTTACTCATTGATGTGAATAGGTATGTTATTATCTCCTAAAGGGGTGGGTCCCTAACGTCATATTTTCCATGTGTCAGGATGACACTTCCCCACTTTATTTAAAATTCAAGCATCTCCTTCATGTAGGTAAGCACTGTTTGTCCATCATTTCCAAATTGACGATGTATCAAAATCTTTGTCTTTTATGGTCCAATCACTTAACTTGACCAATAAAATAACACCTTTGAACCATCATGCTCTGAAAATTCTGACTGATACATTAATTGTTAGAGTTTCCATCCATATGACATCATCACTCCCAACTTTCCATATATGTCACATTCTACCAATGAATGCGCTTGAATTTATCACAATTCTCCAACCTGGTGTGACTTAGTAGTATTCCCAAAACCTATTCCCACTATGCCATGCAATGTAAAGGCACTTACATGCATTATTTAAAACTTGAATAGTTTCCTAATGTGGGCACACACTATCCACTCATCTTCAAAAGATCTACAGTCATGAAGATTCAAACATCTTTGATAGAGAACCCTTTCAGCTGGTCCAACTAGCATTACACATCAACATCTCCTTTTAACCTATAACATGTCAGCAAATACCCTTTGCAATTGGTCCCACTTGGCTACACATTATTTTAGTGCTTCCCTACATTTTTTAAAACTCTAGCATCTTCATAAAGTAGTAAGCCCTAACCATGGATCTTACACAAATGAATGATCATGAAATCTTGCATCTGTATAACATCGAGTCAGCTGGACTGACCAATGAGACACTTCCTTTTTAATCCAACTCACTTGAAAAATTCCATAGAAGACATGTCATTATTATCCTCTAAAAAAGGTAGGCCCATGATGTCACATCGTGCCATGCATCGCATTGGTGCTTCCCTAGTTTTTATAATTCTCATGTCTTTCCTTAATGCAAGCAAGTGCTGGCCTTTGATCTTAACAAGATCAATGGTGCATCAAAACTAAACATTATGATACATTTTTGTCATTAGTTACAACACTTATTGGATTCTGAATGCTTACCGAGCTCTCACCGAAAGCCAAGCTTTACCTAGTTCTCAATGTTTACCGAGTAATCAAGGTAAACGAAGAAGTCAGTGTTTATCGAGTAATCAAGGTAAAAAAAGAAGTCAGTGTTTACCGAGTAATCAAGGTGAACAAAGAAGTTAGTGTTTATCGAGTGTTCAAGGTAAAGAAAGGAATCAGTTTTGACCGAGTGAAGATGTACTAAGATGTAACCGAGAACTTCATGATAACCGAGCTCCTGAGGTTATCAAGGAAATTAATTTTTACCGAGCTCAGAAAGATATCAAGGAAACTAACTATCACCGAGTCACAAGGTTCTATCAAGTGTTTCCTTTGATCACCGAGCTACAATTCAAATAGAAGTATTCACCGAGTGACATCTCTTCTACCGAGTCTCCAGTGGTTACCGAGTTCAAAACTACTCGAAGTGTTTAGTATGGAACATGCCTTCACTTCTACCGAGTTCATGACGATGTCGAGTAACGCAGTGGACGCCGAGTATCAGAAGGACACCGAGTCAGTTCAGTGAATTTGAGTTTTTACCTTGGGCCAACTTTGTATAGAGATTTGCACTTGTTGTTTTGGCCGACCTTGCATGTATTGTTTAGCCAACCTTGCATGTATTGTTTATATGGATGGTATATATATGCAATGTATTGTATCATTCAAATATAGTTGTTATGGCAATGGTAATGAATGGAAATGTGAAAGTGTAAAAGTGTAAAAGTGCGAAAGAAATACATGCGTGCGAAAGTTTGTGGGCTGAATTGTGAAGATATTCAGTAGGTCGAGTTTTGGAGCAGAAAAGTTTTATCTATCACATCAAGGTGAATCAGAGCATAGCGGATCTTATCAGCAATCAGTTGTAATCAGATCCACTGTTTCATTCTAACAGGTGAATCAGTTTTTGTAAATCCTTTAACAAGGTAGACTTAACAGTTTTTTGTAAATCTCCTAACAGAGTGCATACTTTATTGTATGTTTGGAAATCCTCTAACAAGGTGGATCTAGCAATCCTTTGTGCTCCTAACAGGGCAGATCACCAGAAGTGGTCATTGTAAGCCTTAACCGGCCAACTTCATACTGCAGTAACGAAGCTTGTGGGTTTCATCCCCACCCCAGTTTTACTTTCTATTTGGAAGGTTTCTAGGTCACCAAATCTGTGTGTTCAAGTGTTGCAAATGATTTTGTTTCATGCTTACAGTAGGTTACTTGGATGAATGGTGAATATATCAGCATACAGGTTTATTGTTTAAAATTTTAGAAGTTACTGATTCACCCCTCCCCTCTCAGTAACTTATCATATCTTGAATATTTCCAACAATTGGTATCAGAGCTATAAGGTTCTCAAGATAAAAGTTTCATAGCTTGAGAAAAGATCAAGGACAATGGAGATATTCAGACTTGACAAAACTATTGAGAATGAAAAGCTAGATCTGAAAATGGCCATGGCTCAACTCAATGAAGCAAAAGAGCATCTTTAACAATCCTTGAAAAGAAGAAAAGAACTTGCAAAGCAAATGAATGACCATCAGTATGTTGAAGAAAAGATTGAAGATCTCTCACCATCAAATAGTTCAGATGAAGCTGACAAAGCAATCAAAGAACTCTTAGAAAAGAATGGATCTCTGCAGGAAGAAGTAAGAAAACTCAAAAGGGAACAAGGAATCCAGTCCATCAAGCTATGCGAAATCTTGGAGCAAAGGAACAAGGCAGCTGAAGACTTAGAGGTAAGGAATAATCAATCCTCTCAGCTTGAAAATCTTGTAACTCAATTATCTAATGCAAATGAAGAAATTATGAATCTGAGATCTGAGAATGAGAATTTGAGAAATGACTTAATTACTGAAAGAAAAATCAATGCAAGCTTACAAAGTGATCTAATCTCTGAAAAACAAGTCAATGAGAGAATGGTAAAATCTCAAAAGGACATGGATCAATTGAATCTGTAAAATGAAGAAAACTTTCATAAACAAAATGGTAAAGCAGGCCTTGGATACAAGGAAGAAGGTGAATCCTCCAAACAGGGTACTCAAAAGAATCAAAAACCTACTTGCAGCCACTGTGGTAAGTTAGGTCATACATCTAACGGATGTTGGAGCAATGGAAAAGGCAAATTTAATGGAAAGTGCTACAATTGCAATCAGCATGGACACAAAGCAAATGAATGCAAAAAGAAATCAAAATTTGAAGGTAAATGTCACAAATGCCAAAAGCAAGGTCATAAGGCATCACAATGCAAATTCAAATCATTTAATCCAGCTGAACAACTTGTCAAAGCAATATTTGGTTGGGACTACAACACTTGGTGCAGATGTCATTATTGTGGAGAATATGGTCATGCTGGCATAAACTGTGCAAGGCATCACCTAAGAAAAAGGGATACCACTGTAAGATGTTATACATGTACAGAACTTGGTCATATATCTAAAAATTGCATGAACATAAAGAAAGTCAAGGATGAACAGAAAATCAAAGTGGAAAATATTCGGAAGCAAATGAAGTAGCAATGGATTTCTAAGTCTACCGAGCCAGATAATTCAAGTGATGGAATGGTCACTCAAGAAGTGAGTGACTCTACCATTTCCAATTAAGACTCATCAGGATAAGATCAGGACTGTATCTACAAAGAAAATTCCTAAGCAGTCCTAGAATGAAAATATGATCAAATCAGTATTTCAGATACATCAGGATCATGGTCGGTACATGACCTTACCGAGCTCAGTCGGGTGCAATAAGGCCTCTTTCACCAAGTTGCACTTACCGAGCATGGTTGGTTCTTCTCTTACTGAGTTAAGAGCGGTTTAACCTATTTTCTTTTGGTCACCAAGTTGCGAAGTTTAAGCCGAGCTAGTGGATGACAGCCTGTCGATCGCATCTACCTCCGTACTGAACATTAACGGCAAATTTTTCATCAAAAGAGCAGATTTCAACCTCATTTTTCACCGTGAATTTGAGATTTACAAAAAGAGGGCTTTCAAGCGAATTCAAGTGAGTTGAAGAGATTTTCCAGCGAAGTATTCTTACAAAATCTTCTTACTCACCGAGCAGCAATGGCTTTCGCAAGCACCAGTAGCAGCAAGGTGAAGAAAGGATCCAAAATGCTTGTGAAGGGAACGGAATGGAAGGCACCGACGTTCAAGCTTGTTCCTGCCATCGCTGAATCACTCGACCCGCATGGAGCTCAATCACAGATTCCTCCAAAGGTACTTCTAATCAATGATATTCGTACTCATTTCAAGTGTACTGTGCAAGAAATAGGGACACTAGATATGGATAGCACCCTAGCCAAGTTATGTGTGGATGGAACCCTAAAACCTGAGTTCAAACATTTGGAAACCAAAGGCTTAACCCATATCCTGCATCTGCCAAGAAGTTTCCAAGTGAAATGGGTGAGGTATATCTTGAGCCGAGTACATAATGGTCAGTTGTGGTTGGAACAACTAGTTTTGATAACCAAGAAGATGATTCACAAAATCACGGGTCTCCCAATGCTCAGCAAAGCCAAAACCACCAAAACCCTAGGACAGGATGAGTTACAGAAGAAAACCCAAGCTGAATGGGATGGCAGAGGTTTAAAACTCAACAATGTTTCAGATATAGAACTGAAATTTGGTATTTATGTTATTGCATACAAACTGTATAGTTCCAGCAGGCTGAATAGTGTACCTTGCGAGGCTGTAGATTTGGCATATAAAATTGTAAAGAAAAATATGGAGTTTGACCTAGCTGATGTGCTATTAAAACAATTCAATAAAAACATGGAAAGCATAAGGACTGCAAAGACAAACCCTTGTAAATTTGGTTCTTTGCTAGTTTGTTTATTTTTCTATGTACAGAAATTCTTTCCATCCAAAGGTATAGTTGTATGGAGGAAAGATACTCCAATTTTGTATCAAATAAATGAATTCATAGTAGAAATGGGTATGAATTTTGACAAAGTAATGGACAATTATTTTGAAGATTTCAAGGAAAGGATGAACAACAGATTCAAAATACCTCCAAAACTTGTTGAAGAGTATAAGGATGATGTCTGTTTCATGGTTGACTGTGACACGGTATACATACAGGCAGTCAGACCCCGAGTTGCATGGGTGAAACCTCTTCCATATGAGGTAAATATTGATGAAACAAGGGATATCATTGAAGCAATGGTAAATGAGCCAGTAGACCCAAGGCAATGAATTTTTGGTACTTATGATGAAGCAAAGGCCAGAATTGAACTGGAAATCAAAATTCCACAGGCCATCAGCAAAGGTAAGAGGAAAGTGGCCAAATTGAAAATTGAAATGAGTCCTCTTATGGTCACCGAGGGAAAAGGTGAAGATAAAGAAAGTGAAGAAGAAGAAGAAGGAGAAAAATAATTAGAAAAAGAGCAACCGGCAAAGAAGAAAGGCAAGGTAATCATTACCAAGCCCAAGAAGCAGCCTACTGCAGTATTCACTCTGAGAACGAGAAAAGGTATTCAGGAACCTGTATTGGTCAAACCTGCACCTACATTCGAGCAAAGGCTCAAATCATTGGAAGAAGGAGCTGGCATCACAAATTTCAAGGCATTAAGATTTGAGACAAGGACTAATGCAGAGAAAATGCAAATTGAGGAACTGGTACTTAACAAAATGGGAAAATGGAAATACTCCCCAGACCAGATTGCTCCTCATATCTCTAAAGAACTACTGGAGAGAGTACAACCAAGATGGGAGTTAGCCACCAAGACGGTAAAAGATATATATGAGCAATCCCTGAAGAATCTTTGGCCTAGTCTCACTAGAGCAGAGGTAAAATCTGAATTGAAAACCTATGAAGGTAAAATGATGATCAGATTCCACACTTGTTTGGTTTTGATCAAAGATATAGAGCATGTTGTAAACGATGCTACAAACATGTGGAAAAACATCTATCATCTACATAAGCCCAGTGTAGACCCAGTAGAAATAAAGGATGATGACAGCGGCAACAACAGTGATGAATCAGATAACACTCCATCCATCACAGTTACACCAGGAGAGTTGCATGCAATGATGGAAGAGAAAGAGGAAGAAGACAAAGAGGAAGAAGCTAAAGAGGAAGATAAGGAGGATGATACGGTAAAAATTGCAGTAGCAGTTATTGCATCCCTTCCTCACTCCCCAGCCAAACCTGTGACATCATCAAGGTTGGAGTCAGCTTCAGCAGGTTCATCTACACCAGATTTACCATCTACACCTACCATATCTTAGCTCCAGGTATCATCAGTAGAAGTGACTACCACTTCATCTACCGAGCTGCATCCCTCATCGACTACCGAGCTGCACCCCTTTTCATCTACCGAGTTAGCCTCCTCGACTCCATCATCATCAGTTGGTATTGCTGTAAGTTCTCAAATTTTGACAACTCAAATTTGTTCTACAATTTTGTCGCCATCTACTTTAGGCACAGTGAGCTCAGATACTATATTACCGAGTGTATCACCATTTTTGGCCAGCACTCAAATTTTTGACCCTGTACATAATTCTATTGGCACTCAAACCTCAAGCATCCCAGTTTTTATTGCTAGTCCTTCTGTCTCTACTGTTGTGTCTATTCCAAAGGTCAAACCAGTCATCTCAGAAGTCAAACAAAAGCAACCATTAAGACTTATGATCACTGGAAAGGAGATTCCTAAAGACATTGACTTGGACACAGAGATAGTAATTCCAAAGATTGACTTTGATAATGCTACCATTGAAGAAATGAGGTATGCTAGTCAAATTATTGAGAAAAAGGCTACTCAGATGCAGTTAAGATCAGAAAGGGATAAGGAATATAGGTTAATTGAGGAAGCCCAGAACATAATTACTGAGGCTATAGGTGTTGATGTTGATACTTCTCAACACATTTTGATTCAACTGGAAGAGGCAATTAATAAATTCAATGAAGATGCCTCCGGACAAGAAAAGCTAATTGAGCGTGCAGAAAAGAAATTTGATAATAAGGTATTAGGGCACATTTCCCAGAACATTGCAATAAATCAGGTTGCATTAACCTCAGTTTTGGCAGATATGGAAAATTCTTTTAATAATGTAACATCTCTTTTTGCTAAGCTTTGTGATGTTACCAAGTACACCAAAGGAATAAGAGAGAAACTAAATAAAATTGATGAAGATCTGAAGGTAAGCGCACAGAACTTGAAGTTTGACCCCAGTTCAAGCTCATCTCATCACCTCAGAATCAAATTTTTGTCAGAGAAGCAGGCAGAGCTGTTGAGGGAAGAGGCAAGGATCCGATCTACATTGATAGATATCCAAAACATGATCCTTCCCATCATGGATTCAATGCAGAAGCATATTGCACATTCAAAGACATTAATCCATGATAATAACTTCTACATTGCAGATCATGTGATTGAACTTTCGGCTGAAGTTCAAATAGCTCTTTCCACCTACAAAATTTTGCAAGAGAATTGGGATAAGACTCTCCAGCTTATTCTCCAGGTACATTCAGATTTCATCTCTCATTTTGGTGTTTCTATATAAGTATATATATTCTTTTATTCTTTGGCATTATTGTCAAAAAGGGGGAGATTATTGTTGGATATGTATACTATGGGTGAATAAGTGTTTTCAGAAAAATTGTACAAAGGAAGAGATATACAGCTCATGTAAATAATGTATGTACATTCTATGGGGGAGTTGTATATAACAAAGCTATTCTATGGGGGAGTTGTATATAACGAAGCTATGTATATTCAGAATCAGTCATCAACATGTCAGATAAATTTTGTCTCATAAGTGTTTTTGTCACTAACGCCAAAGGGGGAGATTGTTGGCATTATGATACATTTTTGTCATTAGTTACAACACTTATTGGATTCTGAATGCTTACCGAGCTCTCACCGGAAGCCAAGCTTTACCTAGCTCTCAATGTTTACCGAGTAATCAAGGTAAACAAAGAAGTCAGTGTTTACTGAGTAATCAAGGTAAACAAATAAGTTAGTGTTTACCGAGTAATCAAGGTGAATAAAGAAGTCAGTGTTTACCAAGTGTTCAAGGTAAAGAAAGGAATCAGTTTTGACCGAGTGAAGATGTACTAAGATGTAACTGAGAACTTATAACCGAGCTCCTGAGGTTATCAAGGAAATTAATTTTTATAGAGCTCAGACGAATATCAAGGAAACTAACTATCACCGAGTCACAAGGTTCTATCAAGTGTTTCCTTTGATCACCGAGCTGCAATTCAGATAGAAGTATTCACCGAGTGACATCTCTTCTACCGAGTCTCCAGTGGTTACCGAGTTCAGAACTACTCAAAGTGTTTAGTATGGACCATGCCTTCACTTCTACCGAGTGCATGACGATGTCGAGTAACGCAGTGGACACTGAGTATCAGAAGGACACCGAGTCAGTTCAGTGAATCCGAGTTTTTACCTTGGGCCAACTTTGTATAGAGATTTGCACTTGTTGTTTTGGTCGACCTTGCATGTATTGTTTAGCCGACCTTGCATGTATTTTTTATATGGATGGTATATATATGCAATGTATTGTATCATTCAAATATAGTTGTTATGGCAATGGTAATGAATGGAAATGTGAAAGTGTAAAAGTGTAAAAGTGCGAAAGAAATACATGCATGCGAAAGTTTGTGGGCTGAATTGTGAAGATATTCAGCAGGTCGAGTTTTGGAGTAGAAAAGTTTTATCTATCACATCAAGGTGAATCAGAGCATAGTGGATCTTATCAGCAATCAATTGTAATCAGATCCACTGTTTCATTCTAACAGGTGAATCGGTTTTTGTAAATCCTTTAACAAGGTAGACTTAACAGTTTTTTGTAAATCTCCTAACAGAGTGCATACTTTATTGTATGTTTGGAAATCCTCTAACAAGGTGGATCTAGCAATCCTTTGTGCTCCTAACAGCGCAGATCACCAGAAGTGGTCATTGTAAGCCTTAACCGGCCAACTTCATACTACAGTAACGAAGCTTGTGGGTTTCATCCCCACCCCAGTTTTACTTTCTATTTGGAAGGTTTCTGGGTCACCAAATCTGTGTGTTCAAGTGTTGCAAATGATTTTGTTTCATGCTTACAGTAGGTTACTTGGATGAATGGTGAATATATCAGCATACAGGTTTATTGTTTAAAATTTTAGAAGTTACTGGTTCACCCCTCCCCTCTCAGTAACTTATCATATCTTGAATATTTCCAACAATACTTTCATTAAAAGACCAACCAATGACATTGCATGAATTTTAGAATGTCTGTTAAAGTTATTGACAATTCTACAAAAAGGTTTTGACCAACTCTAACAAACCATAAATTTTTTAGCACATTGAAGTTCCATCATCAGCAAGGGCTACATGGTGCTAAGGTGCTTGCTTTCTTTAGTTAAAAACCTTGCATTTCAATATTGCAAGGATACACCATCTATTGATATGACCAAGATCGATAGTTGATCAAAAAGGTGTTGCTATTAATATTTCTCAATAAAAGGTTCAAAATAACTACAATAAAAAACAAGGTTATAAAAGGCTTATTGAAAATTAATGAAGTCATCCTTGCACAAGTAAAACTTTATGGTAAATGTGTCCCACCTAAAAATAGTTTGAAATAGTGTTTTTAAAAGTTTTAAAAAGATAGGGTAAAACAAGATAAGGCATTAAGGTTTTTTTTGATGAATTTTACCTAGGGTCTTGACATAATTTCAAATTTTGAAGGCACATACTAAGGGTTTTTCACTGTTAAATGCACAGAACAGGAATGGTGAATAACCAAGCCAATAGTGGCTTTATCTGGGGACATTGAATTCTCTAGATTCAAATGAGGGCTTAGAATTTTTGGGAGAATTAGACCACAAAACATAGCTTTCTTAAAAACTGACAACTTTGAGAGAGCAGCAAACATAGGGAAAAAACTATGCACAGGAAACTACACAAAGACCAAAGAATTCACAAATGTATAGAAAAACCCTAGACTATAGTTCATGGAAGAAACAAGTATTTTTTTCAAGAAAAATACCTCTTCAAGAACCGTCCATGAACTGGGAGTTCAAGAATATTGTCTAACAAATCTTTGAGAATATAAGAGTCTTCTCCCCATGCATTTTTAATTTAATAAGGACCTAACCAGACAGGATCAAATTTACCATGTTTTCCTTTATCCTCAATTTTGGCATTCCACATGAGGACTAAATCTCCATCTTCAATTTTTTTGCTTAATATCATTTTGTCATATAATGTCTTAACTTGTAATTACATCTTTTGGTTCCTAAGAGATGCTTCTCTCCTAGTTTCTGCTAGTCCTACAAGCTCATCCATCCTTTCTTGCATGTCATCAATGATATCCTCATCATACATTTGAATGTAGTTATACAAGCTCATTAGGTTATTCCAAGGCATCCTTGCTTGAATTCTATATACCATATCAAATGGGGCTAATCTAATGGCTTTGTTCACACTCATCTTGTTAGCCCATATTGCTAACTACAAATTGGAATCCCATGCTTTCTTGTTATCATCCAAGGTCCTCTTAATGAATTTTAACAAGATTTTATTTGTGGATTTAGCTTATCCATTTCCTTGTGGATGATATGTGGAGAATTTTGATCTTGTAATTCCATATTTGTCACAAAATTCCATGAATTCCTCAAACCTAAAGTATATTGCATTATCTATTACAATTTTATGAGGACAACCAAATTTTGAAATATTGTTATTTAACAAGAAATTGTTGACAATTTTACTAGTTGCATTTCTTGTAGGGACTACTTCTACCCACTTTGTGAAATAATTAGTAGCAACTAAAATCTAGGAATAGCCAGTGCTAGATTTAGGAGAGATCTCACCTATGAAATCCATACCCCATTGCTGAAATGGTGCTTTAACCTCAACTGGCTTTAATGGAGTATTACCTGACAACTTCAATTTTCCAACAAACCTTTGATAGGCATCACATTTCCTAACCATGACTTGAGCATCCTTAAAAAGGGATGGTCATCATAATCCAACTCTCATTACCTTGTGTGCAGTGGTCTTGGCCATATAATGTCCTCTACAAACTCCATCATGCATTTCATTCAATATTTCTTTTGCCTTTTCTTGATCAACACACTTCAGTAACACTCCCTCAAAATTTCTCCAATATAAATTGTTCTTGACAATGATATACTTGATGAATTGTAACTTAGTACTCCTCTTCTCATTTTTAGTCAAATGGGAAGAAGCTTCCATGTGTTGTAGATAATGGATAACATTAGCATACCACTCACAGTAATCCATGTCACATAAACCAGATCTGAGCTCATCAACTACCATAATTATTTGATTAGCATCTAGATTAGACTAAGCCATAAGTTTAGCTAGCCCTTGACCTCTTACCAATTTTGTTATTTTTATTTCAATGTTAAATTCTTGGATTTTTTAATCCACCTACATCTTCTCCCTTACACTTCTTGTTGAGAAAATATATCTTTTACAATAGCACTTGGCACAAGACAATGACAATGGCACCTACCAAATAACATCTAAAAGCCTCAATAGCCTTTACTAAAGCATATGCTTGCTTCTCATTTATCTCATATTTTAGTTCAGTAGGTTGTAATGATTTACTAAATGATGCAATTGGTTGTTCATATCCTTCCTCATTCTCCCACAACAAAACTATAACTACAGTATGGAAAGATGAAAAAGAAAATATGTGCATTGGTTTTGTATAATCTAGAGTCCTTAGGATTGGAGCATTCTTTATGGAAATTTTAATGTCCTAGAATGCTTTTGAAGATTCACCATCCTAGTTAATAGTAGCTCCTTTCTTGATCATTTTGAAAATGGGTCTACTAATCTTAGCAAAGTTTGTAACAAACCTCCTCAAAAAGTTAACTTTCCCAAAGAAAGATTGTATTCCTTTCACAATATTTGTCTTAAGAACCTTATCTACTCTTTTAGGATCTACCTTTACTCCATCCTTTGATACTATATGTCCCAATAGTTTGCCTTCAATTACACTAAAAGTACACTTCTTTGAATTTAATGAGACTCTATATTCCAAGGCTTTGATAAAAATATTCTCCAAGTGCTTACAATGGTCTTTATCCATTTTGGAATAAGTTGTAAGGTCATCTTGGTATACAACCATAAACTTATTGATGTGCTCATGGAAAGCCATATCCATAGCTCTTTAAAAAGTGGCACTAGCATTAATCAATACAAATGGCATTCTCATATATACGTAAGTTCCCTAGGGAGTTGTAAATGATATCTTAAACTACTCTTCTTCCTTCATTAGGATGTGGTTATACCCTAAGAACCTATTCATCATGGACATGAGTTCAGACCCAGTTGTTGCAACATGGCTTCCATGTTTGGCAACCCATAATTTTTTTTTTAAGGAAGCAATGTTCAAATTTCTAAGATCCACACATAGTTTGATATCTCCATTCTTTTTTCTAATAGGTACTAGATTTGAGACCCAAGTGGAATGTATAGTAGGTTTAATTATCCCTCCATCCCTTAACTTCATCAATTCCTCTAGCATTTTAGGGGCTAGAGTGGGATTGACTAGTCTCCATTTCTTCCTAAAAGGTTTTATATTCTCCTTCAATGGTATGACATGTTGAAAAAGATCTTCTCTATAAAAATTTAGGTCATCATATGACCATGCAAAAACATGTTTGTATTTTCTTAATAGGTCAATCAAAGGCTTTCTAATTTTAGCTAACAAATTCTAACCAATATAAACTTTCTTAGGGGCCTCATTAGTACCTAGATTTATCTCTTCTAGCTCTTGAGGTTTACAATATTTAGCTCTAGGTTTTACCCTATCTTGGCTATCAAACATGTTTTCTAGAACAACCAAACTTTAGGTACTTTATTAGTCTTTAATTGTATGATCTCTTTACCAAAAATTGTTTCCTTCCCATCTAAAGTTTCAACCAAATCACTACAGTTCAACTCTTGACCATGGTATTTATCTTAATTTAACAAGAAAATCATAATGTCTTTGTCATCTTCAAATACTTGCCAATTTTCAATATTGTCAGGTATCAAGGGCCTATTTTGAACCTCAATCTATAAAATTCCCATGAATGATACATCTTTTGGTTTAATTGCTACATTTACCAATAAGTCATCCATCTTATTCTGACTCCTATCTCTCCATTGTATACCAAATGCATCAAAAAATTCAATCTAATCCCGAACAACATTTCTATACTATTTCAACCTTTTATTCTTAGAAGCATATGTTTCCCTTATCTATGAGATAATCAATTCAGAATCACCTATAACATGCAACCTTTTAATTTCATGGTGGGTAGCAACTTTCAATCCTAACAGTAAGGCTTCATATTTAGCTATATTGTTAGTGCATGAAAAGTTTAGGGTAAAGCAACATCTAAAAGTATTCTTCTTGGGAGAAAAAAAACTACCCTTTCCCCTGCACCTTCTTTAGAGTTGGCCCCATTAAAGAAAATTTTCCATAATTGTGGTGAATCCATACAACACTCAACCTCATGCTCAACTACAATAGGCAACTTTTCAACTTCTTGGATAATTAACACAGCTCTGAATGCATTCACACTCGTGTCTAAAAAGAAAGTAACATCTTTGTCAATTTCCTCATCCAAAATATGACTAACCCTTGGCTCTTTGTCTACTTTAATAGCCTTGTTCCATATGTGAAAAGTTTCATTGGTTAGGTCATATTATAGGCTACCTCCCATAGCAACACTTCATTTTCTAGAGAGCAACATTCCATAATGTGGAGGAATATCAACTACAAGGATTGACATGGTCAACTCTGCCATAGGGTATGTAGTTAGCTTAAATGGTAAAGTATTTATAGTACCTATAACTAGGACTTCTCTAGCATCCATACCTCTACATCTTCCTTGATTAGTATCTACTATCAACCCTAGGGCTTCCATTACTTTGAAAGGCATGATGGTGTTAGAAGCTCTTGAATCTATCATGCATTTTTTATGATTTTTACTTTTATAATTAGACTGAGAAAAAATGGATCAATACCTTCTATGTATGCTACTGATGAATCATCCAAGAACATTTGGGAAATTTGAGACATAATACCACTATCTTCTACTACCAATGGGATTTTCTAAATGGCATTTTGTTCTACATTGTTATTATTATTTCCTATCCCTCCTAACCATGACAAAGCTTTGCTCTTATGCTCCTTAATTCTAAATAGTTCAGATAAAGGCACTTTAACAGTAATTTGTGACAACATGGATATCATGTCAATAGGATTAGACATAGTGGGTTTAATAGTCATACCTGGAGTAGGAACCTTCTGAATAGAAAACACTATTATTTGCTTGATAGTATCAAATTCCAATCCCTTTTCTTTCATGATCACTTTTTCTATCTTATTTTGTTGGAATTGGACTTTTTTCTTGGGTTCCCACTTCTTGATTTTGATCTCTTTGATCTTAACTGTCTCTACATTATCCTTCTTTTCTTCATTCTCCATCTTATGTGTAATAAATTTTATAAATATACTAGAAGGCTTTGCAACATCACTGTTAACTATTCAATTTCTCAAGTTGTAATTGCCATGTACTTGGGAAATCATTTCTATAGTGATCCTATCAATTTCCTCTTGAAAAGGAATTCTCAAATTCACATGACTAACTTTAGAAGATGTAACACATACCTAATCTTCATCATACCCTTCATTGTCTAAGAACACTTGTTGATGATGTAATTGATAGGAAAATCTCTTATTTTTAAGGTCACTTTTAGTCTCTTCCAGATCAAAATCTCCATAACCATTGCATATGATCACCATATTATAGTTTACATCATCATGGCTTTTTTCTTCTCCTTCCTCTTCATTTTGTGCACTATGATCTAATAAATATGATTGAGCAACTACACAATACTCTGAAGAGTGAGGTGATTAAAAAATGATACACCATGGCACATTATCATTCATATTAACTAAACTTCTTTGTAGAGGATTTTTTGTACCCTTATCTTTTACATTCCATGTCTGGTTAGGAATTGGCTTGCCATCCTTCCATTAGGTAGTATAAGGGTAATTTTGCATTCTAGGTTGTCTATTGAAATTTCTTTTGTTCACAGGGGCTTTCTCACCAACACTTTGCTTATGTGCATTGAAAGTGGTAGGATTCATGTTTTTTAGCAATTCCAACAGCTGACCTATTGTGGGTTCTTCAGGCTTCTTTCCTATAGGAGTTTTATCAACCTCCCTTTTTTTGTTATTCTTGGGATTGAACAACTTTGGATCATCTCTCCTACCAAGCTTGCCAAATGGCTTCCTATTATTCTCAATATTTACTAGAACCTTATAAGAATCTCTAAAATTTTTAGGATCTTTATCCCTCAACTGATAAGCCATTTTGCTATCAAAAGCATTAAAATATGTTGTAAGAAAAACATCCTCATCCAACCTCATAACCTGAAATAGTTTGTACATACCTTTCTGGAATCTCACATTAAAATTAAAATTAGATTCATTAGGGTTCTTTTTGATGTTATTAAATTCATTTAACATGAATCCAACATTAGTATTGTCTCCATATTGTTCTTTGAACAATTTCTCCAAATCACTCCATGAACTAATGCTATCATTAGATAACCTTCTAAACCAATCCCTTGCATATTTAGTTAGAGAATGAACAAATAACTTCATCACAACATCCTCATGTTTAACTTCAGAGTCATTTATCATATCTATGAAAATTCTCAAATGCTCTTCACCAGTAACATCATTATTTCCAGAGAACTTAAAAACTTTATCTCTTAAATAAAAAGATATGGGGTGTGGAGCACTAGAAATACCTATGAATGGCATTTGTCTAAACTTTTCCATATAGATGGGCTTCTTTTGAAAAATATCAACATTTGAGGTGCTCACTACATTGGATTGGTTATGAATAACACTTTGAGATTGTTAAAGTTGAACAAGAGGGACTTGAGTACTAATGGTGGATGATGAGGTAGTGGCAGATTGAGATATTCCCTAAATTGGAATCACTAGACCACTAGTAGGTATAAAAGTTTTAGTTGGGGTAGACAAATTTGGCCATGAAGATAATGTAGAATTTGATTTTATGAACTAGATTTTCCTCCTAGTTTCTGTAACTTGACCTTCATTCTCAACCTTTTCAAGTTCTTTTTCAAGATCTTCCTTCTCCTTTCTAGCCTTCTTTAGATCTATATCTAACTTTGACATGGGAGATTTTATAGATTTGTTTGGTAAAGCTTGGGGTTCATTTATTTAGATTCCTATGGCTTTTCCTTTTCCTTTATATGTAGCTTTCACAATAGGTTCTATAGGATCTACTTGGACATGCTTATAAGCTTGGAATTGAGTAATGATAGGTTCTTGCTTTTGGCTTAGGAGTTTTTCTTGTTCTTCAACTTTAGTTCTTAAATTGTCTACATCTTTGAAGACATCAACATGAAGGATTGAAGTTCTTTCTTCTAACTTCTTGTTTTTTTCTTTTAAGGTAGCCATCCTTCTAAGTAGATTATCTCTTTCCACTATAGCATAGAGGGTGGCTTGCTCTCTTTCCTTTTCTAGGATAATATGGTTGACTTCTTCCTCTATAACCCATTTCTTCAAAACTCCTATCTCTGATAGTACTTCTCTAGGGTCTAAAGAAGTGGCTTCTAAATCAACAAGATCAATCAAGTCTATAAGATTTGGTTCCATGTATGGGACCGCCCTATGATTAAAAGGATATACAAATGAACTTTTGAGTCCTAATTTATGATTCATCTTAGTTATCAAATCTGGTCTAGGGGATACATTCCTTACTAGTGACATATCCTTGTCTTGATATGTCCTTTCATCTGGTAATGGGGTACTAAATATTCCTTCTAAGAGTCTTACAGTTTCTAATTCAGAGCTTAGTGAAGAAGACTCTCTCCCTACCACTTGTTGATATTGAGAACTAATTGATACACTACCTCTTGGTTTCCAGCTAGGGTTTGGGTCTACCTTTTTCTTATTTAGGTTCTTCCTACCACCTTTAGGTAAGTTAGTATACATTGGTACATCAAGATTGGATTGGCTCTTGTGTAAGTTCTACTTTTTCTTTTGTCAGCCATTTTACTATTTATCAAATAAGCACTAGCTTCAAAACCTTGACTGAGTCACAACCCTATTCTTGGGAAAATACAACAATTACAATTACTCCCGACTTCAAAGAAAAGACACCAGCTAATATGGAAATATCTGACACAAATGGACCAATCACTAAGATCATAAGATTGTAACTCTTGCTTGATAGATAAGACACTTGAAAGGGTTGGATATGTCAGTGCATCTCTGAAGTATTTAGTTTTCTTTTACTCTCTTTTTAAATTCTCAAGGGTTTTCACTAAAACATACCCATTACAACCAAAAGAAGTGCTAAACGATCTAACTCACACATACACAACAAGACCAAAGAAACTATAGTACTTCTCATACATGTGTTGGATGAGTTCCTAGTAGAGTTTCCATTTTGTTGGTATTTAAAACTACTGAACAACAAAATGCTCAATACCAAAGTGATAATACTCACATAACCTAAGGATTAGACACTTCCTATTAAAAATTACACGTGCAAACCACTTGGACCAACTTCAACAAAACCAAGAATGGTTTTCTACTCTTTAGGCTCTACAAAGCCAAGGTGGGTATACCCAAGGGATGACTCAAATGCAAACTATTGTATGAAAATTATCTTAGTTTCATTTTGATTCTCATCTTCTATCTTCAAACACATACACAGTTTATCCAATTCTTTAATATTTTCAAGTTTATATACATCTCTCATAAGCAGATCTAGTCATAATTTTCCTAGGGTTCACAAATACTTCTGGAAATAGCAACTACCTAAGACTCAAAAACTAGATGTAAACGAGTGGTGACCAACATTTAAAGCTCTTCAAACAAAGTAAAATAAAAATGATTTTGATTTTAGACTTGATGCTTATGCATGATCTACCTATCTATAGACTAAATTAATTTGATCAGTGCCTATTCCATTGGGATTCAAAGTCTACTACAATTTATGGATTTGATTTGTTGCCTTACAAAAAATATTATCAAAAATTCTTACTGGAATTCATTCTTATAGACATCCTTTCTATTACCATAGTGATCCCATCAAACTCACTAAAGCCTTTACTTAATTCATTGAGCTAGTAGCAATAATGAATTGACATACAACTAAAATGAATTGCATTAAATTGGACAAGCTTTACTCACACAATATCAAAATAACTAGGTAATAACAAAGGAGACAACATTGAACAAGAACTGATATGGGGATAGCTCAAATTTGTATTAATTTTCCTTGAAAATTGTATACAATTGTAGTAAAACTTAGAATGACTCTAAAAAGACACAAGGATCACATAATATCAATGTATTCTCAGAGAAATTTATAGAGAAGATACATCATGAAGTTTGCTACAATGACTAGATCAAACCATACGTAGTGTAAAACTAAAATTGCATTAGAGATCAGACCCTTCTCTAACCCTGGAATCTCACTTATACAGTTTGGTATGCAACAAGATTCAGGTGTAGAAAACTGAGAGGTGTCCTCTTACAAAGGTTATTTACATACAACTATCACAAAAAGACAAAATTGTGTGTAATAGAAAAACTTATACATCATTACATTCTTTTTGTAGGTTCCCTTTCTATTACATCTTTTTGGAAAACTACAAACTCTATGATTTGACCCTTCACTAATTTGATTCTTTAGAGTAAGTAGCTATCAGGCTTAAAAGTGATGTGTCCTATTCTATTGCTTGCAAGTTTACTTCAACTCGGAGGTTTTTTCTATCCTCATCATGAACTATTAAAGTAACAGTTACATCTCCATCTTCCTCTACCCCATAATCTTCTATTCTATGGACAAAAAATGTTCCTTCAACTTGTTGAAAATAGTGTCATTAGGCCAATCAAAATTTAGGATTTCCCTTTGTATTGTTATAACAGAATTTCCAACTTCATCTATCTCAATGAGGTCCTTTCTAATGGCTTTATACAATAACTATATTTTAACCTAATTCTCATTGGTTATTTCCCATAATATATGCCCTTTCTCATTTATAATAGTATTCATTTTTTGGCATAATATGTCATCTAACTCATTTTTCCACTCTTCCTTTTCCTTTATTCTATCAATCATTTTCAAAGCACTTGGAAAAGGGTCGAACCTCTTAGCTATGTATTTAGAGAGGAAAATGGCTTTTCTCTTATGAATAGAGACCCATTTATTATCAAATTCCTCTAATTTACTTAATAAGTCAAATACATTTTCTATTTGATGTTAGGGCAAATGGATGATAGATATGCACATAGTAGTGATATCATTATTTCTTTCACCCCATTTTTGCATAATGGGTTTCAAATTATCTTCATCCCTTTCTATTTCATCCCAAAGAAATACAACTCTTGCCAACTAATCAAAAATGGTTAGCCATTCAATTCTATCTACTAGGAACAAAAGTGTTTGTCTCAGCTTTTCTTCATATTGATTATTCAATTCTACATGCATTGCATATAATTTATTTCTCTCTTCTTCAAACCTCTTTTTAATGTAGAATTTAGGCCTCTGTGGGGTGTTTGGGATTTCCACAATGGGTGTGAATTTGAATGGCTCAATTGGTGGTTGGGGGTATACAATTTTGGGCCTGCTAGATTCTCCCACTTTTCTCTTCCCAAGAAGCTTATCCATTTAAGAGACCTTGTCCTCTAGTAATTGTATTTGTTTTCCCCTATCCTCATGGGCTTTTAGGACTTCTTCAAATTTGGTATTGAGTTCCACAAACCTATCCTATTGTTTCCTAGACACCACATTTCCAAATTGCACATTTTTTGAAGCCATTCCAAAAATTGTTGGCTACTGACTTCACCAGCCCTAAATACTGCAAGAGAACTACTATGTTCTGCACTAGAAATTTCTTGCATATTGGTTTTATCTTTTTTTTCAATTGACCAGGTTACAAGGGCCTAGTGGTCATTATTGAATTTGACTCCCCTATGTGCCTGTAGTATCTCTTCCTTAATTTTATACTGTACATCTTTTTATTTCCTAATTGAGTCAAAGATCATAGCATTAGCTGTGTCCCACTCGTGCCAAATTAGGATCCCTAACTACTTAACTAATTGCCTCCTGGCCCTAGGTGTCAACTGGGAAAAATCACTCAAAATTTTGGATTTTACCTCTTCCTCAATGACAAAGTCTGGTTTGCCAAGTTTCTCTACCTTTATTTTCTTGCACACATTCTCAAAATTTCCTATATTCTTCCTCCATAGGAACTGTGAAAAAGCCCTAGACTTAACAAAATTTTCATCATTTATAAATTTTTTAGAAGCTTGGTCAATTATTGGGTCTATCTCCTTACCTTGATAATCAAAAATTATAAGGTCTAAAGAGGGTACATGAGGCTCTTGAGGCACTCCTCTTTCCATGTCTATAGTGGTAACAATTACATCCCCTTCCCCACCAATCTATCTTAGCTACTCCCTTAAGTATGCTTCATTATCAATTCTGATTAGGGTATTACTTGGGAAGTACTCTACTACATGAGAAGAGAATCCTTGTTCCAACTTCTACCTCTTTGGGGTAATAGCTATAGGTGGGCTCTCTGGCCTTGGTCTTATGTGAGGGGGAATCTAATGTATGTTCTATACTTCTACATATCATGTCCTCTTTTGCAATGCATACTAACTAGGTGCAACTATATTTCTATTATTTATCCTTCTCTATACCTCTGTAGTTCTATCTGGATAGGCTTTTACATAAGTATCCTTCTTCTCATTCATGGCTTGCATTATCATAGCAAAATTATTTATTAACACATGATTTTTAGCTCCCCAATATTTTTTATCTTTTAGAGGATCATAGTTAGAGTCAAAAGCATTAATGAATTCCAAAGTTTTACTGAATACTACCCATTTTTATTTCCTTACTTCTTGCTCCTGTAAAGAAAAAATATTTTTGATAATGTCTTCAGGAAAATATAATTGTTGTACCATACGAGCAACTTTTATTCTTTCTCTCAAAAGATCATAAAATCCCTCTAGATCAATATATCTTGCATGGGACTCTACCATGTTGTATCTATCCAAAAATAAACTGAGGTGCCTCCATCCCTTTTTTACAAAAATAAAATCATGGGCCATAGTGACCATTGGGAAAAAGTTACCTTTTTTAGTCATTTCTCTCTCCTCTATGGTCCCGATCTGCCATAATAATTCAACTATCTCTATGTTTAATGGTACATGGAAAGGCAATACATGAGGTTTTCCCAAAAAATCATACACTCTTATCACTGTAGAAACGTCATATGGGATTATGTCCCCCCAATTGTGACTAACCAAGAGTCCTTTTGCATGATCTTTGGGTCTAATTAATTCTAAAAATGATTGTGGAGTTCTATGGCTATTCCCTCTCAAAAGAAATCTAAGCTTAGATGCAAAATACTTATTAAATCTTACAAAACTAGCATTTCTCACTTTTGAAGTCATATCAACACTCCACAATTGGATTGGATTCTTTTCTCCATCCCTTGTTAATTCCAATTACATACACTTAGAGAAAAAGGAAACGCCCTTAATAAGACATATGTGCATGAGCAATGAGTACCAATAAAAGGGTTTTTTTACCTTTTCTTGTGATATCCCCACTAAACCATTATGAATTTCTTGTGCAAGAAAAGTGGCAAAATCAAGAATAATGCTCATTCTAAATTGTAATGTCTAAGCCATGATAAGAATAATAGAGCCTTTGATGTAATCCTCCTCATCCATCCCACAATTTTTGCATAGGGTGAAATATAATGCCTAAGCCCTAGGATTGAAATGTTTCCTCATTAATGGCTCTAGTGTATGGGTTGTAACCAAGGGTAATGCACCAATCCTAGTAAAATGTTGTTGCAAAAGTACTATCCTTAGGAATATTCTTTATGCATCATACCTTGCCTGAAGGTCATCCATGTCAATGATATCATGCACAACATGGTTATGGTTAAGATTGAAAACTTCGCTAATCAGCTCAGAAGAAACCTTAAAAAGATTTTCTCTAGCATAATTCTTCAAAAATCTCGTAATATGATCATATTTTTTAGCCAAATCAGCAAGTAGATCACTGTCAAAGAGAACCCTAGGTACTACTAGTTTCCCAATGTCAAATTCCCAAACATTTCTCAAAGGGGTGTCAAAGTTTCTCTCAGCAAACCATTTTTTAAACAATTCTAGACCTCCCATAGAAACCTTGGCATCTCTTACCCAATTAGCTCTATCATAAAAACCATCTACTACAACTAACCTAGGTTTCTTTGGAATAAGCTCTCTCCCCTTGGTTATTTCATTTATAGACAATGGGAATTGTTCAAGAAAATCATCATGTACAACCCTCTTAAGGTGATCAATTTGTCTAGAAAATTCCTTTCGTGGATGCATCTTGAAAACCCTAAGCTCTACACAACACCAAACCTTTGATTTTTAGAAGCTACAAAGTACTTACCTGTTGAATTGT
The DNA here is from genome assembly GCA_028749045.1 of Cupressus sempervirens. NCBI lineage: Eukaryota > Viridiplantae > Streptophyta > Pinopsida > Cupressales > Cupressaceae > Cupressus > Cupressus sempervirens. The sequence continues at coordinate 913,578,231 of CM053787.1, read as the reverse complement.
GCCTCTTTTTTGTGAAATTTTCACCGCAATTCATTGAATCACCTGGTAGAATTTATGTGCCCTAGCTCTAGAAGTTCTTTGTGCTCTGATAACCTTTTATGCTTTGGTGGTTCAATAATGGTAGTTTCATGAATTTTATTCATGCATTGAGATCACATGAACAAACTTTGAGCACATTAACTTTCATTAGCTATTATTTCCATGTTTCTTTCAAGTTTGAATCTTATTCATTGATTTCAATAGATTGGATGATCGTAATTCAAAAAATAAAAATCACTTTATAGTTTTAACTGTAAAGACACTTGTCCATATTATTTAAAAGTCAAACAATTTCTTCATGTAGGTAAGCACTGGCCACACATCTTCAAAAGATCTATGGTCATGAAGACTCAAACATCTTTGACAGACAACCTTTTCAACTGGTCCAACTAGCATTACACATTAGCTTCTCTTTATAGCCTATCACATGTTAGCACATACCCTTCATAGTTGGTTCCACTTGGCCATGCATTAGTTTAGCACTTCTTTGCATTATTTAAAACTCTAGCATCTTCAAAAAATGGGTAAGCACTGACCATGGATCTTACATAGATTAATGATCACAAAATCTTGCATCCTTATAACATTGAGTTAGTTGGATTGATCAATGAGACACTTCCTTTTTACTCCAACTCACTTGACAACTGCCATGGAAGACATGTCATTATTATCCTCTAAAAAAGGTGGACCCATGATGTAACATTGTTCCATCTGTTGCATTGGTTCTTCCTTAGTTTGTATAATTCTCATGTATTTCCTTAATGCGGGAAAGCACTAGCCTTTGATCTTAACAAGATCAATGGTGCATCAAAACTAAACATAAAGTAATACCTTGATTAAAAGACCAATCAATGACATTGTAGGAATTTTAGAATGTGCATTAAAGGTACTAAGAATTTTGCAAAAAGGTTCTGACCAACTCTAATAAACCATAAACATTGTGGCACACTAAAGTTCCATCGTCAGCAAGGGCTATGTGGTGCAAAGGTGCTTGCCCACTTTAGTTAAAGACCTTGCATCTTAATATTGCTAGAATACACTATCCATCGATCTAACCAAGACCGACAGTTGATAAAAAAGGTGTTGTAGTGAATAATTTTCAATAAAAGATTTGAAATAACTACAATAAAAAACAAGGTTATAAAAGGTTTATCGAAAATTAATGAAGTCATCCATGCACAAGTAAAACCTTAGGGTAAATGTGTCCCACCTAAAAATAGTTTGAAATAGTATTTTCAAAAGTTTTGAAAAGCTAGCATAAAACAAGGCATGAGGGTTTTTTTTTGATGAATTTTACCCAAGGTCTTGACCTAATTTCAAAATTTCAATGCACATACTCAAGGTTTTCCACTACTGAATGCACAAAATAGGAATGGTGAAAAACCAGGTCAACACTACCTAATGATGAATACTTTATTTTCAATGCATGTCTTTCTAGTACATGTGATATGTGTGGCAATCTTTCTTTGTTAGATGAATGTTTGCATGAAAATGCTTTAACTACTTTTGGACAGCAATTAGCTGATGTAAAAAGATTCAAAACTATTGAATATCTAATGAAGGATGGGAAGATTGGAAGAACATGTGATCTAGTTACATATAAAGTTAATTTTCATGCATTTATAGATGAGTTTAAGAGTGTGATCATACCAAAATATGTTAAACACTCTCAATATGTTGGATGGCTTGGTGGACAATGCATATGTAAGTATATATTTCCAATTGGTACTCTACTTTCAGTTGTTGACTTTGTAGAGAACTACACACTTGCACTGCAAGATGAGGTCCAACCACAATATCACAATTTAGTGCAAATAACAATTTATGTTCATATAGTTTATAGGCATGCACTTGATAATACACAGGAGGATCAAAAAATATTGACAGAGTACCATTTCTATATGAGTAATAATAAACCTCATTCATCTGAGTTTTTCCAATATTATTTCAAGGTCTTTTATGATAATTTAAAAGAGACAAATTCAAATGACACAACATTGGATATGGTTAAATAATTGTACATGACAATTTAGGAATGCTAGAATGTTCTATTAGTTGAGTAGGACACATAGGAAAACTAATATCCAACATGTGTGGAGCTTTTTATAGGCTGGACATGGTAAAGGAGAACATGATGGTGCCGGTGACTGTGTAAAGAGAGCCCTTAGTAGAGAGCAATTAAAATTTGAGGAAAAAGCCAAATTCAAAAATGCACATGAGATTGTCAAATGGTGTAAGAAATGTTTATACATAAGATCAAGTCAAAACTCTACAATCAAATGTTTCTTCTACCTAGTTGAAGAGAAGAATATCCTTTCAAGATTAGGCTCTAATACAATTAGTGAGTAAGCTAAATGGAATTCATTTAGAATTTCAGATTGTAGCAGTTGGACTATATGGACTAGGGAGCTTGCTTGTTTTTATTAGTTTTGTCTTGCAGGTGAATGGGAAGAATGTGAGAATATAGAATGGGTTGAAGTTTGGAAGAAAAAATCATTAGCACCTATCGACACCCATTTTCAAGATGAATATAGTAAATTAAGGCCAGAATGTTACTTTTGCATTAGAAGACTATGGTCATATTTTAGACCTCATACAACCAAGTATGCACAATTAAATAAAATTTTGTTGTGATCATGCTTCAATGTATATTATTTATTTATGTACACATCTTTAATATGTTATTTATATGTACACATGTGATTAATGTGTTTATGTACTTTATCTTATCTTGCTAGACGTGTTTATGTTGTTATTGCACCCAATGATAACAATGAAAATATTGAGTATTGTCTAGCTAGATATGTGGAACCTAAGAAAAAATTGATATGTCATCAAGTAGATGATCATGGTTTTGAGTATCCAATTGGGTCTATCATTGTAGCTAGCACCTAGCTACATACATACCTAACAAGAAGAGATGATTTACATGCATTTGAAGACTACCAATCCAAAAAGAAGATTTTACACTATTTTCATTTGGTTGTGGAAGCGAATATCAAATTAGAAAGATACAAAGGGAGACCTGCCAATAAGGTATTATAGATGATTTCAATGGATGAGTATGAGACAATCATAGATGCATCATGAAAGAGAGAGGATGCGGATGGTACAGTGGGATGACTACATTTAAATCAAGCATATGTAAGTTTTTTCTTTATTGTGATATTTATATATATATACTTATATAATTTAATTACATGTATCTATTCATTGCCAATAGAAAATTAGAGAACTAATATACCTCTTATTTAGGTCTCAATTACAATTTATGAAAACTTAAATCAACATCTTGTGCAATTACATGTTAAGGTGGATGGAACATGACAGGGACACAACCCAAGCACAAAATGGACACAACAGGAAAGGGAAAATTTTATTAACGTGAAAATATGCCAGTACACTTAGTGCAGAGAAACAGACTCCAAAACATGCCCTATGGGCTTACAATAGCATAAATCTAGAGATAAATTCTTCTCCCAGTACCTCTTCTCAAGCTCCACTCTGAACTGCCTTTTACAATGCCAAAAATGTTCCTAAATAGACAACGGAGGGTTAAGAATACATTCTAGAAAGTACTATTTGGCATCCACCAACAAAATAGAAGGCTCCAAAAGTCACATTAGAAGTCAACACAAAATTAGAAGAATCTAGAAATGGTAACCGAACTTTCGTGAGGCATAACTTTTGAACTGTAGCTTCGATTGACGAATCGTTTACATTTTTAGAAAGCTCTCGAAGTGCTCTATAGCCCTATGCACAAGCTTTCCTTGTCCCCCATTTTTTTTTGCTCTATTCAAGGTCATTTAATGCCCCTAACCTAACGTTGAAGCATTCTTAGGAGGTCTCCAAAAATTAAAAAACTGTGATAACTCTCAAACCGTGGGGCCTTTTGACCTGATTCTTTTTCTGGAATGCTCCAAATTACAATTACAATCATCCAACCAATTTACACCTTCTAGTTCACCAAAATGATGGATCAATTACATACTCCTATTTTTTTAGCATTTACATGTATCCCAAGGTAATTAAAAACTCTAACCAAGAACACTAATAGTAGAACTATGAGAGTTGGAACCTTTATTTGACCCAAATGGGTATCCAAAAATGGAAACACATGAAACAGAAACTAAGTCTAAGTACATTTTTTTGGGTGACATAGGATTGCCCTTATACCTCTGGATGCTCCTGCATCAGAACATCAACATATTGTGCAATTATACATAGTGAATACATACAAATTGCACATATTTACATAGTCCAAATAGCTCATATTAATTTATGCTTTTATTAACATGTGTTTTTCTTTTACAATTTTATTTTGTAGGACCTCATTTGAAGAAATGTGTTGATCAAATTTTATATTTTGAGTTCACTTCTATTTATATCATTGACATTTTCTTACATATACTGTGAAACATGTTGTAAACATTTAAAAATGGGAGTTTACTTCTAATTGAAAGTTAAAGGTGTGCACTTGATATTATAAATTAATTGTCAATTCAAGTAATGAACTCCTATTTTTTTCCATTACTTTTACATTCAAACATGTTTAAATTAAAGTTTCTATATAAATAATTAAAATTATTGTTCATGTACCATATACTTACAAAATGTGTCATAATATGAATAAAATATGTCACAATAAAGAAAATGGTGTTGGAATGTCCAAATGGGAATAGTACTTCTGAGAGTGGGGGGGGGGGGGGCGAGAATCAAGAGTACATAATTTTTCTTCTATCAAACCCTTAATAGCATATAACTGAAAAAACAATTTGCATACATGTAAACATACAAACAAACATGAAATGAAAACATGTATCAATTCATAACACAAGGATTTGGTAACCCAGAAACCCTTCAGGAATAATAAGGTAAAACTAGGGTGGGGATGACACCCACAAAAATTACTACAATAATGAGTTCAACCACTTCTAATGGTTTTACGTATTAAAGGCCTGCCCTATTAAAGGCTACAACACACTATTAAATGTGACCTATTGAAAGGATTTACAAACACTTTACATGAAGTGTTGGAAATATTCAGGATAAGATAGGTTACTAAGAGGGGAGGGGTGAATCAGTAACTTACAAAACTTTTAAACAATTCAAAATTTTAACCATTCACCATTCATTCATCTAATTTACTACATAACTGAAAGATTAACATTCATTGCACATGTACACAGAGATTTGGTGACGTAGAAACCTTCCAAATAGAAAATAAAACTCGAGTGGGGATGATGCCCACAAAACTTCAATAGTATAGTATAAAGTTGGCCTGTTAAGGCTTACAATGATCACTTCTAGTGATCTGCCCTATTAGGAGCAAGTAGGACTGCTAGATCCACCTTGTTAGAGGATTTCCAAACATACAATGAAGTATGCACTCTGTTAGGAGATTTACAAAAAGACTATTAAGTCTACCCTGTTAAAGAATTTATAAACTGATTCACCTATTAGGATGAAGTAGTGGATCTGCTTACAACTATTTAGTAATAAAATCCATTTTCCATTGATCACCTTATGTGATAGATATAACTTTTCTTCTCCTATGTCGACCTTGTTGAATCCTTTTTAATCTACTATTGATTTGCAATACCTTCTTTACATGCAAACATCAATCTCTTCAATTTCCATATTTCATACTGCAAATGATATCATACAATACATATATACCATTCCTATATTTACAATTGCAAGGTTGGCCAAAACACAAGTGAACAAAACAATACTGAGTTGGCCAGATAGTAGAAAACTCGGGTTCCTCAAGCTGACTCGGTAACCTTCTGATACTTGGCATCCACTACATTACTCGGCATCATCATGCACTTAGTAGAAGTAGAGGCTTGGTTTATACTAGCCACACAACATTGCTTGGAACTTGGTAACCATTAGTGACTCGGTAGATATAGTATCACTCGGTAGAAACTAACTTCTTCATTTACCTTGCTTTGCTCAGTGAACATTGAGTCCTTCATTTACCTTTTTCATTTGGTAAACACTGAGTCCTTTGTTTACCTTTTTCACTCAGTAAATATTGAGTCCTTTGTTTACCTTTTGCACTCTATAAACACTGAGTCCTTTGTTTACCTTTTTCATTTGGTAAACACTGCTGAACTTCTCATTCACTCGGTATCCTCTGGAATGCTCGGTGAGAACTATCTACCTGCTGAACTTATAAGGTAACCACTGAATGCTCAGTATACACTATAGACTAAGTGATGAGCTAGATAAGCATTCAAAATTGAATAAGTTTTTTCTCTAATGAAAAATATACCAAAATTCCAACAATCTCCCCCTTTGGCATTAGTGACAAAAACACTTATGAGCCAAAACTTGTGCAAAATTTGGCATGCTAATTTACATATATCTCCCCCATACAATATACACAGAGTATTTACAAATATCTCTATCTTTACACATGGCTTTCTTATTTACATATATCTCCCCCTTTTTGACAATAATGCCAAATTACACAATATGTATTTTACATAGAGACACCAAAATGGGAGATAAACTCAGAATGTACCTTGAGAATAAGAGCCAAAGTCTTATCCCAATTTTCTTGCAAAATTTTGTAGGTGGAGAGTGCTATTTGAACTTTAGCTGAATATTCAATCATATGATCTATAACTAAATTTTTTTTGTCATGGATTAATGCTTTGGAGTAGACGAGTGTTTTTACATTGTGTCCATGATAGGAAGGATCATATTCTGAATGTCAATCAAGGTAGACCTGATCATTGCTTCCTCTCTCAACAATTCTACTTGATTTTTTTTAAAAAATCTAATTCTAAGATGATGGGATGAACTTGAATTGGGGTCAAGTTGCAACATTTGGGAACTGACCTTCATATCCTCATCAATTTTATTCAATTTTTCTTTTTGATCTCCTTGGTGTACTCGGTAACATCACAATGTTTGGCAAAAAGTGAAGTTACATTATTAAAAGAATTTTCAAGATTGACCAAAATTGTGGACAATTCTACTTGTTTTATTGCAATGTGCTCAAGTACCTTATTATCAAATTTTCTTTCAGCCTTCTCAATCAATTTTTCTTGACCAGAGGTGTCCTCATTGAATTTATTTACAGCCTCTTCTAACTAAATCAAAATGTGTTGAGTAGAATCTACTTCAACACCTATAGCATCTGTAATTATATTTTTGGCGTTCTCAATTATTCTGTATTCCTTATCCCTTTTAGACCTTAACTGCTCCTGCACAGTCGTCATCTCTATTAGTTGACTAGAAAACGTCATCTCTTCAATGGTAGCATTTTCATAGTCAATCTTTGGAATCACTATCTTTGTGTCTAAGTCAACATCTTTTGGAATTTCCTTTCCAATGATCAGAAGTCTTAATGGATGCTTTTTCTTGACTTCTGTGATGACTAGTTTGACCTTAGGAATAGACACAATAGTAGAGATGGAAGGACTAGCAGTAAAAACTGGGATAGGACTTGAGGATTAAGTGCCAATAGAAGTATTTACTAGATCAAAAATTGGAATACTTCCCAAAAATGATGATACACTCGGTAATGCAGTATCTGAGCTAACTGGATTTGAAGTAGATGCAGATAATGCTAACAAAATTGTAGAACAAATTGGAACTGACAAAACTGTGGAACTTACTATTATACTAACTGAAGATGATGGAGTTGAAGAGGCTAGCTCGGTAGTTGTAGAAGAGGGTTACAACTCAGTAGATGAAGTGGTAGAAACTTCCATTGATGATACCTGGAGCTATGATGTGGTAGGTGCAGATGGTAAGTCTGATGTAGATGCTATCAAACCTACTGAAGTTGACTCCAACCTTGATGATGCCATAGTTTTAGGTGGAGAGTGAGGAAGGGATGCAATAACTGCTGCTGCAATTCTTATTGGATCATCTTCCTCCTTATCTTCCTCTTTAGCTTCTTCCCCCCTTGTCTTCTTCCATTAATGCATGCAGCTCTCCTGGTGAGACTATGATGGATGGAGTGCCATGATCATCACTATTACTGATGTCATCATTCTTGATTTCTACTGGGTCTTCACTGGTCTTATGCAGATGATAGATATTTTTCCACATGTTTGTTGTATCATTTACATCATGCTCAATGTCTTTGATTAAAATCAAACAAGTGTGAAATCTGATCATCATTTTACCTTCATGGTTTTTCATTGCAGTCTTTATTTCTGCTCCAGTGAGACTTGGTCGAAGATTCTTCAAGGATTACTCATAGATGTCTTTTACCATTTGGGTGGTTAACTCCCATCTCAGTTGCAATCTCTCCATTAGTTCTTTTGAGATTTGGGAGACAAGCTGGTCCGGGGAGTATTTCCATTTACCCATCTTGGAGAGTACCAGTTCCTCAATCTACATTTTCTCAACATCTATTCTAGTTTCAAATTTTAATGCCTTGAAATTTGTGATGCCAGCTCCTTCTTCCAATTGTTTGAGCCTTTCCTCAAATATGGGTGGAGGCTTGACCTGTATAGGTTCTTGCTTGCCTTTTCTGGTTCTTCTTGTGAATACTGCAGTAGGCTTCTTCTTAGGTTTGGTAATTATTGCCTTACCTTTCTTCTTTAGAGGTTCTTCTTCAGACTTTTGTTCTTCTTTTTCTTCTTCTTCTCCTTCTTCTTCATCATCTTCCTCATCTTCACCTTTTCCTTCTATTAGCATGAGAGGACCAGTTGCGGTTTTTAATTTAGCCATCTTCCTCTTGCCTTTGCTTATGGCCTGTGGTAGCTTGATTTCAAGCTCAATTTTGGCCTTAGCTTCCTCATAAGTTCCAAAGCCAGGGATGTTAGGAATAGCTGGTTCATTAACCAATGCCTCAATGATGTCTCTTCCTTCATCAATATTTAATTTACAAGGCAATGGTTTTACCCATGCCACTCGGGGTATGACTGCCCGTATGTACACTTTATCATAGTTAACCATGAAACATATATCATCTTTATAATCCTCAACAAACTTAGGAGGAATTTTGAACCTATTATTCATCCTTTCCTTGAAGTCTCCAAAATAGTTATCCATGACTTTGTCAAAATTTTCACCCATTTCTGCTATAAACTCATTGATCTGATATAGAATAGGAATGTCTTTTCTCCATACTACTATTCCTTTTGATGGAAAGAATTTTTGCACATAGAAGAATAAGAAAATTAACAATGAGCCAAATTTACAAGGGCTATTCCTTGAGGTCATTATACTTTCCATATTCTCATTTAACTATTTGAACAGTAAGTCTACCAAGTCATATTCCAAAATTTTCTTTACTACCTTAAATGCTAAATCCACAGCCTCACATGGTACACTATTCAATTTGCTGGAACTGTATAGTTTATATGCAATAACATAAATGCTAAATTTGAGTTCCATGTTAGATATATTGTTAATCTTTAGTCCTCTTTCATCCCATTCTACTAGGGTTTTCTTCTGCAGCTCATCCTGAGATAGGGTTTTAGTGGTTTTGGCTTTGCTAAGCATAGGTAAACTCATGATCTTATGAATCATCTTCTTGGTTATCAATATGGGTTGTTTCAACCACAATTGACCATTGTGTATATGGCTTAAAACATATCTCACCCATTTAACTTGGAAGTTCCTTGGTAGGTTCATAATGTGGGTCAAGCCTTTTTCTTCTAAGTGCTTAGGCTTAGGTTTTAGGGCTCCATCAACACATAATTGACCTAGGGCATTGTCCATATCTAATGTACCAATTTCTTGAATAGTGCATTTGAAATGAGCTTGAATATTGTTAATAAGAAGTACCTTAGGTGGAATTTGTGATTGAGCTCCGAATGGATCAAGTGATTTAGCAATTGCAAGCACAAGTTTAAATTTTGGGGCTTTCAATTCGACTCCTTTCACGAGCATTTCAAAACCCCTCTTCGCCTTGCCACTGCTGGTGGTTGCAGATGCCATTGCTACTCAATGGATGATAAATTCTTCAAACAAATTCTTCATAGGAAACTTGCTTCAAATCACTTGGAATCATTGGCATGCAACTAGAAATCTTTTAGCTCTAAGTATTCTTAAGTCGTAGTGAAAAATGAAATCGAATTCTACCCTTTTGATGGAAATATTGTCATTAATGCTCGGTATGAAGGTAGATGAGATGACATAGTGCTTACCAGTCTATCATTGATTTATTCTATAAAACCTTGCAACTCAGTGGTCAAACAAAATCTTTGATACTTCTGACCTAGCTCGGTAAGGTCTTTAACCAACCTTGCTTGGTAGATGCAACACGGTGAATGATAAATTTTCTTTGGTCCTTGAATCTGAAATACTGATTTGATCATTTGCACTCTTTCACTCTAGAACTACTTACGATATGGCTAGAAGATGCAGTACTTGATTCTTCTTAAATCTAATTGGAAATGGTGGAGTCACCCATTTCTTGAGTGACATTGCCATCACTTGAACTATCTTGCTCGATAGATTTTGGAATCCACTTTTGCCTCATTTGTTTCAAAATGTTATCAGCTTTAGTTTTCTTTTCATCTTCAATTCTTCCAGTATTCATGCAATTTTTGGCTATATGACCAAGTTCAGTACATGTGTAACATCTTATGGTTGTACCCCTCTTTCATAGGTAATGTCTTGCATAGTTTATCCCAATGTGTCCATATTCTCCACAATAGTGACATTTGTACCAAGTATTGTAGTCCCATCTAAAGATTTCTTTAACAAGATGTTTAGCTAGATTAAATGATTTGGATCTGTATTGGAATGCCTTGTGACCATGCTTCTTGCATTTGTGACAATTTCCTTCAAATTTTGGCTTATCCTTGCATTCATTAGCTTTATGACCATGCTGATTGTAGTTGAAGCATTTACCATTGAATTTTTCCTTTCCATTACTCCAATATTTGTTTGATGTATGACCTATCTTGCCATAGTGATTGCAAGTGGGTTTTTGATTCCTTTGGGTACCTTGTTTGGAGGATTCACTTTCTTCCTTGTATCCAAGACTAGTTTTACCCTTTTGTCTATGAAGATTCTGCTCATTTTGTTGATTCAATTGATTCATGTCTATTTGAGATTTCATCATTCTTTCATTGACTTTCCTTTCAGTGATCAAGTCATTTTCCAAACTTTCATTGATTTGTGTTTCAGATCTCAGATCACTTTGTAAGCTTGCATTGATTTGTCTTTCAGTGATTAATTCATTTATCAAAATTTCATTCTCAGATCTTAGATTCAATATTTCTTCATTTGCATTAGATAATTGACCTACAAGATCTTCATGCTGAAGGGATTGAATATTTCTCACCTCTAAGTCTTCATTTTCCTTGTTTCTCTATTCCAAAACTTCACATAGCTTGATTGATTGGATTTCTTGTTCTCTTTTAAGCTTTCTTACTTCTTCCTATAGAGAATGATTCTTTGCTAGGAGTTCCTTGATTTCTTCATTAGCTTCATTTGAACTAATTGATGGTAAAAGGTCTTGAATCTTTTCTTCAACATACTGGTGATCATTCATTTGTCTTGCAAGTTCCTTCCTTCTTTTTAGAGATTGAGAGAGATGCTCCTTTGCTTCTTTGAGTTGAGCCATGGCCATTTCCACATATAGCTTTTCATTTTCAATAGATTTGTCAAGTTTGAATATCTCCATTGTCCTTGATCTTTGCTCAAGCTGTCAAACTTTATCCTAAGAACCACAAAGCTCTAATACCAATTGTGAAAATATTCAGGATAAGATAGGTTACTGAGAGCATAGGGGTGAATCAGTAACTTATAAAACTTTTAAATAATTTAGCATTTTAACCATTCACCATTCATTCATCTAATCTACTGCATAACTGAAAGATTAAACATCATTGCACATATACATAGAGATTTAGTGACCCAGAAACCTTACAAAAAGAAAGTAAAACTAGGGTGGGGATGATGCTCATAAAACTTTAATACTTTAGTATAAAGTTGGCCTATTAAGGCTTACAATGATCACTTATGGTGATCTACCCTATTAGGAGCAAGTAGAACTGCTAGATCCACCTTGTTAGAGGATTTTCGAACATATAGTGAAGTATGCACTCCGTTAGGAGATTTACAAAAAGACTGTTAAATCTACCCTGTTAAAGGATTTATAAACTGATTCACCTGTTATGATGAAGTAGTGGATCTCCTTACAACTATTTTCTAATAAGATCCATTTTGCTTTGATCACCTGATGTGATAGGTATAACTTTTTTGCTCCTATGTCGACCTTGCTGAATCCCTTTTACTTTGCTGCTAATTTGCAATACCTTCATTACATGCAAACATCAATCTCTTCAATTTCCATATAACATACTGCAAATGATATCACACATTACATATATACCATTCCTATATTTATAATTACAAGGTTAGCCAAAACACAAGTGAACAAAACAATACTGAATCAACCAGATAGTAGAAAACTTGAGTTCCTCAAGTTGACTCGGTGACCTTCTGATACTCTGCATCCACTACGTTACTCGACATCATCATGCACTTGGTAGAAGTAGAGGCTCAGTTCATACTAGCCACACAACATTGCTTGGAACTTGGTAACCATTGGTGACTCGATAGATATAGTGTCACTTGGTAGAAACTAACTTCTTCGTTTACCTTGCTTTGCTCAGTGAACACTGAGTCCTTCATTTACCTTTTTCACTTAGTAAACATTGATTCCTTTGTTTACCTTTTTCACTCAATAAAAACTGAGTCATTTGTTTACCTTTTTCACTCGATGAATACTGAGTCCTTTGTTTACCTTTTTCACTTGGTAAACACTGCTAGACTTCTCATTCACTCGATATCCTCTGGAATGCTCGGTGAGAACTATTTACCTGCTAAACTTATAACATAACCACTGAATGCTCGGTATACACTGTAGACTAAGTGATGAGCTAGATAAGCATTCAAAATTGAATAAGTGTTTTCACTAATGACTAATATACCAAAATTCCAACACGAAGTGTCACCCTATTAAAGGATTTACACAAGGCTATTAAACCCACCTAATACATAGAATTTTCTTGACCTTTTCGAAAGGCTCTCCTCCTAGTTTTTAAGCTAACCTATCACTATAGGATTTCAACCTCTAATACAATTGTGAGAGAGTATTAGAACTTTTATCTTGATTGAATAAAATCTCAAATTGTTGGGTTCAGGTACTAGATCTGCTCCTCCTCTTCTGATCCTTGCTTGATTTGATCTCTAAATATGTCCCCTATTTTTTTTTGATCAACTGGATGTATAAATGTTATCCTTACCACTAAGTCAGTTTCTCTTCACACTGAAGTTTCTCTATAATATCCCCCTTTGACTATTTTCTTCCACTACACGCAATGGCTCATTCATTCTCCTTATAAAGAGTGTGAAGGCTTAGGGTTAGGTATGGATCTACAATCCATATTGAATCTCAAATTCCCACTCATACTTTGCATTTTTCTTATAGGTTGCATGCCTTCACCATTTTTCTAATTGGTTGCATGCAGATTGCATAGGGAATGTGAATGTTTTTTCCTTATCCTTTTTCTCTTTCAAAATTTCTCTAAGTCAGCTCCAAAAATGGTTTACATCTTAGTTTGTGCAAATACAAACTCTTATGTTGATCTTGCATTGCTTGGCACATGAAGTATTACTGATGCTTGGGACATACTATTTCTAGATTGCTCGGCATCAACTGTGTTTTCTAGTTTTCTCAGCACTTGTTATATCCTATATTACTTGGCATATGTTGTTTAGAATTGCATGGCATTGAATGATTCTGTTACTTGGCAAATGAACAATTCTGGATTACTCGGCACATACTATATTATGATCTGCTTGGCACTAGCTATGACTCGACACCTATTGAAATTTTAGCTTGGCATTTATTGTGTACTCGACATACATAGTGAAAATGGTTAAGTGTGTTGACACTCATTTGTCAATACTATTTATTTGACCAACAATCTCCCCCTTTGACATGAGTGTCAAAAACACTTAACTAAGCATTAGTGATCCTATCCTTATTGAGTACATTCTTCACTTACTCAACTTACATGAAAAATTTCAAAAATTGTGAGTAGGAACATACCTTATGACTCCCCTTGAGTTGATTATGCTTTTGAAATTGAAATTATGTGCCAATGTGCCTGATCCTCCTTGTCCTTTGACCTGTTTCTACTTTTTGGGCCTATATGTTGTATTTGATCTATGTAATGTCCCTATATTCCATGTGATTACCAAAATTTTACATCTTTGCTTCACTCCTTTTATTCCTTGACTCCTCCTTTTTGGCTAATTACAATCATTCCACTTTATTCTCAAAATGAATAAAAGAATGGAGTGAAAGAATGTAATCAAAATGATCAAAATTTGTCAAAATGTGGTAATTATGCATAGTATCTACATATCTCCTCCTTTTCTTACTCCCCCTATAATATTTCTCTCCCTTTTTTACACTAATGTCAAAGGGTCCTATGGAGTAATACCATGTTTAGCGAAATATGAGCTATTAACCTCCAGGAGTATCTTCAGAGCTACATCCCAATTATTTAATGCAATATCTAATGACTTATGTTGGAGTGCAAGCTCTGCTACTAGGTCTACAAGTCCTTCATGTGTTGAAAGATTGGGATCTTTCTTTAGGACTATCTCTACATACATCTGCTCCTTGTGAAGTACTTCCAAGTGAGGGGTGATGGAGGATTGAATTTGCATTATCTTGGATTTTATGTTAGCCTCCTCTACTATTAATATAGCTAGTTCCCTTTGAGTGTGAAGCATTTGAGCAAAATGCTTCTCACTTTGAGCTGGACTGGTAGGAAGTTGTATGCTAAAAATCTTTAGATTTCTTTCCAAGCTCAATGTCTTCTGGCTAATCTCTTGTGTGAAATTGGAAAAATCACACAATTTATTGTAAAGGGAGAATATATTTCCAAGTACAATTTTGACTCTATCTAATTTCTTAGCTAAGTCAACTTGACCCAAAATGATATCATTTGTAGTCTTTTTATTGACCTTACCTTGAAATTTCTTCTCTGACCATTCCATTAGTTTAGCGTTGGTGTCATGGTCCTCATTTGTTACCTAATCAACTATATTTGATAGTTGCTCTATAATTGGTCTTGATTCATCTGGAGACTATAGGTTGAAGGCATCCACAAATATATCCTTGATTTCATTTAATGCTTGCCTATATTTATAATCCTTTCTAAGTGCCTCTTGTATCCTTCTTCTATCCAATGCACTTTTTATCTCATTCATCTTTTCTTCTATGAGAGTGCGAGATTCATAATAGGTTATCTTTATTTCTTCATCAAGCTTAGGAATTCCATAATGAATTGTCCTAGCTATCCTAGTAGAGCTCAAGCTTGGTGTTCTAATTAGCAATTCTAGCATTCAAGTGCTCGACTACTAAAGAGTTTTTGCAGGAGTACCTATTTTGGGTAGTTCAACCAAAGTTTGTATTGCAGATTCCTCCTTATCTTTTGTCTCTTCTTTCTTTCTCTTCTACTATCATTTTGACTAGGGGTGTATCTGTTGATTGTATTGATTTTCCTTTATCATCCTCTGTTGCTGCACTTGGCTCCTGAAGTGCTTGTGTGATTGCTTTTGGTGGAGATGGAGGTGGAATGAATAGAAGTCTAGTAGATTGTGTGGTCATAGAGGCTTCTTGTGTTTGCACCTTGACTTCCTTTAATTTCACTACTTCCTTTTGTAACTCATCAACATTGACCAGTATTGCCCTTGAATGCAGTATAGCTACTTGTGTTGATTGTTCAAGGATATTTGCTAGATCCTTTGCAGTTAATGGATTGATGTTTTGACTAGAAGTATCAACAACATCCTTTATTTTGATTGTTTCTATAGTTTTGATGGTAGAATGAGGAGGGCTAGGAGGTGGTAGTTGTGTGTCCTACACACTCTATTCTTGTTGCCCATATGTCCCCTTTTCTTCTTCTTTACTCATTTCCTCCTCTTTCTCTTCTTCATCCTTCTTTTCTTCCTCCACTTTCTTCGCCTCTATTTTCTTCCTTCTTGCTTCTTTTATCTCCTTTTTTTTGTCATTTGCTTCTATGTTGTATTCTTCATCAAATACATCATCAATTTTCTTGTAAATAATATTTCATACTTTTGTGGTTTTGCTCATAGCCTCTTCAATTTTATTTTGTAAAATGCTAAATGCCCTGTATTTGGGAGTAAATCTACTATTGTGCCTTTTGCCTACTTTTTTTATTTGACTTTTAGTCAAATTAGGCAACATCCTTGCTAAGGTAGACTCCCTTATTTCTTTCTGAGTTTGCAAACAAAAGTGCCATTTATCATCCACAATCTTATATAATTCCTTTGGCAATGAGCTATCCGATTCAAGAGGTGTATGTTTATACTCTACCATCATACTATAGACAAATTTCTCTATTTTATTTTGCTCATCCTTTGTGAGCTTATTAAAATCTACATTCTTTAAGTCATTCAAGTCGCCTTTCCTAATCTTAGAACATAATTGTTCAATTGAAGACTTAGGTGGATGCCTTACCACTTTAAACTAACTATGGTCTTCTAATTTCATCCTTTCTTCATCTGAATCAGGTTGAGCCACAAATTTTCTTCTTTTCTTTGGCTCCTCTTTAGTCTTCTTAGTAGATTCCTTCCTCTTTTTTACCTCTTCCTTTACCTTTTGTGTAGTAACTCTAGTAATAGGCTTCTTAGGTGCACGCTTTGCCACTTGTTTTGGCTTGGGCTGAGGAGCAAGTGGTGCTTTTTCCCTTCTTTTGATGACCTTGGTTTGGATGGATTTTTCCTTGGCTTTTTCTTCCTTGTCACTCTCATCCTCATCTTCACCTAGGCCTTGAGTTAACTAAAGTGACCCTTGCTCTGGCTCATCCTCATCTTCTCATTGTCATCCTCTTCTTCATCATCACTTATTTCCTCTCCCTCTATAGCGCCTATCTCTCCAATATCTACCCCAAATTTCTTCTTAAGTTTCTTTACAATCTTGTCCTTCTTCTTGACTACTATTGTTGTCTTGAGGTTTGTAACCACCCTTGATTTGACAACATCATATGTCTCGAAGTTCTTTGCAATTTTATCAATTTCCTCTATAAGAAATGCTATAATAGCTACTGAAGTCTGATCCACATCAAGTTCATAACCCAGTAACCTAAGCCATCTTACTCTAGGTATGACTACCTATATGTAAGTGTCATCAATGTCCACTAGAAAAAAAAATCCTTTTCATGCTTCTCAACCAGTGAGACTGGTATCCTTATTCTTTTCTTCATGGACTTCTTAAAGTCCTCAAAGTAACTAGTCATTTGGGCATCAAAGTTTTCACCCATTTGATCAATGGATCCATTTATTTGGTCAATAATGGTCTTATTTGGATCCCATTTCACCTTCCCTATTGAGGGTAATTCTTTCATAATGTATAAAAGCATGCAAATCAAAATTGACATTGAGCCCCTTTTGATTTCCTTATGGCTCCCAAGTTTTCATTGATTTGCTACATCATCAACTCTACAAGATTGTAAGTATGATCCTTTTTCACTAGCTTGTAGGCAACATCTAATACTATACAGGGTACTCTGTTTAACCTGCTAGATTGGTAAAATTTGTGAGATATAATCCTTATAAAAAAATATAGTAGGGGGCCTTTGATGGTGTCAATTGTCATAACCCTATTGTTCCACTTGGCACCAA
Organism: Cupressus sempervirens; assembly: GCA_028749045.1. Lineage (NCBI taxonomy): Eukaryota > Viridiplantae > Streptophyta > Pinopsida > Cupressales > Cupressaceae > Cupressus > Cupressus sempervirens. The sequence continues at coordinate 913,560,537 of CM053787.1, read as the reverse complement.
TATTTTTCTCAATTGCCTCCCTCTTATCACTCCTTAGGGTCTTGGGTTGATTTAGGATTGGAATACCAATAACCCTATGTACAATATTCTTTGTGAAATTTATTGGCCGTATTTCTAACCAAAAAAATCCATCATGGATTCTGCTCAACACAATGCATATCCATTCCATTTTAAAGACAATCGAGAAAACTAGGGTTTTCGTTAAACCCTTCTTCTCAACTATGGAGAATTCATCTTTAAGTTTCCCATTTTCATAGAGTTTATCAAATGCATTGAAAATCTCCAAATATCTTATGGCTCCAATTTTATAGTTGTAGCATTTGTGTACATCCTAAACCATTACTATTTTATCAAGAATCATAGATAGGGCACTAGTAGGATCATTTCTATACGCAACCTCTACGATTGGCTTGAACTCAGGTTATTTAACTTTGGTGCTAACTAATTCAATCTCCAAACCTTCCTTTTCCTTTGCAGACTTAGAACCAGATGCCATTTCTAACTGAACTAAGGTTTACTATTTAAACAAACTTTTCAAACTGCGTAACTCGGCACTTGAATGAAATACCTGATAAATTGATGAAACAGAGTTGGGTTGTTGTTGAATCACTGTAAATTTCCTTTTGATCATTGGGAAATTTCTCAATCACTCTACTCATATTTTCTCTTTTTTTGAATGATAAAAAAATGATCAATTTTCACTTTTATTAGGCTTGAAACCTAGCATTTATTACATTTGTGCTTACAGTTGTCACCCAACTTCCAAAGGATTTTCCAACTCAGCATCAACTCTATTTCATTCACTCGACAGCTATTAACATCTCTTTACTCGACATCCACTACACTATCCACTTCAACATATACTGGAGTTTTACTTGGCAACCAAAGAGAGCTCGACATCATCTTTCAACTTTTATCCTGACATCTCAACTTATGCAAATTTCTTCTTTGCAATGTTCCTATGTTCTTTTGGGTTGATGAATGATACATCTTTATATGAATCAGCCCCATGTGCCTTTCTAGTGCTTAATATTATGAGGTGTGATCACTTGACCTCTTGGGTGAAGTGATCTCTCTATTTGATGTGCTGCATTCATTTTTCTTCTGCCATGTCTTCTTCATTTCTTCCCAGATGTGTTCCACGTTAATTTTTTCTTTTCCCTTGTTACCTTTAGTCTTGGGTGCTTTGACCTTTGTTGGGCAGTTCCTGCTGACATGTCTAGTCTTCAAGCAACTAAAATAAGTAGTTTGATTTAACCATCTGTTGTAACTTCCCCTGAAATGTGTCCTTATGCAATTTTCAAGAATGTTTCCATACTCTTGACAATAGTGACAGCTATACTTGGTGTTGTAATCCCAATTGCAATGATGTGCGTGATTGATTCCTCTTGAAGGCTAATTAGGTGCCCACATAGGCTTTGATCTATATTCAAATGCTCTATGTCCATAATTTTTGTAGTTGTAGTAGTGACCCTCAAATCTTGGTGTCCTCATGGTCTTGCTTCTGTAGTCTTGTGTTAAATGTCCTTTCTTTTTGCAATTGTGATAAAAATTTGCATTTGTAGGCTTATCATGTTGATGACTATTCTTGCTTCTGCACACATTAGAGTTATGTCCCTTTTTACCACAAAAATGACAAGTAGGTTTAGTGTTCTTACCTTTGTTGCTTCTTTCTTCTATAGCCTTGGATGATTCTCCTTGTTCAGTGCTGATGTAGCCAAGTCTTGTAGTGTCATTACTAGCCCTTGGTGATTTCAACAATTTCTCAAAGTACTTGATGGCCTCATTGGTTTTGTTGTAACTTTTTTCTATTTCCTTTTCTCTCTTCAATTCATTCTGTAATTGTTCATTCTGTATCTTTAAGGTGGAGATCTCAATATCCTTCATGTTTAGCTCATGATGAGCATTCATCATCTGGCTTAAGGTGTCTAGCTGCATGTTTGAAATCTTTTCAAATTCAATTGTCTTCTCTTCCAACCTATTGATGAGATTCCTCTTGTCATCTTCTATCATGGCCTTGTCTTCAATAGCTCTTTTCTTTTGTTCAGTCACTTCACAAGGCATTATGGCTTGTGATTCTTGTTCAAGCTTGAGTAATTTGATTTCTTTGGCTTGTACTCTATTTTTCTCCTTTCATTCTTCTATTGTTGTATCAAATTCCTTGGAGTCTCCATTGGAAAACACTTGTGAGGTGTCAATCTTTGTAGTGCACCAATATTACAGTCAAAGGAACCAGCAAATATAAATATATTTTCCTTTTTCAATGAAAGCATTTTTATTTTATTTTATTTATTTTTATTTATTTTCCTTTATCTACAATATTGATGTACATTACTATAATACATTTAACTAACTTCACTAACCACTTTAGTTCCTTCCAACCAGAACATTATTTGAAATTCTAACAAAATGTCTTTATAACCAAATGTATCAATTTCAAATGGAGACACACATTTTCTCTTAGAATCATTTTAGAAACAAAAACATAACAACTTTACTCATTTCTATATACTATAGAATTGTGCATGATATATAAATTTCTTTAATCACTGAATGTAGCAACATATCAACAAGTACAGTCCACTTATACAATTTCCAGCTTACAAGCTGTCATAAAACACAAGACTGGGAGTTACCCAAGGGTGACTCTCCCTAATACAATAAGAATTCACTTGGAAGTATGTTTTTGCTGCACATGAAAATAAGACAACATCCTTCTTCTCTTCAAGTCTTCAATCCATAGATCACAACCTGTAGTACAACACACACCAACAAGCCCATGGTACTCTCCTCCCAACCTTAGGCCTTTTAAAGGCCACCCCCAAGTAGGGAGAACCTTGACTAGGTGGACATACATTACTAACAACCATTTACAACACAATGCTCACATTATAAAACTGTTCACACATTTTACAGTTGACAAATAAAACCACAAAAATTCCCAACCAAGGTAGACCACTTAGGATCACATGTAGATCCATCTCAAGGGGTAAGGGTGGAAAATGAATATTGAGGAGACTCCACCTGCAACTACGACTTCATTAGGCTATACATTTTATACACATGCCTTCACAAGGCAACCCAACACAACATACATGCCCTCACATGGCATCTTTACAATACTTATAACTCCAGCAAGGTGGCATATGGGGTCCATAACACCCATATGGAATCCCTCTCCTACAATAGGAGAGACTCTCACCCAACACATTCCCTATGCACCCCTTACCCTCACAAGGCTGTCTTTCCCTCCCAAGAGATGAGACTCACCTTGTCACACCCAAAACAGAAAACTGCAACAAGAACACATGAATTCACAACACAAAGTAAATCACAATACACACATACACCAAAACTGAAACATGATCCCTCAACCTTACATAACACAACATTACAACACACCATATTACAACTACATTACAGAAAACTCACATGCATAACACAATAAAAACAATCTACTTAACAACAAGCTTTCATAGCAAGGATACATAAGGTTACCAACCTAGTTTCCAGGCAAATTTGAGCTCCAACTCTTTTTACCAGCAATCCTCCTCCTAGGCTATCTTCTTCTCCTTTCTCTTTTCTCCTTTTCCCAAAATTTACCCCACTTAGATTCTTTTTCCAGATCTATCCAAAAATTCTTCCCCCAAGAACTCTCCAACCAACTCCCTCTAAAGAATGTTTTCTTTTGATGCTTAAGTTTCCAAATTCGGCCAACTTGGGAATCCACAAATTTTGGGTGCTCTTTTCAATGCCTAGGGAAGCTTATAATACTTTAAAATGCCCCTACCCCCTAGGTATATCATATGGGCTTTAAAATAAGACCTCAAACTACCCTTAGGGATGGTGTAAACCTCCTAGAAATTCACAAAAGGTGTACATTCGACCTAGCATGGAAAGAATCCCTCTTGGACCCATAAATACACCTAGGGAAAAGAAATCCTACCAAACCAATCCTTGGTTCACTCAATCACCTACCATCCCACTAAGCATGCTACAAAGGAGAACATGTGTCAAGTGACACCACAATACACACAACACACTTGGCAAGCCATCAAGAAAAACAAATTTACTTTTATAGAATCACAATAATACACACAAATTGGTTTTACAAATAAAATACAAGGGTAAAAAGGTTATACCCTCCTTAGGGTTAACCTTGGTTTTTTCCAAACTCCTAGCAAGGTTCTCCATAAATCCATGGGCTTCTTTCCTACACACTTATTGCAAATATCAGTAGTCCAAGAATAAGGTGATAAAATGATAGTGTAAATATAAATCACATAGATTCTATCATCAATGAATAACATAACTAATATGAAATATGTATTTCCATTCATATCACATTACACACTTCACATTTGTAGCAATTCTCTAATCTAGATAGTAAAACATTATGATCATTTACTCTTATAGAAAATTATGGAATTAATCTACCTTAAGCAATGCATCAAATATAATATAAGTATACAATTCTAGCTTATTCAAATGATACATGAATTCTTAATGTTACTCTAAATATGCTAAGACATGATAATCTAGCACCATATGGAGACCACAATTCAAAAATCAAACATTCACTTGAGTATAACATAAGCTTTAATCATGACATATGGATCATCAAGAAGGTAAGTAAGCATATCTGAATAACATCATAAAAACTACTTAGAATATTAGTGTCCTAGTAACATCATAAGGAATCATCATATAGCCTGATGATATAGGTATCAATGTCCCAATAACATAACATGAAATCAAATAGTCTAAGGATCAAAATATCAATGTCCATAGGGGGTAATAATGTGTCATCTAGAGTCTAACTATCAAAGTCCAAAAGAAACAAAATGTCAATAGTGCTATGATGGTCGGGGCGGGACATGACAATCTCCTTGTAGTGTATGTCATTTTCAGCTATGGTTATCTCCTTTCTTCTTTTCAAATATTTTCTCAGTTCCTCCCTAGCTTCCTCTACTTTGTGTAGAGCTAGTTGCACATCAATCACCTGATTGTCAATGATCTTCCCAAGTTTGAAAACTTCCATCTTTTGACCTTTTCCTCCAAGTTGTTAGGCTTCTCCTTGTGAGAACTAGAGCTCTGATACCAATTGTTGGAATGTTCAAATGGGAAGAGTACTTTTGGGGGTGGGGGGGTGTGAATCAAAAGTACACATTTTTCTTCTTTCAAACCCTTAATAACATATAAATGAAAAAAAAAATTGCATGCATGTAAACATATAAACAAATATGAAATGAAAACATGCATCAACTCATAACACAAGGATTTGGTAACCTAGAAACCCTCTAAGAATAAGAAGGTAAAACTGGGGTAGGGATGCCACCCACAAAAATCACTATAGTAATGAGTTCAACCACTTGTGATGGTTTTCCTTGTTAAAGGCTTTCCCTGTTAAAGGCTACAACACACTATTAAATGTGACCTATTGAAACGATTTAGTAACACTTTAAATGAAGTGTCACCCTGTTAAAAGATTTACACAAGGTTGTTAAACCCACCTAATACATAGGATTTTCTTGACCTTTTCCAAAGGCTCTCCTCCTAGCTATTAAGCTAACCTATCACCATAGGATTTTAACTTCTAATACAATTGTGAGAGAGTATTAGAACTTTTATCTTGATTGAATACAATCTCAAATTACTTGGTTCAAGTACTAGATCTGCTTGTCCTCTTCTAATCCTTGCTTAATCTCGTATTTGAATATTTCCCCTATTCTATTCAGATCAACTGGATGTATAAATGTTATCCTTACCACTAAGTCTTTTTCTCTTCACATTGAAGTTTTTCTATAATATCCCCCTTTGACTATTTTCTTCCACTACACACAATGGTGCATTCGTTCTCCTTATAAATAGTGTAAAGACTTGGGGTTAGGTATGGATCTACGATACATATTGAATCTCAAATTCTCACTCATACTTTGTATTTTTCTTATAGGTTGCATGCCTTCACCATTTTTCTAATTCGTTGCATGTAGATTGCATAGGGAATGTGAATGATTTGTCCTTATCCTTTTTCTCTTTTGAAATTTCTCTAAGTTGGCTCCAAAAATGGTTTACTTCTTAGTTTGTGCAAATACAACCTCTTATGTTGATCCTACGTTGCTTGGCACATGAAGTATTACTGATGCTCAACACATACTATTTCTGGATTGCTCAGCATCAACTGCATTTTTTGGTTTGCTCGGCACCTATTATATCTTGTATTGCTTGGAATATTTTGTTTTGAATTGCTTAGCATTTGAATGATTTTGTTACTCGGCACATATTATATTGTGATTTTTTCGGCACTAGCTGTGACTCGACCCCTATTGAAATTTTGGCTCGACATCTATTGTGGACTCGGCACACATAGTGAAAATGGTTAAGTGTGTTGACACTCATTTGTCAATACTATTTATTTTACCAACAAATGGTTCATCCTTACAACATGATAACATAATAATCTATACTACATACACTAGCATGATAATAACTCATAAAGAATAGTACATGGTCTAACATCTCACAACATGATTTATGAAGTCAAAAAATACATCTAATATAGTTAACTATCCTAATACAAAGTTTATCAAAATAAACAATATGTACAACATAAAAACACAATCTAAAGGTGCCAAAAAGACCTAATCTATCTGATCTATAGTCCTCTTTATTCCATGCAAAGGGGATTCAGATGGATCTTCCTATGTAACATGAGGTGTCTCATCATGTACATGCTTAATTGAAATGGGTTTCAAAATCTAGCTTGCAAATAAATTAAATATTCACTACATAATAAAAATAATACCACATGAGATGGGTGTCCCTATGTAGTGGGAGGAGGTGCACTATGAAAGCTACCAAATGTGGTAGTGGTGAGGTCGTATAATTTACAATACATATATTTTTAAAATTTGATAAAGAACATAATGAACTATGTATGTACATAAATTAGAATACTAACCTCAAAGGATGATGTCGGTACCTCCATCTGGCTTAGTCTCATACTCTTAGCAACAATCATGGCAACATAGTCCTAAAATTATGGATACATAAATGTTGAGTCAAAATTATATATACATGAATTACAAAGTATGTAAACTAAAAAGTACATAATTTACACTACATTTTTTATAAACTATAAAAACATGTATGTATATATATATGTATATATATATATATATATATATATATATATATATATATATATATATATATATATATATCATACCTAAGTAGTAGCTAATGTCATAGATGTGTCTAAAGATATGCTACCATGATGATCATTTTCATGTCTCACATGGTCAAAGGATGGAGTTGAAAATTAACTATACCGAGGCCTATATGGATAAGTACAATCCATCTCCTATTCATAAAACCAAAACACATAAAATTATACATGAATCAAAGTTGAAGATTATAAGTTAATAAAAATGTACATACATAAAAATAGAACAAATTATTTTTCTTGAGTCAAAATTTGGTACCGTTGGTATTTGAGGTCATGCCTCTGTGGTGAATGGATCAGGACATGTAATGACATCAAATTGTGTAGTAGCTGACAATCCCTACAAAATTAGATAAAAAGAACATATGGGCACATGTTATTAAATTTGACTTTGAATGTACATTATTTATAGTGTAATTCAAAGTGCATACCATATGAGGGATTCCAATGTCTATAGGTCTTGAAAAAAGACTATACTACCTCCTAGGAAGAACAGTATCATCCATCCTTTGTTATTTCAAAATCAACATACATTAATATGGTTAATACAATTATACATGTATGTAGAAAGTAAATTATTATGTACTTTATTTAAATTTTAATTAAAATTTTACCTACTACTCCTAACTGTCTTTGGGCTCTCCCTACAGGAGGTTAACAAATGATGACACGTTAATATCATCACTACCATCACCATGGGCAACATATGCATCATCATCAAAATCAGTACACTTAGCATAATGGTCATCATGTGCTACATTAACATCACTTTGGGGGCCTCTAAATATATCTCCACAACTAGTACAAATCTATCCAAGTGGATGAATATCTCTCACCTATGTCCACTCTATACTAAATTGCTCAAAAGGGCATTCAATGAGGTAAGAGTAGATGGCACTTCTTGATGATGGTGTGGCACTGGAATAACTAGTGTGGGAAGAGGTACATGAGGTTGAGGCCATATGTGATTCCTCATTCTATCACTCAGCTTTGCCCTAGGCCTATCCTGAGGCTCCCTCCACCAACCACCTAAAATGATCTAAATATCAAAAAATTTGGGTTTCAAACTCAATTAAAATTCATCCCATAGCTTCCCAAGGAAGTACATAGGAACCTCTTGATTTGTGTGTGGTGGATGGTCAAATACCATCCACCACCACTCCCAAAAGTGTGTTGATATATGTGGATGCATGCACCATCTAATATAAATGTGAGGTTTCCCATCTTAGGGTTTACAAAATATCTTGTAAAATATCGTGTACTTATTTTGAGCTTATGGACCTCTCTATAGGATAGGCCATTAAAATAAAAGGCATGCATGTTTTTCCTCCATAATATAAACCTATCAATATTAGAATCCAAATTCTCTATAGAGTGAACAACACCTTGCATACTATCTGCAAGGAAAAGTAGGTGAGGGGGGGGGGGGGGGGTGGGTGAGTTGGGGGTTGTAGGCCTCATGCTTAATGGTCTGAATATTGTACATGAGGTTACGAAGGTTTCACCTCATGGTCTCTCTCAGATCCTTTGCGGTAGGTGCTGGAGGAGGACTAGGTGGTCATGGAGGTGGGAGTGGAGGTAGAGGTGAAGATGGAGAGGGTAGAGGTAGGGGTGGGGGAGGGTCCATCAAATATTATCTGCATACATGTTTAAACAACATAAAAATCACAAAATTACTATTTAATAAAATAAACCTAAAATATTAATTATATAAATGCATAGATCTTTAAAACCATATCAATTAAATAAATGAAGTTAAACACTTAAGTAAAATTTAATGTTAAGGCTAATTGAACATTATACCAAATTTAAGCCTAATCCTTAAATAATACTCGAAAAAACTATATTAATAAATCAACTTAAATGTGAATTCTAAAAGTATCTTATATAAATATGTTTATGATTAGGCCTTAGCAAATTTTTATGATTAAGGTTCAATATTAAAATAATTACGATTGAACATATAAATAAGATTGTGGTTTGGGTTAGGATTTAGGGTTATCCGTTTACAATTAGGGTAGAGTAATTAACACTATGATTGAGGCACAAAATATAATATTAAGGATTAACATTATGATTGGGGCTACTCTTTTGGGGTTAAAATGTAGGATTTTCCTTAATGCTAAGTGTGTGCAACTTGAATGAGATTCCCTTATCATTGCATTAATTAGATATGTAATATAATATCACACATAATTATTGTTTTAGAAAATGGTTAAGACCAATCATGTAGATAATAATAAAATGTAAAGATATTTTCATTTTCCATATATACCAAAAGGTAATGGGACTTGCAATGTCATAGAAAAAGGGTTGCAAGAAGAGTCATAATAAATAGCATAGACTAAGAAAGCATGGCATGCCTAGTAATTTACATACAATGCATGTGAACACTATCATTGCCATATTTTTTGTAGTCCTATTGGATCTTAGTTAACAAAGGAAATGATATGTGCTCTACGAATTAAACTATTCAAAAGGGTTTCTCAAGAGGTTTAGATGTTAAAGAACTATCAAGTGATATGTAAAAAATAAAAGGAGGTGAAATTTTTTTCCCTTCTCAACTAGGTGATGTTTCGAGAATTGAATAAAGTTGTCCATGGTGGTAAGATTTAGTACCATTTTCTTTAAGAAATTATTGAACCTATTAATGGACGATAGAAGAAGGTGGTCCCAAAAGTAATGGTTTTAGAAGGTCCTTTTAGTGAACATGAGGAGGATGTAGTCAAAACTAACCAAAATATTGTTTCTCCCTCTAGTATACAAATTTTAGTAAAGAGGCTAAGTTGGAGACTCATGTAGATCATGAACTTAGATGTTCAGTGAAGATTTGTGTAATCAAGAATGTGTATTAAAAAGTGGTGTTTACTTATAGGAAACTTCATGTTTGATTACTAGAACACAATTATGTTTTGTGTAAATGTCATAGTAATAGTAAGGGTAATAACAAGATCTTAGTTGGAAGACATTATTGGATGTCCATGTGTTTTTCTTTCTTATGGAAGATTGGATTTTTTGTCAAATTTATGACACTCTAGCTATTACAATAGATAGTTATATTTCCAAAAAAATAAAACTCTTGACCAAATAATGCTTCAAGAAAAATAATCCAAATTTAACTTAGACATAGACATGAAATTATTTATACCAATGTCCACATATAAAAAGCATTCTAAATATAGTTTTAAGTCAATTATGTATTAAATAGTTAAAAAAATGTCCAATGTGAACAAACCTCATGCTAAAAGAATCAAACACACATCTAAAGATAAAATCCATATCGATTGAAATGTATTATCTACATAAATTATGGTGAAAAGTTAAGTCCTACATATTGTGTGGAGAAATTAAAAGAATATTATAAATCATAAAATATCACTATCAAGAGAAATAATAACAAATTAATATAATTAGATTATAAGTGTACTAAATAAGTTTTTCTTGAAGTACTATTTTATAATTTGTCATTTAAGATTTAAATATTTCTTCAACCCAATTTAAAATCATTAAATAATATTTTCAAACCTAGGATTAGGAAATCTTTCCATTATGGACCTACTATTATGGTTACCTAGCTAGGGATCAAGTGTTAGGTTTAAGATTTGAAGTTACAATTAGAATTAGGGTTTAATATTTAGGATTAAGTTTATTAATGATTAGGGTTAGGTTTCTCAATTTTAATTATATAATTTGGTTAAAATTTTAATCAATGTTAGGGTTTAGGCTTAGAATTATGGCAAGAGTGAGATTTTACATCAAGGCTAATACTATGTTTACAGTTAGTGTATAGTTTTATTAAAAAGACATGGTTTCAAGGTAAGGGAGAAAATTATGTAACACCCTACCAAGGGATCCAAAGAACTAACCTAAATTTTTACTAAAAATAACATTGAATAATACATAAGAAAACATAAAAGATTACATTCCTTAAGGATCTATAGACATTGAGTCACATTTAATTTTTAAATAATATTAAATAAAATAAACACATCCACATGAAAGAATAACTACAAGTTCAATCCATTTAAATAATATACATTTGTTCTGAATGCCACTTGGCATTAATTCAGAATGCACAATCATCCAATGTACATGTCACAGGGTATGAAAGGCTAAAAGAATATACATTTATAAAATAGATTACATCATCACTTTCAAATCCATGAAACAAAGTACAATACAATAACTAAAATCATTAAATACTTAGTTTTTTATTTGGATCCCTTGGCGGGGTGTTACAGATTAAATACTTAGTTTTATGTTTAGGGTTTAGATTAAATTATTATACAATTATTGTTAGGTTGAGGTTAGACTTAGTTATATAGTTAGTTTTACTTTCTTTGTTATATGGTTTACAAACTAATTTATAATAAATTACTATTTAGTTAAAATAAATATAAAATATCAATCTAATTAAATGTTTAAACAATCTAATTTACATTTATCTAATCATTCAACATTGAAAATTTTATTAAAAACATCAAAACATCTAAAATAATAGTTTTTAAATGAACATCTACAAATTTAAAAAATTAAAATATACGAAACCATTTAAATGAACAGATACATTAATCTAAAGATAAAACTATTAACAATGTAAATTTACAATTTTACATATTAAAAGTGAAAAAATAAAATGATAAATTGATAGAATTATTAAGCATAAAACTAAAAACAATGAAATAAAATAGTAGAAAACAAAGTAAAATATGTGGCACATCAAAAAAGAGCAATAGGGGGTTAGTAGAAATCTAAGAATGGCCTCCCATTTCTATGCTAAAATTGGGCTCCCATTTTGCACACAGTAAACATGGCCAAAAAACCTCCCAAAAAATCAAGTTTTGTAGTTTTTCACAATTGGGTACCTAATTTTAAACAAATCGGTTACCTGATTTCTTTAAAATTGGGTACTTGATTTTTAAAACATGGTTATGGTATTGATTCATATTCAATAATCAGGTACCTAATTTTTTGAATAGGGGTTGGGTGCCCAAAACATAACGAGTACCCAATATTTTAAAATCGAGTACTTGTTTCCAGAAAGGTTTCATTCCGTAGAATTGACTTCCGTGGAATTTCTACCCAAGTTTGTGCTCTTACCCATTGTAAAAGGTGTCAGCTTCTATTTTTCTATTGGATGGATTATTCTAGCCCTAATTTTGTAAGTGTAAAAAGCTTGTATAAAATGGCTTAGGGTTAGGGATTTTATAATGTATGGTGCTATTGTAGCTTCTTGTAGTGGTATTAAGTTGTAATGGATTACAGATTGTAATCACTAGATAATAATAATATTGGACTTCCTATTGGTGGAAGTAGCCTAGGGATAAGGTGAAGAATGTTAAATCCTTGTGTATTTTCTTCTCTTCTATGCAATTTATTATTTTTTGATAGTGGTTTTATTCAAGTATGTAACTATTATTTTTGTTCATGGTTTATCCTAACAACTGGTATTAGAGAAAGAATATTTTCATTTTATTTTTTGCCAGATCATCATCAATTTTTTTTAGATATTATCTGCAAGAAGGTCTCATGGTTGAGTGAGAGCAATGATAGATGAGGGTAAGATGAAGGTTGAGAAGTTTGACAGGAAAAACTTTCAGTTACAAAAAATGAAAATGGAGGATTATCCTTATCAGAAGGATTTATGGAAGCCATTGGAAGGAAAAGTGAAGAAACATGGAACTATGGCAGATGAGGACTAGCATATTGAAGATATAAAGGAACTTGCAAGTATTCAACTATGCCTGGAACCATTGGTAACATTTAACATTATAAAAGTGAACAAAATGTTATATGAAAAGCTCTCCACTTCAAGTAAAGTATTTCTCATGAAGTGTTTATTTAATATGAAGATGGTAGAGGGTGGATCTATTGTAGATCATTTAAATAAATTTAATAAGGTTACTATTCAATTATCTTTTGTGAATATTAATTTTGATGAAGAAATTAGGGGTCTCTTGATTTTATGTTCTTTGCCTAAAAGCTGGAATGGATTGGTAATGGCTGTGAGTAATTTTTTTTCTAGATCTAATACCCTAAAATTTGACGATCTGATGGGTGTTATTCTAAGTGAGGAAACTCATAGGAAAACCATAGGTGGATCTACATCATGAAGTGCTTTGAATGCACAAAGTAGAGGCAAAATGATTGAGAGAGGAAACAATTTTAAAAATTGTGGGAAAGAAAGAAGAAAGTCAAAAGGAAAGACATCTAAATCTAGAGGACCAAGAGATTTTTGGTATTATGGGAAACCAAGGCATAAGAAGAATGATTACTAGACTTGAAAGAACAATGAAGGAGATACACCAAAAGAGAACAAGGAGGGAAATTTGGTAAGTAGCAAATCTAAAGAGGATTCTTTGTTTCTTTCTTTAGAAAGTGTTAATGATTCATGGGTTTTAGATTATGGGGCTTCATTTCATGCCACACCCCATAGAGGTTATTTTATTGATTATGTCTAAGGAGATTTTGGGCTTGTTTATTTGGGAGATAATAAACCCTGCCAGATTGTTGGAAAGGGAAAAGTTAAGATTAAGTTGTAGAATGAGAATCATTGTCTACTACATGAGGTAAGACATATTCCAAGGTTGAGTAGGAATTTAATTTGAGTAAGGCAACTCGATGATGAGGGTTACATAGTTACTTTTAATGATAAAATTGGAAGGATTCAAAAGGTTCCCTTGTAGTATAAAAAAGTGTGAAAGTAGACACCTTATTCCTTTGTATAGGTCATATTGTTCCTTCTACTTTAATTATTTTAGATAAAATTGAATGTTCAGGAACAATTATTGCAGTTGAGTAGCAACAACAAATGATTGTTGTAAATTATAATAAAACACTTTTTAATAATAGAATTGGGTACATGAATGAGAAAGGTATGAAATTATTTCATTCAAATAAATTTTTACCAGATCTCAAATGTGTGAATGTGGATTTCTGTGAAAGTTGTGTGTATGGAAAACAAAAGAGAGTTTTAGTATTGCGAAGACTGGGAAGTAAAAGAAAAATGAGAAATTAAAGCTTGTGCATATAGATGTATGGGGCCAACTTAGGTATCTTCCCTTGGTTTCTCTCATTATTATGTTACATTTATTGTTGATGCAACTAGAAAATTATGGGTTTATTTCCTTAGGTCCATAAATCTGATGTATTTCAAACTCTTAAGAAATGGAAATGCTTAGTTGAGAATGAGATTTGTAAAAGGTTAAAATGTCTTAAATCAGATAATGGTGGTTAGTATTTCATCAAAGGATTTGAAGATTATTTCTCCACTAATGGTATTCATAGATAGAAAATTGTTCGAAGGGCTCCACAAGAAAACATAGTGGTTGAACACACATGAACAAGACAACAATAGAGTGTGCACAGAGCATGAGGTTGCATGTCAAGTTGTCTTTAAACATGTGGGTTGAGGTTATCAATATAACTATATATTTGATCAATAGAGGTCCCTCTACTTCTTTGGACTATGGTATTCTAGAGGAAGCATAGACTGGTAACAAGCTGAGTTATTCTTTCCTCACAACCTTTGGTTGTGAACCATTTGCACATATTGAATTTGAAAATAGAACCAAGTTGAAAGCTAAGTCAAAGAAATGTGTAATTGTTGGAAATGACATTGATGAATTTCATTATAGGATTTGGGATTTTGAAAATCATAAAATTGTAAGAAGCAAAGATATTATATTCAATAAGAAGGTGTTGTACAAAGATCTATTGTGGCAACATGAGAAGAAAGAAAATGATTATGTAGTGTTGAAATACTCCATAAGATGATCTCAAGATATTAATGTCTATGTGGAAATATTTTATATTCTAATTATGTTTCACTTTGTCACTTCATACTTTTAATGTAAAAATGTTTTCCACAGTGCTATGCTCCACTGGAGATTTTTAGTTTATTTTTCCCTCTTTGAGACATTGAGATATTCTATATAGAGATGTCTAAGAATCCTTGCAATAGTGTAGTTGAAATATATTCCTTAAGATAAAATAGAGATAAAATATCTATAATGATAACTTGTAAAAATGCATGTTTGTCTATTACTCCCTATTAAGATAATAATTAATTTCACTCTTCAACAATAATATTAAAATTTAATATATATTTTTTGTAGATTGTATATGAAGTTGATATATTTAAACATATAATCACATTAAATATAAATTAGTTAATTTAAAACACTTATATTTATATTTTATAAATAATTTCAAAAAATATATTTATAAAATATTATGTCAGTATAATATTGTATTACTTTTAAGTAATAGAATAGAAAATCCTAAGAGTAATATGTGAACCTCTTATTCTCAATGGCATTTTACATTTTATATTAATGTTGCAAGATTTGTTAGGATTAGTTGGACTAGGACGAAGAAATTTAGAATGGAGAGTCACCTATATGATACAACCAATCATTATGGAACCTTTTTTTAATACCCTACATGATACTAGAATTACAAGTTAACATATTATAAATAAATCTTAATGAAGTGTCACAATATTTTGTTCTCTTATTCCATCTAAGTTTCCCTAATTATTCAAAATTTTAAATTATCTCTCATCCAACAAACTAAAAAATAAAATGAAATGGTTCCAAAAGTAATAATAAATATTGTAATGACTAGGAACCTTTCTTAAATGATGAGAGATTCCTATAGTATGCATTAGGTAATGAGGTTTATTCACCACCAACTCATGTAGTACATTAGAGCATGTCACAACAATATCACCAATCACATTTATTTATTTACTTTGTGTTCATAGTTTATAAGAGTTTTTGTAATTCCTTTAAAAAAAATTATTACATTAAAAAAAACTATATTTATTTATTTATTTTTACAATGAATTGCTACAATTTCACATTTTTTCAACTCCAAGAATTAGGTCAAACCCTTATAAACTATGAACACAATAAATTAAACAAAGGGAATCAAAGGGATTGAGAGAAGAAAATAGATAACTAGATATATGAATATTTAGACGTAGAGAAGTGAAAGAAGTTCATTACAACTTTGCAAGATGAATAAAAAGTACATTTAAAATATTTTAGTGAGATTGTAGAAAAGGCTAGAAGATAGACATGGATGGAACATATTCTAGATGAACTCCAAAATATATAATAGAGGAAAATGGGGAAATGATAAAATCAAAGGGGGGATAAGGGTATTTGGAAGGGTATAATAGATCAAAAGAAAGGAATTGAAATTTGAAGATATTTTAAAAATTTTAAAATTTATAGTCAGAAACAAAGAGAGAAAAATAGTCAATATAATTCAAATTACTTCACGTGTGACAAATAAAATTGAAGATTAGGTAAAAAACATAAATCTAATAGTATTTTTAAAAATACACAACTTTATTGACATTTAAATATGATCAAAATGTATCCAAATTTATAACTTCTTTAGAATTTTAGTAGCTCCTAGGTATTGATAGGGGTACAAGGGACAAATGGAAAAAATAATTAAACAAATTTAATCAAATAATATTCTTTTGAATATTCGTCCTATTAGTTATATATGATGGACAAAATAATGTTGATGCCCTGATGCCCAATGGAGATGTGACTTCATCGTCAAGTCACCAAAAGAAACATATTGTCCTTTGATACATCAAAACTTTATATAAGATAGAAAAAATTACTAAAACCTTTCCATAACTATAGTGTCCTAATTTTTTTTTAAAATTATAGCAATTATAAGGATATTAGGTATAAAGAAGAAAAATACTTTGACAAACTTCTCAAGTGATTTTTGATTTCCATTATGTATGATTGAAAAAACTAGTTATAATGTATAAAAGAAATATGCTTAGAATGATGAATGTCTTCATATTATTGACACCAAAACAAAACTTTGTAAAAACTTATAAAAGACATCAAAAATCTGAAAATTATATTGTAGATGTATCATTTTATACAAATTGCAATTGAAAAATAATTTAATTTTTTAATTAAGCCAATAGGCTTATATGTGGAAGCTTTGCTCTTGGATTTTATAAATATTTTCATAAAGAACTATTTTCTTGATTATTTTAATTTCTTTTATTTCTCTTTTATTTCATTTAAATAAATTTATATTCTTATAAATTATAAACTTAAGTGATTTGAAGTTTCTAACTGTATGACCACTTTCTAATTTAATTTTAGAATTGGCATGTTTCTAAATGTAGCAGCAAAAACATGCTTATGTTTTTTAAATGTATAATAATTAATTGAAAAAAATTCAATAATATTTTATGGCTATCTTTAATATAGAAACAAAAAAGGAATGGATGTTAGAAATTTCTAATTTCCTCACCTTTCTCAATGCTTCCATTGGATATCTAAGTTTCCTATTTTGACATAAAATCCTTTAAAGATGGAATTTCTAAATGTATTAGTTAATTTGTGTATATCTTTCAACCCTTGTAATTCGCTCTCCAGTTTGTCATGATATGGTAGCTTAAATATGTTCTTCATAAAAACAATATTCTATGCATAACTTCACATTTGTATCTATTATGTGACTTTATTTGCTAAACACATTTTGAATTGTAATAATGAATATCTAACAAACTCTATTTATGTTTTTAATAGTTATCACTCTACATGAGAGTAGCTAGTGATTTGTCAACTGACATATTGATTATGAATTTTTTAAATATTTTCATAGTCCTCTACAATCTCATGGAAACTAGGACTCTGTATTCCTTCATCTGCTAGAGAAATGCAGTTTAGAGTTGTTAATTTTACCAAGATGAATTGACTACATAGTAATGTTTTTTTTTTAAATTACAAATTAGTATAATTGGATGCCAGTCTAGTTCTTAAGGTAATTTTTCCTTCTTAATTTTATTATTTTCATTGGATTTTTAATGTAATCCTTTATTGTTATAAGAAATAAATATAACGACATCCTTTATTGTTTTGAAATCTATATGCAATACATCTGTAAAAATGTATTTATCTAAATCCTACATCCTTATTTTGTCCTCTCATTCCAAATCTATTTGTTTTGAAATTTTCTGTAATCCTATAAAAGATGTGTTAAATCTTTACTCCCTTTCAATTTTTCGTATAATGTTATTAGATCATAAAATCTTAGTCATGTGTCTACTACATAATTGAATTAGCTTTAGTAAGGCTTCTTAGTTGAATGTCCTTGTTGGTACTAATTAGTAACATAATAATCTTATAAGCCATTTCAAAATCCTATCAACTACCTAGAAATCTTCAAATGCTCTCACAAAATCCTCATGGTTTATGCTATCATGCAATATGATCAATAATAATCGGGGCTCAAAGATGTGCTGGACACAAAAATGTATGTGATATTCTATATACAACTATACAGATTTCTCTAAGGAATACACAAACCATGAATTGTAGAACTTGTCATATTCAAGAATAACATTGCTTGAGAATTTTTTTTTCTATGAAATAATATTTGGTAAGGTTTGACATGACAAAATAGAAAAATTCATGTACCATAGTTGAATTTCCCTATATACAAGATCTAATTCAACAATGTGCCCTATACGACTCTCAAAATATTACATTAACATGCAAAATACATCCCATGGATCCAAATCTGATTCTAGCAGTAAAAAATAAAATTCACAAAGTTGTGTTTCTTTAATATAGGTAGCCAATATTGGAGGTTAAGCTAACAATAATTTGGATAGACAAATAAGGCACACAGATAGGATAGGATATTAGTTTAAGGATATTAGTTTAATGGGAACATACTGAAACTATGATACCAACATAATGATACAAAATCAAGTCTTCCACCTATTGAGTATTCCAAACTTTGTCAAATCTAATCCAATTTATCATAAGAATAAATTTAATTTGATGATGCTCTATGTACAATGCACTACTGTCCTACAAAAATAAATTTATATATTTTACTATTTTGTTAGTGTACAATATTGATACACATTAAAAAAAAAATTTACAAACATTCCAATTTCATTTTATTACATTGCTTTTCAATTTCAAAATGGAGTACTGCCCACAAATTATCATTATACTATCATTTCTATCAGCTTCTAATTGCACATATAAAAACATGCATAATTAATTGAGCATGTGGAAAAAGATGTAAGAAAAGGATGTAGAACTACAAGGAAGAACATCTTTCAACCAAAAGAATAACTAAAATAGGATAAAATGGTTAGTAAAGCAATTTGATGTTGTACATTTCTAATTAGAAATAGAATAACTAATGGGTCTCATTTGTTGGATCCATTCTGCTGAATCATTAGTAGCAGAGTTGTCTATAAATGAGTAATTGATTTTTTTATAATTTTAAATTATTTTTAATATAATTTTAAAAGAAAATAGTAAACTGTGTTATTTTGAGCAGTATGTTTATAAACACTAATATAAAATGCAACATTCTTTAAAATAAAAAAAAGCTAGGAAATAATCAATCTACAATTATAAAACTGATGATCGTTAGACAGTTTTAAGAATTAAATTCACAAATTTTTTTAAAATGGTATTAGTTGATTATGTTTGCAGAGTAAGCATATCTATAGGGCCTAAGGAAGTATAGGGTTAACTATAGGTGTTAAATATTACTTTAAACATATTTAAAAATTTAGTTCAGTTCATTTAAATGATTTTCCAGGGAATAATATGGCTGACCATTTATGTTAAGCACAATGTATTCCATAAAGTTTTGGACATTGAAGAGTTGTAAAAGACCACGACACATAATATTCCAAGTGAAAATCTAGACTTTGACACAATTGAGCAAAAATTTGATTTGAGTGGGTGTTTGGGAAGATTCTTGTTCTAATTATTTATTTCTTATTTTATTTTACTCTAAAAATTTGAATATATATATATATATATATATATATATATATATATATATATATATATATATATATATGTTACATATTTAAATATTTAAAATATTGTCTAGAAAACCTTTTCAAGTGAATAGATTATAAAAGAAATTCAATTATTGTAATAAAGTGTAAAAATATTTGAGAGTGAAAAATTTTCTTTAATACAAAATACAATTTAAAATACAATTTTATATAATATTTTTTATTTATTTTCAATTTAACATAAATAACTTATATTGTTAATAATCACTCATTCCAATTATAATTTTCATTGGTTGGTATTTGTTGCTATTCCTATATTAGAATAAGTACATTACACTCTCAACCTAATTATTATGCCTATATTTGATAAGTAATGACTAGTTGGAAACAAAATCACATTTCAAACAATGCAAGTGAAGAACAAAGCAACAAAAGTTTCAATAATTTTTTCCCAAGTTGTACGATTTTTAACTTGTTTGTGTTTCTTGGCATCTTCCAATGCAATCCAATAATTGTGTATATATGATTTGCCATTCATGCCCACAACAATAATTTGAATGGAGAAAGTTTGGGACAATGACAACCCAAGAGACATAATATTCCAAGAGTGTGAAATTACAATTTTACGTTCACCCTCATTTATCACATTAGTTTTTTTAGTTGGAAGACATTTTTTATGGGAAATTGCAGCTACTAGTGAACCTTGCCCAACCTTGCCGAAAATGCCCTTCCTTTACATTGTTTTTTCTAACTTTTAAAAAAATTATCTAAGTCCTCTCCTTCGTATGAAAATACATTTTCATGGCTATATAGACGTTGCCATTTCCTTTGTAATTCAAATTTATCGATATTAAAAGTTTTATGACTCACAAGCCATGAAAGCAATTGGTAGAATTCAAACCAACTTTTACATTGGAAAGTTGCAGAGCTCGAATGAAAATATGTTTCTCTTGTCAAGTTTAATAGTAGCACGAATTGGTACTAGATTGTGTATTTTTTTCTTTAGCATCGTCTATCAAATTTGATGTTCTATCATAAGAATCAAGACAAACTCCATATTAATCTATCATGTCTAAGATTTTTATGCTGAGAGGCGTTCTATACAATGGCAGCACAAATGCCCAACACGAGAATATGCCAAGATTTCTTGTCAATAAAAAAGAATTGGGAGCAGTTACAAACTTCCAAATTAAATATTAAAAAAAAATTCTCGAAATAATAGTTGGCCGAAATAATAGGAAGCCAAATGGAGGCCGAAATAATAGGCTCGAAAAAGTAGGGCTCGAAAAAGTAGGACCCAAAAAAATAGGGGCAAAATAATTTAATATGATTTTTTTTTGTTAAATATAATATTGCATGCAGATTCATGCTTTTTTTTTTTGTGGGGAGTGGGGGAATTTGAAATAAATTTGTGGAATGTGAAGAGACATCTGTTGGGGGAGATGAGGAGTCTCTCACAAGCTATAAAACAAAGGCTCCACATTTCATTTTCATTTTATGTTTTTGCAGGAAGGAAGAGGTGGAGATTATGGGAGGATTAGATTGAAGTTTTGGAGTAATTTTTTTGCTAGTGAGATTTCTATTTTCTATTTAGATTTAGATGTAAATGTAGATTCAGATTTAAAATTAGTTATAATATTCTACTTTGATTTAGATTTCAATTTCAATTAGTTCCATTTAGATTTCTAGAATTATATTCAAAATTGTTTATGCTTACATTTAATAGTTTAGTCTTGCATGTTTGATTTAGATTTAGATTTGCATTCAAAATCTTTTGAGCTATATATTTTATAATACTTTTCATTTGCATATTTTAAAAGTGCATGTTTCAAATTAGTTTTAGATTTGCATGTTTCATATTAGTTTTAGATTTGCATATTTCAAAATAGTTTTAGTTTGCATGTTTTAGATTTGAATGTTTTATAATAGTTTTACATTTGCATGTTTCAAAGTATAATTTTATCATTTATGTGGATGATAATGTCACCATATCAATACAATTTATATTTTATTAAAGTTAATGATTTATTTAAAGTACACGAATCATACATTTAGTATATATTTTATCATTATTAGATTTTAAAATATAGAAAAACTCTCCAAATAATAGCTGGCCAAAATCATATGAAGCCAAATGGATGTTGAAATAATAGGACCTAACAAAAGGGCTGAAATAATTTCATTAAATTTTTAAATATAAAATATTTTATTTTTGTTAAATTTATTTTTGCATGCACATGCATGCTTATTTTTTGTGGGGAGTGGGGGAATTCGAAACAAATTCGTGGAATGTCAAAAAACATTTATTGGGGGATATGAGGAGTCTCTCATAGGTTATAAAACAAATGCTCCACATTTCATATTCATTTTGTGTTTTTACAAGGAGGAAGAGGTGGAGATTATTGGAGTGGATTAGAGTTTTTGAAGAGTAGATTAAAGTTTTGGAGTAATTTTTTGCATATGAGATTTCTATTGTTAATTTAGTTTTGCATTTAGATTTAGATTTAGTTATGTATTTAGATTTAAATGTAGATTTAATTTCAAAATTAGTTATAGTTTAGCCTTGCATGGTTGATTTAGATTTAGAATTCAAATTGAATCAAAATCTATTTGGTTTAGATATTTTATAATACATTTCATTTGCACATTTTTAATGTGCATGTTTCAATTTAGAATAATATTTGCATGTTTCATATTAGTTTTAGATTTTCATATGCCAAAATGCTTTTGGTTTTTTTGTTTTAGATTTGTATGTTTCATAATAGTTTTATATTTTCATGTTTCAAAATATTTATGTTTTTCATGTTTCATAATTAATTTTTATCATTAATGTGGATGGCAAGGTCACCTTATCAATAAAATTTGTATTTTATTAAATTTAATGATTAATTTAAAATATAAAAATCACATACTTAGTTTATATTTTATCATTATTTAATTAGATTGATTATGTGTCTTATTTAAATATTTTTCACAATATATAATTTTTTATTATTAATGTTTATGTTTGTAATGTTTGAAAAGTGGAAGACAATTCCACCATATTTCAAGCATTACAATC
This sequence comes from Cupressus sempervirens, assembly GCA_028749045.1. Taxonomy (NCBI): domain Eukaryota; kingdom Viridiplantae; phylum Streptophyta; class Pinopsida; order Cupressales; family Cupressaceae; genus Cupressus; species Cupressus sempervirens. The sequence goes on along the minus strand of CM053787.1, from coordinate 913,537,422 downwards.
TAAATATTTCATTTGAAATAGTTTTGATTTTTATTTATGTTATTTTAAAATTTATTCATTTGAAAGAATTTGTGTTAATTATGATTACTTTTTTATTTTGATAATTTCTATATGTTGATGTTTGTTTATAAGTTTGCAGGCTACTATTTGAGTTATGGATGCCTCAAACAAAGAATCAAACATTATTTGATACTAGCCTGACTACTTCAATAACCTCAAATCATTTCTTTGAGATCGAGTTTGACAAATGCCTACAAATAATTAAAGAGATGTGCACAACTGTAATTAAAGTTGTGGAGAATGCAATATTTCCAATTGACTATGTTGGGGAAATAGAAGTAATGCATATGAAAGATGCATAAAAATTCATATGTGACACATCTAAAAAAGTAGATGGGTTTCTCTCAATGATGAAAGAAGTCTTTCATGATCATTGTTCAAACAAAGGTCACAAAAGAATCCTAATCATTGAAGAATGTGACATGTATTTGTGACATTACAAAGATTTTTATTTTTTGTATATGGTTCATTCTTGTCTCCAATTTTAGAATTTTACTTCTAATTAGTTGTATTGATAGTTTTGTTTCCCCATCGTTCTATGTAACTTTCATGAAGAAGAGAACAAGAAAAAATAAATTTATTATTGTACAAAATATTTCTTTAATGGATGTGGCTACTAAATATGTTAATTAAGAAAGAAAATCATAAGTCTAAATAGATGTCCGTAATGATAAGTATATTTATTGATTACAATTCTTAATCATTGCAATAAAAATTGCATTAGCATTATTAAAAATTCAACAATATATAATGTTCTCACATTATCATGGAGAAATAATTTCCATAAAATTGATTCTTATTTATTATTTCACACTTTTTACATCATCTAAATAGTTGTGTTGGGACTTATAATTTCCCTTTCATGAATTTAAAGGTTTGCACTATTTGAGTCATTTGTATAACATATATCCTAAATTTGAACATAATTGTACTCCAAATACTCCTACACTACACCTAAATCTCATACTTCACTTAACCATGTCCCTTATTTTAGTGTAACATTTAACCACTTACTAACCATAACCATAACATTGAGTGTCATATAAATGAAATTGTAAACCTTGGATCCTAACTCTAACTCTTACTCTATATATGACTGTACTAAGCATTTAGTAAATTATATACCTTAACCTAACACTATATGTACTAGAAACTAGAAATAATATTATATATATATATATATATATATATAGGGAGAGAGAGAGAGAGAGAGAGAGAGAGAGAGAGAGAGAGAGAGTTGTATCTAGAGAATAGGAAGAGAGAGGGGGGAGAGAGATTAGGAGGTGTATCTAGAGAGTAGGGAGAGAGAGTGAGAGTGAGAGCTCGAGATTAGGAGGTGTATCTGGAGAGCATAGAGGGAGAGAGAGATTAGGAGGTATATCTAGAGAGAAAGATGATAGAGATAAGAGGGTGTATCTAGAGATTACAGAGAGGGATTAGGGGGCGTATCTAGGGACTAGAGACAAAGAGAGATTAGAGGGTGTATTTAGACAGGAGGAGATATTACTAGGTGTAGTTAGAGAGTAGGGAGAAAGAGAGGGAGGGAGGGAGAGAGAGATAGAGAGAGAGAGAGGATGGGAGAGGTAGAAATTACATTATTAAAAAGATTAATAATTTGTATCACAATAGCACTAATCATGGGCACTATAATAGAACTAACCCACATAAAAATTTAACCTGACTATTACCCTAACACTAAGATTAACTGTAATAATAGCACTAACATCAACTATAATATGATTAATAACCTACAAATAACCTTAACCGCAATAATAACACAAATCCTAACTCTAACTCTAATTCTAACTCTAACTCTAACTCTAACTCTAACTCTAACTCTAACTCTAACCCTAACCATAACCCTAACCCTGACTCTAACTCTAACTCTTATTTTACCCTTGACCCTAATCTTAACTCTTTATAACCCTAACTCTATACCTAATTCTAACCCTAAGCCTAAGCCTTACTATAACCCTAATCCTAACTATTATTCTAACTCTAACACTAATTCTAACCCTAAACCTAACCCTAATTTTGACCCATATTTAAACTCTAACCCTAGCTCTAACTCCAACTCTATCTCTAACCCTAACCCTATCCCTACCCCTAATTCTAACCGTAAAACTAACTCTAACTCTAACCCTAACTATAGATATAACTCTAACTCTAATTGTAACCCTAACCCTAACCCTAATGCTAACCCTAACCCTAACGCTACCCCTCATCCTAACCCTAACTCTATATATAATGCTAATCCTAACCCTAACACTATATGTAACTCTAACCCTAACACTAATTCTAATCCTAACCCCAACCCTAATTTTAACCCTAAATCTAACCCTAACTCTAACCCTAGATCTAACCCTAACTCCAACTCTATCTCCAATTTTAATTGTAACTCTAACTTGATCCCTAACTCTAACTCTAATTCTAACCCTAACCCTAACCCTAACTCTAGCCTCAATTCTAGCCCTAATTCTAACACTAACACTAATACTAACACTAACATTAATTATAACCCTAACCCTAATGCTAACCCTAACTCTAACTGTAGCCCTTGTGCTAACCCTAACCCTAATTCTGACCCTAACTCTATCTTTAACCCTTCTTCTAACTCTAATTCTAACTCTAACCCTAGCTCAAACCCTAACTCTAAATCTAACCCTAACCCTAACCCTAATTCTAACCCTAATTTTATTTGTAACTTTAATTCTAGCCCTAACACTAATTCTTACCTTTACCCTAACCCTAACTCTAACTCAATCTCTAACCCTAATTCTAACCCTAACCCTAATCCTAACTCTAACTCTAATTGTAGCCCTAATTCTACCCCTAACCCTAACCTATATATCCCTAACTCTAATCCTAATTCTAACTCTAATCCCAATTCTTGCCCTAACCCTAACCTAATTTTAGCCCTAACTATAACTCTAATCCTAACTCTAACTCTAACAATAACTCTAATTCTCACCCTAACCATAACCCTAACCCTTACACTAATTCTAACCCTAACTCTAACTCTAACTCTAATTCTCATTCTAATCTTAACCCTAATTCTAACCCTAAATCTATCTCTATCTCTTACCCTAACTCTAACTTTATCTCTAATTCTAACACTATCCCTAATTCTAACCCCAACTATACCTCTAACTCTAACTCTAATTGTACCCCTAACCCTAAAATTAACCCTAATCCTGACTCTAACTCTAAACCTACCCCTAATCCTAACCTTAACAATATATATAACTCTAACTCCAACCCTAACCCTAATTAAATCCTAATCCCAAGCCTAGCTATAACCCTAACCCTTAATCTAACTAGGTAACTCTAACCCTAACCCTAACTCGAACTCTATCTCTAACTTTAGCTCTAACTTGAACTGGGACTCTAACTCTAATTCTAACCCTAACCCTAATCTTGTCCCCAATTCTAACCCTAAATCTAACTCTAACTCTTATACTAACACTAACACTATTACTACCTCTAATTTTAAGTCTAACTCTAATTGTAACCCTAACCCTAATGCTAACCATAACCCTAACACTAACCCTAACTCTAATTCTAATCCTAACCTTATTTCTAACACTAAATATAACCCTAACCCTAACTCTAACTCCAACTCTAACCCTAAATGTTTTTATAACCCTTACCCTAACTGTATTTGTAACCCTAATTCTAACCCTCACCCTAATTCTTACCCTTACCCTAACCCTAACTCTAACTCTAATGCTAACTATATCTATAACCCTAATTCTAACCCTAACCCTAATCCTAATTCTAACTCTAATTCTAAACCTAACCCTAACTCTAACTCTAACCCTAAGTATAGCCCTCACCCTAACTCTAACTCCAATTGTAACCTTAACCCTAACAATAACCCTAAATATAATCCTAACTCTAATTCAAACCCTATCCCTCACCCTAATTTTAATCCTAACTCTAACTCTAACACTAACCCTAACCTTTACAGTATCCCTAACCCTAATTCTAACCTTAACCTTAACCTTAACTCTAACTCTAACACTAACCCTAACACTAACACTAACCTTAACCATAAACATAACTCTACCCCTTACTCTAACCCTAAATCTAACTCTACCATAATTGGACTCTAACCATAACCCTAACTCTAACTTTAATCCTATCTCATACCTTAACTCTAACCATAACTCTAACCTTAACCTTGACTCAAACCCTAACCCTAACCCTATCCCCACTATAACCCTAACCTTAACCATGAGTAATACTCTAACCCTAACCTTGACCATAAACATAACTCTACTCTTAACTCTAACCCTAATTCTAACTCTACCATAATTGGACTCTAACCCTAACTATAAGTTGTCATGTCCCCTTTTCAAATAATTAAAAAATAATAATCTTTTTCTAAGGCAGGCAGGCCCAAAAAGGTGAAGTTTCAGAAAAAGGGGATGATCTTTGGAAGCTAATGGACTAATAAATGAAAATTATTATTAAAATATGTTTTATTAACCCCTCTTGGATGTGAGTTATGGTTATACCCTCTTTTAAGGAGTTTGGAGGCATTTTTGGCTCATTCCAGAACTTGATTTTTGATCATTTCATTATTATTCTTCAGAGGCTGCCAAACCTGTGGAGAAGGAGACCCAAGAACGGGAGTTTGTAGGTTTCTAGGGAGACCCAAGAATGGGAGTTTGCAAGTTTTCAGGAAGGCTAAGGATGGGAGTTTGAATCCATTCCATGTGCATGCTCATGCATAGTTTGCCTTTGTGCTGAACAGTGCAGATTTGTGAGTTTTCGGGTGTATATTTTGTAAGAGTTTGGTGTTTCTAGTTGAGTATTTCGTATCAGTTTGGGATGCTGCTGTATATAAAAATTTTAAATATTAAAATAGAGCTGAATATATGTATTTGGATATGATTATACTTCTGTGATAGATTATTAAGTTTTTGTGGTGATTCTAGGCTATTTTGTGCTATTTTCGAGAGCCCGGTGAGCATTGTTTTGTCCTCCGTTTGGGAGCTATTGTGTGCATGTTATAAAGATCTAGAAATGTCATTTTATAGGCTGTTATGCTGCTCAAATTTCTGTAAAAATTTCCACTTTTAGATTTATTAATAATAGGTGAAGCTGTGAAGCTTTTGGCACTATTTCTGGCATACCCGATTTGGGGTTCTTGAGAAGTTTGGTGGATCTTTGTGATATTAGTTGTTTGATCTTAAAGATCTGATTAGAGGTTGGAAATATCATATAAAATCAAAAAAGGGACATTTTAGTGGTATCAGAGCCATGATCTTGCTAGCCTGAGGGTTTGTAGAAGTTTGCGTGTCAGTTTTGACAACTACCCAGATCTTGCATGTCAGTTTTGACAACTACCCAGATCTTGCATGTCAGTTTTGACAATAGCCAGATCTTGCATGTCAGTTTTGACAACTACCCAGATCTTGCATGTCAGTTTTGAGAACTACCTAAATCTTGAATGTTAGTTTTGAGAACTACCCAGATCTTGCATGTCAGTTTTGACAACTACCTAGATCTTGCATGTCAGTTTTGACAACTACCCAAATCTTGCATGTCAGTTTTGACAACTACCCAGATCTTGCATGTTAGTTTTGATAACTACCTAGATCTTGCATGTCATAATTTATGATTACATGTTGCTTCTAATCAGCTGCATGTCAAAATTTATGGTTGCATGGTACTTCTAATCATTTGCATGTTAGTTCTTGGTGAATTTGGTGGTTGCATGTTGTTTCTAATCAGTTGCATGTCAAAATCTATGGTTGCATGCTACTTCTAATCATTTGCATGTTAGTTCTTGGTGTTTGAAGAAGTTATATCCTATTGGGGTTACACTCTACTTTATCCAAAATGGACAGGTATAGTACAGAGTCTCAAAGGACACGATCTTGGACAATTGATATCTAGAGTCAAAATAGTAGAAAGGATGGTTATTTAGACATTCGAGATAAACTTATAAAAATAAGCCATGACATGTCTGAACAGTTGGTTGAGCACCACCGTATGATGAATGACATGTTTTTCGACCTAGCTAAGGTGGATAAGTTGACTAGATTTCTATTTGGCAGATTTTCTCATAGGGTAGATGACAAAATTACCAAGAACTTGCATGAGGAGTCTGAGAAACTAGCTTATAGCCAGGCAAAGGTCTCAGATTCTACTCTGCCATAGGAGGTAGTGGGTTTAGATGATGATTATGAGGATTTTTTTGTGCATGATAGTGAGATACCTGGTAGAGATGAGCAGACATTGAGCATTCATGACTTTGCTGAGAAAGAGTACCAGGCACAGTTAGATGCTTCATCACATGAGGTTGAGGCAGGTAGTACTTCACATGATTTGTCCAGCCAGTTGAAGGTGAACAAAGATAGTATTGTGACTTCATTATCTCATCATGACAAGATGCGAGATATGATAGAGGATCACATTCAGATGATTCAGTTACAGGGTAGACATAAGGGAGTTCAAGAAAAGTCTCCTTGTGTTGACTTACAAGTGATTAGGGAAGGAATGGGAATGATGAAGTTGAGTTATTTACATCTTCTATTAGATCGTGACCATCTTCTTAGCCTTGTCGAAGACTATTCAGATGCCTTGAGGAGGAAAGAGGAGGAAGTTGATAGGCTTTCTCACGAGCTTGAGGACACTCGAGCTTCTTTGGTGAATACTCCATTGGCATTACAAGACTGGGAGAGACATGGGGATAAGCATGGCATGGAATTGAGTTTAGTTTCATCTTGCACTCCTAATACTCAGCTTTCTACGAATGGTAGATCATATGTGGACATTGATAATGTTGTGAGTTCATCTTGCATTCACATCTAGGATATAGGGATAATGTCAGATAGGTATGTGGAATTAGTTGGTATTGGTCATATTACTCAGGTGAGGATTTTGCTTGAGTTACCAACTAATTATAGTTTATGGATACAGACTCGAGATTGTTATATTGGCATTTGGGATTCAGTTGACTGCAAATCTTTAACATTTTTTGGTAGCAATGATTGTTTGGGTGCTATCATGGATTTGATTAGCAGATTGCACGGTGTTTTCTTTTCTTGTGCCAGGAGCTTATCCGATGTTGGTATTAGTTTTTATACACCGGTGTTGGGCTTTGTTCATATATCCAGTCGACCATACTTGCTGGAATGTGTTGATGATATTTCATATTTGGCAGTGTGTACAGATGAGTCCCAGGATCATATTGGCATTGATGACATCCAGGAGGATGCAGTGGGCAATTTTGAAGACTTAGTTTCCTTGGGTATAGAGGAGTTGGACAATAGTGCTAATATTTTTGATACTCTGTATGCTGATATGAGCTTTAGATTTGATTCACAGGATATGGATGGTAATACTCTAGAGACTAGTAACTTTGAGGATACTCCTTTAGACAGTGCATCAGAGGAGGTTTGTAGGAGACAGTCAAGCCAGTGCCATCATGTGTCTAATCAGTTGAGAGTTAGTGACTGAGACATTGCTATCACTTGCCAGCATTTCGATGCTGCTTGTCAGTTGTTAGCAGTTTATGGATGGGGTTCTCCTACTAGTGATGAGTAGGAAGGCAGTTATCTTTCCTTGACAGAGATCCACTCTTTATGGGAGGCTATTCGGATTTTGAGACAGAATTATATGCATTTGGTAGCCAACAGAGATTATCTTATGAAGTGGGGCAGTACAGCATATGATACATTGTTGGCCAAGGAAGATGAGGTGAGTGAGCTTACTGAGCAGCTTGAGGTGACTTCTGAGATTCTTGAGAGTACACAGTTGGCTTTCAAGGAGTCACAGTTTCATTTGGCTAAGGTGACCACGGAGTTAGAGCGGCTACAGTCTTTACCTGATTCTATACAGTCACAAGCTGTGGTGTTTGGTGATCCGAGGATGTCCATGGCCAAGATTGTCAGAGATAGTGGAGATGGGGATGCATCCATCCTTGATACTAACATTGGCATATCAGGTTCATTCCCACTAGAGTCAGGTTCAGTTGAGTTGGGTGTTGTAGCTGATTGTTGTATGCCTGCCATGGTGGTGGCCTCTAGTACTGATGGCATGGAGACTAGAGATGCATCAAAGATCATGTGTGATGTTTGTGAGTTGGAAGTTGGCATGGTTCCTGCTAGTAATACTACTCCCTTGGTGATATCTTCGGAGGTAGTAGTTAGTTCCAACATGGTTAATGATCAATTGCAGTTAGTTTCATCTGGATTACAGTCTGAGCCACTGACTGAGATTGGCGCATTCTATCGGCATTACACTGTGAGGTATGTTCATCAATTTACCTTTGATGACCATGTTGATGAGCTGATGATACAAAGATGTACTTTGGTTCCTAGTGCTTGTCATTAATTATGGGACAGTTTGACATCTCGGGATGAGAGTTATGATGGACATGACATGGTGATAGGTTCTGCAGTTGACAGCTTGATAATACATGACTTAGAGCAGGAGTTTGGGAGTGATGCTTCAGCAGTTGTTGTTACTGATTCTACTCCTTTGGCTATGAAATCTCCTAGCTTAGCTGGTAGTCAGTCACCGTGGTCTATATCACTTGTTCATGGAAAATTTGGTTTGGGTTCCATTTCTTACTCTTTATCTTGTAATGTCTTTTCACCATCAGCAGTGCATGGGAGTTATGGTTATGAGATAGTGGCTGGTGATTTGCAGAGTTGTGTTGACTGCAAGAGTTGTATAGTGTGTGGATTCTCCATACTTGGTATAGTTTCATTCAAGAGCCTTCACCATTATTGCAGAATTGGATTGTACATTCCGTATAGGCCAGTGGGATGCGTTGATAGTATTTATTGTGTTGTTAGTTTTATTTGTCCAATTTACTTGGATTTTGATGTTCTAAGAGTTTGTGTCTCATGGGTTTCTGACTGTGGCAGTGGTGATCTTGGAGTTGGGTTGAGCTGTAATTGTCAATTTGATTATGGATTCCTCTTGGTCATTTTGCAGGAGCCTGTGTTAATTGGCAGTAGTATAGTTCATGACTACATTTGGGATCCAGGTAGATTGATTGGTTTATTGTTCAGCCATTGCTTGAGGGCAAGCAATATTTGGGAGGGGAGGACTTGTCATGTCCCCTTTTCAAATAATTAAAAAATATTAATCCTTTTCTAAGGCAGGCAGGCCCAAAAAGGTGAAGTTACAGAAAAAGGGATGATCTTTGGAAGCTAATGGACTAATAAATGAAAATTATTATTAAAATATGTTTTATTAACCTCTCTTGGTCGTGAGTTAGGGTTATGCCCTCTTTTAAGGAGTTTGGAGGCATTTTGGGCTCATTCTAGAACTTGATTTTTGCTCATTTCATTGTTATTCTTCAGAGGCTGCCAAACCTGTGGAGAAGGAGAACCAAGAACAGGAGTTTGCAGGTTTCCAGGGAGACCCAAGAATGGGAGTTTGTAGGTTTTCAGGAAGGCTAAGGATGGGAGTTTGAAGCGATTCCATGTGCATGCTCATGCAGAGTTTGCCTTTGTGCTGAACAATGCAGATTTGTGAGTTTTCGGGTGTATATTTTGTAAGAGTTTGGTGTTTCTAGTTGAGTATTTCATATCGGTTTGGGTTGCTGCTGTATATCAGACTTTTAAATATTAAAATAGAGCTGAATATATGTATTTGGATATGATTATACTTCTGTGATAGATTATTAAATTTTTGTGGTGATTCTGGGCTATTTTGTGCTATTTTCGGGAGCCCGATGAGCATTGTTTTCTCCTCCGTTTGGGAGGTATTGTGTGCATGTTATACAGATATGGAAATGTCATTTTATAGGCTGTTATGCTGCTCAAATTTTTGTAAAAATGTCCACTTTCAGATTTATTAATAATAGGTGAAGCTGTGAAGCTTTTGGCACTATTTCTGGCATACTCGATTTGGGGTTTCTTGAGAAATTTGGTGGATCTTTGTGATAATAGTTGTTTGATCTTAAAGATCTGATTAGAGGTTGGAAATATCATATAAAATCAGAAAAGGGACATTTCATAAGCATAACTCTAACCCTAACCTTAACCATGACCATAACTCTAACTGTAGATCTGACTCTACCATAATTAGACTCTAACCCTAACCCTAACTTTAATTTTAATCCTGACTCAAACCCTAACCGTAACTCTGACCTTAACTTGATTCAAACCCTAACCCTAATCCTAATCCTAGCCTTACTATAATCCTAACCCTAATCATAACCATAATCATAACTCTAACCCTAACGTTAACCATGACCATAACTCTAACCCTAACCTTAACCATAAACATAACTCTAATATGAACCTTAACCATAACTCTAACAATAACCATAACCATAATTCTATCCCTAACCTTAACCATAGCTCAAACCCTAACCCTAACTTCAAACCTAACCCTAATGCTAACCCTAACCCTAATTCTATCCCTAAGGTTAACATTAAATGTAATGGTAACTTTGTCCCTAACCATATATCTATGTATGACTATAACCTTTTACATTACAATATCCCAAAAATAAAATATATATTTTTAATCTATATTAAACTCCTTATATTAGATTTTAAAAAATATTTTGAAGCACAATTTTATAGTAACTTCATACAACTCTAATTAAAAATTAATTAACAATTTTATAGAAACTTTATCAAAATAAAAAATAAAAAGTAAATATTTTTTCTATTGCACTGCAATTGCCACTAGCTTATATATACCTCTATATATATTACGCCGAGAGTAATCGTTCTCAAGGCGCTTATTTTTATTTTCATTAATCCCAACTTTGATTAAAATAACTTTGGAATTAAATAAAAATAGGCGCCTCGAAAACGATTACTTTCGGCGTAATATATATAGAAGTATATATAAGCTAGTGTTATTATTAAATGCAGGTATGAGAAATTAGAAAATAGAATAAGGAACCCCATCATCTACCAAATTCCACTATTCCCCAATTTCTTAGTCGAACGATGAATAGTCCAAATATCTTCAGAAATCATTTGGCAGTTCTAAAGCGACCGTCATAAAGTTTAAACTCCAGTCCAACAGCTAACTATTACCAGCTTATGAAAACTATAAACAAAATATACATACTTTGCTCAACGACTAGACATGAAATATTAAATATTTTATTTAAATTTAATATAAAACAAATCTAATTATTTATTTCCGTCTTCCAAATCACTCGCTCTCATTATAAGGAAAGAGGTTAATAATAAGAGCGACACAAGTCAAGTCAAGAGGTTAAAAGAATTCACACGAGACATTAATTTCCGTCTTCTTATTATTTATTTCCGTCAAGTCTATACAGGGATGTCTCGTGTGAATTCTTTTAACCTCACGTTATAAGGAAAGAGCGACACAAGTCCGTGGAAAGAGAGGGCAAATCGGAGCCCATATGATTTTCTGATACTACCTATTGTCCCTCTGTAATCATCATTCAGCGTAGAAGTTTCTCTCTCCCATATCATAATTCCATGGCGAACTTATTATTTGTAAAACTAATTTGTCTTGCATGTTTATTGTATTCCGCGAATGCGTCTCCCAATCCAGGGAATTCAGAAAGTGGTCTGAGCTTTAATTTCTCAAAATTTGAGGATCCGAAAACAGATGAATTTCAGCCATCGGAAATAGATGGAATTTATTATTCGGGTGACGCTGCATGTTCAGGTAATGTTGTACATCTTACAAATAGCAGCATCGCGAAGTACAGTAAGTTCAATCAGTCATCGGGTAGGATTGTTTACAATGAGACGATCCAGCTTTCTGCTATATCCGATTTCAGCACCCGCTTTGTCTTTTCAATGCACTGTCCTAACAAAGAGTATGGAGGCGATGGAATAGCCTTCTTTCTCTCACCCGAAGGAGACGCTTACAATATTCCACAATTTACATATGGAGGGTATTTTGGCCTGACTGGAGATAGGCTTGACAAGTTACCTGATTTGTTTGCTGTAGCGTTTGACAGTATGCACAAAAAGGTTGGAACTTTTAATCACAATTTTTCAGGACTGCATTATTTGAGAAACGTTAATTTTACCGGTCTGAACAATGGAACAAAGTGGGAAGCAATGGTTGACTACAACAGCAAAATATCAGAGCTTAATGTATATCTTTCTAGCGATTCTCATAGTTTGAAGTCCCCTAGAAATTTAATTTTATCAAATCGTGTAAATTTGTCTGACTATTTTAGCGGAAACGTTTCTATAGGCCTTTCCTCTGCAGCTGTATACTCCAATGAAACCCATAATATCTTTTCATGGAGCTTCAACAGCAGCTTATATTCAGCAAATACCTCAGAGGGTTTCCAAAGTGGCGCAAATGGTTTAGAAATGGGTTCCAAGGGAAAAGGCCGGAATCAAGCAAGGACCTCTAAAACTATATTTGTGGGTGCTGGGTGTGGCATTGCAACTTGTATTGCCTGTGCGCTGTTGGGGTACTTTTCCTTTCTCAGAAGAAAGAGAACTAACGCAATCAGAGGGCAAAAGTTAGCAGACATGGATCTTGAAAACTTTCTACATCACATTCCCCGTAGGTTTAGATTCGATGATCTGATAGCGGGAACTAAGAATTTCAGAGAAGATCAAAAGCTTGGTCAGGGAGGATTTGGAGGAGTATACAAATGCAATCTTGCTGAAACAAATGAGCTTGTGGCTGTAAAACGCATCTCAGAAGGTTCACGGCAGGGGATCAAGGAATTCATTTCAGAAGTGAGTATTGTTAGTCGTCTGAGACACCGGAATCTTGTTCAGCTCTTGGGATGGTGTCATGAAAGCGATGAATTGCTTCTGGTCTATGAATATATGTCTAATAGAAGCTTAGACAAACATATCTTCACCGGAGGACGAGGAGAAGAAGAGGAAACTCAAGTGCTCCAGTGGAATATGAGGTATAAAATAGCTTGTGAAATAGCAAGTGCACTGTTGTATCTTCACGAAGGATGGGATGAATGCGTTGTACACAGAGATGTGAAATCCAGTAATATTTTGCTGGATAGCAATTTCAACACAAAGATTGGGGATTTCGGCTTGGCGCGCATGTTGAAGCACGAACGTTTAGCTCAGACCACCCAAGCTGCGGGAACATTAGGATATCTGGCCCCTGAATGTGTGGCGACTGGAAAGACTAGTCCCGAATCAGATGTTTACAGCTTCGGAGCGGTGGCTCTGGAAATTGCCTGCGGCAAGAGGGTAATAGATTTCAGCTTGACAGAGTTCGACCTGCGTCTTGTAGCATGGGTTTGGGATCTGTATGGTAAAGGTAGACTATTGGAGGCTGCAGATATGAGGTTAAATGGGCAATTTGAAAAGGAAGAGATGGAACGATTGATGGTGGTGGGGCTGTGGTGCTCTCATCCTGATGCTGCTAGTCGACCCAAAATGAGGCAAGTGGTTAGGTTGCTGAATTTTGAAGTTGCGGTACCTCTTCTACCCGCTGCATTGCCCGTGGCGTCATATGCTCACTCTTCCTTTATCACGGGCCATTCCCTCTCAGTAGTATCACACAGTCATCCGACTACATTGAGTCCAAGGTAGATCGACCACCAGTTAAAGTGATAGTCTCTCCTGGTTATGTACTAATGTTAGCCTCTCTGCAAGAAACATGCACATGGAGCATAGTTTTCATATCTTGGTTAAGGTAGTGCTTAATATCTTTCGATCAGCGCAAAGACTCCAATAACTTCATTGTTTTCTTTCATTTTGTTAATTCATGCTTATAATGTAAAATGATTTCTACGGGACCTTGCTTCTATAGAAATTTTGGTTGTTTTTAAAAACAAATTTATATATAATAGTTTGTTGAGAAAATTATTTCCAAAGATTCAAATCTACTCAATTATAAATCTTAATATAATTAGCAGTAGAAATTAGAAAAAAATATTCTACCAATTAACACTATCTTTAATAATTCATTTTGTCCATGTTTTCTATGTTATAACAATTTAGGTTCCATAACCTCTCCATAAAGAGCCATACTCATCCACCTTTTCAGTATGGAATGCAAATAAGTTTGGTTTTTTGTACATCAACACAAGAGCATCTTATATTTTAGGTTTTATTGGGGCTAAAGGTATTGTAGGGCTCAATATAGGTGTTAAATATTTCTTTAGACCTTAGTTTAAATTTCTTGTCCAGTTTGTTCCTTCCATTTACATGGCGTACTTCTAATGCATTTCAATATTTGAAAAGTTTGATCATGGCACATAATATTCCAAGTCAAAATCTGTACTCTGAATGAGTGGAGCAAAAGAGTTTGATTTGGCTGGGTGTCTTGGAAGATTCTCGCATACTATTTCAAGTCAAAATCTAGACTTTGAATGAGTGAAGCAAAAGAGTTTGATTTGCATAGGTGTCTTGGAAAATTCTTCTGTAATTATACATTTCTCTTCAAAATATCTTAAACATATATATATATTGATCAGTTTATATTTCTTATATAGAAGTCGTTCTTTTTTGAATACTTTTCCGTGCTTCTTGATATCTTTAGTGCATCCCAATAAATTTGTCTAGTGGAGATATATGGTCTGTCATTCAAAGCCAACCGCAATAATTTGAATGGAGAAATTTCCGGACACTGAAGAGTTGCGACAGCCCACGACACATTATCTTCCAAGTGTGTGGACATACACTTTGACTGTTACCCTCATTTATCACATATTACGAGTCAACCTTCCTTCCCGTGTTAAAAGGGGCCATCCAACGACGAAGAGCGGTTTCATCATGTCAAGATATCTTTCTATCGTGATTGATATACTCGTCAACTTTATGCTCATGCATTCTTAGATGTAAAAATAATTGAAGTGTATATTTTTACTATCCTTACGAAGTGTATATTTTTAATGTTATGTTCTTTATACCACCTAAAATAATTCTAGTGTCTAGTGTCTATATAAATAAGGATAAATATAGTATTTTATAGGCAATTAATCAGAATGTTTTATGCACATAGTTTTTGAATTTTAAAAAAAAAAAAATTATTAAGCTTTGTTTTATTTAACAATTAACTAAAATATGATTGAGTTAGCTTATTTTGTTGTAGGATGAAGTGGCTAGATCCTAATATGTTTTGTTTGGAAGAATCTATTTTCTTTAACATTGTTTTATTTTGACTAAACTCAATGTATCATAATATTGTTCAAAATATTAAATAATATGTAATAAAAATCTATACTATACAAATAATAAATATTAGCAAGATTATATAGTTTCAATATTATAAGAATTGTAATATTATTTTTTATCATTATATAATTTTATTGAATATATTTATATATTTGTAGTTTCATGCAAAAATATATATTAATATTAGCAAGGTTATCATAATAAATGAAATTGAAATGTTATAGGTGAAGTGTCACCCAAATTCCAAGGTTATCATAATAAATGAAATTGAAAGGTTATAGGTGAAGTGTCACCCAAATTCATGTGAATCGATCATTTTTATTTGGTCAATCAATTTTTCACTAAATAAAATGTACACAATATTTATAGTTATTGTTAGATTGGTTGACATTATTTATTATTTTATTTGATTTCCAAGAGTGAAATATAAAGTTTGTAAAATCATATATTAAATTTTGTGAGCACAAAAATCTAAAAGTCTAAAACTAAGCAAAAACAACCAATCAAACCTCAAATAAATAATTTCTTTTCAATCATTAAAGATGCACCATATATTAGAACTTTATAGATAGAAAAAGTAGTTGAAAAATAAATGGATATGATTGGGCAACTAAAAATTAAAAAGGTGCATTTCAAGGAATGCTATAGTATCTTCTTATGGCAAGAACTAATAAATATTATATGATATCTACCTTATAGTATGAAGCTTTGAAATAGTAATTGCATGGGCATTGATGTCATAGTCTAATATGATATTTTATGTACTCATGTCTCATCTAATATCTTTTTTTATTCATTTTTCAAACATTTTTGTTTGAGATTTCTAGTGCTGATTTTCCATTTCGTCAAGCATAATTTTCAAAATTCCAATACAACATACTTGTATTAAACTTAATCTCGAATATTTGTTGTAGGATAAATTTTTTTCAAAGGCGTACAAAACTATGGAGAAATTGGAAAAAAAATCAAATGAGAACTCAAACACAATTCTCTGAATGACTTAGATGATGGCTATCAAGCTTTGAAAAAAACTTTGGGAAAGACTTAGAGAAAAGCAGTCATACCTTCCATCTAAAATCAAATTAACATGAACAATGCACAACAAATTATACTACTATATTTTTATCTTTTGAAAAAGATTGACATTTGATTAATTTAGAAATAAATAAATAAAGTGTAAAGACATCATAGATATGTAGATTTGAGAAATAAAAAAATTGTTTCTTACATACACATTAGATATAAAAAAAAGTATCCATTATATATATATATATATATATATATATATATATATATATATATATATCGATTAGAATTAAAATATTATTTTCATATTACATAGATGTGAATTCAGATTATAAACCTAGTTGATAAATTTGAAATTAATTATCAATAATTTCTCAAATTTTGTTTTGTACATTATTAGAAAATTAAAATGTCATTCAATCATATTCCTTTTTGACTAATATCTAAACATCATTTTGTAAATAATCGTAATTAAAAATACTTTGATGGATGACAAACTTTAGAATTGTACTTTAATTTCAATATGAATACTACCTAATAATAAATGTTAAGAGGACTATGATCAAAGATCATTAGAGAAAATTGTCTCCTAAATGGAGAGAAGATCTAACATCCAATATAAGTTTCCAATTAACTTCAATTTTTCGTGTCCTTCTACAATGACTTATTCTAACCATTAGAGAATTGATTTATTGGAAAGATTTAATTATGAATGCTACTTCACTATGTGAACTAAGGCCATTCGAGTTATAATGCTATGTCAAAAGTGATAGTAAATCTCCTAATAAATATGTAAAATCAATGGAAAATAAAATCATGAGAATACTTTTAATTTATCCACTAGATATTAAATTGCTCTATTCTAATCATCAAGTTACAATAAATGATGCATTACTTTATAATTGGTTACAGTGTAGCTGGAACTCATATGGAAAATACTATTGTTTCTTAGCCTTATTTAATTTTTATATACTAGATTTTAATGATATCAATAAAGTAATGCTAAAAGCTATATGATGTGCTAAAATATATAAAGACATATGATTTAGACATTTTTGGTTAACATATTGTTCTCCATATTTTTTTCCCCCTTTTTGCCCAAATAATGAAAAAAAATGTTCCAAATAGTTGGGAAGCTATGTATACTTCTAAAAAATTCCTCTAAATTTCAAAGGTACAACTTCCATGTAAATGAAAAATATGCAATGAATATGAACTTTTATTTCATAACTAATAGGGGCATGCTCTTAACCCCAGAGTAGAAGAGGCATTAACCAAGTTTCCCATATCCATGAAGCACTGAGGAATAACATTTGTTTACAATTGATATTATACTAGTCATATTGAAATTCCACTCTTCACACATAAGAGGAAAATAAAAATAAAAAATGAAAAAGAAATCTTGACAATGATTGCAAGACTACACAAAAAATTATTTGTACTTTTTATTAACATTCAAAGAGTACATATAGGCCATTTTTACTTCTGGACATTAAAAAATTATATTTCATGAAGAAGAAAGAGAGAAGGGGAAAGACTCTTATCATCTTTGAACAAAGCAATGATTATAAACAACTAGGAAGCTAAAGTGTTTACATTTCCTTCGTTGGCCTTAGAATTTTATTGGCTTGACTGATGGGCTTTCATAGATCTAAAGCTAGCCATTAGGTTATCTCCATTTGGGACCAGCATATTATCCAACTAAATCATCCAGTACTCATGGTCTCCCACCAATTTCTTTATTGCATCAGATCATTATTGCATTTTCTCCAAAGCCTTAGCCAATAGTCCATCCAAAGTGTTGAAATTGCGTAGTTTGGAACTCATGAATTATAAGGATGACCACATCATCAATGTCATTCTTGTATGAGGTCTTCATATGTCCAATATCAATGAACTTGTCACTCTTACTTGAATGATATTTTGTGTATACAAACAATTGAGATACTTATAGATTGTTTGACCATCCCTTTGTTGACAATTGGCTAATAATGATATGTAATTATTGTCATTTATGGAAACACATGATGTACGTGCTTACATGAAACCTCAAAAATAAAGATACTTAGTGTTTGGTAATTTGAAAATTGTCTAAGTATAGAATTTGGTTTACAAAAGTATTGTTTTGTTTATAACTTGTTGTTGACATCATATTATGACTA
The DNA here is from genome assembly GCA_028749045.1 of Cupressus sempervirens. Taxonomy (NCBI): domain Eukaryota; kingdom Viridiplantae; phylum Streptophyta; class Pinopsida; order Cupressales; family Cupressaceae; genus Cupressus; species Cupressus sempervirens. The sequence goes on along the minus strand of CM053787.1, from coordinate 913,519,085 downwards.
GCAAAGTTAGATGGAGATAGTATACATGTTGGTGATCACGTGTATAACCTCAAAATTTAGTACGAACTATATGGAACAGAGATAATCTTGTTTGAAGTGAAACAAGATAGCAAAATTCAACAAAAGAATTATTTTGTTTACAAAATAATTAGTCATCCAATTAGGACCAACATCCTAGATATTTACTCTAAGTTGGAAAAGTGGATTGTGGTCTTAGCTAACCCAATAGCAATTTTTGTAAAGGCATGGTATTTATACAAAGAACATTTTCCGATAAGAAAGGGAAGCAAAGAAAATTGTGATTGTGATTACAAGTGCTATATTATAATTGTGATTATATGCAAACTTTTGTGAAAGTGATATATGTGAAGTTTTATGAGCTATTTTGTGATCTGAGATTGAGCAGAAGATCAGAGATTAGTTAACGAAGAAGATGTTGGAATATTAAAATATGGAAAGAATACTTATGAGAGGGGGGAGGGGGGGGGGGGTGAATCATAAGTATCACACTTTAACCAAAAAAAACTTTTAACTGAAAGTAAATTGCATGCATGTAAACACATCAAATAAACATGAAACTAATACATGCATCAACAACACATAACATTGGAATTTGGTGACCCAAAAACACTCCAAAAATAAGAAGGTAAAACTGGGGTGGGGATGATACCCACAAAATTACTGCAGCAACATTTTTCAACCACTTCTAATGGTCTGCCCTATTAAAGGCTTTACATTGTGTCAATAGTGACCTGGTTAAAGGATTTACAAACACCTTACATGAAGTGTCACCCTATTAAAAGATTTAATCACCTTTTGATAAGGATCTACAAATAGTTGTTAAGCCAACCTATCTACATAGGGTTTCCTTTCTAATATAATGGTAAGAGAGTATTAGGTATTATAAACCTGACAGTTTGCAATCCTTGATTGCTGAATGCAGGCACTTGTTCTGGATCTCTCTCTAATTTTGATCCTTTGAGATCTAATTTTTGTTCGTCTCCTTTTTTTTTTTCTAATCAACTGAATATCGAATTCCTGCTCTTACCCTCTATGTCTCCTTTCACTGAATTCCACTATGTTTTCCCCATAACACTTTTCTCTCCCTCTTTCATCGATCCTTATTACAATAAGACTTTTTTTTCTTCCTGAAAAAGACTTTGAAGACTTAGGGTTAGATATGGATCTACGATCCACATTGAATCTCAATTTCCTGCACAATACTAGCTTTTTGCTGATTGGTTGCATGCCTTTCCAATTTTCTAATTGGCTGCAGGTAGATTGCATAGGAAATGTGAAAGATTCATTCTTATCTCTAGATCTTTCGAGATTTACCTTGTGTCGGCTACAAAAATAGTTTACATCATAGTTTGTGCAATTACAAACTCTTATGTTGATATTCTGAGTTACTCAGCTCATGAAGCATTACTGATGCTTGGCACATGCTATTTCCTGGTTAGCTTGGCACCTAAACAAAACTGTATCACTCGGCACTTGAGATCACTTGGCACTTGATATCACTCGGCACTTGATGAAACTAGATTGCTCGGCACATGACTGTAACTCGGCTCCTACTCTTTGCTCGACATGTATAGTGAAAAATGGTTAAGTGTATTTGACACTCAGATATCAAAATTATTCTTTAAACCAACAATCTCCCCCTTTGACATGAGTGGAAAAAACACTTAACTAAGATCCTGTGATCTTTACATTATTTCATGCATAATCTTATTTGCTTAAAAAAATTTAAGAACAAATAGAAATATACCTTATGACTCCCTGTGAGTTGATTATGCTTCGTACACTCAGTGACTTCTGTCTTGTTTCTACATTCTGACCAATATGTTATATCAATTTTTTTCAAAATTCTCCCCCTTTCATCATACTTATCATTTCATTTTGTATCTCCTACTTCATTCCGTATCTCCTCCATACTTAATCCTTACTTAACTCACTTAACTCACCCATACTTAATCTCCCCCTTTTTTGACACTTATGTCAAGGGTTCAATAGGGAAATGCCATACTTGGCCAAAAATGTACTATTTACTTCAAGGAGTACCTTTGGAGCTGCATCCCAATTTGCTAGTGCAATATCCAATGACTTATACCAGATGGAAATCTCTACTACTATGTGTACAAGTCCATCAAATGTAGAAAGATTGGGGTCATTCTTGAGGACTGTTTCTACATTCATCTGCTCCTTATGAAGTACTTCCAAATGAAGAGTGATTGAGGATTGAATTTGCATCAATTTGGCTTTAGTGGTTGGCTTCCTCTGCTGTTAAGATAGCTAACTCTCTTTGTGTGTGAAGCGATTAGGCGAAATGCTTCACTCTGAGCTAGATTTGTGGGGAGTTGCATGCTAGAAATCTTCAAATTTCTCTCCAAGCTCATTATTTTTTGGCTAGTGTCCTATGTGAATGTAGAAAAATCACACAACTTGTTGTACAGGGAAAATATGTTTCTAAGTATAGTTTTGACTATTTCAATTTTCTTAGCCAGCTCCACTTGTGATAGTGTTATATCATCGGATATTTTCTTATTTACCTTGCCTTGGAACTTTCTCTCTGACCATTCCAGTAATTTAGTGTCTGTATCCTGGTCTTCACTAGTCACCTGGTCAACTATATCAGATAGTTTCTCTATGATTGTCCTTGACTCATCTAGAGACTTTAAGCTGAAAGCTCCCATGAATATGTCTTTGATTTCATTCAAGGTATGTTTTTGTTTGTGTTCCCTTCTTACTGCTTCTTGTCTCCTTCTTCTATCCAATGCACTCTGAATTTCATTGATCTCCTCTTCAGTGAGAGTGTTGGATTCATAATGTGGAATCTTTATTTCTTCATCAAGCTCAGGAACTCCATAGTGAAGTTTCCTGACTACCCTTAATGAGCTCGAGCCTAGTGTCCTGATTTGTAATGGTAACCTATCAACGCTTGGCCGCTAAAGAGTCTATGTTGGAGTACCAGATTTGGGTAATGCAACCAATGTTTGTATTATAAACTCCTCCTTCTTACTTGTCTCATCTTTTTCTTCAGCTTGTTTATCCTTTTGGTGATCAATAGGTGGGGTTGAACTTACTAGCTGTTTAGATGTTTTTTCAACTTCCCTTGTTGTTGTACTTGGCATCTAAAGTGTATCAGTGACTACACTTGGTTGAGGTGGTGGAGGAAGGAATAGAATACCAATAGGTTGTATGGTCGAAGGTGGTTCTTGTGTTTTCACCTTGACTGCCTTTGTTTTAGCTACTGGATTCTCCAATTCATCAACACTGACCAATATAGGACTTGAACATAGTTTCGATACTAGTGTTGATTGATCAAGGATTTTTGCTAAATCCTCTATAGTTAATGGATTGATGTTTAGACTAGAAGTGTCTGTAACATCCTTGATTTTGAAAATCTCTGCAGGTGTGATGATGGCATGAGGAGGACTAGGAGGTGATAGCTGTGTGTCTTGCACACTTTGATCTTGTTGCTCAGCTATATCTTTCTCTTCCTCTTTCTCCTCTGTATGTGCCTCTTCATCTTCCTTTTGTTCTTCAACCTTCTTCTCCACTTGTTCCTTTTCTTTTTCTTGGCACTTTCCTCTGCCTTATATTCTTCATTAGAAACATCTTCTATTTTCTTGTAAATTATCCTCCACAATCTTGTGGACTTTGTAACTACATCCTCAATTTTGTTCTGCAAAATGCTGAAAGCTCTATGTTTGGGAGTGAATCTATTGTTATGCCTCATAAATGCATTTGTTATTTGATCCTTTGTCAAACCAAGCAATAATCTGGCTAATGTTGATTCCCTTATCTCCCTTTCCATTTGCAAACAAAAATGCCATTTATCCTCTACAATTTTGTACAATTCCTTAGGCATTGATTCATCTAACTCTAGAGTTGTGTGCTTATAATCAGCCATCATAGCATACACTGATTCCTCTAATTTATTTTTTTCCTCCTTGGTGAGCTTAGAAAAATTTAGGTTCTTTAAACCTTTCAAATCATCATTCTTAATTTTTGAGCATAATTTATCAATGGCAATCTGAGGTTTGTGAATTACCACTTGAAATTGGCTATTGTCCTCTGACTCAGTCTTCTCTTCATCTGTTTGAGGCTGGGCAACAAATTTTCTTTTCTTCTTTGGCTCGGCAGTAGTCTTCTTTGAAGCTTTCTTCTTCTCTTTTGGCTCCTCTTGGGCTTTTTGTGCTTCAGTCCTTGTAGTAGGTCTCTTTGGTGCAGTAGCAGCTACTTTCTTTGCCTTGGGTTGAGGAGCAAGAGGAGTTGTGGCCTTTCTTTTTGTGACCTTGGTTCTAACTTATGCTTCCTCAAATTCTTCTTCCTTAGCACTTTCCTCTTTATCTTCTCCTAACCCTTGAGTCGGACCTTGAGGTTCATCTCCCTCATCTTCAATGTCTTCTTCTTCCTCTTCTGTTGTTCCTTCTCCTTCAACACCAAATTTTCTCTTGATTTTCCTTACCAATTTTTCTTTCTTCTTTACATTTGAGGCAGTTTTCAAATCTGTTACCACCCTTGATTTTACAACATCATAAGTTCCAAAGGCTTTTGCATTCTTGTCAACTTCTTCTACAAGGAGAGCTATTATTGCTATAGAGGCTTGATCAATATCGAGTTCATAACCTAGTGGCTTAAGCCATCTCACTCTAGGTATGACTGCCTGCATATAAGTATAATCAATATCTACAAGAAAACAAATATCTATTTCATATTTCTTAGGTAATGAGACTAGAATCCTCATTCTCTATTTCATGAAATTTTTGAAGTCCTCAAAGTAGCTAGTCATTTGGGCATCAAAATTATCACCCATTTGTTCAATATATCCATTGATCTGTTCAACAATATTTTTATCTGGATTCCATTTCACCTTACCTACAAAAGGGAATTCTTTCATCAGATAGAAAAACATGCACACCAAAACTGATCCAAATTTGCAGTGAGCTCCCTTGCTCTTTCTTATAGCTCCCAGATTCTCATTAATATGTTGAAACATGAGCTCTGCTAGATCATAGGTATGATCCTTTTTAACCAATTTGTATGCAACATCAACTGCTATACAAGGCACACTGATTAACTTGCTTGACTGATAGATTGCTCTTGGTTATCTAATTAGCATGTTTGCAAAGAAACCTGAGATTAGATTAAATCCAAAAGAAAAAGATAAATCTGATGATAAGATTGAATCCAGTTAATCTAATAAACCTAAAGAAGTTAGACAAGACAAGGAAGTTGAAATTTTGGATGAACCAAGGCAAATGGAATCTCCTAAGGAAACTAGGTATGAATTTAGAGGTAAGTGTTTTTATGTAATGAAATAGGTCATATGAAAAGAGATTTTACAAATAAGTCATTTAATCATGTTAAGGACTTTTATTGTCATAATTGTCATGGTATGGGTCATAATGAAATTGATTGTAGGAAACCTAAGTATGATAATGATAGAAGAAATAGTAGAATGTCTATAAATACTAATCCTATAGATAGAAGAAGATCTAATGAAAGGTCATCAAGAGAGGGAAGATCTTATGAAGAAAAATGATAGATCGTGTGTTATAAATGTAACCACTTAGGACAAATTGCTCATAATTTTCATGCAACTAATGATCAACAGAATCCAAAAAGTAGAGCATCTGTATGTCAGTTATGCGACAACTTCAGATACACAACAAAGTACTGCAGAATGGATAGAAACTTTAGAGATAGAAAGAACAATGGAAGAAACTTTAGGAATGTTAGAAATGATAGAAGGAACCATGAAAGGAACTCCAGAACTAATAGAGACAATGAGGGACACATAAACATTATTAGTGAACATCAAGAAGAACTTAATGAGGCATTTGTGAAAGGAGTAGATATCTCAAAAGAAAAGCTAGATGATGATGAGATAGGAAGATCAAAGTGAGTTGTTGAGTTTGATTCAATTAAGTTGAATTAAGATTGTTCACAGCATTAGAAGTTGAGAACTTCATTCAAAATTGAATTAGAGGTAGCAAAGTTTGGAAAAGGTGTATCTAGTTATGTTTATATGGTACCTAAGCTCGCTTGTAATTTGGAGCTTATTTAAGAAAGTTATGAAGGAATTTAGAGTTACTGGTATTATAGTAAAGGTTAATTCTATAATAGAAGATGAAAAGTATGTTTTGTAGAGAATTTTTTGATGCAAAGTTCAGAAGAGTTTTTTTCATGATAGAAACTAGCTATGGCAAACCTTGGGTGACATCTGAATATAGGATAGATGATCTTGAGAAATTATTTGATTACAAAATGTAATTGACAACTTTTTCATGTTTGCATGGTATGCAATTAATGCAAGTTTAAGTTGATGGAATAAATAGAGTACAAAATTGATTTTCACTTCATTGCAAATACATCAGAAGTGACTTGAGCATTCAAAAGTGACTTGTCAGAGCAATTTTGAAGCAAACACTATTTTTGAAAAGAGGTATTTTATCATTTTTTTTGTAAATTTATTTGGTAAAAGTTCATAATTGATAGAATCATGGATATGTTAGTAGTGCACAATGTTGAGAATGAGGATAGACCTAAGTTAAAATTTGTTTCCATAAAACCTACTCAAAGAAACCCTAACTCAGCATTGTTTATCACTCTAAACAACATAGTATATCTTGAAGATGTAGGAAGTTATTTGAATAGTAAGTTTGAGTCTATTGGTAGTAAATTCATGAAGAAATATATGAAATTGGTTTTTAATCACAAAATGACTGAGAAGCCCAAATTTGAACATCTAAAGGAACTAGACTTGTTTAAATATCACTTCTACCATGAGTTAGACATAGATGAGTGGACATAGATCATATTGAGTGGGATACATGGTGGTAAATTATGGATACAAGATAATGTAATTGATATTTCTGCCAACCTTATTCGTGAGGTAACTAGTCTTAGTAAACAAGGCAATGTACCTATAGGTGAGAAAATGGTCAAAAAAAAGGTTGAGAGTTATACTAATGTAGTGTATAATGGAAAGGTTATGGTGATCAACACCATCAAGCAAGATGATGTAAGATTTTTGAGTAGAATTATTGCCTATTCTATTTGTGCAAGCTCAAAGATTGATGAACTTTCAGTGGGATTCATCTATGCAACATATAAGATATGTATAGAGAAGGAACAAGTGAATCTTAGTGAAATTCTGAGAATGCAACTCTTAGAAAACATAGAAAAGATAAAGAGGAAAAAGAATGATGTGTTTAGATTCTAGTCATTGATCAATCACATATTATTTCATGTACTTAAAAGACATCCTTACTTATTAGTCACAGAAATAATGAGTAGTGATAGATGTGCGATGGAGAAGATTACAAAAGTATGTAGAAGGCATCCTAAAAATAAGATATTGGACAGTGGCAACCTAATAATAAGAACATTTTAGAATAAAATGAATTAGAGATTCAAAATTGCACTTGCAATTGTTGACAGATTTAAGGAAGAAATTTGTATTTTGGTTGATAAAGATTATAACTATATTCAAGTAGTAGAAGCTCAGGAAACATTTCTTGATCCCTTGAGTTATGAATTAAATTATGATATAAAAATTGGTTATATTGATATATTCTTGAATTCAAATAGAGACAAAGAAGAATACATATTTGGTGCTTATGATGAGATCACATAGTCAACTCATTAGACATCTATGGAGAAGGCATCACAAAAGAAAATAGAATCTATAATAAAGAAGGCACTATCAGAGGCTGGAATGATAGAGAGTGAGTCTGAGGCTATAAGACAAACTATGAAGCAAGGAATACTGAATATTCAACCTTTGTTAGTATCTATTGTAGAGACATCTTCAAAACACAACATTTGATATGTAGTAGTGGACCTAAAAAAAAATCTGAACAACTATTGGAAGTAGTAACTACTAAGACAAAGAGAGTAAAGAAACAAGCCACTAGAGTAGGAAAAAGACAAAAAGTATTGTTGAAAATTGTTGAGTCAAGTGATGAAGAAGAAGAGGAACTATAGATCAAGTAGGCGGAGAAAGTGGATCCATCAAAGCAATCAGGGGCCAAAGCTTAACAACCTTGGAAGCTGACGATAGAGAAGATCAACATAGCTATTGTTAATGAAGGTAACTTTGTTCAAATGAACAAGTTTTATGATTTGTATATCAATTTTGAGAAGAATATTGTAGCAAACAATCTGAAGTTCAAGGATCTTAAGAGCATAATTAACAAGAAAGTCTATGAAAGACTCATTCAAAAGAAGGCTCCTGCAAGGGAAGAAGATCTAGAACTTCAGAAGTTTATGCTTAGAACTATTTGCGAGAATGATGATGGAGAATAAATCAAAAGATTGTCAAGAATAACCTAGCACCATGTTTGAGGAATAAATTGAGACCATTTCTATTTATGGTTGGTGAAAAGGATAAACTAAAAAGTGAGATTGTAGCAGCAATCGGTCAAATGTTGATAGAGTCAAAGGAAACATCTCGTCTAGTGCCTAGAACCTTGGAAGTGTTAGTGAGTGGTGATATTATGCAAAATGAACAAACCAATGTTACCATTAATATTGATGATACCTATCCATTTCATGGTTTTGAACCTAATGAACTAGATACCAAGGATATTGAGGATGAATTGAGACATATTTATGACATTTTGACCTTTTTCATTGATGTCAAAGGGGGAGTAGTTATAGAAAATTGAGAATAGTAAATTGGGAGCAATAGAAAAATATTGTAAATTATGTTGTAAGGGGGAGCATATGTATCATTGCACAAATTGTAATAGATGTAATGTAAGGTGTTATTTATTTTTGTTGTGTTAAGTTTTGTCACTTAGCCAATTTTCCCTATTTTATTGCCATCAATGCCAAATGGAGAGATTGTTGATAATTGCATAATAGTGATATGTAACTGTTGAAATTTATGGAAACACATAATGTACATTCTTATAGGAAACCTTAGAAATAAAGATGCTTAGTGTTTGGTAATTAAAAAATTGTCTAGGTATAGAATTTGGTTTATGACAATATTGTTTTGTTTATAACTTCTTGTTGACATGATATTATGACTAGTAAAGTTAGATGGAGATAGTATACATGTTGGTGATGACCTGTGTAACCTTGGAAGTTAGTATGGACTATACAAAATAGAGATAATCTTGTTTGAAGCAAAACCAAATAGTGAAATTTAAGGAAAGAATTATTTTGTTTACAAAATAATTGCGTGTCCAATTAGGGCTAACATCTAGATGTTTAATCTTAGTTAGAAAATTGGATTATGGTCTTAGCTAACCAAAAAAAATTTTGTGTAAAGGCATGGTATTTATGCAAAGGACATTTCCTGATAAGAAAGGGAAGCAAAGTGAATTGTGATAGTGATTACAAGTGCTATCTTGTAATTGTGATTATATCCGAACTTTTATGAAAGTGAGACATGAAAAGTTTTATATGAGCTATTTTGTGATCTGAGATCAAGATAAAGATTAGAGATTAGTCAAATAAGAAGATAGAGTATGTATTCTAGAAGTCCAATTACTTGTTTGGGTAGTGAGTTCTTCTTGTAATTAGAAGTCCATATTTGGGTAGTGGGTTCATCTTGCTTTTACTGTACCACAACTCCTAATAGGGTTGGAATCTCCTAACAAGGATTCAAAGTCTCGTAATAGGGACTCCTTATACTAAATTTTTCCATTGACTCCTAATAGGGTCCATCCTCTAACAAGGAACTTATATATCAGTATATAACCTAGTGGGTATCAACCCCATCGAGGTTTTCGCTTGGCCAGGGTTTCCCTAGTTAACAAAATATGGTGTTATGAGTTATCTTTGTGGATTGTTACTATTAATATTCAATATTACTTTATTGCTTTGTTATGCATGGTTTAAAGTAAGAAATAATATCTAGTTGGTGACTAAAGTTTGTAGATTACTAAATCACCCCCCCCTCTAAGTAATCCCTATTTCCAACACTCTTTTCATGGACTCATATATATTCCTCATATGTTTCTTAGCCCTAATAATTTTTTCCTTTTTGAAATGAAGTGACTACATCCAATTTGTCAAAGGCTCCTTACCATTCTTCAATATTCCTAGGTTAACACAATTATCAACTTTTAAGCTTATGACTTCCCCCATTAATGACATAGATTCCTTATATTTATTGTCATTTACTTTCAACACCTCAATATTAGTAAAGATAACCTCTCCTAACTTAAAAAACTCTTTACTAATTGTTGATCTTCTTAATTATTGGTGCATCTCTCTCACTTTCATGTCTTTGACCCATCCTCACTAAATCTATCCATGATCTTGCTCTTCCTACAATTTGGTGAGCAAGGCCTTATTCTCTTCTACTAGTGGGTCAAATGATTTAGGAGCGGAATAATCTCCTAGTAGGATGGAGAGAGGTTCTAATAATTACCCAATATCCTACGATAATTTCTAATTGGACACCTTCAAGTAGGCCTTTGATGGCTGCAACTCCTTTATCTCTTCCTCCACTTCATGTTTAGTTAATTTCTACATTTCCACCATGGTATCATGTCTTGGAGGGCCAATATCATAGGTATGGATATTAAAATATACATGGGAGAGGCCTATTATGTTTTCTTCACCTTGATCCTAGCTATTTCCATCATCAAATTTCGTGTATTGATTTCTCTTCCTATGGAAGCCAAGGTATGAACCTTATTGTTTTTTTGAACTATTGGAGGTAGATTCCTTGCTTGAGTAATTCAATCGTTTGGATGGGTATGATGGAACCTTAAAATTTTAGAGTTGTTGCTGAATTTCACAAATCTAAGGAGCTATTTTTAGTCACATTTTGAGTTTGCAATTTTAGGATATATGGAACTCTTAGCCTTTGATTTCATGATTTTAGAACTATGCTTTCTGTTGCATTCCAATTTTACAATTTGGGAACTAAACTTCCAATTTTGTTCTGATTTTGCAATTTTGTTGGATGAGACATGTTTTCTTAGCAATTTTGTGATTTTGATTATACTGGTTTCCTGATAATCCATAGTTCCAAGAATCATAAAGGGACATAAATCTCATTAATTGATCAACATAAGAGGTTATGTTAAGAATTTTTTCTATTTGTCCAATTTTTTTCCAATATGGAAACAACCAAGGAGGCCTTGTGCTAAAGATTTGATGGAAATATGGTTATTTATAGCATTCTACCTCATCCATAACTATATAGACATTTGGTAGGTATATTCTTTTCATAGAAAAACATTCTTATGCATTTTTCTATGTTTGTTTAGTAGCTTGAGAGATAAGGGTTTTCGAGTGAAACCACATGATGAAAATGAAGTGCCATGGCTGGTTGTCCCTCTAGGATTGACACCAATTCAAGAGAACTGATTTGATATCATCAATACTATGTATATAGCTCCATGAGATTCATAGACAACATTTTCTTGGTACTAGAGTGACTTGCATGAAATCTTGATGGAAGAAGAAAATGGAGAGGCCCTCAACATGCTAATGGGAGTGTCAGATGAAGAAGTTGGAAATCATTTGGTAGAAATTATCAACATGATTCAAGAATGTTGATTTTTTTCCCCTCTTTTTTATTGTAATCATCTGTAAAAATTTGCAATTAGTTTCTAGGTAGTTAGGATTAAAAGGCTTGAAGCTTTTTTGCACCCTTTTGTATTCTATAAGAAAGGGTACCAAGGTCTTATAAGATATATAGAGATACCAAAATATATAAAAATAAATATTATAGATACTTATATGTCAAGTGGATGTTAGATATTTCAAATTGTTACAAGCTAGTTGCACTTCACTTTTGAATTAATAAAATATATTGTGTTCTTTACCCGAAGATTGGGAATTGGTCATTGATTTTGTCACATCAAAATCAATTTTTGCTGGATCAACACTATTTGCAAAGAAAAAATTGGGCAATCTATAGAATGAAAAACTCATATACTTATGTATGTTTTGTATAATTGGTCTTCATCTAGAAATTAAATTTTATTATTCATGGATTATTAAATTCTCTCAATTTGTCTACTCATTAGTTGATGGTGGCACACCAGTCTCCAAGAAATAAAATTTATCCAGTTGTTATCAAAGTTGACTCTATTCTCTATTTTAGAAGGCACCAGTCTAATTATAGTTTGAAATTTAAGAACAACTTTGTGGAAGGTAAACAATCAATATCATACCACTTTCATGTTCTACAGTATATAGTTATACATTTTGTTTGAAATCATCCCTCTTTTTGGAAATATTTTTTATTACAATCATTTTCTCCTTGAGAAATTTTTCCAACTCATGAGTATTATTAAGTCTACATACTTTACATCACTAATTAAAGGTACAACCACTTAGGTCTTGTAGAGCCTAGAGTGTGGAGGTTGAAGGAGTAAAGATGTAACCTTCTTCATTGACCAAAATTGTGCTAAGTTTTCGAACATCAAGTAGGCAAGCTCGTAGGAAGTCAACCAACCATTTTGTGCACCAAAAAATTGGTTACTCTACTAGGGAGAGTTGCTCACAATTCACATTGTAATGTTTCCTAGAGATTTCAGATTCATAGACTATATACAAAGTAGAAGTATTTTATTTAAGTTTGAATGTGCTAGAGAAAAACTCATAATACAAGGAAAATAATATTTTTCAAAGAAAATTAGATCAATTCCCAAATTTTACTAAAGCATGAAATATTTCTTAAAGAAAAACTGGTGACTCTATTGTTTTGTGTGTATTTATGAATGATCAATTGTTCATAACCAAGAATCAAAGAAGTGACATACATTTATCCTTGAAGTTTATGTGGGGAAGGAGATTTGTACATTCTGAAAAACATTTGTAGTACACTCTAGAGAACAAAAGAAAATTATTTAAACAATCAATGGACATGTCATTGAAAGGGTATAAAATAAATTTAGATAAAGAATAACACTCATGTGATGATGATCAGATGGATACACTACAAGAAGAAAATTGATTTTTGATTTGAATTCAACACAATTCAGAGCCCACCAAGTTGTTGATGAATACTCTCCCTACCTAATGAGTTGATCCCAAGGCTGTCCATATTCCTTAGTAAGACACCTTAGTAAGTTGTCGAGACTCCTATTTATCACCTCAGTTTGGCCATCCATTTGAGGGTGATATGCAGAGCCAAAAGACATGTTTGTGGCTAACCTTTTCCATAACGTTTCCAAAAATGGCTCATGAATTTGACATCCTTGTCTATAACAATGATCAATGGCAAGCCATGGATTCTTACTACTTCTCTAAAGAACAAATGTGCAATCTAGCAAGCATCATGCACTATCTTACAAGGGAGAAAGTGTTCCATTTTACTAAATTTGTCCACCACAACATAAATGTTGTCAAATCCCTATTTGGTCCTAGATAACCCCACAAAATAGTCCATGCTCAAACACTCCCATGGTCTGCTAGGGATTGGTAGGGGTTGGTAGAGACCTACATTCGAAGATGCACCTTTTTTCCTTTTGAAAAACCTCACAATACTCCACATATTGTCTGATATCCCTATTCATTTTAGGCTAAAAGTAGAACCTAGCCACTATTTCTTATGTCTTATTGATTCCAAAGTGACTACTAAGTGACCCATTATGTTTTTTCTAAATCAAATTCTCCCTTATCGACCCCCTAGGAACACATTGTTGACATCCTTTACAACAAGTTATTTTGCAAACTATAGTATGAAAACTCACTATAGAAGTTGTTCTTGTACTCCTTGCATACGTTTTAAATCTCTACTAAAATCTTCATCATCAACATACATGTCCTTGAAGTTATCAATCTAAATGCTCTGCAACTGAGCCTCTTGTACTATTAGGAGTCTCCTTCTTAGTGCATCAACTATCTTATTTTGCACCCCTTTCTTGTACTTGATGTGAAAAGTGCAAGTTTGTAGATATTCCATACATAAAAATGAGGACATGGACCATTTGTTATATAGATGTCCTTTTGCCCAGGTCTGTTAGGAATGGCTTAAATGTAGGTTAGGGTGGTCAACACCTATGCCAAAATCTTTCACAGATTTCCTTAAAGCCTGGCCTATAGGAATGATTAAAGGAATATATAATAAACTATGGAATATATGCCCCTCTATTGTGGCTTGGGAGATTTGGAAGGAGAGAAACCGTCAGATTTTTGTGAAGATGATTTGAAATTTCAAGAGTTACTATTAAATATAGAGGCTTGTATAGTGGAAGTGATGAATACCCATCTGAGAAAATCCATGAAAGAGGAAGGTTCTTTCTCTATTTGGGATGGTATAATGAAGAAGAATTGGACCAACCTAATTAATCTGCCTCCTATATACTTTAAGAAAAGCAAGGAGGAAAGGCATAGGTGCAAATGGGCTCCACTCCCACATGGATGGTTTAAACTCAATTCTGACACAGCTACTAAAGGTAATCCTAGTGTGGCAGGTATAGCTTGTATCATTAACGATGATACAGGTAAGTGGGTAGCAAAGAAAGCTTTGTCCATTATGCCTACCTCTAATCACATAGTAGAGCTAGAAGTATTGGACAAGGGTTTGCAGTTATGTCATGAATTAGATTTGAAAAGGGTCATCATAGAAGATGATTCTCAAATAATCCTAAATGTGGTTAGGAGGTGCATTACCCACAATTGGGTATTGAAATCAAAATTAGGCAAGGTTCTTGGGCTTATAGATCAATTTGAGGATATTCAAATATGTCATATTTTTTGAGAAGGAAATCAGAAAGTGGATAGTTTAGGGTATGTGCAGGATCATGGTGTGCCAAAAAGTGGCAATCTAAAAAATCTGTAGTTCTAAAATATCTTAAATATCTCAAACCATTTCAAAATCTATTCCAACTTTTTTCTCACCCACCTTAATACTAAATGAAAACATTAATATCTTTATAAGGTCTACTATATCTTTTGATACCAAACCTATATGGTCAACTTTAAAAACATCCCAAAAAAATTCTTTTGGCCTATTTTTATGTGATTTTTACTTCAAACATGTAACTGACAACTTTTTTTCACCAAAACTTGATGAAATGAAAATGGTTTCTTAAGGATGTTCTTGTCTTTCCATAAATGTAAGATTTGTCAAATTATGAGTTTAGTACGTAATTATTACTTATTTTCTAATGGAGTTACATACAAAGTGCTAACAGACACACTACTTGAAAAACAACTATAACTTTCAAATGGTACAACATTTTTTAAATCCAAAAGATGCATCACATTCTATGTTTCTTCTAATATAAGGAAAAAATATGAAAAATTGAATTTTGTATAGTTTTGAATTAGTTAAGGGTGGTCAGACACAAGAGTTTTTTTAGTACAAAAATACTAAAGTCAAAAATTAATTATTAATTATTTTTTAGAACAATTATACCCAAAAATATGTGTCACATATGGGCATGAGTATACTACTTATATCTAGAATATTATTAAAAAATATTATCATTTGATTTTGATTAAGGTGGTTAGACATACGTCTACTTCTTATTTTGACCAACCAATTTTTATTTTTTTGAGATAAGTCCTAGTAGTTTAGAAATTAGATTCAATTTTCTAGAGATTCTTTTCTCTCAACTTTTTGATATAAAGTTAATAACAAGTAGAAAATTGCATGTCAAGTTAATATAACCCTAATTTTTTAATTTTTAAAGCCACTTAAGAGTATAGTTTTGTTGACCATGATCTTGCACATACCCTTTAGCCAACAAAGGAGCTAATGGGCTAAATTTCTAGATTTATAATGATGGATAATTTATCTCACTCTAGTGAGATTGTTCTTATAGGCTTTTCTCTCTTTCCTTTATTAGGCTAATATATCTAAGTTGATTCTTTCTAATTTTTTAATCTCTTTAATTTGGTTAGGTCTTGAACTTAGTATGTAGAGAGGTCTCCTTGGTTTAGGTTTTTTATGCTATTATGATGGTGTTTTGGGATTTGGATATGAGCCCATCATATCCCTCCATTTTGCTATCATTAGTAATGGTGGCATTCTCACAGTCTTTATTTGGTTGTCAAGATTATGGGGCTATGATAATAGCATTGTGGATTTTTCCTATGACTAGGATGGCTATCATTAGCCAAATGAAGTCATGCTAGGTTGGGCTTCTAGAGGGTTCTCCTATTATTTTTATTGGAGTTGTTTTCCTTGTATATTTTTTGATTGAGATTACTGATCATGGATTCGAATGTTTATGTCTTCCATACCACTGAATCCCATAGCATGGCATTTTGTGGTAACATCAAACTAGAATGGTAGAATTAGATACTGAATCATATGGATGACATGGCAAGAATTGCATTTAGCAGAGTAATCGGGGAGGGGGTCTTTGATTATACATTTACATGGAGAACCAATAGTGACATAATTGGTTCATTCATCGAAAGTATGGCTTAGGCAAAGGTGAACTCTAAGGATACCATTCATCTCTACCACAACATTTTTGACCCCACATAGA
Organism: Cupressus sempervirens; assembly: GCA_028749045.1. NCBI lineage: Eukaryota > Viridiplantae > Streptophyta > Pinopsida > Cupressales > Cupressaceae > Cupressus > Cupressus sempervirens. Next base: position 913,502,655 of record CM053787.1, on the reverse strand, counting down.
GGAAGGGGCTAGAACAAGTAGTATTCAGTATTGATGAAAAACTAAGGATCCCACCACCAGAGAAGTACATGGAATTTCTACTCAGATCGCTAGATCTGAGGGTCATTTTTCACCATCCATCCTTAATTATTTGAGAGAATTATGCCTTTTACAGGGAATGGCCCAAAATGGAGGCCAACATCCAATTCCTTCTTCATTGGAGGGGCATCGTGGAGGACGAGAATAAAGACTGGTTACTCAATTACCTAAAAGTAGTTAATGCTTACATTGAGCGTGGGATTTCCTTTGAGGATCTTGAAGCCCTAAATTTTTGCACATAGAATGCGAAAAAGACTATTAGGGCTAAATTTGATTTCAAATTTCCCCCTAATTTTCAAGTAGAGAACCCTAACGTCATCTCTGATATCATTATGGTATACAAGAAATAAGCCATGTTTCTTGTTTAGGTGGATAATATATCGAGGTTTGTAATGGTCAGATCAATATGATGCTAGGGTTGGCATTTTTTGTATAGCTTCATGCCTAGTTTTGGTTTGTATAGGTAGGTTTACGTCTATGTTTGTAGTAGATTATAGGTGAAAGTTATTACATAGCTCTTTCTGTCGATATGGAGACACTAGCTCCTTAATTTCTAATTGACAATGTAAGGCAAACTTGTTATATGGTTTATATAAATAGTACTAGTTAATATTATGACATGTATAACCTTTATGTGTTGGGTTCTTGGTTAAGATTAGATGGTATGACAACTAGATAGTAGATGGTGGTTATTCTGATTAATGTGAGAGCTGGTTTCTTTTACTCTGATTATTGATTTATTAGACTATTAGCATTTCACTAAAATTTTATATGGATGTAAGATAATAACTCTGCTAATCTAATCTCTGCACTTTGGGCACCTATTTATTCATATTTATGAAGCGTAATCTCTGGGCTACTATGATAAATTGTTGTAGATGGTAGTTGGACATATTTTGGTAGTTTTAGTCTTATGAACCTTTTTTTTTTAATGGGTTCTTTATTGGTTGTTTGTAATTGACCTCTTGATTGTTATTTAATCAATCAAATTGAGCCTCCACTTGTTCATTTTATTGACTAATTGTTAGGGTCTGATCTAGATTAGTTCTCTATGACTAGGCCCTGGATGTATGAATTATTGAATCTGTTTATATAGCTTATCAGACCTAGTAATTCTCAGCCTGACTAGCTTAGGTATCCATCAACCCATATTGACAAAGACTCTGAGGTAATGTGGGTTCCTGATGAGTAGGCCACTATGTATGTTTGGGTAAGATGTAGTCAGTATGATAAGGCTAAGATAGCTTGATCATGATATTGGAATTATCAATTTTGGTGCTCTAGTTTAGAAATGACTAAGTCTTTGTAGTGTTCCTTCTTTACTTTATTTTGAAGGCTAGCAACTTTGTGGGGTTTTTCCTTGGCTAGGGGCTTGTATAACTCAATTCTTAGTTTTAAGGTCATTGTTAGCTTACTTTGCTTATCTTGATTAAAGTGGATTAAATGAGGCTTAGTAGAGTGAGTATTCTTGATATCAGATAACCTTTATTCCTCTCTGTTTACCTGGACGATTATGAGCTAGTATAGTTTTCTTATGGTTGTATTTCAAATTAGGATAGCTGTTGGCGATGAAAGGATGATTATTTTTAAGTATTGTTTGTCTCTAACCTTGTTTATGGAGTAGATATAGAAAGGACTATTTATCAACACTAGAATGAGAAGTTAGTTAGCAAGGCAAATGTGTACCTATATTGATGTACCTATGTAGATTTTGATAAAGCATACGCTCAAATGTATCAGAATTATATAATTAATTTGGGGTTCATTCCCAATCCTTTGTATATCTATTGGATATATGGTGTTATGATTATTGGTGACTGGGTTATGCCCCTTTTAAAATGTTATATTAAAGGACACTTGTCTCGAGCTAGACTGGAGGTTTTCTTCTTCATTCTTTCCTACTAGTGCTTGTTTGAATAGAGATAGTTGATGTACTTTTATCTTTTATGATAATAAAATTATCAAGGCCTTGGTTGTTTACAGATCAAAATAAAAAAATAAAAAATAAATACAACTCCTAAATAAATTATTATTAAATTAAATATAATTTTACCAAAATTTAAATTTTAATTAAATCTATTAAATTTAATTCTTCTATTCAATTAGTTTCTCAATTAATTAAATACAATTAAAAACTAATTTTTTTATAACAAAATTGTTAAAATAAATTATTTAATATTCTCTTAATTTGGTTTAATTATAACTAAAAATCACAACAGACCTACAAATCTAAATAAGAAAACCCATTGTAAAGTTAAAGTACTAAATCAAACTCAGGGGTCAGAATCTTGAATTCACTTCACTTGACGAATTCAGAAGGGTAAATAACTTAGATACTTTTCCTACTTTATAGGAAAACTGACTTAGGTTTAGGATTTGGACTCAAGAACTATCTCCCCTCTTTACCATTGAGATACTGCGATAGGGCATGCTCATCTTGGCAATTTAGGGAAGTTGATGCCCAGTACTTGCAATATGCGTAAAAGTTGAGCATGTGTATATAGACATAAATCTAAACTAAACATGCAATGGCAGGGAGTGGTGCATCATGTAGATCCCAACTAGTAGGTGACTACAACTCCATCCCTCAACCACATTAAAAATGTCAGACATAAAGTAAAAAATATAAATACATGATACACATGCAAGTGTGGGGTAAGTAACCATAGAAACTACATATAAATCATCCATCTAACTATCATCATGAAATAACTATAAATCACTATTTGGACATAAATGTATCATCATCAAAAGAGTAATCATGAACCCATGAAATAACTAAGTATCAAGTAGCTCATAAAATATATTAATTGAGTATTCAAATAACATCAAAATCAAATTGGGTAACCAAGTACTGCTAATCATAAAACATAACCATAAATCTGGCCTAAAAGAATTCAACAATATAATATATTGAAAAGAAAATTAGGGGTAGGCATTACACTTTGAGAAGGCATATGACCAAATTGAATGGTCATTTGTGATGGGTATGTTACAAACCTTTGGCTTTCCTCCTTATTTTTGTAATTGGATCAATGTTCTTCTTAGGGACTCCTTCAAAACCATTGATGTCAATGGTGAATTCACTAAGGCTATTACCCTTCAAAGATCTATAAGACAAGGTTTTCATATTACTCCAACACTATTTGTTATTGTAGCTGATGCATTATTCTATATTCTTAGAGCCACTTAGCTAGGACCCCCAGTTAAAGGGATTACCATGCCTAATCAGGAGATGCTCCCTAATGCCCAATTTTTAGATGATACTTTTATTTTCATTGAGTTAAATGAAGAAAATTTTAATAATGTGGTGGATAGGCTCCAATTCTTCTATCTAGTATCAGGTGCTAAGATTACTATTCAAAAGTCAACTATTTTTTTGTGACACCCCTCCCCTCTATTATGGGTTGAGAGTAAAGGATGGAAGTGGTGCAACCCAAATTCTATTGTGATATCCTTGGGGATCCCATTCTCTATTAAATCCTTATAGATATGTAGGATTGGCTATTTGCAAAGATAAAAAAAAAGAATCTAAAATTTTAGACTCATGTCCTCTCCCTAGCTAGGAAATTTCAAATGGTCCAACAGGTTCTATCTTCAAACCATATATAATTTTCACCTACATGGATCTTTTGTAACTATTAGTCTAATAGTCTAGGAAATATAGTGAGAGAATTTTTATGGTCTAATGGGTTGGGTACTAAAAAGAGACATTGCATTAAATGGGAAATGGTGTTGCTTGCCAAAAGGAAAAAGAAGTTTAGGCATCAAAGATTTGAAATCTCATGGAGTTTCTCTAGCTTCAAAATGGATTAGTCAACATCTTTCTAGGAATGAACAATGTAAAGTACAAATTAGGAGCAACATTATCAAATTTTGTATCAAAAAAGATAAAATTTGGTTGAATGTTTCCTTGTGTAACAAAGTGTTTTCGAATTTAAAGTTATCTGTATTTAGATCAACGGGTTTCTAATCATTATGGAAAACTTCGTTGCAAGTTAGGTATCTATTGTTGTCTAGGGAAATATGTGGAGGTTACCCTTCATACTAAATTTTGGATAGATCTTTATAGTGGGGGGTGGAGGCTAATGGGAAGCCCTTTCCATTAACTCAAAGTTGTTTTGCAAAATCTAGTATAAATATACCATATCATTGGTTAAGGATATTATGATTGAATTTTGGTTGGGATGCTAGGATGAATTATCAACCTCATATAAAATTCCTAATACTCAAAATAAGACTTTTTCAATTATCTCAAAGGCTATTATTAGATTCATTTCTGGGCATATCTTAAATTATAAGCAATTCCTACAATGGGTTAAATGGAAAGATGGTTCTAATTTTTTCTAAGTCTCTACTAAAGAGAAATGTAATATGCTAGAAGAAGATTGTTCCACCTTTGAAAGGGTGAACCAAGGTTGGGGGTTGAGTTGGTTAGTCTCTAAGTGGCATTTTATTTTTGACTTTTTTTGGCACTCACCATGTTAACCTAAATAATCTTGTTTTAGATGGCTTTTATTACTCAAGAAACTTGTTGTTGGCTTTATAATACTTAGTGATAAAAACAATACTATTATGTTAGATATTTTTTCTATCCATGAAACTTATGAGCTTCTTCTTTTTTAATGTGTTTATGCCCGAGGTGTTTGGTCTACTTTTATTGGTGCTCCCATTACTTGGAATAACTACTCAGATGTATCTTGGAGTGAAATTCTTGCTATGTTTGTAGACTCTTTTGCTTTGAAAACTAGTACTTTTTGGTTTGTCAAGTAACATGTGAAATCCCACGGCTTCTCCAAAAGGATAGAAATGGAGAGGATTTTCAAAGGAGAAGGAAACATCTTACTAAGTTTGATTATAAACTCATACATTTTCAAATTATGTCATAGGTAGTTGCTAAATTAGACATCTCCAGGGATAGGTTCATGATGCTGATGAGGGAGGGCCAGTTGTTGATTGACAAGGAAGATGTGATTTCCTACTAATAACTTAACATTCATAAGGATATGCTAACTCAAAAGGAAGTAGATAATCAAACCATGCTATTAATAATCTCAAGATTTATAATAACTATAGAGCGCCAAGGAATGAAATGGTGAAGTTTCAAGAGGCTGATAAAGATGTTTCTATAGGAGGACATGTATATAATAGTTGAGTAGACAATGGATAATATATTTGTATATATTTGTACCCTCCATGTAATCTAAGCATAAATGTAACATCTTTGATATTCTTCTTAGTGGTACAACTACAAGAATTGCTTAAGTTTTCTTTACTTCGAAGCAATTTTGTAAACCCCAGCCTTAACTATTTTAATATAAAATAATTATTATTTTTAATTAATCAATATACAAATGATATTTCATCATAATTTAGCCAATAGGCTATTTGTGGGAGCTTTGCTCCTTGAAAATTAACTTTTTATCAAAAAAATTGTAAGACCTTTGACATACTTTTTATTTTTTATCAAACAAATCTTTTTTTTTTTATGGAGATTCAACTTTTTTGCCTAGCCTCTTTTTCAGCTTTTTCGCCTAGATCATAAAAATATTTAACTAAGATTTATCCTTAAAAAATGAAAAATATTCTTAGAAACTAGATATTTTAGAAAGTTTTCATATAAATAATTTGAGTTTCCAGACTTTTTCTATTTTGACTTGCATAGTTATTTGAGAAGTATTGTAGATTGAGTTTTCTAAAAGACAAAAGTTTTGAAGTTCATAATGGTATATCTGAGATTCACGTTTTCATGTTACTATTTTGAATTTTTATCTATTTTATGTACTTGTCAGGCATTCATCAAGTTATGTATCCCCTTCTTATTCCAACTCTCAATATTTTTTTTTGTCATCTAACATTTGTATTTTACTAAATTAATGCTTATTATTTTCACTCTAAGTCATCAGTTACAAATCCATCTTATGTATTTATGAGTCATTCATCAAGTTATGTGCCCACTTCTTATTCCAAATCTGGGAAGCCCTTTGTATTAATTTATTGTATTTATTATTTCTTGTAAACTGTATAGCTTAAAATTTTTTATTTTGAATTGTATCCTTTTAAAAAATAATTGGTCACTCCAATTTATTCAAGCCATATTCTTTTAATAAAGAAAATAAATATTATTTAATTGTTTCATTTAGATCTAATTTTATATTTAAAAATATTAAATTAAGTTTAGATTTACTAGATTTACCTTGTTTAAATATTGAAGTTTTAATATTATTTTACTTACATTTAATATTATAAGGTAATGTTTAGACAATATAAAATTTAAATAGAATATTTTACATAATTTAATTATTAAAATAGTAAATTATTTTATAAATAAAATAAAATAGTGAGTTAATATTAAAATAATGAAACATTATTTTGATTTATTTTGCATATAAATCTACAATTGATGATAGATTTCACAAGCTTAAGTAAAATCTATTCATTTTGTAAATTAATTAACTAATAAAATCTCTACAAAACTTTCTAAAGATATTTTTTCTATGCAAAAATTATCTTTTGCTATACAAAAGCTATAAAGGAGTAAATTATTTTATAAAGTTAAATAAAATAAATTTCTATAATGAAGTAAATTATTTTAGAAAGAAAAATCAAATAGAAAGTTGATATTAAAACAATACAAATTAATATTTTATAATTTAAATAGTTTTCTAATATTCAAAGATTATTTTAATTATTTTTAATATAATTTTAGTAAATTTTAAGAGTTTGAATAAAATATCTTTTATTCACTGACAAAATATAATTAAATTAAAATAAAAAATTAAATAGTATAATTAGTATAATTTTATTTTATTTTTCTAAAATTGAAAAATATACTTGTATGGTATAATATTTGCATGAATTTATAAAAAAATAAAATTTGTTTGAAACTATTATTCCTACCAATTTATAAAATTTTATAAAAATAATTATATAGTTGTAGGTTACTCATATAATGACCAAGATAAATAGTTTATGTATATTAATCACACTGTTTACATATTATGAATTTTAAATAGAATATTTAGTTTCATTATTAAAATAATAAATTATTTTAGAAAGAGCAATCAAATAATATATATTAAAATAATGGAATCAATATTAAATAATTTTAATATTTATTTATTTTAAATGATTTTAACATTAAAATTATTATATTTTTGTTTATTAAATTTGGAAGTTTGAATTTATGTAATTTTTTTTGTTAGGTCTATAATTTTTCTATCATCTTTTAAAATTTAGAAAATTATTTACAATAGTAAGTTTTTAAATTCTTTATCAACTTCTATAATTTAGAAAAATAATTTTATAGTAGTAATAATAGTAAGTTTCTAACTTCTCTATCAACTTCTATAATTTAGCAAGATAATTTAATGATAGTATTTTTATCACTCATATTTTGAGTAGACATAAATGATTTTAGTATTGGGACTATCATTTATATAGTCAAAAGAGATGGGAATTATTAGGAATATTACCAAATATGTAGTTTATCATACATCTTTGTTATTATTTTCCTTCTAACAATTATCAAAAAAAATTCTATAATCTAAAGTGATATAAAGTTATATGTTTGTATTAAAGTCTAATCTATTATAAAAATAATATAAAAGAAAAATAATAGAAAATACTATAGCTATCAAAAAATTATTAATATTTAATGCACATAATTATATAAAAAATATATATAAGTTAGTATATATTAAATTACTTCTTTCAACTTTATGTTTTTACTTGAATCTATGGAATATTTAATTTTTTTGTTGATGACTATTTAAATTGTTGATAACATAATTAGGTTTATAATCTATAGTTATTGTTAACATTACAATATCACTTTTCAACTTTGACCAATGACAATATTATTCATCTCAAATTACTTTGTATTGTATTTGTTATAGGTTATACTATTATAATTCTCATGCTTATTTAGTTATTAATATTGTTTATTTCAACCAATTAGATTTTTTTTAAAATCAAATTTTATCATTACTTTTCACCTTTTTAAAATATACATAAAAGTTTATTAATTTTTTAAATCATTTGAATTAATTTATTACAATTTGAGTGGCTAATACATTTGAGTCTTATAAGAGTGGAATTCTAGGAAACACTACGCTATTGTGAGCCAATATTCTATGATGCATATTTATAAAATTTACTTTTCTTCTAAGATTATATAGTTTTTCTTACATGAATTATGTATTACTATTAAGATTAACACAATAATAATATAGACTTTTAGATAGTTATGTTCTATAACTAAATCTTTCAATATTTCATATGTCAATACATGTATTGAAACCATTATTTATAAAATTATGTTTAAAATATTCTACTACTTGTGGTTTGTAATGTAGAACTTTGGATATTTAGTTCCTGTCGAAGGCTATGAACTATAAGCATCAGCTAAAACTTAACCAATGATTAATAAAAAATATTTGAACCAATTAAATAAAGAACTTTTTAAATATTTCTAATAATTTTTTTGAACTAAAAGTAAAGTTGCCCATTTTTAAATAAAATAGTTTTGAAAAAATATTTTTCTAAGATTTCATTGGTTAAAACATTTTAGGGATAATAGCCCATTTTCGGAGGGAAGTGCATTATTTTTTCCATTTTATATTTTGAACTATACTTTTTATTATGCTTACAATTTCACATTTATTTTATTTATATTCCATTTATTCAAGCCTAATCCACCAATGAAAATTGATTGTAATTTAAATTTGTGAAATAAACTTAAATCATATAAAGATGAGACTTACATTGATATAGGGTACTTATATTCCAATACTTTAGAATAATTGGAGGGGGGTGAATTAGTTATCTAAGGTCTAGATGTATAAATAAAACTTTTCATAGCTTAGTGAACACATAAAACATTATTCATCATGCATGCATTCATACAATTATGCAATCACTTAAAACTTGTAGCTTACTGTCAAATCAACTTGCAGAAATGTAAAACATCAAACATAACAATTTCATCAACATACTTGACACAATGATTTACATGGAAACCCTTTTTGGGAAAAACAACCAGTAACATGCTACTCTTTTCACTCTTCTCAAGGGATGCCCTATGAAAGGCCAACACTATTAAAGGTTTCAATACACGTTGTTAAATGTGACCCTATTAAAGGATTTCAATCACCCTAGTAGGAGTAAGCTTTGTTAGAGGACTTTAGACCATTCACTTGAAATGTCACTTGATTAAAGGATTTACAAATTACTATTAGGTCAACCTTAATCCAAAGGATTTACCCTAGACTGATATAATTGTTAGAGAACAACAGTAGTGAGGCTTTGATCTGATACAACTTACAACTTCATTTCTAGATTATAGATCTCTATTTAGTCCTTAATTTTGTTTGGCCCTCATACTTTGTAGCTCTAATAGATTTTTCACCCTTCAAGCATTCATACTCATGAGCCTTCTTGCTTAGTATGTCATTATAGACTCTTCTCTTAGGTCACTAGATGAAGCAAAACCCTTGACTCCTTGTCTCCCTTAGGTTCTCATACATGAAAACCTTGCTTCATGACCAACCATTCTTATAAATAGGAAATTAAGATCTTTTGCCACTCATTCTCCATCATCCAATTTAGAGTTTGGAAGGATTAGGTAGGATACAATGTATCTACCCCATATCTCATATCTCTTCTTGAAATTTCTCCTAGAATCCACTTTGAATTTTCCTTAAAATGGTTTACCTTGAATTTTGTGCCACCAGCCCATCAACCTTATCTTCCACCTAGTCCACATAATCCAAGAAAACAAACTTTTTGACTTAGATTCATCGAATTCATGATCTTTTAAATAATACCGTAGCTCAGCATTATCAAGCTTTTGATGTTCGACACAAACTAAAATTTGTTGGTGCTCAACATCAACTATGAAATTGTTCAACATGAACTAAAGTTTATTGGTGCTTGACATCAACTAAACTTTACGTGGCATACACTAGAATGAACTTTTACTTGGTTCCAACTAATTTTCTACTTAACTTGTAGTAGCTTTGCTTAGCACCTACTACCCACTCGATCAAGCTTGACAAACAAAATTTGTGTAATTTTTTCTTCTCAACTTTCTTAGTGTAACCAGCCTTTGTATCCTTAAATAGATTATCAATACATCATGTCATCACCATCTTAAATGATTATTGTACTTCATCAAATAATCATAACTCAACCTTTCCTCTAGGTGCGATTGTTACATCTTTTGATCAAATCCTCTTCATCAATCAAATAAGTGATATTACTTAAATTTTATAAGTAGTTGTCTTACTAGCAAAAAGCAGGTTTGACATCAATGACAAAACAATGATTGAAACATATAGTCTTCTTCAACAACCTCCCACTTTCAATCTAGTTTCAATAATCTCCCTCAACAATGATCTTTTCACTCTGATCTCAACAATCTCCCTCTTTGACATTGATGACAAACCAAACTGATCAACTAAATTGACCAAATGGTAAACACCTTTTTTAAAACAGACTGACTAGGTTAAAATAGTAAGACAATACCAAAAAATAATAATTCCTTGTATTGAAATCTCTCCCTCTATCAGAAACTTCCATCTTCTAATTAGGTCACAAAATTCTTTCTTATAAATCCCTCTTACTATATCTCCCTCTTACTAGGTAAATGTTAGGATTTCTCTTTCTTTGCTCTCTTGATAAACAACTATCTCCTTTTTTTGATAACAATGCTATCCTGATATAATCTCTCCCTCTTGATCAGTAAAACTCTCCCTCTTTGATGACAATGCCAAAGACTTGTCATCTTTAACATGACAGATATAATCTTTTTTAGTTTCTTTAGTTTCTCTTTTTCACCTTGATTGTGATTGATTTGAAGTTTTAGCTCTTTGATTACTTTAGGAAGCTCCTAAAGTAAGATCCTCTACATAAATGTGTAACATATGAACATTAGCTTTTTTGATGTAAGGCACTCCTCTTGTTACATAGATAGCCTTAGATAGGGGTATCACCTCTAGTTTACCTCTTAGATACTCATGAACATCCTTAGGTAATGCTTTGGTGAAGATATCAGCAATTTTTTCCCTTGTGTTGACATATTCTATGTTCACCTCTTTATCTTGAACTAACACTCTCAAGTAATGATACTTGATTGCAATGTGGTTAGTCTTTGTGTGAATCACATAATTCTTTGATATATTGATAGCACTTGTATTATTACAATAAAGTATCACTAGTTCTATTATCTCTTCCTTCATACCTTTGAGTAGCTATTTGATCCATACAATGTTTGTACATTTTATAGCAGCAACAACGTATTCAACTTTAGCAGTAGATTGTGAAGTGCAATTTTGTTTCTTGCTAGTCCATGTAACTAGTCTCTTGCCTAAGAAAAATGCTCCTCCATTGGTGCTCTTTTTGTCATCAATGTTTCCAACCCAATCAACATCAATGTAGGCTCTCAATTAAAAAATGTCATTCTTCTTGTAGTATAGACCAAACTCTTCTGTTCCTTTTAGATATCTCATTATTCACTTCACAACCATTAAATGATTCTAGACTTTCAACTTTAATTCTTAAAACATTCACATCTCCTCCATAGATAGTGGTTAGGGCATCCCACATTTTATTTGCACTGTCAAGGCTTTGATATCATCAAATTTGGCATAACTTAGGGAAGAGGCAATCTCCAACATTGCCTAGTTGTTTTCTTTCTTTTTTTTCTTATCTTCAGCAGTTGGGGCACCAGTGGGATCGACATGCTCAACAGAAAAGGTAGATTGTGCATGATCTCCAAGTCCTCCAAGGTGTAGCTTCATGAAACTTTTCCATGTGGGAAAGTTATCTCTATTAAGCTTGGGAACTTCTCTTTTTGAGATCTTGATCTTTGTTCTTCTAGTACATTCAAAATAGTCCTCTTAAGCAGATGGCTCTGATACCAATTGTTGGAATACTTTAGAATAACTAAGAAGGGGGAGGGTGAATTAGTTATCTGAGGTCCATATGTATAAATAAAACTTTTCACAACTTAGTGAACCTATAAAACATTATTCATCATTTATGCATCCATAATATTATGCAATCACTTAAAACTTATAGGTTACTATCAAATCAACTTGCAAAAATGTAAAACATGAAACATAACATATTCATCAACACACTTGACACAATGATTTATGTGAAAACCCAATTTGGATAAAACCACTAGTAACATGCTACTCTTTTCACTCTTCTAAAGTGATGCCTTGTGAAAGACCAACCCTATTAAAGGTTACAATACACATTGTTAAATTTGACCCTATTAAAGGATTTCAATCACCCTATTAGGAGTGGTCCTTGTTAGAGGACTTTAGACCATTCACTTGGAATGTCACCCAGTTAAAGGATTTACAAATGATTGTTAGGTCAACCCTAATCCAAAGGATTTACCCTAGACTGATACGATTGTTAGAGAGTAATAGTAAGGCTTTATCTGACACAACTTACAACTTCATTTTTAGATTACATATCTTTATTTAGTCCTCAATTATGCTTTGCCTACACACTTTGTAGCTTTGATAGCCTATCCGCCCTTCAAGAATTCATACTCTTAAGCGTTCTTGCTTAGTATGCCATTACATACTCTTCTCTTAGGTTACTAGATTAAGAAAAACTCTTGACTTGTTGTCTCCCTTAGGTTCTTGCACATGAGGACATTAAGATCTTTTGCTCCTCATTTTCCATCATCCAATTTAAGGTTTGGATGGATTAGGTGGGATACAATGTATCTACCCCATATCTCATATCTCTTCTAGAAATTTCTCCTATAATCGACTTTGAATTTGCCTAAAAATGGTTTACCTTGAATTATGTGCCACCAACTCATCAACCTTATCTTCCACCTAGTTCACATAGTCCAAGAAAATAAACTTGTCAACTCGGATTCATTGAATTTACAATCTTTTAAATAATGCAGTAGCTCAACATTATCAAGCTTCTAATGCTCAATACAAACTAAAGTTTACTGGTGCTCAACATCAACTATGAAATTTCTCAGCACAAACTAAAGTTTATTGGTGCTCAGCATCAACTAAACTTTACTCGACATCCACTATTCCACTCAACATATAATAGAATGAACTATTACTTGGCTCCAAGTAATTTTCTGCTTGGCTTGTACTAGCTTTGCTTAACACCTACTATCTACTCGGTCAAGCTTGGCAGACAAAATGTGTGTAATTTATTCTTATAAACTTTCTTACTATAACTAGCCTTTGTATCCTTAAGTAGATTATCAATACATCATGTCATCGTTGTCTTAATTGATTCTTGTACTTCATTACATAATCATAGCTCAACCTTTCCTCTAGGTGTTGTTATTACATCTTTTGATCAAATCCTTTTCATCAATCAAATAAGTGATAGTACTTCAATCTTATAAGTAGTTGTCTTACCAACAAATAGCGGGTTTGACATTAGTGACAAAACAATGATTGAAACACATAGTCTTCTTCAACAATCTAGTTTCTAGAACTCCATCAACAATGATCTTTTCAATCCGATCTCAACAACTTCACCAAAGGTTTAGGATTTCTTTATATCCACAAATAAATTTAAACCTAAATAGTTTATAAAAGAATTTAATTTATTTATTTATAAACTTTTTTTTCTTATAATTTTTTAAGTTTTAATAATATTTTATTTTTAAAATCAAGCAATTAAATCATTGAATTCATAGTAATTAAAATATTTCATTAGTGTATTACAAATATGCATTTGTATTTAAAAAATAACTTCAAATATTATATACTTTTTATCATTATAATATTATATTTCTTTACTTAAGTTATTCTATTTTATAATATTTTAGGCAATTATATTTTATAGTGTGATAATGTTTCATATAAATTTAAATATTTTTAAAATCTTAGTACAATCTATTATTGATATCTTAAAACATTTCTAACTTGACCAAGGCCTTTGCAATGTTTTTTTCCTCTTTAGTATTTAAATTGTTCACTTTTAAAATATCAAATTACTTTCATGAATAATTATTTTTTAAGTATTTCATGTTTGATGTACATTTTTAAAACTGAAATCAACAGAGAGAAAAAATTCAGAGCAAATTTGATTGATGTGACTTTGGAACTCGGTGATGTGGCTACTCTATGCATTTGATTTATGGAAGAGTTATTCTACTCCACACAGTCTCTCTCTCTCTCTCTCTCTCTCTCTCTCTCTCTCTCTCTCTCTCTCTCTCTCTCTCTCTACATTTCATTTATTTTTGTAGTGTTTAGTTGTTTATTTGTTGTACTAGTTTTGTCTAATGGAGTCTAAATCTGATGGCATGAACATTAATTGCCCTAACCTAGTGATTTCTACTAATCCACTGCCACAAGCTAATAATTTTCCCCTTGTAACTATTAATTTTCCCCCTCAGAAATCCTTTGCAAAAATTATGTCCCCTACTAATAATGGAGTCCCTTTGCTGCACAATTTCTTCTGATGGCTAGAGGAGATATATCAAGTGAAGAAGGTAAGAACTCTGCCCTTACCTCGAATAAGTTTGTCATTTCTCCAAATAATGCAATGTTGAAGGAGATAGCTTTAGAAAAGACTAGGTTGTGTGATACTTCTACCTTTTGTGCTTGTGTGGATTTGGATAAATGTCCTCCCAAGAAATTCCTTGATGACTGGTTCCACAATCTTTGGAATTTAAAATTAGGTCTCAAGATCTCCTTCTATCATCAGATCTAGAAAGGATTATTCATTATCTTCTTCAATAACCATGAATCCCAACTGGAAGCCCGACAAAGGAAATATTGGATGGTTGGGAAGATCTCCTTCTAGGCACTTGCTTGGACTTAAGAGGCTATTAGTGAAGAGGTCCTCACTTTATCCTACCCAAGATGGATTATCCTTAAGGATGTCCCTCCTTTTCTATGGTGTTTCCATCCTAAGCATCTTGATCCCTTTGGAAGAATTATCCAAATTGATGAGACAACTAGGCTTGTCTCTATTCTTGATGTGATGATGCTTGTTTTGATTAAGCCTGGAGTTGACATCCCAGAATATCTTAACCTTAATATTAATGGAGCTATCTTCTGCTGCCTAGTGGAGATACTTGGAGGATTAAATTCTTGTTTTCTCTACAAAAGAAGGACATCTTAGGAAAAATTTCCCTATTATAACTAAGAAGAAACCTAAATCAAACCCGATGGAAGCTAATGCTGAAACACCCATTACTGAGGAAGCGTTGACTAAACCTCTCACTCATGATGCAGATACTTCAACTCATAACCCTAACAAAAATTTGGTTCATTGCTATGGTAAAAGTAAGGAGGTTATTAATATTGGAATTTTTTTAGCCTCAAACCTTGTTCAATGCCCCTCCTCCTTTGCTTTTGTTTCTAATAAATTTCCACCAAAGAACAACAATGCCCCTAAGATCATCAAGACAATTAATCCCACAACTTCAATTCAAAATGCCAAGCTCCCTGATTGTGATGGCCTTTGAAATGTTAACAATAAAAAATATAGGTATAAAAATTTCATCAGCTTGCTTTGGAACAAATTCATACTGGTAACCAAAATTCCAATCCCTTCTCGGATTTGTCTTCCCCACTCTTTTGATTGAAGATGCACCCTTCAATCCTAATAATTTCAAGGATCTAGAGGAATCCATTCTCATGTTCAAGGATGTGTCAATTATTGTGACTTTACACTAGGAAAAACATGTTGATATCAATAATCAAACTGATGATGTTAGCACGAGTGAGTTCCTTGCAACCAAGTTTAGAAAATTAGAGAATCATAGATGTCCCGACCCTAATCTTGTTGCAACACCCCCACCGGATGATAACACCACCATCTCCCCTATATCAGTGCTAAATGAATTAGATGATAACTCTTTTATCAAATTTATTTATGCTAGAACAAACCCTTCTAGTACTTTAATTCAAGATCCTTGGGGATCTAGTATTAATGGAAACTTTTGTAGGAATAACATTCAATTTAGTAGTATTCAAGCTGATAAAATTGAGGATGATGATGATATTCCTTTGGGGTGTAGTATCTATAAAAGGAAAGGTGGAACTATTGGCTCTATAAACAAAAAGAAGAATGGAGAGCTTAATGCTCCCCCTACTAGCTCTGTTAACCTCTCTTCATCATGAAGTGTATTTCTTGGAACATTAGAGGCCTTGAGTCTCCTAATAGTAAGTTTATTATTAAAATATTTTTGATGTGCCATAAGAATACCGATTTTCTCATGTTTTAAGAGCTAAAGGCTATTGATTTTTTACTTAATATAGCTCTTGATTGTATATGAAAAGATGCAACTAAAATTTACACTAACCACCTAAAAGGAAATGGTGGAGCTACTCTACTTATTGACCCCTATTGGGTAAGATATATACAAAATATTGGTATCTCTCCTTGTGACCATGTAGCTAAGGCTATATTTGATTTTAAAGGATCCTCATTTGGTATTTTCTCATTATATGCCCCTAATGACTCTAAGGAAAGGAGTTCTATTTGGAATTGGTTATGTGATCTCCCTAATATCGCCTAGATTATGGTTGGGACTTCAACATGGTTGAAAAGTAAGATGACAAGATTGGGGGTATTTCCTTTGAGTGGAAACACCTAGAGAAGCTCCACTAGGATCACCTTAAACAACATTTGAATCTTTTTGATCCACTTGAAGGCCTTAAATCTAGGACTTCTGATGTCTAGTTTACTTGGTGTAGTTTCCAACAAGAGCCTAACCAGATTTATTGGAGACTTGACCACTTTTAAGTTAACTCTAATCATTTGTCCTTCTTCCTCAATCATCAAAACTCTCATGTCTTTGCTACCCGTTCTACCCTCTCCAATCACCCCCCCATCATATCTAATATTAATCTTGGGAACTTTATTGAATGTTTTAATCCTTGTAATAAAATGTTTATCCTCAACTCTTCACTATTGAAGGATTAGGATGCTCTTACCACCATCGGAATGGTCAGATCTTTCAACTTGTTTTCTCAATTCCCTTGAGATACTACTTTCTAGAATATGAATGTAACCTCTTGGAAAAAATTTCTCCAAACCTTAGGCCAAAAGAAGGCTAAGGACTATAGAGCTCAGGAGAACCTCCTTAATGATCAGCTTCACATTACTGAATGAGAAATCCAATTAAATCCCACCTCCCCTATTCTTATTGAACAAGTTTCTCAAGCCAAGGATTCTCTAAGGAAGCATCAATAAGTCAAAGTTATGGGTGCCTACATTAGATCTCATAAAAATTAGCTTCAATATGGTGATAAAGGATCCAAAATTTTCTTCAACCTCTTGAAACAAAAACAAAGTAGGGAAAGGATTGATAAGATTGTTATTGAAGATAAGGAACTTCTTAGCATTAATGATATTACTATTGCTTTTGAAAAGTTTTATAAAACTATGTTTACTTTGAAGGATAATGATGCCTCTAAAGTGACTAGGGAAAAATGCAAAGGAATAATTCCTAATAAAGTATTTGATGTAGATACCCTCTTGCTCAAAGCTAGGATCTCCCTACAAGAAATTACTAATTCCATTACTGCACTTAAAGATAATAAAGCCCCTAGCCCTGATGGCCTTCCTGCTGAATTCTATAAGGCGAATATTGATTGGATTGGTAAAGATCTTTATGACCTATACTTGAAGCCTTTGACTCGAGTACCCTTGGGAATTCCATCAATATGGGCATTGTTAAACTTGTCCCAAAAGATGGGGATAAAGCCCTCATTAAAAATTGGCACCCTATCATGCTCCTTAATGTCTCTTATAAGATTCTTACTAAAGTCTTTGCCTGCTATCTTGTGAATATCCTCCCCAAGTTTATTTGCTCCACCCAAACTGGCTTTATCAAGGGGAGATATATCCTAGAAAACCTCATTACCAGCTAGGAAGCTATGGAATGGGCACAATTCCTCCAACTAGCATGCTACCATATTTCTTCTTGATTTTGAAAAAGCTTATGACAAAATTGAGTGGGATTTTATCCTCACCATGCTCAATGCTTTTTGTTTCCCTGATGAATTCTACATATATGCTAAAGTCCTCCTTAAAGATGTCTCTTCCCTTGAAGTAAATGAGAATCTCTTTCAACCTATCCCCCTTTCTCATTCCATTAGGCAAGGATGCCCTCTTGCCCCTGCCCTCTTTGTGATTTCCTCTAATGCTTTGTTTTACTTTCTTAGATCTATGACACTTTGTCTCCTAAAGTTCAAGGCATTGTTCTTCCTGATGATACTAAGATTCTTAATATCCAATTTGTTGATGACACTTTTCTCTTTCTTGAGCTATCTAGTCATAATATTCATAACCTTACTCCAAAGCTTGATATCTTTGAGAAAGCTTCAGGTGCCTACATCTCCAACTCTAATTCCATCCTTCTTGGGTGGGATGAGGAACCCCCAAGTTGGCTTCACCAAACTAGATTCTCCTGGGGTGGCCCTCATAATATTGCTAGATACTTAGGTGTTCCCTTATCCATCTGTCCCTCCCTTGAGGATACATGGTTTTTTATTAAGGAAAGAATTAGTAAGAAACTTAATAAATGGGATAATAGAGTGCTTTCCCTTGCCAGAAGGATCCAAGTCTATCAAAAGATCCTTTCTCTATACAACATATACTACTCCTTTTCTTGGATGTTTAGTAATTACCAAGTTTATGAAATTCAAAAGGTTGTCAAAAGATTCATGTGGTCTGATGGGAAAGGAAAAAGAAAAGCCCATGCTATCAAATGAAGTTGGTGCCATGCTAACAAGAAACTTGGAGGGTTGGGATCGAAGGATCTTAGGCAGTGAGGGATTTCCCTTGCTGCTAAATGGATCTTCCCTTGATGGTCAAGAACCTTGAAAGGTGTTAGTTAGGAATAATATTCGATCTAGTGTAGCCAAAACTTGGAAAAATCTCCACTTTAGCGATCTTGTTGTTGGTTCCTTTCATGTCTCTATCCAAGGTACTCAAGTTTTCAAATCTATTTGAAGGACTTGAGAACATGTTCATGGCTACGTTTATAACTCTAGGTTTGATAATAGCAATTCTCTACATGGTGAATGCTCAATTTGGTGGAACCTCCACCATAATGGTAAGCCTCTTGCCTTAACCCAAGGTTGTTCTGCTAGATACTAACATAGTAAAGGGATTAAGTGTTTTAGGGACATCTTGGGTAATGATAACCTTATAAGCTGGAAAATGCTTAGTAGTAATTTTGATGTCCCTGACTCTCACAAAAGAACTTTGAACATGGTTAAGAATGCTTATGCCCCTCTTAATCTTCCATGTAGCATTGATGTGGACTCCCATAGATACCTCACCTTCCATTGGGATAATGGATTTCTCCTCCCTAAATTTAAAGCTAAAAAAAATTATAAGGTTCTTAGTGGCGACTCCTTGATTTTGGATCAACTTAATTCCATATGGTGTGCTACTATTAACCCCCCCAACTGGCAGATAACTTTAGAAAAACTTTGGAAGTTACTGACTCCCCCAAAGATTAAATGCTTCAAATGGAAGCTTATGCTGGAGAGACTTCCTATTAGAACTCAACAAGGTGGCTCTGATACTTATCTTGTTTGTAAAATGCCTGAGAGTATGAGGCACATTTTCTTTGATTGCTCGTTTGCCATAGAAGTTTGGATGCTATTTGGAATTTCCTTAATTAAATAGCTTATACTTTTGATATCATTTTTGGATCTATTCTTGGTCTCAAAAAAATGCTATCCTTTTCTAGCATATCCTTTCTTCTTACATCCTTTGGTTTATTTAGAAATTTAGAAATGAGGAAAAAATTTCAAGGTAATGGCAGTGCTCTTATTGGGTTTCTTAGAAAACTCATAGAATTTAAAATTATTTTGCAGGTTTGTTGTGTGATGCGGCTAGAGAAGGAGAAGCTACAAAGATTTCTCCACAATAGCCATGCCACCATGTTTATGTACAAAATAAAAAATGGATTTGAATGGGCAAGCATTGCAGACAATCAGACTAACTTTGATGATGCTCTTAAAAAGATGCTTACGAAAATTAGGAATACTAGAGGGCCCTATTTTGATAAAGTTGAATTATTTTCTCATATCCTATAAAGGAAGAAAGTTTTTTGGATGGAGGGTGCTCAAGGATGGACCTTCTGGATTGAAGACTATAGTGATGCTCTGCTCTGACTGCTACTGGCTCCTTTTTGGTTTGTATACTCTTGACAACTTATATCTATTGTAATGATCTGTCCTACTTTATATTAGTTATTTTGTTGTGAACTTGGTGGGTTGAGGCTTCACTTCCCCACTCCTCCTTTTGTACTTCTCCTTTTAGATCAATCGATATATAATTTTTTTGTAAAATTACTTTCATAATTATGAGAAAATCTCACTTGAAATTAGTTAATTTTAAATTTGATTCTAAAGTTTAAGAAAAATTAATGTCATCTAATTTTAAGTGAAATAATAAACTATAAATAATTATAATATAGCATATAAAATATTTGATAAAAATACAACCTTTACAACCATCATAAAAAAAGATAGGTATGTAACTATATGCATGTATACACATAGATACATGTACACATGCATATGCATATCAACCTATATATCAAACTCTATCTTAATTCATATTTTTATATTTAAAGATTTCATCCTATTTACACAAAATATTTTGAATACTATTATACATTACTTCTATATTAATTGTTATTTGAATAAAGTATAAGTGTGGGATTGGGAATTGTCGAAAAAGAAGGATAGGAGTGTGTGAAAGAACCAAAATATTAAGTATTGCACTAACAAATACTTATATATATATATATATATATATATATATATATATATATATATAAGCCGAGAGATATCTTTTGAATATATAAAAGCTAGTTCAATGTGTTTAGCACGATAGATTTAGTTGACATTAAAGCAATTTGTATCTAGTATATGCCATAAATAATTTAGAAATATCTTATTTTCCTATAAGCTTTTTTAGATCTTTTGTAAAAATTTTTAAAATAAGATATCAAAGAATAATAAAGTTGTTATATATATTTTTTATTTACATATTTACTAAAAGATGTTTTTTTTTCTAATATTCGCATTAGAAAAAGAGAAAATTTTCACTACTTTAGAAACATCTTCAATTTCAATTTTAAAAAAGAAGAAGTTTCTTTATTTGTGTATCTTTCTTTATTAGTTCTAACAAGTGGCTCTTCAATATTTGCAGATACACAATTAAATGGAAGCAAACATCCTTCTTTATAGCTGTATGGATAGACTATAAATTATTACTAATTCTCAAATTATTACTAAGTGTGACATTCAAGAAAACGTGAAATTTTATTAAAACAACCAAATGTTTACATTGATGAATGCTTCTACTGTAGAAAGCCTATCGGCTTAACAATGATTACCATCGGGGGAGAAGTAAGAAGGAATGAAAAGAATCATAAAAAGTAAGGAACTAATAAAAACAAAACACATTTGATACAATTTAAAATATTGTTGCCATTCCTATAAATAAATATCAATAAGATTCTAAATTAATATAAATATGCATTTACTAAAATAGAAATATAAAATAATATATATTTAAATCATACATATTATCGAATCACATTATGTATAATATTAAATATAATCCAAGCTACTTATAATAAAAAAATATTAATGATTTAGTAATAAATTTACCTCTAAACAAAACTGCAAAAACGGCCAAAATACGGCCATAGAAGTTGCTTCAAAACAATAACCAAGAGTGCTTAAGAAGTTAGGAAGAATAAACACTGCACCGGATTAAAAATTTGGGGTGGTAATAGGTATGCGTTGAGAGTTGTCCAAGAAATAAAAACAGCAAAAACATATAACTTGAAATTGTACAAGTTCCTATAGATGATTGAAACGGAGACAGCCACGAAAAAAGAAATAACATGGAAAAAACATTGCCTTTTTTATTTTTAAATGGTGAATTACTGGTAAACTACTGTTGCCTAATTAATTGTAAATTAGTATATCCAGCTCATTCAAATGGATTGATAGCTGCTTCTGTGATCTCTTCTAATTCTCATGCATAGAAAGAAAATTCTGAAGAGGACCTATATCATCGGATTCTGGGAATGCTAATTGGCCCTGCAAAAGTTTTTTTCTCCTCTTAATCAATTTTCTATGGCAAATTCATTTTTTTCCATATTAATTTTCCTCTACTGTTTGTTCCATTACTCAAGCAAGGCCAATTCGTGCCCGAATTCAAAGATTGGTCTAAATTTCAATTACCCTGATTTCAGCAGTTCGTATGCAACTGGATTTCAGGCACCAAAAATAGATGGGATACATTTTGTGGGTGATGCTGTAGTCTGTAGTAGTGCTGTCCATCTTACGAGTAGCAATAGCGATAAGTACAGATAAACAAGTCAATGGGAGGGATTATTTACAAGAAGTCGCTCCAGCTTTCGGCTATCGCCAGTTTCAACACTCACTTCGTGTTTTCCATGGACTCCAAAAATCTTTCTGCCGGATACGGTATAGCCTTCATTATCTCATCCCAAGAAAACGCTTATGATATTTCAAATCTCACAAATGGAGGAAATGATACGAATGAATTTATTGGTGTAGTGTTTTCAAGCATGTAGTAGGCTATTTCAATTGTTGCCCTAAATGCTGATTATGTGAAAGAAAGCAGAGTTTCTGGTATAAACGATGGGATACCTTGGTATGTGTGGATTGGCTACGAGGGCACACTCACAGAACTCAGAGTATACCTTTCTAGAGATGCTCCTACTTTGGAGGCTCAGAATCGTGTTTTAGCAGAGACGGTAAATTTGTCTGATATTTTTAGTGGAAATGTTTGTACAGGCCTTTTTTCTTGTGTTCTTAACTCCACTGAAACCAACAATATCTTTTCATGGAGCTCCAACAGTACCTCGAATCCAACAAACAATTCAGTGGGCTCGAACAGCATCTTGAATCCAAGAAACACTTCAGTGGATTCGAACAACACTTGGAACCCACAACATAACTCAGTGGGTTTGAACAACACTGGAAATGGGATGAGTTCGAAAGAGAAAGGCCAGAACCCATTGTGCACTGATAAGAAAGTACTGACGGCTGTTGGATGTGTGGTTGTGGCTTGTTCTCAGGGATTCTGTGGGGTCACTTTTTCTTTGTCAGAAAAAAGAGAGATGAATCGATCATCAGAGGACGAAAAAAGTGGACATGCATGGATGTTGACAAGTTTCTACACCATGTCCCCCGAAGGTTTAAGTTGGATGATCTTGTGGGGGGAACTAAGAATTTCAGTGAAGCTCTCAAAATTGGGCAAGGAGGATTTGGAGGAGTGTACAGATGCAATCTTGTTCAAACAGATGAGATTGTGGCTGTAAAATGCATATCAGAAGGGTCAAGGCAATGGTTGAAGGAATTCATATCAGAAGTGAGTATAGTTAGCCGATTGAGGCATCAGAATCTTGTTCAGCTCTTGGGATGGTGCCATGAATGAGACCAGTTGCTTTTGGTCTACAAATATATGCCCAATGGAAGCCTAGACACACACATCTTCACCAGGGAGGAAGGAGAAGAAGATGAAGCTAAAGTGCTGGAGTGGAGTACCAGGTATAAAATAGCTAGTGAAATTGCAAGCGCACTGTTGTATCTCCATGAAGGATGTAAAAGCCAGTAATATTTTGTTAGATACTGATTTCACAGCAAAGGTTGGAGATTTTGCGCTTGCGCGAATGTTGCGGCATAAGCGTCTGGCTCAGACAACAGGCGCTGCGGGGACTCTGGGATACCTGGCTCCTGAAAGTGTCGTGTGGGGGAAAACAAGCCCTCAATCTGATGTTTACAGCTTTGGGGCCGTGGCTCTCGAAATAGCTTCTGGTAAGCAAGCAATAGATTTGAGTTTGGTAGAGTTTGACATGCGGCTTGTGGCGTGGATATGGGAAATGTATGGTCGAGGTAGACTATTGGAGGTTGCAGATGCCAGGTTAAATGGAGGGTTTAAAAAGGAAGAAATGGAGAGACTGATGGTGGTGGGATTGTGATGTTCTCATCCGGATGCTGCATTTCGGCCGAATATGAGGCAAGTGGTGAGGTTGCTGAATTTTGAAGTTGCACGACTTATTCTCCCTGCTGCATTGCCCGTGGCATCATATGGTCAACCTTCAATTACAAAGGGGCCTTCTGTTCCAGTGCAATCTTCGGCCAGCTTCAGTCCAAGGTAGACGTGCTCATGTATTGCATTACTTATGGGATATTGTTAGCCTACCTGCAAGCTACTTGCATAGAGAGATAAAATTGTCATAGTTTAGGATTTACTGCAAACAAAGGTTAGAGATTATCTCTCATTGACAATGATCTTTGAAGAAAATTAAAGATTTCTGTCTGTTTAATCCTAAACTTTTGCTTAAAAATAGAGAGGGTTTTTAGGAACATTTAAAGGGGAGCGGTCTCATAGGCATTACATATAAATATGCTTTTAAAAAATTAACTCCTAAATTGAAGGAAATATTAAAAATATAAATTGTTGATTTAAATTTGGAGTGAAAATGAAGGGTAGGTTCTTACCAAGTGGCAGAATTCTTCCCTAAATAGTAGGGGCTATTTCCAGCCCTCCCCCTTTGCATCCCCTCAACTAAAAGGTAAGGGCTCCTAGTTAATAGGTTAAGCTTTAGCCTCCCCCAAAATATTATCATGGGACCTCCAGCTCCTTAAATATAGAGCCCAAGCTCCCCCTTTGCATCCCCTCAACTAAAAAGTAAGGGCTCCTAGTTAATAGGTTAAGCTTTAGCCTCCCCCAAAATATTATCATGGGACCTCCAGCTCCTTAAATATAGAGCCCAAGCTTAGGCATACGAAAAAGAAATGCTCAAAATAATATTAGAAATTATCTTTCATCCACCGAAAAAATTCAAATTAAAGATTTTAAGACTTATGTTTCATCTTTACAAAATGTTATGCTTTTTATACATGTAATTTAATAGTATCTATATATCTTAAATTTAAAATTAGTATGTATTTCATAAAGCTATATTTCATAAAGTTTTTAAGAGATATATTTTACTTGAAAAGGGACAATGTTGCAACACTTTAAAGCAAAATTTTCAATAGAAACATTTTTTAGTACTTTTTATTATTATAATAATGTTGCCTTCTTACAATGTATTATATACTTTCTACTTTTGATTTATACATTTCTTTAATTTAAAAGACAACCAAATAAATAATATTTTGTGAAAATGAACACATATATCTTAAAATTAACATATTTCTAGACTGATCCACCTACAAATAATAAATATAGAACAAATAACAAATAAAGTTTTTAATGAAAGTTTTTATATGGTGTTTAAAATTTTGATGCTTAGTGCTATTTTTTTCTTTAATAGATCATTTCTAATTAGTCGTGACTTTTTATACTATCTATTTATTTTAATAGGATGGAAACATTAATATGAAATTAAATCTTTTAAATAGAAATATTTTCAATCTTACATGCTTTCATTACTCTTGAGTCTTTAATTTCCTTCAAGCCCCCATAATGCTCTAATTGTAAGCTATCTGTCTTGTTATAATCACATTGTATAACTCAACTCTTTCTAATAGTCTTAGATATAATATTGAATTTTCTCAAATTGTTAAGAAATTTATAAATAGAAATGTTATTGTAATTTTTAATACTAAAACTATTTTATTTAGAAATGTTAATAAAATATACATATAAAATTAATAAATTTATATTAAAAATATGATATACAAAATTATTTATTTAATATTTTTATTATTTTTAATAATAAAAATATATTTAATAAGAATTGAACTTGTTGTCTTGAAGAATGTTCATTACTAATATATTTTGTGTTCAAAGAAAAAGGATTATAAGAACATTCATATACTTTTCCTCAAAACTATAAAATATGGGGATCATTAAAACTACCATTTCTATGTTACAAATGTAAATGGTAGGATACTTGACTTGTTAATTAGAGATTAAATGATCTATATATACAAAAAGGAGAGTTGAATAGAATAGAAACATTCTACTCTGGACTACACCTAAATATTAGAAACATTCTTGTTGGTGTAAATAAATATTTACTTATTACACTTACTTAAGTTTTACTTAGGTTAATGCATTATTTAATTATTTTGCATTATTTTATTATTATTTTAGGTGAGACACTTAGGAGTTTGTGTACTCTCATTGAGTTATGCAACTTTGATTACTCACATGGTGTCTACAACACAGGAGTATGCATCATTTACTGAGTTGTCATGATGACAACACAGTTATCTCCACTCCTCATTTACCACATGTTGTCTACAGCATTGATTTGCGTGCTACACCATTGTAGGCTTATCCTCACATCATTGCACTTAATCTCATGCCTAATGGAGGATAACCCATATCTAGTGGACATGTGCCTAGTTGTATGAAATATAATGATGCTAACTTCTATGCATTCTAGAAGCTCTCTTGAGGCCTTTATATTCAAACACTCTTAGTGTACTCTAAATCAAGTTATTGAATGAATATCGTCATTTTGATCATACTCTGTCTATTTTGGTCTACTATGTGCTTGTGTTGAGTTCTTTAGTTCTTGGGTGAATTATGGCCTAAGCCAAATTCTTATATGGTATCAGAGCTAAGGGAGATTCTCATCATGTAGCCATTCAAGACTATTCATGCTTCAGCACCTCGACATGAATCTAGAGGATCTACAAAAATTGGGAGTTTCTAGAGCTAAATCTGACCTCACCGTTACATTCGGAGCATCGATTCGGTGAAGGTCGACTATAAATTTTCCTATCTTGGGTGAAAGTTGATCGTGAGGCAAATTTTGTTTGCAAATCAAAACCCAAAGGCCCCGATTTGCAATTGGGTATGGTCATTTTATTTGATCTAATTATTAATTTTTAGATCTATCATTTCTCTATATTTTTCAAATTTATTTTTTGAAATTAGTATCAGACAAAGAAAAAAAAATTTGCTGAACTGGGCAGTGACACCCCAGCTTGGCTCTATTTTTATTGGTGGTGGCATTTTATTATAATACACAGGGCATATATAAATCACTGCAAATCAATGGGCTTTTGCATTCAACCTACGGTCGTACTTTTCACCTCTGCCAAATATGGTAGGACAACGAATCTGGTGGGAAATCTAATTTTGGGCAATAATTTACACCAGAACCGGACACCACCACCAGATCCCCAGCAGGCAATCCTTCACAACTCTCGCTAATAATGGCACACAAAATCTACCTACATCATTGGCAACAAACCCAAATCTCAGCAACACATTTTTGAGAGCTGGAGAACACTAAACTACCAGCGATAGTGAATGCTGTACCCACTCCGACGAGACTGTTTACCTTCTTAGCATGGAAATTTATTTTTAAACAACAATTTCATCCCCAACCCCATGCATGTGGGACTATACTGCAGAGTCTCTCTGATCTCAAAACTAAAGTTGGCGATGCAAAAATATCTAGCAATATCTCCATGCCTAGCACATGGCCCAATAAATAGTTGCCACACGAATAGTACCCGCACACAGTTAGGATTCCATGTGGGTGAATAGTAGCAGGACACGTGGCAGGCTCCCATGTCAGTCAGTGATATGCAGAGCATCCACATCTACACCATATATCCTCATCAGTAGACACATGGCAACCCAATCATCTGCCCAAGCAGTGCCACGTGTATTTTCCATACTGCTGATGTCATTTTTGTACAGATGACCTCATGCTAATGTCACCATAGGGTTCGAAGTCACTGACATCATCAAGTCAATAGCCTAAATTTGATAGCAGTCTGACCATCATTTCAAGGCCATATACAACTACTGTAATGGCCATATGACCGTCAAATTTAACCCTTTCATTCACTGATGCAACCCCTCTCCAGATTCATTTTGGTTTTGGCAGTCCAACTTCAAGTGGCCATAACTCGCACATATGGACTCCAAATCAGGTGCAATTTTTTTTGAAATTGGGTAAAATTTCCTAAATTTTTTAGTGCTGTAGCTATTTTTTAGTTTTGGTGCATGAATTGTTCAAAATTTGCATTTTTTGGTGACTGTACTTGGATAATCCTTTTTTTTGCAACTTCAAATGCTCCATATGCGCATATTTGGAGTCGAAAATAGGTTCTATTTTCTTTGAAAGTGTGTTTTTTTTGTCTAATTTCCAGATCTGGCATCAGATTGTAGGGTTGTGTAGACAAAATTGTCACTTTCAGCAATAGGGCCTTTCTTTGCTTTGTAATGCTTCAGAATTGTATCCTTGTAATGATTCCTTGTATCCTTAGATCCTAAGTCATATGACTCAATCAAGGATTTCATCATCAAGGTGAATGAATTAAGGACAAAGCTTACTAATTATGGGAGTTCTATAAAAGATGACAAACTGATCTATCTCATCCATAACAAGCTGCCATCAGAGTATTCCACATTTGTATATTCTTTTAACACCTGAAAGGCAACCTTAGGGTCTACCTACAAAAAAATTCACTTATGATGAATATGCTAAACTGTTGGATGATGAAGAAAAGAAGTTGAAATCAATAAGGATTCTCAAATCACCTCAGTCCACAGCATTGATGGCCAATGAGGGTTTTCAAAATTTAGTTGCACAATCTTCACATAAAGGAAAGAGTAAAAAGAAGTGGAAGAAGGAAAAATCTGAGGATGTAGAAAAGACAACACCACAATCCAATCAACAAGGCAAGTCCTTGAATTCCAACAAAAAAGGGGACAACAATAAGGAGAAGAAGAAGTGCACTTATTGCAAGAAATTGGGTCATGAAGAGCATGAGTGTTATCTCAAAAAGATTGATGAGTTGACCAACATCATGAACAAACATAATGCTCCATTTCCTAATGCTTACAAGGAGAAGGGAAATTCTTCAGATTCAAAGGGTAAAGGGCAAGCACTCATGGAAAATTTGAACTCTTCAAAGGAATGGATATTTGACTCTGGTGCCTCATATCCAATGGGTTCTTCAAAGGAGGATTTTTCTTCATTGAATCACTCAAAGGTACCGCACATCTTCATGGGGAATGATAGAAAAATGGAAGTTGAAGGTAAAGGAAACGTTGAGATGGAAAGTGGAGAGTTTCAAAATGTTCTCCATGTTCCAAATCTAAGTTCAAATCTCCTTTCAATCTACCAAATCACTCACCTTGGAGATGGACGTAGAGTTGAGTTTCTTCTAGACTCAATAAAGGTGCATAGTCTCAGAGATGATTCCTTGTTTGCAGTGGGGAAAGTAAATGATCACAAGAGGTTGTACTCTTTCTCTTATTTTGTACCCAAGTCTCCTTCAAAGGCCTTGTTATCTCAATCCAATTGAAACATGCAATTATGGCATGAGCGGTATGGTCATCTTGACTATCGCTATCTTCAAAAACTTTGCATATACCACATGGTGAAAGGTCTACCTCAAATCAACTTTTCTAAGGGTGAATGTTCAACAGATTCAGTGGATATGCATCCAGAGGGGAAGTTCCAAAGAGGGAAGTCTTCTAGAGCAACATGTGTTCTACAGATGGTTCACATGGTATTAGTAGGTCCTTTTGCATTCAGCCAGGGTCGCTCCATACTTAGCTTTGTTGATGACTTTTCAAGGTTCACTTGGGTCTACTTTTTGCATAACAAGAATGAAGTGTTGGACAAGTTTCTAGACTTCAAGGCTCATGTAGAACGAAAATCAAGAAAGGCCATCAAAGTACTCTGAATGGAAAATGGAAACATGTATGTGAATAGAAGACTTAAAGACTTTTGCAAACATGAGGGAATTGATCTTTAGACTCCATCAACATTTAGTCCACATAAGACAGATGTTGCAGCATTGAGGATCTACACTCTTAAGTCTATGACAAGTTCCATGATTCATGCCAAGTCTCTAGATCCATCATTAGAAGTTGTAGCAATCTCAAGTGCCACTCACATTCTTGATCATTCTCCTCATCTAGCCTTAGATGGCAAAACTCCTTTTGAGGCATGGTGTGGTAGAAAACTTATTGTGACACACTTCAAAGTCTTTAATTGTCCTGCATGGGCAAATAGATCTTTCAGAGGATGTAAGGCACAATCATCTTGGCCTTGTACCTTCATTGGTTATGAAGACGGTGTGAAGGTATAGAGACTTCTAGATCTTGAGACACATCAAATTTTTGTGGAGAAGGAAGTACATTTTGAGGAAAGTTCTCCAAGCTTGTGCTCTACTCCTCTTCGCACATCATACTGTGTGGATACTAATAGTGATTTTGGTGATAGTGCTTCAATAGCTTTAGATATGTGGGGTTCTATTGACAATTATAGTGAGAGGTCACTTCATCAGTTCAGTCCACATGCATACATCGCCATAGTGATAGGTCCAGAACAACAGGGTACATCTAGTCTTCAAGGCACAGGTTCAATGATAGATTTGGGGGATAGTATTCATGATCTACCTCTTCTTATTGATGCAGAATTACCTTCTTCAGTTGTCACTAGGGTTCTAGACTCTTTTTTTCATTCTCTACATGATCAATCCTCACAGGTTGCAGTGATTGTGGATACTTATGATCAGCAGTTGCAGCAAGGTTCTTCATCAGTTGCAGAGACAAATAGTTCTTTGGAATAGGTTCTTTAGCTAGTTGAACAAGTTTTAGAGACATCACTTATCCATGGGATTCTTTCCATGCACAACAGATGCGTCTCATTTGTACCCTTCACATTGTTTCTTCCTAAAGGGAGGAACACCATTCTACAGTCTTGGATCAACTTCTTCATTGGAACAGTCACTGTTCGACACTCTTCTTGGGGGGGGGGGGGAGCCCACCCTATCTCTCTTCCTCATCTCATCATTTTCTTATCTATATATTGGATGTATGTCATAATTGGGGGGTCTTGATTACTCCATCCATCCATGCCTCCTCCTTTATCTCTCTTTTTAGGGGAGGGTTTTTCCCATGAGGTTTTCCCTCTTTCCCCACTTTATGGGAGATTGCATCTTTATTATGTACATGGGTACCTAACGTGGCCTAGTAGTTGGGACCCATCCTACATATCATCCTAGATTTCATAAGCTTAAGGGCATTCCCCTAAGTTGCACTTAAGGGGGGGTGTTGGTGTAAATAAGTATTTACTTATTACACTTAAGTTTTACTTAGGTTAATGCATTATTTAATTATTTTACATTATTTTATTATTATTTTAGGTGAGACACTTAGGAGTTTGTGTACTCTCATTGAGTTACACAACTCTAATTATGCACATGGCCTCTACAACACAGGAGTATGCATCATTCACTGAGTTGTCACGATGAAAACATAGTTATCTGCACTCCTCATTTAGCACATGTTATCTACACCATTGATTTATGTGCTACACCATTGTAGGCTTATCCTCACATCATTGCACTTAATCCCATGCTTAATGGAGGATAACCCATATCTTGTGGACATGTGCCTAGTTGTATGACATATCATGATGGTGACTTTTATGCATTCTAGAAGCTCTCTTGAGGCCTTTATATTCAAACACTCCTAGTGTACTCTAAATCCAATTATTGAATGAATATCATCATTCTGATCATACTCTATCTATTTTGGTCTATTGTGTGCTTGTGTTAAGTTCTTTAGTTCTTGGGTGAATTCTGGCCTAAGCCAAATTCTTACAATTCTAATATTTACAGAGATACAATAGTTAACATAAAAAAGAAACATAAAGATTATTCTAATACCCCCCCCCCCCCCCCCTAATGCTCAATCTATTTACTATACCAATATATCCCTTGAATTTAACAAACTTGTCAGGACCAAGGGGTTTTGTCAAAATATCTTCTAGTTGCTTTGAGGTAGGGACATAGAGTAACTGAATAGAAACATCTTCTACTAACTGTTGGATGTAATGGCATTGAAGTTCTATGTGCTTGGTTCATTCATGAAACATTGGGTTATTGGAAGTTTGCGTACTCCCTAATTGTCTAAAAACAAAGAAGACAGACCTGCTTGAGGAATATGCCTATCTACAAGCATTTGATAGAGCCAAACTACTTCACAAGATGCCTTGACAACTCCTCTTTATTCTACTTCTATAGAGGAGAGTGCCCATACCTATTTCTTCTTACTACTCCAGGTAACTATTGTAGATTTGATACTGAACACATAGCCAGAAGTAGATTTCCTATCATGAACTAAACCAACCCAATTGGAATTGGTGAATCCACTAAGCTAAAGAGTAGCACTCCTTGTATAAAGAAGACCATAATATAAAGTACCATGTACATAGCACAACACACATTTCACTACAATCCAATGATTAGTCTAGGGGTTTGTCATGAACTGTGAGATGTAGTTAACTACAAAACTAAGATCAGGTCTAGTAGTAGTAAAGTAGATGAAACTACCTACTAGTTGCTTGAAAAGTGTTTCATCTATAGGAGGAGAAACAGATTATGCAGACAATTTTAGACTAGTCTCTATAGGAGTTGAGGTAGGTTTGCATTCCTACATTCGAAACTTGTCAAGAAATTTTTTGGCATAATTGGACTAAGACAAAAATATTGTTGATAGTCTACCAAACCTCAATACCTAAACAATAATGAAGCAATCTGAGATCTATCATATCAAAAGTTCTACATAGATCTTATTTGATTTCTGAAATCAAATGTTCTAAACTCCCAGTAGTGATCAAATCATCCACATAGACAACAAGAAAAAGAATATCATTACTAGAGTGTTTAATATACAAATTACTATTTGATGGGTTATGCTGAAATCCTTGAGCAAATAAGTACTAATCAATCTTTATTTACCAAGCTCGAGGGGCCTATTTAAGACCAGAGAGGGCCTTCTGGAGTCTACATACTTTTGGTTTTGAATTGGCAACCTTGAAACCTACGGGCTATGTCATATAAACTTCTTCCTTTAATTCACCATTAAGAAAAGCACTCTTCACATCCATCTAATGAATTTTCTAACTATACTAAGCTGCAATGGCAAGAAAAAGGTGAATAGTGCTCATCTTGGTTGTTCAGGAAAAGGTCTCCTCATAATCAATGCCTTCACACTAGGTGAATCCTCGAGCAGCAAGTCTAGATTTATATTTTTCCAAGGTACCATCTACATGGTACTTGACCTTATAGATTCATTTATAGCTAAAGGGTTTCTTCCTAGGAGGAAGATTTGAAAGAACCTAGGTGTGATTCTTTTGAAGACTCTAAATCTCAACATCCATTGCTTGTTCCCATTCTAGAATTCCTTTGGCCTCTGCACATGTTTAGAGCTTAGGGATACTGTGGATATTGGCTATAAGAGCAACATTAACTTGTTGTGCTGAATTCTCTTATTTTTGGAGGTTCTACCCTCAATGAGTTCAGCAAGATGAAGATTACTAATCATTTGAGCCCACCATTTTGGCTAGAGAGTAGAGGAGCCACTATCAGATGTTGTTAGAATAGCTAGATGAGGAGCAGGAGTAGGAGCTATATTATCTAGAGGTAGCTGAGGTGGTGTATCAATAGCATCAGATGAATCATATAAAATAGAAGGACCTAAGTCAGAGATTACTGAAGACTAAATCTTAGAATGTGGTGGGGAGGCAGAGAGCTGAAATGGTCCAAGTTCCTCATCAAACACAACATCACAACTAAAGATTAAATGATTAGTGTTTACATCAATCAATCTATAGGCCTTATGTGTGTGACTGTATCTTGTAAACATGAGTTTCTAGCTTTTGGAATCCAACTTAGTGTGTTTGGCATCAAGAATCCATACATATGCTAGAGAGCTAAAAACTTTCAAATGGTTGATTAAAGGTTTGTGACCAGACTAAGCTTCCTTAGGAGTCTTATGTTTAACTGCAAGGGTGGGTGACCAATTAATAAGGTAGACAATTATGGATACTACTTCTACCCAATATTTTCTAGGAACATTTCTATGTTCTAGCATAGCCCTAGCCATTTTTGTGATGGTATGGTTTTGACACTCTACAAAATCATTTTGCTAAGGGGTGTGAGGTGTGGTGAACTAACATCTAATGCCATGGGTAGTACAAAAGGCAAAGAAAGTAGAAGAATAGAATTCCCCCCATTATCATTCCTAAGAGTACAGATGGGGGAACTAGACTTTTTTTTCTACTAGGGCTTTAAACAACTGAAATACAGGAAAAGCATTTTAGTTTTGTTTAAGAAAATATACCCACATTTTGTGACTAAAATCATCAACAAAGACTAAGAAGTACCTATTCCCAATAACAAAAGGAGTATTCATAGGACCACATACATTAGTGTGGACTAGCTATAGTACTTTAGATGCTTGCCATGATTCACCATCCTTAAATGGTATCCTATGTTGCTTCCTTGCTTGGAAAGCTCCATAAACGTGATGGTTTTGGGTTTGGATACCAGGTAGGCCATAGACTAAATTATCCCAAGAAAGTTATGCTAGATAATAAATGTTCAGGTGACCATATCACTAATGCCAGAGGCTATTGAGAGCATATGATTTGGCAATGAAGGCATGCTCAAGAGAACTGCCTGAATCGACAAGCCTATATATAGCATGATCCTCAAGACTGACAACAAGTGTAGTGCAAGGAGCATGATCAATAATCGAACACTTAATTCCACTGAAAATGACATCCAACTGAGGGGAGTGCTTCATAATCTAACTAACAGATAGAAGATTATGTTTCATGCTAGGAACATAACATACATTGAGGATCATGAGTCTTCTTCTTCCAGACTAAATCTAAACATTGCCCTTGCCGACAATATTGTATTCTTCACCGCCTCCAAAGATTACTAAGTTAGAATAGGGAGTGAATTCAACAAACCAATCACCCCTATGAGTGAAATGTTTGGAGGTACCAGAATCAATGTACCAAGCAGAAGATTTCACATGATATGTGGGTATGCTAGCCATAAAGTCATGGTAGATAGATTCTTTCTACTCTGAGTGTTGGGTAGCATTGGCTTGCTTTTTAATTGAGTCTGACTTCTGATGTTGCTGATATAGATGCTCATAATATAAGAATGGCACAATCTTCGAGGTGAGAAAATGAAAGACCTAGAAAAAATGAAGAAGTACCTAAAAGAGAGCTCAAAAACCTAAAAATAATATGTTGATGGAATTTGGATCCATTGGCTCAAAAATCAAGGCACAAAAAAATTGAGCCACCTAGAAAAATTTTACAATAACACATTTGAGATCTCAAAAATCCCACCAAGAATCTAAAAACAAAAAAAAATAAGCAAAAAAATTGTGATTTGACCTTTAAGATCGTTGTGTTTGGCAAACCATAACTTTAGAAAAAAATACGAGTTGTAGAGAACATGATTTGAGAAAATATGTAAGTTGTAAACAAGAGGCGTGATTGTTGTAGTTGCAAAAGCCGAAACCCTTAGTAACAAACCCTACACGAGTCAAGAATTGGTTGCTTGCAAATCATGAGTAACAAAGCCTCCATGATTCAATCAAGGAACTCGTGATTTGTAGACTAATGTTGCGCTTTACAAACCCGAGTTATAGATATTTCCCATCCCAAACCCTAGCTTGAACTAGGTATAATGAAGTAAAACAATTTAGGGAAAGAATAATTTTGAAAATAAGGTTCAGATAATTTTAATTAGAAATTATTAAATTTTAAAAAAAAAAAAATCCAACCTTGCTTTGATACCATGTTACAAATGTAAATGGTAGAATACTTGACTTGTTAATCAGAGATCAAATGATTTATATACACAAAGAGGAGAGTCAAATAAAATATAAACATTCTATTCTAGACTACACCTAAATATTAGAAACATTCTAATATTTACAGAGATACAATAAGATACAATAGTGAGCATTAAAAAGAAACATAAAGATTATTCTAATATTCCAAGTAATACCAACTAGTAAAGAAAATAGAAATTGGTAATGAATTAAAGTTGAAAGAAAAGGATTAGCATGACCTCCAAACTACTTCATTTGCCACAGAAGCCTATTCTATATAATTAGAAGTTAATCATTCAAGACATACCATGTCACATAATCTCAACTATTATTTTTATGAATACATATGGATAAATTAAAAAATCCTTTACCAAAGGGGCATAGTAAAATAAATAAATTGGAAGCAAGTTAAATAATTATAAAAACAAAAATGCTAGGGTTTGTAGGGTTTGACCTTCAAATTACCAAAAGACACATCAATAAAAAATATAAATAGTATCTACATATTTTCAATCATTATGCATTGTAGACTATACCACAATAGCCAATAAAATCAATTTGAGGCAATTAGAGATGAGAAAAGGCTACCTCCCAAGAAGTCCCGAGAGTAATACTAGGATGGGTGAACTCCCAAGAAGTTCTGATGCTTCACCTCTATGAGTATCACCTAAATCCAATGAATGCTAAGTGTTCCATTTATTCTCATGAGAGATGGATTCATGGGTGAATCTATACTCAAGATAAATGGGTCAATGAGTTTAACTCAAAAACTACATAGTTAAATCCTAATTGGATTATCATGATTTGACTTGTTGAGGACAATAATATCACCTACTTATCATTCCATGTATTCCCAATTTTTTCTCACCAAATTTATTTAAAATTTCTCATATGATATTGTGGGGATAATTATGGAAAATTTATCATGTTCAACCTTTAGGGGATAATTATGGACAAGAAAGGATAATCGGTATTAGAGTTCATCAGAGTCTAGGGTGACTCAGTTGACCAAGTGGGGAAGAGTCATAAAAAATATTGAATGACACTTCTTTAACTTTCTCCAACTCATGGGCTTTTACATTTTTTTTAGAGGGAGTTGATATAGGTGGACCTAAGGGAGTGGGGAGTATTGTAGTCCTTGACTAGAAGCTTAAAAAAATCAACAATGGATCTATTAATCTCAATTAAAAGGGTGTTTCCAAAGTTTTAGTTCATATCCTTTGCCTTAGGGTTTTGAGTCAAGTCACGTGTCTTAGGTTTGAGTCTAGATTGCCTACAGGATGATCTTTCTTCTCATCATTCCTTTGAGTTAACCTAATGTAGGAATCATATGAGCAATGCATCGGTCCAAAGCTAGGTGATTAAGGTTTGGAGGGTTTTTGTTATGCTTTATTCTGATTAGAAGAAGGTCTATATATTCTACTAATTCATATTATCTTGTTCCTAATGATGTTAAAGGCAAAGATTCATGCTATGAAGTAGTTCTTCATGAAAGCATTCCTAAAAGCTCTGAGAAACCTTAACTCTATGATAAAGTTTTCCATTAAAGGCATAATTCAGGTAGAATGGAGAAATCATGGCCATATACAAAGAAAATATAGTAGAGAAACATCAAAGACTGAAACTTGAAGAAAATATATAGATCATGAGAATGGGCTACAAAAAGAATCAGTTGAATTTGAATGTAGGAGAAGCAGATAAATCATTAGAAATGGTGAAAGAATTAGGTCAAAGGTGGCAAAGACCAAAGTTGAAATTGAATTGACGAATGAAACACGTCTGATCATCCACATCATCAAGTTGAATAGTCAAGTCACCTTGGAAATAAGTCACGACCATCAGATGAAGACCAGATCGATTGATAATATTTTAAGATGGAATTATAATCTATTTAACAATGCATCTCATTGACTGTTAGATCAAAGAAGATCTATGGAGGTTGGTATGTCATTAAAAAAAATACCTATTTGTTAATTCATGCAACAAAGTGACATAAAGGCATGTGTCCTGATGGGCCTAGTATATTCACCGCAATACCACAAAGCAAAATAGTCTAACGTTAGATTTTGCAAGTAATGAATTTCTTCCATTTGTCTACCACAATGTGCCTAGTTGGAATGAGGGACCTGCACTGTAAAACAAAGAGAACTTAACATCATTTTATTACCACTATCAAATCAGAGAAGATCTACATGTGCCGCCATCTTGCTATAAAAATTGCAAGGAAAATATTCATAGTAACATCATGACAGACAGACACATGTAAAAAGAGGGACTTGCATAGAACATTATAAAAGAAAGTCATAAAATTTTAATCACAATCATTGATTTAAGATTGATGACCAGAGTTTGAAAATGTGGTGACCATCAGAATATGAAATATATGGGTTTTGTGTGAAACAACATAAAATGAAGAAAATAGTGATTTTCTACAAGATTTGTGAAATCATAGGAAGCTAAAATGTCATGAAGTTTTTTTAGGAATATCATGGATTTAGAATCATCAATAGTTGAGATACCATATATTCATATCATGATATTGATTGGATAATTTCATCTTTTATTCCCAATTTCTTTTCTATTATATGATTGTTGCTCTACTAGAATTAAGAAAGGATAGCCCACTATAAATGTAACCTCATTTGACAATACAAAGGTCAGAAAACTTGATGGTGAATTGGTCTATAATTCCATTTATCATATTTTCTTGTCATATTTTGTTTCCCATGCATAAATTAGTTCTACATTAAGAGTTGAAGGACAATTAAATGTGATCCTACGATAATCAGGTGGATTCCATTTCAATTTGATATTTTAGGTGATTCCATTTATTTTCCTTAAATATGATTTTGCTTCCTCTATTATTCATTTTATTTCATATTATGTTAGATAGTTCATTGGGAATTAAAGGATAGATGTGTATGAAACTATTGGTAACTTGTTGAATTCTATTTCAGTCAAGTCTGGTAGTCAAAGAAATTCCATTTTCCCTCATGTGCATTTATTTTTCTATTCATGTTCACATTTAGATGATTAACACTACATTCAAAATAGAAGTTAAGGGTTAGGAATCTCAAGATATTCATTATGGTTATTCCATTAGGTCTGATAGGTTGTCCAAATCTATTTTTCTTGAATTGCTTGTGCCTACAAACAATTTGGTTATCCTTTACTGCTCTTAGGTTAAGAGCTTATAATGTCAAGACTTTTGATCTCATAAAAAAATATTCATTTCATATCATTTCAAATCATAGAGAGATGTACCTAATTAATTTAGAGGGTAGTGATAGAATACATACATTAACTCATATGTTGGTAAACATCCTTTTGTCTCTCCAAGCATTGAGTATTGAAGATTCAAGATTATAAAATCTAATAGGAGGAAAAAATGTTAACCAAAAAAGGGATAAAGAAGTTTCCTCTTTCTATGTGAGATTCACATAATAATTATAAGGAAATAAAATGCATTCCTGGTGAAGGTGAATGCCTTCATTAATCCCAACTTTTGTAGTATACTTAGGCAACATATTAAAAGTTTAAACAAGGGAAATTGAACTTAACATTGTACCAAAATATTTTTATTAGAAAAAAATTGAAATGAAACTACTCTAATCTGCCTTCTAATGTTATAAACATTATGGAAACCATCAAAGCGCCATTCTATTGATTAGGAAGATGAACTCTATTAACAATTTTTTGCATTTGCCAAACATTTTTTTTAGAAACAAGAAATCACTTTAGTTCTCTTCCTTCTTATTAGCCTTGGAGTTCAATTATATATTTTTTCCTTATATGAGAAGGTCCATTACTACATAAATAGATTCTACTAAGACCATAAATGAAAACCTTCAAATGTAGACCTTTCCATTAAATCCAAAGACTTAGAAAAAATTTTATATTTAAGTTATAGGTAAAGAGATGCACTTCTTTGATGTACTTATCAATATTTACCTTTTGAATAATAGTCCACTCCTTTGAGTTAATATTGAAATAATTATAGGTATCATGTTAATTTTTTTTTAATCCTCACCCATGTTGTTGATACAAATTAATTTACAAAGAGAAGCCCCAATTTCAATAAACTATAGAATGAAGATAAAGATATCAAATCTTAGGTACAATACAAATGATAGTTATTATCATTACCATACTTGGAAATGGTCTTCTCAATTTCCATACAAATCACCCAAGAAACTTCATCAAATCTTTTCTAAAAAAATAATGGTGTTTGTGAACAACTCCATTCCCTTTCTATAAAGTATTGACACTGAAACGCATCCATAATGCTGACAAAGTTGGAACTTTTTTTAATGAAATCAGTTTTCTCCAATCTATGCATACATTTCTCTAGTATAATCATGATCACAATATAGGTTTTTCCTTCTAAAATTATCTTATGATAACCTTTTTTGATAAATAAATCAACCCTACATTAAACAATATATACCTAAACAATATAGATTTATTAGCCCCAAAAATTTATAAAGAACACATCTAACATGACACCCAACATGCCATGCATGAGACCACCCTATTCTATCTAACCTGAGTTACTAAGGTATAAGCCATCATGGTTTAACTTGATTATATATAATTAGGGGACCACTTAACCAAGAGTCTCAACATAACCATAGATGACTAGTATTTGATAAGACAAATAGATAAATGGTAGAGTGAAAAATGGATACATAAATAGTAGATTTATTTTATAATATATGATTACTCATCTACTTATATTAGAAGCAACTAGCATGAATAACTAAGTTAGACTATAAACACTTTGGTGAAAGAGTAAGAGGAAGTTGGTGAGTATCTAGGAAAAATTTATTGAGGTTAAGTTGATGCATCCATAATTTATCCAAGCAAAGCCAAGGGACCTTTGAGTCCATCGAATGAAGATAAGAGGATCTAACCAATAAGTTACCTAATTTATTTTTTTCCCAAATGATATTTTCTTGTAATGGGAAAGTAGGGACCCTAATGAGGTTTAACATCTCTTGTAATTCCTTAATAATCACCAAAACTTGAGGAGGTCCCCTCCACTTGAGGTAGAATAATTTCCATTTGTGAGAGGTGCTGATACAATTGGAAACTAGATAGTGCAAGGTAGTTTTTAAATAATCTTTGACATGAATATTATTATTTTATATTAGAAGCTTACCTCTCATACAATTTTCCTCCCATAATATGATTTTATCTCCCTTACTTACCTACCAACGTATACCCTGTTGTAGAGCTAGACAATTATTGATCACATTGTTCATATCCTAGAGGCATATAGAAGGTCCATGTCAAGGAGCCACAAGGTGAAAGAGGAGCCACTGAGGAATTTGGCTTTGATATTTTTTTTCATCCTCCTAGGCCTGTCAATATCTTCCAACCAACCTTAGATAGAATAAATTTTTTGAGATCACCAACTTTTCTTATCCTTTGTCCTCACATAACTTTAGGTTTACTAATACTATCC
The DNA here is from genome assembly GCA_028749045.1 of Cupressus sempervirens. Taxonomy (NCBI): domain Eukaryota; kingdom Viridiplantae; phylum Streptophyta; class Pinopsida; order Cupressales; family Cupressaceae; genus Cupressus; species Cupressus sempervirens. The sequence goes on along the minus strand of CM053787.1, from coordinate 913,461,440 downwards.
CATTTCACCAAGACGATCATTTATTTTTCTTCCAAGTTAGTCTATAGGAAGTTCCTTTCATTCCTTTTTAGGAACTTGGCCACAACATGAGAGATTCTAAATATGGATAGGAAGTAGATAGGTACGTCCTGCAGGAGAACCCAAAAGGAGATGAAGTTTTCTTGTGGTTTTAAGAGACTTCCCTTTGCAACCAACCATTTTTTAATAAATCCTTTTGAATGGTGTATTCTGAAATTGATGACTAAACTCATGGACCATTAGGAGGGAGACTTCTTGACAAGCCAGAATATGAGTGACCCTATTTTGCAAAGGGACCTTCGTATTGAAGAAATACACTTTTCTTTTAGTCAAAGTTGATGTATTGACCTTAAATATGGGAATATTGGTCTAGAGGGTTACTCAATTAAATCCTTTCAAGAATCAAAGAGAGACCAAATAGGAAGGTATCATCAAAAAACTATTGTAAACCTTTAGGGCAAGGCATTGATATGTTTTATTCCCTGAATGGATTCATATTCTATTTTAGTAATAAAGTTTCTTTCTAGCACCTTTGCCACCTTATTAGAAGGGTATGGTGAGAGGGGGTCTCCTTTTCATAGACCTCTCCCAAATGAAAAAGAGGCTCAAGGTTTACCACTAATAATGACTAAATAGTGTATCAAACTAGTCATAACCCAAATTAAATAATTACCCTTTAACTAAATATAATCTTAGCCATGATGTGAAATGAGAACTCCTAATTTTCCTAATCATAAGCCTTAGAAATATCCAAGTCAAGAGACATCCCTATTTTTTTTAAAAAATTCTTCCAGAGAATGCAGTATTTCATGATTTGAGATAGTAGCATCATAAATTTGTTGACTTTAGACAATACCTTTATGAGAGGGGCTTATAAAATTGTCCAATAGAGGCTTGATGTAGTTAGTGATAACCTTAGAGATCACTTTATTGACCATGCTACACAAGCTAGTGGGTCTAAAGTGTGTAAGAGATTTTGGGTCCTAGTTTTTGAGAATGAGAAAAATGCACATCTTCTCCATGCTTTTCATTAATTTACCCATTTTGATTAAAGTTAAGAAGTTTCCTACCAAATAGAGCTTGCAAGATCAGATGATGCTTTCATGTTAGGAATTTGGCATGAAATTTTTTGGGCCATCAAAGCCCAAAAAATGTTTTAGAGGTCCCCAGTCATGGAATCATCTGTGCATCCCAAAATAATCTCATTCTATTTTTCCTAGCAATCGGGGCAACTAAATCCACCTTAGGAGGATGAGGGTTCTATGAAAGCTACATCATCTCCCTAGGGGCATGACATAGGGCCTATTTCTATAAGAATTTTGATGCATTCAGTAGAGAGATCTACCTTCACCGGCTAGGAGTTCATAACTAGAATTAGACTAGGAGGGTTTGAGTGACACCATGTTAATTTGTACTTGAATTTGCATCCTTGCATTATTACATATGAGTTTTTTAGTGTATATAGAGGCATTTATATCAAGAAAGCTATCAAAAAACAAGACACCATTTTGATCTTTCTAGAGAGTAAACAAAATCTCCACTCTGAATGCATGCTAGATCTAGAAATATTTAAAGGGAAGCTTGGGTAAATCACTCAGAAAAACCATATGCCAAGAAAAGGCTTCTTTGAAGAAAGGTTTGAACAAGTCATGAATCTAATGCCAATATTGTTGGGTAAGACTTCAGAACTAGAAAAGTGGTGATCAAGCTCACTTGGCATCCATTGGTGCAAAGTTTCCCTTCACATGCTGAGTTCACACAGCTCCTTCTCATGTCGAGCTCACTTGGCACACTCCTGCAACTCAACTTATTAAGGTGCCAAGTAAAACTGACACTTAACAATAGTTAGTGCAAAGTGAAAATGTTAAATTTATTAATTTATTTTAATATTTCTCACATATTTCCTTTAGGTAAACTAGTGGGCTAGTGGACATGAATTTGGTTTCAAGTGTGGAAACAACTTATCAAATTGATGTAGGAGCATCCAGAGCTATAAGGGCAATCTTGTGTCAACCAAAAAAATGTACTCAGACTTAGTTTTTTTTACATGTATTTTCATTTTTGGATACCCATTTGGGTCAAATAAAGGTTCCAACTCTCACAGTTCCACTATCAGTGTTCTGGGATAGAATATTTGAACACCTTGGGATATGTGTAAATGTTGAAAAAATAGGAGTCTATAATTGGGCCATAATTTTAGTGAACTAGAAGGTGTAAATTGGTCAAAATATTTTCATTGTAATTTAGAGCATTCCAAAAAAAGAATCAGGTCAAGAGGCCCCACGGTTTGAAAGTTATTGCAGTTTTTCAGTTTTTGGAGACATCCTAAGAATGCTTCAAAGTAAGGTTAGGGGAATTAAATGACCTCAAATAGGGCCAAAAAATGGGAGAAAAGATATGCTTGTCCATATGGCTATAGAGCACTTTGAGAGCTTTTCAAAAATGTACACGGTTTGTCAATCGGAGCTACGATTCAAAAGTTATGCCTCCCGAAAGTTCAGTTACCATTTTTGGATTCTTCTAATTTTGTGCTGACTTCTAATGCGACTTCTAGAGCCTTCCATTTGGTCGGTGGATGCCAACTAGAACTTTCTAGAATGTATTCCTAATCCTTAACCCTTCAGAGTCTATTTAAGAACATTTCTAGCATTGTAAAAGGCAGTTTGGAGTGGAGTTTGAGAGAAGGTACTGGGAGAAGAATTTATCCCCATATTTATGATATTGTAAGCCCTTAGGGCATGTTTTGAAGTCTATTTTCTCTGTACTAAATGTATCAGCATATTTACACAATGAATAAAATTTTCCCTTTCTTGTTGTGTCCATTCTATTGTTGGGTTGTGTCCCCATCAAGTGGTATCAGAGCTAGTTTTCTTGAGTATGTAGACAGAGCGCCGACTGTGAGGCAATTTGCACTAGGACTATGTAGTTGTTGATTTGAGTTAAAATGATGCCTCCACGAAGAGAGCGTGGTGGATTGGCTGGAGCTATTAATCCTGAGGAGGTTGGAGCCCTCCAAAGACAGGTTCAAGCATTGTAGGAGGAGCTCCATAGAGGAACAAATGTTGCCGCAGGTGACGAAAGTGAGGAAGACAATGAAGAAGAAGAAATTGGACCAGAAGGGGAATTTGATGGGAAATTTTTGAATCAAGTAGAGGAAAGGCTTTTTAGGTCCATTAATAAGTTTGGGAAAAGATCTAAAATTGATGTGGGTGTATTTTCAGGAAATTTGAAACTAGATGAGTTGATCAGTTGGATCAATGAAATGGAAGAATACTTTGAGTATGAGGATATCAGGGATCCAAATAGGGTTAAGTTTGCAAAGGCCAAACTGAAAGTCCATGCCAAAATCTAGTGGCAAGAGGTTCAATTGGAAAGAAATAGAAGAGGAAATGAGAAGATCACAAGGTGGGATCGTATGATGGACAAATTGAAGAAGCAGTTCATTCCTGTTGATTATGAGATTGATTTGTTTAAGAAGATGCATGGGTTAAAGCAAGTAGAAGAATTAGTCCAAGAATATATAGAGGAGTTTTATCAACTTTTGATTAGAGCAGGACATGCAGAAGCGAATAAGGAGAAGGTTGCTCATTATATCAGTGGGTTGCGACCTAGCATCCAGGAGGAATTAAGTTTGGTAAGAATGACTAGCATTGAAGAGGCATACCAGTTTTCCCTATGAGTTGAAGAGAAGCTAAATAATAGGTTTCAAGGGAGACAAAGAGGGTGTGGCCAAGGAGGAAGGGGTAGTGGTAGGTTATCTAGAGGCCAGAATGAAACCAAAAAGAAAAATGAAGACGTGGGTATTAGCAGGAACCAAAGGAATGAGGGTTTCAACCACTCCCATGATCAAGACTTTGGAAATCAAAGAGGAAGAGGTAGAGGACATAGACAAGGAAGAGGAGGCTTTCATGGTACTTGTTTCCACTGCAATGAAGAAGATCATCATTCCTTTGAATGCCCTCAACAAGAAGGAAGGACAAATAGAAGAGCTGAGGATCAAGCTAGGGTTGCTCATGTAGATGAGGATGCATAATCATCACATTTAGAGGATGAAGAAAGAGGAGAGATTTTAGTAAATGAAAGGGTCCTACTAAGTGGTGATATTGAACTAGGACAAAGGAGGAGTTTATTCTGTACCAGGTGCAAGTGTGAGGATAAATTTTGTGATGTGATCATTGATGGTGGTAGCACTAATAACTTGGTATCAGAAGAGATGGTCTCTAAGTTGAAGCTCAAGAGGGAGAAACACCCTCAGCCCTATCAGATTGTTTGGGTGAAAGATGATCATAAGGTCCTGGTAAGTGAACAATGTTTAGTGAAATTCAAAATTGGGAGTTACCATGATGAAGTTCTCTGTGATGTTATTCCAATGGATGTTTTCCATCTATTGTTGGGAAGACCATGGTAATTTGATAGGCATGTAGTACATGATGGTCATGCAAACACCTACTCCCTAACAAAGGATGGAGTTCACCATAAACTGAAGCCCATGAAAAAGGAATGTGAAAAGGTATGTAGTAGTGCTAGGATTTGTCTTTTCGATGGAAGGAAGTTTTTAGATGGCATGAAACATCAATGCATGTGCTATGCTTTGATCCCTAGGAAAGATAAAGAAGTTAGTAGTGAAATACCACTTGAAGTTTCAAATTTACTAGGTGAGTTTGGAGATATCATCTCTGATAATGTTCTAGAAGGATTGCCACCAGTAAGGCAAATCAGTCATCAAATAGATTTAATCCCAGGAGCTAGTTTTCCTAACAAGGCTACTCACAGGATGACTCCTACTGAAACTGAGGAGCTAAACAGACAGGTGCAAGAGCTATTGAGAAATGGTTTGATTCAGGAGAGCCTGAGTCCATGTGTAGTACCTACAATACTAGCACCAAAGAAGGATGGAGAGTGGAGGATGTGTATAGACTCTTGAGCTATAAATAGGATAACCATCAAGTATCAGTTTCCTTTGCCAAGAATGGATGATCTTATGGACTGCTTGAGTGGAGCTCAGTACTTCACAAAGATAGATCTCAAGAGTGGCTATCATCAAATATGGATATGAGAAGGAGATGAGTGGAAAATAGCCTTTAAGACCAAGGAGGGTCTTTATGAGTGGTTAGTCATGTCCTTTGGATTGATGAACACCCCAAGCACCTTCATGCAGCTTATGAATGAGGTACTTAAGAAGTTCTTGGGAAAATTTGTTATTGTCTATTTGGATGATATTTTAATTTTCAGCAAGACTTTGGAAGAACATTTATTGCATATTCGTAGTGTCCTTGAAAGGTTAAGGGAAGAGAAACTATTAACTAATATGAAGAAATGTATCTTTGCAAAAAGAGAATTAGTCTTCTTGGGGTTTGTTATATCACATGAAGGTCTCAAAATGGATCCAAAGAAGGTAAAAGACATCTTAGAATGGCCTACTCCAAGGTCTGCTACTAAGGTAAGATCATTTCATGGTCTGGTTAGTTTTTCTAGGAAGTTCATTAAGAATTCCAGTGGCATATGTGCACCACTGACTGACACAATAAGAGGGGATAGAAAAGAGTTCAAATGGACTACAACAGCTATGAGAAGTTTTGAAGTCCTAAAGAAGAAGGTGATAGAACAACCTATGTTGGCACTTCCAAATTTTAGAAAGGTGTTCCAGGTGGATTGTGATGCTAGTGGCAGTGCTATTGGAGCTGTATTAAGCCAAGAAGGTAAACCTATTGCATATTTTAGTGAAAAATTGAATGATGTAAAAAAGAAGTATTATGTTTATGATCAAGAGTTCTATGCAATAGTTCAGGCCTTAAAGAAATGGAGGCATTATTTATTTCCAAAGGAATTTGTTTTGTATACTGATCATCAGGCATTATAGTAACTAAATAGCCAAGGTAAATTGAATCAGAGGCATATGAAGTGGGTAGAGTTCTTGCAGAGCTATACATTTGTGTTGAAGCATAGAAGTGGAAAATCTAACAGGGTTGCAGGTGCACTAAGTAGGAGACAGTTGTTGCTTATAGTAATGCATGTTGAAGTAGTTGCATTTGATGAACTCAAGAATCTGTACCCTGAGGATCCTGATTTCGCTGAAGCATGGAAAGCTTGTAAAGAGCCTATTGTTGTAGATAGAACTAAGTGGTTGGACTATCTAATTCAGGATGGTATGTTATTCAAGGGCAGTCAATTATGCATTCCAAGGAGTTCCATGAGGGAAAATTTGATTAAGGAGAAACACAGTGGAGGGATGGCAGGACATTTTGGTCGAGATAAGACCATTTCCATTCTCAAAGAACATTATATTTGGCCTCAAATGTCATAGGATGTGAAGAATTTTGTACAGAGTTGTCAGATTTGTCAAGTTGCCAAGGGATTTATTCACAATACTTGACTATATCAGCCATTTTTTGTTCCATCAAAGCCATGGGAGGACATAAGTATGGATTTTGTTCTTGGATTTCTGAGGACACAAAGGGGTAATGACTCAGTATTTGTGGTGGTTGATAGGTTCTCCAAAATGGAACATTTCATTCGATGCCGCAAAACTCATGATGTTGTCCATATTGCAGACTTGTTTTTCAAAGAGGTGGTAAGACTACATGGTCTCCCAAGGAGTATAGTTTCTGACAAAGATACGAAATTTGTAGGGTATTTCTGGAGAACATTGTGGAAGAAGTTGAGAACAAACTTGAAATTTAGTTTCACACATCACCCGTAGACTAACAGCCAGATAGAAGTGGTAAACATAAGTCTAGGCAATTTGCTGAGATGTTTAATTGGGGGTAAGCCCAAGGGATGGGATTTGATTCTACCACAAGTGGACTTTTCTTACAGTAACTCTATAAATAGGAGTATAGGTAAATCACCATTCCAAATTGTATATGGAAGTAGCCCAAGGATTGCAATATAATTGAGGAAGATAGAGCAAGGGGAGAGGACAAGTGTTGAAGCTAAAGAATTTGTTGAACATATCAAGCATCTACATGAGGAGGTGTAGGCACACATTACCAAGATGAATCAAGAGTATAAAGCTAGGGCTGATCAAAGGAGAAGACATAACGAATTCCAAGTAGGGAATCTAGTCATGGTACACTTATGAAAAGAAAGATTTCTATCCGGTACTTACAACAAGCTGAAAATGAAGAAATTTGGCCCTTGCAAAATTTTGAAGAAACATAACTCAGGAAATGCATATGAGGTAGAGTTGCCAGACGATATTCACATTTCTCCTATTTTCAACATTGCAGACTTAATAGAGTATCATGATGATGGTGTAGATGAGGATCCGATGTTAGAGCCATGTCCAATTCTTGCTTCTAAGAAGGAGGAGATAGAAGACATTCTAGATCATCGTGTGGGCAGGAGTACCAGAAATAGATAGTGTGAAGAGTATCTAGTTTAAGTGAAAGGCTAACCAATCAAAGACTCAAGCTCGATATCAGCAGCTAAGGTTTCCCATTTGGGATTTCCTCTACCATTCATAAAGTGACATAGTCACTTTTCAATCTACCTTGGGTGTCTGATGCAGGAGCATCTAGAGGTATAAGGGAAATCTTGTGTCAACCAAAAAAAATGTACTCAAACCTAGTTTTTATTTCATGTGTTTTCATTTCTGGATACCCATTTGGGTCAAATAAAGGTTCAAACTCTCACAGTTCCACTATCAGTGTTCCAAGATAGAGTATTTGAACACCTTGGGATACGTATCAATGCTAGAAAAATAGGAGTATGTAATTGAGCCATCATTTTGGTGAACTAGAAGGTGTAAATTGGTTAGAAGATTGTCATTTTAATTTAGAGCATTCTAGAAAAAGAATCAGGTCAAAAGGCCCCACGGTTTGAAAGTTATTGCAGTTTTTCAATTTTTGGAGACTTCCTAAGAATGCTTCAAAGTTAGGTTAGGGGCATTAAATGACCTCAAACAGGGCCAAAAAATGGGGAACAAGCTAAGCTTGTCGATAGGGCTATAGAATGCTTTGAGAGCTTTTTGAAAATGTAAACAGTTCGTCAATCGAAGCTACAGTTCAAAAGTTATGCCTCCTGGAAGTTCGGTTACTATTTTTGGATTCTTCTAATTTTGTGCTGACTTTTAATGTGACTTCTAGAGCCTTCTATTTGGTCAGTGGATGCCAACTAGCACTTTCTATAATATATTACTAATCCTTAACCCTTTGGAGTCTATTTAAGAACATTTCTAGCATTGTAAAAGGCAGTTCGGAGTGGAGTTTGAGAGAAGGTACTGGGAGAAGAATTTATCCCCAAATTTATGATATTGTAAGCCCTTAGGGCATGTTTTGAAGTCTATTTTCTCTGTATTGAATGTATTAGCATATTTACATAGTGAATAAAATTTTCCCTTTCTTGTTGTGTCCATTCTATTGTTGGGTTGTGTCCCTATCACAAATTTTGATAGTAGGATGTTGATTTCTATTTTTTTAATTTGAATTCGGCATTTTGTTTTAACATAGTTGATAGAAATGATATGATCATTTAGTTTTGTGAGTATAACTATGCAAATACAAGGGACATGTATTTGGAATTTTGGTAGGAAGATAAGGGACTTTCTGACTATTTGATTTTGATTTAACACTGTCTCTCTCTTTGAAATTAATAGCGTCTCTATCTTCCTCAACTAATTTAGAGTTCTCTTCCTCAACTAATTTGAAAATGCATATATTTGAAACCTCAAATATATATATTTTACTTTAGATAGAGATACCATATGTGAGATATTGCAATATAAAATTATATTTGTATTTTTAGCTACAGTTTATACATCTCTATATCCACAAGTTGCCTATGATTCAACCTAGTTATTCGTCTTTCTCAAAAATCATATAACTTGAAGCAAGTCAACATTTGTTTGAACAAATAGGTAGTGAATAACTTCAGCCTCAGTTGTATTAATACTGGACATCCCATCAAAACTCTACTTGCCTGATTTCATTACATTATCCCTTTCATATATATGTTCAATTGCCTCACCAAACCCTACAACTTTCCATATGTTGTCTACTAGCTTAAAATTTATAGTCCCATCACCATATGAAGAAATCTACAAAATTTCCAAGGAAACCATCTACTCACCTTCTTAAGGCCTAGGTAAAAAATATATATCATGCTCCCCCTCAATTCATAACACTTCCTTTATTAAGCTAGTAAACCTAAGATGCAACTTCCTCTACACAGTTCATATTGCAGGAAAACCATGTGAATTTGTTTTAGCTTTACCCTTGACACATTTCAAGAAGCATTTATTATTATTATTCATATTGGCCTCATCTGAATCTAGAAGAAAACTCCCAAATTTGGCTTTAAAATTTAGATTCTAGAAGTCACGTGTGTGATGATAAAGTTGAAGAAATGACATGCTTTAGTTAACTTTGTTATTTTTGCAAAAATTATTCATTAGTTCACCTTCTCTTTAGATACATAAGTAATTTCCTATCCATTTAGAAAATAGGTTTACATATATGTTTCAAAAAGCCTAGCAGAATCTATCCATTCAAAGAAAAAATCTATGTCAATCGAATGCTTTGATATGTTAGTCAATAGTAATATGGGACTATGGGACAATTTAGAATGAGAAAAAATATATTTTTTAATTTAATGACAGATTCTTCAGCTATTTTACTATCATTTTACTAATATGATTACTAGACTAGTAAACTTCAATACTTGAAGACATTAAATAAAGGAATGCACATATTTTCAAAATAAATTATTTCTTAGGGAGAAAAAAAATATAAAACCACATATATCCAATCCTTGTAAAGATCTTAGCAATCCTAAAATTTCATAAACCATTATAAAGTTAGGAATGTGTGGTGATAGATGTCTTTTTTTGAATATTTCATTTCATTCCCTATAATCATGGTTACTTTTGTAGGGTGCAATAGATTGTTCTACAACAAAAATAATATTATGTATTGCAATCAATATGTAATTCAAAGTTTAAACTCTTCTACTTACTCTAAAAGCATAAATTTTACTTATTAAGAAAAAATTAAACATCATATTAAAAATGCTATGCAAAAAAGTAGCAACATTTTGAGCTATCCTTAAACATCACAAACTAAGGGAAAAATTAGGTTTGGAGAGGGTAAGTCAACTTTAACTATTTAACAATTTTAGCCTAGGAAACAAGCTTTAGTATGTAATGTTTAAGTTGTTCATGACTATGAAATAATTCAATGCATTGTTCATATCTCCATATTTCTTTGAAACATTTATGAAAATTTCCATATACATGCTTTGCAAACTCTCTATCAAAGAGTTCGCATATATACTTTGCAAACTCTACTATATTTTAATTACACTTTGTGCACATGTCACAAGTTTTTCATATTATTCCTTGGAATGACTCAACCTTGAGCCATTTTGAGAATCAGCTCACATGCCATATTGTGATCTTTCAATAAATTTATTGTCATGTCTAAATTTTATGGTTTTACAATTGACATAACCTTGAACCTATAGGTACAAGTGCTAGGATAGTATTAGCAAAATATCATTGGTTTTAGATTTTCTTTGTACTATGTAGTGATACTCCATATCCATCTTGAAGAAGTGAAAGTATTAAAAGTAAAAATAGTTACTAATATACAAACATGTCTAATTTCAGCCATACCATAAAAATAAAAGGACTTATTATGTGAAAAAATATATAAAAGTTGTGCTAAATGAAGAGAACATAATGTGTTGAGTGACAAAGATAAAATAACTTAATAAGAGGCACGAAACTACATGAGAATTCTAAATGGTAAAGTTGAGGAGGAATGAAATGATTGTTCTAATTCTACATGTCTTTATAGGCATTTTCTCACTACTCAACAAATTTCCTTTTAGGTTTTGAACAAACAATATTTTTGGCTTAATGATCATTTTTTTATTTGTTGGCATTCACATGAATATGCACTATAATTTCATCCTTAAATATATTTAATATGTACTACTATTTTTTTATTTAGACTCTATCTCATACTTGGCTTACATGCTCAATGTACATTTAATTATTCTCACAACCATCAATACTCTATAAAGATTTACTTTCATAAATTATCCCTAGTTTTATTTTCTTTAATGTTTCAAAGAAGAAAAACATAACTACTTAATTATGGAAACAAATTAAATGAGCGAGACTGGGAGCAGGAGAGCAACTAGGGTTTCTAGTACCGAGGAAGCCAACAATGGTAGTGACAAGGATTGTGAGGATGATGATCTTGACAGTTGGCTAGTCCTCCCAATGCATGTGCCTCCTTGAAGTGGTGTTTCCTACAATGAAAGGGGGTTTTTGGTTATTTTTTGGGGTTTTTTAGGCCATGGTTTGTTCTTTTTTCTAAGAGGTTTTGTGCTCTCCATTGGGAGGGGACTGCCTATGGTGCCCTTGAGGGTTGTCTCCATAGTTTTGATGCTACTGCAAACACTTTTCTAGGCTAGATTTGGTGTTGAAGGGTGTGGATTTTGTGGTTAGTGGTTGTTTTTGCTAGCACCCCTATTCCCCATGATGGGCTTTGAATGTTTTGGATTTTTTTGGCCTAGATGTGGTGTTGTACTCAACCTCTAGTGGGCTCTCTTGTATTTGGATTTTGCTAGAGATGAAGAGGCAAATGAGTTTGGTTTGAATGGTTGTGTTGTGGCTCTAATGGAAGTGCTTCTCTTTGGGACATCATGTTATGGATCACGGGGCTCTTATAATTCCTAGGGTTTACAAGAGCTTGGATATTGATGGTCTGATCTAGAGGGGAAATATTGTCCCTATTTTTGCTACTAGTTCTATTGATGAGTTTGTTCTCACTAGATGGGTCTTCACTTTCATGGGTGTTTCTTTTAGTGTACCTCCATGGTTGCGCACCTTTTTAAAGTCCAATTTTTTTTCATTATTTAAGGACTCACTTGCCTCTTGATGCTAGCTTCTTTAGGGTTTCCTTTGTTTCCTTATGCTCTGAGGTGATGGATTCCCCTATTTTGGTGGTGGAGTCTAGTTGAGGCTATCATTTCAAGGATTTTGATGTCTTTATGGTGGAGGTTTCCTTTGTTCTATTGTTTCATTTTCCTACTTTCTATTGAGGTGAAAAACCCTATTGAGGTGCATGCAAAGCTTATGGAGGTAGCAAGTTGTTGGGGGAAAGTGGTAGTGAATGAGATCAATAGGTCCTCTCCTTCTATTGTTTGTGAGTATCTCTCTCAAGTATTGTTAGAGATCTGACTGGTAAGAACATGGTTGGATAGTGTACTTCATGTGGTGAAGGGATAACTCCATAGCTAAATGCTTTGATGAAAAGAGGTGTGTTATTGCCCTAAAGGATGTATTGGGTCTTCCTATTTGCTTCTACATTCACAACTCCTATGGAGGTGGAGAAATTTCCTATTATGGTGGAGATCATGTTTAGGCTCTGCGAAGTAGAGGAGATTCCTATAGAGATTTTGTTTACTTGTGCTGCTTTTAGTAGTCTTATTGGTAGAAGAGCGGGGAGAAATTGTTATCACTAGGGTTTGGTCATCCTCCTCACTTTCCTCTCATAGGTATTATGGTGATATGAGAGTTTACAAGGGGTCTAAAGACTTTTGACTGCATTTTCCAAGGTTGGAGGTTGAGCCTTGCCTATACCCACGGTTGGAAGATATCTAATGTGTTTACCAAGGCTGGAGGTATAGTCTTGTTTGGTCCTATATTTTTTCTTAAAGTTATGGCAGGCGTGGATGACCTAAGTTTTCTCTCTTGTTGTTATGGTGATTTCCTCTTTTAGTTTTTCTTTTCACTATAATCAAGTGATTGCTAGTAGTTTTAAAGGGCATCTTCTAGTCTTTTGTTGTTGTTTTTGGTTTAAGTCTACTACTATTGTGGGGGCTTGTCCCAAGTCTTTCATTGAAAGTGTTGACCATGGTTAGAAGGTCAATCACTCATGGACCTTTGTATTTTATAGAGGGAGATCTAATTTCAGCACTAGTATTGTTCTTTATTAGTGTCTAGAGTTTAGATTGTACCTTGGGTCAGTATCCATTAATTATTATTTTTCTTAATAAAAAATATAACTACTTAATTTGTAACATTACATAATTTTCAAGAAACCATTCTTAGTTTCTTTAATAAGTACAAACAATCTTCTCCTTGTCTCTAACTATGGGAATGCATAACATACCCATATAGCAGCTCTGTGACAAACTACCACATATGTAGAAGAAAATGAAGTAAGATTATCTAGAATGGAATACACTTTCTACAAATTACATTAGTAAAAAAAAATTAAAAGATTAGCTTAAAAGTATCATAATTTTATAAAAGAGAAGGAATGATTGTTGTTATCTATAAAATACAAAAGTATCGAAGCTACTATCACAAATGCTATAAGATAGAATTTATGGTGAATAACATATGAGATGCTTGACTTTTTTTCTATTTTAATTGAAGATTCTTTTCATTTCAAATGCCTTTCAACAGTGTGGCTCTTTGCAAGTGGCACTTGAATATACAAGCTTTTTAGGCATCATCTCAAACTCACACAAGCAAATAGAGCTTTTAAACACATATGAAAATGTAAGAGACAAACAACTCCTAGAGCTCTAAGACCCTCCCATATCAAATAAGGGGTCAAGAATTTAATGTTTACATGTGTTGTTGTTCTCCCTATTTGTTTATAATTATCATCATTGATAGTCAGCTCTTTAAGAACTACATGAATATTTCCTCTTTCTTCCATAAAAATAATATATATAAATAAAACATGAATGTTTTCTATTATGTGAGAAAAGATCGACTTGTAGAATCTAAGCACTTTCAACAACCAGAGTTATAACAACAAAGAAAAAAAACCTAAATAGAAGTTTTGGAATACAATTTTGTTTGGATAAAATAGAGTATGCCATGTTCTAGAGAAGAATAAAAAGAATAATTCTGTTACATCTTATGCTCATTTAAAAATGCATTACAACACTTCCTATTGATTAGAGAATACATGTGCAAAAGAAAAAGATCTGTTGGAGAAACCTATGATGGAAAAACAAATAGATAACTATCTTTAACAACAATTTAATCATTAGATAAGTTTCCCCTTATTTCATGCAAAATGAAAAGAGATTTCAATGGAATAGAAAAAAATACTCTTTAATAAACTCTTGAAAACTCAAAATAGTCATATGTTGATTAGCACAATCCTAAACTACTTTAAAAATAGAAATTAATTGTGAAATGGTGGAGTTGGAGATAGAATGATGGAGCTGAAATTGAAGTGGAATCTCTAATCAATACTGAAGCTACATGCTGATTTTAATTTTTTTCTCTTCACTAAACAATAGCATTAATCTTCATACTCCCCCTTGGTGCTGAGAGAACTCACAATCTAATTTATAAGTACCAAAAATTGATCTTTTGCAATTACTTTCATTACAATATCTATTATTTTCTCTTTTGTGTTGATATATTTGAGTTCAATCGCTTTCTTTTGTACCAAATTTCTAATAAAGTATTGGTTCAAATCAAATCTCTTGTTCCTTCTTTGATGAACCAAGTTCTTAGTCAATTTGGTAGCACTAATATTTTTTCAAAAAATCTCAATAGGTTGAACTTGTATCTCTCCAATTTCTTAATGAAGTTTTCTAAGCCATAATGCTTTTGTGGCTGCTAAAGTAACTGCACACGATATTCCACATATGTAGAAGATAAATTGACCATGCTTTGCTTCTTTGAGCTACATGTAATTAAACTAAAACCCAAGGGGAAAAAATTACCATATGTAGATTTCTGGTCATTCAAATGCTTCCCCAATCTGAATCACTGAAACCAACAAGATTGCATTTGTTAGAGGAGTGATAACAAATACCAAAATATATTATTCCCTTCACATACCTCAATATCCACTTGGCTTCTTCATATGTTCCTCTGATGGATTTGACATATACCTTGAATCCAATGAAACTAAATAAGAAATATCAATCCTTGTTTGTGTTAAAAATATCAAACTCCAAACAATGTTTCTATATGATGTCTCATCAACAATATCAACATCATCATCTCTACACAATACAACTCTATGATTAATTGGAGTGGAAAGAGGTTAAAAATGAACCATATCAAATTTATTCAAACATATCCTTTGGCATACTTGGTTTGAAAAATAATTTTATTTTCTTTACCTTGATAAACCTTCATGCCAAGAAACTACTTCATGAGACCTAAATCTTTCATCTCAAGCTCATTCATCATAGCAACCTTGAATTCATCTTTCATCTTAGTACAACTACTCATATATAGAAAATCATCAACATACAAAATCACAATGAGAATATCATTACCATCTTGTTTGTAGTAGAAGGTAGGTTCACCCTTACTTCTTTAGAAGCCATTATGCAAAAAATGTCCAACAATTCTTGCATACCATGTACATGGTGCTTGATTGAGGCCATATAAAGCCTTCTTCAACTTGTAGAAATGATCTTCTTTACCTTCAATTTCATAACCTTATGGTTTTCCCACATATACCTCTTCTTCTAAATACCCATTCAAGAAGGCATTTTTCACATCCATGTGATGAATTGTCCATTTTTTTGAGCTGCAATAGAGATTAGCAGTCTAATTTTTTTTGTCTTTCTACTGGTGAAAATTTTTATTTTTAATCAATGTCATACCTTTGAGTGAAATATTTGGTGACCAATCTTGCCTTCTATCTTTCAATACTCTTATCACTATTATACATGATCTTGTAGACTCATTTTGTGTCAATCTTCTTCTTCTCATGTTGAAGCTCTAAGAGCTCCCATGTGTCATTCTTATGAATGAAATCCATCTCTTCATTCATTGATTGCATCCAAACCTCGTTAGTACATACATCTTTAAAACATGACAGTTCAAATTCAACTTTAGCAAGTAATGCAAATTTTATCATCTCACCTATTAGATCTTTTTCATGTGCTTAATTTTAATAGCTCTAATAGATATCACTTAATCTTCTAGCCTTTCTTGGAGGGCTTGAACTTGAGGATGGACTTCCACTTTAAATTGATGAGGGGCTACTTGGTGGGCATGGTGACTTTATAATAGATCTATTAGCTAACTACTCATTATCATTATTAACAATTATATTATCATCCAAAATAGAGTTAGGTTTTTCAACATGGCCTTTTTGATGGCCATATACTCCCCCTTCATCAAAAGTCTCATCTCTTGAAACAATAGTCTTATTAGTAATAATATTGAATAATATGTAAGATTTTATTTCCTCACTATAACCGAAAAAAATGTATGATTCACTTTTAGCCTCTATCTTTCTCCTATTTTTATCACATACTCAAACATAGGACAAACAAAAAAAATCTTTAAAATGATTTACATTAGGCTTTTTCTCATTAAACATGCTTTATATGCAGTCATCTTGTTTAGGGCACTTGTAGGACTCCTATTGAGAATATAGATTAGTGTAGCGACAGAACCAATCCAATAAGAATTATTCAAACCCTTGGTTTCTAACATGCTTATTGCCATCTCTACTGCAATATGGTTATCACTTTCAGCCACTCCATTCTATTGAAGTGTGTATGTAGTTGTGGGTTTTCTTTTGATCCCATTCATCTCATAGAAATTCTAAAAATATATGGAGCAATATTGTCATCCATGATCTATTCTAAAACATCCAATTGTCTTACCTTTATCCTTATTTACACAAACTTTAAACCTCTTGAATGTATCAAGGGCTTCATCCTTAGTCTTCAAAAAATACACTCAACACATGTGTGAGTAATCATCAAAAAAAGTAATAAAATATGATGTTAGAATATTCAAACTATTGAAATTCAAATGGCCATACCAGAGATGCCACAACCAACTTTTACCCTCATATGCCATATTGACAAGTTGATTATCATTTTCACCAAACTAGAAAGGAAATATCCTATTTTTTATCATAGGAAGAAATCACGATCACTTTATTTCCTTGATTATTATCATAGATAACTTACATTTCATATGCTCAAATACCACTCTATAATTCTTCTCACATAGCTTCCCAACATTCAATAAATTATGCTTCAATTTGGGAGTATAATAAATATCCTAAACTTTTTTCATACCTTCCTTTGTGTGAACATCCATGGCTCCTTTGGCTACAACCTCCACTATATTATTATTACCAAGAGTAATACTAGATCTAAAACCATTATCAAGATTTGAAATTGTTTTCTTGCTACCAAACATATGATTAGATTACCCAAAATTGAAATACCAAACATCATTCACATTTTTTTTAGTTTTTCCATAACATAAAAATAAATTTCCTAAGGAAGGATCCTCATCTTGTTGACAATAACTGGCAATATTACTACTTTATTTAAATCTACACTCTTTATCAAAATTTCCATACCTATTGCAATGATATCACTAGATGTTCCTTTTATCAAATATGTCTCCGCCTCTTCCTCCTTGAGCACCTCCACTTCCTATGGTTCCTCTTGAATGATTATCATTTTGACCCTCTCCTAAGCCTTTGGTTTTGTTATTGTTGCTACTATTACTATTATTCTTGTAAATTTAGAATTGGGAAGAAAATTCCTCTCAAGTAATGGTGGTAGAAGTGTCCCTTAATCTATCTTCGTGTGACATGAGATATCCAACTAGCTAATCATACTCCAAGGTGGCTAAATTTTTTTTTTCTTCCATAATAATTGCTATAGTATTCCATCTTGGAGTTATAGATCTCAATTCCTTCTATATCACATGCTCTTGGCTTATAGAATCACCTAAAGTGGTCATTTTATGAACCACATCTTTGACTCTTACACTGAAATCTCCCACATTCTCATTTTCCTTCATCTTCAAATTCTAATATTCACTTTTCAAGGTTTGTAGCTTTAGAACATTGATCTAGTCATTGGCATGGTAAGAATCTTTTAGAGTATTCCAGGCCTTCCTTTTTATTCAAGCACCAATAGTTATAGGAAACAAGCTCTTTTCAAGATCTATTTGAATGTGAAAAAATCCAATGCATTCTTCTTCTTAGCTTCCTTCTTTAATGTCCTTTCATTATCTTGGATATTATCCCAATCCATATGTTCTCCATATCTAGATTCAATAATCTCCCAAAAATGTTTCCCAATCAAAAAAGTCTTCATCTTGATTGACCAATATTGATAGTCAACTCCAACAAGTTCTAGGATTTGTAAATTGTTTTCCATGTTGTTGTCTTCCAAAATCATTTAGCTCTGATACCAAATATAGAATATAAATGCCTAAAACAACTAGATTTATAACAACAAAGAAGAAAAAATAAAATAAAAGTTTTGGAATACAATTCTATTTGGAAAAAAATTGAGTATGCTATGTTTTAGAGCAGAATCAAAAGGATAATTTTCTTGTAGCTTATGCTCATCAAAAGAGGTATTACTCCTTACCTAGTAGAGTATATACATGCAAAAGAAAGATATCTATTGGAGAAACCTACAAAGGAAAGACAAATAGATAACTTACTTTTACAACAACTTAATCATTACATAAGTTGTCTCATATGCCAAATGAAAAGAGATTTTGATGGAATAGAAAACAAAGTGTCTTAAATAAACTCTTGAAAACTCCTAATAGTTATGTGTTGATAGCACAATCCTAAACTACTTTTAAAATGAAAATTAATTGATGTATGGGGCTCCCCTTGATACCATAAACTCATAACAAAAATAATGAAACAATAGCAAATGCAAGAACAAAAGATGGACTTCTTATTATTGCCACAAATGTGGAATTACAAAATTCATAATAAAATATGCTAACTCAAATTGGCACCTTCATTATAGTAATTTCCAAGATGGTGCTACGAACTATCACCCAGAGCTATCTTAGACAATGTTCAAGCCTTTCTTAAATAGGTAGTTTTATGCTGCCCAAGGAGGTTCTAGATTCTCAAAAATAATACCTAGGGCCAACAGACCCTAAAAATACACATAGAGTTGGCCAAATACATCTTTGACAAATTATTTTAGAAATTTTGGTAGCCCAACTTTTGAAGGCCATAACTCATGAACTATTGCTCTGATTGGCGATTACAACCACCTTTTGTAAATGCCAGCTCCTGACCTATAGGCTCAAAACTATGCTGGCACCCTTCTGTCAAGTTTTCAAGCCTCATCCAAGCACTCCAAGGCCTCCAATATTGAGCCTGAAGATTTTTCTACAAAATTTTTCACTAAAAATCTACAATAACTTCTCTGATACTTAAGCTAGAGGAATGGGATTTTTATGGTAGGCTTATATCTCTAACTTTAACCCGCCCATAGAAAATGAGAACATTCCAAGCTCATATGAAAAACTTACTAAAAATAGGAAGTTCCCATAAATAGTAACTATTTTTTCTACTAGTCCTTATTAAAATAGAAAAGACTAAAAATAAAATATTTTTTGGTTATGCAAGATTTCCCCTACACCCAGGATGCTCCTGCATCAGACAACTGAGGTAATTTGAGAAGTGACCCCATCACATCTTAGGTGTTCAGAGGAAAACCAAGATGGTTAACCTCCCTCTTTTCTAGCCATGATGAATCCTCAACTAACCTCCCTTTCCATTTGACTAGACATTCCTCATAAATTTTGTTTCTAGTACTTTTGTTAATATGACTATCTAGTATCTGCTCAATCTCCTGTGTAGCCGAACTAGCTACTAGAATGCTCCACTATGCTTCTACAACTTCATATCCATCACCTCCTTCATAATACTCTATCAAATCTAAAATATTAAGTACTAGTGAAATATTCAATTCAGTCGACAACTCCACTTCATACGCATTTCCAAAATTATGCCTTTTCACTATCTTACATGGTCCAAACTTTTTCATCTTCATTTTATTATATGTACCCACTAGAAAATGCTCCTTTCTCAAGTGAACCATGACTTCATATCCAATCTAAAATTCCTTAGATCTCCTTTTCACATCTGCTTTAGCCTTATACTATGTATTCATCTTTATGATGTGCTTCCTCACCTCCTCATGGATGTTCTTCAAATGTTTAGCAAAATCTTCTACTTCAACACTATGTATCTCTCCTTTATCCAACTTCCTCAATTTAGAAGCATTTCTAGAACTACTCCTATATACAATTTAGAATGGTGATTTACCACTACTCTTATTGATAGAATTATTATATGTAAATTCTACCTATGGTAAAATCATATCCCATCCTTTTGGTTTATCTCCAACCAAGCATCTTAGCAATTTTCCCAAACTACAATTCATAGCTTCTATCTATCCATTAGTTTGTGGATGATGTGGTGAAATGAAATTCAAATTTTTCTTCAACTTCTTCCATAATGTATGGCAGAAATACCCAAAAAAATTGGTATTTTACTCTGAAACTATACTCTTTGGCAGACCATGTAATCTCACAAGTTCTCTAAAAAACTACTCTTTTATGAGAACAACATCACTAGTCTTCTTGCAAGGAATAAAATGTGACATCTTTGAAAATATTTCAACCACCACAAAAATAGAATCACTCAACTTCTCATTGAAATAAGCAACTAGTCTACCTTCTTGGCTCAAAATAGCTCCTATTGCAGTACCACTAGCATCACAGTCTACTTGAAGCACCTTGTTAAAATCAGGAAGTGCTAAAATACATTGCTTAGTAACTTTTTATTTCAACAAATTAAAACTCTTATCTACTCCTATAGTCCACTTAAACCCTTTCCTATCCCCTCTCATTATTTTAGTAAAAGGTCCACAAATACTACTAAAACTTCTTATGAACTTTTTGTAAAATGTAGCTAGTACATGAAAAGGTTTTACCTCTATCACACTTCTCGGAGTAGGCTATTCAAGGATAACCTTCACTTTCTTTGGGTCCATTTTTAGACCTTCTCTTGAGACTACAAATCCTAGATACACCCTCTTTCTTTACAAAATTGTCCTTCTTTAGGTTTATCAACAACCTTTCTTCCCTCAGCTTATCAAACACCTTGTGAGTATGAATCAAATGCTCCTCCAATGTCTTACAAAAGATCAATATATCATCTAGATAAAAAATGACAAACTTAACCAAGAACTCCTTCAGTACCTCATTCATGAGCCTCATGAAAGTGCTTGATGTATTGGTTAGCCTAAAAGGCATGACTAACCACTCATATAGTCCTTCCCTTCTCTTGAAAGAAGTCTTCCACTCATCACCTTCTCTAATATGAATCTGATTGTACCCACTCTTTAGGTCTATCTTCATGAAATACTTAGCTCCACTCAAAAAATCCATAATATCATCCATCATTGGCAATGGAAATCTATACTTTATTGTGATCTTGTTGATAGTGTGAGAATCTGTGCACATCCTCCATTCTCCATTCTTCTTTAGTGCTAATACTACTGGTATAACACATGAACTTAGACTCTCTCAAATCAACCTCTTCTGCAACAACTCATGAACTTGCATGTTCAACTCTTCACTTTCTACTGGTTTTATTCTGTGCACTACCTTGTTTGGTAAACTAGCTCCTAGAACCAAATCAATCTAGTGGCTAATCTTCCTCATTGGGGGCAATCAATCAGGTACATTATTTGATACAATATGAGAAAACTCTTCAGGCATATTTGCAACTTATGCAAGTACCTCCTCTACTTCTTATTTACTATCTTTAGGGATTATAGAAAAACACATATGCTCATGTTCCATACCTTTAAGAAACTCCTTTCCATCAACAAAATATATTCTAGTAGCACTACATAAATTTTCTCCTTTATCCTTCAACTTATGTTTCACTCCATCCCTAGTTAGAGTGTAGGTATTTGTTGGCCCATTGTGTACAACATGTCTATCAAACTATCATGGCCTACCCAACAACATATAACATATGTCCATAGATATGATATCACATAGTACCTCATCCTAGTAGCTTCCAATCTTGAACTTCGTTGAGAACTGCTCATTGACCATGACCTTGTGGTCATCTTGCACCCAAGCAATATGGTATGGATGCAGGTGTTTCTATCTCTTTAGCTTAAACTTCATGACCATTATTTCTAATACCATATTGTGAGTGCTTCCACCATCAATGATCACAACACAACACTCATCTTCACATCTGCACCTTGTGTGAAACAAACTCCTTCTTTGATCAGGTTCATTCTCACCACTCAGTAAGACTCTTCTATTAACTAGAACTTCTTCTCTTTTAGCATCTTTAGAATGTGAGAATCTGGCATCTTCATCAACATGTGCAACTTTAGCCAGACCTTTAGTTCTTCAATATGTCCTTCCTTGGGGCTAGGTACATTCAAATGCTCTATGCCTTTCTTCTCTATAATGAAAATATTTCTCATGGAAGCCTCCTCTTCCAGATACTTGTCCTCTACCTCTTCCTCTCTTATCTATATTGTTCTAATCATGGAAATGATTGGAATTGTTTCCCCTTTGGTTTTGATTACTAATTCTAGCCTCAGCCTTGTTCTTCTGATCATCATTACGGCCTCCATAAGATTGTCCGCTAGATCTTCCACCATGACCTCTTCCACTATTCTTATTGTGAAACTTCTTACTCAGTTTATCCTCAACTCTTAGGGAAAACTGGTATGCCTCCTTAATACTACTCATTTGAATCAGACTTAGCTTGTCCTAAGTGCTTTGCCTTAACCAATTAAGATAACAAGTGACTTTCTCCTTATAAGATTTTACATGGCCACTTCTAATGAGAACTTAGTAGAATTCTTTGGTATACTCTTGAATAGATTTTCCTACTTGCTTTATTCCTTGCATCTTCTTCAATAGATCAAATGCTTAATCCATAGGAATGAATTGTTGATTCATTTTAGCTATCATCTAATCCCATCTAGTGATTTTTTCCTTTCCCTTTCTATTTTTCTCTAACTAAATTTCCTACCACTAGATCTTTGCATGTCCCTTCAATTTTTCCTTCACAAACTGGACCCTATTAGGATCTTCAATATCTTCATATTCAAAGTATTCCTCTAGTTCATTGATCCAATTGATCAACTCCTCTAGATTAATGTTTCTCAAAAATGGGGGAACTTCAAACTTTGATCTTTTTCCAATCTTGGAGATGGCCCTAAAAAGCCTTTCTTCCTTTGGATTTAGAACTACCTTTGCTTCAAAATTTTCTTCTACTTCATCCTCATCCTCTCTTTTATCTCTTATAGGAAGATTTATTCCTCTTCACATTTGTTCTTTCAAAGCTTGCAGTTTCCTTTGGAGGGCTTAGAAATCCTCAGGTGTAACACTTATGACTCTTTCACCACACTCTCCTCATGGAGGCATTTTTATTTTTTTGTGCTTCCAATGAAACCCTAGTACAAACTGCCTCACAATTAGTAATATGTCTACATGCTTAGCCCAAACCACAATCCTAGTGTGAACTACCTCACAGTCGATGATTTGTCCACACACTTAAGAACTCTAGCTCTAATACCACTTGATGCATGGGACTCCCCTTGATACCATAAAGTCATAATAGAAATAATGAAACAATAGCAAATGTGACAAAAAAAAATGGACTTCTTATTATCCCCACAAATGTGGACTTACAAAATCCATAAGTATAATATGCTAACCCAAATGGGGGCCTTCATTATAGTAATCTGCAAGATAGTGCTACAAACTATCTCCCAAAGTTGTCCAAGACAATGTTCGAGCCTTTCCTAAATAGTTAGTTTTATGTCACCTAGGAAGGTTCTAGATGCTCAAACTTAATACCTAGGGCCGCCAGACCTTGACAATACACATACAGTCAGCCAAATACATCTTTGATAAATTATTTTTGAAATTTCGGTAGCCCAACTTCTAAAGTCCATAACTCACAAACCATTGCTCTGATTGGCTATTATAGCCACTTTTTGAAAATGCCACCTCCTGATCTATATGCTTGGAACCAATCTAGCACCCTTCTATCAAGCTTTTGGACCTCATTTAGCCACTCTAAGGCCTCTAACAGTGAGCCTGAAGATTTTTCTGCAAATTGTTCCACCTAAAATCTACAATAACTTCTTTGATACTTAAGCTGGAGCAATGAGATTTTTTTGGTAGGCTTATATCTCTAGAAAAAACCTTCTTATAGAAAATGATAACATTTTGAGCTCATATGGAAAACTTACTAAAAATAGCAAGTTCCCATAAATAGTAACCACCCTATCTACTAGTTCTTATTAAAATAGAAAAGACTAAAAATAAATTATTTTTGGACGATGCAAGATTTCCCTTACACCTAGGATGCTCTTGCATCATTAATTGTGAAATGATGGAGTTGAAATGGTGTAGTTGGAGATAGATAGATAAAGATTGATATGAAGTGGAATCTCCAATCAATACAGAAGTTGCATGCTGATTTTAATTTTTTTCTCGTCATCGAACAACAGAGAACAATAATAAATACTAAAAATGTAATAGAATTTTATTCCAATTATTTCAAAGTGATTTTTAGGAAAGGGTTTCATAGGAAGAAGAGTAAGGAGGTGAAAAAAATGTATTTAGTTATGCAAACTAGGTTAAATTAACTTGACTAATCTAAATCCCTAAAAAAATGAATTGAATTTAGTATAACAAAAAAAAACATCCCATGGAAACAGAACACAAAGTCACCCATATATAGAAATAATAAAAATAAAAAATAATATGCAACAAGTTTTCAAGTCAAATATCACTCATTTTCTCATACGCATATACTCATTTTCAAACTGGATTCTATTTTATATGTTATGGCCTTTAAAATAGGCAATGCATATATTTTAGTCCTTACAATTCCATTCAAGCCATTTTAAAATATAATTTTTGATAAAAATAAAATATAACAATTTTCTTTTTTAAAGTGTTGGATTATTATTTGTCATTACAAATATTTCCAATTATGTGCTTTTTGGATTATATTCATCATTCTAGATTAGAATATTACAGTTACAAATAGTATGCAAGTTGAATGACCATCACTTTTTTTAAAATAACAAAATCTTATATTGAAGTTTGATATCACTGTAGAAAGTCTTGCAACTTATAATTATGGTTACAAATATTATGCAAGTTGAATGACCTTCACTTTTTTTCAAAAGTGACACAAGTTTATATTGAAGATTGATGTCACTATAGAAAGCCTCTCGGCTTAATTAATTGAAATTCTAATTAGAAATGACAAAGAGTGGATGCCAAGTGAATACTTATGGAATTAGTATAAGGACATCAATGTATAGTATGGACAAATCAGAATTTACAATTATTAAAGTATTGAGAGGGGATATCCAAAGCTCACCAAATAAAGAAGAATACAAAGAGGCAAGATACAAATTAGCATATATAATACATAAAGCTATATTATTAAAGGACATAAGGAGGTGGAATATAATTTAAATGTGATATTTCCATGTCTAAAATTATAAGTAAAATGCATATATAAGAAGAAGATATTGGAATAAGAAGTGAAGAGAAGTAGACCAAAATTATAGGCAAACATTATGTTAGGTAAGTTATTGTTAAGGTGATGTGTTTTATTAATTAAATTTTTTGTATTTTTATTTAAGAAATATATTAAATTATATATATATATATATATATATAGGGAAATTTATAAATTATATTTAAGTTTTGACCTTCTTATAAAATTATTTTAATTTTAAAGAATAATAATTAAATATTTGATATAGGTTATAATATATTAATCTAATCAATTTCTATTGTACCAATGTAAAAAAATTTAGCCCATTTGTATATAAATGCCTTTGTGCCAATGCAGAGTTTGGTGGTTGTCTCTATATAAATGGCTAAGTTGAGATTGATGGAATCTCATAGTGCCACAATGTGAGGCTTATAGCCTCATATAAATGGCTAGTGTGCTAGTGCAACACATTAGCACAAGCATGTGTAAGTGGCTAGTTAAACAATAAATGGAACCTCATAGCTCCAATGCATGAAGTGAGATCCTTTTATGAATGGCTCTCATGTAGTGCAAGAGTTGAGTAGCCCTACATGAATGGTTAGATGAGAAATAAATAGTAGACAAAATATTTGTATGATGTCAACACATGCAAATGTGAACCTTAAGGGGTGCACTCTAAAGAAGATGGTCAAATAACTAAGCGTTAGAAAACTTGATCTAGAGACATTGTTATGGTTTTGGTTGACTTGGTGGGTAGGATAGCATATTCAAACTTATTATTGTTTAATTTAGACACCTATTTTATAGGTATTACTGTCCCAATCTAAGCCTAATAGCTTGGACATTATAGTGGTATCAACGAATGATTTTTCCATCATGTGATGTCATAAATATGAGTTGTAGAACTATTCTCTCTCTCTCTCTCTCTCTCTCTCTCTCTCTCTCTCTCTCTCTCTATATATATATATATATATATATATATATATATATATTCTTTAGCTGTAGTTTTGGAAAAATTATGAATGGGAATCTCCATATGATGGTCTCAAACATTTTCTCCGAAATAATAGTTTCTTGAGTACTATTACCAATCTCTATTCTTAAACTATAGAAAATATATTATTGCTTGAGAACCAACAACTTTAGAAGGGACAAACTATCATGAACCATAATTACCGATGCAAAAATAGATGTAGCTTAAATATTATCTTAATAATATATACAAATCATATATTAATTGAATAAATAAATATAATGATAATGCCAACAATGATATAAACTTAATCAATATTACTTTGATCAAACTATTTTCATATTAATAATAACCAATATATAATAATCAAAATAATCAAAGAACATAATTGTATTGGCTGAAATAATGCGTTGATGTCTATCTAAGTCAATCCTAAAATGACACCAATAAATAATATTCATTTTTATGCAATCGCCAAGTATGAGGTACAACCAATGACCCACGACCTTCTCAAAACAACATATAAATTAAATCATATTTTAATAAAAAATGATAAGGACTAAACCTAGAGAAAAAAGACAAGTGAATACTTATGTAATTAGTATATAAGGACACCAAGTATAGCATGGAAAATTATCAATTTTGAACTATCAAAGAACTAAAGAAGGATATGGAATGAAAATCTATATAATTAGTATTAGGACACCAAATATAGTATGTACAATTATAAATTTGAACTATTAAAGAACTAAAGGAGGATATAGATTGCAAATCTTGTCAAATAAAGAAGAATATAGAGAGACCATATAAAAACTAGAATATTTAGTATATAGAGAAATATTAAATGACACACTATGCAATATCAATAATAAAGGAGGTGGAATATAATACAAGGGGTGTAAGTATCAAAGTTCCTACATTTAATGTGGTCAAAGTTTTGAGGTAAGAGTTGAGTAAAGTTGTATACTTGACTCCAAACTTGAAATAGAGTGTCAGATGTTTGTGATGACCTACTACATCAAACTTACTTTTATATGTTCTAAGAATCTATAAATGGAAATATAGATTTCATAGTCTACAATTTGTCATGCAATGTTTACTGCTTCTTCTCAAAACATAAGCATGTTCACTTTTTTTTTAATTCTAAAAGGATTTTTCATGTAAATTATCATGTTGGCATGTATGTACCTAAACTAAAAGAGAAATCACAAAATTATATGAGAAGAGCTAATTTTACATTGGAGGCTCTATCTTGTAGTAGCTTGACCTATTAATCCACAAAGTTTCAATATGTGAGGACATTAGCACATGTTTTGAAATTTGGGGGGACAGGGGAGTGAGGAGGAACGATAGTGCACATGATGTGTAATTATAATATTTAAAAATAAATTTGTAAAAATTAGTAAGATAATTTTTTATTTGACTAATACACTCATTTTTACAGTGATTCTAATGCAATTCATGGCAAGTACCTTTAAAGCCGATTTGGTGAAGGGTAGATATAAGTGTGTATTTTGAGAAGTTGTAGCTTGAAATAAATTATCCATCATGCTTTGCTACTTGATAAATCAATCATCCATGAATGACATAAAAATAGCTTTTTGGATCATGGAACCAAAGAGAGAGGTCATCCATTTATATGCATCCAAACACAATAAATATAGAGTTTGAATCATGGTCCTAAATAAAGAGATTTTGTTGCATATAATAGATCATTATTTTCTAATAATTAATAATATCCCAAAGATATATTTATTAACTTTTAATTTAAATTTAAATTACATTTCTCAAATGTACTTAATGAAATGAAGTCTATTTAAAAACTAAAAATGTAACTTACTTTTTTAATTCAAAGATAATAATAATTAGTAATATTTTTGTTTAAAACATATAATTATTAAACACTAATAGTTTGTAAGAACTCATCATCATCAATATAATTTTTTATCTATATTATTATATTTAAATAAAATAAATTTTTGTTTTCTTACTATACATTATTCTACAAATTTGAGGAATGATATAAAATATCATGTATCTAAGAAAAACAATTTACTATATTAATTTTTATAAAAAATAAAAATTAGGAATGGAAGTTTTAACTTATTCTTGAAACCATCCCACATCAACGTAAGTCCAAATGAATTTGATGTGGAAGATTAAATTAAGAATTTGTTAAATTGGATAATTAAATGTATTTTATATTATGGAAGTGAGTGCTGGTAGGGTTTCAATAGGAAGTGATGTTGACCAAGGGGAGGATAGTGATGAAGATGATGACGAAGAATGCTTGTATCTTCCTTTTGGGGCTTTGGGATGTTCTAGGAAGATTGGTTTTAGGCAGATCTTCATCGGAGCTTGGATTGTGATTGTGGGCATATTTGGATTATGCAGATATGTGATGAAGTTCTGGACTTGGGTTGTGTGAGGCAAATTCATGCTATTTTTTGGAGCAGTTGTGGATTTTTGCAAGTAGATTTTTATGAAGATGAAGACCCAGATGGATCTTGTTGGTGTCTTCACTATTGGGTGGGTGGTATATGGAGCAAGAGATTGGAGGTCATTTGCCTTGTTGTCTTTGATTTCTCTAAATGCATTGGTGATCTCTATTGCAATAGATTGGGGGTTGTTCTCCCAACTTACTATACTTCCTAAGATGCATTGGTGATCTCTAGTACAACAGATTGAGTTTTTTCACCCTACTATCTTTGCTTGCCTAGGATTTGTTGGTGGTCTTTGGTGCTATAGATTGGTTCCTTTTAGACCTATTGTCTCTTCTTTCTCTAGAGCATTCTATGTGGGGATTACACCAACCTAAAAATCTACTATGTGGGGGTTGTAGTGATTTATGGAGGCCTTTAGGGGCCTTCCTTGTTTTGAGATGTGTTGCAAGATGGAGGGTTTTCTACCTTCAATAGATGGGTCAAATCTCTCTTTGCCTATAAAACCCTCAGCCTTCAATGGAGGTGTCCTTTGGTCTTCTCCTTCACTTTCACATGTCCTATTGAGGTGGAGAACCCTATTTAGGTAGGGAAAATCTTATGGAGGTAGCTATTTGTTGGGGGAAAGTGGTAGTGAATGGGTTCATTGGGTACTCTCCTTCTATTGTTGGTAAGCATCCCTTTCAATTTGTAAGAGATCAAGATGGATGAAGCATGTTTGAACAATATAATTCACATGATGAAGGTATGACTCCATAGATAAACACTTTTGTGTGGAGATGGGTGTTACTTCTTTCGACAATGGCTTAAGTCTTCCTCTTTGCTTCTACATTCACATCTATTATGGAGGTGGAGTGATCTCCTATTAAGGTGGAGATCTTATTTGGGCAATGGGAAGTAGAGGAGACTCTCATTGAGATGTTGTGTACTTGTGCTATTTTTAGTAGCTTTTTTAACAAAAGAAGTTTGGAAGACTTATGACTACATTTTTGAAAGTTAGACATTGAGCTTTGCATTGACCCATGGTCGAAATATGTGCACTATGTTTGCCAAGGCTGGAGGTATAGTCTTGTTTAGTATTATATTTTTGTTTACGATTCTAATAGGTGTGAATGGCCTAAGTTTACTCCTTTTTTTATGATGATGTTTAATTTTTATTTTCCCTATGATTGAGTAATTGTTGACAGTTTTAAAGGGCATAATCTAGTCCTTCATTGTTGTTTTTGGGTTAAGTTTGAAACTATTGTGGGGGCTTGTCCCAAGATTTTTAGTGACAATACTAATCATGGTTGGTGGGTGAGTCACTTGTGGACCTTTGTCTTTGATAGAGGAAGATCTAATCTTATGGCCTCTTTCATTACTCGACACTAGTAATGTTCTATTACTATTGTCTAGAGGTCTGATTGTACTCAGGTCAACACCAATTAATTGTTGTTGTTCTTAACAAAAAAAAATTAAATGTTTAATAATGTAATTTTTTATAATTTTATTGAAAAATAAATTTATTCATAAACATAAATATAATATATAATCAAACATGGAAAATAGTGTACATGAATTTTCTATGTTTCTATATTTCACATCTATTTGTATTATGAACTTTTGACAATAGTAGGCCATATACATTGCAATGTGGAGCCTTCCTTCTTGTGGAAATTATAGTTTTCTCTTATTTTTTCACTTCATTCCTTGTAGTTTATGCATTGATCTTGATTTGAAAGATCTTGGATAAACCTATAATTTCCTACACTTAGCATACATAGCTACAAATTAATTCATTACTAAAACAATCACATATTGATGAATCAGCTTACCCTATTTGAAATCTTCTACAATATCAAATGTTGGGATAAGATTTTCAACACTAATTCCATTGGGTTTGAAATGTGTAAGAAGCATGTGATTTAATAGACTAAGGGCTTTAGTAGCATTCTAACTCTGGGCATTCTTACTCTAAGAGTATATGGAAAGTGTGAGAGATTGGAGGATGCAACTCTAGTGCTTGAGAAAATGTATAATAGCGATAATGTCTTATGATTTGTGATGGTTAAGGCTGGGTCATCGATCAAAGCTAGTGAAAGACACGCAATAGAAGGAGAATGAGCCTAACTAAAGGAATCTAGAGGCATTATAATTAGAAATGCTCAAGTAGACATGCATGCAATATATGGAATCATAGATGTATGAAAATTGTGGAATCATAGAGGCAACATTGTTCATCCAATTTGAAAATATTAAATTAAAAAAATTATATGACAACTTCTAAGGTAAATTTATTTTGATGTTATATGAATTTTAGGGAATTTCTTAGTTTCTTGCACTCTAATTTTAGAATATTCTATCGATTTTAATCTTTATAAAAGATTATTTGTCATGGGAAGAAAAATAAAAGTTCAGTAAAAATTATAGTCATACAATGCAAATTAACTTTAAATATATCATGCATATATTGAAATCTATACTACTTTAACAATTATATTATGCACCTTGATTTTTGTATGTTATACACTTCATGTTATATCTTAGTGTTATACACCTATGTTATAGCTTAGTGTTATATTCTTCTATATAAGGTGTTTTCCAATTTAATAAATATAATAAAATATGACAACTTTGGAAGAATATTATTAATATGACAAATATGATATTAATTTGATATCAAACCAAGTTTATTCTCCTTTTTGGCATCTCTTTCTCTTGTTTTTTTATAAAATTTCTATGAGATATGATAAAAAAATTCTCCCTCTTTGACATCTAATGCCAAAGATAGTATTTAATGAATATCAATGTACCTTCTATACTAATTCATTTACAATATGTCCTTTGCCAATACTGCACCAACTGATTGATCTTCAACATGTTTTGGTTGATTCATCACCACACTTCATTTAGTGAGCTTCAGATATGAGAATGACCCCTAGATTACTTCTTAGATATAAAAATTTATCCTTAGGTAATGGCTTGGTGAATATGTCTACAACTTGTTCTTTAGTATTCACATATTCCAGTCTTACTTCTTTATATTGTACCAATTCTCACAAAAATGATATTTTCTAGCAATGTGTTTTGTTTTGGTATGAATCACTTGGATTCTTTGATGTATTAATTACACTAGTGTTATCATAGTAAATAACCACTAGATCCTTGATCTCTATCTTCATACTCGCCAATAGTTGTTTGACCCAAACAATATTAGAAAAAATAACAACTATTGCTACATATTCTGCCTCTATTGGGGACTGAGAAATACAATTTTGTTTCTCACTTGTTCAAGACACTAGTCTTTTATCAAGAAAGAATGCTCCACCACTGGTGCTCTTTCTATCATCAATACTTCCTACCCAATTAGTATCTATGAATACTTTTAAATCTAAATTACCTCCTATTTTGTACCATAAACCATAGTCTTCAGTACCTTTAAGATATCACATGATTCTTTTGATTTCCATCATGTAATTTTCTTTGATATTTGTTGAGAATATTGCCATCATACTAACTACTAATGCAATATCAGGCCTTGTATGCACTACATACTACAATTTTCCAATCATTGATCTATATGTGGTCTATGTTGGTCTCAAAATGGTTTTGACAATTGAGTGTCAACACACTTAGTCACTTTTAATATAGAAGCTGAGTACACTATATATGTTGAGCTACAGTATGTGTCGAGCCAAAATTCCAACAGGTGTCAAGTGACTTCTAGTGCTGAGCATTATATAGGTGTCAAGTGATATATAGGTGCCAAGTCATAGTTGATGCCGAGCAAGTCAGAACGCTTCATGTGTCAAGTGAGCCAAAACTATGCATGTACTGAGCAAAACAAAATGTAATAGGTGTCGAGTACCAGTAATCCAGTATGTGTCGAGTAACATAGAATCAACAGATGAATTTGTGGCTTCACAAACTTAGATGTAAACAATTTTTTAAGCCAAAATAGAAGGATAATAAGGATAAGAATGAATATTTTCTATTTCCTATACAATCAGCATGTAACCACTAATAAAAATGGACAAGACATGCAACCATTGAGAAAAGTGCAAGGAATGAGTAGGAATTAAAGATTCAATATGGATCATATATCCATACCTAACCCTAAATCTTCAAAGCATTTGTAAGAAGGCTTAGACTCGATGATTTCATGTTGCTGAATAGAAGTTAAGGAAGTTGCTAAGAAGATAGTAAATTATAGAATAAGGAAAACAATAGGGTCATCACAGACTTAGTGAATTAAGCAAAAATTACTTATCCAGTTGATTCGAATAGAACAAGGGCTATGAACAGATATTAGATCAAGCAAGGGTCACATTAGAATGAGTAGATCAAGTGCCTAAAATCAATAATTGAAGATTGTATGCAATTAGGTCAAAGATTTCTAATACTCTCTAGCAATTGTATTAGATAGTGAAAATCCAATGATGATAGGTTAGCTTAATAGCTATTTTGTAGATCCTTTGAAGAGGTGATTGAATCCTTTGAAAAGGTGACACTTCATTTAAAGTGTTTTAAATCCTTTAAACAAGTCATTATTGACAAAGTGTAAAGCCTTTAATAGGGTAGGCTTTTCATAGGGCAGATCATCACAAGTGGTCAAACAATTATTGTTGCAGTGATTTTATGGGTATCATCCCCACCCCAGTTTTACCTTCTTATTCCTAGAGGGTTTTTGGGTTACCAAATTTTGGTGTTATGTGTTGTTGATGTATTTGTTTACTTTATGGTTATTTGATATGTTGCATGCATGATGTTTATTATCAATTAAAAATTTTAATGGATAAAATGCATTACTTCTGATTCACCTCCCCTCTCAAAAGTACTCTTCCCATTTGAATATTCTAACAATTGTTATCAAAGCAAGGTACTCACAAGAAAAAGCCTAATAGCTTAGAGAAAAGATCTAAAGATGGAAGTATTCAAACTTGGGAAGATCATAGACAATCAAGTGATTGATGTGCATCTCACTCTACACAAATTGGAGGAAGCTAGAGAAGAATTGAGAAAGTCCTTGAAAAGAAGGAAGGATATAGCCATAGCTTAAAATGACATACACTACAAGGAGATTGACACCACACAAGTATTTTCAAATGGAGATTCCAAAGAATTTGAGAATTTGATGTAGCAATAGCTAAATTTATGGAGAAGAACAGAGCTTAAGTAGAAGAAATCAAAATACTCAAGCTTAAACAAGAATCACAAGCCATAATGCTTTATAAAGTGACTGAACAAAAGAAGAGAGCCATTGAATAAAAGGCTATGATAGAAGATGATAATAGAAATCTTACCGACAGACTAGAGGAGAAGACAATTGAGTTTGAAAGAATCTCAAATATGTATCTTGACACCTTAAGCCAGATGATGAATGCTCATCATAAGCTAAACATGAAGGACATTGAGATCTCCACCTTGAGAATGAAAAATGAATAATTGTAGAATGAATTGAGGAGAGAGAAGGAGATAGCAGAAAGCTTCAACAATCCCAATGAGGCTATCAAGTACTTTGAACAGTTACTAAAATCACCAAGGGCTAGTAATGATACTTTGGTTACACCAACACTGAACAAGGAGAATCATCCAACACTATAGAAGAAAGGAGTAACAAAGGTAAGAACACTAAACCTACTTGTCATTTTTTTGGTAAAAAGAGACATACCTCTAATGTATATAGGAGAAAGGATGTCCATAAGCATGATAAGCCTAAAAATGCAAGCTATTATCACAAGTGCAAGAAGCAAGGACATCGAGCACATGAATGTAGGACTAGGACTATCAAAACACCAATATTTGAGGGTCACTACTACAACTACAAGAAGTATAGACATAGAGCTTTTGAGTGCAGATCAAAGCCTATGTGGACACTTAATCAGCCTACAAAGGGAAATAGCCATGGTCATCACTACCATTGGGGCTACAACACCAGGTATAGTTGTCACTACTATCAAGAATATGGATACATTCCTAAAAATTGCATAAGGACACATTTCAAAGGGAACTATAGTAGGTGGTTGAGTCAAACCACATGTTTCAATTGCTTGAAGATTGGTCATATCAGCAAGTATTGCCCAACAAGGTCCAAGGAACCCAAGTCAAAAGTCAACAAAGGAAAAGAGAAGGTAGATGTTGAATAAATCAAAGGGCAAATGAACAAGACTTGGAAGAAGAAAGATTAGTGTAGCACATCTAATGGAGGGATCACTTCACCCAAGAGTTCAAGTGGTCACATCTAATCCAACTAATAAAAGATAGGTGTATGGGACTGATATGCAAAGTTATATCATACATTAGTCCCAAGACAAAGAAGTAATGTAAAGAAGAAATCAGCATGAACAAAGATGCCAAGTCAAAATTTGAAGTTTTTGCAAATACTATCAAGTTGTCCTTAGATGTTGAGTAAAGCTCTAACTTGGATGCCAAGTTTCTAGTAGTGACTGAGTTGATGGTTGATGCCAAGATGAGAAATGCCAATGGAAACCAAGTGAAGTGGAAATCTAGTGGAAGTTGAGTCATGTTGAAACCTTCAAGTGGTGAGTTCACAACTATATGCACTAAGCATTTAACACTAGGTTTGAAAGGGTATAAGGTAAAATTTTGATCATTTTTATGCCATTTGAACATAGAGAAAAGATGAAAAGAGTGAAGAAGCGATCAAACAACAACCTTGAAGCCTTTTACACCAATTTCAATAGTGATTCAACATAAATTTTATCAATCTAAGGTATTTATAATATATTGAAACCCTAGATCTGTATAATGGCTTCTAGTTCTAAGAACCCCAAGGGAAAGGAAAGTCATGAGGTCTAGGTAATTAGTAATGAAGTAAAACAACCTGAGTCTAGGCCAATCCCTGAAGTTACCTACAAGAATGACCCTGCCAGCGCATTGTCCATAATTGCACCCAAGGTTTTCATCGTGCAGGATGTAAGGAAGTGTTACAATTGCAAAATAGGAGTAGTAGGAGACCTTGAAATTTTTCAAGCATATTATAAACTGTGTGACAATAGAATATTGAAGAATGAGTTTTAGATAGTTGAGAAGAAGGGTTTAACCCATACCCTAGTTTACCTTACAGGTTTTAAAACAAAGTGGATAAGAATTATTTTAAGTAGGATACACAATGGTTGTCTATGGCTAGAAATAGGACCAATTAAGATTACCAAGAAGATAGTACTTAGAGTTATGGGTTTCCCAATCCTAGATCAACCTAAGAGCTTGAGAAGTGATTCAAAAGAGGTCATTGAAAGGAATATGGGCACTAAGTGGAATAAGAGGGGAATGAAAATTGACACTATAATAAATCCTCTTCTAGATTTTGTAGTGAGAGTGATATCTCACAAATTTTACCAATCTAGCAGATTAAATAGTGTACCATGTATTGCTATTGATGTAGCCTATAAGCTTGTAAAGAAATATCATACATATGATCTAGCAGAACTAATGTTGTAGTGGATAAATGAGAACCTAGGAGCAATAAGAAGGTCAAAAGGTGCTCAATGCAAGTTTGGTTCAGCTCTTGTTTGTGTATTGGAAGAGTTTCCATTAATAGGAAATGTGAACTAGAATCCAAACAAAACTACAATCACTCAAATCAATGAGTATATTGATCAGATGGGTGATAACTTTGAAGCACAAATGATAAGCTATTTTGAGGATTTTAAGAAATTCATGAAACAAAGAGTGAGAATACCAGTTTCCCTGGTAGAAAAACATATCAATGACATATGCTTCCTAGTAGACATTGACTACACATACATTCAAGTAGCAGTTCCAAGGGTGATATGGCTATGGCCATTGGGATATGAACTTGATGTTGAAAAAGCTTCAACAACAATCATTGCATTACTTGTAGAAGAGATTGATAAGGCGGCTCCTTACTTTGCAACATATGATGTTGTGCATTCCAAGGTAGATATGGAACTAAAAATAACCTCCACCTTAAAAAAGAAGGATAAACTAGTGAAGAAAATAAAGAAGAAATTTGGTGCGGATATTGAAGGGGTAGTAGATGTTGAAGAGGAGGACGAAGAAGAAGGTGAGAGTGAAGAAGAAGAACAAGGACCAGGCCCAATGGAGTTAACCCAAGGCTTAGGAGAAGATAAGGAGGAAAGTGCCAAGGAAGAAGAAGTTGAGGAAGCACCTACACAAGCCGAGTCAAAGAAGAGAAAGGCTAAAACTTAGCCTCCAACCTAACCTAAAGAAAAGAAGGCTACAAGAAGAACACAAGCCAAACCAAAGGCACCAGTAACAATAATTACCACAAGGACATCTATACAAAAGGCCATGGAAGAAACAAAAGATTAGAAGAAGGCCATTGAACAGACTGATGAATTGCCAAAGAAAAGAAGAAAGTATGTAGCATAGCCAGATAGTGATGATAAGGAAAGAACAAAGTCAAAGGATATCAGCCAATTTAGAGTGGTAAATCGTCCTCCTTAATCAGCCATAGATAAAATTTGTGAAAATAATAAGAATACAAATTTGACAAACTTGAAAAGTCTTGAATTTAACAAGTTAAGTAGAGAAGAAAAAAACAAAATAGAGGAATATGTATATGGCATGATGGCTAAATTTAAGAACACAACTCTAGAGCTAGACACTACCATGCCTAGGGAGTTATATGAGATAGTTGAAAATAAATGGCATTATTGTCTCAAAATGGAGAAGGAGATCAAAGAACCAACACTAGCACAAGTGATGCTTAATTTGACAAGAGGTCGAATTGATAAGGTTACTAAGAGACATGGTGGAAAATTTGCACCAAAATATAGAGCCTTTAGTATTCTACAAAATAAAATTGAGGATCTAGTGAATAAGTCCACAAAATTGTGGAAGTCAATATACTAATTGACTAATGACAAGGATGAAGGAGTAAATAAGGTTAAAGCCATTGAAAAAGAAAAGGAAGCTAAAGTAGTGGAGGAGAAAAAGAAAATAGAAGACAAGGTAGAAGAGAAGAAATCAGAAAAAGAAGAAGAGAAAAAAAGAGAAGAAGAGAAGAAAGGGGAAGAAGATAAGGAAAAAGTAGAGGAAAAAACACAAAAGGGAGAAGACATAGAAACTTCTGAGTGGCAACAATAAGAGGAACGAAGTGTGCAAGACACACAAATTCCACCCCCTAGCCCTCCTCATGTAACTATCACACCTACACACACTATAATAATCAAAGATGTTCTTGACAATTCTATTCTTGACAATTCTACTCAGAACATCAATCCCCTAATTGTAGAAGATCTCTCCAAAATCCTTCACCAATCAAGTTTGTAGGCACAATTATACACAAATCTTGTACTAGTGAGTGTAGATGAGTTACAAGAGGTAGTAGTAGAACCAAAAAGAGACAAGTTGAAACCACAAGAACCACATTTCATCTATATAGCTACTAGTACTCAAATTTTAATGCTTCCACCACCATCTCCAATCATTACAATAGTAGTACATGACACCATTCAAAAGCTGAGTGTAGAAGAAGGGAAGTTTGATGAGAAGAAGGATGATACATCAAAGGAAGAGGAGCAGGCCACTATTTAGACATTGGTAGATCTACCTAAAATAGGCAGTCCTATAAAAACTCTTCAAAAGCCAAGCATTGAAGCCATACCTTTACAAATATCAACACCACGCTTGAGCTCAACCAAGATGACTAGGGTACTTCACTATGGAGACCCTAAGCTAGATGAAGAGATAGTAATACCTTCTTATGACTCAAAGACTATCACCATTGAACAAATCACAGAAATGCAAGATCAATTAAATAGAAGGAGAAGACAATAAATACTTAGAAAGGAGTATAAGCACAAGCTGGCACTAATTGAGATTAAGGATATCTTTATGGATGCATTCAGCTTGTAGTCACTAGATGAGTCAAAGTCTATACTTGAACAATTATCAAATATAGTTGACCAGGTGACAAGTGAAGACCATGACACCAACGTCAAACTTATGGAGTGGTCTAAGAGGAAGTTTCAAAGGAAGGTGAATGAGAAAATATCCAGTGGCATAGCACTTGCATAGGTAGAATTGGCCAAGAAAATTGAAAAGTTCAAAACTGTACTTGAGAACATTTTCTCACTATACAAAAAGCTATGTGATTTTTTCAATTTTACACAAGAGACAGGCCAGAGGATATTGAGCTTGGAGAGAAATCTTAAGATTTCTAGCATGCAATTACCAAGAGATCTAGCTCAAAGTGAGAAGCATTTTGGTCAATTGCTTCATGCTCAAAGAGAATTAGCTACACTTACAAGTGAAGAGGCCAATATTAAGGCCAAATTAATGGAGATTCGATCCTCCATAAACCCACATTTGGAGGTCCTCCACAAAGAGAAATTCTATGTTGAAACTATCTTAAAAAAAAGATCCTAATCTTTCTACACTTGATGGGCTTGTACATCTTGCTGCAGACACTACCATCCAGCATAAGTCACTTGAAATTGCTTTGAAAAACTAAGATGCAGCTCTAAAAATGATAATGGAGGTAAACAATGCATTTTTGGCTAAATATGGTATTACTCCTTAGAACCCTTTGACATAAGTGTCAAAAAGGGGGAGAAATAAAAATAAGGGAAATTTTATATATATATATATATATATATATATATATATATATATGTATATATGTATGTATGTATGTATGTATGTATGTATGTATGTATAATGTTTTGGGGGAGAAATAATAAGGAAGGTATAACTAAGGGGGAGAATACTAAGAATTTGGATTACATTATTTCATTCATTCTTTTGAAGAATAAAAGGGGGAAAGATTGTAGTTAACTAAAAGATAGAATAACTCAGATTACAAGTACAGATTACAGAAACAAGGAAAAGGCAAAGAATATCAAGTAAATTTAGCATAGAATTTTGGTTACAAAAATAAACAAGGCACAATCAGCTCAAGGGGAGTTATAAGGTATTTTGAACAAATTTTGAAATTTTGTACATATGTAGAGCAAAATGATTGATGTACTCATAAGGTCAAACCAATAATGTTTAGTTAATTATTTTTTTCACTCATGTCAAAGGAGGAGACTATTGGTCTTAGAATGGTTTTGACAATTGAGTGTCAACACACTTAATCACTTTTCATACAGAAGCTTAGTACACTATATATGTCAAGCTACAGTATATGTTGAGCCAAAATTCCAATAGGTGTCGAGTGACTTCATGTGCCAAGCATCATACAAGTGCCAAGTGATATATAGGTGTTGAGTCACTGTTGATGCCGAACAAGTTAGAATTCTTCATGTGTCAAGTGAGCCAGAACTATGCATGTGCCAAGCAAAATAGAATGTAATAGGTGTCAAGCACCAGTAATCTGGTATGTGTCGAGTAACACAGAATCAACATATGAGTTTGTGGCTTCAAAAACTTAGATGTAAACCATTTTTTGAGCTAACATAGAAGGATTTTGAAGGATAATAAGGATAAGAATGAATCTTTTATATTTCCTATGCAATTAACATGTAGCGAATAAGAAAAATGGATAAGGCATGTAACCAATGAGAAAAGTGCAAGGAATGAGTAGGAAATGAAGATTCAATATGGATCATAGATCCATACCTAACCCTAAGTCTACGAAGCCTTTATAAGAAGGCTTAGACCCCACAATTTCATGTTGCTAAATAGAAGTTAAGGAAGTTGCTAAGTAGATAGAAAAATTGTAGAAAAGGGAAAATAGCAGGGGCATCATAGACTTAGTGAATTGAGCAAGAATTACTTATCCATTTTATTAAAATAGAATAAGGGCTATGAACAAATATTAGATCAAGCAAGGGTCACATTAGAATAAGTAGATCAAGTGCTTGAAATTAGCAATTGAAGATTGTAAGCAATCAGGTCAAAGATTTCTAATACTCTCTAGCAATTGTATTAGATAGTGAAAATCCTATGATGATAGGTTAGCTTAACAACTATTCTGTAGATCCTTTGAAGAGGTGACTAAATCCTTTGATAGGGTGACACTTCATGCAAAGTGTTTTAAATCCTTTAACTAGGTAACTATTGACACAGTGTAAAGCTTTTAAAAGGGTAGGCATTTCACAAGGCAGACCATCAGAAGTGGTCAAACAATTATTACTGCAATGATTTTGTGGGTATCATCCCCACTCTAGTTTTACCTTCTTATTCTTGGAGGGTTTGTGGGTTACCAAATTTTGATGTTATGTTTTTTTGATGCATGTATTTACTTTATGGCTATTTGATATGTTACATGCATGATGTTTATTATCAGTTAAAAGTTTTAATGGATAAAATACATTACTTCTGATTCACCCCCCCCTCAAAAGTATTCTTCCCATTTGAATATTCCAACAATCTAATCTACTTCTTTGGAATTATCATTTTGGAAAGCTTATGTCCAGTAGATATTAGGGTTCCAACTAGTCTTGAGTCTTCCATTTCAAATTTCTTTAGCATCTCCTTGATATATTTAGATTGATTAATGTAGATACCATCTTTCTTCTATTGAATCTGCAATCCAACAAAGAATTTTATCTCCCCAAACATATATATTTCAAATTCATTACTCATTTCTTCTAAAAATACTTTGCAAAAGTCATCATTTCCTGTGAATAAAGTGTCATCCACGAATATTTATGCCAACACAATCATTTTTTTTTTGAAAACCTATCTGTATTAAGTAGTTATGAAGTCTTTCATACCAAGCTCTAGAAGCTTGCTTGAGACCATTTAATACTTTATGTAATTTGTAGATCATATCTCTTTTGCTAGGATCTATAAAACCTTTAGGTTGTTCTATGTAGACTTCCTCATCATGAATTCCATTCAAGAATGCAAATTTTACATCCATTTGATAAACCTTAAATCCTATGTGTGTTGCATATGCTAGTAAACTTCTAACACCTTCTAATCTTATAATAGGAGTAAAATTTTCACCATAATCAATACCTTCTTCTTGAAAATAATCTTTACATACTAACATTTCTCTGGTTCTAGAAACTTCTCCATCTTCATTTAGCTTATTTCTAAATACCCACTTTGTGCCAATTACATTTTTATCCTTAGGTCTAGGAACAAGAGTCCAAGGTAATAGTATAAAGCTATGTCACCTTTTAGGCTAACTTATCAGCATGACTGAATTTGAGTATTTCTATCTATAAAAAATAAAAATTCAAGCATATGATCTTGGTAAATTTATTCTAACTAAGTTAAATATAGTCTCACACTTTTCCAATTGGAAATGTCTATTAAATGCATGTTTTATACTAGTTAGTATCCAATTATAAAAAAATATAATTATTTCAAAAAATTGATGCTTCAATAACTCTTAATAATTTTTATGATATTTTTTGAATAACATATAAACACCATTTTATAGAGCTCAAACTCAATAATATTCTCTTATAGAGTTCATATTGTTTTATTTAGATATAGTATATTGTAATTAAAAATTCTACAAGTATGTATTTTAACACTCGAGAAGATGTCAATTTTGAGAAAGGAAAAAAATACTAAATCATATTTTAAAGAATTAAAAATTATATGATGTTCTAGAGGCGAGAGTCCTCTTCTACAATCTATAATTTTCCTTTTGGTTGGAATAGATTTATTTTGAAAAATGTGGTGGGAGATGAAAACTATCAATTTGAATAAGTTCGAATTTGAATTGTTATAAAAGAGAAAATATAGGTCTAAAGCCAAATTTTATTTTTTATTTTTCTAGCTGCATATGTTACCTATAACATAATTTGAGATCAAAGGGAAATAATTTTATTTGCATATACTTTACTGGTGGGAACTAGACTTCTAATTTATAGCAGTTTTCAGCAACTAAAAGTTATCTTTAAAAATTAAGAAAATATATATTATCTTGTTCCAAATAATTAATAAAAATTATAATCCTAAACTTCATCCATTTCTACACATTTCATTAGTTTACTTCATTTTAAAATTCTAAATAATAATACCAATTTTATGTTATTGAAGGTGAACAACTATACTTTTGTTAGCCTTTTCCTTTGTAAAAGGGTGACATAGGTTTGTACTTTTACCCCCAAGTTTTGTTCTTCTCTATCTTTTCTATTTCTTTATTCATTGCTTCAATACAACTTTCATTATCCAAAGCATCTTTAACATTTTTAGGTTCAAATTCAACAAGTAAACATTTACCTTTCAATTTGTTTCTTATCATTGTTCCATCTGGCTTGTCTCCAATAATCTAATTAGGTGCATGATGCCTTCTGACATATCTTACTTACACAGGTACTTTGGATTTGGATTTTTTTTTACTAATTTCTTCATGATCCTCTATGTTAAGCTCGAGTTCCACTATCTATGACTCGGGTCCATTAGATTCGGTTTTCTCTAGTAATAGCTTGGTAGCTTCTGACTATGACTCGGGTCCTTCAGACTATGACTTAGGTTATATTGATTACAACTTGATAGCTTTTGGAGATTTTGAGGACTTAGGAGGTGAAACCTCATTTCTTCCAGATAGATTTGGCAGAGTACTAGGTTTGTAGTAAAAAAATATTTTGTAATCCTTAGGCTCTTTGTTGATTTCTTCTTCACTCTTTTCTACAAACTCATCAATTCTCACATGTGCACTTTGTATGATTTTATAAGTAGAAAAATTCAAACATTTGTATGCTTTACTTCTGTAGGAGTATCCTAAGAGTATACCTTCATCACCTTTGACATCAAATTTACCTTTTCTAGAGTCTTTCAAGATATAATATTTGTTGACAAAATACTTTCAAGTAATTTGCATTGGGCTTTTAGCCATACCATAGTTCATAAGGAGTTTGATTTGAGTCTTTCTTCAAGTGTACTCTATTCAAGGTATGTGTTGTAGTATTAATTGATTTCTTATAGTATTCCATTGCAACATTCTTTTCTATTATCAGTGTTCTTGCACAATTCATGATGGATCTATTCCTTCTTTTAGCTATTCCATTCTACTAAGGTGTACTAGGGGATGATACTTGTCTCTTAATTCATTTTTTAATGTAGAATTCATTGAACTCATTCAAACTAAATTCACCACCTCTGTCTAATTTCAAACATTTTGGCTTCTT
The DNA here is from genome assembly GCA_028749045.1 of Cupressus sempervirens. Classification (NCBI taxonomy): domain Eukaryota; kingdom Viridiplantae; phylum Streptophyta; class Pinopsida; order Cupressales; family Cupressaceae; genus Cupressus; species Cupressus sempervirens. The sequence continues at coordinate 913,417,666 of CM053787.1, read as the reverse complement.
TCTAGTTTCTTTTTCTACTCTTGCTAATTTTTGAAAAGCTTCAAATTTTTCTTTTAGATACATTATATTCATCATTCTAGAATAGTCATCAACAAATAGAATGAAAAAATTATCTCCATTGTAACTCTATATTCCAATAGGTCCACATAAGTCTATATGTACAAGCTCTAAGACTTCTTTAGAATGATAGCTCTTTCTTTTGAAACTAATTTTTTCCATGTTACCAATTTGACAATTTTTGCATAGACCCATATTAGCTTTTCTCAAGCTAAGAATAGCTCTTACTCTTCTATATTTTCTTATCTTGAGTATGTTATCAAAATTCAAATGACATATTCTTTTGTGACATAACCAGCTTTCTTCTACTTGAGCAATAAAACATTAACTTTCATTGAGATCAATATAGAATAGATTATTTTATTTTATTTTGCTAGATACAACTAGATTTCCTTTTCCAACCAGCAGTTTGGCCTTTCCATTCATAAATTCTACCTTGAATCCAATGTTATTCAATTTTTCCATATTTAGTATATTATTCTTTAGTCCTTCAACCCAATAAGCATTATCACATCTAAGTTCATTATTTAATGAGATACATCATGTTTTCTTTATGCGACAAGGTTCATTTTTTCCAAATCTCACACTAGCACCATCATAATGTTCCATGTGCTCAAACTTTGTTTTGTCTCTAGTCATATGATGTGAGCAACCACTACCAATAATCCATGTATCATTTTTGCTAACATGAGAGATAAGTGTCATTTTATCTCCTTCATAATTAGATTTTTCTTTTACAACAATATATACAAGTTCATCTTCACTATTATTAGAATCTTTAGCCATAAAACAAGATTTCTTACCTTTTTCGTTGTAGTTTTTCAATTCTTTCTTGCCTTTGTACTTATTACTTTTGTTTTCATCCTTATCTTCTTTATTTGGGCACCTTGAAGCAATGTGACCAACTTCTTCACAAGAAAAACAAATTTGAGGAATCTTACCATTGTACTTTCCTTTGCCTTTGGAATATTTCTTTGCAAGTAGGGCTTCAACAACTTCAAGATCACTATCTAACCCTTCTTCTTCTTCTTCTTCACTTCTTGATTGATTGGCCTTTCATTTCTTACCCCTTTTCTTGAGTGGAAACTTGGCTTCAAATGAAAACTCAATACCTTTGGAACTAGGGACATAGTTATCATAGTTATCCAACTATAAAGTTGTCAATCTTCCAACTAGAGTACCCAAAGTTATTTTTCTATTTGGATCACGTCTCATATCTTGAATAATATACACTCTAATTGCATAGATAGGAAGAAGGGTTTTGAATAACTTTCTTACAACTATTTTTTCATCAACATCTCCTCTAAATGCTTTGGTTGTTCTTAGTTGATTTAAATCTCTAAACATATTTTACAATGTTTTCATCTTCTCTCATCTTCATTTGATCAAACTATCCTCTAAGGCTTTTGACTTTAGCTCTTCTTACATTATCATCTCCTACATAGATGTCATTTAGTTTGATCTACATATCATAAGCTGTAGTACAACCTTTGACTTCATCAAATTTAGCATAAATAAAAGCAGAAGCAATGTCAATCATCATGATGTTGTGATTTTTCTTTTCAGAAATTTCTCCAACTAATAATGTTCTAGTAGGAGTCTTGTATTCATCATCAAGATACTTATAACCTAAATCACTAATAGTTACCAAATGTAAACTCATAAGTCCTTGCTATGCTGCAAAGTTGTCTCGATTCAACTTGGGAATCTCTCTTCTATAAGACATTCTGATCTATAGCTTTGGTCCTTAAAATATTTTTTGCCAGCACCAAATTCTCTGATACAAATTTTCAAAAATATAAGAGGAGTAACTGAGAGGGGAGTAACTGTCAGTACAAAAAATTTCTATGAAAATTGAACTTTATTCACCAAACACACAAACAAAATGTTGTAACTTGGTAAATTATTAAGATGAAAATCTTAAAATATTGTCCATGATTAATATTACTTCAACTTAGTTGCAAACATAAGATAAATAGCATGAATACACTTGACAACAAGATTTAATGTGGAAACCCAATTTCGAAAAAACCACCAATTGTAACTAGTTACTAATTTTCACTCTTTTGAAGTGAGCCCTATTAGGAGCCAACCTTGTTAAAGGTTACAAAACACACTATTAGGTGTGACCCTCTTAGAGAATCTAATCACCCTATTAGGAGTGACCTTGTTAGAGGTCTTTAGACAATTCGATAGAAATGCCACCTTGTTAGAGGATTTACAAATAGCTATTAAGCCAACTCTGTTAATAGATTTAGATCACTATTACAATGGTTAGAGAGTAACAATGATATAAGATAATTCCTAATGCAACTAAATTTATGATTATAGATCTCAACTCTAGCTTTTATACTTGATCCTTCTTGATTGAATGTATCTTTGCATCACAATGAGGATATTCTACTTATCCTTCTAATTTTCTTCCTCTTGGCATCATCAAATCTTCAATTCTATTCTACACATTCAATCCTCAACTTGAACTTACATTTATATCTTTCATATTGTCAAGTCAACTTGAATACAACTTAGAATAATTAATATTCATCTTCTTAGTTGACTAGAACCAATAGACAATTCAATTAAACTCAATATGCCAAAATAAGAAAATCCTTTGTCTATTGACCCTGCTTGGTAGACACTAACTTAAGAATAATTTTTCTATGTTAACCAAGTGAACATAATTAACATTACATATTCACAAAGTTCCTTTGGTAACCGAGTAAGCTCTGTTAACACTGGTTCCATCCAACATTTCCTTCATTAATCGAGTGAGCTTAGTTAATACTAAACTTTCACAAGCTTTCCTTTGACACCCAACTAAACTCGATAGACATTGTCTTCTAAATTAGGAAAACTCTAGAATGCTTGGAAGACATAGGAAACTATCTTCAATGTTCGAGTGAGCTCGGTATACACTAACTAACAATGATATGACATTTTGTGTAACATCAAAGACCATACACAATTAATCAATTGTATTTAATAAGTGTGATCAAAATTTATTACCAATAGAATTGTGTTATGTTAATAAGAGAGAGTGAGTTTATACATAAATAATTTAGAAAGATTTTTTCAAGAAAATCTCAATAGCTAAAATTTATTACCAACAGAATTGTGCTATGTTAATAAGAGAGAGAGTGTTTTACAATAAGTTATTACTAATATATTTAAATAATACATATTAAATTAATAATTTTTATCAATAAAATATATTTCATTTCATTATTTAATATATGATATAAAGTATCATGGTATTATTTTTATAACATAACATAAAATTATTAATTTAAAAATTAGATATTACATAGGACCAATAACCATATACAAATATATTTCGATGAATAATGTAAATCATGTTTCAAGGTAATATTTTTACATTTGTAATTAACTAACAAAAGATAATAATTATAAAATGACATTCTATAAGTATGTTGTAGTTAAAAATAAATATTTACTTAAAGAATTAATATATTGTAAAAGAATAATAATAGAAACAAACATGAAAATATGTTATTAAATAATAATAAGTAACACTAGATGATTATTATATTATTTATTTATTTTAAAATTGAAAATATAAATATGTTATATCTATCAAAAAATCGAAATGAATTTTGACAATTTATTTTATACAAATTATCTCATACATAATTGTATATAAGATATTAAGTTTTTTTTCTTTTACAGTAATCTCATAACATAATCTTCTGCAAACTTATAAGCAATCTTAATTTAAGAACCTTAAATTTTCTTCTCACTTAAAATGATTAAAAATAATTAATCAACAATTCTTTTGTGCCATCAATTGAAAGTTACATTTATCAGCCAAATTTATTATCAATTTCATAGTCAAACTCCATGCCAAATTTTCGTCAACAAGATGTCACTTTGTCACTAAATAATATAAGGGGAAAATATTGTTCAACATACACAAAAATGTGGTCACATGACTCACTAAAGCCCAAAAAGTATGAACTAGGCTAGGTTAGATAAATTTAATATTTCATCCCGATGTATAGAAGCACTTAAGCACTTTGATTTTCATACACAGAAAAATGCTTAATTTAGGATTCAAATACATGGTCAACCATTGCCAAAAGTAAATCAATGATAATGTGAATGGATGAATGAACACCAAAAAGAACAATGACTAAGAAATTTTGTGGTGAATAAATAAGTGACATGATGTAGGGTACCCTAGCTCATAATCTTGCTGAAACATCTTAAATAGATGGTACTAAATTTGAGATAAGTATTAATGCAGTGACATCATGCTTTTTTTTAATTTTTTAACTAAAATTAATTTTCACCCCTATTATAAATAGTGTGGTCCAATAAGATTATAAATAAAAGTGACTTATATAATCTTATAAAATTAAAAATAATTATAGAATATAGAATTTGTGTTTAATTTTTTAAATCTTGCAATATGATTGGTTGAATTAATTGAAAAATGATATAGAATGGATACAATAGTATCTTGCTTGACAAGAAGTAATAAGAAGGGAGGATATGCTAGACCTAAAATTATAGGCCAGGGTTATGTTAGGTAAGTTATTGCAAAGGTAACACATTTTATTAATTAATTTTTTTCTAAGAAATATATTCTATCATTTTACTTTTATAGTACTTATATATATATATATTTGGAAATTTATAAATCATATTTACATTTTGACCTTATTAGAAAATATTTTTAAAATTTAAGGATGAATATTAAAGATTTGATAATACAACAGTAATTAAATGGTTGTAAGATATTGATATAATTTATTACGGGGAAAAAAATTATCAATTCCTATAGTGCCTATGTACAAATTGTTCCCATCGCTATCTAAATGTATTTGTGCCAATGTAGAGTTTTCGGGTCGTCTCTATATAAATGACTAAGTTGTGATAGAGAATCTCATAATGTGAGTGCATGATGTTTGTTTTGTCATATAAATGGTTATTGTGTTAGTGTGAGAGATTAGTACAACCATATATAAATGGCTAAATGAGTAATAAATGAAGCCTCATAGTGCTAATGTAGGAAGTGAAATCCTCATATCAATCACTATCATTCTAGTACAAGAGATGAGAAACTATGTATGATTAGCTGAATGAGAAATGGATAATGGATAGAATATTTTGATGTTATAAACATATGCATATGTGAACCTTAATGAGTGTACTCTAGAGAAGATGATGAAATAACTAAGGGTTAGAAAATCTGATAATGAGATGTTATTAAGGTTTGAGTTGAGTTAAAGGGTAAGATATTATGTCTAGACTTATTATTGTGTATCATTTATTTTGTAAGTATTACTTTTTGCAATATAAACCTAATAATAGGGTTATTAAAAAATCTACTAAAAATCTAATTGAAGTAGCATTCTTAATGTATATGTCTACACTATATCATTGTCAATAAATTCAATCTAAAATCATAGCTTAATGAAAGTAAAGTATGCAATTTAAAACCTACGAAGACATTCTAATTTCCAATGGTTTTATGAAGATAGCTAATCCAAGGTACTTTATGAGGTGTAGTGTTAATGTCTTCTTTAAGGCATTCACAAATACAAATGCGAAAAAAGCATGCCTTTTGAAAGTAGGGTTCATTACCATTATTAAATGGTGTAAAATTAAATCTAATTCTCTTTCACATGAACATCATTATGTTGAGGCCTTTGATGCTTCTAATGCTAAATTAGATCATGTACCAGATGAATAGTATGATTTTTTTCAAAATATTGGAATGTTTCCTATCAATTTTTTTAAAATTAAAAAGTAGCCAAAACAAGGGGGTGGCCCTTACAACAAAAAAAAGTAGCATACAATTTGCAGATTACCACCAAACAAGATTAGCCCTTATTACTACTAAATCAAGAAAAAACAACACCTTAAGGATCATTAAAAGACTTATTACTAGGCAACTTACTACTAATTCCTGAAACAATATTACATAAACTATAAAAGTTTATAAAATAAGGAAGAACCACCTTAAACCACACTAAGTTCAATAACCAAGAAGTCATAAAACACAAGAAACCAAGGGGAACTCACCCTAACTACACTTCTTCTCATCCTTCCCCTTAAGGAGGATTTTAGCATAGTCCTCAGTCAAGAATTCAAACAACATTCTAGAGTCTTCATTAGTTAGGTCCCCCTCCTAATTTTCATTCAGCAAGTGTAGAGTAGTGGCTACCATATGTTTCACCTTGATGGTGAACTTTTCCAAAAGTCTTACTCTTTCCTCCAGGGCTCCCACTCTCTCCCTCAACTCTTTTTCAACCAACTTGATCTCCTTAGGGACCTCCTCCTTAGCACTTAGGTTACCTTCCACAATGTCCTTCTCAATTTCCTACAAAATTAGGGGGTTAGAAAAAATCTTATCTTTAGGTTTAATCCTAGTAGGTGAGACACCATCATAGGGGAGGGGGCTCTTTCTGTTAGAAATGCTTTAGAATAATTGAGAGGGGGGGTGAATTAGTTATTGAAAGTCCAAATGTCCTACTTCAAACTTTTCATCAAGTAAAGTGTGCCCATCAAACTTGTTCGTTCATCCACGCATTAGCTATCCTATCAGCAAGTTATTGTAAATCAACATGCAATCATAACTCATGAAAAGATTAACATATGACACCGTGATTTATGTGGAAATCAAATTTGGGAAAAATTGCCAGTAACATGCTACTCAATTTTCACTCTTTTGAAGTGATGCCCTGTAAAAGACATGCCCTATTAAAGGCTACAACCCACTATTAAATGTGACCTAGTTAAAGGATTTAACCACCCTGTTAGAAGTGGGCCTGGTTAGAGGACTTTAGTACAGTCACTTGGAATGACACCCTATTAAAGGATTTACAAATGGCTATTAAACCAACCTAAGTCCATAGTATTTTCTTTTACACTAACTGATACAATTGTTAGAGAGTAACAATAAGGGGTTTTCACTTGATTATAGAATACAACTTAACTTGTAGATTTTAGATCACTTCTCAGCTCATAACATTGCCTAGCTTTCAGTCTCTACAACTCTTGATAGCTTTTCCTCCTTTCAAGCTTATTCTCCTTGAGTTTTCATGCTCAATGTACCAGTGCAATCCTCTCTCTCTGACCACTTATCAAAGAAGAGTCTCTATGCTATGTTCTTCCTCCTCCTAGATGTCTTCTCCTTGTCACCTTTTGAACCACTTTGCAATTTGGCACGCTAGCAGCTATTGGTTCTTGGTCTATGACTCCTTAAATCAAAATTTGGAACTTCCTTTCTTGCTCAATTCTTCCCTCCTTTAGTTTCAATTCGTATGGATTAGGTAGCATTCATTGAATCTAACCCATATTTTATTTCTTCTAGAAACATCATGAAGAATCCTCTAGAATTTGCTCCAAAATGGTTTACATAGAATTCTATGCCACCAGCTCATCATCCTTATCCTCCAATTGGTTAAAAAAATTAAAGGTAACAACTTTGTTGGCTCAAATTTGGTGAAACTTTGACTTTTCCAATAATGCAATAGCTTGACACTATTGAAATTTTGGTGCTCATCACATACTATGTTACTCGATACCAACTGTGTTTTACTAATGCTCGGCACCTAAATTTCACTTGGCACCTAAAAAGATTTTCTAATTCTTGGCACCTAAACTTCACTCAACACCTGAAGTTCACTCGGCGCCTAAACTACACTCGGCACCCACTAGATTTTTTGATGCTTGGCTCCAACTAAAAATTTGTTTGGCTTAAACTAGCTTGCTTGGCACCCATTGATGAACTTAGGTTAAGCTTTGTAGTCAACCTTATTACAACTTATTCCTCCAATGTTCCTAAGTGTGGCCAGCCTCTATATCTTCAATTATGTTATCAATACAACGTCATTTAACCATTGTCTTAATTGATCCTTGCACTTCATTACAAAACCATAACTCAACCTTTCCCATAGGTTTTTTTGTTACATCTTGTTGATCAAATCCTCTTCATCAATCAACTAAGTGATGGTACTTGCATCTTATAAGCAATTTTCATTCCTACAAATAGCAAGTTTGACATCAATGACAAAACAATGATTGAAAACATTCTTTATCAACTAATTTCCTTCTTTGCAACAATCTCCCTCTTTTATCTTCAATCTTCTTCTCACAATGATCTTTTCAATCAAATTTCCAACAATCTCCCTCTTTGGTATTGATGGCAAACCAAACTAATCAACCATCAGACTAAACCATTTAACCAAATGCTAACTAGGTTAGAATAGTAAGTCAAATGCCAAAAAGTAATTATGTTACATTCAATTTTCACATCTCCCTCTTTTGATCTACTGTCCTGATTGCTTCATTTCTACTTCTCCCTCTTAGCTATTGTATCTTTTTTCTTTCCTTTTTGCCCGTCTTACATTCCCTCCCTCTATATGCATTGCTCATCTTCTACTATTCTCTGTTCCAATTAGCTTCTTCATCTTCTCCCTCAACTATTGATCATTTATGTCTATTTTTCCTCATACTATTCATCAAATATTATTGATCGGATCAAATGTTGTTGATCAGTTTCTTACCACTTCTCCCTCTTTGACAACAATGTCAAAGACATATTAACACCTTAGCTTCTTATCATGCAAGTGTAGCATTTTTAGGTTCATTCACTTTCTCCCTCAATCACCTTGCTTATGAGTGATTTGGAACTTCATCACATTAATTGTTTTAGGCATGAATCCTTAAGTAAGTATCCTCTGCATCAATGTGTAATATTTCAACAATTAATTCCTCTAATGCAGGGCAGTCTTGTTTTTTACTTAAGTAGCCTTAGCTAGGGGTATCATCCCTAACTTACCTCTAAGATACTCAAAAGCATCTTTAGGTAGTGCTTTAGTGAAAATGTCAGCAATTTGTTCCTTTGAGCTATCATACTTCATCTTCACTTATTTTTCTTCCACCAATTCTCTTACATAATGATACTCAATTGAAATGTGCTTGGTTTTGGCATGCATTACAGGGTTCTTTGATATGTTGATAGCACTTGTATTATCACAATAAAGTATCATAGGCTCATTTACCTCTTTCTTCATAGCTTGAGCCAAATGTTTGATCCATACAATATTGGTGCAATTAATGGTAGCTGCAACATATTGAGCTTTTGATGTAGACTGTGAGGTACAACTTTGCTTTTTGCTGGTCCATGTACAAAAGTACAAAAGTGCTTTTTTCTTTTTTCTTTTTGAAGTACAAAAGTACTCCTCCACTGGTGCTTTTTTTGTCATCAATATTACATCCCCAATCTGCATTAGTGTATGCTCTTAGTTCAAACTTTTCACTCCTCTTATAGTACAATCCAAAGACATCAGTTCCTTTTAGGTACCTTAGTATTCTCTTTACTACCATCAGATAATTTTCTCTTGGATTTGCAAAAAATATTTCCACTATTCCAACTACTAATGAAATGTCTGGTCTACTATGTACAACACATTGCAACTTTTCAATCATTGATCTATACAATGTCTTATTCACTTCAACTGACTCATCGTTCTTGGATAACTTGTGTCCTGTTACCATTAGTGTGTTGACTGGCTTTGAATTTTCTAATCCAAATGTCATGATTATCTCCTTAATGTATTTTTATTGGTTCAAAAATATGCCATGCTTCAATTGATGTACTTGTTGGAAATCTAATTTAAAAAGATCATTGTTGTTGAAGATCAAAGAGGCAGATTGTTGTAAAAGAAGGTTTTAAATCATTATTTTGTCATTGATGTCAAACTTGCTACTTGTAGGTACAATATTTTCTTATAAGTTCCAAGTACTATCACTTAGTTGATTGATGAAGAGGATTTGATCAACACAATGTAACAAGAGCACCTAAGGGAAAGGTTGAGTTATGATGTTGTAATGAAGTGCAAGGATCAGTTAAGAAAATGGTTAAGTAATGTATTGATGACATACTCAAAGATACAGAGGTTGGTAATACTTAGAATTATTGGAGGAAGAAGTTGTAACAAGGTTGAGTGCAAAGCTTAAACTAAGATCGCAAGTGGGTGTTGAGCAATTTAGTTGAAGTTGAGAAAATTTTTAGTAGAAGCTAAGTAACAGAAAATTCTAGTGTGTGTCGAGTGATCTTCATGTACCGAGTGAAGATCAGGTGCCTAGCATCAAAAAAAACTTAGTTGGTGCTCAGCAATCTTCATGTGCCAAGCATTAGAAAAAATACAGTTGATGTTGAGTAACATAGTATGTGTCAAGCACCAGTATTTCAATAGTGTCATGCTATTGCATTATTTCAAATGACCAAGATTCACAAAATCTAAGCCAACATAGTGGTTACATTGAGTTTTTTGAATGAGTCGGAAGATAAGGATGATGAGTTGGTGGCACAAAATCCTATGTAAACCTTTTTTGGGAAAATTTGAAAGGATTATTCAAGAAGTTTCTAGAAGAAATAAAATATGAGTTAGATGCAATGAATCCTACCTAATCCATGTGAATTGAAATCAAAAGAATTGAAGAATCGAGTGGGAAAAGGTACTCCAAGACTTCCATTTAAGAAGTGATAGACCAAGAAGCAAAGAGTAGTTGATACTATTGCTGCTAAAGAGCCAAATTTGTGAAGTGGTTAGAAGGGTGTCAAGGAGGAGACATCTAGGAGAAGGAAGAGCATAGAGGCTCTACTTCTACAAGTGGTCATGAAAAGATGATTGCACTAGTACATTAAGTGTGGAGACTCAAGGAGATAAAACTTGAAAGAAAGGCAAGCTGTCAAGAGTTGCAGAGATTGAAGGCTAGGCAAGGGTATGAGCTAAGAAGTGATCTGAGATCTCCAAAATAAGTTGTATATTGTAGTTAGGTCAATATTTTCTAATATTCTGTAGAAAATGTATTATATTTGAAAGTCCTATGGACTTAGGTTGGCCTAATAGCCATTTGTAAATCCTTTAATAGGGTGGCATTCCTAGTGAATGTTCTAAAGTCTTTTAACTAGGCCCACTTCCAACAGGGTGGATAAATCCTCTAACAAGGTCACACTTAATAGTGTGTTGTAAGCCTTTAATAGGGCAGGCCTTTCATAGGGCATCACTTCAGAAGAGTGAGACTTGAGTAGCATGTTACTAGTGATTTTTCCCAAATTGGGTTTCCACGTAAATCATTGTGTCATGTGTTGTTTTTTTACATGTTATGTTTGCATGTTGATTTACAATAACTTTCTAATTAGATAAGTTAAAACTTGGATGAATGAATGATTGAATGGGTTCAATACACTTAGTGAAAAGTTTGAATAGGACATTTGGACCTTGAATAATTGATTCACGACCTTGCCCCCCCTCTCCGTTATTCTAAAGAAATTCTAATAGTACTTGCAATCCAACAAAGAATTTGATTTCTCCAAACATTGACATTTTAAACTCATGTTTCATTTGATCAACAAAATTTTTGCATAGAACATCTTTTCCTCCAAATATAATATCATCAACAAAGAATTTAGATATCAAAATGTCTTTACCTTTTTTAGCCTTGATATACATATTGTTGTTGTCATTTTCTCTTTCAAATCTAATTTTCACAAGATATTTATGTAGTTTACAAACCATATCCTTGTTGTTGTAATCAACAAATCCCTCTAGTTGTTCTATGTAGACTTCCTCTTCTAGTATACCATTCAAAAAAGCAGACTTCACATCCATTTGATAGAATTTGAAACATTTCTAAGCAACATATGCAAGTAGTGTTCTTACTCCTTCCATTTTTGCAACAGGGGCAAATGTTTCCCCATAATCCAATCCTTCTTATTGTGCATAGCCTTTGGAAACTAGTTTCACTTTGTTTCTAGTTATTTCACCATTCTCATCAAGTTTGTTTCAAAACAACCATTTCGTACCAATTACATTCTTATCAATTGGTCTAGGAACTAGGGTCGAGGTTTTCTTCTTCTCAATCTAATCTATCTCCTCTTCCATAGCTTTATACCAGCCGTCATCTTCTAGTGCATCTTTCACTATTTTGAACTCAACCTTGCTCAGTAGGCATGATTCATTTCTTAATCTATTCCTTGTCATTGGTCTGGTATCCTTGTCACCAATGATTTGTTCTATAGGGTGATGTCTTTTTACATACTTAGCTAATCGTGGTTGTATCTTTTTTTCCATGTTTGATCCTTTAGCTTCAAAATCATTTTTCTCTTCTTCACTTGGTACTTCATCATCTCTTTCATGTGTACTATTTTTAGAGTCTAAATGTGCATTTTCTTCATTCTACAACTTAGCTTCTAAATGTAGCTCAACATTCACTGATTGTGACATAGCTGATATTGAGACTTCTTGTTGATTCCCAACTTGATTGGCAGCATTATCTTCAACAATCATTCCTTCATAGAAGTATATAAATGATCTATAATCTTCTAGTTGCTTGGACTTATCAACTTGGACTTTTGCATGCTCATCAAAATTTACGTTTGCACTCTCCACAATCTTATTAGTGTTAGTATTCAAACACTTATATGCTTTGCTTCTAGTGGAGTATCCAAGAAATATGCCTTCATCAATCTTTGCATCAAACTTGCCATTTCTAGTATCTTTAAGAATATGGCATTTACAACCAAAGACTTTGAAATGTTTTACATTAGGTGAGTGACCATACCACAATTCAAAAAGTGTTACATTTGTACCTTTCTTGACTTGGAATCTATTCAAGGTGTAAATAGTAGTACTTATAGCTTCTCTACAATACTTTAGAGAAACATTTTTCTCCATAATCAAGGTCCTTGCATAGTCTATCACTGATTTATCTCTTCTTTTAAAAATTCCATTCTATGTTGAAGTTCTTGGTGCTAATATTTTCCTTTTGATACCTTTGTCATTGTAGAATATCTCAAATTCTTTTGATGTAAACTCTCCTCCTCTGTCTAATCTTAGGCATTTCAGACTCTTCCCTATTTCCTTCTCAACCTAGCCAAATACCATTTAAACATTTGAAATGCATTAGATTTTTTCTTTAAAAACATAAAAATCATCATCCTTGAATAGTCATCTACAAATAGCATTATGTATTTGTCTCCTATGTAGCTTTGCACTTCTATTGGACCACATAAGTCTATATGGACTAACTCTAGTACTTCTTTGGAAGTGTAAGTTTTTCTCTTGAAACTAGACTTAGTCATCTTCCCTAGTTGACATTGTTTGCACACTATATTTTCAGACTTCTTCAGTTTAGACAAACCTCTAACTTTCTTCTTTTTGTTGGTGTTAATCAAATTGTCAAAGTCAACATGACACAATCTTCTATGCCATAACCACACATCATCAAGTCTAGCAACAAGACAAGTTGCATCTTCCACATCTAGGTAGAATAGATTACTCCTAGTTTGTTCACCTTTTCCTATCAAATTTCCATCAGTGTCATAGATCTTGGCAGATTTATTTCCAAATTCTACTTTGCAACCTACATTGCCTAAATGTGATACACTCAAAAAATTGTAGTTCAATCCTTCAACATAGTATGCATTATCACATAAAATATTCTTTGTAAGTTTAATTGAACCTTTTTCTTTTATTTGACATTGGGCATCATTTCGAAATCTAACACTATTTCCATCATATTGAGTAAATGTAATAAACTTAATTTTGTTTCCTATTATGTGATGTAAGCAACCACTGTCTATGATCCACTTGTCATTCTTGTTCACATAGGTCACCAGTGTTGTTGCTTCATATTTATCTGATTCATCCTTCATGGCTACATACACTACTTCATCATCATTCTCATCAGAATCATCTTCAACAATGTAGCATCTTTTGCCTTTTTCCTGGTAATCTCTACTATCATCTTCTTTCTTATTCTTATACTTGTTTCCTTCTTTGTAATTCTTCTTCTCTATACACCTTGCACCAATATGACCTATTTCATTGCAATTAAAACAAATGATAGGAAACTTACCTTTGAATTTAAGTTTGCCTCTATAGAATCTTCTAGACAGTAGTGCTTCCAAGCGTTCCACATCTTCTTCATCTATGTTGTTGTGACTAGATGCATGCTTTCCTTTTCTACTTATCTTCTTTGATGTCACCTCCTCGGTGTCTTTCAATGTTAGCTTGGCCTTGAAAGTAGATTCAAGGTTCTCAGGTCTATAGTTCTCAAAATTTGACAGTTCAAATGCAATAATTATTCCCACTATTCCTTCAAAGGTTAGTGTGTTTCCTTGTACACACCTTAGCTCTTGAATGGCTGAAACTCTAATGCCATAGATAGGGAGTAGGGTTCTCAAGTATTTGCTATTGATAGTATCTTCTTCCAATTGACCACCCATACTTCTTATTACACTTACCACTTCCTTCATTATGGATCCATATTAAGCAACATTCTCACCTTCCTCCACTTTCATGTCATCAAATTTTCCTCTCAGATATACTATTTTTGCTCTTTGAACATTTTGATCTCCTACATAAGTATCTATGAGGGATTTCCACATCTTGAATGTAGTATCACATTCTTTGATGTCCTCAAATTTAGCAAACAGAATGTAGAGGCAATCTCTAGCATTGCCAAGATTGTGCTCTTTCCTTTTGTTTGAATCATATGCAGAGAGGGGTCCAACTGAGTCCACATGTTCTATTCTAATTGAATTTTTTCCATAATCACCTATTGATCCAAGGTACAGCTTCATCAAGCTCTTCCATGCAGCAAAGTTGTCTTTGTTGAGCTTGGGAACTTCTCTCTTGGACATCTTGATCTTCCTACTTCTAGTACCTTGAAACTAAATCAGAAAATGGCTTTGATACCAATTGTTAGAAATTCTTTAAAATAACTGAGAAGGGAGGGTGTAAATTAGTTATTCAAGGTCCAAATGTCCTACTTAAAAATTTTCATCAAGTAAAGTGTGCCCATCAAACTTGTTCATTCATCCAAGCATTAACTATCTTATTCAACAAGTTACTGTAAATCAACATGCAAGCATAACACATGAAAAGATCAACACTTAAGACAGTGATTTAGGTGGAATCCCAATTTGGGAAATACCACAAATAATATGCTATTTAATTTTCACTCTTCTAAATTAATTACCTATTAAAGGTTTTCCCTATTAAAGCCTACAACACACTGTTAAATGTGACCTGGTTAAAGGATTTAACCACCCTGTTAGGAGTGGGCCTATTTAGAGGACTTTAGTGCATTCACTTGGAATGCCACCCTATTAAAGGATTTAAAAATGGCTATTAAACCAACCTAAGTCCATGGGATTTTCCTTTACCCTAATTGATACAATTGGTAGAGAGTAACAATAAGGGGTTTTGACCTGATTATAGAATACAACTTAACTTGTAGATTTCATATCACTTCTTAGCTCATAACATTGCCTAGTTTTCAATTTCTGAAACTCTTGACAGGTTGCCCTCCTTTCAAGCTTAGTCTTCTTGAGTTTCCATGCTCAATGTACCAGTGCAATCATCTATCGCTGACCACTTGTCGAAGCAAAGTTTCTGTGCTCTATTCTTCCTTCTCCTAGATGTCTTCTCCTTGACACCCTTTCAACCACTTTGCAATTTGGCACTCCAGTAGCTCTTGCTTCTTGGTCTGTTACTCCTTAAATAGAAATTTGGAACTTCCTTTCTTGCTTGATTCTTCCCTCCCTTAATTTAAATTCGTGTGGATTAGATTGGATTCATTGAATCGAACCCATATTTTATTTCTTCTAGAAACATCATGAAGAATCCTTTGGAATTTGCTCAAAAATGGTTTACATAGAATTCTATGCCACCAGCTCATCATCCTTATCCTCCAATTGGTTCACAAAATTAAAGGAAACAACTTTCTTGGCTTAGATTTGGTGAATCTTTGACTTTTCCAATAATGCAATAGCTCGGCACTATTGAAATTTTGGTGCTTGGCACATATTATGTTACTTGGCACCAACTACATTTTACTACTGATGGGCACTTGAAGTTCACTTGGCACCTACTAAGATTTTATAATGCTTGGCACCTAAACTTCACTCAACACCTGAAGTTCACTCAACACACAATAGATTTTTTTATGCTCAGCTCCAACTGAAAATTTGCTTGGCTTAAACTAGATTGCTCAGAACCCACTGATGAACTTAGTTTAAGCTTCATAGTCAACCTTATTACAACTTATTCCTCTAATGCTCCTAAGTGTGGCTAGCCTCTATATCTTCAAGTATGTTATCAATACAACATTTAATCATTGCCTTAACTGATCCTTACACTTCATTACAAAACCATAACTCAACCTTTCCCTTAGGAGCTTTTGTTACATCTTGTTGATCAAATCAACTAAGTGATAGTAATTGGATCTTATAAGAAATTGTCATTCCTAAAAATAATAGGTTTGACATCAATGACAAAATAATGATTGAAAACATTCTTTATCAACCAACTTCCTTCTTTACAACAATCTCCCTCTTTGATCTTCAATCTTCTTCTCACAATGATCTTTTCAATCAGATTTCCAACACTTTCCACTGTGCTAGGGAATTGGTTCTCTATGAGGTCCATACACCCCATAGTAATCAAGACCAAAACATTAGTCATCTCCTTGCTTCCTTTAGTCACACCACTTGAGATAGACCTTGAGGAACCCAAGACTTCCACCTCATTATCCTCATTATTTCCCACACCATAATTTGAAGTCTTCTATTTTATTTGTTGTTTGTGGTGAGCTATTTCCTTAGAATTTGAATTGTCCTCCTGTGAGGCCATGGACCTCAACTTTCTTTTAGCATTAGTTTTCGCAACTCTTCCAAATCTTCAGCTACCACCTCTCACCTCATCCTCCTAGTATTCCATCTCCTTCTCCCTTCCTTTATCCATTCTTTTTTTTTTACTAGGGGGGGAATCTTCCTCTCCTCAGGGGACCGACTAGGAGAAGGTTGGGGGATAGGAGTGCTAGGGCCAACAACTCTTAGGGGAATATTATGGGGACAAAGGCTATGGAGAACTAGGATGTCAACCTCTACAATCCTATGGGCTAACAGGGCTAGATGGAACTAGTAAAGATGGAAAATCAACCCCTGATGGAGGATAGTATAATTAATCCCCCTTTTCATCTTCTCCTTAACTTTAGAAACCATATCCTCTAATTCATGTAATAGGAAGATCATAATAGAAATATAATCATGATGGTAGAAGTAGTTTAGAAGAGGAAAATAATAGTAGTATCAAACAACATACCTCTCTTCAAGAGTTAAATACCTCATCAAAATCAAGCAAACATCATTCCAATGCGCTGGAAGTTTCTCCCAAAAAAACCTTCCATGATGATGAATGGGTTCTTTATCCTCAAGAATAAGGGATTTAAGCTTTTCTCGTTAGCAACCCTAGTCACCATTTTCCACTTTCCCCCTTTCATCATTAGGCCTATCGCCAATGAGATAATTTTCTCAAAAATTTGGAATGTAATACCATTAAAACTAACCTTCCTATCCTTCTAGGAGTTAACAAATTACTAAGAATAACTCTCATCAAATTCATTCAACGCCTCCATTAATGAGACTAAACCACCATCTTTAAGCATCTACCAAACAAGAGGTTTACGAGCACTTTCCTCAATCATCGTAGGCTCAATATGCAAAAGATTTTCCCCTATATCTTCAACCTTCACTAGAATTCTCTCTTCTTTCAAAAATCTACACCAAAGGAAACATTAATCAAGTTACCCTTATGTAAAAAAATGGGTTGCACTAAATACTCATAAAGGCCTTTTCCCTCATGATTTTCTGTGTCACATCTTGGCTTAGTTATCACATGCTAACTGCCATTACACCAAATCCATTCTTTTCCATCATTCCCAATAAACCTTTTTAAAATTGAATTTTTACTTAGCACCAAGTAAGAAATCATGCACAAGAAAATCATAAAAATACACCCATATCATCCTTTGATATAATTTCCCTTTCAAACCAAGAAAATTTATTATTATAAGTACCTATTTCATCATTCCTTGTCATCTGTCCATATTGATCTGGCCTCATCAATCCACTCATCACCGAGTTGTCACTAAGAGATAAAAAATCTCTCTAGCTATACTTAATCATGGGATAAATCCTTATTTGCTAAAGTCTTACCAAATTTGGCAACACTCTAAAATCCAGGGTCCAGCAATGAAGGCCATGCATACTAAGACAATGGGATATGAAAGAGAAAGTTTTGGTATGTTATAATTTTGATAAACTTATTTCTAGCTAGTTTTTCACTTATGACAATGGGATAGTCTCAATAAAGATCTCACTCTTTCTTTCTTTATATTTCTTACAATTTAAGTTATTTATTAAGAGATGTGCTATGAATAGAGGTTCAAAATTTGAGAGTATGTGTAGTTACAAAATTCAAAATAAAGAGAATTCTTAAATGATTTTTTTTAACATACCTGTGTGAATTAATCATATAAAAGAAATAGAAAACACCTAATATATTGCTAGTTAAGTAATTAAAAATAAAATAAATATACAAATTACATTTTAATTCTTTGTTAAAAACCATTATTTTTTTAATCGTTGTATATGGTGGACATGAAAAAACATATATATGGTATAAAAATAGTTCATAACTCCATAAAATAGCTATTGTAGTTGAAAGGAAAACATTTCATATTTTATTTGGTGTCATTGAAACTACATAATTCTCGATAATCAAAGTAAACAAAAAATTAATCACAAAATCAATATGAAAAAATTAAATAGAATAATTAAAGTATTATGAAATTTACCAAAAATATCTAATTTTAACACGTTAAATCCACAAATAATACCAGTTTAGTGGTCAAAATTTTCAAATGCATCCTTTTTTAGTCTTATCATTGTAGATCTTAGGGCACACTTCTTCTCATTCATATATATATAATTTTTTGTTTCTTTTGTGCTTGATTATACTAAAGAAATCGATATAATATATTATCATTAATTTATTCTTACTTACTATAAAATATATTTAATAGATATATAATATAAATTATTGCATTATTATCAACCAACCATTTGAATTTAATGAGAAAGTTTATTTATTAGTTGTGTTTCTAATCTATTTAGTGTACAACATGTGTAAAAATCTAAATAAAATGATGATTGTTGAAAATAGATTGATACAAGTTTGAATATGTGTTTCAATCATCGTCTTGTCATCAATATCAAACCTACTACTTGTTGGTAAGACAAATGCTTAGATGATTTTAGTACTATCTTTTTTTTAATTGACAAAGAGGATTTGATCAAATGAGGTAACAATAGCACATGGAGGAAAGGTTGAGTTATGATATGGAAAAGGAGTACAAGAATCAGTTAAGATAGTGATATTATGGTTCATTGATAATCTACTTAAAGTTGCAAAAAATGGATACATTGATTAAGTTTAGAAGAACAAATTAAATGAATTGTGTTTGCCAAGCTTAACAATCTGCATAGTAGTTGCCAAGTAATGTTAGTCTAAGCCAACCAAAAAATTAGTTGGAGTTGAGAAAAGTCAATTTTAGTGTAAGTTGAGTGATATATTGTAAGCTTAGTAAACTTTAGTTGATGCTGAACACTAGTAAACTTTAGTTTGTGTTGAGTGTTTTGAAAGTGGATGCCGGGAAATGTAGTATGTGTAGAGCATCAAAAGCAAGTTAATGTCGAGTGTTAGCATTATGAGAAAGATCATGAATTCATTGAATCTAAACCAACAAGTTTGAATTCTCAAATTGTATGAACCATGTGGAAGATAAGCTTGATGAGCTAGTGGCACAGAAGTTAAGATGAATTGTTTTGAGGTGAATTCAAAGAGGATTGAAGAAAGAAGCTACTAGAAGGGAAAGAAATAAAATGATAGATAGATTCATTGAATCCTAACTAATCTAACCTAACCCTAAAATGGACAAAGGAGGATGAATGATAAAAGATCTTAATTTTCTATTAATAGAGATGGTAGATTAGAAGCAAAGGTTGTCATGTACGAGAACCTAAGAAAGACAAGGAATCTAGGGTATTGCTTTACATAGTGACCTAAGAGAAGAGACTTCATTGGAAAGAAAAGGATGAAGTCTTAAGGGTATGGATTGTAAAATTTGATGATGAACAAATTCATAGATCCCTAGATATCCTACAGGCAAATAACCTATTACAAGGAAGAAAGAAAGGCAAAGAGAGAGAAGGTTATGCTTGATAAATAAGAAGATTGAATTTACTTGTGCAAAATAGAATGAATTAAATTACTACTGATCAATCCTTACGAAGGAGATCAAAACCCTAAAAGGGAAGCCCTAAGAGGTAAAAGTAATTTAATAATTACTAATTAATTATTAAATGTGAATGCAAAAAGCCATTAAGGAGAAATCTTAAGAAGGGAGAAAAGATAACTTAATAAATGAAATTAAATTAACATTTTTCTCTAACACCCCCCCCCCCCCCCCCCTTAAGATGAGTAATAGTACAATTAAAAACAATGTTGAAAGAAAAATTGGGTCCCAACAACAAGGCTTGATGAGGTACCGAATCACAACCAAATCTCTATGAAATGGATAAATAGAGAAAACCCAATGGAAAAAACTCTACTCCAAAAAGAGATAGAAAAGGATACACAAATGAAACATCTCAAGACAATCTCTCAAGACCATAAGTACATTAAAAGCTCCAATGATAGAAGCTTGAGACTCCATAGCCCCCCCTAGAATGGAAGAACTCCTGTGTCGATGAACTTACCAATGTGACTCCAATCTAAAGGAAAAAAAGGTAGTGGACATGGATGATAAAACCCATGTATGTACGGTGCAGCTAGAAAACCTAGTTGATGCTCAAAGGAGAAAGCATGAGAATCTCAAAATGGAATCTCCAATGGAGGTGAGATAACAAGTGGGTTGAATCTATCATCTGAGAGGAGATGTGTGTCCTCTAATATATCCTCAACAACTATAGTAGGTGGATCGATCACAAAAGCTAAAATATTAGGCAATGTTGAAGAGTAATCCTATGCAAGAGATGAAATCTAAATAAGAGGTGGTGCAGAAGTCGCAACACTAGTAGAAGGAACAATACATAAGTTCAAGCAACCTGACTTCACCTCAGTAGAATCTCATGAAAAAGGAGAGTGATTCTCTGATAGTGGAGATGGTGGACCAAAATGTGAGAAGGAATATAGGCAAGATGCATGATCAATAGTCCCTATAGCAATAATATTGCCTATCTCACTATCTCTGATGTGCATTGAATCTTGTGCAAACTCAACTGTCTTTCCTATCCCACTATGTGTAATTTGATAAATAGAGAGAAGGTTAAAGAACAAAGATGGAACATAAAGTACATCATAAAATTTACCATCATCAATGTCAATAAAACATTTCCCATATATAGTCATAATAGTTTTCTCCCCCATCAAAATGTGTGGAGTAGGAGAAACCTCAAAAGAAGAGAACAAATCCTAAGAAGATGTCATATGGTGTGTAGTGCCTGAATCCAATAACCATCTAGAAGAGGGTGGAGTAGCAAATGTACATAGTGCATGACCCTTTCATATATCTTTACCATATCACTAAAATGATGAAGAAGAAGAAGATATGTGAAGTAGAAGGAATATCAATGTTGCTCTTCTGAAAGAAAGCTATCAAATCATAAACTTGTTTGGCAAAGCCATCTAACTTCTTCTCATAGCAATGTGACTCATCAAGATTAGGCTTATTACAATAAGAACATGTTGGTCTTTCTAGCTTTGGTTAACCCCCCATAGGAGTAGGTGGCCCTAATGAACTATGAGTGCTAGAATCAATATGAGACTCTATAGAGTGAGATTTTTGTTTCTTCTCCTTCATCCTTGAAGATTGTCAAGCTACCAATGCATAAGTCTATGATTTTGTGAGAGAATCCAACTAAGAGAGCTTAGCTTGCTCTCAAGTCAATCGATCACCAAAAACCTCAAAGGATGGCATGGTAAATCTATTACCCAAAGCTTCTTCGATGAAATAGAAGGTAGAAGAAAAATATTGAAAGTTTTCATGAGGCTTAGAAAGAATCAGGTAGTTACACTCAGTGTTAGTCTTCATTTTCCTAAAACCCTACAATAAAGATCTTAGTTGTTTGAATTTCATCAAGAAGTCCACAATGGAGGGAAAAGAATCTAGTATAAGAAAGGTAAGATTTGCCCCAATCTGAAGTGACCTGAACTTATTCATTGTACCAAACAAGCCTTCAAGCTTGGTCCACATAGCTAGAGGGTTATTGCACCCATCAAGGTGAAACTATAGACAATTGGAGACCTACATAGAAATCAATCTTATTGCCTATTCCATCTTGTTCCTACACTACATGACCTCAAAAGGCCTCTATAAAAATGGTTGCACTACATCTAAACAAGACCACAACCCTTTTGACTAGAGAAGTAGTGTCATCAAGGTCTTCCATGTGTGATAATTATGAGGGCTCAGAAGCCCTAGACAAGAAGAGGTCTTGAAAATTATATTAGAAGGTAGTGATTTTTTTTTTAAATGTAGTTCTAGTTTACACGGGTAAATAACAAAAACAATATTACAAAACACCCCCACAATGTCGAACCCTAGCTACTAGAAGGAATGTGTAAATAAGAAGAGAGAAAAAAACTTCAATTTAGAATCACATGTACCTTTGAGGAATACAGATAAAAATTATTTGAGAATCTAGATAGGGCTCAAGAAGAGCTTTTTTGGTGCTTTTTAAGGATTAAAATACAAAGGTATAACAAAAAAGTTACATCCTTGAAAGATGACATACATCAATGAACTTCAAGTGTAAAAACAATAACCAAACTAGAAACAAATTCAAAAAATACCTATATCATTGTCTTCTTCTCTAAATCAGCTTTTTGATGCTTCTTTTGGATTGAAAAAAGACCCTCGTATGTTCAAGATATCACAAAAAAACCAACAATAGGTCTTTAGGACAAAACAAATAAAATAATGATGGGTGAATGGCCATCAAATTTTGGCTTGAAAAATGATGACATTAGCATCTACGCATCATCAACGACTATACCACTAATGTCAATGACTATACTGCTAATGTTAGCATTTTAAAAGTATTTTTTGACTATGTTTTTTGCACTTTCTTTTTCTAAAACCTTTTGCATGGGCCATTTTTAAAAAAATCTTTTCCAAACTTTATTTATAAAAATGCTGATTTTTTAAAAATATTGATTTATTTTTAAATAAAAAATAAATCACTGCCTCGAGAAGAATCTCATATCTAGGGGCAATTTTTTGCCTCAGATTTCCACTATGTCTAGACTGGAAGTGCCTAAATATGAAAATATAGGTTTATGGACATTTTGAGCACAACGATGAGATCTGTTTTTGCTCAAAGTGATCCAAAAATTAGAGACCGGCCTATTTTCACACAAAAAACTAAAAAAACTATATTTCTTCTATCAAACCCTCATTTTTCTTTTTCTTCAGACAAGAATAGGCAACCATAGGCAAGGCTCTAATACCATGTAGAATTTAATGATGAACAAATTCATAAATCCACGGATATCTTGCATGCAAATAACCTATTACAAGGAAGAAAAAATTTGTTACCAAACTTCAAGCACAAAAATAGGTACCAAGTTGGAAACAAATTCAAAAAAATACCTATATCATTGTCTCCTTCTCTAAACCAGCTTTTTGACGCTTCTTTTGGATTGAAAAAAGACCCCCGTATGCTCAAGATATCACAAAAGAAATCAACAATAGGTCTTTAGGAAAAAACAAATCAAACAATCATGGGTGAATGACCATCAAATTTCAGCTTGAAAAATGCTGACATCAGCACCTATGCATTGTTAGCGACTATACCACTGATGTTAGTGACTATACTATTGATGTTAGCACTTTTAATGTGTTTTTCTACTATGTTTTTTCTCAAATCTTTTTCATGGGCCTTTTTTTTTGAAAGCTTTTCCAATGCCTATTTATAAAAAAAAGATGATCTTTTTTAAAATTTTGATTTCGTTTTTAATAAAAAATAAATCGTTGCCTCAAGAAGCGTGTCATATCTAGGGGTAAATTGTTTGGATCAGATTTCCACTATGTCTGAATTTGATGTCCCTTATATGGAAATATGGGTTTTTAGATGTTTTGAGCACAACGGTGAGGTTCATTTTTGCTCACTGTGATCCAAAAATCAAAGACCCTCCTATTTTCACATAAAAAACTAAAAAAACCAGATTTCTTCTATCAAACTCTCATTGTCCTTTTTCTTTAGACAAGAATAGGTGGTCACAGGCAAGGCTCTGATACCATGTAGAATTTGATGATGAACAAATTCATAAATCCCTAGATATCCTACATCCAAATAACCTATTACAAGGAAGAAAGAAAGGTAGGGAGGGAAGGGTTTTCTTGATAAACAAGTAGATTGAATTTACTTGTGCAAAATAGAATGAATAAAATTATAAACAATCAATCCTTATGAAGGAGATCAAAACCCTAAAAGGGAAATCCTAAGAGGTAAAAGTCATATATAATTAATTATTAAATATGAATACAAAAAGTCATAAAGGAGAAGTCTTAAGAAGGGAGAAAAGGTATTGTAATAGATGAAATTAAATTAACCATTTTCTCTAACATGGATGCTTGAAGGGTGAACAAGTTATCAAAGCTAAAGTGTGTGAAATCCAAGCAGAATGGAGGATTGGAAATAGAGATCTGTAATCTACAAAATGGAGTTCTAAGTTGTTATCAGATCCAGCCTTACTATTACTTTCTAATCATTGTATTAGTCTAGGGTAAATCCTTTAGATTAAGGTTGACCAAGTGAAATTCTAAGTGAATGATCTAAAACCCTCTAACAAGGCTCACTCGTAATAGGGTGATTGAAATTCTTTGACCATGTCACATTTAACAGTGTGCATTTTAACCTTTAATAGGGTTGGGCTTTCACAGGGCATCATTTCATAAGAGTGAGAATGAGGAGCATGTTATTGGTGGTTTTCCCAAATTTGGTTTCTATGTTAAATCATGGTGCCAAATGTGTTATTGACTCTATTATGTTTCATGTTTACATTTCTACAAAGCTGATTTGATAGTAACCTACAAATTTAAGTGATTGTATGACCTAATGGATACATGCATGATGATAATGATTTATGAATATGGGTTCATTGAATTGTGAAAAGTTTTATTTTTACATCTAGACCTTGAATAACTTATTCACCCCCCTCTTGACTATTCTAAAGATATCCAACATATTTAATGTACAACATGTGTAAAAATCTAAATGAAATGATGACAACTAGTGAAGATTTTTACTATTTTACTTGAAAAAAATAGAAAATTTCCCTACATTTCTATACGAAGGGAAAAAAAGAAAAACTAGATAAATTTTCATTTATATAATCTAGAAAATTTAATTATTTATTGTGAATAATTAAATCAAATGAAAATTAAACATAATCATCGTAGTAATATTCTTCCTTTTATTAGGAACAAACAATAATCAGAAAAGAAATTGTTATGAACCTCCACTAAAATATATTGTGAATATCTCTTTAATGTAAAACTCAATCTTCAAAATCTATGATATCATTCCATAAAAAACATATACTCAGTAATAATAATGAAGAACTAATGGTGTGTAATTTTGGTTGGACTTCCAACAATGAAAACCACTTGAAAGATATAATTCGAGCATTTGGGCTTGGTGGTAGTGAATCCATAGTATTTTTAGGATGATACATATATAGAATTTTATGGAGATGAAGTCATTTCAATGTAGAGGGATTTGGAATATTTTATAGATGCATAGCACTTAAGGGCCCATTTGGAAATGTGAATACAAGTAGAATAGGCATATGTAAATTCTTAAAATTTTGAATTCTTCGTTTGAATGCACCAAATAACAATAGGAATATGAAGTAAAATTGGAATACCTATTCCAATTTTAACCAAAAAAATGAGGTTTTGCAATTCCACCCAAATAGTGGAATTGGAATACGTATTCCTATTCCTATTTTATTTATTTTAGAAAACATAAATTTTTGGGTCCGTGAATTCCTCATCAAATTCTAGATGAACCAAATAGAGAATAGGAATATGTAGCCCCATTTTTTATTCTAGAATAAGTATTGTAGAATAGTTATTCCTATTCCAGCAACCAAATAGGCCCTAAAAGCATTCAAGGAATAGAAACTTTAGTTTAGTGGGTCATCTACTATCCCTTCAATCTCATCTTTCAATTTACATATTCTTACTCTCATCCCTCTCCAATATTCCAAAACCTCAATCAAGGGGCCCACCAAAAGTGAATATTACAAAATAGAATTATTTTCTTAGGTTTTTTTGTTTTTGAGTTGTAAATCTTTATCTACTTTTATAGTTTTAAAACTCCAAGTATTGGTGTTCAATTATATTTGATCTAATTTTCATTTATCTTTGAGATTTATTATCTATTTTTCTTATACTTATATTTAATCAGTCCATTATCTTATATTGAGTTAGTGAGATTACTTCTTTTATGTAAATTTAGTCTTTGTATGGAGTTTTTTATATTTTATCATATATTTGTAAGGTAGATTGAATTTTGAAATATAAATATTGTGGAGATGTATCTTTTACATTTTGAATATTGATGGGTGACATTTCTTCCTCTTACCATCGTCCTCAAAAATTGTCCTCAACCAATTGTGATCTCTGTATTGCTATTCTATATTTCCATCCACAATTTTTCAAAGATGCATGAAAATGTATAATTTCAATGTGATAAAAGATGTTTCCTCTTCTAAACTAGGATGGCAATTTACCTCAAGAATACCTCTACGGTAATCAAAAGTATCCTTGTCCAATGGTTTCATAAAGATGTATAGTATTTGTTTCTCTATTCTAACATACTTAAATCTGATTTTCTTTTTTGTTAGCTTTCCTCTCAAAAAGATCTTTAATATTTATTTTACAATCTATTATTGTAACTCATTACATTAAATATTTATATGGAAAGAAGATTATTTAATAATGATTACCAATACTAAACTAAAAATAATAATAAGTCATATTACAAGAAATTAATAATTTGAAGAAAGAACATCATTATCATTGTATCATCAAATCATTTTAATTCTATATAGTTTTCATTCAAAGAAAAAGAATTTTAAGAGTATTTTTCTTAGAAGTCTAACTTGGTCTACTAGTGGAAATCTTGTACTCTTGAAAAAAAGTGTGTGAGTTCAAATTACACAAAATAATAGTGAAACAAAAGACTCAATAAAAAATTTAAAGAAAACATTTTAATAAAAGAAAATTCTAGATAATATTTAACATTACTTTAATACAAAATTATTTCATATTTCCTTAAACCATAAACCTCATGTTGACAGAAAATGATATATAGATGAAAAAAATGTAGTTTCCCCAACCTACAATATTACCTTCTACTACCGACCTATAGACCATTGTTCAAATACATGCTTCTAGAGACTACCAAACTCAAGGTATGTGGCCAATGGCTAACTACCCGTCTGGATTATTTATATTAGAGTATTTTAATTAAATTAAATAAAGGAAACACATGATGTTTATCCACTGATAAAAGAGGAAATGGTGTTAACATGAGCTTGAGTTTGAAATTTGTTTCAAGGGTAGTATTGTTGTTTGCATCATTAAAGAAAGGATATATATGTGTTTTCTATTTTGCAACTTCAGGTTAGATGATACATTTTTCTTCTAATGGATTTTATCTCAAATTTATTTATGACATCTATATATTTTGGCTAGAATTCTAATATTTTTAATAAAAAAATTATATTTTGTTCTAAAAAACTAAGAAAGTAATGAACAGATTTGTTTAATGACAGGAATTATCACAAATTGCAAATCAAAAGAAATAACTTTGAGCAAAATAGACAAAAAATTATAAGAAATTTTCTAATTA
The DNA here is from genome assembly GCA_028749045.1 of Cupressus sempervirens. Classification (NCBI taxonomy): domain Eukaryota; kingdom Viridiplantae; phylum Streptophyta; class Pinopsida; order Cupressales; family Cupressaceae; genus Cupressus; species Cupressus sempervirens. Next base: position 913,389,798 of record CM053787.1, on the reverse strand, counting down.
TTTAACAAGCTTCAGAATAAGATATTTTAGACACACTATATCAAGGCACAAGGAAGATAGATGTAGTTAAATTGTCATATTAAGTTATTTCAACTTGTGCTTTTCAACATTTTGTCATTATATTATAGTGAGTCTTGTAGACTCATTTGGAAATATTTTCTTTTGTTATGTAGAAGTTATATAAGCATTCAAGTAATTTTCATGTTATTGGTTGGGTTTCTTTGCATTAGTACATGCGCCATCAAAACATGTGAGCTAAGTTTCTTTCCTTCTTTATATACCCACATTTAAAATTAAAGAACAAGATGAGGAGCTACTTAGAGGAGTATTAATTGGCACATGTATACTAATAGACTAGTCACTAGCAATACCATCGATAGTAACTTCATCAAATGTAATGTGTGACTTCCCATAGAATGCTTTTTAATGATCACAAGGTGTCATTTAATGAAGAAACACATATCTTGACACAACTTGATATTACTAGTTAGAGAATTATATAATCTTTGAGCCTTACTTTGTTTACAATACCTAACAAGAAAATATAATTTAGTTTTTTAATCTAAGTTTATGTCTTTTGTTTAACTAAATGAAAATAAATTAAATATCAAAACTTTTAATATTAGAATTCCTATATTAAACTATTTATTTCAAACTTTCATATATGTTATAATAAATTAAATATCAAAACTTTTAATATTAGAATTTCTTATATTCAATTACTTAGATTTTATAATTATCTTATATTAATTTTTAATTAGTTTGTTGAACTCATTATTTGATATTTCCTTTTATATACAACCCCTTTTTATTCAAGAAAAAGAAATACTAGAGTTTTTCTTAAACTAGATTTTATAAAAGTCAATATGTGAAGTAGTACAACATATTTCATATGCCTTAGTAGGAGGTAAACATATTCCCTATCATTCAAGCTATTATTTGATTTTTTTAATATTTTTCAGTGATTTTATTGTGTTGAATTGTGTAAGTAATAATAAGTTGTCTTTTATTAAATCTTTTACTCACTTATAGTAGATCATATTTTCAAACTCTTTTAGTACATGTATAACTTGATAACCTTTGACTAGAGGTCACTATTTCTTAAACTTCTTGACTAACTACTTATGCAATAATGTAATTTGTTTTTATTTTAGATTGTCTATATTTTTTATTGTTTGGAATATAGATTGTAAAAATCTGATATTATTAGCCAACACTAATAAGTCTTCAATATTTTTAAGTATAAAAGAATAGTTAAGTTAACTTGCTTTTCAAAACATTTTTCACAGCCTAATTTAACTCTAAACCACATAAGGAGCTAAAATGTGATGTAACTCTAAAAAAACAACTTGCTCGATAACAAATGAAATTCATAATAAAGACCCACTTTTACAGCTAACCAATTAAACAAAAAGAGATTATAACAACAACGAATAAAACCCATACAAAATTCAATTGTTTTGCAAAAAGAAATAGCTCACAGCTTAAAAATGGAATAGGATTCAGAAAATATAGACCAACCTAGTAATAAACTAAAAATTTATATTCTCTCCTTGAGAATATTTTCAAGGACTAATACTAAAAATTTTCACAAATCTAAAGCGCAATCTCTTTTCACTATAAAATAGAGCTAATTTCTAGATCCAACCAAATTTTCCTTTCCAACCAGGAGTTTGGCCTTCCCATTTATAAATTATACCTTGGATCCAATGTTACTGAATTGTGTTACACTTAGTAAGTTATACTTTAGTCCTTCAACCCAATAACCATTGTCACATCTAAGTTCATTGGTTAATGAGATACATCCTTTTCCCTGTATGCAACAACGTTCATTGTTTCCAAATCTCACACTACCACCATCATATTGTTCCATGTGCTCAAACTTTTTTTTGTCTCCAACCATATGATGTGAGAAACCACTATCAATAATCCATGTATTATTTTTGTTAACATGAGAGATAAATTCCATCTTATCTCCTTCATCATTAGAATTTTCTTTTACAACAATATATACAAGTTCATCTTCACTGTTATCAGAATCTTTAGCCATAAAATAAGATTTCTTACCTTTTTCCTTGTAGTCCTTATAGTTTTTGAATTCTTTCTTGCCTTTGTACTTATTACTTTTCTTTTCATCCTTCTCTTCTCTATTTGCACACCTGTCAGCAATGTGACCAACTTCTTCACAAGAAAAACAAGTTAGAGGAATCTTACCTTTGTACTTTCCTCTACCTTCAGAATATTTATTTGTATGTAGGCCTTCAACAACTTCAAGATCATTGTGTAAACTTTCTTCTTCTTCACTTCTTTATTGATTGGCCATTGATTTCTTACTCCTTTTCTTGAGTTGAAGGTTGGCTTCAAATGTAAACTCAATACCTTTGGAACTAGGGACATAGTTATCATAGTTATCCAACTCAAAAGTTGTCAATCTTCCAACTACAGCATCCAAAGTTATTTTTCTATTTGGATCACATCTCATCTCTTGAATAGTAGATGCTCTAATTGCATAGATAGGAAGAAGGGTTCTAAGTACCTTGCTCACAATTTTTTTGTCATTAATGTCTCCTCCAGATGCTTTGATTTCACTCACACTTGATATAACTCTCTCAACATATTTTGCAATGTTTTCATCTTCTATCATCTTCATCTCATCAAATTGTTCTCTAAGATGTTCGAATTTATATTTTCTTACATTATCATCTCCTCCATAGATGTCTTTTAGTTTGATCCACATATCTTAAGCTATAGTACAACCTTTGACTTCATCAAATTAAGCATAATTAAGAGCAGAATCAATGTTAACCATCATGATGTTATAATTTTTCTTTTCAACAATTTCTTGAATTGATAATGTTCTAGTAGGAGTCTTGTATTCATTGTCAAGATACTTACAACCTGAGTCACTAATAGCTACCAAATGTAACCTTATAAGTCCTTGCCATGCTGCAAAGTTGTCTTGGTTCAACTTGGGAATCTCTCTTTTGTAAGACATCTTGATCTATAGCTTTGGTTCTTAAAACCTTCTCTGTAAACATCAAATGCCCTAATACCAATTGTTGAAAATATAAGAGGAGTAACTAAGAGGGGAGGGGTGAATCAGTTACCACTACAATAAATCCCAAATCCCTTAGATGTCAGTACAAAAAAAACTCTATGAAAACTAAACTATCCTCAGCAAATACACCAACAAAATGTTGTAACTCAGTAAATGCATAACATGAAAATCTTAAGATATTATCTATGATTAATATTACTTTAACTTTTTTGTAAACACATAAGAGAAATAGCATGAACACACTTGACAACAAGATTTAACTTGGAAATCCAATTTGGGAAAAGCTACCAATTGCAACTGGTTACTGATTTTTACTCTTCTGAAGTGAGCCATGTTAGGAGCCAACCCTATTAAAGGTTACAAAATACACTATTAGGTGTGACCCTATTAGAGGATTTAATTACCCTATTATGAATGGCCTTGTTAGAGGTCTCTAGATAATTCAATAGAAATGCCACCTTCTTAGAGGATTTATAAATAGCTATTAAGCCAACTTTGTTAAGAGATTTAGATCATTGCTAAAATTGTTAGAGAGTAAAAATGATATGACTTGATTCCTAATGCAATTGAATTTCTGATTATAGATCTCAATTCTAGCTTGTATACTTGATCATTCTTGATCAAATGTATTTTTGCATCACAACAAGGATATTCTTCTTATCCTTCTAATTTTCTTCCTCTTGGAATCATCAAATATTTAATTCTATTCCACACATTATATCCCTAACTTGACCTTACATTTATATCTTTCATATTGTCAAGTTGTCCTGAATACAACTTAAAATAATTAACATTCATTTTCTCAATCGGCTAGAACCAATAGACAATTCAATTGAACTCAATATGCCAAAACAATAAAATCATTCGTTAGCCAAACTTGCTTGGTAGACATTGACTTAGGAATTATTTTCCTGTGTTAGCCAAGTGAACTTGGTTAACATTGTGTATTCACAAAGTTCTTTTGGTAACTGAGTGAGCTCAGTTAACATTGGTTCCATCCAACATTTCCTTCATTAATCGAGTGAGCTTGGTTAACACTCAACTTTCACAAACTTTCCTATGATGGCTCAGTGAACTTGGTAGACACTGTATTCTGAACTAGGCAAAGTTTGGAATGCTTGGCAGACACAGCAAACTATCTTCAATGCCTGAGTGACCTCGACATAAACTGACTAGCAATGATGTGACATTGTGTAACATCAAAGACAATACACAATTAATTAATTGTATTCAATAAGTGTGATCAAAATTTATTACCAATAGAATTATGTTATGTTAATGAGAGAGTGAGTTTATACAAAGTTAATTAAAAAAATATTTTTTCAACAAAATTTGAATAGCTAAAATTTATTACCAATGTAATCATGTTATGTTTATAAGAGAAAGTGTGACCAAACTTTATTACCAGTAGAATTTTTTTATGTTAATAAGAGAGAGTGTGTCTTACAATAAGTTATTATTGATATATTTAAATAATATATATTAAATTAATAATTTTTATCAATAAAAAATATTACATTTCATTATTTAATATATGATATAAAGTATCATGGTATTCTTTTTATGACATAACATAAAATTATTAATTAAAAAATTAGATATTACTAGGACCAATAACCATATACAAATATATTTCAATAATAATGTAAATCATGTTTTAAGCCAATATTTTTACATTTTTAATTAACTAACAAAAGGGAACAATTGTAAAATGACATTCTATAAGTATGTTGTAATTAAAAATAAATATTTACTTAAAGAATTAATATATTGTAAAAGAATAATAATAGAAATGAACATTAAAATACACTATTAAATAATAATAAGTGTCATTAGATGATTATTATATTATTTATTTATTTTAAAATTAAAACTATAATTATGTTATATTTGTTAAAAAAATTCAAGTGAATTATGACAATTTACTTTATATGGATTGTCTCATACACAATTGTATATAAGATATTAAGTTTTTCTTTTCTTTTCAGTAATCTCATAACATAATCTTCCACAAACTTATAAGCAATCTTGATTTAAGAACCTCAAATTTTCTCTTCACTTAACATGATTAAAAATAATCAATCAACAATTGTTTTGTGCTATCAGTTGAAAGTTACATTTAGCAGCCTAATTTATCATCAATTTTATATTCAAATTCCATGCCAAATTATGGTCAACAAGATTTCGCTTTGTCACTAAATAATATGAGGAAAAATATTGTTGAACATACACAAACATGTGATCACATGACTCACTAATGCCCAAAACGTGTGACCCAGGTTAGGTTAAATAAATTTAATATTTCATCTCAATGTATAGAAGCACTTAAGCACTTTGATTTTCATACACAGAAAAATACTTAATTTAGGAGTCAAATACATAGTCAACCATTGTCAAAAGTAAAACAAGGATAATGTGAATGGATGAATGAACACCGAAAAGAACAATGACTAAGAAAGTTTTATGGTGACTGAATAAGTGACATGACGTAGGGTACCCTAGCTCATAAGCTTGCTAACACGTCTTAGATGGTACTAAATTTAAGATAAGTATTAATGCAGTGACATCATGCTTATTTTTTAATTATTTTAAGTAAAATTAATTTTCACCCCTACTATAAATAGTATGGTCCAATAAGATTAGAAATAAAAGTGATTTATATAATCTTATAAAATTATTGACTATAGAGTTTGTGTTTAAGTTTTCAAATCTTGCAATATGATTGGTTGAATTAATTTTAAAAATGATACTAAATGTATACAATAGTATCCTGCTTGGTAGGAAGTAATAAGAAGGGAGGATAAGCTAGACCTAAAATTATAGGGTAGGGTTATTTTAGTTAAGTTATTGTATATATACATATGGAAATTTATAAATGATATTTAATTTTTAATTTTATTAGAAAATAATTTTTAAATTCAGGGATGAATACTAAAGATTTGATAATAAAAGAGTAATTAAATGGTTATAATATATTAATATAATTCCTTATGGGAAAAAAAATTATCAATTTCTATAGTGCTTGTGTACAAATTGTGCCCATCTCTATATAAATGTATTTTTGTCATATAAATGGTTATTGTACCAGCATGATATATTAGTACAAATATATAAAAATGACTAAATGAGTAATAAATGGAACCTAATGATGCCAATGTAGGAAGTGAGATCCTCATGTCAATCGCTATCATTTTAGTGCAAGAGATTAGTAACTATGTATGATTAGCTGGATGAGAAATGGATAATGGATAGAATATTCAAATGTTATCAACATGTGCATATGTGAACCTTAACAAGGGCACTCTATAGAAGATGATTGAATAACTAAGGGTTAGAAAATCTGATAACAAGATTTTATTAAAGTTTGAGTTGAGTTAGAGGGTAAGATAGTATGTTTAGACTTATTATTGTGTATCATCTAATTTGTAAGTATTACTTCTCACAATATAAACCTAATAATAAGGTTGTTACAAAATCTACTTAAAATCTTGTTGAAGTAGCATTCTTAATGTATATGTCTTCACTATATTCTTGTCAATAAATTCAATCTAGAATTGCAACTTAACGAAAGTAAAGTATGCAATTTAAAACCTGCGAAGACATTCTAATTTCCAATGGTTTTATGAAGATAGCTAATGCAAGGTACTTTATGAAGTGTAGTGCTAATTTCTTCTTTAAGGCATATATTATTTTTTAGATTCAATGTTTCTTTGGAATTGGAGATGTGGATGACGTGCATTCACAAATACGAATGCAAAAAATGCATGCCTTTTGAAAGCACGGTTCATTGCCATTATTAAATGGTGTAAAATTAAATACAATTCTCCTTCTCATGAACATAATTATGTTGAGTTCTTTGATTCTTCTAATGCTAAATTAGATAATGTACAAGATAAATTGTATGATTTTTTAAAATTATTGGAATATTTTTTTATCATTTATTTTTAATTAAAAAGTAGCCAAAACAAGGGGGGCAACCCTTACAACAGAAAAACTAACATACAACCAATAGATTACCACCAGACAAAATTATCCTCTATTGCTACTAAACCAAGAAAAAGCAACACCTGAAGGATCATTGGAAAAATTATTACCAGGAAACTTACTACTAATGCCTAAAACAATATTACTTAAACTATAAAATTTTAGAAACAAAGGAAGAACCACCTTAAACCACACTAACTTCAGTAACTAGAAAATCATAAAATGCAAGAAACCAAGGGGAACCAACCCTAATTAAGCTTCTTCTCATCCTTCCCCTTAAGGAGGATGTTGGCCCAACCCTTAGCTAGGAAGTCAAACAACATTCTAGAGTCTTCATTAGTCAAGTCCCCCTCCTAATTTGCATTCAGTAGGTGTAGAGAAGTGGCTACCATGTGTGTCACCTTGATGGTGAACTTTGCCAAAAGTCTCATGCTTTCCTCTAAGGCTTGCAATCTCACCCTCAACTCTTTTTCAACCAACTTAATCTCCTTGGAGACCTCCTTCTTAGCACTTAGGTTACCTTCCACAATGTCCTTGTCAATTTCCTGCAAAATTAGTGGGTTAAAAAAAAAATTATCTTTAGGTTTAATCCTAGTGGTGAAGACACCATCATAGGGGAGGGGGCTCTTTCCACTATGTCAGGGAACCAGTCCTATATGAGGTCCACACACCCCATAGTAATTGAGGCTGAAACATGGGTCATCTCCTTGAGCTTCCTTTAGTCACACCACCCAAACAAGACCTTTAGGATTCTAAGACTTCCACCTCATTATCCTCATTATTTCCCACACTATAATTTGAAGTCTTCTATTTTATTCATTGTTTGGGGTGGGCCATTTCCTTAGAATCCAAAATTGTCCTCTCGTCATGGACCTAAACTTGCTTTTAGCATTAGTTTTCACAATTCTTTCAAATCTTTGGCTACCACCTTTCACCTCATCCTCCTACTCTTCCACCTCCTCCTTCCCTTTCTCCATTCCTTTTTTTTTTTTACTATGGGGAAAATCTTCCTCTCCTCAAGGGACCCACTAGGAAAATGTTGGGGGATAGGAGTAGTAGGGCTAGTAATTCTTAGAGGAATATTATGTGGATGAGGGTTATGGAGAGCCGAGATGTCAACCTCCACAATCCTATGGGGTAATAGAGCTAGATAGAACTAGTAAAGATGGAACATCAACCCTTGACAGAGGGTAGTATTAATTAATCCTCATTTTTGTCTTATCCTTAACTTTAGAAATTGTATCCTCTAATTCATGTAATAGGAAGAACATAATAGAAATATAATCATGATGGTAGAAGTAGTTTACAAGAGAAAAATGATACCTCTCTTCAATAGTTAAATACTTCATCATAACCAAGCAAACATAATTCTAAGGCTCTACAAGTTTCCTCCATGATGACAAATGGGTTCTTCACCCTCAAGAAATAAATGATTTAAATTTGTCTCATTAGCAACCCTAGTCACCTTCTGCCACTTTTCCCCTTTCATCATTAGGCCTATTGCAAAGGAGATAATTTTCTCAAAAATTTGGAATTTAATACCATTAAAAGTAACCTTCCTATCCTCCCTAGAGTTAAAAAATTATTGACAATATAACTCATCAATTTCATTCAATGCCTCCATTAACAAGACCAAACTACCCTCTTTAAGCATGTACCAAACAAGGGGTTTGCGGGCACTTTACTCAATAATTGTAGGCTTAATATGAAAAAGATCTACCCCTATATCTGCAACCTTCACTAGAATTCTCTCCTCTTTCAAAATTCTAAACTAATGGAAATATTAATTGAGTCACCCTTATGTGAAAAAATGGGTTGCACTAAGTACTCATAAAGGCATTTTCTCTCATAAATGCTTGTGTCATATCTTGGCTTAGTTACATGTTGGTGTAAATATGTATTTACCATTTATACTTTACTTAAGTTTACTTAGGTTAATGCATTATTTTATTATATTGCATTATTTTATTATTTCTTAAGTGAGACACTTAAGAGTTTGCATACTCTTATGAGTAGTCATGTTGACAACACTGGAGTAAGGAACTCTAATTTAGCACATGGTGTCTACAACACTGGAGTTTCCATAATTAACTAAGTTGTCATGTAGACAACACAGTTATTTGCACTCCTAATTTAGCATATGGTGTGTACAACATAATTTTTCATGCTACAGCTTTGTAAGCTTATCCTCTCATCATCACACTTACTCTGTGCTTAATGGAGGATAACCCACACCTGGTGAACATGTGCCTAGTTGTATGACTTATCAATATGCTAATTTCTGGGCATTCTAGAAGCATTCTAGAGGCCTTTATATACAAGCACTCCTAATGTACTTTTAATACATTGAATGAATATCATATTGTCATTCTAATCATACTCTTTTGGTCTAAGTTCCTTGGTCTTGGGTGATTTTGACCTAAGGCAAATTCTTACATGGTGCCAGAGCTGAGGGAAATTCTCTCCACATAACTGTTTGAAATAATTCATTTTTCAACATCTTGACCTAGATCTAGAGAATCTACAGATATTGGGAGTGTCTAGAGCCAAAGTAGACCTCCATTACATCTGGAGTGTTGATTCGGTGAAATTTGACTATAAATTTACCTATGTTGGGCCATAGTCAAAATTGATGCAATTTTTTTTTGTAAACCAGAACTTGAAGACCCAATTTGCAAAATTGGTATGATCATTTTAGATCTCTAAATTTAAATTTTAGATCTACATATTTTATCATTTGAATCTCTACTATCTTTTTTGGATCTACATTATTTTCAGGGAAATTTTTGGTCATTAAGCCAGTAGGAGAGATTTTTGCAGGCATAGATTGGGGCTTGCTAGTGCAAATTAGATATTTGCATCACATTCAAAAGGTTTAAAAACCCCCAGAATAGATTTTTTTTCATCCAAATTGGACATCTAAGGCCAAATCTAGAGCCTTTTTTTTTTGAAGGCACAATAATGGTGATTCAAGAAAAATAATTATAGTAGCAATTTTCAAACAGTGATATCTCCCTCATACGGACTCCTTTTTGTGAGTAATTTTTTTTTTTTTTTTTTTTTGGGGCGGGGGGGGGCGGGGGGGGGCAGATAGAATTTTTTGATGTACACATTGATGTAGGTGGTTTGAGATCTCTATTCCTAATTTTTTCTACAACTCACAAATCCCAATTTTAACCAATTCAAATGCTTAGTACGGGCTCATCTGGACACACCATTAGATTATATTTTTTTTGAAAGTTTATAATTTTTTTTCTACTTTCCAAATCTATAATCAAATTATAGGCCTCTGTGGACAAAAATATTGCTTTTAGAAATAGGCCCTAAATTGGCATGTGGCTATCGCATTAAGTGCCAAATCATACATTGGGAGCAAGTGATTGAACATTCTTGCATTTTGGGGGCTGCTTACATACATTGATCTCATGGATGAGTTTTGTTTCACATGTCGGTTTGGGATTAGACCTCCATTGACAAAATGGAACTATAAAAAATGGAGTGCTTTAGTCATTGATCATCTAAAAAGTGAGCATAAAGAAGTATTTCCTTATTTATGTTGGAATGAATTGATCTCTAATACTGAAACACAACCACCTATTAACAGACTCTTGAATATTATTATAATAAATATGAGTTCTGATCCTTGGCATGTCATTAAAAAGCTTATTCACACGTATGATATGTGGACGACTCTTTGGAAATAATACAATTCCTCCTTTTCTAGATGACATTTTATCTTTAGCAACTTCAAAATTGGTTCCTTCCACTCCAGATGAGATCACACCTCCTAATGCTCCTGTTGATACTACTGATCCAGTTCTAGCCGTAGATGCTCCTGATTCAATGTAGTAGGATATACCATTTCTTCCTACTTTAGCTTCATGGGACAACTTCCTTCCAAATATTGCAAGTCTATTTGTGGAGTCTCACATTATAGATGTGGAAGACATTATCGATACCATTTGTCTTCTCTTTATTAAGGAGACTACTTCATCCATTGTAGAAACTGATAGTGACACTAGTAATAGTGCTTCAAAAGATAAAAATATGTGGATTCCTATTGACAGATATAGGAAGAGGTCACAACATCAGAAAATTCCACATGCACATATTGCCATAGTGATAGATCCAACACAGCAGGGTACACCTAGTCTTCCAGTTCCAGCATCAGAGGATGACTATATAGTAGATATTTTAGGTTTGTTTATGGAGTCATACATACTGGATTTAGAAGACATCATTGATGATATACATATTCTCTTTGATGGAGAAGATCATTCTTCAATTGTTGTGAGGGCTCACTGTGACCCTCATGTCCATTCTCTACATGATCGATCCTCATAGGTTGATATGATTGTGGATCCTTATGTACACTAGTTGCAGGAGGTCTCTTTATCAGTTGAGGAGATAATAGATTCTTTGGGATAGGTTCTACATACATCCTTTCTAGATCTGGCATTGTCCTTTTCAGCAACATTGGAAGGGGCAATAGTCAGTATCGACACAAGGACAATTGAGCAAGTTTTAGAGGCATCATTGATTATTGAGATTCTTTCTATACACATGGGAAGCATCTCATAAGTACCTATGTTTCTTCCAAAGGGGGAGGAACATTATTCTACAATGCTGGATTAGCTTCTACATTAGAGCAGCTATCATTGATCGACACTCTACATTTGGGTGGGGCGGGGGGGGGAGAGAACTACCTTGTCTCTCTTCTTCTTCTCTCTTGTGGGGGGACCATTTTCTTTATTGGGATTATGTTCTTCTCATACTTCTCTACTGTATATACTCAATGTGTGTCATAATGGGGGGGTCTTGATTACTCCATACATCCATGCATCTTATTTTTTCATCTCTCTTTTTGGAGGAGGTTTTTTCCCATGAGGTTTTCCCTCTTTCTATGGTTTATGAGAGATTGCATTTCATTATGTACATGGGTATCTAACATGGCATAGAAACCGGGACCCATTATGCATTTTCATCCTAGCTTTCATAAGCTTAAGTGCATTTCCCTAAGTTGCACTTAAGGGAGGGTGTTAGTGTAAATACATATTTACTATTTACACTTTACTTAAGTTTACTTAGGTTAATGCATTATTTTAGTATATTGCATTATTTTATTATTTCTTAGTTGAGACACTTAGAGGTTGTGTACTCTTATGAGTTGTCATGTTAACAACACTAGAGTAAGCAACTCTAATTCAACACATGGTGTCTACAACATTGGATTTTTCATAATTGATTGGGTTTTCATGTAGACAACATAGTTATTTGCACTCCTAATTTAGCACATGGTGTCTACAAAATAATTTTACGTGCTACACCTTTGTAGGCTTATCCTCTCATCATTGCACTTACTATGTGCTTAATGGTGGATAACCCACACCTGGTGGACATGTGCCTGGTTGTATGACTTAGCAATATGTTGATTTCTAGGTATTCTAGAAGCATTCCAGAGGCCTTTATATACAAGCACTCCTAGTGTACTTTTAATACATTGAATGAATATAATATTATCATTCTGATCTTACTCTTTTGGTCTACTATTGTGCTTGTGCTTGAGTTCATTGGTCTTGGGTGATTTTGCCCTAAGAAAAATTCTTACATTATCATATGCCAACTATTGTTACCCCAAATCCATCCTTTTGCATCATTCTCAATTATCATAAACCTTTTAACATTTGAATTTTTACTTAGCACTTAGTACGAAACAATGCACAAGAAAATTATAAAAATACACCCATATCGTCCTTTGATATACTTTCCCTTTCGAACCATGCAAATTTATTACTGTAAGTACCTATTTCATCATTCCTTGCCATCTATCCATATTGATTTGGCCTCATCAATCCACTCATCACTGAGTTGTCACTAAGAAACAAAAAGTCTCTACACCTATACTTAATCATGGGATAAATCTTTATTCACTAAAAGTCTTACCAAATTTGGCAACACTCTAAAATCCACAGTCCAACAATGTAGGCCATACACACTAAGATAGTGGGATATGAAAGAGAAGGTTTTGGTATGTTATAATTTTGATAAATTTATTTCTAGCTACTTTTTCCACTTATGAAAATGTGATAGTCTCAATAAAGATCTCTCTCTTTCTTTCTTTATATTTCTTACAATTTAAGTTATGTATTAAGAAATGTGTTATGAATAGAGGTTCAAAATTTGAAAGTATGTGGAGTTATAAAATTTGAAATAAAGAGAATTCTTAAATGATTTTTTATTTTTTACATACCTATGTGAATTAATCATATAAAAGAGATAGAAAACACCTAATATTTTATTGGTTAAGTAATTAAAAATAAAATAAATATAGAAATTACATTTTAATTCTTTTTTAACAACCATGTTTTTTAATCGTTGTACATGGTGGACATGAAAAAACATATATATGGTATAAAAATAGTTTACAACTTCATACAATAGCTATTGTAGTTGAAAGGAAAACATTTCATATTTTATTTCGTGTCATTGAAACTACATAATTCCTAATAATTAAAGTAAACAAAAAATTAATGATGCAATCAATACAAAAACATTAAATAAAACAATTAAAGTATTATGAATTTTACTAAAAATATATAAATTCAACATGTTAAATCCACAAACAATGCTACTTTAATGGTCAAAATTTTCATATGCATTTTGTTTTCAGTCTTATTAATTTACAGTGAAGATTTTTACTATTTTACTTGAAAAAACAGAAAATTTCCCTACATTCTTATACCAAGGAAAAAATAGAATAAATAGATAAATTTCTATTTATATAATCGAGAAAATTTAATTATTTATTGTGAATAATTAAATCAAATGTAAATTAAACACAATCATCGCAGGAATATACCTCCTTTTATAAGGAACAAACAATAATCAGAATAGAAATTGTTATGAGCCTCCATTTAAATATATTGTGAATATCTATTTAATGTAAAACTCAAACCTCAAAACGTACGATATCGTTCCATAAAAAACATATACTCAGTAATAATAATGAAGAAGTAACAATGGTGTGTAATTTTGGTCGGACTTCCAACTATGAAAACCACTTGAAAGATATAATTTGAGCATTTGGGCTTGGTGGTAGTGAATCCATAGTATTTTACAGATGCATAGCACTTTAAAACACCCGGGGAATAGAAAGTTCAGTTGTGGGTCATCTACTGTCCCTTCAATCTCATCTTTCGATTTCCATATTCTTACTCACATCCCTCTCCAAGATTCCCAAACCTCAATCAAGGGGCTCACCAAAAGCGAATATACGGAATTATTTTCTTAGGTTTGTTTGTTTTTGAGTTTTAAATCTTTATTTACTTTTATAGTTTTAAAGCTCCAAGTCAGTATGGGTGTTCACTTATATTTGATCTAGTTTTTATTTATCTTTGAGATTTAACATTTATTTTTCTTATATTTATATTTAATCAATCTATTGTCTTATATTGAGTCAGAGAGATTACTTCTTTTATTTAAATTTAGTCTTTGTATGGAGTTTTGTATATTTTATCATATATTTGTAAGTTAGGTTGAATTTTGAAATATAAATATGGTGGAGACATATCTTTTACAGTTTGTATCTTGGTGGATGGTATTTCTTCCTCTTACCATCATCTTCAAAAATTATCCTCAACCAATTGTGATCTTTGTATTGCTATTCTATATTTCCATCCGCATTTTTTTTTAAATGCATGAAAATGTATAATTTCAATGTGAAAAAAGATGTTTCTTCTTCTGACCTAGGTTGGGAATTTACCTCAAGAATACCTCTAAGATAATCCGAAGTATCCTTAGCCAATAGTTTCGGAAAGATGTTTAGTATTTGTTTCTCTGTGCTAACATACTTCAATCTGATTTCCTTTTTTGTTAGCTTCACTCTCAAAAAGATCTTTAACATTTATTTTACAATCTATTATTGTAACTCATTACATTAAATATTTATATGGAAAGAAAATTATTTAATTGTGATTACCAATACTAAATTAAAAATAATAATAACTCATATTCCAAAAAATTAATAATTTGAAGAACATCATTATCATTGTATCATCAAATCATTTTAATTCTATATAGTTTTCATTCACAGAAGAAGAACTTTAAGAGTATTTTTCTTAGAAGTCTAAGTTAGTGTACTGGTGGAAATCTTGTAATCTTGAAAACGAGTACATGAGTTCAAATGACACAAAATAATAGTAAAACAAAAGACTTCATAAAAAAAATTACAAAAAATACTTTAATAAAAGAAAGTTATAGATAATATTTAACATTATTTTAAAACAAAATTATTTCAAATTTCCTTAAACCATAAACCGCAAACGATATGTAGATGCCAAAAATGTAGTTTCCCCCACCTGCAATATTACCTTCTACTACCGACCTGCAGACCATTGTTCAAATACATGCTTGTGGAGACTACCAGACCCAAGGCATGTGGCCAGTGGCTAACTACCTGTCTGGATTATTTATATTAGAGTATTTTAATTCAATTAAATAAAGGAAACGCACGATGTTCATCGATTTATAAAAGAGGAAATGGTGTTAACACGAGGTTGAGTTTGAAATTTGTTTGAAGGGTAGTGTTGTTGTTTGCATCGTTAAAGAAAGGATATCTGTGTTTTGTGTTTTCCAGCTAAAGGTTAGATGATACATTTTTCTTCTCACAGATTTTGTCTGGAATTTATTTATGACTTCAATATGTTTTGGCTAGAATTATAATATTTTTTAATTAAAATTTTATATTTCGTTTTTAGAAGTTAAGACAGTAATGAAGAGATTTGTTTAGTGACAGGAATTATTATAAATTGCAGATCAAAAGAAAGAACTTTAAGGAAAATAGACCAAAAAAAGTATGAGAAATTTTCTAATTATTTAACAAGCTTCAGAATAAGAGATTTTAGAGACACTATATTAAGTCACAAGCAAGATAGATGTAGTTAAATTGTCATATTAAGTGATTTCAACTTGTGCTTTTCAACATTTTTATCATCATATTATAGTAAGTCTTGTAGACTCATTTAGAAACATTTTCTTTTGTTATGTGGAAGTTATGTAAGCATTCAAGTAATTTTCATGTTATTGGTTGGGTTTCTTTGCATTAGTACATGTGCCATCAAAATATATGAGCTAAGTTTGTTTCCTTCTTTATATACCCACATTTAAAATTAAAGAACTAGACAAGGAGCTACTTAGAGGAGTATTAATTGGCACATATATACTAATAGACTAGTCACTAGCAATACCATCAATAATAACTTCATCAAACGTAATGTGTGACTTCCCCTAGAGTGCTTTTTAATGATCATAAGATGTCATTTAATGAAGAAACACATATCTTGACACAACTAGATATTACTAGTTACAGAATTATATAATCTTTGAGCCTTGCTTTGTTTACAATACCTAACGAGAAAACATAATTTAGTTTTTAAAAAAAAATTATGTCTTTTGTTTAACTAGATGAAAATAAATTAAATATCAAAACTTTTACTATTAGAATTTCCTATATTGAACTACTTATATTTTACAATTATCTTATATTAATTTTTAATTACTTTGTTGAACTCATTATTTGATCTTTCCTTCTATATACAACCCCTTCTTGTTGGAGAAAAAGAAATACTAGAGTTTTTCTTGAACTAGATTTTATAAGAAGTCAACATGTTAAGTAGTACAACATATTTCATATGCCTTAGTAGGAGGTAACTACTATGTCAGCCTCCCTTCTTTACTATGGGCTCAGCACCCTTCTTTTGACTGCTATCTAATACATCAAAAACATATTCCTTATCATTCATGCTATTATTTTATTTTTATTTTTATTTTTTCAATGATTGTATTTGTGAAAAATCAACCTATTGCAGTCACTAATTATTAATCTCCTATCATAAACGATTATTAAACTGCTGAAAATAAATTCCCAGCTAATATCAAAAAATAACACAACTGCAACTTCACTTATAAAATACGGAAAGAAATGCGCAACACAATGAACACAATATTTTCGAACAAATTGTCCCTGGAAAAACCCCTAAGGGAAAACCAGTTCTACAGATGAGGAATTATATTAAACTTTAGCAAATCAAAAGATACAAAATTCTTTGCCTCTCACTGGCAGAACTCCGACAACCTCCTAATTTCTCCCGCTGATATTTTCCACTGCTATCTCCATGCTAGCACTGCGCCCTTGCTAACACTGCAAACATTTCTCCAAAACTTCTCATCCAAATGACCCAATGACCCCTTTTTATACTACTTTTGTTGGTAAACCAACGACCGAGATTAAATCAAACCAACGGCTGAGATTAAGACAACTCGAGAGCCAATAATAGAATTGGTTGCAAGGTGTCCAAAAGGGAATCTCTAAAATTAGTAAATAATAACCATTTACTAATTCTTGCCAAGTGGACAAACAGCTGTCCAAACCACCCATAAATACTACTGCTATTCATAGATAAGGACGAACAGCTGTCCAAGCTACCTATAAATACAACTGCTATTTCCGGGTCAGAAATAACAGCTGTCCAACTAACAATAATTAACAGTATTATGTTGAATTGTGTAAGTAATAATAAATTGTACTTTATTAAATCTTTTACTCTCACTTATAGTAGCTTATATTTTCAAACTCTTTCAGTACACGTATAGCTTGATAACCCTTGACTAGAGGTCACTATTTCTCAAACTTCTTGACTAACCACTTATACAGCAATGTAATTTATTTCTATTTTAGATCGTGTATAATTTTTATTGTTTGGAATATAGATTGTTAAAATCTGATATTATTAGCTAAGCACTGATGAGTCTTCAATATTTTTAAGCATAAAAGGATAGTTCAGTTAACTCGCTCTTCAAGACATTTTACCCGGCCTAAATTTAACGCTAAACCACATAAGGAGCTGAAATGTGACGCAACTCCAAAACAACAACTTGCTCTGATAACAAATGAAGTTCATAATAAAGACCCACTTTTATAAGCAACCAATTAAACAAAAACAGAATATTAGCTCACAGCTTAAAAATGGAACAGGATTAAGAAAATATGGAGCAACTCAGCAATAAAGCAAAAATTTCTGTTCTCTCCCTGATAACATTTTCAAGGACTAATACTCAACATTTTGACAAGTCTGAAGCGCAATATATTTTCACTATAAAATAGACCTAATCAACCTAATCTTTTACAGCTAACAACAGTTCAGCAAACAATTACAGTTTAATTTAATGAACAACTTTCCTGCTTTTGATGAAGCCTTGCAAGCTGTTTGTGATTTATGAGTGTTACAGTCCATGCAATTGTCAGTGATGAATTATGATCAACAGAAAGATCTACCTTGGAGTCAAAGTAGTTGGAAGACTCTGTGATACCACTGAAAGGGAAAGGCCGATCTCAAAGGAAGCCGTGTTGGAATATGATGGAACAGGCATTACAAGTGGAAGAACAGGCGCTTCCACTTCAAAATTCAGTAGCCTCACAACTTGCCTCATCTTGGGTCGACTGGCAACATTAGGATGAGAACACCACAACCCTACCACCATCAATCGCTCCATTTCTTCCTGTACAAACACTCCATTCAACCTCACATCTGCAGCCTCCAATATTCTTCCCCGGCCATACAAATTCCATACCCACGCCACAAGCCGCATGTCGAACTCCTCCAAGCTCTCATCTATCACTTTCTTCCCACAGGCTATTTCCAGAGCCACGGCCCCAAAGCTATAAACATCTGATTCAGGACTAGTTTTCCCCGATGCCACACATTCAGGAGCCAGATAACCTAACGTCCCCGCAGCTCTGGTGGTCTGAGCCAGACGCTCATGTGTCACCAGGCGCGCCAAGCCGAAATCCCCAATCTTTGCACTGAAATTGCTATCCAGCAAAACATTACTAGATTTAATATCTCTGTGGAGAACACATTCATCCCATCCTTCATGAAGATACAACACTGCGCTTGCTATTTCATTAGCTATTTTGTACCTCATACTCCACTGCAACACTGGAGGCTCCCTTTTTTCACCTTCGCTTCCTCCTCCTCTGGTGAAGATATATCTGTCTAGACTTCCATTAGACAGATACTCATACACCAGAAGCAACTCGTCTCGTTCCTGACACCATCCCAAGAGCTGAACAAGATTTCGGTGTCTCAGACGACTAACAATACTCACTTCTGAAATGAATTCCTTGATCCCCTGCCGTGAACCTTCTGAGATGCGTTTTACAGCCACAATCTCATTTGTTTGAACAAGATTGCATCTGTATACTCCTCCAAATCCTCCCTGCCCAAGCTTTCGATCTTCTCTGAAATTGTTAGTTCCGGCTATCAGATCATCCAGCTTAAACCGTCGGGGAATGTGATGTAGAAGGCTTTCAAGATCCATGTTTGCTAACTTTTGCCCTCTATTAATGGATGCAGCTTTCTTTCTTCTAACAAAGGAAAAGTAACTCCACAGAACACCTAAGATGCAAGCCACAATCCCAGATCCGATACCCAGTAATATTTTTACATATTTGCTCATTTGTTTCCGGTGCTTTTTCATATCTGGACCCTTTGCACTGCTGTTGAAACTCCATGAAAAGATTTGGTGGGTCTCCTTGGAGTTTAAAGTCGCAGAAGAAAACCCAATCACGGTATTTAGTTTAAAATATGTAGAAAAATTCACTCGCTGTGACAAAACATGATTTCTGGAGGACTTGGAACTTTGAGAAACCCTAGAAAGATATACATCAAGCATTTGCGTTTTGCTGCTGTAGTCAATCCACGCATTCCATACTTTCTCACTATTTAGGTTAGAAACACTAGCGCTCTGCAAATAATGAAGATCTGAAAAATTGCGGCCAATTGTTCCCACAATATTCCGCCTGCTGTCAAATGCTACAGCGAATACAGAAGGCAACACATCAAGTTCATCTCCAACAAGCCCAAATAATCCCTTGATTTTGAATTGTGGAATAGTGTAGCCATAGCCCTCATTTGACAGAAAGAAGGCTATTCCATCGCCCTGAGAACGATTATTATCAGAGTACATAGAAAAAACAAAGTGAGTGCTGAAATTGGCTATAGACCAGGGATGCATCGTATCATTATAGACAATCCTGCCTGATGATTGATTCAAGTTGCTGCTGTTTGTAAGCAGGATAGTATTATTGGAGAGTTCAGCATCACCCACAAATTTAATGCCATCTTTTTCCGAATCCCTGAAATCAGAGAATGTAAAGCTTAGACTTCCTTCTGATTGCCCAGTAACGATAGCCATGTTTGCGTAAAGGAACAAACAAGCCATACAAATGGAATTGGAAAACAATAAATTCGCCATGGATCAGAGGTTGTGCATGCACTCAATGGCGGTGAGGGAATAGCATGATGGAATCATTTTATCAATTCGCTTCGGGTCCACCTTGCATTCATAAACTGAAAGGCCGCACTGAAATAATGGCTTGAAGTTTTTGGAATTAGTAACACGTGTATTAGCTCGTTTTTCCTAAATGGTAAAGAGAGTAATTGTCCTTCTAGAACAAGAAACCTTCACAGGACTTTCTCGAATTCAAAATTATTGTTGAGAATCTTTCTGAATTTTTTACTATAAATTAATGGAAAGGTCTATTCATAAAATTGATAATTGTTAAGAATTTTTTTGGATTTTTTAAAAATATAATATAATTAAACAAAAATGTCTAACATTGATATTCTTCTTATATATAATCAGGTTGTAGTCAAAATGCTAATTATTGTTATAGCAAATATGAAATTAAAATAAATTAAAAGAGTCTATCTAGAATATAGATTTCTTAGAAGAAATTAAAAATAATGAGACATATCCTTTCAAGTATTAATATAACTATGGTTTGATAATTGTGTTTGCCTATATACGTTCACAAATATGGATAATGTCAAAAGGTCAATAAATATTTGTCTCAGAATTCATAATAGGAAGATATAAAGTTTAGAAAATGGACAAAAGCTAAAAGTCAAATTTATGATTGTAGCACACTTCCACCCTTCCTTTGATAGAATTAGAGATAAATGTGTTTAGTTCAAATAAGAAAATTGCAAGATATATTTAAACTACAGAATAAAAAGTTTAGAAATAATCAATGTTGTGATTGAAATAATCAATGTTGTGATTGGTCAATCAAATTGAAATTTTATTTTTCATGAACAACCTATCTTAAATTATAGTTCTATCATCTCTTGTAGTGTGAGACCATTATTGCTCTTGAGAATGAATATTTTAGATATAAGTTTATTGGTCATCTCTTTATAGATATATTACTAACAACTTAACAAGAATTTTCTTATCTTAAATTTGAAGATGGATGAAAACGAAAACTTATCCTATCATCCAAGAATTATTGATTAATGATAATATAGAAGACTGCGTATTGATCATCTCTTTATAAAAAAATTTACATTAGAGGAATTAGATATTTTCTAATTAACTCTATTCTACTTAAGCTACACTTTAAGCATCTAATAATTAATTATTTTATTAATTATTATCATGCAACCTAAGTTTTACCTTTTAGAGTTTTGATCTCATTTTATGAGGATTTATCTCTCTTTGTGATATCCATTCATTCAGTACAATTTCCAATTCTTTTTTGCACGTCAAGAATGTCTCATCTTATGTAGACCTCTGAATTTGAGCCCCTATAATTTTTTCTCCTCTCTTTCTATGATAGATGTTTGCATGGAGTGATTCTTGGGAGCTGTGAGGTTGGCATTTCATCAACTTCAACATGGTATAAGAGTGTCTGACTTTCATGCCCCTATTCTCTTCATAATAGGTTTCGTTTTAGTTTTTAGATCTATTATTTTTCAGAGATTTTTCTTTAGGATCTGGGGGATCACTTTTTTTGGTGCATGTTGAGCCTCATTGGACCTTACCATTGGATTCTTAACACCCAAAATCCCTATCTCTATATAAAGAAAAATTCCAATTTAGACATAGTTGTAATTAGACGTAAAAATTTGGCCCCATATTTGAGCACACTTCCCAAGGAAGTGATTTTTTTTTTATTAAAAAAATAAACTAGAAAAAATTTACTAATTTGAAAAAAATAAGTACATGCTTTAAAAATTAAGTTAAAAAAAGACAAGTGCATGCATGCTTTTATTTATTAAAAGAAACATTTTTTATCATTGTTTCTCATGCTTACTTGGTTCGATGGTGTGAGCTATGTTTTCAGTATTTGTTCCTATGTACTAGGTGAATGTAGTGGCTAGGTACCTATTCATTATGGTGAGATGGATGATTTACCATATAGACACTTTTATTTTCATTACTACTTTGGTTTTTATGTCATATTTATGTTCAATTGATCAGTTCGTTAGGCTTTGGTATTTTATGCAATCTATATCTTCGAGTTTAGTTGTTTGCCTATGTGTATCTCTTGATTCAAGTAGTGTCTTTTGAAAGAACTCATACATATTATAGTCTTCTCTACCTAGTGAGGTTCTATTTCAATGGAGGTTCTTTAGATCAACAGTTACTTTCAACAAAGCCTTGTAGCTTCTTATGCTTCAGTGGTGTTCTACATGATTTTTTTTGTTCCTATATTCAAGGACATTCTCTAGTCTAGAGGCATTTTCAGTCTGTCACTAGTTCTTTCATCATTTTTCCCATCTGATGTTGGAGTAGGGTTTTTCTCATGTGGTTTTCTCTATTTCTTCCCCTTTTAAAGATTTTTTGTGCTTGGGTAACTCATCAGACTTTGTTTCCAAGACCCTATTCTAATTTCAATAGTACTTTCTAGGCTTTTAGCTACTCCCTAAGTTTATCTTAAGGGGGTGTTAGAGTAATTAGATATTTTCTAATTATCTCTATTCTACTTAAAGTAAACTTTGGGAATCTAATAATTATTTCTTACATTAATTATTATCATGCATCCTAGGTTTTACCTTTTAGGGTTTTAATCTCCTTTTATAAGGATTGATCTATTTTTATAATATCCATTCATTCAATATAATCTACAATTCATTTTTGCACATCAAGAATGTCTAATCTTCTATGGATCTCTAAATTTGAGCCTCCATAGCTTTTGCTTCTCTCTTTCTATGACAGGTGTTTGCATGTAGTAATTTTTGAGAGCTATGGCATTGACCTTTCATCAACTTCAATAGTTTACAATTTCTCAAGGATGAAATAAACCTTTACTAGGGAAAAAATCAAATCCCTAAATGTTTCTAATAGATGTGATAGAAATTGTTGTTTTAATACCTATATTTGTTGATTTAATACCTATAATTTTTCCTTTATTGTTGAATTAATTTTTTACAACATTGCACTGGTAGTTGTGAGTTTAAATTTATTATAGCACTATGAAAATTGTTAGTGCATTTATTTATTCAATTATTCTAAGGTTATTAAGCCTACACAGTCATCTATATTTATTTGAAACCTATTCACACAAGTTGTCATCATTTAGGAGTTGTCTAGAGATGTATCAATTCCACTTTAAAACATCACCCTAGGTTTGCAGGAGGCAACTTGCTAGCAGCACTCGTTAGTGTTGGAGTAGATTTATGATTCAACCCAATCTCTCTTTCAATTTGTACTTACTTTTTTATGGTCAACTTTAGACTCTCAAATTGTTAGTTTGTTTCATTTTCATCTTTAGAACTTGGTATAATTATACAATGATTACCCATAGTTAAATTAAATGTACCCTTATTTAAATATAAAGAAACCTATCATGTAATGTCACATCATTTATTTTGAGAAACACAAATTTAAGGTGCTTAACTATTGACTTTTATCCTCTTATTTGTTTTAAAAAAAATTAAAGCTAATAATAATATCCACAAACCCAATCCCTACATCTCTTATGAAACAAATCAATACTAAAAACTTGTTAATGAAAATATTTAAATTAATTATAACATCTTGTAACACCAGTTTTTAACAACACACTTTTATTTTATTTTATAAGAATAATTCATGTGATGAATAGATGTACATCTTTGACAAAAAAAAAGTGATTCTTTTAAATGTCAAAGAGGGAAGGAAATATGGAATGACTTTAAAATAAATTTTGAAATTAATATTAATGAATTTTAACACTTCTTTCATTTTTTATTCAATTTTAGTTTTGAGAAACATTTAATTCACTTTGGTATCCAAATAATTAAAATTAAATATATCTCTAGTTCAAAAAAATAGTTCAAGTTATATGCTTGGATATTTATGATCAAAGAGGAGAAGGGGAAACCCTTTTAGAGAAAATTTCTAACCAAAGAAACCAACCAACCAAATATTGGATCTCTACCTCACTAAGAAATTAAATGTAAAGAATTGAGAGATTTCATAAAGAGACCTATGTTGAATAGTCCAAATAAATGAGAAGGGGGGAATGGATTAGCTATTATAAGTCATAGAAATTATTCTAACTATCGATAACACTTAACATACATCCATCACTTCATAAGGTCTTTCAGTTACAACACAATAATATGCTATCAAAAGATAAGCATTAAAATGCAGGTACATCAATACAATGAACACTAGATTTTACATATAGAAAACCCAACTTGGGAAAAATCATAAAAAAACTAATTCTTGTGAAATTATAACATAACTAATCAAGGTTACACCAATTAGGTGATTTATTACAAGAAGTCTAACTGTAACTTGAACAAGGGGTACTAGTTGTAGGTTAATTGCCTAAACAATTGCACCCCAAATACAAAAAGGAATGCTCTTGATACAAAGTATCACTACCAATGGAATGGGAAGTGTGTTGGTGTAAATAAGTATTTACTTATTACACTTTACTTAAGTTTACTTAGGTCAATGCATTATTTTATTATTTCTTAGGCGAGACACTCAGGAGTTTGCATACTCTTATGAGTTGTCATGTTGACAACACTAGAGTAAGCAACTCTAATTCAACACATGATGTCTACAACACTAGAGTTTGTATAATTAACTGAGTTGTCATGTAGACAATATAGTTATTCACACTCCTATTTTAGCACATGGTGTCTACAACATAATTTTGTGTGCTACACCATTGTAGGCTTATCCTCTCATCATCGCACTTACTCCTATGCTTAATGGAGGATAACCCACACCAGGTGAACATGTGCTTGGTCATATGACTTATCATGTTGTTGACTCCTAGGCATTCTAGAAGCATTCTAGAGGTCTTTATATACATGCACTCCTAGTGTACTTTCACATTGAATGAATATCATATCGTCATTCTAATCATACTCTTTTGGTCTACTGTTGTGCTTGTGCTTGTGCTTGAGTTCCTTGGTATTGGGTTATTTTTCCCTAAGGAAAATTATTACATAGTATTAGAGATATACCAAATTCTTACATGGTACCAAAGCTAAGGGAGATTCTCTTCACATAGTCATTCAAGACCATTCTTGCTTCAGCACCTCGACCTAGATCTAGAGAATCTACATAAATTGGGAGCATCTAGAGCCAAATCAGACCTCGTCATTGCATCTAGAATGTCGATTTGGTGAAAATCAGCTAAAAATTCACCTATATTAGGCCAAAGTCAATTTTGAGGCAAAAAAAAATTTGCAAACCAGCACCTGATTGAAGGCCCGATTTGCAATTTCAGTATGATCATTCTTTAGATGTATAATTTCTTCATTCATATTGGTATTTATTTTTCTATGTGTTTCCATTAGTATATTTCTATATTTTTCAAAAAAAAAATTTGGCTAGTTGGCCCTGCAAAGAAATTTTTTTAAAGTGTTTTAAAGTATTTTTAAAAATTACTTTAGAATGGTTCCCTAATATGGGTGGGAAGGAGTTCTCTCATAAGGGACATGTTAGGCAACACCTTGTTGAACTTCAAGATGAATTTTTAAATTCATACTACCCACATGGTAGAGGTTTCAATCACTTATAATGGTGTTGAGTTGGTGTTCACATACAATTTATAGAAAATTATAGTGGAAGGTGATGCTAGGAATATAATTGTGACAATGATAGGTGAAAGTACCATGGCATGTGAAATCAAAGAGACCATCATTAAAACTGAAGGTCTTCTTGACACATTGGACAAGTTTAAGTTCTAGAACTCTTTTTAGGAAGGTAATGGGACAATTGATAGGTTGACTAGGATAGGTGGATTTATTATATGAATCAAAACTTGGTTCACCACCCAAGATCTTCCTCATGCTCTTCATTCAAAGATATTGAAGGATATTTCCACTCTGACAAATAGTGGTACTTTCCCATAAATGTTTTGGTGATGGGAACTTGGTTATTAATTTCCTTTGGGCTTCAATTTTTTTTATTAACTCTCTAATTTTCCTCTTGTTTTTCTTTTCTTCCTTTTTCACCATTACCCAAATTTGTGCCTCTAGTACTAGGATGGAGGTGACCTCAATCAAATTGAACTAGAAAAAAACTTTTCCCTATGGAAAAATATTTAGTCTAGGCATGTGGACTAGTATGTCAAGGGTATGGAAGGCTATAAATTGAAGTTCTCTAAGAAAATTTTTGAGTAATAGGAAAAAGTAAACTTAATCATTGGTGGGTTGTTATTTGTGTCTTATGTGGATTCTATTTTTACAACCATTATATTGATTTTAAATGTAAAAGTTGTGTTGAAAAAATCTAATGGTCACTATATAACGAACATTAGGAAACTTCTTAACCCTAGTGAAAGTGTCTCATACTTATGATTCTAAGTGAGAGGAACTATGTTGCAATAGAGTTGATCAAGTTCATCAATCTTGAGGATAGTTTTAGGAGGTTTTATTCTCACATTTTCTCTTCCCCCTTCTCATTTACACCATAATATCAAGTTTAAATTTTGATATTGGATAGTTTGTTTTTTTATCTTAATTAGTGTCTAAAATTTTTAAAATAGGGATCTTCCCTCACATCAAAGGTTCATCCTCCACCTTTATAATTTTTATTTATCCTTAACCCCATAGGATAGTCCTAACACTTGTATAATAGTAGATTTTAATACCCATAAGCTTTACATTTCTCAACTTGTTACTAAAGGCCGTCATTCTCATGTTTCCAATGGGCTAAACCTTCTCAAAAAGTAAATAAAAATACATTGGAATTATGAATCCCCTAGGGGAAGAAACTATGGTTGTGTTAGAGTATTCATTGTCCTCATGGTCTATTGATTCTGATAGGATCTTGGAAAACATTTTTGTCAAGTCCCTTCTCTTTATCAAAACCATTCTTCCCTCGTCTCTTTTCCTTAGGGGTATTTGAATGATCCATAAATGCCTTATAATATTGCATCTTTCTATGCTGTAGAAAGCACCCTTGTTGGCCTCTTTGATCTTAATTATGTTGGGAGGAAGGTGGATGAGCTTTTTATTCTCTATAATAGGTGGAACTTCATCACTAAATGGATCATTGTACAAACTACAAGGAGGAAGATTAATAGTCTATAAATGATTGCTAAGTTATAAAAGAAGGTAAGGCAATAGAATCTGAGTAGGGGATGAAATTATGTAGGGTGTGGTTGAGGATATTGTGTATAAACTTGATAACTAGAAGATCATGGAAGACTAGATTAAAGAATGCAAGGCTTTGATTCCTTACAAAGAGGAAAAGCATTATATTATTAGTGTTTTGGTGAATGTGAAGACTAATTATACCCAAATTATAAAAAAAATTGTAGGGCATGATTTATTTTATCAAGGAAATATTGGAGAAACTATTGTCTCCTTGAATACTTTATAGGTGCAGATGTAATATAAAATGGACAAACTCAATAAATGGGAAGATAGTGTCCAGGTGATAATCAAATGCAATGAAGGGAGCTCTTCTGATGTAGGTTTGCATTCTCCAATGAAGACTTATATCCTAGAAAATCTCAAGAAGGTAAAAGAGGATTTGAAAGGGGTCCATGTTCCCCATGTTTAAGGTCTCATAGGCTAGTCCTATTTCTAGTATTTAATTTTAATTTTTTGGTCTTGTGTTGGTTATTTCTCTACTTAATTGGATGGTAGAATTCACTTCTTATCAATTCTTTTTGTAATGTCTCTAAGAATTCACTTTAGTTTTTTGTTGGGTAAAAGCCCTAACAATTACTCTAGAATGGTGCTCCTTTCTATTAGTTTTGTATGCTAACTAAGTGGTGGAAGAAATTCATAATTGGTAATTAGGATTGATCATTCAACTCCTTGAAAGTAGGAGAACATTTTCCATGAAAGAAACAAATTGTCAAGTTCATAAGGGAAATATAATTAACCTAACTATACTAATCTATCTAGGTCTTATTAATGATGAAATAAATAAAATAAATTAGACCTAAAATAACATGAATTAATACTTATAAATGGTAAATAAATGAGGAGAGTGAGGAATTCCTATCCATTTTAAATAATTACAATTAGATTTTCTATTATTGCTAAAGCTATGCTAGGATATATAGATGATAACTATATATAATTTTCTAATTTGAATAAGGAATCTATATCCTTGGTATAGTCATGTTGGCATAGTGTGTAGTTCTATTCTTTTTGGAATTTGATCACACCTCTAAAAAGTTTATGGTGTTGAAAAGTGCATTAACAAACATACTATAAATAATGAAACTTATATTTGTAGAATTGATTGTCAAGTTTGCAAGGGAAATATAATTAACCTACCTATACAAATCTATCTAGGTCTTATTAAAGATTAATAAATTAGACACATATTAACATGAGTCAATACTTATAAATGGTATATTAATGAGGACAGTGACGAATCCATGTACATTTTAAATATTACAATTGGTTTTTCTATTGTTGTTAAAGTTGTCCTAGGATATATAGATGTTAACTATATATAATTTCGTAATTTCAATAAGGAATTTATATCCATTATATAGTCATGTTGGCATAGTGTGCACTTCTACTCTTTTTGGAATTCGATTACACCTCTAAAAATTTGATGGTGTTGGAAAGTACAATTAAAACATACTATAAACAATGAAACGTAGATTGGACATGCTTGATAATAATCAAACATAGTTCATGTACAAGTTCTAAATTATGTCTCAAACAAAGAGAGTACCTACCTAGATGACGATGTTGCCAATTTGGTAGTATTGTATACAATGATATTAATTTAAATGTTATAATAGTTTATAGTGATGAAATCAATTGTCTGATTTTTTTATAATTGGTCAACCAATTTAATTAGATATCATTTTACTACGATTTCCTCAAAACATTCAACTTAAAATACTTAGATACATAAATTAACAAAAATATATAAATTTTTAAACTTATCATGCTTAGGAATAACAAAATAAGATAATGAAAAAATAGAATAAAATGTAATATAGAGTATAGTTATATCAAAAATATATATATAATTTAAAGAAACATAATTTTAAAGAATTTTTTTTAAAAAAAATTAATTGTCAAATTTTAATTAACTTATATACAAAATAAAACACAATGAAGACAACAAAATGGCAAAAACAAATTGTATATACTCTGGAGTGTACACAACTAATACAATAATTTTTATTTTGTTTAAGTTATAATATAAAAATAACCTTGTTCGTTTTATGAAAAAGTAAATATTTATATTAACCAAATACTAACCTTGTACACGCACTTGACACTTTGAGACGTGAAGCGGGTGCGCTCAGCGAATATACAAAATGAGAATAGAGAAACAAATACTAAATAACATGTGCATGTACTGTTACATGGAAAATCTTTCAAGCTCCACGTTTTCAACCATGCACGCATAAAGTGCCGCGTTTAACACGATATGTATAGTTGGTTCTTCTGTCTTTGCCAGATCAATATATCAGATGTTTTATTTGAGTCATCCGATGAATCTAAGTCCAAATTCGCTTTCCCTTTGTATAAAGGCACGTGGATCTTTCCTTTTACATAAAGGTTTGTAATTCACTGTTATCTTTACCTTTCAAAGATACAGAACCACCCGTGAAAGCAACTTTATGTCAATCGGAATTTATTTTTTGGGATTGAATTTTGGTGTGTTTTTCTTCGAGTTACGTCGAGAGCGTATACAGTCATGAAATGATCTTATGGATGTGTGCTAACAAAGTCCACATTGTTCGAGCTCTCAAACGTCTTTGAGTAGCAAGGCTATCATCATGTTGTGATTCTTATATACACGCTAGGGAGGCACTAAGTACAGATAGTATATATGGTGCTCTGTCATGAAGAAGATAAATGGTTTCCAAAAAGTTAAACGGTTTCTCGATTATATATGATAAATCGATTATATATATTTCTATCGGTAATGTTTAGTAATTCGCTAGTCCGGTTATAAATACGCAGAGGTCTTATCAATAGCCCATGCTTGTGTTGACTGCGTCTGTTAATCCTCATGTTAACATTCGGCACATGAAAGACCAAATCACTCGGTCATCAAAGGGGTTACTCAGCAAAAGAACAAAAGGCCAAGAGTATGTCGAGTAATGTTAACACCTGTCGTGATAGCGTGTTAACCCACCAGCGTTTGAAATTTTTGACAATTAGTTTTGTATTTAATGTGGTACGTAAACGTTTCATTTTCTCGCTTACTTTTGAGTTCCAAATCTGGCGCCCTTTGAATGCTTTATTTATATCTTGTAAATGCATAGTGTAAGTGATAGATTGAGATTGAGATTGAGATGGAATGAGGAAATAATACAAATAGTATTTCTCCTTGTGAGTTCTTGTTATGCTCTGTTTTGTTTTTCCTCTATTCTGTAAATATCTAACATGTTATCAAAGCATTCTAAATTTCTAATATGGTATCAGAGCATTCAACATTTCTAATATGGTATCAGAGCCCAAGGTTACAGATCATATAAAGATAAAGATCTCAAAGCACAAGGATCAAACTCTTGGAGAGTTGAAGAGTACAAAATCAATGGTTGAAGAGTGTTGAAGAAACCAGCAGAAGAAGAGTCAAAGCCCATGGTTAAGAATCTTGGAGAGATGGAGAGTTTAGTGTTGATGGTAGATCTGAGCCAATGACAAAAGAGATCTAAATGTTGAATCAAGCTAAAGATTTGTACTAGTAAGGATTTGCTACAGACAAAGTGAGCAAAGCTAATGGTTGGAAATTGTTAGAGTAATCGGAGAAAGAGGTAGAGCTCAAGGTTTAAAAGGAGAGCTCAAGATATGAAAGCTGATGGGTGAAAAATGATGGTTGAGAGTAGAGGAGTTCAATAGAAAACAAGTTGTATGTGTGCAACAACAATAGAAAAATGTGTTTTTAATGATCTGTGCATCTTTGTAGTGGGTTAACACGTCAAATCTTTGAAGTTTTTTTGTCTAAAAAGGTATTAAACAAATCAGAAAAATCAAATCCTATATAATGGTGTTTGATGAAAGTTTAGTATTGCAAGGAGAGGTAAGATGCTAAGTGAGCTTGTGTGAAGCTAAAATGCTGGTAAGGTAACTGTTTATTAATATTCTATGTTGAGTGGTTAAAACATCAAATAGAAAATATTTTTCTTTGAATAGTTGAGAGTTCCAGTTCTCTTTGAGTAAGTGTATTGGGTGTGAAGAATGTTTGTAAGAACTAAATATTTTTGTAGACAAGAATGCAGATCCATGGAGCTGATTAAAAAGTGTTGTTGTGCAAAGGAAGTTTGAGATATGTGTAAATAGAAGAAAAACCCAATGAAAAAGTTAGAGAAGAAAAAAAAAGGACTGTTTGCTATTGTTGGAGATTAAAAGAACAAGCATTGTTTAAGGAGATTCTTGGAAATCTCATAGAGAGAATGAAGAGATAAATATGTAAGTGTAGAAAAATCAAGTGTCCTGCCACTCTATAATGTTATTTACTAATTTTAAAAGGTGAGATAACCATTTCACCTATTTTGTTCATTTAGAGGATTTGAAAATTTTGTATTATGAATAGCAAAGAGTTCTAGTTGTCTTGGGTTAATTTGTTTCTTTTAAGAGATTTGAAATATTGTGGAAAAGAAGATAAGGGATCTATTCTAAAAATTTGATAGAAAAAGTGAGTCCAAGTTCTTGTGTTTTCAATGGGGAAAGCTGGAAAAAGAGTAAAGAAGGAAAAAGATAGTTGAGAAGAAGAATTGATGAATATTAAAGATTCAAATTCAAATTTGATAAAAGGGTTCAAAGAAGTTGGAAAATAGAATTATGAGTATTTGTGTCAAGTTCAAGATCTAGAAAAGCAATTGATCAAAGTCAAAGAGAAAAATGAGAAATTAGAAGAAATGTTAAAGCTATGTGATGATGTTAAAAAGAAGAATGAAAAATTAGAGGAAAAGTTAAAAGTGTTTGATGATGTTGAGAAAAAGAACAAAGTTTTAGAAGAAAAGGTGAAGAAATTGGAAAGATGGAATTGTTTAATCTGAAACAAAAGAGGGAAAAATTGAAGTCTAATACATCTTTATGTGATATATCATGTGACACAAATAATTTGTGTGATTATGTGAATGGAAAATGTGATTATGTTGAAGCTGAAAATGTTTGTGATAAAAAGTGTAAGCAAGAGAATGACAAAAAGTATGCAGATTTTGTTTTTTATGATAATAATAGTGTTGGTTTGAAAATAATGAAGAAGATGGGTTATGAAGAAAGAGGTTTAGGAAAGAATGAACAAGGAATGAAAAAGCCAATTGAGGCCATTTGGAGACCAAAGAATGTAGGTCTCGGATATGATAAGTGTGATAATAATATTCAATGTGATGTGTGTGTGAAGAAATCAACACAAATAGAGGAAGATAATAAATGTGATCATTGTGATAGAAAAGTTCACAGCAAAGAGAAGTGTTGGGACTTACATCCATGCAAGATTTGTGGACTAAAAAACCATTTTGAAATGATGTGCTGGAATAGAGAATGGAAGAAAGAATTAGTGGAAAAGTGTGTAAAAATGGATTGTGGATGGATTGATGAGTGTAGTTGGAAAAGGCTTATAGAAAAGTTTAAAAGGAAGTATAAACTTTCATATGTGAAGAAAAATGTCAGCAAATATAAAATGGATGAAGGACTACCACAACTATTGGAAGATCATATGTTTTAAAAGGAGAATATATATTAGCAAGAGAAGATATGGTAGCAACAAATAAATAAGTTTGCTTGAATATGTCATTGACTGAGTGAGAAATGAAGAAATCATAAATGTGCGAATAAAAAGACAGCAAGTATCATTGTGAAAAGTAAGTTGCATGTGTTTGAAAGGATAATGTGGATTAAAAATGAAGTGAAGAAGAAGAAACAAAAGTATAGTGCAAAATATGATGAAGAAAAATGATGAGTGAGAGTAAAAGAAACAATAAGGAAGGATAGAAAGGAAATGTAGCAACATGAGGACAAGTAAAGAGAGTAAGAGCAATGAAGAATGTGAAGGCACCATTGTGCTTGTCCAAAAAGGAGAAGTAGAAAATTGGTTGTTGTGTTTGAGAAGTGCAAGTTGAAGTGTGAAAAGATGTAGAAGTCTATGCTAAGGGACTATGCATAAGAAACATAAGAAACAAAATATGAAGAAAAGAATGATGAGTAAAAGAGCATGGATAAAAAGAATGAAAGATAGAAAGTATGGAAAAAGAAAAAGTGTAGCAATAGGATATCATGGAAACAAACAAGAAGAAAGAAAGAAGAAAAAGTGAAATGAAGGAAAAGAAGCAATGTTGAGGAAAAAATTTCAAGAATATAATGACAAGAGTGTTGAATGACTGAGATGGTGAAAGACTGCAGGAAGGTTCTATTGCTAAAGATGACCAAAAAAAGGGAATAAGAAATATGTTTGTTGAATGGCTGAGAGAAAGAAAATGCTAACAAAGGGAAAACCAATCATGTTTGTTCCCTATAAAGATAAAAGAAAGAGGTTTTTTGGGTGAACTGGTCATGTTCTACCCTACAGAAAAGGAGGCAAGTAGATTTGGGAGAAACAATCATGTTCTACCCCATAGACACAAAAGGAGAATCAATCGCATTCTCCCTTGCATTGGCAGAAGAAAATTGCAAACAAAGGATATGGTAAACCAGTCATGTTTACCCTGCAAAGTCAAAAGAATACTATAGCAGAAACCTTCAAATGGAGGAAAATCTTTCTCAGCAAAACAAAGTAGCAATATGGATTGACAGAGTTTCAAAGAAGTAGAAAAACTAGAAATACAATAGAATTCACTAAGTCAAAATTAAGGGGGTGTGTTAAATGTAATTATTGACTTTACCATTTATTGTGTTGACTTCATCTGTTAACCCTCGTGTTAACATTCGACACATGAAACACCAAATCACTTGGTCATGAAAGGGGTTACTCTGTCATGCCTGACCACTTCTCTGGTTTTACTGCATATTAGGAAATTGTGGTTATAAGTTTTTTCTCTGATATTATGTTCATTTCATCTATTGAACTTGGTGATAATGTCCTTGGGACATGTGTTTTATGTCTGAACATTTAGCTTATTTCAGGATTCTATATTTCAATTCTTTGATTTTGCAATGCACTATAATGTTGGATTAATATTAGAAAGTATATTTCAGTTGTTTTGGTGAAACAAATTTGTGAACATTGCGAGCTATTTATTGGCCAATGTTATATTCAGGTTATGATATATGAATTTTCTTTGCCTAGGTATAATTGTTTTTTTTTTTTTTTTAAAGTTCTATTTAATGTTACCAGCTTAAGGAAACATATATATATATATATATATATATATATATATATATATATATATATATATATATATATATATATATATATATATATATATATATATATATATATATATATTCTCTTATTCAGCTTTTTCTGTTACCACTGAGCAATCATTCAATTGATATTGTTTGGGGATTATAACCTTGGGTTTAAATTATTGGTGACTTATGAAAAAGGTGGGGGTATTCATCTTATATGTTTTTCATTTTATCTTAGAAGAGTAACTTGCATATATATTTATACATTCTTTTGTTTTAGTGGATTAGGTCACGTCATATGATTTTATAGATGTTTGAAATGAGGTTTGAATAACACAAACCTAATGGGATTCACATGCTTATTTATCAAAGGGATATTTGCTTTTATCTTAGCCAAAATATGGTGGAGGTAGTGGACTTGCCGTATACACAGCCCTGTTTTGAATGAAAGATCATTGAATGCAAAAGTTATTGGGTTTTATGGCACTGTTAGTACAGTCAGTCATTTCGTGTTTATATTTGGGTTATCTATTGAGTAAGGGCCAAAAATTTGGCCACATTGCCCTAATTGAAGAACATTTGTAACCCTTGATGCTGTGTAATCGGGTTCAAGGAGGAATTTGTTGAAAATGATCTTGAGTTTTTAAGGTCGAGCATTGTGGTGTTGCTCTCAGCCAGTTATTTTGATAAAATTCTCTTGGATTATGTTGTTGATCATCGCATCCACCGTTGCAAGCCATTATTTGGGTCTCTGCATTTTGGAAGTGTGGTATTTATTTTGGGCTTTGGCTTTCTTGGTGAGTTGCTAAAGTTCTTGGAGCTAAGCAATTACCCTCTACTATTTCTCAAGTAGGGGCAATTTCTTACCCTAATCTCTCTCTCTTTATATCTGCATGTATTTCAAAATGTTTGTTTAAATACGGATTAACAGCGATATGTTGAGTATCTAACACTTAAGCATGGGTATATGCAAAGTTGGGTTATATGTATCTCGCCGCTCTGTATGTATCCATACTTAAATGTGAGGTATGGTGCTATATTTTGAGTTTTGTTGTATGTTGTATACTTGTGAATGTATAACCTTTCTTGACTAAGGGTTAAGATTTAATTCGAAAGGGATGTCTATGGAATTCGAGGCGTAGTCTTTTTGTCAAACAGTTTGCGTGAAGTAAAGTATAGGGGGCAACTTAGAGATGTCGGATTTGGAAAATTTGGAATATCTTAAGTTTTCAATCTTTTGATTGTCATAATCCATACTTCTGATGCTTAACAACATAGTATCAATTTTTGGTTGCATTAATTCATAGAAAGTTGACAGTCAGTAGTAAGAACTTGTCGTTGTTATTTTGTTAAACAGTTGGCATATATTGCAAGTTCTTGGGTTTTGATGAACATTTCAATCTCATTCGATATATGAGGTTTTAAATTAAGATTTATAGTTTATCTCTGTAATAAGGAAACTTGTGATTTGGTTGTGATAGATGCAAGAAACTATCGATTTAATTGTTTGAACTTGCTGTCGTAATAGCTTATCTGTAGTGTTTCTCTGTTCTTGAATCATGAGCTGACAGCTGAACATTATCTATATTAGATAAGATAGAAAACAATTTATGTTCATAAATGATTGTCGTATGATAATGGAAAAACCCCAAGTTGACTGCGAATTTTTGAGAATAGATGATAATAAGTTGATAATTGATTCACTTTGATAAAACAGTAGATTTTGTTTAATTGAATATTAGCAATTCTTTGGATATTTTTATTTTATTCTTTTATTCACAGTAGATTGGATATTATTGTAAAAGACAGAACAAAAAAATATATATAAAAATTAGATTTTGAGAATCAGCAGGTATTGTTGAATAATGGAGTTGTAAATGTCAAAAGAGATCATTTTTATATTTGGAAAATATGGTCTTAGTTGACAATTGCTTAGAATACTGCAATAACAGTTTTTGTAAACTTAGAAATTTGACTATGATTAGAAAAGAAGTCATATTGTTTTGATTGGATAGCCAAAAACGTAATGACAACATTGTTATTGGTCATCTGTTCAAACAATGATGGGATCTGAACTTGTAAGAAAACTGTCAATGGTATTAGAATGTTGTATTACAATTCAATCATAATGTTGAAACACAAAAAGAATTTATTCATATTAAAGGTTATACTCTGCTTTAATGAGAGTCAGAGCTATTTTTCGAATTTTATTGAAATGGAAAATTGATTCATTTTAAGTTTCAATTATGAAATATGTTGATGGAATTCATTTTCAAAACAAAGGTATCTTTTGTAGTTGATCTGACTATTTAGCTATTGATAAGTAGGAGATAATTTCCACAGCTAGTCAAATTGTGATATGAATATCAAGATTTAACTGTGTGATTTTGAGTCAAACTCGATGACCCATATTTCATGAGTAGTGATTCAACATGAATCCATCTCTCATGAGAATAAATGGAACACTTAGCACTCATTGGATATAGGTGATGCTCACAGGGGTGAAGCACCGGGACTTCCCGGGAGGTCACCCATCCCAGTACTACTCCAGCTTGAGCGTGCTTAACTACGGAGTTTCCTCCATAGTTAAACCCAAAGCTTGCAACCCCATTTGCAAAACCTTCACCAAGTGTTGTGCCTTATGAACCATTCATTAGAAAGCCCCTTAAGCTCATCATTGATAAGAAGGAGATGATTTCCACAGGTAGTCAAATTGTGATATGAATATCAGGATTTAACTGTGTGATTTTGAGTCAAACTCGATGACCCATGTTTCATGAGTAGTGATTCAACATGAATCCATCTCTCATTAGAATAAATGGAACACTTAGCACTCATTGGATCTAGGTGATGCTCACAGGGGTGAAGCACCGGGACTTCTCAGGAGGTCACCCATCCCAGTACTACTCCAGCCTGAGCGTGCTTAACTACAGAGTTTTCTCCATAGTTAAACCCAAAGCTTGCAACCCCATTTGCAAAACCTTCACCAAGTGTTGTGCCTTATGAACCATTCATTAGAAAGCCCCTTAAGCTCATCATTGATAACTAGGAGATAATTTCCACAGCTAGTCAAATTGTGATATGAATATCAGGATTTAACTGTGTGATTTTGAATCACTACTCATGAAACATGGGTCATCGATTTTGACTCAAAATCACACAGTTAAATCCTGATATTCATATCACAATTTGACTAGCTGTGGAAATTATCTCCTACTTATCAATGATGAGCTTAACGGGCTTTCTAATGAATGGTTCATAAGGCACAACACTTGGTGAAGGTTTTGCAAATGGGGTTGCAAGCTTTGGGTTTAACTATGGAGGAAACTTCGCAGTTAAGCGCGCTCAAGCTGGAGTAGTACTAGGATGGGTGACATCCCAAGAAGTCCCGATACTTCACCCCTATGAGCATCACCTAGATCCAATGAGTGCTAAGTGTTCCATTTATTCTCATGAGAGATGGATTCATGTTGAATCACTACTCATGAAATATGGGTCATCGATTTTGATTCAAAATCACACAGTTAAATCCTGATATTCATATCACAATTTGACTAGCTGTGGAAATTATCTCCTACTTATCAATGATGAGCTTAAGGGGCTTTCTAATGAATGGTTCATAAGGCACAACACTTGGTGAAGGTTTGGCAAATGGTCTTGCAAGCTTTGGGTTTAACTATGGAGGAAACTCCGTAGTTAAGCGCGCTCAGGCTGGAGTAGTACTGGGATGGGTGACCTCCCGGGAAGTCCTAGTGCTTCACCCCTGTGAGCATCACCTAGATCCAATGAGTGCTAAGTGTTCCATTTATTCTCATGAGAGATGGATTCATGTTGAATTACTACTCATGAAACATGGGTCATCGAGTTTGACTCAAAATCACACAGTTAAATTCTGATATTCATATCACAATTTGACTAGCTGTGGAAATTATCTCCTACTTATCAATGATGAGCTTAAGGGGCTTTCTAATGAATGGTTCATAAGGCACAACACTTGGTGAAGGTTTTGCAAATGGGGTTGCAA
This sequence comes from Cupressus sempervirens, assembly GCA_028749045.1. Classification (NCBI taxonomy): domain Eukaryota; kingdom Viridiplantae; phylum Streptophyta; class Pinopsida; order Cupressales; family Cupressaceae; genus Cupressus; species Cupressus sempervirens. The sequence goes on along the minus strand of CM053787.1, from coordinate 913,351,151 downwards.
GCTTTGGGTTTACCTATGGAGGAAACTTTGTAGTTAAGCGCGCTCAGGCTGGAGTAGTACTGGGATGGGTGACCTCCCGAGAAGTCTCGGTGCTTCACCCCTGTGAGCATCACCTAGATCCAATGAGTGCTAAGTGTTCCATTTATTCTCATGAGAGATGGATTCATGTTGAATCACTACTCATGAAACATGGGTCATCGTGTTTGACTCAAAATCACATAGTTAAATCCTGATATTCATATCACAATTTGACTAGCTGTGGAAATTATCTCCTACTTATAAATGATGAGCTTAAGGGGCTTTCTAATGAATGGTTCATAAGGCACAACACTTGGTGAAGGTTTTGCAAATGGGGTTGCAAGCTTTGGGTTTAACTATGGAGGAAACTCTGTAGTTAAGCGCGCTCAGGCTGGAGTAGTACTGGGATGGGTGACCTCCCGGGAAGTCCCGGTGCTTCACCCCTATGAGCATCACCTAGATCCAATGAGTGCTAAGTGTTCCATTTATTCTCATGAGAGATGGATTCATGTTGAATCACTACTCATGAAACATGGGTCATCGAGTTTGACTCAAAATCACACAGTTAAATCCTGATATTCATATCACTATTTAGCTATTTCTAAGGATAAGTAAAGATTGTTATGTTAAATCCTGATATTCATATCACTATTTAGCTATTTCTAAGGATAAGTAAAGATTGTTATGACAGCAGGGATGAATACTATAGTACTAAGATCAGTAAATATCATTAAGTTAAGATGTTAATTTAATTGTATTTACAGGTTCTATTATTATAATATTTATTTCTGTTGTTGTAGTAGTCTAAATTTACCTTGGAAATAGGCAATGTTAAGATATGTTCGAATAGATTAAAGGATGTAGTAACATGTTGAATACTGAATTGTATTTGTAACATGAACATTCTTAGAAAATCTATTTGATGTGTATTTTAAGAATAGCTGTGATGAACGTATATTGGGGTGGCTGAATTTGGTTTATCTTATTCAGTTAATTAATTCAGTGATAACTATAAAATGAATTGGGTGGGTTAATTACATATATAAAAGATGGTCGGCCTTACCTATGACTTAGACCTTTATGGTTAAGTACGAAGAACAAGGCATATCTCTATTCTATCATTGACAAGTATAATAGAGAAAACCGTTATGTGTTGACTATGAGCATACCATATAGGGATGTAGTATCTTAGTGCCATAACAATGACACCTCAGTATATATATGTTTCATTTACGTGTTATTCTTAGTGTGAGTTTAATTTTGCAATAATAAGTAAAGGTTTACTTCTTGCATATTAATTTTGGAACTGCACTATGTTGTAGTAAAATGGATATCTATGTTATGGTTATGTATATGTTTGGTCTAACATGCATGTAGGTGGATTATGCTATTCAACTCAGTGTGTACTGAGCCCTCTTTTTTTTTGTGTTGCTTCCTGTGTGTTTCCAGGTGCTTCGAGTTTATAAGTTGCTAAAGATGCTTAATGAAGTTCTTCCTGAATCATTATTCTTTTGCTTGTAGAGTCCATATTTGGACATAGGCATTTAACGATGAGATTGTACTTCATTATTGTACTGAACTCAATATGTTTTAGAATCTTTATGGAATCATATTTGGATGATGTTTTCATGGATTTTGAGGTTTTCAGTTTGAGAATGGTTCGATCTATGTACTTGTACTTGTAATAAGAGGAGTTAAATAAAAAAATATTGCGTACTTTGTACTTGTTTTTGGAATTTCTTTTTTATTGGTTTTGTGGATAGTGGTAGTGTTACATACTCGGCAAAAGAAAAAGAGGCCAAGATTATGCCAAGTAATGTTAACAGTTGTTGTGATAGTGTCTTAACCCACCCAAATTTGAAATTTCAAATAGTTAGTTTTGTATTTAATGTGGTAGGTAAATATTTCATTTTCCCAGTCAGTTTTGAGTTCCAAATCTAGCACCCTTTCAATGCTTTATTTATATCTTGTAAATGCATAATGTAAGAGACAGATTGAGATTGAGATTGAGATGGAATAAGGAAGAAATACAAACAATATTTCTACTTGTGAGTTCTTGTTATGCTCTATTTTTTTTTTCCTCTATTCTATAAATGTCTAACATGGTATCAGAGCATTCTAAATTCCTAATATGGTATCAAAGCATTGAACATTTCTAATACCGTAGTCTATAAATTACTTTTGATTAAAATTATTTTTCATTTACAAGATTTTTCATTTATCATTAGGTCACATATTTTCTCCTAGGAATCTCTTTCATTTTCTTTTTCATAAAATTTTGCTGAAAATTGAAAGAGCAAAGACATGGTAAGTAGTTGTAATAAATTGGTGACACATACCTTATCATGCATTCACATTACTAGATAACCTATTCAGGAGTCAGCCATGTGTATTGTGTATGCACATTACTTTATAAGATATTCTATATGAGTGAGCTGAGAGATTTATTTTCTATAATGTTCAAGACTAGTTTTTGAGAGGTTATCCAGACTAGACACCTTCACTTATCATTCTTTTTTGTACAAATTCATGGAGTCCACTCACAACTACAATGGTGAAAAGGATATTTCCCTTACAGATAGTGCACAACTATTGTAGCTTTGATCTGGATGTATGGCACAATACATAAAATTGGGTTTTATTAATCTTCAAGGCATAGCTTAAAGTTATTGGTGTCCATTTGTAACTATTCTTCTTGTTTTTGTTGTAGAAAGGGTTTATTATGGTATGGTACATGTAAACATGTAGCTCTAGACTCAATTATGTAAATTCAAATTTTTCTTTACCTATTTATCATGCTTATTCGTTAACCCATTGGGTAATTACTATAACTTATTCCTAAAGAGGCCCGAGTTGACATGAGCTTCAATATGTTAGAGTGTTTAGGTATGTTAAATGATTTTCTTCCTATAAAACACCTTTCGAGTGCTTCCATTGATTTAAATGATTTGCTTCCCCTAAAACACCTTTTGAGTGCTTCCATTGATTTAATAGTCTATACCAATCATAGTTGCTTTTCTTTGTCACTTTCACTTTCACTAGGGTTTATACATAATGAACTTGTGATGAATGGAACAATATAGCTAAAAGATTTCAAGGATAGATTTGAGGAAGGCCAGCATTGCAATTAGAGAACAAAATTTATATTAGTAGAATATATAATGTTCAATTTCAGCTTAGCCAATAATATAATAATAGGGCTCATGAACACCCACCCATCCTCATGTAATCCCAAGTTTATGCTGGTTTCAATGGAGGACATTTCTTAGAATCCATAAATCTCCTATCAATTTCTTATCTCTAGTTTGTTTCTGAGAGCCTCGATATGGAGAAAAAACTATTTGCTCCATTTAAAGTCTAGTTTTAGAACATTTGAATCTTGTTTAAAACATTTTAATATAACTTCTCTAGTCATATTTATCAAATTCATGTTAATATTTTGAATAAATTTTACAATTCTAGATTTTACTAAGCTTTTTCATCCTGATGATAAATCAAAATGAATCAATATTTCAAACCATTATCACACACAATAAATCTAAAATTTTGTCCATAATACATTTTGTCTACAATAATTAATAATTTGGCACTAGATTAAACCATAAATTGTTTGTATTAAGAGAGTCTATCATTATAGTAACTGGTTAACCAATGAAAAACAAAGACTAATTCATCAGACAAATGATAGATTTCAATTCTCTTATTGTAAAAAAAAAAACATAAATCTTGACCTAAAACTCCATATGAAAGAATGTAAAATTTTAAATCTTGATATCATCTAGAGTTACAATGTAAAGCTCGTTTCATCTTATTTCATCTCATTTCATCAAACACAAATTGTCTAAGCCAAAAGTTTTTTAAAAAAAATTCATAAGATTAAAATTTAGACTTTCTACAGAAGCATACAAAGGCAAAATGACTTTTTCTACCAAAGCATATAAAAGCAATCATTATAAATATGACATTTGGTATATCAATGGATAATAATGGCATCTCATATATTAAATAAATATTCAAAAAGAAAAAGATAATAAAATCATTGTAAAAAAGCTCAAAGTCAACTATAGAAGAAAGTTAGAGCTCAATTTGATTGTAAGAAAATCCTAAGCTAATGGTCACATGTCATGTAATCACAAAACAAATGTCTTGTGAGTGATTACATGAGAGAATCTTCCAAAATAATGAAAATTAGAGTTAGTTCACAATTCATTTGACTCGCCTCCTATTCAATGTGGTTAAGACATAAATTCATCTTTTAAGATTTTTAAACTAACACAAATGAAGCTCGTATACAAAGCCAGAATTCTTTTGATAGCAAAGAAAACTATAAATGTAAATAAGCCAAAAAAAAATTGTAGTTGTTGGAGCAGTAGGGATGATGAATTCCAAGATTCAGAATACAACACAATGTTGAATGTGAAGTTCAACAAAAACGCAATGTTGAATGTGAAGTTAAATAATTCATTTTCATTTCAGCAATATTCATTTCATATTTATGTTGTTTGACTCTTCATCTTCTCTAGAATTTCATCTTCTCATGAATACATTTATATAGATACGAGGAGAAATAATTAGATAATAAAGTTGATTAAAGGATTTGCTTTGCTCTTTCATAGATGTAGTCAAATTAGTGAACCATCTTAAATCTTATATCTTATTTCTCTATTGTATGATTTCTAATTTTAATGAATAATATATTTTCATTTTCAGGGTCCAAAATGAATTCACACTTCAAATTCAGTAAAGCTCATTTACATTCATGTTTGGCATATAATGTCATTATTTTCTTATTTTCACACAAATGTTATCTTTTTTATTTGACCATGTTGCATATAAATCTTACACATATAAATCCAACATTAAAAAAGTATTGGATTTGAACCATAGATATTTGTCAATTGATGAATTAATACATTTCAATATATTGGTAGAAAATTAAAAAAATATTTTGAAAATTTAAATATATCTATTTCCACATGTTCTAAATTAGAAGTCTTCTTATATGATATAAGAACTTAAAGAGCTAGAACTGTAAACAATTTGTTTCTCTCACATAAAAACTTCATTCCATGCATCATATGATATAGGAACTTAAGAGCTAGAATTGTAAACAATTTGTTTGTCTCACATAAATACTTCAGTCCATGAATTATATTTTCCAGTCCATGCATTAAATGTAAAGAATATTAGTTTTAGATTAAGAAGATAAATATTAATAATTTGGAAAAAAAATCATTATTCTTTTATATATCTATTTTTTAGAGATGGATCTATACATGCCTCTAAGTTTTACAAGCCTTCTCTCTCAATAAAAAGGAGATTTAATTTGTATATTAGGAACTATAAACATTTTTCTTGAAGATGTGCCTACTATTCTTACATGGACAAGATGTGTGTTCCATGATACACTTCTTCAATAATGCATTGTTATTTGGTAGATATTTTTTTATATGATGATATGAAATCTTCTTCTGTCCACTACTTTTAAAGAGAAGTGTTAACAATAATTAGAAGTCATATATATTCCACAAATTGAAACTTTCAAAGTTTTCTTTTTCGTCTCTTTGTCTTTGTGAGATAGTTCTAAACTACTTTTTACTTTTGGAGTGGTGAAAAAAATCATATCCATCTCAACCACTATAATTTATTAATCAATATACCTAATATGATTATTTCTTATGCTTCAGTTGATTTAATTAGCAAGACTTTGTGCTTAAACAAAATGGAAAAAATAAAGACTTTATTTTTTATTTAAATGATATGAATGAGCATAGATGCATTTAAATGTATTTATTTGGCATAATGTTCAATATTTAATATATAATTATTACCCTTTTTAACTATATAAAGAATTTTTTTGAGCCAATTATTTTCTCTTTAAACAACTACGTAAATGAATTATATCCTCCTTTATTACCAAAAGGTGGGACTATAGCTCTATAGCTCTTGTTTAATTAGTTAAATTATTATTTAATATACAAAGGGCTTATAGTCTAAATATATGTGTTTGATTAAGGGTCAAAAATTTTTTTTTACAAGAATCTAAAATTCAAAAAAAATTCCATTTAGATCAAACAATTAAGTTCCAAAACAAAACAATGTCTAACAAAACTAGCACCCCACTACCTAAACCAGCAAGAAAAAGCCTACAACCAAGTCATCCTAACTTCATCTTTCTTGTGCTTACTTTGATACATTCCTGAGGCCAATTGTGTTCCCAGCAACACCAGAAACAATCCATAGTTGCCTCCATTAACTCGTGACAACTATCCATGACACATTTAACTATATTTTACATTTTGTCAACCCTTTCCTTCTTACTAAAATGGAATCAATGAGGGCTAACAAAAGATTAGATATCTTAAGAGCATATAACTTAAATAAGAAATCTCTAATAGGTGTCATCAACAAGGGTTAAAAAATGTATTTCTTAAACATCAGACATTGAAGCTTGATTCTTTTCCTTTGCTATTACAAACCACAAAAGAGCCTACCTTACCCACTACCCACTGCTATAGATGAAAGATTATGAAAAAGAAGTGTCCCTAATACTTGTGTATTAACAATTTATGAAGGACAAAGAAAACCATCAAAATATAATCCATTCTCCTAAAATAATGATATTAATTCTTTCTGAAAGAGCTTACAATTTTTATTAACCTAAACTATCTACATAGCATAAAACACCATCATATATTCTAGCTTCTTTCTCAGGTGATAGACCATGAACACTACCCCACCCAAACTTTACTATAATAAAGATCATACTGCCATATTTCCTTATCCAAAGGTGATGAACCATGAACAATACCCCACCCAAACTTTACGATGATAAACATCATACCATGTAGCCTTATCCAAATGTTTGCAGTACTAAATTCCTCTCTTGACATAATGAGTTGCCATCCACCTGAGAAGATCATAGGATAGAACCAGATCAAAATAGTTAGAAGAAAATAGGGATCCTGTATGTGAAGAGTACAGTCTACAAGGTGCCTTAATGATAATAAAGTCATCTCCAATCACTATGCAAATAGATTGCTCAACTTTCCAAACCCCATTTGACAAGTCTATGCATTTGTGTAGCTAGGAATTCCCCAGAGATAGGAACATCCCATGAATTGAAAGGCACAAAAATGTGCTTATTTAGGACCTATACTCCATGGTCTCAATTACCAACTAGAACTACTTCTTGGAAAATAAAGCTTAGATGGGAACAAACAAGATGTATAGCACCTCGAGACCTAAGGATGGGAGTTTAAAATGATAGTTTGTGGTCATCAATGACATTATCCTCCATGCTACATAATAATGGTGTTGAGATGTTCAAGTGTGCGTATTAAAAGCAACAAATATTTAAAAAGATAATAATGGAAAGAGGAAAATTTTTAATTAGATCCCATAGTAATTTATGAATGTAATGTAGGCACTTGTAATTTGAAATGATCTTGACATGAGATAAGGGATTTAGGGAATACCCCTCCTACACATAAGATCAATTTGATATTGGCATGTAGAAATCATCATTGTTCATATGAAATAGTGGGCAAGAAAAGAAGCCTTCATGGAATAGCACATAAGTATGCCTGAATTTCTTAGAAACAAAGTGGTTCATTTAGCTAGAAAATTCCCATCCATCTTGGAAAATCCTATTCTGCATCATGATGAAGATAGTCTAGGTATTCCAATAATTTATCCTAAAAGGATTTTTTTGGCCGCTATGAATAACCCAAGATCGATGAGGGAAAATAAGTTGTTTGTACAATGCATCATAATGCCCAAACCATGTGAATGATTTGCTAGAGTGGCTAGTCTTTCAAATTGAGGAGCATCAAACTATTTTGAGAAAAAGATAGAAGTCCATAAGGAATTAGGAATTTGAAAGCTATTCAAACTAATCTAGTGCTAACAAATCCTTTGGAATAGCTTTAGTTTTTTTTTGGAGGAAAATGTAACTATTTATATAGTTTTACTCAACTGCCTAAACTATTTTAGGTTGTATACATTCACTTCTTTTTAATAATAAATCAATCAATGTGTGTGCATTTCATTTTGTAATTCTTTGGGCCTATTACAATGGCATCAAATCCAAGTTGTTGGAGAAAAATAATTTAGATTGAATTGTAATTCCAATGCATTCTTTAATTTCAATCATTGGAACAGTTCTTTTTGGAAAAGAGAATTACCATGAATGATTTCAAAAAGCTAAAAATACTCTTATTTGTAATGATTTCTAGGATGATGTTTGTGAAAGCAAAGATGAAAATGAAGAGCTAGAGTAGCCCACATATTGAAAAGAACTTGTCATTTGGAAGAGTAAAGATAAAAAGGCTTATGCTCTCATTGTTGCCTCCATTATTGAAGAGGTAAGTAGACATATAATTTCTTGTAAGAGTGCATTTGCAACATTAAAGAAACTCAAAGATATGTATGATTCTCATTCAGAACTTGAAATCGTTCAATTATTCAACTTAGAAATGAAAGATAATGATTAGATGAAGTTAGCATCTAAAATTAGTGCTTTATTTCATCATATTGAAGTCACAGGAGTAAAAGTAGATTAACAACTCATTGCTTTTATTAAAGACATTTATCCTAACTTTTCAAACTATCTTAAATCTCTTTAAGCTAGTGAAAATATGAAAGATATAACATTTGTCAAACTTGTGGAGAATATTGCAAAGAGAGAAAAGGCATTTGGGAAGAAACAGTCACTTTCAAATGCTGAGACTTTGTGTCTTGCACAAAAACAACATGGGAAAACATCCAAAGATGAGCCTTCTAGAAATGATAGTAGCAATAGAGGTCATGGAAGAAGAGAGTCTAGAGGCAAGGGGAATAAGAATTATTAAGGTGATAGACAATATTCTCAGCCACATTGCTAGCATAGTGATTATCAACAATAAGAGAGGCAATCTATACAATGTTATAGATGTGGAAAAATGGGTCACAACTATGAGTAAAAACCTTCAAGAATTGGATCTATTAGACTTAAATTACTAGGTCTTGCTAACTAGATACTTTCTAATGTTTTTTATCTTCCACAATTAAAGAGAAATTTAATATCACTTGTGCATATTAGACAACAAGGTCATTCAATACATATGTTTGATGGTATTATTGAGATTAGAAGAGATGATGATTATGTGATTGTAATGACTAGAGTGGAAGATGAAAAAATTTTATATTTGAAAGGTACTTCATCAAGTTCTTAGAATAATGCAAATTTCTCATAGCATGGTGGTAATATTTCTTCTAGCTTCTTATGGCATGCAAGATTTGGTCACATTAACTATGATAGTCTTAGAATTATGAAATAAAATGGAATTCAAGGACTCCCCACTATCCCAAAACAAATTTCTCAATGTGATGCTTTCATTATAGGCAAAAATGGTAAACAACCTTTTCATGATTCTATGTTAGAGCTTCTAGAAAGTTGTATCTCATTCACTTAGATTTGTGTGGGCCTATTCTTTTTCCATCAGCAAATGGAAATAGATACATAATGACTTTTATTGATGACTATACTAGGATGGGTTGAGTTTATTTATTAAAAGAGAAATCTCAAGCTTTTCATACCTTCAAAAATTTCCATTTGTGGATTGAAAATGAGACTCAACTCAATATTGGAACCCTAAGAAGTGATAATGGTGGTGAGTACACGTCTAAAGATATTGAGAAATATTTGCAAGAAAATGGTATTAAACATCAGACAAGCAATCCTTATAACCCATAGTAGAATGGTGTAGAAAAATGTATGAGTTGAACACTCCTGAATATGGTAAGATCTATGATGTTTTTTAAAATGTTAAATTAATGTTTTGTGGAGAAACAATTCTTTGTGCTGTCCACATAAAGAATAGAAGTCCTTCTACTGCACTACAAAGCAAAACTCCCTATGAAATGTGGCATGGCCATCTTCCAAGTGTCAAGCATTTTAGGGTTTTTGGTTGCACCTATTATACTTTAATTCTTGCTCAAATAAGAAATAAATTGGAAGCTAGGAATAGAAAATCCTTTTTTTTGAGATATTCTACTACTTCCAAAGATTATCGCCTATATGACGAGGAAAATATATATATTTCTAGAGATGTTTTATTTCTTGAATTTGAAAAAGATACACATGGTATTGAAAAACAACTTTCTCATCTTGATAGATTTCAATCAAAAAAATTCTATCATGAATGGGATAATGAACATCCATCTCTTGAAGGGGGGATTCCCTTTCTAGGTCAATCTTTGGAAGTTATAGAGAATGAAGACAAAATGAAAAGAATAATTTTAAAGAATCTGAAATAGTTTGTGAAGAACCTATTGAAAGAGAAGAGAATAGTTCTAAAAAATCTAAATCTAAAATTGTTTGTGAAGAACCTATCGAAAAATATTATAAACCATCTTGTGAAGAATCTAATTCAAAGGCTCTTGAGATTGATAAAACAATAGAGCAATCAATCCATAGATCAATGTGTACCAAGGAAACTCCAAAAAGGTATGAATATTTTGAATTATTTTTTTCTATTATTTGTGAACTTTCTTCATTTCAAGAAGCAACAACAAGTGATGCATAGAGAAGTGCAATGAAAAGAGGGTATGATGCTCTCATAAAAAAATGAAACTTGGAGGTTAGTGGACCCTCCAACTGGAACCAAACCTATTGGGTGCAAGTGGATATATAAGAACAAATATAAAGCTGATGGTCCACTTGACGAACACAAAGCAAGACTTGTAGCAAAAGGATATACTCAAAGAGAAGGCGTTGACTACACTAAAACTTTTGTTCCTATGACCAAGTGGGGAACTAATTGAGAATTATTTTCTTTGAAAGCGCAAAAAGAATAGAATATACATCATATGGATCTTTAAACAACCTTTTTTAATGGAGATTTGAAGGAAGATGTATATATGTTTCAAAATCAAGGTTTTGTTATCAAAGGCCAAGAAAAAAGGAATGTAAATTGGTAAAATCTTTGTATGGTATGAAGCAAGCACCATGTGCTTGGTATAAAAAATTAACTGAGTGCCTCCTTAACAAAGACTACAAGCATTTTAGTCTAGATGATGCAACTCCCTTTGTCAAGAAAACTGGTAGATCAATTATGTATCTAGTTGTATATGTTGATGATCTTCTCATCACATGCAATAATGATGATTATATAGAATCCATTAAGAGAGAGTTGAAAAAGTGTTTTAATATGACTAACTTGGGATTAATTCATTATTACTTAGGTATTAAAGTCTTTTAAAGTCCTAAGTTCATTTTTATTTCTTACAAAAATATATTGTAGAGTTATTATGCAGATTTGGCATGAAAGATTGTAATTTTGTTTCCACTCTAATGGAGCAAAATTTGAAGATTTCATCTAATGAAGGAAATGCTTATGAAGATCCAACCAAGTATAGGAAGCTTGTTGGAAGTTTGATTTATCTCACCACTACTCATCCTGACATTACCTTTGCAGTAGGAATTTTGTCTAGATTTATGCATAAACCATGTGAAGGGCATTGGATTTTGGATTAAATAAGTTTGGTAAACTAGGCATTGTAGATGTAGGGAGTAAGAATTCCCAATAATATTTTTGCAAAATTAAGAGATAGAACTGATGTAACCATCCAAGAAATCTTTTGAATTTGAAATAACAAGTGCTACAATAACTTTATAAAAAAATTGGTAACTTGAAAACTCATCCAAAGTATAGTTATTGTAAAATAGAAAAATATGTTATAGAAGTAGAAACAATTAATACTATCATGATTTTAAAGGAGGTGCTAATTTATATGTGACAGTTATAAACTAGATATGCTTGAATTCTCTAGTTTCATATTGTGTTGACAATATTCTAGGGATGCATAAGCAACACATAGAATTGTTTATGAAAAGGGGTGCAAGTTGATGTCCAAGAAAGATATTAAATTGGATTTGATACAATTGTAGAAATAGTCCTCAAAGATGATTTATTGTTTTATGAGTGATTTTGTCATTAAGAAAACACTCATCAAGTGCTTCATTAGCATTGCTTATGCACATTTGTAATTAGTGGCTTTATAACCTTTGGGTTTGTGAAAGTTAATTAATAAAATATTTTTTACAAAAAATTGATGTTAATGTAGTGCTTGCCCCTAGTCTACATTTTCGAGCTACATTTCTAATATCATTGCCAAACTCTTTTAGGCCAATTTATGTTTGATGATTAGTATTATTATTTTAGAGATTATCAGAGGTTGTTTTACACTCAGTTTATTATATGATGAGATTACTTGGCACTCTATATTTCATGCATGTATGATGATTATTCAATGGTTTCATTTATCGATGATGATTAGTTAGATGGTTTATTATTCCATGTACTTCTTATGGATACTTACCCCATACTGCATGTGTATGGTGTGTGTGTTGTTTTATTTATGTATGGTGTTTCTGATGTGGTTAAGGAAGGGAGTCGTAGTCACCTGCTAGCTGGGATCTATACGATGCACCACTTCCTGCCATTGTCTGTTTAGCTTAGAATATTGTGTTTGTACATGTATGGATTTTTATGCAGGTTGCAGGTACCGGGTATCGACTTCCCTGAATTGTTAGGATGAGCATACCCTATCGCACTATCTCAATGGTAAGAGAGGGGAGATAAACTCTTAAGTCCAATTCCTAAACCATTTAGCCAATTGTCCTAATTCATAATTAGGACAAGTATCTGAGTTAAGTACCCTCTGAATGCATCAAATGATGTAATTTCGGGATTATAACCTCTTTGTTTTGATTTAGTATATGCTTTTCTATGTAGGGTTTTCGTATGTTGTTATATGAGTCCTTGATGTGTTTTCTATTAATTAAGTCTAATTAAAAAGATTAATTAAAGATTTAATTTAATGGAGAATTAATATGATATCTTTAATATTTAATTAATTGAGAAATTAATTAAATAAAAGAATTAAATTTAAAGGTTAAAGTTCAAAGATAAATTTAGAACAGGATAATATTTATTTAATTTAATAATAATATATTTGGAGTTCATTTTTAAATAAATGCTAAATATTATTGTTATTTAAATTAATTAAATATGTTATCAATTAAGTTCTAAAATAAATTAAAAGTTGAAAGATATTAAATTATTAAGAATTCTAGATTGCATGATCTAAGCATGAGTTTAAATATGAGAATTAAATTAAAAGATTAAATTATAGAAATTAATAATGTTATTTTAATTTCTTAAAAGTGCACATAAGATTAAAGTAATAAATTAATTTAAAATAGAAGTCAAGTGGACTATTAAAGAAAATTATTTAATAATTCAACTTAATGTGCATGAAAGTTGAATGCAAAATAAAAGAAAAGATAATAAAGGTTAATTTGGAGTTAACTGAGTTGTGCAAAGAGTCTTCTCGGGTAAAGCACAATTAGTGCCCCAATTTGAGGGAAATTGCTTATCACAACTTTGGGGGTTCATTTTTGAGATATACATATTTGGACGGGAATTTTTGGGAGACTACTTTTGGAAGCAAATTTCAGAAGGCTGAGACCAAGAAAGTTTTCCAAAGGAAGGTTATTGAGGGAAGCGAATTCGCTTACAGTTCCTGCAGATTGCATAATAGCATCAGGATCAGGTAGGGTCTTGTATTTTTTATTATCGATTTATTACGCAATTATCTTTTCCTGTCTTCTTCGTGTCTAGGGTTTGTAAATCTAAAATTCTCTGTGAGGAATATTTAAACATTACAATATTGGAATTTATTAGATGCTTGTCAATAAACTTCTGTATACATAAGATTTAAACGGGAAGGGTTGAATCTAAGACTGAAATTCTAAATTAGAAGTTCGGATGGTTGACTATATTTTCTATATTATTATAAGGAAGGAAACAAGTTTTCAATATATTTATATATATATTATAAAAAAATAAAAATAAAAGAGAATTATTTTATATATATATTTAATAGATTGAATATCAATAAATTTTATTATAATGATTATATTTTTTTTTGAGATAAAAAAATATATACATATATGTAAATTTTAATTGACAAATCCTTTTTTTTATATACACAATATCTGATTTAAATAAAATAGTTTTTTAAAATAAAATAAAAATAAAAAATAAAAAATAAAACAAAGTATTGGGGAGGGGCGGCTTAACCACCCCCTGCCCCCTTATTAAAATGCAGTAGGCGACTGTTGTACGCAATCGTACCTGCTGATGCAGGACGACTGCGACAGCAGTCCTGCCCTGCGCATACAGCAGGCAACGATTGTTAAATTGCTTATGCATTTTTTTATTTAAACAATTATATTTGCCATTTGAATTTCGGGGTTGGTTATATGACAATTTTTAATATTATAATTTATAATTAATTTGAATAATTTTTAATTAAATTAAATTTATGATATTATTTATTATTAATTTCATTATTAAATTTCATTAATATTTTATAATTTGCTATATTAATAATAAATATAATATATATTTAAATAAAATATTGATTAATTTAATTAAATATGATTTAATATTTAATTAAGATTAGAAGTTATTATTATTGAGTATTCAATTATCGATTTTAATAAAATTGTAATTATTTTATTTAAATCATTAATAAATATTATTTGATAAAATTTTATAATTAGACTATTGACTTAATGAAAGTTATTAATGTGGGTTTAAATAAAGATGATTTTTTTAATAAAGTCATAATTGTTTATTTAAAATCATTAAGGATCATTTTTATAACTTAATGAATAAAAGATTATCCTTAGAATATTTATAGGGTAATTGTACAATCATGTAAATATAGAAATGGGTTAATTGTAAGGGCTAATTGTGAAAACTTAGATTAATTGAGATAGACGTTAAACTAGAACATAAACCTTACCTTAACTCAATAATATACTTTCAAATCCAATCTCTAAGGCTTTGATGTTTTCTTTGTGTTCTTTGTGTTTTGGGGTTGTTCTAGTATTGACCAGTTTAGGTTGTTACCAGAGGGTCGGGATTGTGAATGTGATGTCATGATGATTTGGTCTCGATCTTTCTTAACTCGACCATGGTGATGTGATGAAGTGCTCTATGACATGATTGTGTTTACTGTTTGTTATTGCTTTCCAGTTTCCTTGTGTGAAGCTGAGATGTATGTATTTGAGATACCCGACTTAACCATTTTCGACTCTCGATCAGTTATATTTGATAACCATTTTTGAGTCTCGATCAGTTATACTTGGATTGCTTTTTGGTCTCTTGAGAGGACTGAAGTGTTTTTTATGTTCTTGATGATGTCATGTTTTGACTTGACCATTTTGGAGTTTTCGATCAGTATTGTAATTTACTATTGGGTTACTTTATGGTTGCTCATTGGAGAACCATTGGACTTTGTGATTTATCATTGATGCCTTCAGTTGCTGATAGAGAATTGTTGTGATCATATGATTATTATTTGATGCTTATCTGTTGCTCATGAAGAACTGATGTAATTTTTTGGCTTATCTTTTTATGATGTTTTTTCAGTTGCTTGTATAGGACTGAGGTGATTTTATTACGATTCTTTGATTTTTGATTTCATGAGCTTAGGGTAGGTTATCTATGTGTAGTGTCGGGAAGTGGCTTGCAATGGGGGTCGGAGCCCTAAGAGGCTGCCTTGAGAAACCCATTGTAAGTCATTTTTAATAAGTGAAAACATTTATACTAAATGAGAGAAAATGAACCTAACAAGATAATTGTATGTTCTCTCCCATGCCTTGAGTGCTAGTACAGACTAGGATGGGGTAGAGAGAACGCTTGGTTACGACCTTGCATTCCATAGTAGGCCTCGTCAGTACGAGAGGATACTAGTGGCCACAGGATCAATAGGGACCCAGGATTCCTAAGGGATTGCTCGGGTAACTTCTACATGACTTTTGTGATGACACTTTCCTACTTGCATATTAGGTTTCCTACGTGTCTTGTGGTACCTCTGGGATTTAGATGTCGATCTTTTTAAGAACCCTTGAGTTAGCATACTTATAGGATTTCCTGGACTTAGAGAGTATTTATGATTATAGGTTTCGTTATCCTATTTGGGACTTGAGACTATCTCCTCAGCGCGGCGGGAGTGGACCATTTAGGTTCCACGCGGTCGGGTGGTAGTGCTTTTACTCTTACCATTGAGATCCGTTCCGTGGTCACCGTGGCTGGAGTTTTCGTGATTGGCATTTACCTTCACTATGTTCTTGGATTATTATGATGGATGGTTAGTTTTTATGTTAGATGTTTTATCATTATGGATGTATGGATGTATCAAGTATGGTGAATAGTTTTGTATATATCTTTATTGTACTTTGTATCATGGATTCATGGAGGTTGATGTATTTCTATTTTTACATATGTATATTCTTTTAAGCCTTTCATACCCTGTGACTTGTACAGTGGATGATTGAGCATTCCGAATTAATTTGCCGAGAGGCATTCGAAACAAATGTATATTATGGACATGGGACTTTCTGATTATTCTTTCATATGTATGTGATAGTTGTTAGACTTAGATTTAATTAAATTTAAACGTGACTCAACATCTTGGGATCTTTAAGAAATGTAACTTGCAATGTATGTTTGTTGATGATTACATGTTATTGCTTCCGCTACTATGTGTTTGATGTGTATGTTATACATTCTTACTTTAAAAAAAAAAAATGTTTAGCAAACTTAGTGAAACTTTAGGTTAATTCTTTTGGATCCCTTGGTGGGGCGTTACAGTTAATTAATCTCTCTCAAAACAAGTAAAAGGGAGTTAGTTATTAATCTAGAGAGGAGTTAGTTATGTGTAAATCCTATGGATTGGATGTTCTTGAACTTGTATATTGTCAAGAAAATAATGAAGAACTTTTTTAGTTGTATGTCATGAATGTGTTCTTCGCTTATTGAATTGCTTCCTTCTCATACATTTCAAATGTATTCAATCCATGGTATCTTGTTATAAATATATGGAAATAACATGTCTTTTTTGTATGTCAAGGTCTCTTATTAATGTTTTTTCATCATTACATTTATCTTCTTGAAATCCCCTTGAAACCAGTTATCTACTATGGAATCCCATTTGGTGTTCGTATGTATGCCTTTTAGATTTTTGTTATTAATCTCATTTAGTTTCATGTACTATCCTTTCATATGAAAAGTACACAAAAATCATGAATAAACTCATCGTATGAAGGAGTTGCACCTTTCAAACACAAAGGAAGATTGCAAGTTGTAGTCTATCAAATGTTGGCACAGTTGTCACGACTCATAGGAAAAACAGGGTAAATTTTAAATATATTTTCACATTGACAAATTTGGTTACCAAAAAGATCCTAACTTATTTAATTAAGCTATCATAACTTATCTCTAGATAAATTATCTTAAGTCCCTAACCGAAGAGAATTACACGGCACTATCAAAACTAAGTAAATGAAGATCATAGGCCTTATTCCTTTAAAGTCATTAACCAAATATAATAATAGAGAAAAAATAATAGCACTAGATAAAATCACTTAATAACATTTAATTATGAAAAATAATTAAAATAAAATAAAAATTCCAAAAAACTAATACGAAAAAGTAGGGACAACTATTTTTGAGAAGAATGTTCCATTTAATCCAGTAACATTTTTTGTTTCATTTCATGGACCTTCCACTCCATAAAAAGATCATGAAGCCCCCCCCATGGGACCTTCCACTCCATAAAAACAGATCTAATCTTTTTCATAATTGAACCTTTTTTATCTGTAAACTCTATTGAGTCTCATAGTTTTTAGCAGTCAAAAGTTGAAACTAAAATAGTTTATATTAAAATTAAATTAATCTAAGAGTACTAAACGAGAATGAAAAAAACTAGAATCATACTAGATTCTGTTGAGCCATGTTTTTTAATCATCAACGGCTGAAATTTGAAATAGTTTATATTAAATTCTTAGAATCATACTAAACTCTATGGTTATATTTTTTAAAGGTCAAAAGCTGAAACTCAAATAGTTTAATATATTAAAATTAAAGTAATCTTCAAGTATTAAAAAAAAGCATAGAATGATAAAACTAGAATCATATTAAATTCTATTTAGTCATATTTCTTTTTAGAGGTGAAAGGCTCAAACTGAAATAGTTTATATTAAAATCAAACTAATCCTGATAAAACCAGAATTATTCCAATCCAGACAATAATATCAGGCCATTATCAGCCAAGAGAAGAGCAATTCAATATCAATTACAATCTAAATTCGATGCACTTCTTTCCTAATTCTAATTACTCAAACTATCTAAAACAGTGCATTCAAAGCCGGTGTCTGTGAATGTCATAGGTATTTCAGTGTTCAGCTCCCATGTTATTTATTTCTATCAATTATCTAATAGAAAATGAAACAAATAAGATAGAATAAAGAAATAATAGTCTGGAATTTGATGGCAGTATTAGTAGTTTTTCCACTTTTGAGCGGTTGATTAAATATTTACAAAACTTCAATATGATACTTAAATTTATCAATAAATCTAAAAATACTAATTTATGTCTATAGTATATTGATTTTTGACAATCAATATTTATCTTCAAATGTAAAATGAAAGTCATTTACATGACGAAACATCATAAATAAGTGCTGCAGGGCAGCATAGTTCCTGCCATTGCTGGTAGGGTAATTTAGGAAAATAGAATAAGGTAGAAAAGGTTTTGCCGAGAAATTCCTACACTGACAAAGATTCTTCAGGATGACAAAGATTCTTCAGAAGGATAATAGTGTGTGAGAAGGAAGTATGGTATCTGAAAAATATGAAAAATTCAATGTCCCAACGAGTCATATATGACTAAAGGTTTCATAGAAATGCATCTTACAAATGTCATGCATAAAGTGACTCTACACAACATATGTAAGATGCATCTCTATGAAAAATACTTCGAAGATAACCACAAGCATATAATATCATAACACTTGCAGAGTCACTGTCAAATATTATACAAGTCATATACAGTAATCAGATGTACAATAACCAGAAAGGATGCCACATCTACCCTTGACATGTGCTATAATCAATGTGCTAACAAAATCACTAAGTGTTTCAACCTTTAGGTACACTTCTATGGTTTAGAGAATGGGAATTCAAAAACCACGAAGTGTTTCAATCTTCAGGTATGCTGCCATGATCAAAAGAATGGAAACTCAGAAATCACAGAGTATATCAGTTTTTAGGTACACTGCCAAGAGTCTACAAAATGAAAACTAAAAAATTATAGCCTCGGTATAGCTTTTAGATTTCTAACAATTAACAATTATATTCTCTCTTTAGTATTATAATAACAGCTTGAACATTTTAAAATAAAACTGAAAAAAGAAAACTATGATCATTGGCTTTGTTGGGAAATGTTATAACCAGCAGTTCCTGCACATCCAGTTCTATAATTTCAAACAATTCTTGTTGACTTGCATGAAAGGTAGAACAGGTGGGTAACTTGCAATTTCTACATAAATAAAGTAATTTCTAATCTAATACAACAAAGAATTATAATATAGCGTGTGTAATTTCTAAAATAGCTTTTCAATCACCATCTTTTCATAGGATGGATGTAGAATGCAAATCTCACATCCAAAAGATTAATTTTGAGTGACAAAATCAATGTGTTCATCTACAAAAAAAATTGGCCACAATACAAAGCTTTAATAAATCTTTACGGGTGTATAAATAGTCCACACAACCAAAAACATGTGTAAAACCCAATAGTTCCAGTCAACACAAAGAATGCATATGAGATGATTTTCATGTAGCCAAAATACAAGATTCCTAACACAAAATTTGTGATCTGCAGCTTAGTGAAGAAGATTCCTAACACAACTTTTGTGATCTCCAGCTTTGAAGAAATAGAGGCTCGTATAGGTACAGTGCAGAGGAGCCTGAAGTTAGATGAGCTCTCCACCACCAATGGCAGTCCTCACTACACAACTGAAAGTAGCAGAAGACAACATTTTTCAACGCCAGAGCCCACTCTGGTTCCTTAATAAACAATGCATATATATATATATATATATATATATATATATATATATATATATATATATATATATATATATATATATATATATATATATATTGAGCCTTTTACGAAACCGTTTTGAAATCCAAAAGCACCTGTGCATTGTTTTCATTTTTGTAAAGCGAAAATGAAAGTAGGAAAACATATAAGGAGGCCATGCCCATACCTGGCACATTATCATCTGAATTCGACCATTAATTAGCTCGGCTCCGCACACCCATCTATCTACGAGGGCAATGGATACATGTGAAATTGCAGACATTTGACGAAGCATGATCATATCTGGCTCACTTTTGTACTAATTGGAGATGTTGACAGACTTGTAGAATGAATAAAAAGTTTTGGTATTGATAGAGCCATGCAATCTGCCACATTAAGATGAAGTCACACCACAAAATGCCACTTGCCTATTGAGCTTTTTCCTTGCTAGAACATTAATTTAATGTGCCGACTTCAAGAAAGAAATAATGCCGTAAAATATGCCAAGGCAGTCCACCTCTGTAAAAACATGCAAGGAAAAATGTTTTGTGGATACCAAGTGTTCTGCCTGCAGATAAAATTTAATGCTCTGTACTTGCAAGGCTCCTCAGACTTCTCATTGTATGTGCCTTCTCTAGCCTCGGAGGTTGTGTTTTTTCTCTGTCAATCTACCATCAGCCAATAACATTGTTAAAAAACATTTTTAAGAACTATTACCATCAAATAATGAGCAAATTTGATTGATTGAACATTAGCATTAAATAGATCTGTTAAGAAATATAAATGGTAATTGGTCTATTGCTAATTGATTAATCGTTGTTTAACTAAAAGCCTCGGCAATAGTTACTGCCATGGCAGGAACTAAAAATACACGAGAGGGAGAATTGATGAGAGTAGTTGTAGTTTGAGCTGCTTCTATTTGTAAGATGGACAACATTATTGCAGACTGCAGCGTCGCCCACAAAATCAATTTCATGTGTCGCTGAAGAGTTGAAGATAAAATTGAAGCTCAGACCTCTTTCTGGATCCGGCGTAATATTAGTCGTGTCTGCGGAACAGAACAAACATTCCACACAAGTTATTTTGAAAAGAAATGAGTTCGCCATGAAATTATGTAAAAAATAAGAAAGGAGCTTCTGCGCTCAATGGCGATAATGGAGCTGTATAATCGAATCCCTTCGTTTCACTTCCTATGCACGAAGACCCCTCTTTCACAGTAACATTTATGTTTGGTCCTCCCATAAGCTGAGATGTCACTCTAAATTAATGGATTGAGTGACTGGCTTGAGTAGTTTTGACTCCTAGTTTAGTGTGCATATTGAAATCAAGTATTATTGATATTAAAATAAAATTAGAGTTTTCACTTTTAAATGACATTTTTGGAAAAAGAGGGGTAAAAATTTATTAAGACAGAAAGGAATACAACAAGGAGAGCTCAACAAGGAGCTCGATCCTGAGTAACGAGATCATCAAATTCTCGCACCATCTCAGAGGAAAGTTGCCTCCGATCCATAATATTCCAATCCGGATCATGACTAGAAGCCTATTTGGCTAAACAATCAGCAGCTCTGTTCCATTCACGAGGAATATACATGAACCTAATGAATTGAAAAGAGGTAGAGAAGAGAATAAGCTGATTAACAACAGTGGCCAGCTGCCAACTAACATCCTCAAGCTCTGGCAAAGAAAGCAAGTTCACCACCACCTGGGAATCAAACTCGCAGATAATCTTACGCCATCTCCGCAAGCAACATTGTTCGACAGCGTATAAAATAGCCTGAGCTTCCATGAGATTGTTAGTGAAATCACCCTTATGAACCGAGAAAAAGAATTTAACATCACCAGAACTACAACGAGCCACTCCCCCAATACCAGCAGGGACTGGATTCCCTCGGGAAGAACCATCAGTGTTAATTTTTAGAACTCCATAGAGAGGAGGAGTCCATTGCCCATCCCAATTTACACGACCCTTCCTCTGATGTTGAAGCTACCTGGACATAGAAGGAAACCTTTGAGCTACAGGCCCATCCTGAAGATGAAAATTGAGGCGATTGCATATAGCAAGATCAACCAGATCCATACCCCCATCTAGCTCACACTTCACAAGAATACTTTCCTGAAGAGAATGTAAGATCTTCCACCAAAGATGCAAAACACCAAGCCGAACATCTTGAAATATTCGACGATTCCTCTCCAACCATATATGCCAAAGCAAGAATGATGGCCCAGCAATCCAAGCAGCATGGAGAGGAGAAGACTTGGAGGGAGCACTTCCCAAGCAGGCTCAAAACTCAGGCAAAGAGGAAGCATGCCTACAAGAGCAACCCCAAGCACTCCACCAAAGGTGCCATAACTGAAGAGAATAGGAGCAATGGAAGAACATATGGGAGACAAACTCCTCCCCATTACCACACAAAACACAAAAAGAGGGGCCCTGAAATCCACGTTTACAAAGATTATCCGATGTAAGACAGCGGTTATGAGCCACTAGCCACATGAAAAAATTGCACTTGGACCAAGAGACTTTATTCCAAACTTGCTTCCACCAAGGGACCTCAGCATCTCCAAATAATTGTCTAGTTATCTCCTGATACCCAACAAAGACATAATATTTACCAGACAAGGTACCTCCCCAAGCCAAAACATCTGGACCGAGCAAAGAGGAACACTTTCTAGAGGCCAGAATCTGAGAAAGCTGCTAACAATCCACGTATGTACCCTCAGGAGGCCAATCAGAAGAATGCTTCCATCTGTAGCCAACAACGGGTCCCAATTGATAAAGAGTCTTGTAATGCGCCACTTTATCCCATCCAACGGCATGAAAAGAGTCACAAAAAGACTAAAGATGAGGGTACATGGATAAAATGGAAGGGAATCCATCCCAAGCATCAGACCAAAACAAAGCCTGAGAACCTCCTTTACATATCCAGAACAAACCCCTCTTGACTAACACTGCACCTATCTTCAAAGTATGCCAGACCATTGAGCCATGACCTTCAAGAGGAAGTGTAGAAACAGAGCAAGGATCAGCACAATGAAAATATTTATGAGTGATAATACAAGCCCAAAGTTGATGTTGTGCAGAGCACCATCGCCAATAAAGTTTAGCAGCCAATGCTTGACTACTCAAGAGAGCTGATCGAAGACCAAGACCACCCTCTTTTTTAGGCCTACAAACAGTAGCCCAACTAATCAAGCTCTAGCCAAAGGGTTAAATTAAAATTATACTATTATAGTTCAATTTAAATATAAGTTACGGAGAGTTATATTTATTTGATATAAATATACTTTTTAAATGAAAAATATTTTATCTAAAAGTTTTGAGTTAGTGTTATGTTGAATAATTTGTGTTGAATGTATGGGTCACATAATCTTGAAAGGTAAATTATATCAGTTCTTAAAACTTTAGAATTTTTGCATAGAGGCAATCTTGTTTGAGGGGATGGTGCGAGCTCTAAATCCTAAAGTGGTTCTTCATTAATCTCTTTTGTACTTCTCTAGAGTCTGTTAGTTTCTATTAGTTTGAATTGCATCATTCGGAAATTGAACAAAGTTGCTATTTGTTTGACTAAATGTGCTTCTAATCATGTTCACAATTGAAATATTGTGGCTAGGGGGCAGCTACCCTTGATCTGTTTAGTGAGTTAGATGACCTTGTTGATGAGGATAGAGCTCCTTGTTGAGCTCTCTTTTTCGTTCCTATTTTTGTCTTAATAAATTTTTACCCCTCTTAAAATTTATGAAAATCGATTGATCACACGATTCATCACATTGATAAAAGACCTTAGCCTTTTCACTCGTAAAATCAAATTTCTCACAACCACCTAACCAATTAAGTAAATCTAATATATATATATATATATATATATATATATATATATATATATATATATATATATGTATATATATATATATATATATATATGTATATATATATATGTGTGTATATATATATATATATGTATATATATATGTGTATATATATATATATGTGTATATATATATATATACATATGTATATATATATATATATATATGTATATATATATATATATATATATATATATATATAATAAATTTTTACCCCTCTTAAAATTTATGAAAATCGATTGATCACACGATTCATCACATTGATAAAAGACCTTAGCCTTTTCACTCGTAAAATCAAATTTCTCACAACCACCTAACCAATTAAGTAAATCTAATATATATATATATATATATATATATATATATATATATATATATATATATATATATATATATATGTATATATATATATGTATATATGTATATATATATATGTGTATATATATATATATGTATATATATATATATGTATATATATATATATATATATACATATATATATATATATATATATATATATATATATATGTTAAGTATGTCGAGCAATTGTTTTACACATTTATAACAGCAAGTTGTTGGGACTCTAATATTAGTATGATAAATTTGATTTAGTTTTTTATTCATTATCTTAACTTTCCTAATAGTTCATTTGAATAATAATCTAATTTAGATTTAAAAATATATTTTTTTAATTATTGACATCAACCTTTCTTTCTTAGTTGTAACACTTTTTTATTATTATTTATATAAGACCTGTACAATTGATCATAATTCTTTTTTAAACTATTTTTTTAGTTTTTATACAAAAAGTGCATCTACATGAAATTTATTACAATTAATAGCTTATAATGCTAAGTTTCTAGAATAGATTGTGTAGAGATTTTTCATCAACGTTTCGAATCACACTACGTGATCCATCATCGGGAAGAGAGAGCAAGAGGTGTCAAATTATGTAAGATTTTTCTAGAATAGATTGTGTAGAGATTTTTCATCAACGTTTCGAATCACACTACGTGATCCATCATCGGGAAGAGAGAGCAAGAGGTGTCAAATTATGTAAATCTTACATAATTTGACACCTCTTGCTCTCTCTTCCCGATGATGGATCACGTAGTGTGATTCGAAACGTTGATGAAAAATCTCTACACAATCTATTCTAGAAACTTAGCATTATAAATCATGAATTGTGGAAATCTGATTGCATTAATTAATAGCTTAACTATAATATCCTCAAATATGATTTAGTTTAGAAACCTAATAAGATAGATGACTATTGACTCTTGTAAAACAATTTCACACTCTAAAATGTTTCTCATAAAAATAATATAATAATTTGAAATGTCCTCCAACTAAAATAAATAAATTTTGATATAATCATTAATTCCAAATATATTTAAAATGATATATGCAATGTTTTGAACAGGTTATCTAAACAGCGTGACATTACATTTCAACTGAAAATAAGGAAACAAAAGATTATGTATGAACACTTGTGTACTCCTCACAACTAATCCTTTCAAGCGTCCTTTTGTTTAGTGGGAGCCCAAAGTCTTCGTTCTTTGTTGTTTCTTTGGACTGTGATTGTATCCAGCTTTGCAATGACCAATGGTGTTACAACTTCAAATATATCAGTCCACATTTAGACAGTAATATGTTATATCTGTGTTCGCTTTCAAACTTTATTCTTATTTCTGTACCCTGCAAGCATACTTCGAATTCGTAATTTTAACTTATTTTACTATTTAAATTTTCAAAATATGAATTAATGAGAATTTAAATTATTCAAAAGAATAGTTGGTCTTACGAGGTGTCCTTTAAAGAAATTCTGCACCTCACATTATTAGTACTGATGTTGAATTATTGTTATCTTTATGATGATGAATGATTTCTAATTAAAATTTAAACCTACAATTACTATTACAATGACTAGAATGCCGCAATATACAACAAATTTATTGATAGGATTGAATTTCATTCTACAATAAATTTATTGTACAATAAATATGATATGATGACTGAATGATCGAGCTTGACTGACTGATGTAACTGATCAGTAGCATTTTAGAACATGAATGTCATTATTATGCTCATTGCATGGTTGACTTAAAAATTATTATCTTGAGAAGTCACAAGGTTGCTAGGCTAGTAAATACATGGTAGAAGAAAAAGTCTCAAAGGTTTTAAAATTATTGAGGAGCATTTAAATGGTTTTATAATCATTCTTTTTAAGTCTCATGTAAATGGTTATTTTATTATTATATATTTATGCAAAACATTTTTTTTAAATTAAAAGATTTGTAATCTTGTGTTTAGCTGTGACAAATATTGTGGGAATAGTTTTCAAATGTTCATAAACTTATCATTCAACAACTTTGGAGTTCTGTCATAACTATTCTTAAAAGAATGAAATCAATGTTATTTTTATTATTAGAATTTTTTTAACACGTTTGTAGGATCTAAAGCAATTGAATAGAGTTTTATTCATGTCAATGATCATTTTATTTTATGTTTATATTTAAGTTTAGATGCAATCCTTTATAATATCACTTGCAAAAACTATGTTGTAAAATTGCAATTCTTTGTTTTCTATGTTACAATCAAGAAAAAGTTCATACTAATAGAGCAATATTAATTGGTCAAATGAAAACTTAATTATTACATGCATATAGAACACAATGAAAGATACAAAAGGAAATATTTATTTTTTGATAGATTGCAAAATATTAGCAATGATGTATTGAAATATGAATGAATGGAGCTACTAACGATGCATAGCAAAGGAAAGATTGTTAACTCAATAGATGTGTGCACATGGAATTCAATAGAATAAGGGGCAGCATTCACCTTGCAACATGCTAAGTTTTAATTATTTTTATTTAATTATATAGAAGATTGATGAGGAGCAATCACAATAATGACAATCCAATAATAAATGATATAATTTAAAAAGGAACCATATGGCAGACTCCTCCTAGCACTTCTTACTCTTGAACTAGGGCTTTCTCAATCACTTGATTACACACACTTCCAATCCCAACTAACAATGAATTCACCTTCACATGTACATTGATTAATGTCTCCAATCAGCATGTACATTGTTTAATGTCTCCAATCAGCAAATAAACCCCTTGTTTGGGTAGAATCTCTATCTTGTTTAATTTTACACGTGCTTGATTAGTAATATATCATACATGTTAGAATAACTCTTTCCATGAGTATCAGGCCTTCATCCAAGATCTTCATTTCCTTTAAAACCTACTACAACAAATAAATAATTAAAAGAAATCTACTGGTTCTGCAACAGGCATAACAGCAAACCTATAATAACATGAAACTTATCAACAAAGTACTTGGAATGATGAAGGAAACCTTATTAATGCATTTGTAGAGCCAACCAATCAGTTTGCGGATCACAATATGCAATTTGAGTTGCAGAATATCTAAGTTTTAATATTGCTATTCATGAGTCTGTACATACTAGTCTTCCAATATTTTCTCTTCTCTTTACATCAGAGACTCTTTCCAATTTATAAGACACCTTATAATAACTGACTCCAACCAACTATCATCGTTGAGTTGGGTATTTTAAAATTATTACTACCTAAACTTCCCTCTAAACTAGCAGTTACCTTTTTATATTTAATGTTTGAACTTGAAAAGCCATACAATGGTTTTATTAAACATTAAACTCTTTCCTATACCTAAACCTATCTTGAAGACCTAATATTATTTTAGCATCATTATAGGTTCCAAGATTGCCCAATTGATTTTATGACCTTGTTTATACATTCCTTCCTTTTGATTTGTTATGAGGATCTTTGCTATCTTTATAATCTTCAATTGTTGCTTGAATATTTGAGGTGCTCCTGCACCAAAGATAAAAAAATGACTAGTCTCTAAATATTATTAAATGAATTAATGTTGATATTTTATAATTGATTTATTCCCATAGATGACTTGAATAATGGGTAAAAAGAAACTAAATGAGAAGTTAACATGGAAATGGTCAAAATTGGCTATTGCAAGTAGTATCTTGCTCAAATATATAGCTATAATTATAGCAATAAAATAAGGTAAGAGCCTACAACCCAACTATAAAATTGTGAGTCTTTCATCTGGGAGGCCTTGGGTTCAAGTAACAATGTAGAAGATAGATCTTGTACAACAAATGAGATATACAACAAAAAAGAGAAGGAAACATAAGTAATGAAGAACTATACTAATGAGGAGAACTTTTGAAAATGTTTGAGAGGCCATATTTTTTAAGTTTTTGTAAATTTTTTAATTTGATGAAAGTATTGATGCAAAGATGGGATTCAATATCAAAACCGTGTAGGCATATTTCATAAGAATGGCCTCATACCCTTCTTAGAAAATCAACACAAGAATTCATATTAAAAATTCCACTCTCAAAGAAGATTCTTAGGCATTTTTAAAAATCAAATGAAGAATAATCATGCATAGATTGGTTACCAATAAACACTTTCAAGCTATCACTCTCCACAAACCCCTAGTCTCTCTTCACAATAACCTTAGCCTTTATTGCCTACAAACACCAACCAATGGCTTGATCTTTCAAAAATTCAACCAACCATGGGAACATCTAAAAATAAGGGAACTTGACATTTTCCAACCCTTACAACTTTCAAGGGCACTATGTTGGAAGTTTATTGGGAAGGTGAAATATTGAAAGGTGGGGTAAATCAGGATCACTAAACCTTTAACTTTTAAAAAAATTAGTTATATTCATCGCTTAATCCATCTCATATCTAGATCATGAATAGCATAACCTTAAACTTAAAATACTGAAACAAATCTAACTATTCATCACATCCATAAGCTTAAAGACAAACACATAACACAAAAGATTTAGTTACCCAGAAACCCTCCAAGGTGAAGGTAAAACTCGGTTGAGAATGACACCCACAAATCTTCTCTACTATAGTAACAAAATTCACCTAGTAGGGCTACAAATGTGATCACTTTTGATGATCTACCCATGAAGGTTCTACTCTATTAAGAGCTTTACAAGACTATGAGGTCTACCTTGATTAAAGGATTTAAAACTTACAATGAAGTAAGCACTTTGTTAAGAGATTTACTTAGGCCTATTAGGACCACTCTATTAAGAAATTTACACCGATTCACTTGCTAAAATGTATGAATACCTGATCCTTCGGTATGTACTCACAATACTAATTATGAATTTTCTCTTTTCACTCTTTGGTCTAATCTCCTATCTAATATATCTTTACTCTTCTCTTCACTACTTCACTTGCTCAATATACTCTATTATTTCACAACTTTTCTTGTAGCCTCTAAAACACAACTCCTTCATATAAGTATTCTCATCACTTTGCATCCTTATAGAATAGGGTTTGGATTTGCCCTAGAATAGATATATGTAGAGTCTTCTAGAATAAAATTAATGATCCCAATGTTTCCCATTTTTCCTCTTAATCTGATTGGTTAACATCCCTTCATAGGGATCAGTGATCCATGCCAAAATATGTAACAAACTCTATAACAAACTCTATGATCATTAAATGTCATTTACATGTCAGCGCAAAATGGTTTACCTCAACGTTTGTGTCATTCTAAACATTCTTGTTCAAATAGTGTTACTCAACACATATTTTTTCCAATGCTTGGTCACAATTGTTCTACATGCTGACACTTGTCCTCAACTAGCTTGGCTCCTTCTGCATGACTCAGTGTCAACTTACTATGCTTTACTCAACATTCACTAGACTTGGCTTCCATAGGAATACTCAATGACCATAGACTTGCTCGGCTCCTATAGTGCTTGGTATTTACAAGATATTTTACAAGTCTAATAAATACATAACTTGACCTATATAGAGTGACTCAGTTGCAGTGATGACTAACCAACTTTGTCTTTTATATGACTTAAGTGTTTGACACTGATGGAGAACAAAACTAGAGAGATCAAAAATCTCCCCCATTGACATTAGTGGAAAAAATACTTTGTCCTGATTACATAATTATAGTACAATTCAAAAAAGATAGTACTCCTTGTATGTCTATGAATCAATCCATATAGGTCTGCAATTTTTTTTTACAACATGCTCATGTACACATTGCATATATTATATGACTTAAATAGTTTGATGTAACTTGTCATATCTTTGATTTGTCTTTTGTTGTCCATTTATTCACTAAATGATATCATTTTTATGTTCCTTTTTTCAAATATTCTTCTATCCCCCTTGATTTTGTCACTCATGTCTGTTGTTCAGGTTGGGAGGATGTAATAAGATCATACTTATCAATAAATGGATTATGAATGTGGATGATCATGGCAAGAGCATGATCCCATGTGGTTCTAACTGATTCCAAGACTTGAATCTTGATCTCCAAATTTGCAACCAAGTCAATCAAGCTATCAATAGTAGAAAGATTATGATCTTAGTGTACTAGATCCTTTGTTGAAGCTAACTCATGTTGCATTACCTCTAAGTGTGGTATTAACACAGACTGTATGGAGACAATTTTAGGGTGAATGCACAAAGTTGGGTCACAATTCTACAGAAGTCAAATCCATGGAATGAGACCTCTTAGAAATGGGTACCCAATTTTTAAAAATGGGCACCCATTTTCGGCTTGGGTACCCGACCCTAAATTTATCAAAATGGGCACCCATTTTTTAAAAATTGAGTACCTATTTTTTAAAAATTGGGTACCCATTTTTTAAAAGTAAAAAATGGGTACTTATTTCTTATAAGGGGATTTTACATGCCGCTTTTAATTTTTCAAAATGGGTATCCATTTTTGAAATTCAAATAACGAGTGCTTGTTTCTTAGAACATGAGGCAGGAATTTTTTTCCTGTCTCAAAATTTTGATTTGTGACAGTCTTGGTGAGACCAAGCCTATGCCTTGGCCTCTCAAGATTTGGCTAAGGCATTGAACTGACAAATGCATACCTTGCCATAATTTTTAGAGGGTCTTCCCAATCAAATTATTTTACGCAAAAAAAACCCATTAGAGCTTTCATTGTTCTGATTTTAGAAATATAACTTTTATAGTGTTATCATTTTATTTACTATTTTTGTATTATTTTTTAATCAAAGGTGGTACGTAAATGTAGAATAGCAATGTTCACTAAAACTTTAATAACTTTTTTATTTTATAATTTTTCTTAAATTAATTTATATATCATCAATCTACATTCAATTCTTTTGAAGTTAAAAAAAAAAATGAAAAAAGTGAAATTTTGATCAAATTATGGTGTCTGTACTCGAGAGGTTTTAAAACTTACCTTTATAACCAATTAAAAATTATTAATAATAAAATATTCATTAAAAAATTCAAGAAAAATATTCTCATCAATCTTTGGTGTGTCAGGTAACTCTGTTTAAAAGGATTTGCAAAAATTCATTTAGTTGTGTCAAATTATGGTGTCCATACACCAGTGTGGTATGGTCCTGAAATAGGCATTTTGAAAAAGTGGTTTTTAAAGATTCATACCCAAAAAATAATCTATCATATGGGTATACAAATGAATTACATATTCAAAAAGAAGATCTCAGACATTACAATTTTTATTTCTGAAGTTTTTTAATTTTTAATATCTAAGTTGCTCAAATTTTGGCATTAATTGACAAAATATTTCAAAAATAGGAAAAACACTTCCACTTTTTGGCCAAAAGTGAGACCCAACTTCTTGCACTGACCCTTTAGCCCTCATTTGGTTGTCTAGTGTGTAGCTTGGCTAGCTTCCCTTATGAAAGAAATAGTCTATTGTAATATATTGAACTTGATCCAACCGATTGAGAGATAGAATTCCCTCAAGATTTCAAATCACCCTCAATCTCTTGAATACTAACTTGAAATTTAGTAACAAATCTAGGCACTCACAAAGAATATTATATAGATCTTGGATTTTATTCACAAGTTATTTTAGATTATATACAAGTGTCGATAGTTCAACTTTCCTCAATGCAATAATAGTAGAGACCTTTTCATGTACCTTCTTCTCAACCTTCTTTTCAGACTAGGCCATCAATTTTTCATTTGTTTCTATATCCTTAGTGTTTACTTTTTCAAAAAATTCACTAAGTGAGAGATGATATGATTTTGTTCATCAATATGATGAATATCAAATGTATCAACAAATATGTCTTTGGTTCATGTTGTACTTGCCTCTATTATTGCTCTCTTCTCATTTCTTCTTGTCTCTTCTTTCTTTCTAGGATGTCTTGCAAGATGACTGTCTGCTCGAATGTGAGATTCTTTAAATCCCAATTTGGTAATTCAATGACTTCATCCAAGGTAACAAACTTACCTAGTTAACTTATCTTTTTCTTCTTCCCTTTTTTCTTTTTGGGTGTGTTGCTCCTCAGCACAACTAAGGCTAGAGTGGGTGAAGGGCTTTCATCATTTGGTCTATCTTGTGTATTAGTACCAGAGGTAGAAATAATAGAACTTGGCATGATTTTTGATGTAGGACATACACATATTGTGTAGATGTGGAATCTAAAGTAGTTGGGGGTGGAATGTGGGCTCTCACACTCGGCTCTGTTAGTGATACATTAGTTTTATTTTCTTCCTTCTCCTTTTCTTTGGGCTTTGTTGCCTTGTTTCCTCCTAATAGAGTTCCTAAGACTTGTGGTCCTTGTTGACCTATAGTAGAGTGATCTACCTTTGATTCTTTGTCTTGCTCTTTCTTTTCTTCTAATGCCTTAGTTGATTCACTGCCCTTTACTAGTTCCTTGGCATCTTTTTTTGTTTGAGATGATAAATGAATCCATGTAGTAGGGTTTACAATATGATAATCCCTTATTTTTTGTATTAAAAGAGTGTTAGGTGTGGTTGAATAAATAGGGGATACATTACCCTATTCTTGTGAACTTGGTACACGTGTCTTCTTCATTAGTGTGTACATCCTCTATTGTTACAATATCCTTTTCACTCTCCTGGATCTTTTGTCTGATAACTTCTTCAAGTGCATCCAAGTCATTATATACATCATGTTTAGTAACCTATTGAGATTTACTAGTACCCTCACTTTTATCATTCTTGTTAATCTATTTTCTAGTTGCCAATCCAAAAATAATCTTCCATAACAATTCACTTTGTTTTACAACACCCTCAATTTTATGTTGCAAAACTAAAAATTATCTATACTTAGGAACAAATCTATTCCTATAATTTTTTTATTTTCTTATTTGTTAACTTGGGCATTATATTTTCTAATCCTCCTTCTCTAATCCACCTTTCAGTTTTTATTGCATGTTTCTGTTTGGTGTCAATTCTATTATAAAACTCATTAGGAATATTATTACCTATTTCTATAAGTGTGGTTTTAAACTTAGCCATCATGTCTAATGTGGCTTCTTCCACTTTAGTCTTATCTATTGCACTTAATGTACCAAACTTTATTTAAACTTAAAACCAAATAAGCCTATAAAGTTCCTAATATTGTCACATACCTCATCAATTAATTTTGGCTTTGTATATATAGCTACTTAGCAGTGACTGGGTTCATCAAATTTTGTCTTCTCTAAATCTTCCTCATCGTCATCTTTTTGTGTAAACAATTTTATTCTCCTTGGTTGACCTTTGGTAGCTGACAATTTTCTCTTTCTTCCATTTGTGCCACTAGAACCTTAACTAGGTTTAGTAATTCTTGCAACACCCTTCCTTAATGGTGGATTAACACTTGTTTTTGTAGCTGCCCTAGTTCTCAGTTTGATTGGTGTAGGAGGAGAGAGGGGTTTATGTATAGTTGTCTTTATAGATTTCTTCACCTTAGGCTCTATAATTGTGACTTTCTTTGCCTTCCTTTCTTATGGTAAGACAAGTGCTAGGGATTTATTCTTCTTTTCTGGACTTTCTTCCTCTTCCTCTACATTATTACCATCACTCTCTTTGTCTTCTCCAAGACCTTCGGTAATCATTAAAGGTCCATCACCTTTAGCCTATGTGTCTAGTTTTTCTTCTAGGTCTTTAATCATCTTCTTCCTTTTTTGTTAGATGAAGCAATCTTAATATCTATTGTTATTCTTGTCTTTTCTTCCTCATATTTTCCAAAGGGCTTGTTCTTTACATCAATTTCCTTAGTAATAAATACAATGATTCATGCACTTACATCATCAATATCAATTTCATAACCAAATAGTTTAAGCTAGGCTACCCTTGGCTTAATTGCCTAAACATATGTGTAATCAGTGTCAACTAGAAAAAATACATCATTATAGTATTTGTCTACCAAGGATGTAGGAATCCTTGTTCTTCTCCTCATATTTTGTTTGAACTCATCAAAATATCCATCCAATATATTCTCAAAATTATCTCCCATATTTGCAATATATTCAATTATCTACCTAGTAGCAGGTTTTCCTTACGCCCACACAAGATTACCATCAGTAGGAAAATAAATTTGAACATAAAAGAAAATGCATACGATCAATGATCCAAACTTATAGATTGAGTTCTTTCGCTTCCTAGTTGATAGAGGATTCTCTGCCAATTGTAACTATTGGAGCTCAACGAGATAATATTCGTGGTCTTTCATCACAATCTTCCAAGCTTGGTCTACTTCCATACATGGAACACTATTTAGTCAGCTTGGCTAGTAAAATCTATGTACAATCACTCTTACTAAGAAATATATCAATGGATCTATAATGCTTGAAATTGATATACCACATCCATTCCACTCGGTCATGGTGTTTGCCTCAATAGAATCTTTTCTCTAGTATCTCATGGTCTTATTCTTTTCAAATGTGGGATACCCAATTATAACATGTATAATCTTCTTCATGATTTTCACTAGTCCATTCTCCAACCATAACTCCATACCTTGAATTCAACTCAATACTACTTTAATCCATTCAATTTTAAAATTTCTTGAAAATCCTAGGGCAAGTGGTAACCCTTTCTTCTCCAAAATCTTGAATTCTTCCTTCAAAACTCCTTCATCACACAAATTCTGATACATCAATCGAATCTCATAGTCTCCAACTTCACTCATCTTACACATGTAGCATCTTTGTACATGTATCATAATAACCCTAGGTTGTATCCACAATATAAAAACACCCATTGAATTTCTTTTCATAGCAATTTATGGAATAACACAGTATATAGGTGGAGGATAAGTGTCACTCTTCACCAATTGAACATTACTAACCTCTTCTCCTTGATTCATTATTGTTGACAACGATCCAAATTCCATTTCAACATTTAGAGTTTGAAATTTTCTTCTTGAGTAACTTGACACAACTAAAAAAAAATGCTCCATTATGCTTCAACAAAAAATTCACTCACGGTCACCTTTCTAATTGCTTCATAATTTGCTCAAATTATTAGGGCTCTTGAAATCTGAATAAAAGGTATGCAAAATGTTAAGATTAACCACATACAAAAATAATAGTTACATGCAAATATAACCAATATTATAAAATAATAAATCACATAGAATAGAACACAAGACACAAGGATTTAATGTGGTTTACCCAATCCCTAGGCTATGTCCACCAACAACAAGTCCAATATTATTATTATCTAGAAATTACAATGCCTTATAGCTCAATACCATCGCAACAAGCTACAATATCACCATACATTATAAATATATCTAACCCTAAACCATTTTATACAAGCTTTTACAACTTAAAAAATCAAGGCTAGAATGAGTCATCCAATAGAAAAAATAACCAATTGACACTCTTTAAAATAGTGGGGTCTTTTTGTGCTTCAAGGGTGATGCCCCTGAAAACCCCTATAGGGGCATTGCCCCCTGACCCCACCCAGATATTGTGATAGGGACCACATCTCAAGCACTACCCTAGGACCTCACAAGGGGTGCTACCTCCAAACCCCCATAGAAATAATATAGGGAAAACTACACCGAATAAACCTCCAAGTCTAGTTAGGCTCCACATCAAAACAATCTCCCATTTGGAGAATGATCAAAATCCACAATAATAACCTCCCACTTGGAGACTATTCATAGCACCACTAAACCTTGTAGCTCCCACTGGAATATCAAACCACCCTTGATTATATTTTTATTTTATTCTATTCAAACTAGAAGAGTAATCGAAGTTGAAGAGGAGTTCAGCTTCTCCCTTGTTACTGCCTTGGTAAACATATCTGTTGGATTATCAACTATATGTATCTTCTCCATCTTTAACTTTCCATTATCCAAAACTAACTGAATGAAGTGGTACTGCAACCATATATTTTTTTCATTAAATGTAGAGAATAATTCTTGGCAATATGAATGGAACTTTGGCTATCTTTGAATAACAATTATCCCTCTATGGGTGTCCCAGATCTTCCATGAAGAAATGAAGCCATATCATCTCCTTAGCTACCTCTGTAGCAACAAAATACTCTACCTCTATAGTGGATAAAGAATTAACCTTTTTTAACTGAGAAATCCAACTCATTGCTACCCCACCAATGGTAAATACATAAGCCATAGCACTCTGCCTGATATCAATATCCCCTACCAAATCTGAGTCAACATATCCTTGTAAATTAGTAGTAGATTCCCTAAAATTTAAACACTTACTAGATTTTCCTCTCAAATATCCAAGAATCCATTTGACTACATTCCAATGCTCAGTCCCTACAAGACTCATTAACCTATTAACAACTCTCACTGCACATGCACAATATCTAGCCTAGCACATACCATGTCATACATGAAGCTTCCTATAGCTGAAGCATAAGGTACCTTGGACATCTTATCCTCCTCTTCTTGTGTCTTTGGACACATCTCCTTTGTCAATGTCAAATGGCCAGGTAATGGTGTGCTGATAGCTTTGGCATTCTCCATACAAAAATGTTGCAACACCTTCACAATATAATCAATCTAAGACAATGTTAATTTTATGTTCTATCTCTACAAATATCCATACCAATGATTTTTTTGCTTCCCCCAAACCCTTCATAGAAAATTAATGTGCTAACTGAATGTGCTAAACAAATGTGATGCCCCTTGACCTCATCTTGGGGGTGCTGCCCCCAAATCCTCATAGAAATAATATGGGGGAAAACTGTACTAAATAAACCTCTGAGTCTGATTAGGCTCCATATCACAACACAAAATACATTCAAATTTTTTCTATATACCTTCATTTTTTCAAATTAGGGCACTCATAAATGTTGTGTACTTTGTTAGGTGGAATATAGATATCTCGGTCATTATTGCACCTTTGTTAACTCGATCTCCACTACACAACTTGATCAATACCATTTAGCTTAGCCAACACATTAGCTCGATCATCATAGGCATTCAGTCCATATTGCAATGCTTATTCAATACAGATAGTATTACTGATGCTTGGCACTAATAGTGTATTTTATTTTCATTGCTTTGATCTTTCTACAAATCTATTCTAATGCATCTAATCTTATGCAAATATAAACTTTTCCACACTTAGGAACTGATGTATGATATTTCATTTGAATATGCAATTCCTTACATACTTTTCTTGATCATTTTGAAGTAGTGTGATCACCTTCTCCATTGGATTGGGTGATCTCGGCTTCACTTGTTCCACTGCTTCTACCTTCTACCTTCTTCTTTCAGGTTTGATTCATCTTCTTCTTTGTTTGTTCTATATCCACTTTTCTTTTTCCCTTGATGTGTTCATTTTTTGGTGTTGGTACTTGGGTCCTACAAATTTTACTCACATGACCAATCTTATGACAACTAAAACAAACTATGCTTCAATTCAACCATTTCTTGTAATTTCCTTTGAAATGTGTTCTTATGCAATTTTTTGGAATGTGACCATATTCTCCATAATAATGACAATTATACCATGTGTTATAATCCCAATTGTGATAACTACCAAGTACTTAGGTGCATACCCTTGCCTTTTACGTGTCTAGATAAATTTTGCCTTAGATATGCATTCTTGTGCTCTATTTCCATACTTCTAATAGTTGTGACAATATCCCTCAAATCTAGATCCAATTGGTGTATTCTTAACCTTTGATTTACATGCATGTGCATGGTGACCTTATTTCTTTTAATTAAAATAGTTACCAGTAAACTTAGGCTTAGGATTTTTCTTACAAGTCTTGTTGCTGTAAATGTTTTTTGTATGTCTAAGTTTTCCACAATGATAGCATGTAGGTTGGTTCCTTGGTTTTTTATTTCTTTTCTCTCCACTCTTTGATGATTCTCCTTCTTCGGTAGATGAATAGTGC
Source organism: Cupressus sempervirens (assembly GCA_028749045.1). Taxonomy (NCBI): domain Eukaryota; kingdom Viridiplantae; phylum Streptophyta; class Pinopsida; order Cupressales; family Cupressaceae; genus Cupressus; species Cupressus sempervirens. The sequence continues at coordinate 913,313,079 of CM053787.1, read as the reverse complement.
TTGATATGTCCTAATCTAGAGGTATTACTAGATGACCTTGGTGATCTCATTAGTTTTTCAAAATATTTTATAGCTTCACTAGGTTTGTTCATCCTTTCCAAGAATTCTTTCTTAGATATTATGTCATTCCTTGGTCATTTTGTGATCTTAGATTCGAAATCTCTTTATATTTTTTGTTCAGTTCTTGATTTACATGTAGTAATTGATTCATCGTTTCTAATTGAGTGTTTGTAATATTTTGCACATCAAATTAGCTTTGTTCAAGTCTAGTAACCATATTTCGTGTGCCTTCTTTTGTTATAACTTGTTCTTCTTCAGCTTTCTTCTTTTGTTCAGTCACTTCACATAGACTTACTAATTGGATTTCATGTTCTCTCTTCAATCCTTTGACTTCTTCATTCAAAATGTTGTTCTTCTCCAATAGGTCTGCTATAGATGCATCACTTTCACTAAAATTTATAGTATCAAATAGTCCTTTAGTATCCACTTCTTGATAAAGTATGTCATTCTACTAGATAGTCATCTCTCTTCTTTTCTTTAAGAACTTCCCTAATTCCTCAATTATTTTTTCAAGTTGCTACAATATGATCTGGATGTCAATCATTTGATTCTCAATGGTCTTTCCCAATTTATAAGCCTCCATATCCAAGATTTCAACTCTCAAGTGGTTGAACTTCTTCTAAGAGAACAAAGCTCTAATACCAATTGTTGGAAGTTTATTGGGAGTGAGATATTCAGTGGTGGGGTGAATTAGGATCACTAGAACTTTTACTTTCAAAACAACTTAGTTGTATTCACCACTTAATCTATCTCATATCTAGATCATGAATAGAATAACCATAAACTTAAAATAATAAAACAAATCTAACTATTCATCACATCCAAAAGCTTAATGATAAACACATAAAAAAAGAAATTTTGATTACCCAAAAACCCTCCAAGGTGAAGGTAAAGATGGGATGGGGATGACACCTACAAATATTCACTATTGTAGTAACAAATTTCTCTTGTTAGGGCTGCAAATGTGATCACTTCTTATTATCTACCCTAAGATCTTTACAAGACTATTAGGTTTACCTTGATTAAAGGATTTAAAACTTACAATGAAGCTAGCACTTTTTAAAGAGATTTACTTCAGAATGTTAGGACCACTCTATTAAGAGATTTACCCTAATTTACTTTCTAAAATGTATCAGTACCTCATACATCATTTTACACTCACAATGTTAATTATGGATCATCTCTTTCCATTCTCTAATCTGATATATCTTTACTCTGCTCTTCACTGCTTCACTCGGTCACTATACTCTATTATTTCACAACTTCACTTGTAGCCTTTAAAACACAACTCCTTTGCATAAGCATTCTCAGCACTTCACATCTTTAGGGAATAGGGTTTGGATCTTCCCTAAAATAAACATTTATAGAGTCTTCTAGAATAAAATCAATGATCTAAAAGTTTCCCTTTTTTCCTCTTAAACTAATTGGTTAACTTTCCTTTATATGGATCGGTGATCCATGTCAAAATGCATTACAAACTCTATGACCATTAAGTGTCATTTACATGTCGTCTCAAAATGGTTTACCTAAAAGTTTGTGTCATTCCAAATATTCTTGTTCAAATAGTGTTACTTGGTACATAGTATTTATAATGCTTAGTCATAAGTATTCTACCTACTGACACTCGAACTCAACTAGCTCAAATCCTTTTACATGACTTGACATCAACTTACTCTTCTTTACTTGGCATTTACTAAACTCAACTTCCATAGGAATACTTGGCAACCATAGACTTTCTTGGATCCTATAGAGCTTGATATATACAAGATTGTTTACAAGTCTAACAAATACATAACTCTGCCTATATAGAGTGACTTAGTCACAATGATGACCAACCAACTCTTCTTTCATATGACTAAGTGTTTCACACTAATAGACAACAAAACTAGAGAGATTAGCACACTTAACAATTTAACATCTATATACCCTTCACATAAACTGTCATATTGTCTACTAGCCCTTCATTTTGGAAAAATAGAAATAAATCTTACAATAGGAAAAATATTTGAAAGCTACCCTTGGATTAAAATAACCTTTGAGAAGCTACAAAATTTCTTAAACATTGCACAAGGTTTTTTTGAATAATCAATTTAAAAATGGATTGTCAATGTATAGTCTACGCCTAATAGGCATCTTTTCATAGAAAATTACTAAAAATTAACTGCTAGAATTCTATAATGAATTTAATGCATTATAACATGTTTAAAAAACATAAATCCACAATTTTAACCATTTTAAATGACCAATCATTTCTTATTTACTAAAACCTTATTATGACACTATTAAAAGTTAGAGAAAATCCTCATGTAACTATTTAGGGAACTATTTTAATGTCCACAAACACCATCTTCTAGGAATTCAACCTTAATAATAATTGATTTCACTTTTAAAAACCTTAAACCATCTAATTTATAGAGAATTTGAATGGTGGGAAGAGTATAAACCACTAACTTTATATACAAAACTTCATTAACTAGGATTTTATACTTGAGTATAGACAAAAGCCAACATCTTATAGGAAAATATACAAAAAACAATGAAATTGGTTCCATGAGGGATTTTATTAAATATTTCATCTTCCACAAATAAGTATAGATAACTTTACCATCATACAAGATCATGTAATTAACCACCACCATCGTAGTCATGTCAAAAATTTGGAATAGTTAGCAATTTATTGAATCTTTCTTATCTAAAAATCTTCCAAAATGACCCCACCTATTGGATTTTACCATTCATTTATTTATAATCGTCTTAAAACCATTCATAATAGTAACATCTAATTTTTAAACTTTCAAAACTATTGGTATTCCCCTCTTTACAATTTCATGCTTTACACTATGACAACATTTTACACTATTGTGATAACTTTTTGTAACTTCTCTAAAACATATGAAATTGACCCTATATCATAAAAAATGACCTTCTTCAGCCTAATTATATCAAATAAATTTTTAATCACACCTAAATAGAAAATTAGACCCCCTATAATAGCTTGGTTGCAAGAAATGTTTCTTGATAACTTTTCTTACAACTTGACAATTTTGCAAGATTTCACACCTTTCAAATAAAATAAACTCAAACAAACCAAAATCCTATTGAAAGATGAAAATTTAACCTTAGTACATGAAAAAAGTGACTCAAGACACCAAACTTCATCATTTGACCATATTTGTTCAATAGGGCAAGGTGCCCTTGCACTATACTCTCAACCAAAAGAAATTCCAAGCACTCTTAAATTGAAGATGAAAACTAGAATTTATCATGGAGTTTTCTTGACTAATATCTCCTATCATCTACACTTTCTCTTCCTTTCAGATATGTGGTCTTCATCTTCACCTTTGGCTCCATTTTTTCCATGCAAACTTGGTTCCCATCACTACTTCATTTTGGCCCAAATTGTGATGGTAGGCCATTGCAATTATGAGAGACTCCTGTCACCGAAGGGACAGTACCACAAATTGGCTCTTGTCAGATGGGTGTTGGACTTTTGTTGTTATAAATTGTGATGGAAAGGGTGTCTATCTCAATTGCGATGGAAAAAATTGTTGTAACTTGGAAGATGACAAGGGAAAGAGTTCATCTTAACATCATCACAATTGCGACAGTAGATCATCACAAATATGAAGGCTATCCATTGGAGCAGGCCATCCGAAGAGTGATGGGTATCCAATAGTAGTGCTATGAGAGTGACAACTATCCATTATAATAAGTCATTGCAATTTTGATGGCTTGCTAAATTATTAAGAAAAAACTTGGCAACAAATGTTGAATAAGTATTCCCAAATTCCCCATGAGGCTCAAAGTTAGTATGATGCTCTAGGGAGGCAAGAGAAGGAGATGTTCTTGGATGCAACATGTTTCTTCATTGGGGAAAGAATAAGTGTGACCATCACAGCATGGGATGCTAAGTTTTATGGAACACTTGGTTGGGGAACTCTTTTCAACCAATGTCTTGTTGAGGATGATGAAGATGGTCAGATAAGAATGCACAATCACTTGAGGGACATAGGGAGGGACATTGCAAATGGACAATTGTCATACTGACTTTGGTCTCCAAAGTAGGTTATCGAGGTGAAGTAAATGTATTCTCATATGGATTTATTAGTCATAGCATGGTTCCACCTTTGATCTCGAGATATTCCTCCTCAACAGGTGAAGTCAATGCCTTCCCTTTATGGCTTTAATAATAAAGGATAGGGCACCCAGATTCTCTAGTTATAATGAGCTCTAAAATATTTATTATGTTTACTTTGATAATTCAGGAAGCAATAAAAATCTAAGGAATGACAATAGATTCACATGGTTAGTTTTCATGAAATCATAGGTTAATGTTGAGCTTCAATTGGTTTCAAGAATAGTTTAATAGTCTCTACTAATCAGGGCCAACCATGTGAAGGTGGAAGCTCATTTGGCCCACAACCACCCCCTCCGACACCCCAACCCCACACCATCTAAATTTCTCATTAACATCTAAAATTCATTCATTCCATTAATAAATTCCTTGTTAACATCATACTATTGATTTGATAAACTTGTAAATGCCACTCTAAATCAAGAATGCACGTGCAACTATGTTCTATATCCATGGACAATAGGGGGAGCTGAAAAACCCCACCACATTTACATTTATTTAATAGGTATATGCAAGCCTCTAACAAAAATGAAAACCTATTGGGTTTTTTCAGCTCCACCTAATGTTGTATGCATATGAATTGAGATTGTATATTGAACTAGGGTGTTCTTTTGCATTTCCTAAAACCAAGAGATTCAGATAGTTATTTGTCATGCAATCATAGGTTAATGTTGAGCTTCACTTGGTTTTGAGAATAATTTAATATTCTCTACTAATCAGCACCAACTATGTGAAGGTGGAAGCTCATTTGGCCCCACCCCCCTCCCCAACATCTAGATTCCTTGTTAACATCTAAAATCTTTAAGAAAGAGTCAATCTTTAAAGTACCTGGAATGTCCTCATCACCTCCTTCTACTCTCAAGAAAATTCCATCTTCATTGCTCATGGGTAATTCATCACAATTCTTTAGTGAACATTGCAACCATATGATAAATGGGAATAGCACATGCCTGATCCATAACCCAGTTAAATTGGTCTAATTATCAATTATCTTGTACATCTAACATGGGTACATCCAGGAATGTCCTCATTGCATCCTACATAAAATGAATCCAATATTAAAAAATGTCTCCTAAGAAATAATAGTTCAAGTGAAATCAACACGTGAAAAATGAGAGAGAAGAATAGGAATCTACTTACCAATAGTCATTGCCATTGTATCTATGGCCACAATACATGTTGAGCTAGTTTTATTATTTTTATGTTGTGCCAAGATCTCTCTATTTTTATACGTACATAGATAGACACACACATACATATATACATACATACATATATACATACATACATATATATACACATACATATATACATACATACATACATAGCTATATATACATACATATATGCATACATACATGCATACATACATACATCTATAAATACAATTTTATCACCTTGGAAAACTATATTAGATCCTACTATCTAGGAACACTTGATTGTTCCTACTATGATATGGTTTTGTAAAATTTCTTGCAAACTCTGTCCATTTTTCCTGGTCTGCATTATTTTTTTTGCAGGGTCTTGAGGTAAGTCACTTAGCATGGGTTGAGTGAGTTTTATTGTTTTATTATTTGGATTCTAGAATATGTATGCAACTGGATCAATTTTTCTATTGTGCCAAGATCTCTCTGTATATATACATACACATACATGTGTGTATGTATATTTATGTACATATATACATACATACATATACATAAATAATAGTAATATATGTATTGCATCTACATTTTCTTTTCCATTGCATTTAAGAGTGTTTCAAGGTTAGGAACCACTTCAACATCCTGTGCATGGTTTAGAGGTAATGTCATTGTGGCACCAAGAATAACTTCAATGAATAGTTGAGTGTAAGGAGTTACTACCTTGAACCTATGCTACTCTTTCTAGAGATATGGGAGAAGTTACTACTGGCTTCAATACTTCATAACATACTAGATCATATAGTGATGGCCAAATTAATAGAAGTAATAGGTGCTTGGGATCCACATAGGGAGATTGTGCCAATACATCCATGATTACATCCTTATCTTCCATTGTTGGGCTGGCATATGGAGCCTTTATATCCAACCATTCATTACAAATTGGGGAATGGGATTTATGTCTGGCATACAAGTGATGCATCTGCATATGTAATTTTTATCACCTTGCAAAATTGTATTTGATCATGCTAGCCAGGAAAAGCTAATTGTTTGTTTTATCATGTACCTAATTTGATGACAGTTCTCTAGAAATTTGTAATCAACCTAGATAATCAACAATTAGACCAACTTAATTGGGTTATGGCTCAGGCATGTGCTCTTCCCATTTATCATATGGTTGCAATGTTGGAGACAACATTTTTTCCAAAGTGCCAATAGGTTTTGTATCATTGGCTTTGTTCAAGTTCTGATTTTAATGAAGTAACAAATTGGTTTTTAGGGTGGAAATGACTATTTCACCCCAAGATTCTTGCTAATGAGAGGATAAGAAGTCAACTAAATGTAGCCCTTGAAATGATAAATTAATTTGTAAAGGGTAGCACTGTGGAACAACCTGGGGCTAAAGAGAATGTAAGTTATCTTAGGGTGATGGAGTACCACCAATTTGATGCACTTCAGTAGCAACAAGTAGCAACAACATATGCTCAACAACAAGTGTCAACTTCCATGAGCAGTGGGATTCACCTAAATAATTCCATGCGTGAACCTTAGTTGAATTCAAAGGAAGTGATTGAAATATATGCACAAGAAAATGACATCCAATTTTTCCCTAAAGTGCGAAGTACACATGATGGTCTTCTAGTTTATGGATTTGGAACTCTTAGTATCTATCTAGATTTTGTAAAAAAAAAAGCATTTTTGTAATCTAGAGATAGATGGGTGATTGCATCATTAGAGCAGCTAGTTGAGATGCATTGTAATCAAACTAGAGGAAATCATTGAAAACCCAAACATATAATGAAGAGCAAACTTGAAAACATGAATGCTGAAATGAAAGCTATCAAGGATCAAACACCTATGCTAGAGTTACAACACAATGTGAAGTTAAATTAAAATATAAACAAAAGAAAAATGACATAAATCATTCCCCATTTTTTTGATTGTGGAGAGTTTTGTGCAAAAGAAGGTGGAGAGCTTTGAATGAGGGTGGAGAGCTCTAAATTTTGGTGGAGATTTCATTGCCATGCCCTTATGATCTCTACATTTCATTTTTGTGCCCTTATGATCTTTGCATTTCATTGTTGTGCCCTTGGTGGATATCAATGGAGATCTAGGATTTTGTTGTTGTGCCCTTGTGATTTCTATATTTCATTGGCATGCCCTTGTGATATCTACATTTCATTGTTGTGCACTTGTGATCTCCATGCACTTGCTCTATGATTTTGTTGTCTTGTCGTGCCCTTGTGCTCTTTGTGCCCTTTCTCTATGATTTTCTTCAATGGGAGAAGAGATGCCTATGTAAATGTTCTTTTATTTTCCTTGTAAACATGTATCTCTTTATGTTTCCCCCAATAGGTGATCAAAGAAGCTTCTCTTTATGTATATGTATGTGTATATATACATACATACACACATATATGTCCACACATCTACATAGGCACACACATATGTTTGTGTATGTATGTATATATTGTTGGTCAAAAGAATAGTCTTGACAATTTAGTGTCAACACACTTAACCAATTTCACTATATATGTTGAGTACACAATGTATGCTGAGCTAGAATTTCAATAGGTGTTGAGCCACAGTTGGTGCCAAGCAAGTCAGAACGTAGTATGTGCTAAGTGATCTAGAAAATGTTTATGTATTGAGTGATCTAGGAAATGTTTAGATGCCAAGCAATATAGTGTTTAATAGGTGCCGAGAAAACTAGGAAAGTATCAGGTGCCAAGCAATCTAGGAATCAGTTCATGCCAAGCATCAGTAATGTAATGAGTGTCGAGTAACACAGGATCAGCTTAAGAGTTTGTGCTTTAACAAACTAAGTTGTAAACCATTTTTGAAGCCAACTTAGAGAGATTTCAAAGGAGAAAAAGGATAAGGATGAATCATTTACATTCCCTATGCAATCTACATGTAACCAATCAGAAAAATTGAGGAGGAATGCAACCGATGAGAAAAATACAAGGTATGAGTGGGAATTTGAGATTTAATATGGATTGTAGATCCATACCTAACCCTAAGTCTTTGTATTCTTTATAAGGAGGTCAAATACCCATTGCAAGTGTGGAAGAGAATAGTGTATGGAGAAATTATAGTGAAATTTTAGTGTGAAGAAGGAAAGACTTAGAGGAACAGAGTAGCAATTTCATATCCAGATGGTTAGAATAGCACAAGGAACAAGGAACACATACAGAGATTAGATCAAGCAAGGATTAGAATAAGAAGAGGAGATCTAGTACCTGAATCCAACAATTTGAGATTGCATTCAATAAGGTCAAATGTTCTAATACTCTCTCACAATTGTATTAGAGGTTGAAATCCTATGTTGATAGGTTAGCTTAATAGCTAGGTAGGAGAACCTTTGGAGAAGGTCTTGAAAAACCTATTGTAAATCCTTTAACAGGGTGGCACTTCATGTAAGTGTTTGTAAATCCTCTAACTAGGTCACTATTGACACAGTGTAAGGCCTTTAACAAGGCAGGTCTTTCGCAGGGTAGACCATCAAAAATTGTTGAACATTGATTACTATCATTATTTTTGTGGGTGTCATCCCCACCCCAATTTTACCTTCTTATTCCTAGAGGGTTTCTGGGTTATCAATTCTAGTGTTATGTGTTGATGCATGCTTTCATTTCATGTTTGATTATATGTTTACATGCATGTACATTACTTTTAGTTATGAGTTAATAAGGATTTAGAAAGACAAAAATTGGTTACTTCTTATTTACCCCCCTTCTCAGAAGCACTCTTCCCATTTTGAACATTCCAAAAATTGATATTAGAGCACTAGTTCTCACAAGGAGAAGCCTAATAGCTTGGAAAAAAAGGTCGGAAGATGGAAGTCTTCAAACTTGGGAAGATCATTGACAATCAGGTGATTGATGTGCAACTAGCTCTACACAAAGTAGAGGAAGCTAGGGAGGAACTAAGAAAGTCCTTGAAAAGAAGGAAGGAGATAGCCATAGCTGAAAATGGCACACACTACAAGGAGATTGACACCTCACAAGTGTTTTCTAATGGAGATTCCAAGGAATTTGATGTAGTAATAGTAGAATTAATGGAGGAAAATAGAGCACAAGTTGAGGAAATCAAATTACTCAAGCTTGAACAAGAATCAGAAGCCATAATGCTTTGCGAAGTGACTGAACAAAAGAAAAGAGTTATTGAAGACAAGGTCATGATAGAAGATGACAAGAGAAATCTCATCAATAGGCTGGAAGAGAAGACAATTGAATTTGAAAAGATCTCAAACATGCAATTGGGCACCTTAAGCTAGATAATGAATGTTCATCATGAGCTAAACATGAAGGACATTGAGATCTCTACCTTGAAGATACAGAATGAATAATTGCAAACTAAATTGAAGAGAGAAAAGGAAATAGAAGAAAGTTACAACAAACCCAATGAGGCCATCAAGTACTCTGAGCAATTGCTGAAATCACCAAGCGCTAGAAATAATACTTCAGGACTTGGCTACATCAGCACTGAACAAGGAGAATCATCCAAGGCTGCAAAAGAAAGAATAAACAAAGGTAAGAACACTAAACCTACTTGTCATTTCTATGGTGAAAAGGGACATACCTCTAATGTGTGCAAAAGAAAGAATAGTCATCAGCATGATAAGCCTATGAATGCAAACTTTTTTCACAAATATAAAAAGCAAGGACATTCAACACAAGACTATAGAACCAAGACCATGAGGACACCAAGATTTGAAGGTCATTGCTACAACTGTAAAAAGTATGGATATAGAGCATTTGAATGCAGATCAAAGGCTATGTGGACACCTAATTAACCTGCAAAAGGAATTAATCATGTGCATCACTACAATTGGGATTATAATACCAAGTATAGCTATCACTATTGTCAAGAGTATGGACACATTCTTGAAAATTGCTTAAGGACAAATTTCAAGGGAAGTTACAGTAGATGGCTAAATCAAACTACATGTTTTAGTTGCTTAAAGATAGGTCATATCAGCTGAAACTATCCTACAGATTCAAAAGCACCAAAGCTTGAAGTCAACAAAGGAAAAGAGAATATTGATGTTGAACAAATAAAAGGACAAATGAATAAGACATGGAAGAAGAAAGGTGAATGCAGCACATCAAATGGAGAGATCACTTCACCCGAGAGGTCAAGTGATCATACCTCATTCAATTAAGGACAAGACAAATATATGGGGCTGATACATATAAAGATGTATCATACACCTGCCCAAGAAAGCATAGAAGTAATGCAAAGAAGAAATATGCATGAGAAAAGATGCCAAGTTAAAAAGTAGAAGATGATGCTAAGCTACCTTTTTTTTTCGAGTGAAACTCTATTATATGCTGAGTTAAAGAAATTAGTGGATGCCGAGTAAGAGATGTTAGTGGCTGGCGAGTAGATGAACCTTAGTGGATGTTAAGTTGATAAAATATTTGGAAGCTGAGTGTACAGCTATCATCACAAATGCAATAAGTGCTAGGTTCTTGAACTTATTAAATTTGAAAATTGTTCATTTTTTGAATCATTTGAACACAAAGTGAAGTCAAGGAAAGCAAAGAGGTGATTCTACAACAATCAAACAGTGATTTGTAGGAAATTCCAATAGTAATTCAACTCCAGTTCATCAATTCACATTTATTTCATTCAAGTGCCGAGCTATGCAGAACTTGAAAGATTATTTAATTTTAAACCCTAGTTTGGTAAACAATGGCATCTGGGTAAAGAACCACTAAGGAGAAGGAGAGTCATGAAATTCAACTAGTCAATAATGAAGTCAAACAGCCATATTTTAGGTCCATTCCTGAAGTTGCATATAAAAATGATCTCGTTGGTGCCCTATCCATAATTCTTGATAAAGTTGTCATGGTTCAAGATGTTTGAAAGTGTTATAATTGTAAAGTTGGAGCCATAGGAGATTTGGAGATTTTTAATGCATTTGATAAACTATGTGAAAATGGAAAACTTAAAGATGAATTCTCCATAGTTGAGAAGAAGGGTCTGACCAAAGCCCTAGTTTTCCCTATTGTTTTCAAAATAGAATGAATATGCATAGTTTTGAGAAGAATCCACGATGGAGCCTTTTGGTTAGAGATAAGGCCAGTAAAGTTTACAAAGGAAACTATCCATAGAGTTACTAGTATTCCAACCCTAGATCAGCCAAAGACCCCAAGAAGTGACAAAAAGGAATCCATAGAGAAGAATACAGGTGCAAAATGGAATAATAGGGGAATGACAATAGACACCATCATAGAACCCCTACTAGATTTTTCTATGAGAGTCATATCACACAAATTCTACCTATCAAGCAAACTAAATAGTGTACCATGTATTGTAGTAGATGTAGCTTATAAATTGGTGAAGAAATATCATACATATGATCTTGCAGAGCTCATGTTACAACAGATTAATGAGAATCTGAGAGCTATGAGGAAGTCTAAGGGAGCTCAATGCAAATTTGGCTCAGTTTTGGTCTGCATGTTTTTCTATATCATGAAAGAATTCCCTTTAGTAGGCAAGGTGAAATGGGATCAGAATAAGACCATTGTTGAGCAAATAAATGGATTCATTGAGCAGATGTGTGAGAATTTTGATGCACAAATGACTAGCTACTTTGAGGACTTCAAGAAGTCCATGAAACAAAGGATGAGGATACCATTATCACTGGTTGAGTAGCATGAAAAGGAAATTTTTTCTTGTGGATATTGATTACACCAATATACAAGCATTCATACCTAGAGTGAGATGGCTTAGGCCACTAGGTTATGAACTTGATGTTGACCAAGCCTCAGTAGTAATAACAGCTCTACTTGCAGAGGAAATTGACAAGACTACAAAACATTTTAGAACCTATGACATTGTCAAATAAAGAGTGGTGATAGATCTTAAGACTGTCATAGTAGTGAAGAAGAAGGACAAACTGATCTAGAAGATCAAGAAGAAATTTGGTGTTAAAGAAGCAGGCACAACAAAAGAAGAGGAAGCAGATGAAGAAGAGAATGACAATGAAAATGAAGAAGATAAGCCCCTACAACTGACACAAGGTCTAGGTGAGGACAAGGAGGAAGGTGTTGAGGAAGCACCTATCAAAACTAAAGTCACCAAGAGGAAGGCAAAAACTCCACCTACTCCTCAACCCAAAGCAAAGAAAATGGAAAAACTTGCACCAAAGAAGCCTACTACCAGAGCCACCACCAGAGCTACAACACAAAAGGCCAAAGAAGAGGCAAAAAAGAAGAAGAAAACTACCGAGAAGACTAATGAGGAGCCAAGGAAGAGAAGAAAATATGTAGCTCAACCTCACTTAGATGAAGAAAAGACATAAACAGATGATAACAGTCAATTCAAAGTGGTAAGTCATCCACCCAAGTCTACCATAGATAAATTATGTACAAAGATTAGAAATGATGACTTGAAAGATTTAAAGAATTTAGATTTTAATAAGCTCACTAAGGAAGAACAAAATAAAATAGAGAAATCTGTATATGCTATGATAGCAGAGTACAAGCACACACCTCTAGAGCTAGATGGCTCAATGCCCAAAGAATTTTACAAAATAGTAGAAGAGAAATGGTATTTTTTCTTACAAATGGAAAAGGAAATAAGGGAATCTACTTTGGCAAGATTTTTTCTTGATTTGACTAAGGGTCAAGTGACTAATGTAGTCAAGAGGCACAATAATAGATTTACTCCAAAGTATAGGGCATTCAGTATTTTATAGAATAAAATTGAAGATGTAGTCAGCAAATCCACAAGATTATAGAAAATAATATACAAAAAAATTGATGATTTGTTTGATGAAGAATAAAAAGTAGAAGCAAGTGCCAAGATAAAGGAAACAAAAATAGGGAAGAAGGAGGAAGATAAGAAGGAAGAAGAAAAGAAGGTTGAGGAAGAGAAGAAAGTGGAAGAAGAGAAGAAAGAGGAAGAGGAGAAAGAGGAAGAAAAGGGTACAGATGAGAAATAAGAACAAAGTGTGCAAGGCACACAACTATCACCTCCTAGCTCTACTCATGCCACCATCACACCTACAGAGATTATTAAAATAAAGGATTTTATTGACACTTCTAGTCAAAAAATCAATCCATTAACTACAAAGGATCTAGCAAAAATCCTTGACCAATCAACACAAGCAGCCAGACTGTGTTCAAGCCCAATACTAGTCAGTGTTGATGAGTTGCAAAAGGAAGTAGTAAAATGAAAGGAAGTCAAGGTGCAAACACAAGAACCACCTTTGACCATACAAACTACTAGAATCCTATGCCTTCCTCCACCATCTCCACCAAAAGAAGTCATAGATGCACTTCAAGTTGCCAAGTGTAGCAGTAGGGGAAGACAAAGAAAATAGAACAGTCAGTAAGCACACCACCAGCCATTGATAGTGAAAAGAAGAAACAAATTGAAGAGAAGGAAGAGATAAGAGATGAGGAGAAATCTGCAATACAAACTTTGGTTGAATTACCAAAAATAGGTACTCCCACTCAAACTCTTTAGAAGTTGAGCACTAAAATGCTAGCATTGAAAGTTAGAACACCATGCTCGAGCTCAAAAAAAGTAGCCAGGAAACTTCATTATGGAATTCCTAAGCTTAATGAGGAAATCAAAATACCTTACTATGAATCCAACAATCTCACTAAGGAGAAAATTAATGAAATATAGAATGCACTGGATAGAAGAAGAAGGCAAGAGGTATTGAGAAAAGAATATACTTACAAGCAAGCACTAAATGAGATAAAGGACATCTTCATGGATGCCTTCAGCTTGCAAACACCTGATGAGTCAAGGCCAATAGTAGAGCAACCATCTAATATAGTTGATTAGGTGACAAATGAAGACCATGATACAAATGCAAAATTAATGGAATGGTTAGAAAGGAAGTTTCAAGGAAAGGTAAATGAGAAAATATCTGGTGATATAGAACTATCACAAGTTGAGCTGGCTAATAAATTAGATAAAGTCAAAATTGTACTTGTGAATATATTCTCCCTATATAACAAGTTGTGTGATTTTTTCAAATTCACACAAGAGACTAGCCAGAAAATAATGAGCTTGGAGAGAAATCTAAAGATTTCTAGTATGCAACTCCCAACCAATCCATCTCAAAGTGAGAAGCATTTTACTCAAAATCTTCACACTCAAAGAGAAGTACCTATATTAATAGCAAAGGAGGAAAATACAAAAGCCAAGTTGATGCAAATCTAGTCCTCTATAACCCCTCACTTAGAGCTATTTCATAAGCAGAAAATTTATGCAAAAATAGTCCTCAAGAAAGATTCAAATCTTTCTACATCAGATGGAATTGTACATCTAGCAGTAGAGGTTGCCATCTAGCATAATTTATTGGACAATGCACTAGAAAATTGGGGTGCAACTTTGAAGATACTCCTAGAGGTAAATAGCACTTTTTTGGCTAAGCATAGTATTACTCCATAGAACCCTTTGACATCAATGTCAAAAGGGGGACATAAAGTAAGGTATATTGGAGATATATGTATAAGAGGAGATATGTATATATGTAGATACTATGGGAGACCAAATTTTGAAATTTTGAATTATTTTTTATTACATTCTTTCATTTTGATAATAAAGTGGAAAGTTTGTAAATAGCCAAAAAGGGGGAGATGCAAAATTTTGAACTTCATACAGATCAAATACAGCACATAGGCTCAAAATGCAGGCATAGGACAAAGGATATAGAGGATCAGACACATTAGCATAGAATTTCAATCTCAAGAATGGATAAGGCATAATCAACTTAGGGGGAGTTATAAGGTATATTGTTACTCACAATATTTTTGAAATTTTGCAAAAATGCCAAGCAGATAAAGAATGTACTCAACAAGGTTAAGTTCATAAATGCTTAGTTAAGTGTTTTTCACACTCATGTCAAAGGGGGAGATTGTTGGTCAAAAGAATAGTCTTGACAATTGAGTGTCAAAACACTTAACCATTTTCACTATATATGTCGAGTACAAAATGTATGCCGAGCAAAATTTTCAATTGGTGTTGAGCCACAGTTAGTATCGAGCAAGTTAGAATGTAGTATGTGCTGAGTGATCCAGGAAATTTTCAGGTGCCAAATGATCCAAGAAATGTTTAGATGCTAAGCAATACAATGTTTAACAAGTGCTAAGCAAACTAGGAAAGTAACAGGTCCCAAGCAATCTAGGAATTAGTTCATGTTGAGCATTAGTAATGTAATGAGTGCCGAGTAAATCAGGATCAGCTTAAGAGTTTGTAATTTCACAAACTAAGTTGTAAACCATTTTTTAAGCTGACTTAGAGGGATTTCGAAGGAGAAAAAGGATCAGGATGAATAATTTACATTCCCTATGCAATCTACATGCAGCCAATCAAAAAAATGGAGAAGGCATGTAACCAATGAGAAAAATTCAAGGTATGAGTGGGAATTTGAGATTTAATATGGATCATAAATCCATATCTAACCCTAAGTCTTTGCATTCTTTATAAGGAGGTCAAATACCCATTGTAAGTGTGGAAGAGAATAGTGTATGAGGAAATTATAGTGAAATTTTAGTGTGAAGAAGGAAAGACTTAGAGGAACAGAGCAGTAATTTCATATCTAGTTGGTCAGAATAGCACAAGGAACAAGGAACACATACAGAGATCAGATCAAGCAAGGATCAGAACAAGAAGAGAAGATCTAGTACCTGAACCCAAAAATTTGAGATTGCATTCAATTAGGTCAAATGTTCTAATACTCTCTCACAATTGTATTAGAGGTTGAAATCCTATGTTGATAGGTTAGCTTAACAGCTAGGTAGGAGACCCTTTGGAGAAGGTCTTAAAAACCTATGTATTAGGTGTTTTTGACAACCTATTGTAAATCCTTTAATAGGGTGGCACTTCATGTAAGTGTTTGTAAATCCTCTAACCAAGTCACTATTGACATAGTCTAAAGCCTTTTACAGGGTAGGCCTTTCACAGGGGCAGACCATCAGAAGTGGTTGAACATTGATTGCTGCAATAATTTTGTGGGTGTTATCCCCACCCCAATTTTACCTTTTTATTCCTGGAGGGTTTCTGGGTTATTAATTCTAGTGTTATGTGTTGATGCATGCTTTCATTTCATGTTTTCTTATATGTTTACATGCATGTACATTGCTTTCAGTTATGAGTTAATAAAGATTTAGAAAGATAAAAATTGGCTACTTCTGATTCACCCCCACCCCCCTAGAAGTACTCTTCCCATTTTGAACATTCCAACATATATTTATACATTTATACATTTATACATATACATATTTATATATATACATACATAAATACATATATAAAGATCACAAGGGCATGCCAACAAGATGTAAAGATCACAAGGGCACGACAAGAAAATGTAGAGATGTAGAGATACATACATACATACATACATTTGCATATGCAATTTTATCACCTTAAAAAATTGTATTTGATCTTTACTCAATCATTAAGAGATAATATAATCTGTAAGTACAGATTTTTGCATAATTAGTTTGGTATGAATAGTTTTGATTGAGCTCATCTAAGGAG
The DNA here is from genome assembly GCA_028749045.1 of Cupressus sempervirens. NCBI lineage: Eukaryota > Viridiplantae > Streptophyta > Pinopsida > Cupressales > Cupressaceae > Cupressus > Cupressus sempervirens. The sequence goes on along the minus strand of CM053787.1, from coordinate 913,296,225 downwards.
AGTGAGTCTACTCATGATGATAATGGCTCCATGTATTTTCTTTAAAGGAGAAAAACTTACAGAAGATTAGATGTTGTTTTTAGCTCAAATATTCCCAATTTTATGTTCACAGTTCAAATGCTCTCCCATGGCCTAAGCTAAAACCTTCATTACTGCATCCAAAATTAAGGAATAAAATACAATTATGTCCCCGATAGAGAATTGAAATACAATTTTTTCAGATTCCACTTAGCACTATGTCAATAAATTCAAGAAATTCTACTACCATGCAAATTAACTTACATTGATTCCAAAGCTTAGGCCCTAAGAACTGTCAAAAGGTAAATTATTATCAAAGAATGTGCTAAAAACAAGAAAGAGTACATATTTAGAATGAACATAGATATTGGCAAAAATGAAGAAACATATAATCCTCTTATGCATAATCATAATTATGTTAGAGATGAACTCCAGAAATTGAGCAATTGAGTAATCCAAATCTGACCTTTCAATTACCACACTCTATCCATCATTATCATTTTATCAAATTGCATAGTAATTCTAGAGATTTATCCAAATAATAAATTATATTCATACAAAAATCTCATACTATGATTAAATAAAATAATATACAGTCTAATTTTAAGAAGAACAATAGTCTTAAATGTATATGATTAAATAAAATAAATAAGAGTACTAGTTGTATTTGTATAATTCTAGTATTACTAATTATGTTTAAAAAAATGTTCAATAAAATAAGTATGAAGTAACATAAATAGATCAGCTGCTTGATCCTATTATGACTTAATGTGAATGCATCTGATCATTACCTAGATGATATTATGTATGAGATACTTACTCAATCACCAAGAGATAATATAATGTGTAAGTACATATTTTTGCATATACTTAGTTTACAACGAATAGTTTTGATTTAATGTAAGGATAATTTCTTGTGTGAATTCAAAACATGAATGATTAATTTAATTTAGCACAAGTACTATTCAAGTGTGTATGTTTGCATGTAAAGCAGCTCACATAGTGAATTGATATACATACATACATGCACATATGCATACAATCGTCATAATTAGTTATCCTTGAATCTAACCAAAGCTATTATATATGAACAAGAGATAGATGTTTAGAAGGAAAAAAAATTACATAGATACTTCTTCTCCCCTTGAAGAAATTCATAGAGAAAGGGCACGAAAATCACAAGGGCACGACACAACAATGAAATGCTGTGATCACAAGCGAATGGCAACAAAATTTTAGATCTTCACTGATCTCCACCAATGTTCAGAGTTCTCCACCCTCATTCAAAGATCTCCACCCTCTTTCACGTACAGCTCTCGACAATCAATCAAAACAAATGGGGAATGACTACCACAATCCATAAGATCTCTTTGTATATATGCATATATACATATACATGCAGGTATGTGTGTGTATGTATGTATATGTATATGTATACATATATATATATACATATATATATATATATATATATATATATACATATATATATATATATATATATATATATATATATATATATATATATATATATATACCTATATAAATGAAAATAATAATGCACTTTCTAAAAGTTACAATTGTTCAACAAAATTAATGTTTTACAAGAAAATGCACCTAAAGAACTATTAGCTTAGAAGAAAGAACATGTTGTTGAAATAGTATAGAAAGTGTTTGATATGAGAGGTCCACAAGTGAGGGTGTTGACTAGTATTGAAAATTTGAATGCTAAAATGAAAGCTATCGATGATCAAACAACTATGCCAGAGTTACAACACAATGTGAAGTTGATTTTAAATATGGTAGAGGTAGATATTTATAATTTTGATTATCAAAATTTAAGACACGACAGCAAAGAAGAAGGAGTGTCTTTAGAAAGAGAAGGAGAAGGAGTGTCTTTCGAAAGAGACTGCATGTCAAAAATAACAGCTAGACAACATAGAGGATAGTATGGGAGCCATAGCATAGAATCCAAAAAAGTGTTATGGTAGGTACTATGACATTGGAATCACTTCTAAGTGTCTTTCAGAATTTACAGTCCAAATATTGGGAGGACTAAAAGTTATGCAATTTTTCATGTATTGCATCTACATTTTCTTATAAGAGTGTTTCAAGTATTGGCATAGTTTCCCTACAATGATCCCAAGTATCAAATGCTTATAAGAGTGTTTCAAGGTTGGGATCCACTTCAACATCCTTTGCATGGTTTAGAGGTAATCTCATTATGGAAAAGGCTTCTACAAGGGAATGAGCCTCATGATTATGGCATTTACATAGAAGTAGAACTTGCTTCTTTAACTCCTTACTCTCAACTCTTCACTGAAGTTATTCTCCAATTCCTTGCATATGTAATTTTATCGCCTTAGAAAATTGTATTTGATCCTACTAGTTGGGAATAGTTGATTGTTCATCTTATTATACCTAATATGATGATAGTTCTACAAGAATTTGTAATCAACCCAGCTAATCACCAACTAGATTCAGTTAACTGGATTATGACTAGTTTCTTTCTAAAAATATCTACCATGATATTTTTTTGTAAAATTTCTTGCAAACTCTGCCCATTTTTCTTGGTCTGCATTATTTTTGTACAGGATATTGAGGTAAGTCATTAAGAACAGGTTGAGTGGGTTTTATTGTTTTATTATTTTGATCTAGAATATGTATGTAGGTGGATCAATTTTTCTATTGTGCTAAGATGTAATAAGAACCTTAAAAAAGATCTCTAAGATATATATGTTTAGAAGGAAATATAAAGAGATACTTGTTTAGAAGGAAAAGAAATGAATATGTACATAGCCCTTGAAGAAAATCATAGAGCAAGGGCACAAAAACAAAATCACAAAGCAAGGGAATGACATGGAAACAAAATCATAAAGGGCATAGAGATCACAAGGGCATGACATGGAAACAAAATCACAGAGAAAGGGGACAACAATGAAATCACAGAGCAAGGGCATGACAAAAAAATACAAATATCACAAGGGCACAAAAATGAAATCGCAAAGCAAGGGCATGACAATGAAATGCAGAGATCACAATAACAAAATCGTAGAGCAAGGGCATGTCAAAAAAATGCACTTTCACAAGGGCATGCAAATTTTTAGATCTCTTCAACCTCATTTTGAGGTCTCCACCCTCTTTCATGTATAGCTCTCTACCATAAAAAAAAATGGGCAATGATTTATGTCTTGTTTTCTTTTCTTTTATATACTCATGCAAGCATTGTAATTATGAAACCAATGTTTGTATTGCGATAGCATTGGGGACTTACAAAAAAAATGAAAATCACCACAAATTACAGCATCGTTGCAATTTGACCCCAAATCTTGTAGTGCATCTACCTTGTTTCCTTCCATGACCCATTTTATCTTGACCTTTGGTCTTCCCATATTTGTACTAAGATGTTTAGGATTATAAAATGGATTTAAACCCTTCTTATCTACATAAAAGCACAAACCTGTATCACCCTTTTACAAAGGAAAAGGCTAACAAAAGTATAGGTGTTCACCTTCAATGACATAAAATTGCTAGTATTATTTAGAATTTGAAAATGAAGTAAACTAATGAAATGTGTAGAAATAGATGAAGTTTAGGATTATAATTTTTAATAATTATTTGGAATAAGAAATTATATATTTTCATATTTTTTAAAGATAACTTTTAGTTTTTGAAAAATGCTAGAAATTAGGGGACTAGTTCCCACCACAAAACTACATGGAAATAAATGTATTTCACTTTGATCTTAGATTATGTTATAGATAACATTTGTAACTAGAACAATCAAAAATAAAAATTGGCTTTAGACATATATTTTTTGTTTTATAACGACTTAAATTTTAATTTATTCAAATCAATAGTTTCATCTCCCACCACAATTTTTAAAATAAATCTATTCCAACCGAAAAATAAATTATATATTCTGGAATAGGACTCTCTCCTCTAGAATGCCATATAATTTTTAATTTTTTTAAATATGATTTAGTGTTTTTCCTTTCTCAAAATTGACATCTTTTCAACTGTCTATATCTAATTAGGGTATATGCACCGAGTTGTGGTGCCAGAAAGGTGACAACTCTTTTTTTTTTTTCTATTTTCAATAGCATGTATGTGCTATAGCACATACGCGCTTTTAAAAAAGTTATTTTTAATAGATGGGTTGCATACCTGCAACCCATCATTTTCATCTCTATTTTTTTTGCATTCCTACACTAGCAGTGTGTACATGGGTTCAAGAAACAAAGGTTTTTTCCATCCTAGTTGCCAATATGCCTCCTTGCTGAAAAAAATTGAGATCACAAGCACACCCATGCTAACACCGTATGTGATCTTAACTTCATTTTGCATTGTTTGATATGTTTTTCATATTGTTTTGTAAATTTTTTATATTGTTTTGTAGGGTTTTTACAATTTTTATTTAAATTTGTTTATTTATTTGGGTTTCAATTGATTTTTTATCAGGAAATGTCCGTAATCAACTAGAAAATCCATAAGAACCTCAAAACCCTCAAAACCAAAACCCTCCCCAAGAAGATCAACAAATTCCACAACTTGAACCAATTGCAAGACCTCTGCCAGGCACATGAAAAAATATAATAAATGAAATAGAGAGAGGCAAAATTGAATTAGAAGGACTCATTGCTCATTTGAAACAATCTAGACAAACCAATCCAATGAGGGCTCAATTGGCATCATCCCTCAAATCTATTAAGACCTAGATAGCCTTAGTTAGTGGTCAGTTAGATATTTGGCAAGTTAAGAGGGATGAACAAAAAATATTTTATGCAAATAAATTGCCATATGAAGATGTTAAAAAAAAAAGAAATACCAAAAGGTAGAATATGTGCATTATTTAGAAAAACTAGTGAGAAAAATACTATTAGAGAGGGTACTAAATGGTTCCCCATCCATTGGTGCATACACAATGCTATTAGAAATAATTTTTGGGATAGATTGTGGATGCTTTTTGATGCCCCTCCTTGCAACAATCACGAGGTCCCCATGTAATTTTTGAAGAAATTATATTGTGAGTTTGTCCTTGGGGAGATCCCTAATTATTTTGATATATTAGACTCCTAGGGTAGAGGTGGGGGGTCATCATTTGAGAGGTCGGGAGCACATCGTGACCCTAATGTAGTTAGGGCACCTATGGTCAAGCCACAGTGCGAGCATATGACTATTCCTTCACTTGTGAAGGAACATGTAGAGGCCAGCACTCTAGGGACCATTAATGCTTTGACATAGACCCTCATCCATTCCACGAGCCCATTAGTTGAGGGGAGCCTTCTATGCATCGTGGTCACATGTGCACTTCATGTGGATCCCTATGCACATTTGGCACTCATGTTGGAGATGGTGCGGATGATGGGCTCATCACTGATTAGTTCATGAATGACACATTTGGCATTGACACATAGGTAAATTACAATTATAATTTACTAATTTGATCATATTTCATATGTATAGTGAATGATTAATTAATTAGCATCTATTGATATTGCTCAAAATTCAAGGTCGGAGTGTTGTCAAGCCTAGCAGGGATCCTCTGGACCCATTTTTTGTCCCCTCCATGAGTCTAGAGCTATGTATCAATTTAATCATTTTAATTAATACATATATTTATTAAGTAATCATATTAAGGATTGACAAAAAAATTATGCATGTGCATCAGTTCTCTACAAGACCATCAACTTTTACTATGGACTCAGAGCATAGACATCATATGTGCTTCATATAGGTACAATTGTTTCATGTTAATTTAATTCATTTGATTATATTTGTTTCATGTTTCATGTTACATGTAATGTGTATTATATGACATGCAGCTCATGATGTTGGACACCCCTCCTCATCTCCGAGAGTCTGTTGATTGTGGAGAGGCCGTAGCTATGGCTAGCTCATAGCCATTGACTGAGGTATGAAAGAATTTTCTTCATTTTAGTTTTTTTTTATAATAGTTAGTCTCAAAATTTCTAATGTTATTTATAAGTGATTATATTTATTGAATTGTTGTAGGGTCTCGTCATGCCTGATCATCCATAAGCCTTCGACGTGGACTTACAAAGTGACTATTTGAAGGCGGTAAGAAAATAATTGATTTTGTGTATACATATATTTGATTTCAATGTATAATAAATATTGATTCATATCTACTTTGTTTGTATCAGCTTGACTTAGAGAAGAGCCTCAACAAGAGGATGAGCGAGTGTGTCAGGAGGACCCCTTCATCTCCACCATCTCCCTCCACACGATGACAGAAGACATCGAGAGATTTTTTTCCTTCCCCTCATGGAAAGGAAAAGATATAGTTGATCTAGATATGTATATATATAGGCATCAGTGGAAATATTTGATACACATTTGATGTATATGAAATTTTATATTTGATGTATGACATTTATTTTATGTATGAAATTATTTGACTTATGACATTATAGGTTAATATATGATATGTTTATTCATATACGACATTATTGGTTATCATAATATATTATGTGTTTGTTAATGTACATGACATTATTGGTTACCATTTTATATTATATGTTTGTTCATGTATGATATTAAATTAGATATGTTCATGTATGACATTAAATTAGATATGTGCATGTATGACATTAAATTAGATATATTTATGTATGACATTAAATTCAATACCTAATCTATTCAAAACTTTGATAGAATATTGATTAACAATAAACTTTATCACTATTTAAGGATAAGTTAATCATTTGCAATATGTCATCATCATATGATTTATGATCTTGTTCATGTTTAAATTTTTCCTTCTCTATCATTTGTTTATCAAGTTTAATTCAATACCTAATTAGTTTGAATTTTTGATACAATATTGATTGGCAATAAACTTTATCAGTCAAGATCGATTAGGACCTCCTTGTAATAAACTTTAGCAGGCAATATTCGTGGACCTCCTAGCAATTGGTCACCTAAATGAGAACCTTGAGATTTATTAGGAACTCCATGAAAGAAATCAATAGCTTGAGAAGCTCTCCATTTGTTAGCTGAATTAAAACCTTGGATTGTAGATGGCTGGCATTCATTGTACAGACCAATTTTATAGATATATAATCAAATAAATAGTGTATTCATCTAAGCATAAAAATATTGTTACATAAGAAGAAGATCAAGTTTTACAATTGCTAATAATCATTAATGTATGCACATACACTTAAACCTAAAAAGGATGACATAAAGAAGACAAATTAAGTATGAAGTTGATACAAAATCAATAAGAGAGTTCTAGCATGATATCTTCAATATTTTTTGAATTAGAGAAAACTAAGTATTAATATGATGATCTCTATGAATCTATATCACCATCTAGATGTCTCTCTGCATCTCCCTAACTCTCTCTATTTTATCTTACATTCATCCTCTTCTTATATCTCTATTCATTTACCAATATGTTTTTATTTCCTTTAATCTTCATGTCTACCTACACCTTCTTTTGTTTCCCTCTATCTCTATGCATCTTCTCCATGTTCAGCAAGCATTGGAGTTGTAGGGATAGTGTTAAGAAACATGCTTATGTTGCAAAGAGAGGTGAGAAGGTGAAAATAAGGGCGTACTATAAGTTGGAAGCTAAGGATCATTTAATGGTTGATAAGTGGGCATTTTATTATGATGATCCTAATGATCAACACATTTGCATGGAGGTTGTCCAAGGTAGAGCTCATTGCAGTCTTATGCTATATGTCAATCCAAATACAGATGTTATTTTGAATAAGTTTATTTTTGTCCCTTGATTGCAATCTTGGCTCCATGATGTTTTGATTTGGGAGGTGGTTAGATAGAACTATGAATATCTTTAAGTAATAAATTTTATTGATTTTGATTTAATTTATTATTAAAGATTTTAATGAATACAACTTTGCTCTAAATATTTCTTCATTATAGGCTTAGTTATACCATTTTTACAATATGAATCTTCATGGTCACTTGTGGCTCTTCTCTAGTACTTATTTTTATAATCTTTATAAATAATAAATAATTTAGTTATAATAGAGTTTTAGTCTTTTATGAAAATAATTTTTTGATGGAAGATTTTTCATTTAAAATTTTGTCTTACATTCAGTAAAATTGATATTTGTTGGACGCTTAAAGGGATTTCAACTTCATCAATAGATCAATGGCCTATCGACAATTATCTTTTTCTGAAATTACTCTATCCAACAAAATTAGATCAAAAGTTCTCTACACATTTATGTTAAAAATAAGATAAAAATTTGATCACAAGTGGTCACAAAGTTTGTGTAGAAGAAAAAATCATTGTTACAAAAAGAATATGGACAAGAAGAAAAAACACAATTAGCTTGTTGAGCTTCAATATATAACCACCATTCTTTATCATCAATTAAAAAATGTCAAATATAGTAGAGAAAAGATGGATTAATTGCAAAAAAAGTCATTTTAAAAATCATACATGTAACATAATCACTGATAGTTTTATGTGTTTTCATACATTAATGATTGTAACATAATCACCAATTAATTGGAATGTGTTGTTATTATTCTATAGTAACTAGATAAAGATAAAAATAAAAGTTTAATAAATAGTTGTGATGTATAGGAAAGAGAGATATCTCACATGAGAGGGGGATAAATCTAAGATGGCACATAAGATACTTGTAAGAGGGAGCTATACTTGTTAACAAATTTACAATGCATGTTATGAAAAAACATACATCTTTAAAAGGAAATAAAAGAGTATGACAAGTGGAAGGAACATGTTGTTTTGTAGACTCGTATTCAAATTTGGGTGTCAATTTTCTAATGAAGGATTCAAGCACTGCAATTTGGTAGTTTTGGCTCATGTTATCCTTGTATCTCACTCTCTCTTATTCCTCCCCTCTTTATATTTCTATTTTTTCCATATCTATTTTTTTTCCCATATCTATGTATCTATCTATCCTCTTTATCTCCTCCTCACTAATGCAGAGATGTTGAGCAAGAAGTGAGGTTTAAGCACTTTCTTCTTCCTAATCTACCAAACTAAACTTCTGGCCTTCCTAATATCTTACTCCTTTAGGATATCATTTTTGTGGCCTATCCAAAGTGGTAGGGTCATTTGTGAACTCCTCCAAGGTAAGTACTTCTCCAATCAAGATCTTGCACCTTTTTTTTTTAGGGACACTAGCCCTATTCCAAGCCAATAATTGTAACTCTTCACCAATGGCTTCACCAACCCCAAGTTTCTATTGGGACACCTTCCTTATGTTCAATTGACTGAGAGTCAACTCTTGGTTTAACCCTCCAATTGTCATACAATACAAAATGTTGACTATCATAGAATTCCTTGTAGGTCTCCTACTCTAATTTTCTGAACTTAAATTCCTCTTAGGTTGAAATCTAACTATTATATGGGTAGATTTAGACACCCTTTTGTAATTTACTTGGCTACCTAGATTTAACAGATTAGATCAACACTGCAAGTTTTAACATCACCCGAGATGGCATCATAAAATGAAAATGGAGAGTGATCTCCAAAAAGTGAGAGATGTTATTGTAGGCCTCTACAACATGGTCTTGTAGGAATTGGAATTGCATCGATACCTCACATGACTTCTGAGATATGCCTCATCAAAGATCCTAGCCTTATGGCATTTAGTGACCCTTAGGAACATTCCAGTTCGACGTGCCTAAGAATGTTCAAGCACTAAAGAAAAAAAGAGGAGGTTGGAAATAGGGTTTACCCAGCCACTTAGAGCTAATGGAGTAGACAATTTGATCCCACGATTAAAGGTGAGAGAGATTTGGCAGTTGGCAACTTTGTACTTGCCAACACTGCAAGTTTTAACATCACCCAAGATGGCATTGTAAAATAAAAATAGAGTGTGATCTCCAAAAAGAGAGAGAGGTTATTGTAGACCTCCACAACATGGTCTTGTAAGAATTGGAATCACATCCATACCTCACATGAGCTCCGAGATATGCCCTATCAAAAATCTCAGCCCTATCGTATTTAGTGACCCTTAGGGACATTCTAGTTTGGCATGCCCGAGAATGTTTGAGTGCTAAAGGGGATAGGATGAGGTTGGGGATAGGGTTTTCCTAACTACCTAGAGCTAATAGAGTAGACAGTTTGATCCCATGATGAAAGGTGAGAGAGATTTGGTTGTTGGCAACTTTGTACTGGCCAACACTGCAAGTTTCAGCATCACCTGAGATGGCATCATAAAATGAAAATAGAGTGTGATCTCAAAAAAGTGAGAGATATTATTGTAAGTATCTACAACACAATTCTATAGGAACTAGAATCACATCCATACCTCAGACGAGCTCTGAGATATGCCCCATCAAATATTACAGCCCTATGGCATTTAGTGACCCTTAGAGACGTTCCGATTCAACGTGCCCGAGAATGTTTGAGCGCTAAAGGGGATAGGATGAGGTTGGGGATAGGGTTTAACTAGCCACCCAGAGCTAACAGAGTAGATAGTTCAATCCCACGATGAAAGGTGAGAGAGATTTGGCAATTGGCAACTTTGTACTGGCTAAGATTGCAAGTTTCGGCATCACTTGAGATGGCATCATAAAATAAAAATGGAGTGTGATCTCCAGAAAGTGAGAGAGGTTATTGTAGGTCTCTGCAACATAATCTTGTAGAAATTGAAATTGCATCCATACCTCACACAAACTCTGAGATATGCCCCATCAAAAACCGCAGCCCTATGGCATTTAGTGACTCTTAGGGACATTCTGATTCGGCATGCCTGAGAATGTTCGAGTACTAAAGGGGATAGGATGAAGTTGGGGATAGGGTTTACCTAGCCACCTAGAGCTAATGGAGTAAACAGTTCAATCCCACGACAAAAGGTGAGAGAGATTTGATAGTTGGCAACTTTGTGCTGGAACAGAGTTAGAGTTTGATCTTTTGGAATCTCTAAGAAGTGAAAAAGAATCTTTTCTAATGAGTGACACTAGATTTGAGGTTGTTCTTGATCTAGTACAAAGGGAATACCAAGGAAGGAATCAAAAGAGATTGAAATATTCCTTATAATATAGAGTAGAATGGAGTTGTTGAGATTGAAATATTCCATATATTGTGTGTGTGTGTGTGTGTGTGTGTGTGTGTGTGTGTGTGTGTGTGTGTGTGTGTAAGGTAGAAAGTGTTACATGCTACATGACTAGGACATGCCTTGTTACCTATGGGAAGAGACATGTAGTACAATAGTATACACATACAAAAAATCTCCACACAAGATGCTACGGAAGATGACACCAGAGGAAGCTTTCATAGGGAAGAAGCTAGATGTTAGTCGCTTCAATATATTTGGAAGTTTGATATATTTTCATATTCCAAGTGATACACATGTACTAAGTAAGATCTAACTATAGATATGGGGTACTTTGTTTGGTATAGATATTTTCATTCAAGATTGAATACCAACTACTTCCCCCTTGTACCAACCAAAATCTCATTCACTCAACCTTAACACAATGTGACATCAGCAACTGCAACTTCCCCTACATCAATAGAGACCTAAAACCATCCAACACAATCCAAACTATAAAATAGTGGTCAGATTTACTGTTATTATTCATAGACCAGTAATGAAGCAATTGCCATTATTCATCACACAAAGTGACAAGAATGAGACTTTGGAACATCAAGATTCCCCACACGTTTAAAGATTCTTTAAAGCAACTTTAAAATGACCAAAACAATGTGTATCAATGGTTGGAACCTCAGTATGCAGCATCTAATGAAAACTGGCACCACAGACACCATAGTTTCAAAACTCCACTCCACTCCAACATACACTAACCCTACCTTGTACATAGGCCTAATTAGCAAGTTTAGGCATGGTTTACAAAGAAAAGACCAAGAAATGGGTGCATGGACTTCATTTTTCAACTCTAGAGCATTCTTCTAGGTTAGATGAGGGTGTTTTCCTAATCTGACAAGTCCTCAACTCCTATTCTTTTCATTACTTAACCAAAACATCAAATCTAGGTCTAATACATCGGTCTTATTAGACCTAGTGCTTGCTCCCATTTATTCCCAATTCAACCCCCTATTCCAAAACCATCAAAATATGAAAATGCATAGCCCTAGCCTACCGCATGCAAGTTTTGAAGAAATTCCAACTGTGGGAACTCAAACTAGGGCCATTTCTTTGGCCAAACCCTAGGTTCAGGGGTTTCAAAGGTAGTGAGGAGGGGAAAATGTATAACTTGCAAAGGGTTTTGAAGTTTGAGCAATGAATGCATAGTTTTCCCTAAAATTTTCATCAAAAATCTAAACTTGTAACTGTTGTAATTTCATTTTCACGGTACCTTTTTATTTGATTCTTTTTGGAGGTGATAGGGAAATTTTTTAACTTTCATTTAGCATTGGTATGAAGGTTTAGTCAATCATTTTGTATTTTTCATATTGACTGTCCTAAAATTAGTTGTAGGTGAAAATTTAAGAGGGGTTTGAGAGTCATTTTCTGAATTTGACCCATTCTACTTTATGTGGTTACTAGGGCTTGTGAAATTGGGTCAAGAATATTGCAAAATATGTTCTTTAATCATTCATGTGCAGGGAAGAACTTGGAGTTTCTTTTTTGATGCCCAAGGGTATGGGGTTGAGTGAGAAAGAGTGCATAAAAAGGGGTATGTGACTGCTCCAAAGGTGGATTTAGTGTTTTCTTCAAACAAGAGTTGCATTTTATGTTGGAAGTCATCTAATATAACCAAAGTGAAGGTGTTTGAACCATTTTGGGGTTCTAGAGATGTTGCAGAGTAAGATTTCTAGAAAGCCCTAGGGTAAAGGGGCTAGAAAGGAGGGTTTTGTAAAAACCATTGTAAAGTTGATCATGTGATCTAGTGGATATTTTCAATGAAAATTGAAGGGTCTCATTTCTCTGTAGAATTTGCACCATCAGAAAGATCTCGACGTCCTGGTTCCAAAGCAACTTGAACAGACAAAAATGGAGTCTGGATGCAGAAGCTACACTCGGTCAAAGTTTTGGTCAACAGGCAGACCAGAGGGCTAGATAAGGGACAAAATTAGACCATCTCTAAAGTGGTCAACAATGGATTTTAAAATGAAGATCTCCTCATAAGCTTTCCAATGGCATTCATTTTGTCAAAAACGGACTTCATATGTGAAAGTTATGGTCGTTTGAATTTTGGGGCCAAAATGTAATAGTGATGACATCAACATGATGTTAGCATGCATAGTCATCATTTTGATCCAATCTAAGAATGAAACATGGCATAAAAGGACAAATTAATTTGGGTTTGAAAAATTGTTGTTATGGGTTTCAAACCCATTACCTCCCACTTCTTATTTTCCCTCCTTTCCATTGAGCCATGCATGAGTCATGGGATTTGAGGAGCATTAAATTCATGTAAACTGATTTCAAAGTGGAGTTGAATGAAGTTTGAACTACCAAACTCCCACATGCCATTCCAATGTACTAGCCCACTAATTTCGAGATATGCATTCTGTTTTGAAAACAAGCCAACTATATAGGGATTTGAGCCCCATACAACAAACCAAATAGATTATATGCATAAATTTATAATCAAAATGGGGTTGTTTTATTTTTTATTCAAAATAAGGGAGTGGATATTAATTTTGGGATTATGGTTTTAAATGTTTGGCTTATAATGATTACAGCCAAATAGGAGGGAGTTATTTTGTTATTTTAAAATGGGGGTTTTGTTATTTGGTTTTATACCAAATAGGGCATAATTTTTTTGTATAAAAAGGGGATTATTTTCCTATGTAAAAAAATTAGACTTTGGAGAAGGAATTCTTATGGGAATTAATCTTGGAGAATTACATTGTAAGTCTATGGGAAATTTTCAAGTCTAGAGGGTAAAGTTTTGAAGGAATAGGGAGATTTTTGGAGCCATTTTCGTACTTTAGAGAATTGTTATGCTATCAAAGTGCTAGAAGAAATGGTCTTGGTGCATAATTGTAATTGATTTTTGGAGATTAATCAGATTGGTCATACTCTATTGGAGCCAACCCGGAGACATAGTCACATTTGTGGCAAACTTCGAAATCAAACTTTGTTTGCACTTTCTATCTTCTTCTCTCTCTCAATTCTGTTTATTTCACCTCAAGTTTTTGAGTTTTTGATGCTTAAATTCATTTATGTATAAATGTATTAAGACTTTCACTAATTCAATTTTATTTAAGCATTCAATATAGAAATTATTCTAGATCTATCTACAAATCAAGTGGTATCAGAGACCAGTTGACTATTGTTGCAGTTGTTTTCTTGAATGCTAACAAGATCTAGGATTTAGAAGGGTGAAGGAAAGTTTGAAGAATTTAATCATGAGATTTGGAAGCAAAGAACATTTCCAAAGATGTCTATTTCTGGAATGGAGGTTCCTAATGAGATTAGTGAGCAGGAATTTCGAAGAGCATTTCTTGAGATGAAGGCTAAGGTGGACATACTTTTTCAAGAAAGACAAGAGCGGAAAGAATGTGAAGACAAGAAATGGAAACATCATGGAGATGGGGATAAGAAAGTAGATCCACCCTCTTCTTCTTCTCCTCCCTCTTCTCCTTCTTCTCCATCTTCTCCTCATTCTACTTCTTTTAACCCTTTGAAGAGTGGGTGTAAGCCTAAGATCAAACTGGATGTAAAATTTGACTTACCAAAATATTTTGGTGAACTTAATGCTGAAAAATTGGATGATTGGACTCAACAAGTAGAAGTCTACTATAGAGTTCAAAACCTATTAGATGATGTTGATAGGATTCAATTAGCTACTCTTTGGTTAGGAGGTACAGCTTTAACCTGGCAGGAGAGTAAAACTAAGGCAAAAGTTTCACAACATGGTAGAGTCAGTTTAACTTGGGCAGAGTTTGTTAATGCTCTTAAGAAGCAATTTTATCCCCTAGGACATATGCAATAGTTAATGATGGACTAGCCAATGTTTAGACAAGGGAAAGGTCAAACTATCCAAGAGTACACCCATGAATTTAGGAAAAGGGCTATTTGTTTGAATGTTCCTTTGTACACCCAGGGTACTTTGTTGAAGTACATAGGAGATCTTCATTCCTACCTTAGACATTCTATTTTGGTATTGAACCCTTGTAATTTGGATGAAGTGTCTATTCAAGCTACACACTTAGAGTCAAGGGGTAAAGGATCTTTTGTTGATAAGTTTGATAATGATGTAAAGAAATCTTCTGAAAATGCAGAGATAGAGAAAGGAAAGAAAGTAGCTAAGTCAAGAAGGATGAGAAACTTTCTTGCACTCATTGTGATATGAAGGGTCATGATGAAGAACATTGTTGGAAGTTGCATCCCAAATTGAAGCCTAAGTGGGCTTAGAAACGTGATCAAAAAAGAAAAGGTAAGGAGAAAACCACAAATGTTGTTCTAGATCTTGGTTCAGATTCAGATGATGAGACTAAGATAACAACTATGGGTGTAAAAGGTAAATCTCATATCTCTAGTGTTTCTATTCATAGTTGTGCTTCGTCATCTAAAGTTAATGATTTCTTTGAAGATAAGAAAAGGAATGAGTTGTTTCATTTAAGGGTTGTTGCTAAGAACACTAAAATTGATGCACTCATAGATAGTGGTTCTCAAGTGAACTTGATTTTTGAAAGTATTGTAAGAAACTTGGGATTGAAAACTACATTACATAAGAAACCATATCCACTAGGTTGGATTTGTGAAAATGATAAGCTGCAAGTAACAAGAAAATGCACCTAAAGATTTGCAATCACTAGTAAATTTGTGGATGAAGTACAGTTTGATGTGGTTCCACTTGATATCTGTGGGATACTGCTTGGTAGCCCTTATCTTTGTGACAGAAAAGCAATTTTCTACATAGAAAAGAATCATTATCACTTGTTTAAAGATGAGACTCAATATATTGTACATTCTTAGAGGATTAAGATGGATCATTCTTTTGCAAACACAGGGTAGTTAAAGAGGGTAATTAATGCAAGTAAAGAGTTAACTCTTATGTCTATCAGTATAGGTGGTTCTACACTTGAACTTGGAGTAGCTAACCAGGGTCAAATCTTGCAGGATGCACCTGTAGAAAAAGATTTAGTATGCAAAGAACATTAACAAATAAAGTAAACATTCACAAACCAAAAACTAAATTCACATATATGCTTAGACAAAGAAAGCAAACAAGAAGTGCAAATCTCACAAGAGAAAACACTCCATGCTTTCTGGATTCTATAGATGTGTCCTTTTGCTGTGGATGTATGCTCAAGATGCTCAAAAGCTACTTCAATGGGGATGGGTAATGGAAAATTGGTAGCTTTGTGAGCTCTCAATTTGGCATTATAAGGGTAAGATTGATGGCTTTGGTTCTCAAAATAGCATGGTAACTTTAGCTCAAAGATTGTTGATGAAATGGCTTGGGATGGGATTCAATTTATAGGCTAAGGGGTAGAGGGATGGAGGGCTTAGATGCAAGGATGGATGAAGGCTTAAGGAGGGCTAGGATGCACTCAAAGGAGAGCACATGGATTGTGCTTGTTTAGCACCAATGGAAAGGTGACACTTGTCACAAGGAGGATGAGTGTGAGAGGGTAGGGTAAAGGGTTGGTTAAAGGCATGATGAGTGGGGTTGAATATGTAAGAGGGATGTAAGAGGAATGAGTGTGGAAGAGGGAAGAGTGTGGAAGATGGGTGTAAGAGTCATGAGTGGGCTTGTAAGAGTCTTTTATGTTTTGTAAGAGCACTCATGACTTAGTGGTTGGCTTTTTTGAGGGGAGACTTTGGTTTGAATTAGGAAAGTCTTAAACTTGTTAAGGGAATGTGACAACATTAGGGGGTGGATTAGGCTTGGGTTTAGGATTAGATTAGGGATGTTAGAGATGTGCAAGTGGATGGCATTAATGAGGGTGGGTGAGTTAGTGGATAAGCTTGGTTAGTATGGGTGGATGGGGTGGATTAGGCTAAATGGAGGATTAGAGATAGGTTAGGGGTTTTTGAATTTGAGGATTTTATTTATCAAATAGATTTATTTAATAAATGGGAATTTTTGGAATTAGATAGAAGAATAGGATTTAATTGATAAATAATAGGTTATTTGATTTATCAATTAGGACTATAGATGATTAATTAAATTAATCAACTGGGGATGGCGAAGGATTAATTAAATAAGAATTTAATTAATGATGCCTTTAGAGATAACTAAATAGGATTACTAAAGTGGTGTAATCAAATTTAGGTGTCTACATTTTGCCCCTCTTTGACATAGTGTTGTGAAAACACTATTTCAAAGAAGTTCAAGTGAAGACGACATGAGGAAGATGTTTTAGCAACGAGGTCACCCCAGTCTCGGATAAGAAGAGGAGAGACTAGACTCAGATGATGCCCCCTCAAGAAGGCGGTGAAGAGAGAAATCAGGCTCGATGACTTCTTGAAAAGTACAAGAAATTGAGATGAGCTGAGACGCAGGTTGGTGAAGAGAAGGGGCTGAATTAGCTCAGACTCTCACTATGGGAAAATGATAAAGGAGAATCAGATGCAGAAGAGGAAGCAAGCTTAAGACTTTAGGGAAGGTGGAGGATGAAGGATCAGAGCGCTATAAAAGGAATCCATGGTAGGGAGATGGATGATAGAATGATAAAGCTGATGCAACAGGATTTCAAAGAGTCAGACTGGCGAAAGATGGGTTTCGGAGATCCCTAGGACTAGGATTATGGATCTCGAAAGATGAGGCTTGGTGGATTGATTTGATTGGTGGATCCCTAAGACTAGGATTGTGGATCCCTAAAGCTAAGTGTGAGGAGTGATTCAAAGAGATACTGATGCATAAGCTAGGGTAGGAGCGACAGATGTAGGATATGGATGGGGGATAATGGAGATGAAGGGAATCCATTGAAGCTTTTTGAGTGGGGGGATACTTCAAAGAGAAGTACCACCATGTAGTTGAGCACTAGATTTTCTATAGGACTGTTGGTTAATTGTCAGGGTTACCAAGAACATCAAGGCCTTTTTACCAACCGTCTAGAGGACTAACGAACTGACTCAAAACAAACACACAAGGATTGCCCCAGTATCACACATGAATCCCAGAGGAAGTAGCATGGAAACGAAACTAGGTAACCCACAAGCAGAAAAAGAAAACAAGTAAAAGACCTGATCAAGACCTTATGCTCTGATTGCCCCATTCGCAGCATACCATGATATGGAAGATCATGGCAACCTTGAGGAGGGAACAAGGAGATTGCTTGGAAAAGATATTTCAAGACCCAAAAGGGAAGATCCCAAATCAAAAGAAAGTGAAAATCCAAAAGAGAACTGTTTGCCAATGAGATGGGTAGGACAAGGTACTAACGGACCAAGATCAGACATGAGGAAAGCTATACCCTGCAAGGATCTATCAGAGAGCACCTAAGCTGATGGATCTGGATGAGTGATGTGTCTAGCAAGCTGAACTAAGAAGGATAACACTTTGGTGACATGAGATCTAGCTAAAGGATGTATTGGAATATCTAACCAAAGTTTGCGATGTGTGCAAGATGTTGACCAAGGATGAACTAACATGAAAGCCAGATAGATACAATGATACTAAGCTAAAGAGGATGTACAAGCTGACAGACCAAGATATGTTACAAATGTACAAGTTTGTTCATGTTTTGGTTTTTTATGAGATGGAAATGTTTGTGAAGGATGGGATGTCTAAAATTATTGATAGGTGGATAGATAGATGGTTTGTGAAAAGCTTAAGGAAAATGGGATTCTGTGTGTGCATGTGATAGGATACAAGCTAGGATATAAGATTATTTACAAGCTGGAATATGGTACAAGCTTTGGACAAGATTCAGATATATACAAGGTATGGTACAAGATTTACAAGGTATAACACAAGCTTTGGTACAAGATTTACAAGCTGTACAGGAGGTATTGACAAGCTCCATCAAATTTTGGATATTTGATTGGAACACCAAGGGAACAAGCAGGTGTTTTATGGGATGGTGGGTGGATGGATGAGGGATAGGATAGTGATAGATAATGGATTATTCTTTAGCACACAAGGCGCCTAAATTACCAGGTTTTCACCAAAGTACCTATCCAAGGTGCTTGAATTGCCAAGTTTTCACCATTGGACGCTTATTTCTCTTTACTATTTTTTTCTGTATTTTTTCAAAAGATGGGTATACCAAGGATCTTCAAGCATAGAACTTCTTGAGATGAATGATGTTAGTGGGATCATTCAAGAGTTCTCCTTCTAGTGTAGATAATTGATAGGCTTTGGAGCCAAAGGAGGCAGTAACCACATAGGGACCAAGCCATGTAGGTTCAAACTTGCCTTTCGTTTCTCGATCTTCTTGGACTTTCATATTTTCTTTGAGGACCATGTCACCTGGCTGAAAGTGTCGTGGGAGCACCTTCTTGTTGAAATTCCTTTTGAGATGAGTTTGATAGACTGTGAGATGGTCATAGGCTTTGTTGTCTCTTCTCGTCTAAGAGATCTAGCTGGGTGAGTCGAGCTACTCTGTATTCTTCATCTGAGATTTGCCCTCGCAAAGATATGCATAGTGAGGGAAGTTCAACTTCTATAGGTAATACTGCTTCAGCACCATAGACTAGGGAGTATGGATTTGTGGCTGTGGATGTACGAAAGGAAGTTCGATAAGCCCATAGAGTCAGATTTATTTGAAGGTGCCAATCACGGCCGAAATTATTGACAACTTTCTTTAGGATTTTGAGGAGGGTTTTATTAGTCGCCTCTTCCTGGCCGTTACCTTGTGGGAAATATGGGCTAGAAAAGTGGTGATGGATGCGGAGGGAAGTGCATAATTCTTCCATGTTGAGATTTTCAAAGTTACCTTCGTGGTCAGTGAAGATGGTGGATGGAATGCCGAAGCGACAAACAATGTGGTACAAGATGAACTTGGAGACTTGAACTCCTGTAGCTGAGACTAGGGGGACTGCTTCCACCCACTTAGTGAAATAGTCTGTAGCTGTTATTATCCATTTATGTCCATCAGATGAGAGAGGTGTGATAGTTCCAACTAGATCAAGGCCCCAACAAGCAAAAGGCCAAGGTGGTGCAATAGGTTGTAGATCCTGTGCTGGAGCGTGCACAAGATTTGCATGCTGCTGACATGGGAGACACTTTCTGACAAAGTCACAAGAGTCTTCTTCAATGGTAGGCCAATAGTAGCCTGCTCTAAGGATTTGTCATGCTAGGACAATACCACCCATGTGGGCACCACAAAGTCCAGAATGTACTTCTTTTAATGCCATCGCAGCCTCATTTTCATCTAAACATCAAGAGAGAGTATCGTGATAACCTCGACGATATAGGGTATTGGCTATGATAACATAGAGGGATGATTTTCGAATAAGGTTCTGGCATTGGGTGCATGTGAGGTGAGGGGATATGATACCATCGTTAAGGTAAGTGTGAATTTCATGGTACCAAGGGGATTGGGGACCAACCAAGATACAAACACGATTTGAATCCTCATTCGCATAAGCGGGTGTGAGGAGTTGCTTAACTAAAAATTGATACTGCGTAGCTTCTTGGGGAATTTCCAAGAGTGAGCCGATAGTGGCCATGGCATCTGCTGCCTTATTCTGCATTCGAGGCACTTGTGTAAACTGAAGCTTTGTAAAATGCTGGGTCAGCTGATCAACTAGCTCTTTGTAGGGTAATAGCTTTTCATCTTTGGTTTAATATTCATTTAAGACTTGTTTGATGATGAGCTAGGAATCGCCAAAGATTTCTAACTCAGTGATATTCCATTTTGCAGCTATCTTTAATCCTGCTACAAGAGCTTCATATTCTGCTATATTGTTGGTGCTAGGGAATTGTAGCTTGAAGGCTTTTGGAATGTAATCTCCTTGAGGTGTAACTAATAATATTCCTGCCCCTGATCCATGAGAGGTGTATGAGCCATCAAAATAAAGCTTCCATGGGGGCTATTCTTCAATTAGGCAGATATGCTCATCTGAAAATTCTATGAGCAAAGGATATGCATCTACTAGAGGTGCATCAACTAGGTGATCTGTTATAGCTTGCCCTTTGATTGCCTTTCTGTCCACATACTGGATGTCAAACTCACTTAGTAGCATAACCCACTTTGCTAGCCGACCTGTGAGTGCTATTCTAGAGAGCATATACTTGAGAGGATCAATTTTAGAGACTAGTTGGATGGTATGACTTAGCATGTAGTGGCAAAACTTTTGAGTTGAGAAAACAACTGCCAAACAAGCTTTTTCCATAGGAGTGTAATTGAGTTCATAACCAACTAGGGTTCTACTGATATAGTAGATGGCTCTCTCTCTACTATAATCATCATGTTGTGCTAGAAGTGCCCCTAGAGCAATAGGTGTTGCTGATATATACAAGATCAAGGGACGACCAGGAACTGGTGGAACCAAGATAGGGGGATTGGTGAGATACTGCTTGAGCTGATCGAAGCTGCGCTAACATAAAAGATCCCACTTGAAGTTCTCATTCTTCTTTAGCAAGTGTGAAAATGGTGTACACTTATCTGCAAGTTGGGAGATGAAGCGCCGGACAGATTGAAGTTTTCCCTGAAGAGAGCGAAGCTGTCGCAGTGTCTGGGGAGGAGGCATGTCTAAGATAGCCTTGACCTTTTTGGGGTCGATCTCTATACCCCGTTTAGAAACTATGAAGCCTAGAAGCTTGCCAGATGTGACCCCAAAGACACACTTCTTGGGATTTAGCATGAGATGATATTGGGCCAACCTATCAAAGACTTTTTCCAGGTCAGCAAGATGATCCATGAAGGTGTGAGATTTGACTAGGATATCGTCCACATAATCTTCCAAAATGCTATGGATAAGATCATGGAAAATGGCTGTCATAGCTCTTTGATAGGTAGCCCCAGCATTCTTTAGGCCAAAAGGCATCATGGTGTAGCAAAAGGTTCCCCAAGGGGTAGTGAATGTTGTCTTATGCTGGTCCTCTTCTGCAATCTTGATCTAATTATACCCGGAAAATCCATCCATAAGGGACAGAATTTCATGTCCAGTTATAAGATCTACAATCATATCTATGTTGGGCAAGGGAAAATCATCCTTTGGACAAGCTTTGTTAAGATCTCTAAAATCAGTGTAGATTCTGATGTCACCGGAAGGCTTAGTGACAGGGACCATGTTAGAGATCCATTCTGAGTAGTCGATAGGTCGGATAACCTTAGCAGCTAACATTCTTTCTAGTTTAGCTTTGACTAGTAATGCCACCTTGGGGTGCATTTTTCTAAGCTTTTGTCTGACAGGTTTGATCTTTGGATCGACTGCAAGATGATGAACTACAAGCTTTGGATCAAGTCCTGGCATGTCCTAATATGACCATGCAAATTGGCCAATGTTCTCTCATAAAACCTCAAAGAGGAGGTCAGCTTGGTCTTGTGATAGGGATGCGGCAATGTGAACAATTCTAGGGATCTCTGAAGAACCAATGTTGACTTCTCTAGTATCCTCTATTAGAATAGAAGACACCTCTGGTCGATTATCTTGAGGAGGCAATACTAAATCCTCATGTTCTGCTTGTGGCTCTGGATTTTCTTGCTGAGGGGTTCTCTTCGCTACCTTAGCTAGTCCCAGATTTACCTTAGTTCCAGTTTTGGGTGTATCGAAACTAGGCTGGGGATTTTCTCCAAAATACCCCTTGGGATCTAGCTTGTAGATGTAGGCAGAATCTGGCTTTTTCTTCTTATGAGGAGTTTCGGCTCCCATGAATCTTAGAAGTGCTTCCTCTGATGTGAACTCATCAATATGTATGACACTTGGTTGGTCCCAATCTATGAGTTGTGGATGAGCAAGTGGTACATCAATGAGATGGATGGATAGTTCTCGAAGAACAGAGTCTCCTAGGAAGATTTGGTCTGGGATATCATCGTAGGCTCTCTTTTCAACTTCCTCAGGAATGTCTTCAATTTTGACAAGGTCGCGATGGATGTTCGAAAAAGCGTGACCGTTCTCGTTGGTACCCCCAGTTGTGGGTATGCCAAAGCCAAGTCTTGAATTCATTTCCCAATTATGTGCTTCGATGGGACATTGCATGCCCCTTTCTTCTGGTCCTAGTCCACCTCCTTGATAGTTCCATTTTTCAGTGATGAGCTTATGTTGCTAGGGATACTTTTGGCTGAAGTGATCAAGGTGTGCTTGATTTTTTGGAGGTGCATCCTTATGTAACCAATTGTTGATATCTGGAGTGAGCTCCTCATGAAGAGGGATTTTTGAGGACACAAAGGTGGTTGGGCCAAACTATTTGTATCGAGGAGGTGGAATCTCCCTAGCTTTGTGATATGTCAGTCATCCATGGGTATGTGGATCAAGTGGGATTGCTCCGACAGCAAATGCATCTGACAAACTATATTCTCCACAACCTTTGTTGTTTATCTTTACGGTAGATAGGGTGGAGGCGAGGATGGTTTCTGCGTCATTACAAGTGTGGGATGAGCTGGCGATGGATGTGTCGATGTCTATTCCAGGGCAATGGTTTGTATATGAAGCTTCAACTGCATTGCAGTAAGCAAAGGGTTCTGGATCGACATGGATGGTTACCTCAGTGCCCTGATACAGAAATTTGATGCACTGATGGTAGGTGGATGGAACAGCCTTCATAGCATGAATCTATGGGTGACTGAGGAGGATGTTAAATGGTAGGTTTAGATCAATAACATGGCAAATTGTCTCTTGAATGACTGGCCCAACCTTGATTGGTAGCAAAATAGTCCCTTCTGTGGTCCTTTCCAAGTTGTCATAAGCTTTGATGGTGATAACCTCACTGATCATATCTACCTCAGTATACCCAGCTTGTTTTATGAATTTTAGGGTGCAAATGTTCAAGGCTGATCCATTATCTATCATTACTCTTTTTACGGCAAAATTGGATACCATGATGGCTATGTGAAGCGGAAGGGTGTGATCTGGCTCAACCACGGGTATGTCAGTGGGTTTGAAAGATAGGGCACATGAGGATGAAAGGTGTCCAACAAGATTACAAAAATCAGTAGCATTGATATCAGAAGGGACATGAGATTCTATGAGAGCACTGTCAAGGATGTCTTTGTACACAGGACTAGTGTGGAGAAGGTCTAAAATGGATATTTGGGCTGGCATGTTCCCAAGGTGTTCCAAGATATTATACCATATTTTTGATGGAGCTGATGGTGTTGATGAAACTGGTGGGCCTGCGATGTTAAATCGCGCTCTTCAAGTGGTGACCGCACACTCATTGTCTGGTCCTTGGATATTGATAACATTGACAGAAGGCTCTTTCTCAGATATACAACCTATAAGGCTACCATAGTCTATATAGGATGAAGTGTGGTCATTGTTCTTCCCATGCTATTGGTTTGGCTGGCGGTTGTTGGTGTTGTTTTGGATAGGTGCTTTTCCAGTATTTTGGTTATTGTGTGGAGGAAAAGCATTTTGATAAATCTGTAAGCCTGCATTGGGAGAGGTTTGGGCACCAATAGTGATTTCCTTCCGATCAATGAGGTCCTGCACATAGTCTTTCAGTTTCATGCATCTGAGGGTGGTGTGACTGTTTACCCTATGGAACTTGCAATACTCATTGTCCTTGTACCATGCAGCTTTGGATTGGCTTGGATCAATTTTCTGGGTAGGTGGAAATTTGATGAGGTTTTCCTTAGCCAGTTTCTCAAAAATAACATCCAATGGCTCACCAAGGGGTGTATAGTTTCTAGGTGCAGGTTGGAATCTGGGCTTTTGCCCTGCAGCTACATTGATGGCATTAGCTTGATTGTTAGACCCTTGAAAGTTGGGTCTTGTATTGTGGTTTTGATAGCTTTGGTTATTTCGTTGTTGGTAATTGATAGCTTGTTGGTTGTTTGTTTGATATGGTGGGTTAGACTAGTTTTGAGAAGGACCAACGATATTCACATGTCTGGTATCAGTAACCCCATCTGTTGCAACATGCTTGTTTTTGTTCCAATACCTAGACTTGTCATTAGAATGTGATTGATTTTGGTTGGCCTCTTTGTAAATCTTTACCACACCATCTTTGATGAGTCCTTGCTCAAGAATCATTCCTTTCTCTTTGATATCCTTATAGGTCTGTAAACAGTTCATGGTCATGTGGTGAGCCAAGCTGGGATGTGCATTATCAATAAACATTTTCACCACATGGCATTCTGGCAAGGTGCAGGATATGCAGGTGGTAAGGGTTTTCCATCTTTGCAGGTATTCGGCAAGGCTTTCTCCACCTTTTTGCTTGGTGTGGACAAGATCAACTATTGATAGCTCTGTTTCAACAAGATGGGCATATTGGGCTACAAATGCCTCAGATAATTCAGCAAAGTTTTTAATTGTGCCATAGGGGATTCTATAAAACCATTCAAGAGCTGGTCCAGCCAAGCTTTTGGGAAAAAGGCACAAGAGGAAGACATCATTGTATGCCACGTCTTGGCAATGCATGTAAAATTCTTTGATATGTGTGACAGGGTCTCCTTTTCCTCTGAATTTGTCAAATTTAGGTACCTCAAAGTGTTTGGGAAATGGTGTCGTGGTAATGGCTCTGTCAAATGGGTAAGGACACACATTCTCAAACTTGAATGTCTTTGGATCATTCCCTTCTTGGATGGCTTTCAGAGCTATCTTCATTTGCTCCCACTCTGAATTGATAGGTGATGGTTGGGGTGCCCCCAATGTAGGAGTGCCTTGAGGTAGGTATGTGTTGGATGGGGCCACTGAATATGGATGGTTGTGAGGGATTTGCTGATAGGGATTGTACATTGTTTGGGTAGCTGCATGGTGGATGACGGGTTGTTGAGGGGGAGGTGGCACATATTGCTGCATGTGCTACGAGGCTTGTTGTTGATATGGGACTTGAGGTTGGGATTGAGGAACATAAGCTGGCTGTGGGATAAATGGATTTCTTTGTGGAGGTAAGGTATAAGATGGTTGTGAGGCTTGGGGAAAGGATGGGAGGGCTTGTGGGGTTTGACCAATATATGTGGGTTGTGCCCCCATTTGGGATGGTATCTACAAATAATTGGTGGTTGGTTAGGGTGGTGGATTACCTCCTAGAAGTGGCATTGAAAAGTAGTTGGTAATTGGAGGTAATGAATTAGTTGGTGGTGGAGGTGGTGGGAATTGAAAGCTTGGGAATGGAACTGATGGGGTTTGATAGCTTTGTGGCTGGATTTGGAAGCTTGGTAGAGTGGTGGTGAGAGCTGGGGTCACTTGGGAGCCTGGTAGAAGATTGGCAGTAGCTTGTGGGTTTTGATAGCTTTGTGGAGTGAAGGTAGTAGCTTTTGGATTTGTGGCTGGTGGTATTGAGCTCCCAAGACTTAATGGAAATGATGGGATTGTACTTTGGGCTGTGGTGAACAAGCTGGGGGCGATGAAAGGTTGATTACTTGGCATCATGGGCGGCATCCCTGTTGTATATTGCTGAGGTTGGCCAAAGATGCTAGCACTAATTTGGGAGATGGGTGGATTTGGAAGGCTAGGTGTGGGAGCAGCAGCAATAGTGAAGGGGGTGAATGGTGAGGTGTTTTGAGTAAAGGGGGTTTGGAGTGGAGAGGTATGAACCAAGGATGGAGTGGTGGTGGCTGGGTTGGCTTGCGGTATGGAGATTTCAACTTGGGTGGATGATGGTATGTTTGGGTCTATTGGGTCATATGGATTGGCTGGAGGCTCTTCTTTTGGAATATATTGAGGATAATTTGGATCATAAGAGCCTATGGGTGGTGGCAACTGCCCGAACAATGGGTGAGATGGATCTGATAATGGAGGGGGTCTTCCAAAGTCAAAGGTTCCTACATTGTCCCTTCGAAAATTAGCCATGATTGTCTCTTTGTTTTTGTCTATAATGGTGTTTACCAATACTGCAGTTCCTGGTTGGTTCATGAAAGCTTCAAAGTCAGTAGGTGATGGCATAGCTTGCTCTGGGCTGAAGGATGGCTGAGTGCTCAAGGTGGGTGAGGCTGTTCGATCCAAATGATAGGGCTCCATTGTTTCTTTCTTCTTGGCTAAGCAAGTGACGGGTGGCATGAAAAATGCTCCTAGGGATGAGATGCAATAATGCTGATGGATGCAAAAGGGGGAAGGCTTTTCTATGCAAATGATTTCCTAGGTTGAGGCAAATCTATATGACAAAACCTAAGGAGGATTGGGTTGGGGATTCTAACTTCAAAGATATGTTGTCAAAGCACAAAAGTTCTTCTTTCCTATGTGCAAGCTTGGTGGTGATTGTGTCAACTTAAGGATAGACTGATGATCCTTTAGGAAGAAAATGAGATTGACCACTTGCGAATCCCAACCTTTAGCTCAAGGTGATGAGGGATAACAAGTGACAAAGCTAGATTACCCTAGACAAAGCTCTATCAAAGGGATAACCTTGGTGAGATTGGTGGATTTGGAAGATTTTAGGAATGGCAAACTTTTAGCAAGGTGACAACAATTTTGAAAGCTTAGATGTGCAGATTTTTTATTACTGGCTAGATGGTATGATTCTAAATGAGATGGATGAGCTAATAATGCTTAAGGGGATAATCTAAGATGGTTGGCTTTTCTACAAAGATGACTCTAAAGTGAAGCTTATCCAAGAAGATGTGGAGAAACAAGGGTGTCTAATAATAGAAATCATGCCTAGTTGGTAAGGCATAAGCAAGATTAATTCCTAGATGTTGGCTAAATTTGATGGTGCGCTCTAACTAGGCCTCTTGAAGTGCTTCGTCGATAGCTTTGTCCTCTGCTTTATAGAGTTTGGAAATTCGTGGGCTTGGTGTTATTTCTTTTCTCTTGGCTGAAAGTTCTTGGTATGCTAGAGATGGCTTGAGTTTGACCTTGTGAAACTTCTGTTTGGGTTTGGGTTGTTCCGACATAAATTCCTGAATTTTCTTGGCTTTGGGAAAAATCTCAGTTGTTTTGCTTCAACTTGTTCAACTTCCAAAATAGGCAGTGACTACGCTAAGTGTGCCCTAAGCTAGGATTGACCAAGTTTGGCAAACATTCATTCAACAAGTAAAATAAAAACAAGCAATAGATAGGAACACCCAAATAGAAGTTTGTGGTTCTCAAAATGTGATACTTGCACCAAGGAGTGTGTATGTTCTACAAATGTTTTGATCAGTCACTCCAAACACATTAACATCCTAGATGGTTTTTTGCAAGGCATACAATTGGTTTAGCTAGGGAGTCCTTGATATACGCAAGGTACGTGAGGCCCAAATCTGTAGATGAGACCAAAAGGATGTCACGCAGCCGAGAGGAGCGGTAACCCACTTCTCCTCTTTCACTTCTCAAGGGTATAAAGTTCCTTGAGGCTTAGCCCGAATGACAAAATCTTGATCCCAAGAGAGGTGTCTTTCGATTCACCTCCCGATTCTTATACTCCGCCGAAACACTGGAGTTGAGGTCGTCCAAGGGGTGATGAAATCCCCAAGAAGGCCTCCTAAAAAGAAACAAGGTTTTGGATCCTAATCTTATGCACCCAAGATGGCCTCGAAAGACGACAAGGGGAGAGAAGACTTGGATGACCTTGGGCTAAAAAACACGCTTGTTCTTTTACCAACTGACTCTTATGTGTGCTAATCTAGACTTTGCAAGCACTCATGTTTAAGAGATAATGTTCAATTCCAACTTGAAGCACCAACAAAAGTAAATCGATCGAAGAATGCAAACAATAAGAAGAGTTAGGGTCAACAAAAGCAAACTCGCGCGCCCGGAGACCCTCCATGTCAAGTATCGATTAATTTTCTTTAAGGCATTCAAGATTGAGTGTGAGTTTGTTTTAAGCCCAAAACAAAAGTGTGTGAGATTCGATTTCAAGCGTGCGCTCGGAGGCTCTCCACGTCAGTTGTTGTTCAATTCTAGTGCCCAAACTTGAAGTGTGATTGATTTAATCTAGAGTTTTGGCCATTTAAGAATTTTGATAAAGTTAAAGCAAACGTTCAAAGACCAAGTGAGTGAGTTAGATTGTGGAACATTTAACACCTTTTTCAAGTAGACTCATCCCCATAAATGGCGCTGAGATTGCAACCAATGGTTAATATTTGATGGGTGATTAGAAAAGAGGTGAGTCCAAGGAACTACTCAAATTGATTTTTGTAAATTTGTATTTTAACTTAACAAAGTTTCTTAAATGTCCAAAAATCAAACTTTACCTAGATTGCATGTGGAAAAGAGATTTGTTTTGTTCAATTTTAGAAGCTCCAAATGAAGTGTTTGATATTGCAATGGTTAATTGATCCTTGGCATTCAAGATTGGATTTGTTTTTTTAAGCATGCATTCCAAGGAAAGTTTATTTTAATCCATGGCATTCAAGAGTGTGTTTTGAGCAACATTCATTCAATGGAAAATGTGTTTAACCATTCAAGTTCATTTTTTAGCAACATGCATTCAAAGACAACTGGTTAAGCATTCAAGTTCATTTTTTAGCAACATGAAAACCTGCAAGAAACATGGTTAGTGGTTCCATATGTGCTCCAACCTGCAATGAGACAAAAAAAAGCAATTTAGTTAGTTAGCCAAAATCTTCAAAAATGAGAGCTTAACTATGGAAAAAAAAAATTTAACTTTTTTTGTTGTTTTTTCTACGCGTAAAAATGCTTAAAATGGTAGAGATGCCACAATATGGAGACGCTGAAATACAGAGATGCTAGTATTCGAAGACGACAGAACAAATTTGCGGCACAGAACACAAGTGACAAGCAGAGATGCCGATTTGCGCAGATGCCGATTTTTGCAGACGACAATTTTTGCAGACGCAGATTTTCGCAGATGTCGATTTTCGCAGACGTGGATTTTCACAGACGTCGATTTGTGCAGATGTCAATTTTTGCAGACGCAGATTTTTGTAGACAGAACAAGTTGCAGATGCCAAAACTGCACCAAAAAAGTTGAAAAATGCAATTTTTCTTTTTTTAGATGGTATTTCTTCTTCCTAAGTGCGTTCTTTAACTTGAAAAAACAAGCAAAACACCCTCACAACACACTCAAACAACAACAAACATTAGATGGTTAGAAAAAATGACATATAGATGAAAATAGATGATTAAATGACCCATAGTGGGGTCCCACCGGGCGTGCCAAAATGTAGAACAAGATTTAGTATGCAAATAACATTAACAAATAAAGTAAACATTCACAAACCAAAAACTAAATTCACATATATGCTTAGACAAAGAAAGCAAACAAGAAGTGCAAACCTCACAAGAGAAAACACTCCATGCTTTCTAGATTTTGTAGATGTGTCCTTTTGCTGTGGATGTATGCTCAAGATGCTCAAAAGCTGCTTCAATGGGGATGGGTAATGGCAAATTGGTAGCTCTGTGAGCTCTCAATTTGGCATTATAAGGGTAAGATTGATGGCTTTGGTTCTCAAAATAGCATGGTAACTTTAGCTCAAAGATTGTTGATGAAATGGCTTGGGATGGGATTCAATTTATAGGCTAAGGGGTAGAGGGATGGAGGGCTTAGATGCAAGGATGGATGAAGGCTTAAGGAGGGCTAGGATGCACTCAAAGGAGAGCACATGGATTGTGCTTGTTTAGCACCCATGGAAAGGTGACACTTGTCACAAGGAGGATGAGTGTGAGAGGGTAGGGTAAAGGGTTGGTTAAAGGCATGATGAGTGGGGTTGAGTATGTAAGAGGGATGTAAGAGGAATGAGTGTGGAAGAGGGAAGAGTGTGGAAGATGGGTGTAAGAGTCATGAGTGGGCTTGTAAGAGTCTTTTATGTTTTGTAAGAGCACTCATGACTTAGTGGTTGGGCTTTTTGAGGGGAGACTTTGGTTTGGATTAGGAAAGTCTTAAACTTGTTTAGGGAATGTGACAACATTAGGGGGTGGATTAGGCTTGGGTTTAGGATTAGATTAGGGATGTTAGAGATGTGCAAGTGGATGGCATTAATGAGGGTGGGTGAGTTAGTGGATAAGCTTGGTTAGTATGGGTGGATGGGGTGGATTAGGCTAAATGGAGGATTAGAGATAGGTTAGGGGTTTTTGAATTTGAGGATTTTATTTATCAAATAGATTTATTTAATAAATGGGAATTTTTGGAATTAGATAGAAGAATAGGATTTAATTGATAAATAATAGGTTATTTGATTTATCAATTAGGACTATAGATGATTAATTAAATTAATCAACTGGGGATGGCAAAGGATTAATTAAATAAGAATTTAATTAATGATGCCTTTAGAGATAACTAAATAGGATTACTAAAGTGGTGTAATCAAATTTAGGTGTCTACAGCACCCATAGTATAGCATGAGAGAATGATGATTGAAAGCATTGATGGTTCCTTGGGTAAAATTTTTACTATTGTGAAGGATCGATATGTTGTTATACTCTTTCATTTATGCATTATTGTTCAACTTGATGCTAGTCAATGTTTGTTGGTTAGTGGCTACAACAACTGATGTAGATGCTTATGGAAGTGATAGAATAATGTTTATGATCAAAAATGTTGTTGCAGTCTTCATTGTTCTTATGAGTCAAGTATTCAGATGTATAGATGATACAGGACAAGTAGGGAGGCTAAGTCCTAACTTTATGTCAGAGTAAATGTCACTTTTGGAGGTCCAAAAGGTCTTTAGTGGGGAGGCTTGATATGGTGGATATTTTCCATGAAAATTGAAGTTTCTCATTTCTCTCCAAAATTTCCACCATCAGAAAGATCTCGGCATCCTGATTCTAATGCAACTTGAATGGACAAAAAGGGAGTCCAAATGCAAATGTTACACTCAGTCAAAGTTTTGGTCAACAGACAAACCAGAGGGCTACATAAGGGACAAAATTAGACCATCTCTAAAGTGGTCAACAATGGATTTTAAAATGAAGATCTTGTCACAAGCTTTCCAATGATGTTTGTTTTGTCAAAAATGGGCTTCATATGTGAAAGTTATGGTCGTTCAAATTTTGGACGCAAAATGTAATAGTGACGACATCAACATGATCTTAGCATGCACAGTCATCATTTTGATCCAATCTAAGAATGACAAATGGCATAAGAGGACGAATTAATTTGGGTTTGAAAATTTGTTGTTATGGGTTTCAAACCCATAACCTCCAACTTCCTATTTTCCCTCCTTTCCATTGAGCCATGCATGAGTCATGGGATTTGAGGAGCATTAAATTCATGTAAACTGATTTCAAAGTGGAGTTGAATGAAGTTTGAACTACCAAACTCCCACATGTCATTCCAACGTACCAGCCCACTAATTTTGAGATATGCATTCTATTTTGAAAATGAGCCAACTATATAGGGATTTGAGCCCCATACAACAAACCAAATAGATTATATGCATAAATTTATAATTAAAATGGGAATGTTTTATTTGTT
Organism: Cupressus sempervirens; assembly: GCA_028749045.1. Classification (NCBI taxonomy): domain Eukaryota; kingdom Viridiplantae; phylum Streptophyta; class Pinopsida; order Cupressales; family Cupressaceae; genus Cupressus; species Cupressus sempervirens. Next base: position 913,263,954 of record CM053787.1, on the reverse strand, counting down.
ATTCAAAATAAGGGAGTGGCTATTAATTTTGGAATTATGGTTTTAAATGTTTGGCTTATAATGATTAAAGCCAAATAGGAGGGAGTTATTTTGTTATCTTAAAATGGGGGTTTTTTTATTTGGTTTTATACCAAATAGGGCATTTTTTTTTGTATAAAAAGGGGATTATTTTCCTTTGTAAAACAATTAGACTTTGGAGAAGGAATTCTTATGGGAATTAATCTTGGAGAATTACCTTGTAAGTCTATGGGAAATTTTCAAGTCTAGCGGGTGAAGTTTTGAAGGAATAGGGAGACTTTTGGAGCCATTTTTGTACTTCAAAGAATTGTTATGCTGTCAAAGTGCTAGAAGAAATGGTCTTGGTGCATAATTGTACTTGATTTTTGGAGATTAATCAGATCGGTCGTACTCCATTAGAGCCAACCTGGAGACATAGTCACGTTTGTGGGGAACTCCAAAATCAAACTTTGTTTGCACTTTCTATCTTCTTCTCTCTCTCTCCCAATTTTGTTTATTTCACCTCAAGTTTTTGAGTTTTTGATGCTTAATTTCATTTATGTATAAATGTATTAAGACTTCTGCTAATTTGATTTTATTTAAGCATTCAATACCGCAATTAGTCTAGATCCATCTACAAATCATCATGAAACCAAAAAAATAGAAGAATTCTTGCATTTGAGTCATTTCTTGAGACTTTTTTGGGTCATAGGAGTTCCAAGAGTCGAGGGCTTGTGAGTTGCTTTATAAATGGCCTCAAACTAGGCCTAGTTGGCAGAGTGAAATAACCAATTTTGAGTGATATTTTACAAAACAAGTGGAGCTTTTTTTGGAGTATATTTTAGAGTGATGAAAATGGTATTTCAATCACCCAATATTTTAGGAATTTCGACGGGAAAGTTTGGAGAAAACAACAAATTAGTGACTAGCAAGGGCTAGTTGGAACAAGCCTAGAAGAGGCAAAATTGAGAAAGTGTAAGAGATGAGTTACTGAGAGTGTGCAAGGAGTTGGAACATGTTAGATGGGATGTTTTAAAATGATCCAAGTTTTTGGGGTCATCGTATGAAGCGAAGGACAAGTTTTGGTATGTAGGAGACACTAGGGTACACTAGGTGCATGGTGAACAATGTGAGTGTTTAGGAGACAAACTAAAGATTTGGATTATAACCTCTTAGACATGGTTGTAGGAAGATGTTACCAAGTCAAAGACCTCCTCTTGAACCCTAGTAGAGTCTAATTCCTTGGGTAGATTCCAAGAATACAAGAGAATCCTAGAGTTGATTGTGGTTCCTAGGGGAATATAGGAGCGCTTTGCATCAAACACACACACTTTTTGTATAGTCATGGATATTGTGATCATTCATGAACTTGAACAACTAACACCATGTTAGAAATAGTGTTTTCAAAAAGGACTACAAAATAGAGGGAAATGGCCATCAAATATGCATGATTTAAATTGCTACATTAAATAGCCCTTTATTTCATAAATCACTTCAACTCAATCATTACATTGTACAGACAACCTCATCATATGTCACTTGAACAAACCTATCATGTACAAAATGAGGGAAAAATCCACAAAATTAAATCTTAAAATGTTACAATAGTAAAAACCTCATGGAATACACATGGGATGAATATACATAATCAAGTATTAACCCTTTCCAACATTCCAACTTTATGATAATAATGAGTCAAAGTCCAACAAATTAGAATGCAATGATTGCAATTATTCTTGGGTATCTATTACAAGAAACCATGGTTTGGAAGAAAATTAAGAGTATTAGTCTTGTAGCTAGGAAAATGAGCTCAATAAACACTTTTGAGATGGTCATCTTGTGATGATCATGGATAAATCATTCAAAGCATATGTTGAACCTACCCAATATATACTTGCATCACTTAAATCACATTAAATGCTAGAAGAAAATCAATAAATATCATAAAAGTTGTTAATATAAGAACCATTATATGGAAGACTAAATTGATTGTCTATATACTTTTAATTCCTGTCAAATCCATCAATATACATTTTGTATCTTAAAATATCAAAAGTTTGATTTCTTTTCAATAGACCCAAATAGTCTTTTGGTTCTCTCAACCTATACATCGACTGATCAACATTATCCTTAGAGAGAACTATATATGTAACTGCCCCACTATCATTAGATCAAGACCTATTTTCCTTCTTACTTTTTGATAATTATGATCCTTTGCAATTCCAAGCATAAGATGATTAACACACAATGGTACTTGAACAAAGAACACTAATAAATATTAAGGATGTGAATTGATAATACCATTTCGTAGATGATTTTGGCATCTCACTCTTTATCACTGATGCTTTGACTTTATTAGCCCTCTTCTTTGGTGACCTACAAATGAAGAATTAGCATAGTAAAAAAACTAAGATAACATTAATCCACTAAAATTAGAGAATGAAAAAAATTGAATTTGGCTTGTCATTAAGAATTATCCATTTGTAGAAATCCTTGCTTTCTAAGTTATATGGTAACCCTTTCTTGATGAGTATTGAAAACTTCTCCCATTGTATCCTTGCTTTCGCCAGTTTGAAGTTTATGGTTACATGCACACAATCATGAATTTACATCACAAAGCATTCACATTCTAATAATTTTCATGTTCTTTCATTACAATTTGATCTAAACAAAAAATTCTAAACTTTCACTTATTCAAATGACTAATCTAAAAATGGGTCCTATTAAAGAATCTAATATAACTTCAAATAATGTATCTAGATTCTAAACAAATCAAAACATAAAATCTATGATTTAAACTAAATCTCATCACTTACAAATCATAACAATATGGTTCACCTTAGTCATGTGGACAATCTTGGGGAAGAGGTTGCAACATTGTATTTGGATCCAATTGATCACTCTTTCTCTCTCTCCCTCTCTCCCTATTCAATCTAATGAGCCAACTCGATCTGCTCAACATTTTAATGTCTCAAGTATTGCCTCATGGTCTGACTCACAAACTTTCCAAAGAATCTTATTATGTGGTTTTCCACCATATTTTATCAAGTGGACATTTGATGCAACAACAAGGTTTGAATAATGAAGAATCTTTCTCTTTGTTTGCCAATCCTCGAATAACCACAAGTTAGGGTTCTTCAAAGAATATCATCTAAGCCATGTGCTGGTTACAACCACCGCACCAACATGGTACTCTAAACCTTCACCATCTATAACCGAGTGATCCAATTTTTTCCTACTTCAACACAATGACATAAATAATAATCTATCCCTTCTTCATTGTCTTTAGGTGCAATAACAACAAAAACATGGCCTATAGTGACAAATGTAAAAAATGTAGTCATTAATTCCAAAAATACTTGGGTAAAAGTTATAAAGTTACATATTGAAATTAAAAAGATATATAAATATATATATTTTTAGGTTGCACTAGATCTTAGAAGCAGTCAAAGTCAATAGATGAATCCATCTCTACCATTTCCAGTGCTTGTGGGGGATAATAGGTGTCAATTGGGTCCAAAACCCATATCTCCCATTTGTCCACCCATTCAATTGACTCATAGTCATCTCAGTTTTCCTCTGCACATGATGGACAATAGCATGCCATTTTTCGTGTGTGTATACTCCATGAACTTGCATCAAAGCTTCTAAAAGAGTGTAACTCACTAGATCCTATTAGTGTGCAACAATCCTGATATGGTGCAATGTTAGTATTATCTATCAACCAAAAAAATCTATGAACCGTAGACTCACCTTTCTTACCTAGACACATTGTAGTGTTACACCATTGGATGATGGATTTTGCATCTATCAATATTGTTCCATCTTTGTACTTTAGTTCTTCACAAGCTAAGGTTGTTTTAATGCATGCACCTACACCATCGTGCTCTCCCTTACCATGACCAACCTCTGTGAAATTTCACATATATTGAATTCTACACAACCTATGCATCCTGCTCAACCAATAAAACATTCGTGCATTCTTGAATTGAGATGCGCAATTGTCTGACCAAATAATGTGCTGACAATATGTTATACTTGTATTAGCAAAATTTCAATAAAATAGTTGAAAACAACCATGTACCAACTCTGTAGAATGTGATCAATCATCGCTGATGTAAAAATGGTACTCCCTCAAAATCTTCCTATCATCCTTTGTACTTGTAGGTGAATGCATGAATGTTATGTGAACAAATATGGAAACCTATTGAGAAGTATAATACTATGCTTGCACCTCATTTTTTGGTTGTAGTGTGTAGTTCTCTACAAAATCTACAATCGAAATAATGGTATCTAGTGGAAACATATCCTTGGACAACTTGAATTGCAAATCCAGCCATCAAGCTCTATGGGTATGCCTTGCATACTCATAAATAATCTTTTCACAAAAAACCTTCCTGAACTCATACACTCGAATCTTTTCAATGACTAAATCACATCTTTTAACATGTTTCCCATCCTTTAGAGCATATGACACTATCTTAAATTTTCCATAATCTACTATTTCATTTTCAATTGCATGTGTACTATCCATATGTTGACAAGTTGATAAAAGTTGCAAAGAACCACAAAATAAGCACGTACTATCCAAGCGTGATGTCTTGTAAAGTTGTTGGCCATCCTCTATTTCACATAAAATGTTGGATATGAATTCCCTTAAATATCTCAGTGGCTCATTCATATCACTATCCTACAAAACAAACTGAGAATACAAAACTACGCATATATGCCTAAAAATATCAAAATGGTTAGAAAATTCAATATGTATCCTACAACAAGAAGTTGTGCGTGTGTGATTTATCTTCACATAAAAAGGTTTACCTATCTCAAAAAATCTTTGACTTATTCGACTTTGAGGATACATACCAATAAATTTTGCAAAAAATTGTGTCTGAGTTGAGTCCAAAAAATGTTTCGCATGTGGGTCACAATTTTGGCTACCAATCCTCCTTCTTACAACATCTCTTTGATTAGGGGAAACATGTGTTATTTTTTCAAAAATCTTTGATCAATGATTTCAAGGCTTCACTAATTTCTTTATCCTTTCGCGGTAGTCTACCACTAAATGTTCATAAATCTTTTTTTGTTGAATCTTCCAATCTCTCATGCCTTAGCATGGATCTCCTTAGAGTACCTCTACCGATTTTTAATGTTTTTCTTGTCTTTCTCATGAGTCAAGATTTCTTCATTTGGCTACTTATTATTGTCGATGTAAGCACTCATCTTGTGATATTACTATCTTTGGTGCATGATTTAGAACCCACTTTGTCATAAACACTCATTAGGTTCTTTACAATGCTTTTTTTATTTGAATCGTCCATCATTCTTAGCCTAAGAATCTTCATGATAGGCCTAAATTTCAAATTTCTCATCATTTCAACAAATAATTGGCATTGAACTGTAATATTTAATTCTTCAAAAAGTAATCTCCACATATGATTAACTTTTCTTTGACAAGTACGCTTGCTAATCTTGTCAGGCATTGATTTCAAAAAGTTAGTATCAATATCAATGAAATATTTTAGTCTTCTAAAACAAATTCTAGAATGTGTTCTAATCTCTTCAATTCTCTCAACATTTTCAACATCAATATAAGGTTGAATGTATTGTGTACCTTGAACCGAAAATGATGTGTCTTGGCAATAAGATGTAAAAGATGTAATATCACCTACTTGATGTGTTGATGTTGTGCTTTCAACATGACATGATGGATTGTGTATATCGTCGGATCTACAAATCAATGTCTCTTCAACATGAGAGGATGATATGAATTCAACATTAGAAGATGGTGTAGCAAATGATATGACTCCAACATTGAAAGATGGTGTAGCTTCACAATTAAATTGTCTTCTTGAGCATAATAGTCTCATTCATTCTCTTTGTCTTTCTAATTCTTCCTCTTTGTTTCTTTTTACTAGTGGTTCTTGATCCTCTTCGAAAGTCAATTCTTCATTATTGCTTTGCAATTTTCTTTGTTCACATAGTAATTTCATTTTATGTCTTTTAATTACCAAATCTCTCTCCCTATCTTCATTTGTTTTTATTTTTGGTTTCTTCCTTGGCATGATGATGATTTCTACATGTTAAATTATTCAAACATTTGAATTACTTAAAATGTGTAAATTAAAAATTATTCAAATTCATATAAAAATTATAATTATTTGAATGAATACACAATATATATCAAATGACTTGTCAAATTTCTAACCATTTCAAAATAACATTTCATTCAAACATACAATTTTCAATGAATTCACTATATATTAAACAACGTGTCAAATTATAATCAAATTTGTATTTATATATCGAAAAACAATATTTAAAATGGATTGCACTAACCTTTTCTATACAAGGAATATTCAAAAAGTCTTCAAATTGTGTATCCAATGATTGAATTTGGTGTTTGCTAGCTTGAAAAAGTGTTGAAATATTGTTTGCTATGTTGAAACTCATGATTTCTGTCAGAATAACAAAGTGCAAAATAGACCAAAAGTAGAGAATGGATGAAATGGGCCCCAAAGTTGTTTTTTGACCATTTTTAGGTGATTTCATATAGTGCGTATGCACTATAGTGCATACGCACTATGTGAAAACATATCACTCCCCATGCTTCCTACTCTCTATCCTCCCTACTCTCTCTCTCCCTATACCCTCTCCCCTCTCCTATCCCCTACCCTCTCTCTCCCTACTCTCTCTCCCATCCCCTAAAATATCTCTCCTCCCTCTCCCATCCCCTACTCTCTCTCTCGTTGTTCCTCTCCCACCACCTACTCTCTCTACCTCTCTCACCCTCTCTCCTCTCCCATCCCCTACTCTTTAGATATCTCACACACACTCCCATCCTCCCTCTCCCACTTCCAACTATCTCTCTCTCCCCCATCCCCCTACTCTCTCCCATCCCCTACTCTCTCTCACACTCTCTAACATTTGCTACTCTCTCTCTCCCCCTCTCCCATCCCCTAAACTCTCTCTTTTATAGATACACACTCCCATTCCCCTCTCTCCCCTTTTCCCAATCCCTCTCCCATTGTCTTCTATCTCCCTCTCAAGTTCTCTCTCTCCCTCTCTACTCTCTCTCTCCCCCATCCCCTACTCTTACTCTCTCTCCAATCCCCAACTCTCTCTCACACTCTCTCCCATCTCCTACTCTCTCTCACACTCTCTCTCATCCTTTCACTCTGTCTCTCTCATCACATACTCTCTCTCTGCCACCTCCTACTCTCTCTCACACTCTTTCCCATCCATTTAATTATCTCTCCCATCCCATACTCTCTCTCTGCCACCCCCTACTCTCTCTCACATGCTCACACTCTCTCCCATCCCGTACTCTCTTTCACAGACACACACACTCCCATCCCCCCTCTCTCTTCTCTCCCATCCCCTACTCTCTAGATTTGTCACACAAAATCCCATCCCCCTCTCTCTATCTCCCTCTCCCTACTCTCTCTCACACTCTCTCCCATCCCCTACTCTCTCTCTCACACTCTCTCCCATCCCCTACTCTCACTCTCTCTCTCTCCCATCCCATTCTCTCTCTTAATCACCTCCTACTCTCTCTCTCTCTCTCACTCCCTCCCATACCCTACTCTCTCTTACACACACTCCCATCCACCCTTCTCTCCCTCTCCCACAACCTACTCTATCTCTCCTATATGTCTCTCTCTCTCTCTCTCTCTCTCTCTCTCTCTCTCTCTCTCTCTCTCTCTCTCTCAGGCTACTCTCTCCCCCCTCTCCCATCCCCTAAACTCTCTCTTTTTCATATACACACTCCCATTACCCTCTCTCTCTCCCCTCTCACATGCACTCCCATCCCTCTCTCTCCTCCTCTCCCACTCCCTTTACCACCGCTTACTATCCATCTCTCTCAAGTTCTCTCTCCCTCTCTCCCATCCCCTACTCTTACTCTCTCTCTCCCATTCCCAACTCTCTCACACTTTCTCCCATCCCCTACTCTCTCTCCCATCCTTTCACTCTGTCTCTCCCATCTTGTACTCTCTCTTTGCCACCCCCTATTCTCTCTCTCACTCTCTCCCATCCTTTCACTCTATCTCTCCCATTCCATACTCTCTCTTTTCCACCCCCTAATCTCTCTCAAACTATCACACTCTCTCTCTTTCATAGACACACACACTCTGATCCCCCTCTCTCTATCTCCCTCTCCCTACTCTCTCTCACACTCTCTCCCATCCCCTACTTTCTCTCACACACTCTCCCATCCTTTACTCTCACTCTCTCCCTCTCCCACCACCTACTCTCTATCCTCCATCCCCTACTCTCTCTCCCCTCTCCTATCCCCTACTCTCTCTCTTTCACAGACACACACACTCTTATCCCCCCACTCTCTTCTGTCCCATCCCCTATTCTCTAGATATGTCACACACACTCCCATCCCCCTATCTCTCTCCCTCTCCCTCTTCCACTCCCTCTCCTACCACCTACTATATCTCTCTCTCAAGTTCTCTCTCTCCCTCTCTACTCTTTCTCTCTCTCTCTCCCATCCCTTACTCTCACTCTCTCTCTCTCCCATCCCCTACTCTCTCTCACACTCTCCCATCCCCTAATCTCACTCTCTCTCTCCCATCTTGTATGAGCTCTCTCTTCCACCACATACTCTCTCTCACACTCTAACACTCTCTCACATCCCCTACTCTATCTCTCTTAAACACATTCTCATTCCCACCTCTCTCCCTCTCCCACCACCTACTCTCTCTCCCCCATCATCTACTGTCTCTCTCCCCTCTCACATCCCCTACTCTCTCTCTATCTCTTTCATAGACACACACACTCCCATCCCCCCTCTCTCTCTCCTCTCCTATCCCCTACTCTCTATATTTGTCACACACTCTCATCCCCCCTCTCTCTCCCTCCTCGACTCCCTCTTGCACTGCCTACTATCTCTCTCCCTCAAGTACTCTCTCTCCCTCTCTATTTTCTCTCTCCCATCCCCTACTCTTAATCTCTCTCTCTTCCATACCTTACTTTCTCTCACACTCTCTCCCATCCCCTTCTCTCTCTCTCGCACCCCCATCCCATACGAGCTCTCTCTACCACCCCCTACTCTCTCTCAAACTCTCACACTCTCTCCCATCCCCTACTCTATCTCTCTTATACACATTCCCATTCGCCCCTCTCTCTCTCACACACTCCCTCTCCCACTACCTACTTTCTCCCATCCCCTACTCTATCTCTCTTACACACTTCCTTTCCCCCTGTCTCTCCCTCCCACTCCCTCTCCCACTGCCTACTATCTCTCTCTCTCTCTCTCTCTCTCTCTCTCTCACTCTCTCACTCTCCCTCTCTCTCCCATCCCCTACTCTCACTCTCTCTCTCTACTACCCCTACTCTCTCACAAACTTTCGCACTCTCTCCCATGCCCTACTTTCTCTCTTACACACACTCCCATCCCCTATCTCTCTCCCTCTCCCACTCTCTCTGCCATTGCCTACTCTCTTTCTCTCCCATCCCTTACTCTCTCTATCTCTCTCCCTTCTCTCATTCCCTACTCTCTCTCTTTCACACACACACACCCATCCCCCCTCTCTCTTCTCACATCCCCTACTTTATCTCTCACTCTCTCTCACTCTCCCACTTCCTACTCTCTCTCTCTCTCTCTCTCTCTCTCTCTCTCTCTCTCTCTCTCTCTCTCTCTCTCACACACACACACACACACACACACACTCACTCACTCACTCTCACTCTCTCTCACTCTCACTCTCACTCTCTCTCTCTCTCACTCTCACTCTCTCCCTCTCTACTCTCTCTCTACTACTTCCTATCTCTCTCACATTTTCACACTCTCTCCTATCCCCTACTCTCTCTCTCTTTATCTCTTACACACATTTCCATCCTCCCTCTCTCTCCCTCTCCCATCACCTACTCTCTCTTCCATCTCCTACTCTCTCTCAAGCTACTCTATCTTCCCCCTCTCCCATTCCCTACTCTCTCTCTTTCACACACATGCACTCCCATCCTCTTCTCTCTCACTCTTCCTCTCCTAATCTATCTCCTAGTGCCTACTCTCTCTCTCTCCTATCCCCTAATCTTAATCTCTCTCTCCCAACCTATACTCTCTCACACACTTCCTCTCTCTCCCATCCCCTACTTTCAATCTCTCTCCCCCATCCTGTACTCTCTCTTTTCCACCCCTACTCTCTCTCTCACTTCTTCTCTCTCGCATCTTATACTCTCTTTGCCACCCCTACTCTCCCATCCTATACTCTCTCTACCACCCCTACTCTTTCTCACTTCTTCTCTCCCATCCTATACTCTCTCCCCTCTCCCATCTCCTACTTTATCACTTCCTCTCTCCCATCCTATACTATCTCCCCTCTCCCATCCCCTACTCTCTCTCTCTCTCTCTCTCTCTCTCTCTCTCTCTCTCTCTCTCTCTCTCTCACACACACACACACACACATAGCCATTCTCTTGCCCCCCCCCAACCCCCACCTAGCTCTCTCTTGCTCTTGGGTTGCAATTTAGGTCTCAATAGTGTGTGTGCACTATAGCGCATATGCACTATTGAGGATTTAAATGCTTCTAATAGTGTGTGCATGCTATAGGGTGCACGCACTATTGAAAGCTTTGTACTAAAACCAAGCCTAAGTCTTGGTTTTTCCTTGGAGATGCAACCCAAAGGTTTGGAGTTTATAAATAGGTCTGAGATGTGTTTTCCAGCAAACATACCAAAAATGATTGATTTTTCTTCTGTGCTCCCCTTCAAGATTCCTTGTGGTTGGGTATTGATAAGATCAGGTTACATAGAATTATAGGTCTGTATGTTAGCTATCTAACCATATAATTTATTTTTAATTTGAGCTATTTCAAGCCTTTCGTCTATAATTTATTTTCAATTTATGTTCATTTTTTGTCAAAAACCACCATGTACTAACTGGGCTATAGATTTTAGCTTGTTCATCAAATTTTGCAACAACTTAGTTTTTTAGAAACTAGACTCCATTCTACACACTTTGAAAAAAAAAGTTTTGATTTTAGATTAATTTTCAATTATTTTTAGGGGGAGCACATAGATATTTCACATTTTTGGGATGTGTCTAGTTAAAAAATTCATTAAAACAAAATACACATTATAAATTACTTGAAAAATCAGGGATAAACTACATAGTGTTAAGTAACTTTTGACCAGAGTGATTAAAGAATTTCAAAAAGAAAGTTAAAATTTTAGGGGGGCCACACTTTGTACTATGTTATTTTTTTTGGAATAAATAGTACCACTTTTTATGGCCCCTTTTTTTAAGGACCTAAAACTAAACCTTTTTTAAAAAAATTAGCAATTTAGAAACTAGATTCAAAGCACTACGACTTCTATTTTTGTCATATCTTTAACTCTTGAGCATAACTATCTTCAAATTCTTATTGAAGTTCAATATTTGCAGATTTCAGGAAAAAGGTGTCCACTTATAACCTGCTTTTGGCACCACAACTTGGTGCACTTACCCATTAAAATACTATCAACTCTAAATGAGAATATTCTTGAGTTTGAGCTCTATAAATTGATGGTTATATGTTATTAAAAAATATCATAACAAATAGTAAGAGCTATTGAAACATCAATTTTTTGAAATAATTGTATTTCTTTAGTAATTGGATACTAACTAGTATAAACCATGCATTTAATAGACATTTCCAATTGGAAAAGTGTGATACCATATATAACTTAGCCAGAATAAATTTATCAAGCTCATATGTTTGAACAAAATTATTTTTTTATATAGAAATACTCAAATTCAATCATTCTGATAAGTTAGCCTGAAAGGTAACACAACTTTATACTTTTACCCATCTAAACCTATAGATAATTGTACTTGGATCATGAAAGCATCCCCCACTTGGTTATCATCATTAACTCTCATGTTTTCCTTGTACACTCTCTTGGTGATCCCTACAATACGAGTACATCTAACTGAAGAATACTAGTTTACAAATCTTCATCAGTAACTTTACCATTATCATAATAAAATATTTATTTTAACCCCAAACCCCCCCAAATTTATCAATAACAACTTTATCAACAACTCATCTCCTAATCTATTGCTCTTGCTCGGCTTAGGTTTAGGAGAAGTTTTTCAACCAAGTTGGGATTAGTTGGCTCTTCAATTGTGATGTGTAGAAATTTATTCTAAATTGGAATTTTCCCTACCACCACCATCTTATTAAAATTCTATAGAAATAAATCCCTCCCTGTAATTTTTGGAATAGATGGAAATAATAGAACAATCGTATATTGAAATAGAAATATACCCCCTCGGAGGTTGTTTCCCACATAACTATGGCTCTTATTAGGGAATGCACACTAAAGTAGAAATAGAAACCTCTCCCCCATCTCCCTAAACAATTGGATAAGAGATGGGAAGAGGTGTGGGATATATTTCATCTAGTGAAGAAAATGAACAATATGAAGACCCTAAAAAGGAAGGGTACTAGATGGAAACCTCCCCCTCTAAATTGGTGGAAACTCAATTTTGACAGATCTGGAAAAAATTGTTAGGTGGCTGCCTAAGGTATGATCCAAGATGAATAAGGAAATTGCATTAAGATTTATGCATGTAAATATGGTAAAAGTCTAGCAATGAGGCAGAGATAATCTGTCTTCTTTGGGTTTTGGAGACAACTCTTAACTTGGGCATTCAAAATTTAACAGTTGAGGGTGATTCATTTCTTGTCATTAAGGCCATTAAAGGGGTTTGTAAAATGAGATAGCATGCTACAAAAATAATAAGCAATTCTCAAATACTATTAAGATCACCATTCACCATGTGTGTCATGAGGGAAATCATGTGCAGACAACTTGGCAACGTAAGGACACAATGTCATATATCACAAGACTTGGGAAAGGGGATGTGATCTTTTGATGATGATATTATCACTCATTCAAAAAGAAAATATTTTAATGAAATAATGACCATTGAAAAAAAAAGGTTTGTGGTATTTGGATTTATGATGGCACTTTGCAAGGTGAGGGATTTTATGATGTTAATTTTAAGTCAAATCACCTTTCCCATATATATCACAATTATGATTCTTTATATCAAGAGAGGGTTCGTAACCCAAGGCAAGATATCAACTCTTAGAAGAACCATTGGGTGACTATGAATGGAGTCTCATTTGAAGTTACTAAGGAGTTTATTATGAATACCACTAGTCTTAACCTAGAAGGAAAAAATTGGAGAAAGCAATCAAGGATTGCAAATAAGACAAGTGTATGGAAATTTCTCCAACCTAACAAGGCTCTTGTTCATATTTGTGATGGTTTTTCTGGTGAGAAACTAATTGAACCATGGGATATAATTTACTATGTGATTATGAGGTACATCACCATAAAAGAAAGGTATAAGGTGATTTACTATTACCACAGTTCCATTCTCAACCACTTTAGGAATATAAGGGAAAGAATTATTTTTCATTACCTATTAGTGTATTCTATGGAGGATTGTATGTGAAATATGTGTAAAAGGAAAAGAGAAGTCAAGAGCTTTAGCATATACTATCAAGCCCTAATGTTTTACATGTTTTATTTTTACAAAGGTCTTATCCCTCATATTCCTTTCCCAATCCCTTCCCCACCCAAAATCATTGATGTTGCTCAAACTTTGTCCCTTTCTAAAAACACCTAGGAGGATAAGGATCCCTCTACCACTATTAGGAAGGTTAAAATGGAGAAAATAGATGTCTTAGATGTGGAAATTACTAGATATGTGGACAAAAAGGAAACCCATAGGTATAGCAAGAGACTAAGAGATGAAAAACCCTCTACTCCTCCTAGCAAGGAGAAACTCATCAGTTCTAATTCTATAGAGAAATCTAGGGAAAAAGGAAGCCCTAGACCTAAAATAAAATCCACTAGGAGAAACTATGGTGAACAAGATGAGAAGGAGAAAGCTAGTGAAGACAAGAATGAGGAGACCATTAGTGGGGGTCAAGACAATCATATTGCTTCTCGAATATTGGATACTTTTAAAATAGAGACCAACACCCCTTGTTTTAGCAAAGAAGGTGAAATGGGTGATCAAGGGATGGTTACCTCCCATTTTAGGATTTCAATATTCAAAGCTCAAAAGTAGGGGACTAAGAATAAAATAGAGGTCTAGGTTGATAAGCATGTTGGAGGTGACAACTAGAAGGAGGAGAATACTATATCATAGGCCACTATCGAAAACATACTCCTCTGAAATAGGATTTTTCCAAATTGAAGGAGTCAATTACCAACCTAATAAAAAAAGAATGAGGACTTGGAGGACAACTTCAAAAGGGTGGAAATTTTTTATGTTCGTTTGATGCATTCTACAGTGGCCACCATCCATCTTATGCAAGCTAGGAAGGAGGAGAGAAATGACACTGGTCAAGGACATAGTGAGTAGATGTTCCTGGCTAATGATTAGCTATGGCTACTACTAGAGAACCTTAAAAAACTAGAAGAAGGAGAGTAAGCTCCTAGTCCCTTGTCATTTCCTTTTTGATGTTTATGTTTACTGATTACTACTTGCCCTATGGGGCTTATTTTTTATTAAAATCATAGGACTTGATTGATGCCCAAAAATTTTATGAGGGAAAAGTTCTTTTATAATTATGATAATATGTTAGTCAATAGTTGTAGTAATTTTAGGTATAGTAATATGTTAGTGTAGGGTATTTTGGTATTAAGAAAGGTGGTTGATTAATTTTGTGGTATTGACTTTCAATTGATCTACAACCTTCTCTTTATTTCATTGGGTCAGCCACTATTTTAGCTCTTTTTTAATATCAAAAAAATCCTTATCATCAACCTAAATAGAAATATACCCTTCAACTTGTTTAATTTTCTCATATTAGACTCAAGAAATTGAAAATGACATCGGGATTCATCTATATCTACATCTATCTAGTCATTTTCAACATCTTCAAATGCTTGATGATGTCAAAACATTCCTAGGCATACTTGCCACTCCATTTTTTAACTCATCCAAAAATGTCATTATTTTCTTTTCTTACCTTTTCCTCTTTTGAACAATATTTCTAATGGGTCATGTGATATTCTTCTTGATTAATACGTGTCATTTTTTCATCTCCCCTTTCCAACTCTTCTATACCCTTTTATATTTGTTCCATGTCTTGCTTCAATTCCATAATCTCTTGATCAATATCCATTTGTCTTTCTTTAAGTTTATTCTCTTTTCCCTCTTTTCCTCTATTTTCTATTCTTGTTTGTTTGATTAACTGTCACCCAAAAAATAATTAACTGTCACCCAACAAATAACTCTCTAATAGGCTCATATTTCTTCAAGCAAGTCTCTCTTGTCATAGTTCTTTTTGTCCTTGCCTTTCTAGGTCAGTGCACCAAGATGGTGTACAAAAAGGGGGGTATAAGTGGAAACTTTTTTCTAAAATCAGGTGAACCTAAACTTGGTCAAGACATTTGAGGGTCATCCACTAAAAATTACAAGATGCATAAAATATATAAATTGTAGTACTCTAAATCTATTTTCTAAAATACTAGTGTTTTTACAAAATGGATAAGATTAGGTGGTTCAAACCCTATGCACACAAAAAATAGTTCTTAATTTTATTAGAAAATATAGCATAGTTATTTTTGTGTGTAGCACAAAAGACATTGTTATATTTAGTATTTTGCATATCCCTTTGGTAGGATGATAGTTAAGAGTCATATCTAGAAGTCGTGTATTGTTTTATAATTTTATGATGAGCAATTTTTTTTGTTATGAATTACTAAATAGACTACATCCTCAAAATTTGGT
Source organism: Cupressus sempervirens (assembly GCA_028749045.1). Classification (NCBI taxonomy): domain Eukaryota; kingdom Viridiplantae; phylum Streptophyta; class Pinopsida; order Cupressales; family Cupressaceae; genus Cupressus; species Cupressus sempervirens. Next base: position 913,248,208 of record CM053787.1, on the reverse strand, counting down.
ACCTATTCATTTGCTAAGCATTACTTGCTTCAAAATAATTGAAAATTAAAAAAAAAAAATTGTATGTAATCAAGTGTAGAATAGTAATATCTATTGTATTTTGAATTTGGTTAAGTATATCAAAATTTATTTTAAAAATGGTAGAAATATATCTATGAGGAATGTCAAGGCATTGGTAAAAGTAATTAAAGTTTACAATGTTAATATTGTCCAAAAAAGAAAAAATTATATGGTTAGAAAGCTAAGAAGATGTGTAAGATTATGGTGGTGATTTTAGCGATACTCACTTCATGATTAGCATACTTGATGAAGACAAAGATGATAATTCATCTTAGAACATGAAAAATGTCTAAAGGAAAAGAAAAATAGAGGAAAAATAGTCTCCCAATCCTTTGGGTGATTTTCCTAGGCTATCACCGAGCCATAACCCGATCGAGTTTTTTGGATTCAAATAACCCAATCAGGTTATGAAAATAAAAAGTGCAATCAGAACTTGATCAAGCTCTACAAAACCCAATCGGGTTTTGTATTACTACTTCACAAGCTTATATTAAGGGAGGTAATGAGAGAGAGAGAGATCAAGTTATGTATTATACTAAACAAGTTTCTATCATGTCCCCTAATCCTTCTCTCCATCCCATCCTCTCTCTCATTTTCACTATTTATCCTATTCTCGTCGCTCTCTATCCAATCCATGTCTCTCTTTCTTCTATCCCCTTCTCTCTCTCACTCTTTATATCATATTCATTAATCTCTCTCTCCTATCCCCTTCCCTCTCACTCACTCTTTATATCATTTCCCCAAAACTCTCTCTCCTCTCTCTCTCTCATTCCCTCTCTCTCCTACCCCCTCTCTCTCCATCTATCTCTCCATCTCTCTCTCATCCCCTCTCTCTCCTACCCCCTCTCTCTCCATCTATCTCTCCATCTCTCTCTCACTCTTTCTATCAAATTGCTAACCTCTCTCACTCTCTCTTTCTCTCACACACAATTTCTATCATATCCTCTAATCTCTCTCTCTCTCTCTCATATCCGGTTTCTCTCTTTCTCCTATCCACTTCTCTCTCACTCATTCTCTCCACCTCTATCACTCTTTCTATCATATCCCCTAATCTCATAATTTCTCTCTCTCTCTCTCTCTCTCTCTCTCTCTCTCTCTCTCTCTCTCTCTCTCTCTCTCTCTCACACACACACACACACACACACACACACACATATCCCCTCTCTTTCTTTCTCCTATCCTCTTCACTCTCTCTTAGCCCCATTCACTCTCCCTCTCTCTTATTCCCTCTCCCTCTTCCTATCTCATTCTATATCTTTATCCTAGCATCACCCTCTCTCTCTCTCTTTCATTCTTTCCATCACTCCTTCCCTCCTTTAATATACCCTTTTGCAATAGTAATATAGAACTTGATTTGGTTTTGTATAACCCGATTAGGTTTTATAAAACTTGATTGGGTTATTTGTCCATATGGACAATGTAGTTAGAGCTCAATCACCTGATTGGGTAATACAAAACCTGATCAGGTTATTGAAAATTGTTCATAAAATAACATGTCAATAGTTATTATGTTATTTTAGTGTGGTCCACTAGGTTCTAGCGATGTTTCATGCATATTTTTATACCAAGTATGCAAGTGTAAGATTGTTTCTGCTTGGAAATGTTAAATTTTATATATTTCATGTGCCAACATCTTATTTTATGTTAGTATCTTATGATTGAACATAAAATAATCATGCAATTTTTTTTAGTTTTGTATTTTATTATTTCTTTTATTAATGTTATTGGTTGTAGGTAATTTGCGTCTACAATCATGGTAATGAACAAGAGAGGAATGATTGAAAAATGAGATGCAGCAAAGGAAAAAACAAAGGAGTGTATGAGGAGATTATGTGAAGGTACATCATCAAATTCCTCCAATGTAAGTGATGAAAATCTACCTATTGATATTGAAATTGCAAACACAACTAATTTGACAAACAAAAATATTCGACATATCCCAATTGAAATGATTATGACAAATGCACTTACATCAACTGATGCCCCTAATGCAACATCTCAATTTGAAATGATGAATGTACATGATGTAAGTAATGAAAATATAGAGCATGAGCATACATATACATCTCTTAGAATAATTCCTAGAAAACTAAAGTTTATAATTGACATCGATGAAAATATTTTGAAGCTAATACATGATAAATGTCAGAAAGAAATTGTATGAGAATTGTTCAAACGATTTGGAATAACTATTTTGAAAATTTAAATCAAAGTGGAAGATGCCAACTTCTTGTTGAAATGGTTAAAAATCTAAAATTTAGAGAGATAATGAGAATTTTGGGGTTAAGAGAATCTTAAAATAATAGTAAAAGAAGAATTGTTAGAAATCTCTTTGATGCATACCAATCCATTGGTTCAAAAGCACATACTAAAGATTCTTATACAAGTTGATGGATCATCACATCAACTATAATGGGAAAGGAAATGGAAAAAACTTGTATGGTAAGCAAAACAAGTAAATCATTAAGGATAAGTAGAACAACATTAGTCAATGCCTTAGTGAAGTGAGAGAAAATTGAGAATTCTAATGAGACTACTTTTTGGTCATTCCAAGGTAGACTCCAGGTAAGGATAAAGTTATTTTTGATGCACTAAGAACATTAATAGAAAACTTTTGACATGAAAACACAAGGTCTTCACCAAACCAAAAAGATGAATTGGAAAAAAAAAACCGTAAGCCACATGCAAAACATTTTTTGGATATAACTTAAACACAATTTTATGAAATGTTTCTTCAAATATTCCCTCAAATTAAAATCAGCCAAAAGTTTTTTGAGATTACAAAACCATTTTATGTTAAGATAAATCACACATGCAATACATGTTGTAGGATTCATGTTGAGTTTTCTATGCATTATGATGTTTATCATTATATATGTTGTACTTTTCATACTAACAAAATATTGCAAGAATGTGGTCTACAATTACCTCCTAAGTCACCGAGAGAATTTATTGGAAGTGTACTATATAAATGAGATGATGGGTGCATTTATTATAAGACCATGTGTTTGAAAGGTTTTTTCCTTCAATGTGGTGGTTTGCAAAAATTGCATAGGTGCCTACATCTAGATAGCACACATGAAATTGGTAAGACACTAGTTTTTTTTAGAAAGTACAAGTTAGTTATATATGGTGTTAAAGATGGAAAAGAATTAAAGAGGTGTGAATTAGTGAAAAGTGATCTATGTGTAGCTGATTTTATGAAATTGTTTCAAGAGACAATAGTTCATGACTACAAAGGTCATACACATAGAACTAGATGGTTCGATGAGCAATTCAAGTTATGTAAGGACACTTTTCCCTTGGGTATGATTGTGTCATTTGTTGACTTTTTTGAAAACTATACACTAAAACCTCAAAATGAAGTGGAACCAATGTATTACAATTCTATACAAGTGTCAATTTTTGTACATATAGCATTTATACATGCACGTGATAGCACAAAGGATGATAATAAAGTATTAAGAGAGTATCACTTCTATGCCAGTGATAATAAAACTCATTCATAAAAGTTTGTATAAGGATGTTTTAGAGTTTTCTATGACAATTTGAGAGAAAGAGATGAAAGATGCAATCAACACATTATATGGTCAGACAATTGCATTGCACAATTCAATAATGCAAACATGTTCTATTCGTTCAGTAGGATGCATGTGACAAGTGGAGTGCAATATTTTTGAAATTTCATTAAGGTGGGACATGGAAAGGGAGAACATGATGGTGTTGGAGCATGTGTGAAAATAGCCTTTAGCAGAGAGGAATTAAAGTACGAAGGTGGGGCAGTTACAAAATATTGAAACAATTGTCTAATCATGCAATTTTATGATGGGACTAGGTAATACATGTAAATCTATGGTTTCTAGATATTTTTGGTTGATACGTGAACCTAACATTGAAAATTTTCAAGATTTTTGTACACTTATAGGATCAAGTGACCTACATTCATTTCAAAGTTCAAATGCAGCATCACTAGCTATTCTTACTAGAAAGCTTGCATGCTTTTTCTCTTCATATATGTATCATTTATAGGATGAATGTGAATCAAAATAGTGGATTAACCAATATTATTGTAGACCTTTGCATCTAATTGATTCATATCAACTTCCTACAACACCACAACTCAACTAGGTTGAAGCATCAACTGATTTTGAGAAAGTATCTAACCTAGTTAAACTAGGTGCTTAGTTATCAATTTAACACTTGGTTAAAATAGATTACTTTCAATTTTTCCATTAATGTATCCTTCTATATAATGTAGGTCATGTATATGCAATTATTACATATGAGGATAATGATTACAAAAAAAATTACTTTCTATGTCAATGTATTATGCCCAAAAAGAAACTGATAGCTATAGTAATTGATGGTGAGGGTATTGAGTACCCAATAGGATTTGTCATTGTGAAAGGCACGTGGCTTAGAAGGTAGTATATTTTTATCCCCTACTATGAAGATCTCTTTAAGACAAATTGTCATGTATAATGTATCAATTTTGACATTAAATTTTCTTTACAATTAAATGTAGGTATCCTATTAAGAATTCTACATGTGGTTATTTGAGGATTTTGAGACACACAGACATATTATTCACTATAACTTTATTTTTGCAACAAATATTTAATTGATATTGTATCATGGTAGGCCTCTTAATAAGAAGTTGTGGAAAGTAAATGAATTTGATAATGAGGTAGTACTTGATACATTAAGGGTTAGAGCTAATCTAGAAGGCTCCCTTCACTGATTGTGTGCTATGTAGCCGAATCATTCTACATATGGTAGAATAATTTTTTAAAAATTGTATATATGTTATGTGAAATGTTACAACTTCGCAGTGTTGTTGGAATTATTTAGAATAACTAAGATGGGGGGTGGGGGGGTGGTGAATTAGTTATCCAAGGTGTATAAATAAAACTTTTCACAACATAGTGAACCCATAAAACATTTATCATCAGCATGCATCCATATGATTATACAATCACTTAAAACTTGTAGGTTACTATCAAATTGATTTGCATAAATGTAAACATGAAATGTAATAGATTCAAAAACACACCTAACACAATGATTTATGTGGAAACCCAATTTGGGAAAAGCCACTAGTAACATGCTACTCTTTTTCACTCTTCTGAAGTGATGTCATGTGAAAGGCCAACCCTATTAAAGGTTACAATACACATTGTTAAATTTGACCTTGTTAAAGGATTTCAATCACACTATTAGGAGTGAGCCTTGTTAGAGGACTTTAGTCTATTCACTTGGAATGTCACCCAGTTAAAATATTTACAAATGACTATTAGGTCAACCTTAATCCAAAGGATTTACCCTAGACTGATACAATTATTAGAGAGTAACAGTAAGACTTGATCTGATAATAACTTACAACTCTATTTTGATATTACAAATCTTTGTTTCAATCCTTCATTCTATTTGGCTTTCACACATTTTAGCTCTAATAACTTATTTTCCCTTCAAGAATTCATACCCTTAAGCCTTCTTACTTAACATGCAATTGCAATTTCTTCTCTTAGGTCACTTAATGAAGCAAAACCCTTGACTTCTTTTTTTCCTTAGGTTCTCATATGTGACAACCCTTGCTTCTGACTAGCCATCCCTATAAATAGGAAATTAATATCTTTTTTCGTTCATTTTGCATCATCTAATTTAGGGTTAGGACAGATTAGGTAGGATTCAATGAATCTACCCCTCATTCCATATCACTTCTAGAAACTTCTCCTTCAATCCTCTTTCAATTCACCTCAAAATGGTTTACCATGAATTCTATGTCACCAAATCATCAATCTTATCTTTGACCTGGTTCACATAATCCAAGAAAACAATCTTGTCAGCTTAGATCCATCGAATTCACAATCTTTCAAATAATGCAGGCACTCAACATTAACTTACTTATGATGCTCAACACATACTACCTTGCTCAGCATCAACTAAAATTTACTCAACATCCACTATTTTGCTTGGCATACACTACAATAGAGTTTTATTTAGCTCCAACTAATTTTTTGCTTGGCTTGCACCAACTTTTCTTGGCTCCTACTATCCACTCTATCAAGCTTTGCAAACAAACTTTGTTTAACTTGTTCTTCTAAACTTGCTTAGTGTAACCAAATTTTGCAACCTTAAGTAGATTACTAATGCACTATGATATCACTATCTTAGGTGATTCTTGTACTCTTTTACATAACATAACTCAACCTTTCCTCTAGGTGCTATTGTTACACTTTTTTGATCAAATCCTCTTCATCAATCAAATAAGTGATAGTACTTAAATTATATAAGTAGTTTTTTTACCAGCAAATAGCAAGTTTGACATCAGTGATAAAATAATGATTGGAACATATTTATCATACTTGAATCAATCTATTCTCAATAATCTCCTTCTTCAACAATCTCCCTCTTTGTCACTAATGGCAAACAAAACTAATCAAACAAATTGACTAGGTTAAAACAATAAGACCAACAAAAATACCAAAAAGAAAAATAATTCCTTGTATGGAAGTCTCTCCCTCTATCAGCAACTTTCATCTTCTCAATAGGTTACAAAATTATGTTCTTTTCTTATCAATGGACAATCAAACAATTAATTCATCCTTATGACTCCCTTTGGATTACTTCTTTTACCTCCCTCTTACTAGATAGATTGTATTAGGAGATGCACTTTCTTTCTGTTAGCATTTCTCCCTCTTTGTTCAATCTCTAATTTCTTCTATTTATCCTAATCAATAACTATCCCCCTCTTTCTTATATTTCCCTTGATTAATAACTATCTACCTCTTTGACAACAATGCCAAAGAATTGTCATCTTAACATGTAGATATGGACTTCTTAATTTTCTTCTGTGTCACCTTGCTTCTGACTTATTTGTGGTTCCATATCTTTGATTACTTTAGGAAATTCCTAAAGTAAGCTCCACTCCATCAATTTGTAACATATGAGAATTAGCTTATTTGATGCAGGGTACTCCTTTTTTTACTTAGATGGCCTTTGATAGGGGTGTCACCTCTAGTTTACCTCTTAGATACTCATGAGCATCCTTAGGTAATGCTTTGGTGAAGATATTAGTAATTTTTTCTTTTTTGTTAATATATTCCATCTCACCTCTATATCTTGAACTAATTCTCTCAAGTAATGATACTTGATTGAAATGTGCTTAGTCTTTGTGTGCATCACAAGATTCTTTAATATATTTATAGCCCTTGTATTATTATAATAAAGTGTTACTCATTCTATGATCTCTTCTTTCATACCTTTGAGTATTTGTTTGATATATATAATGTTTGTACAATTTATAGCAATAGCAACATATTCAGCTTCAACAATAGATTGTGAATTGTAGTTTTCTTTCTTGCTAGTTGATGTAACTAGCCTCTTGCCTAATAAAAATGGTCTTCCCTTGGTGCTCTTTCTGTTATCAATTTTTTTTTTGTCATCAATGTTTCCAGCCCATTCAGCATCAGTATAGGCTCTTAATTCAAATATCTCATTTTTCTTATAGTATAGACCATACTCCTCTATTCCTTTCAAATATCTCATTATTCTCTTTATAGCCATCAAATGATTCTCTCTAGGATTAGCAAATAATCTTGCAACTATCCTTACAGATAGTGCAATATCAGGTCTACTAGGTACTGCATATTGTAATTTGTCAATCATAGACCTTTGTGATGTTTGATTCACCTCAGCTAAATCATCATTCTTTGACAATTTATGTCATGTCACCATAGGTGTACTTACTAGTTTGGAATCCTCCAATCAAAAGTTTTCAATGTTTCCTTGACATACTTTGACTAAGTGATGTATATACCATATTTCATCTGATGTACTTGAAAACTCACAAAGAACTTGATCTCTCCAAACATAGACATCTCAAATTCTTGCTTCATTTCATTTGCAAAAGCCTTACATAAAGCATCTTGACCTTCAAATAAGATATCATCAACAAAAAATTTAGATAAAAAAATACCTTTTGCTTTCTCTTTCTTCATGTACAAATTGTTGTTATCATCAGTTCTTTCAAATCCAATCTTCACAAGATAATTATGAAGTCTCTCATACCATGCTCTCAGTGCTTGTTTCAAACCATATAAAGCTTTGTGTAATCTACATACCATGTTCTTATTTTTAATATCAACAAATCCTTCTGATTGTTCTGTGTAAACTTCTTCCTCTAATATGCCATTCAGAAATGTAAATTTAACATTCATTTGATAAACTTTGAAACCTTTGTATGCAAAACAAGCAAGTAGATTTCTTACTCCTTCCAATCTAGCAATAAGAGAAAACATTTCTCCATAATCAATTCCTTCTTCTTATGCATATCCTTTATAAACTAATCTTGCCTTGTTCCTTGTGACTTCACCATTTTCATCTAGCTTATTTCTAAATACCCACTTGGTGCCAATCACATTTTTGTCTCCTAGTCTAGGAACTAGAGTCCATGTTTTGTTTTTCTTAATTTGTTCAATCTCTTCTTCCATGGCTTTACTCCAGTCTACATCTTCTAAGAAATCTTTCACTGATTTAAGTTATTTCATTCTTAGCAATCATGTATCATTTCTCAATATGTTTCTTTTCATTGGACTAGCATCTTTATCTCCAATAATTTGTGCAGCAGGATGATGTCTCATGACATATTTAGATAATCTTGGTTCAGCTTTGGTTTCTTCATTTGGTCTATTTACTTTAGAGTCACTATGTTCATCTTTTTTAGGTAGTTCAACATCTCTCTCATGTACACTAATTTTAAAATCAGAATGTGCTTCAACTTCATTCTGTAACTCAGCATTTGAATGTAGCTCAGTTCTTGAATGCAACTTGGCATTCATAATATGTGACTTGATAGTCACTGAAATTTTTTGTTGGTTTGTAGCATGATTTTAGCATCTTCTTAAATAGGCATACCTTCATGAAATTATATAAATGATTTGTATTCTTCTAGTTCTTTCATAGGTTCAGCCTCATATACTTCTATATATTCATCAAATTTCACATTTTTATTTTCCACAACTTAGTTAGTGTTAGTATTTAAACACTTATAAGCTTTACTTCTTGTGGACTAACCTAGGAATATACCTTCTTCACTTTTTGCATCTAGTTTTCCATTCCTAAATCCTTTGAGAATATAGCATTTTATTCTAAATAACTTAAAATATTGTACATTGGGTGAGTATTGATACCATAGTTCAAAAGGTATTGAATGAGTACCTTTCTTGACTTGTACATGGTTTAAGGTATAAACAATTGTACTTATAGCTTCTCTCTAGTATTTCAAAGCAATTTTTTCTCCATCATAAGTGTCCTAGCATATTCCATTATAGACCTATTCCTCCTTTCAAAAATTCCATTTTGTGGAGGGGTTCTATGGGCAAATGTCTATCTTTTGATTCCTCTATCATTACAAAACATCTCAAACTCATTTGATATAAATTCTCCTCCTTTGTCAGATCTCATGCATTTTAGACTTTTACTTGTTTCCTTCTCAACTCTTGGTTGTTGTTTAGTGTGGAGCCTAATCAGTCCTCAAGTGAGAGATTATTAGATTGTGGTAACTGATTAGGAAAGTATTGTACATTCTTCATAAATTCTTTGGGGTTCAAGGCATCACCCCAAAAAACAAAATTTGGGCCCTATTTTATCAAGATTTTGGGCTGACATGTAATTATTAATTATAACCCTAAAGCAGTTAAAATAATTATATAAAAGGGGCTTAGGTTTAGGGATTATTTTATAAGGTGTGATGCAAAATTTGTTCTTGCAGCGGTATTGAGCTATAAGGGATTATGGATTGTAATCAGGTTGTAATCATTAGATTATAAAAATATTGGACTTGTTGTTTGGTGGACATAGCCAAAGGATTGGGTGAACCACATTAAATCTTGGTGCCTAGTGTTCTTTTCTGTGTGATCTATTATTTTTTGTTATTGGTTATATTTGCATGTAATTGTTATTTCTATCCATGGTTTAATCCTAACATTGGTAAGTATGACCTTAATATTTGGAAAGCATCATATTTCTATTTTACAAACATAACTGTCATCATTCTAGAATAATCATCAACAAAGAGCATAATGTACTTATCTCCTTTGTAGCTTTGCACTTTAATTGGTTCACAAAAGTCAATATCAACAATCTCTACTATTCCTTTAGAGGTATGAGTTTTACTCTTAAAACTTGACTTTATCATTTTGCCTAATTGACATTGTTTGTACATTATATTATTGTTAAGTTTCAAGATTTGCACCCAGTACTGAATTGAAAGAGTTCAGTAATCCTTATTTAACATGGGAATCACTTCACTTTGTGGGACATGAAAATGAAATGAGACCTCTAGGTTTTAGGCCAGCTCCTATTGAATCTTTTAGTGAAAATCTCTAAAATATTTAATTAAAACTTATAGGGAAAAGGTAAGAAATTACTAAAAGCAAACCTAAAACCTAAAGTTTAAACTAAGGAGGTGATACACCAAAACTGATTATGAAGATGTAACAAACACATAACAAAGAGGATTATGTAACTATATGAAATGCAAATAAAAAACTTCTTCTTGTAAAGACTTGCATAAATGATTTGTGATAAAGTTTCAGTACTAAAACGATAAAAGGAGGACAAACTAACGCATCACTTTGATTAATTTCACCTATAAACACATATCATAACCTACAAGTAAACTTACTTTTCTACAAAAAGGTGCTAGAATGAGATAGAAAGACAAGGAACAGTGAAAAATTCACAAGTTAAACCATCAAATCATTCAAAAGACACACACAGAATTTGCAGAAAGGAAAAGGCTTAACAATGAACTCCATAGAGCATGATCACACTGCTATCACTGGTGTTATATCTCCAAAATGTTGAATCATAGACCCTACAATAAAGCTTAGGACTCAAAATTATTAGGAATAAGGTGTCTCAACCTTGTATAATTCCTATTCTTATTATTTGTTTTGTAAAATGTATTTCTTGCAAATAATGTTGATGTGTCAACATCTTGAACTGTGTGTAAGGAGATCATGACTAAAATGGTTATGATGGATTCCTATGACACATATGAGCTATGTTAGGAAGATTCAATGAGAGGTGAAGACATGTGGCAACTAAGATATTTGAGTATTGTACACTCTACCCTAATACGGTTTACCTTTTGGGAGTAACCCTAAAGTGAAGTGCATGTTATAAGCATTTTTAGGGTTGTGAAGAGATGCGATGCAAAAAAAGTGTATTGTTGGTACTACAAGTAGCTACTGAAGTCTTCTGTTGTTGATGTTGAATTTGCATTGCAAGTGTATTGTAACCTCGTGTTGAAGATAATACATTTGCAAGTTCTGAAGGGGTGGGGTTATTTTACCGAAAGGTTTTTCCCCATCAAAAAATCTTTGTGTTATGTGTTCCTTTCTCTGTCTATTTTTTGTATGCATGGTTGGCTGCAATATTGTTGTTTACCTGATATCAAATCTATAAGTGTAGAAGATTTTAATAGGATTTGCATCATACTTTCCTTATGAGATTAGTGTAGGAAGTTGTTTCCACACCTGAGTTTCCTTACGAGTGGTATCAAAGCTTGATCAACTTTTGATCGCAGTTGTTGGGTAGGGTTTTTTGAGCTAATCTCAAGTTGAGTGGGAGTCTTGTGCAGAGCATCCTGAATCTTATTTGCAAATTGAGATGGCGAGTTCATCATATGGAAGAATGGGGGTGGAGAAATTTAATGGCACTAATTTTGAGTTGTGGAAACTCAAGATGGAAGACATGTTGAAAGATTGTGACCTATGGGAAGCGACTACAAGTGATACAAGACCAGCAACTATAGCTCAAGTAGATTGGGATATCGAAGACCGTAAAGCTAAGGGTCTCATAAGACTCTGTTTAACCGATGCATTCCTTTTGAATGTTCTAGATGAGAAAACTGCATATAGTTTGTGGGAGAGACTTGGGGCCATGTATTAGGCCAAATATTTGGTGAACAAGTTGTTCCTAAGGAAGAATTTGTATTCTCTATGAATGGAGGAAGGTGGATCCTTAACAGATCATTTAAATGCATTTAATGTACTAGCTGCACAGTTGACATCAGCTGGTGTCAAGTTAGAGGAGGAGGATCGTTGCTACACACTTTTGTGTTCTTTACTAGGTTCATGGGACCATCTTGTGATGGCTCTTGAAAGCACATTAGTCACTTTCAAAATGGATGATGTGGTGTCTTCATTGCTATTAGAGGAGATGTAGAGAAAGGATTCTGCTTCGAAAAAAGAAGCCCTTGCTGTTCGTGGGAGATCCACGAAAAGAGGAAAGAAAAATGACAATAAGTCTGACAATAAGGGTAGATCCAAATCTCGTGGAAAGTCAAAGACTTCCAATAAGTCCAAGGCAAAATGTTGGAACTATGATAAGGCTGGGCACTTCCGTAAAGACTGTAAAGAGCCTAAGAAGAAGAAGAAAGCCTCAGATCTCAAGAAGATGGCGATACATTCATCGTAGCTTTGGCAGCCCATGCATCTGATGATGTGTGGTTGGTTGACTCAGGTGCATCTTTTCACATGACCTCTCATCGAAATTGGTTCTCAAAATATGAAGAGTTCAATGGTGGAAAGGTGTACTTGGGTGATGATTCTCACCTAAAGATAGTTGGACGTGGAAGGGTCACTATCAAATTTCCTAATGGACGAGTAAAGGGAATCAATGGAGTTATGCACATTCCAGGTTTGGCACAAAACCTATTATCTGTAAGTATGTTGAATGATGTAGGTGTGCAATTTTTTTTTCTAAAGATGGATGTAAGATGATGAGAGGAGCTATGGTGCTTGCTAAGGGTACTAGGAGAGGTACTTTGTTTCAGCTTGATGCACACATTTCTCAATGTAATAGTTCTTTTGTTTCAAAGAAGAGAGTAGCTATCACTTCATCCCCACCATCTGAATGAGTAGTAAAGAAGAATGTGGTTAGTGGTTCTGATGGTAGTGCAACAAGTGTACCTAAGGGTGCAAACACTTTGGAAGGAAAGCTTCCTACAGAAAAGACAATGTTGTGGCATTTGAGATTCGATCACATTGGTGAGAAGGGTCTCAGAACCCTGAAAAATAAAAATCTTGTTGAGGGGTTAAATGATTGCAATCTCGAGTTTGAATTTTGTGAACACTGTGTATATGGTAAAAAAAATTGTGTTTAGTTTTACTCTAGTTCTCACAAATCTTCTAATGTTTTGGACTTCCTTCATTCTGATGTATTTGGTCCTGTAAAAGTTCCTTCAATCTCTAAGTCTATATTTTTTGTATCTTTCGTAGATGATTACAGTAGAAGGACATGGATTTATTTCCTTAAAACTAAGACACAATTTTTTAGTCGATTCAAGGAATTTAAAGCCCTTGTAGAGAATTAGACTAGTAAGAAGATTAAGTGTGTGAGAACTGACAATGGTGGTCAGTTTTGCTTAGCAGAGTTTGAACAGTTCTGTAAAGAACAAGGTATCGAGAGGCATAAGATAACTTTGTATATCCCATAGCAAAATGGAGTTGCAGAGAGAATGAACAGGACACTGATGGAGAAGGCTAGGAGTATGCTTAGTGGAGCTAGTTTAGAACAAAGGTTTTGGGCTGAAGCTATGTCCACTGCTTGCTATCTGGTTAACAGATCTCCTACATTAGCCCTTGTTGGTAAGACACCCATGGAGGTGTGATCTGGTAAGAAGCCTTCAATTAGACATCTTTGTGTTTTTGGTTGTGAAGCTTATGCACATGTTCCAATGGAGAAAAGATCTAAGTTGGAAAAAAAAGTTGTTAAATGTATTTTCATCAAGTACAGTGCTGGTGTGAAAGGATACAAGCTTTGGGATCCTATGACTAGTAAGGTGTTGTATAGTAGAAATGTTATTTTTAGAGAGCTAACATATTCTCCTATTGTGCTACAACCAGATGAAAAAGAAAAGGAAAAAGATGTTGTTCAATTGCCTCCTACCCCTGAGAAGACTAAACAAAGAGACCATGTTGGGTCTAATGATGAGGAGAGATCTTGCAGCTCTAATAGTTCAGAAGAAGAGGAAGAACAACCTCAACCTCAGCCCTTGAGGAGATCCACGAGAGAAAGAAAGCAACTAGAAAGGTTTGGTTATTCTATGTTAGATTCCAGTTGTGCTTTTGCTTTGATTACTAACACTGATGAGCCTAGATCTGTGAAAGAGGCTTTGGGCATAGAAGATGCAGGTTTCTGGATTGAGGCTATGGATGATGAGATGGCTTCATTAGAGAAAAACAAAACATAGGACCTTGTACCTTTTCCTAAAGGGAGAAAATTTGTTGGCTGTAAATGGGTGTTCGAGAAGAAATTCTATGCAGATGGCAGTGTTGAAAGGTACAAAGCTAGATTGGTTGCAAAGGGGTATTCACAGGTAGAGGGAATAGATTATGGTGAAATATTCTCTCCTATTGCAAAGTTGACATCCATTAGATTTTAGTTATCTCTTGCTACATCATATGATTTAGAGATAGAACAGATGGATGTGAAGATAGCTTTCCTTCATGGTGATTTGGAGGAAGAGATTTATATGTCACAGCCTGAGCACTACATTGTTAAAGGTAAAGAATCCTTAGTTTGAAAATTAAAGAAATCACTATATGGTTTGAAGCAATCTCCTAGGATGTGGTACCTTAAGTTTGATGCCTTTGTGTTGTCAATTAGATTTGTAAGATCGAAATTAGATCATTGTGTTTATTTCAAAATTGAAAATGATCACCTTCTTATTGTTGCATTATATGTTGATGATATGCTGCTATTTGGGAAGGGTAAGGGTATGATTTCTGATTTTAAATCTCAGTTGTCAGCATAGTTTGAGATGAAAGATCTTGGGGCAGCTAGGTACATCTTGGGTATGGAAATCAGTAGAGACAGGTCTAACAGAAAACTTTGGTTGAGTCAGAGTAAGTATGTGAAGTCTGTGTTGGACAAGTTCAGCATGGCAGATTGTAGACCACTATGTGTTTCTATTCCTTTGGGAACAAATTTATCTATAGATGATTGACCAAAATCTCCTAGTGAGATGGAGGAAATGAGTAGAGTACCTTATGCTAGTGCAGTTGGCAGTCTTATGTATGCTATGGTCTATACTAGACTAGACATTGCCCAAGCAGTTGGAGTCCTGAGTCAATTTATGGCTAATCTTGGACGGATACATTGGGATGCAGTTAAGCGAGTATTCAGATATTTGAGGGGTACATCAAATTACTCCATATGTTATCATGGTAACTCTTCTAGATCTTAGCATTCAGTTTGTATTCATGGGTTTGTGGATTTAGATTGGGCAAGTGATATTGATTGCAAGAGATCCACCAGTGCTTATGTGTTCACTATGTTTGGTGGTGCCATCAGTTGGATGAGCAAGCGACAACCTTTGGTTGCTTTTTCCACTACAAAATATGAGTACATGGCTGCTACTCATGCTTGTAAGGAAGCCATTTGGCTTAAGAGATTGTGTTCTGATGTTGGTGTTGAAGCAGAACAGATTACTATTTGGTGTGACAGTCAGAGTGCTATTTGCCTTGCAAAGAATCCAACTTTCCATGCCAGAATGAAGCACATTGATGTGCAGTATCACTTTATGAGAGATATGGTGGAAGATGGAAAGGTAAATTTGCAAAAGGTAGATACTGTTAAGAATTTTGTAGATGCATTAATGAAACTAGTGCGCACTGAGAAGTTTAGATGGTGTTCGGAGTGTATGGGCCTTTCGGCCTATAGCAGTTAGTTCCTGTTATGTTCCTATTGCTCTTACAAGATGTTTGAAAAGTGGGAGAATGTTAGGAATAAGGTGTCTCAACCTTGTATAATTCCTGTTCTTATTATTTGTTTTGTAAAATGCATTTCTTGCAAATAATGTTGATGTGTCAACATCTTGAACTGTGTGTAAGGAGATCATGACTAAAATGGTTATGACGGATTCCTATGACACGTAAGAGCTATGTTAGGAAGATTCAATGAGAGGTGAAGACATGTGACAACTAAGATATTTGAGTACTGTACACTCTACCCTAATACGGTTTACCTTTTGGGAGTAGCCCTAAAGTGAAGCACATGTTATAAGGATTTTTAGGGTTGTGAAGAGATGCAATGCAAAAAAGGTGTATTGTTGGTACTGTGAGTAGCTACTGAAGTCTTTTGTTGTTGATGTTGAACTTGCATTGCAAGTGTATTGTAACCTTGTGTTGAAGATAATACATTGTTCAGGTTCTAAAGGGGTGAGGTTGTTTTACCGAAAGGTTTTTCCCCACCGGTAAATCCTTGTGTTATGTGTTCCTTTCTCTGTCTATTTTTTGTATGCATGGTTGGCTACAATATTGTTGTTTACATGATATTGAATCTGTAAGTGTAGAAGATTTTAATAGGATTTGCATCATACTTTCCTTATGAGATTAGTGTAGGAAGTTGTTTCCACACCTGAGTTTCCTTACAAGAATGAGGTCTCAAAAACTCTATCATAAAATTAGAACTCTCACAAATGAGTTACCAAACTCAATAAGTACCCCCAAAACAACTTTGGGTCAAATACAAAAATCAAGCCTCCAAATCAGGGTTTAGAATCTTCTAAAATTAATGATCTTTTGCTCAAAAAGCTCCATCCAGTCATAAAGCACCCTATAACTCACTTAAAATATCTCTAAAAAGGCTTTAACAGTTAACAAATGTCACTTAACTATTATGATAAGGTCAAATTCGACCCATAAAGCCTATTTTCACTCTAAAGGTTCGAAACTAATTTTAAACTTAAAGACCATAACAAGGGAACAAGATGACTCACTTGATTCCTTTTGTATTAATATTAGAAAAATAGTTAATAACTTACAATCAGGTCATTTAAATATTTATACTTCACATTTACATTCATGCAAAAGAAATAATTAAAATAATGTTCTTCTTATTTTTCATTTTAGAATAAGAAAATAATATTAAATGATTAGAACTAATCATTTTAACATTATTTCTTTATTATATTTATGCAAAATACAAAGTAACATTTTAAGCTTAAAAAATCTTCTAAGGCATTAACAATTAAATCAGCCCCCTTTTGAAAATAGAATTAATAAAAGGGATTTCAATCCCATTCATGAGCCTCGCGGACTTCAAATGTTATGAAGAATAATATAGGGCATAAAAACTCAAACATACCCTAACTCCTTTCACTTTGACATTTTCTAAAAGTATTCTTTGTGATTGTGGCTAGGAGGGTTTCATTATTTTTCTGAGTGCTGCCATTGTGGAAAACTTGATGGCTTCACAAAGCAAATGCACTAATTTCTCTGATTTTTCTATTGTTATGGGATGTGGAGGTAAGTTTCTCACCATTAATGAGGACGAATTTCAAGCTTGTTTTTCTTTTCCTTTTTCTTTTCTCTTAATGGCTGAGTGTCTTCCTGCTCTTTGCATCAACAATGGGATCACCTTTAAATTTAAGTCTTATTATTCTGGAAATACATATCCTACTAACCCAAATTGTAGAGGATTTTATGTTTTTTCATTCCAATCACATTGTTTACATTTTCCATTGCTACATATGGGTTTTCTTTTTGTATCTTTATGGTGATAACTTCACTAGCCACCATGATAAGTTATTGAAGTTATTATCCTTAAGAACACCCAAATGGGGTTTCCTATGTATATGTGTTATTTCTTTCCATAACCGAGCTTGTTATTATGGGTTCTTCTTGTTAAATATGGATATTAGCAGGTAAATTCACTTGTTTCACTGACATTTTGTCTTTGATAACTTAAGAAAAGTTATTGTTTTCCCATTTTGTGGTAAAGGATGAGCTATTGTTGTTAAGGGTTTTTTTTTTTAATCCTTAACTAAATTATAGAAGAGAAATGATTGCATTTGTTTTTTTTTGAATGACTGGCCATATTTGCTCATCATAAGAGGCTAGATCTTCATATCTTTCTTCTAACCTTGCAGATTCCTTATCAATGGAGCCTTGTAACTCATCCTCCTGCTGAATTCCTAAGTCACTTAGGTTGTCCTTAGTGTCAATGGGTGGTGCTTCACCTACTTCTTCATCACTGCCTAGTACGGGCAGTTCTTCAATAAGCTCTTTTGCAGGTCCATCAAAATGCCTGGGTGAGTTTAAATATGAAGAATAACGGGTGGTTACTTCATTACCATCAATACTATTGACATAGCTTGTTCAACCGGTGTCATTACACTAGGAACTAATACCAAAATTACTAAACTGAAAGTCTACAAATTCTTCTTTTTTTCAATTTCCAAAGGTCCATATATAGGACTTCCAAAGTAACTATCACTTCCATGAATTGAAATAGACTTACCACTACTATTTACTGTATTAATTGGCCAAGCTTTAGCCACAGATCCATCCATATTTGCAAGTGCTATCAGGCCCTAAAAGGAATTATTGGTTTTCTTGAAATGATGGTTGACTGACTTGTAGAATCATTTCCTTTTTTTTGTTATATGCACCCTTATTTGTTGTATGAATGCAAGTTTTTTCCTTTTCTTTAGAACCCAAGTGGTGTTCCAACCCTTATGCCTTGTTCCCCTTAAGTCTTCCCAACTTTGTAACTCTACATTGGCAACATTCATGAAGGTGAATTTTATGTTGAATTCCTGAATCCTCAAGTTAGCCACTCTTGTATTTTATGCTAAAGACATGGCATCATTTATGTGCTTTGCTGCTACTATCTTTTCTTTTCCCATTTTAAATGTCAAATCTATTTTATATGCCAAATATTCCTATTCTGAACTTTTGTGATATTTCATCATGATATCAATCATTGCTTCTTTGTTGTACTCTTTCTATCCTGTTGTGTATTTATGAGGTTTGAGCACGGGTCTGTGACACTCACAAATGATTTCATTTCTTTTAGCACTAGATGACAATACACTACTTATTTTCTTTTATAATGTAATGCATTGACAGATAGAGTATTTGTAGGAATAGAGCTATGTAGTCATTGCTTAGATCCTTCAAGATCTAACATCATCTTGCTTCATTTTTCTTGTAGTTGATGAAGAACGTGGAGCTTGGAGCTGGACAAATATGGCAGGGAATACATAACTAGTCAAAGCAACAGGTAATGACTGGTTATCTCTACTCTTATTTCTTTCATTCATATGTATCTATTTGTGTATTTCCTTATGAAAGAAACTTAGTAAAATGAGCTATACTCATGGCTTGTGTGAGATCTTTTCTTTCTAGCATATTAATTCATTAAAACATCAATGTATATTTGAAAGTAAATAAATACAAGGACATTTCTATTGTTTGAATGAAATGAATAGCACTTTTGTACTTTCATTGCATGTATGCTTAAAATTTTATGCATGTGGAAAATTTTAGTAACATTTTTTGGCGACTTTTGCTATATGTCTGCCTTCTTGACTTTTGACCAGTGCTTTAGTTGTCCTTATTCTTTGAGCATAGAGTCTGGTTCCTAAACCTAACACAAAGTGACTTCTAAAGTCGTTAGTTCAGTTTTGAATTATGCTCATGAGTTTAGTAGGATTGTAAACTCTTATTAAGTTGATGGGTATGTAGGATCAGAACTCAAGTATCAACTTTAGGAGTTGAGACCGTCATAGTTGACCATTTGATTTGTGTATGTGTGAATGTATGGACTTAAGTGAATGTATGTATGTAGTGTATGCATGGGTATGCAGATATGTATGGCTGGCAGCTAGACACATTATTTGTAGTGATATGTATGTGTACATGTGTGTGTATGTTGGATATGTGCATGCATTTAAGGACACATATTTATGCATGCATGAATGGGTAGAAATGACTACTTAACAACATAAACTAGCAACTTGACTAAACTAATCTACAACAAAAAATAGGAAACTAACATATAATAGAAACAAACTAAACTAAATACAGATGCATTTATTGAAAACAAGGGAAACTAACCTAGTATGTACAAAGTAGGACTGAAACTCATACCTCAAAAAATGGTTTGAGGTGGATCCCGTTCACAAGGATCAGTAGTATGTCTCCCTCCATGGTAGCTAGCTGATAGGCATTATGCTATTTACACTCAGCAATTTGAAATGGCCCAACCCACATGTGGTCAAATTTATTGTGCTGGCCTAGCCTATACTTGAGAACATCCCACTTCAGTACCACGTCACCAATATGGAATTCTTGAGCTCAAGATATTCTATTAAAGCTCTTCTTTATTTGCATTTTCTAATACTCCATGGTTTCCATTGCCTTTTTCCTAGTTTCCTTCAACTCCATCAGTTGGGCATACTGCACTAAAATAGGGTCACCATCTTCAAAAAAAACCAGCTGTGAAGCAAGATCAAGTGCGGGTAATTCTGTCTCAATGGATAATCTAGCCTCTTTCCCATATACAATCCTATAACGTGAGTTTCAAATAACTTTCTTTGGAGTAATCCTATCAACCAATAAGGAAACTTTGAACTTTAAATGCCAATCTCTCTAATTCTCTTGCAAATTGCACTTGATGATCCTTATAAGGTTCTTGTTTGAAGACTCCACTAATCCATTACCCTATGGGTAATAATTAGAGATATATCCCATGAGTAAAGGCCCAATCAGTGACTTTCATTCCAATGGAAGCAAGTACATTATTAGAGATAATGGAATTAGGTACTCCAAACCTATTTACAATGTCATCATAAAAATTTAGGATTGTTGTTTCATTTGTGTCCTTTAACACTATTACCTTAGTCTAGTTCATGAAATAATCAGTGGCTGTAATAATCCACTTGTGACCTACACTTGATGGAGGGTTAATGGACCCTATAAAATCAATGCCCCACTTCTAAAAAGGTTGTTCTATCTTAATTGGCTGCGAAGGCAAAGCTGGCAGCCTCTCTATTTACAAATTATAGATGTTTATTTCAGTTTTCCATTCTATTTGAATTTCACACATTTCAATCTGATAGCTTGTTCACCCTCCAAGCATTCATACCCTTAAGCCTTCTTTCTTAACATGTTAATGCAAACTCTTCTCTTAGGTCACTTGATGAAGCAAAACCCTTGACTTCTTGTCTTCCTTAGGTTCTTGTACATGACAACCCTAGCTTTTGACCAACCATCCTCATAAATAAGAAATTAAAATATTTTGTCATTCATTCTCCATCATCCAATTTAGGGTTATTATAGATTAGGTAGGATTCAATTAATCTACCCCCCATTCCAAATCACTTCTAGAAACTTCTAATTCAATCCTCTTTGAGTTCACATCAAAATGATTTTCAATAAATTATGTACCACTAGCTCATCAATCTTATCTTCCACCTCGTTCACATAATCCAAGAAAAAAAAATTGTCATCTCAAATCTATCAAATTCACAATTTTTCAAATATTGCAGCCACTCAGCATTAACTTGCTTCTAATGCTCGACACATACTGTGTTGCTCAAAATGCTCTATAAAATCACTTACTATCAACTAAAGTTTACTGGTGCTCAACACAACTAAAATTTACTTGACATCCACTATTATTCTTGGCATACACTAGAATAGACTTTTACTTGGCTCCAACTAATTTTCTACTCAGCTTGCACTGACTTTTCTCAGCTCCTACTATCCACTCTATTAAGCTTTTCAAATAAACTTTGTTTAACTTATTCTTCTAAAATTGTTTAGTGTAACCAACCTTTGTAACCTTAAGTTGATTATCAATGCATTATGATATCATTTTCTTAGTTGATTCTTGTATTCCTTTACATAACCTAACTCAACCTTTCCTCTAGGTGCTATTGTTACATCTTTTTTATCAAATCCTCTTCATCAATCAAATAAGTGATAGTAATTAAATCATATAAGTGTTGAAATATGATTGAAAATATCACTATTCAAGAAGGGAGATTGTTGATAAAGAATATTTCCAATTATTTTTTTGTCACTGATGTCAAACTTTCTATTTTTTGGAATGACAATTTCTTATAAGATCCAAGTACTAATGCTTAGTTGATTGATGAAGAGGATTTAATCAATAAGATGTAACAAAAGCACCTAAGGAAAGGTTGAGTTATGTTTTTTTAATGAAGTACAAGGATCAGTTAAGACAATGATAAAATGATGTATTGATAATACACTTGAAGATACAGAGGTTCGCTACACTTCGAAACTTTAGAAGAATAAGTTGTAACATAGCTATCTACAAAGCTCGACTGAATTCATTAGTGGGTGCCAAGCAAGCTAGCTCATGCCAAGTAGATTATCAATAAGTGCTGAGCAAATGCAAAATCTAGTGTGTGCCAAGTGAAACAAAAGGTGCCAAGCAAGTTCAGGTGCCAAGCTAGATAGAATGCAATAGGTGTTGAGCATCAGTAAAATTTAGTTAATGCTGAGTGAATCCACAATAGGTGCCAAGTAACACAATATGTGTTGAGCATTAGAAAGTCAATAGTGTCAAGCTACTACATTATTTGAAAAGTCAAAGATTTGCCAAATTCAAGATGATAAGTTTCTTACCTTAAATTTTTTGAACCACATGGAAGATAAGGATGCTGAGCTCATGGCACAAAATTCTAGGTAAACTATTTTTTAGGCGAATATTAGAGGATTCTACATGATGTTTCTAGAAGAAACAAGATTAGGGGAAGATTCATTGTATCTTACCTAATCCATTTAAACCCAAAATAAGAGCAAGAAAATTATAGTAGGAAAGTATTCTAGACTTCTATTTAAGGAGTTACAGGTTGAGGAGTAGAGAGGTTGGTTGGAGAAAGTGTGTGGTGTCAAGGAGAAGGCATCGAGAGGGAAGAATAGAGCATAGAGACTCTACTTTGATAGGTGGCCATAGAGGAGATTGCACTGGCACAATGACTATGAAGACTTAGGGAGACAAAGCTTGAAAGGAGGAAAAGTTGTCAAAGCTATAGAGATTGGAAGCTAGGTAAAATTTGTGAACTGAATTGAGATCTAAAATTTACAAGTTATGCTATGAGTTATATCAGATCAAAAGCCCTTATTGTTACTCTCTAGAAATTGTATCAATTAGGGTAAAATCCTATGGACTTAGGTTGGTTTAACAGTCATTTTGTAAATCCATTAATAGGGTGACATTCCAAGTGAATGTTCTAAAGTCCTTTAACCAGGCCCACTTCTAATAGGGTGGTTGAAATCCTTTAACTAGGTCACATTTAACAATGTGTTTTGTAGCCTTTGACAGGAAAGGTCTTTCATAGGGCATAACTTTAGAAGAGTGAGAAAGGAGTAGCATGTTATTGGTGGTTTTTCCCAAATTGGGTTTCCATGTAAATCACTGTGTTATGTGTTGATCTTTCATGTCTTATTCCTGCATATTGATTTATCAGTAACTTGCTAAGAAAAATGTTTAGCTTGGATGCATGGTTAGTTCAATGAGCTCACTATAATTAGTGAAAAAGTTTTATCAAGATATTTGGACCTTGAATAACTGGTTCACTCCCCCTCTTAGTTATTCTAAAGCATTTCTAACCATTAGTATCGGAGCCATCTGTTGATTTGGTCTAAATGTACTAGAAGCAAAAAGATGAGAATTTCCCAAGCTCAATAGAGATAACTTCACTACATGGAAAAGTTTAATGAAGCTACATCTTAGATCAATAGTTAACTATGCACAAACCTTAATTGAAGTGGAACATGTTGATCTAGTTGGTGTCACTACTACAGAAGATACAAAGAAAAAGAAGGAGCACAATTAGGCAATGTTGGAGATTGCCTCAGCTCTCAGCTACGCTGAATTTGATGACATCAAGGGATGTACCTCTGCATTCAAGATGTGGGGAGCCTTGTCAAATGTTTATGGAGGATATTAGAATGTCCAAAGAGAAAAAAGAGAAATCCTTAGAGGAAAGTTTGGTGACATGAGAATGGAAGAAGGTGAGAACATTGCTCAATATGTCTCTAGACTAAAGGAAGTAGTAAGTGCAATAAGAAGTGTCACTGGTCATTTAGATGATGAAACTATTATTAGAAAAGTCTTAAGAACCTTGCTCCCCATCTATGCTATTATAGCATCAGCCATCCAAGATTTGAGATGCATACTAGGAAACAAACTAACTCTTGAAGGTATAGTGGAAAGACTTATTGCATTTGAGTTATCTAACTTTGATAACTAGAGACTTGAGAATTTTGAATCTTCTGTCAAGGCCAAACTATTATTGAAAGATACTAAAGAGGTGATACCAAAGAAGAAGAAAAGAAAGATAAAATATGCATCTAGTGACAACAACATAGATGAAGAAGATGTGAAACAATTGGAAGCATTGCTAGCCAGAAGATTTCACAAAGGCAAAGGTAAATTCAAAAGTAAGCTGCCTATCATTTTTTTTAATTGCAATGAAGTAGGACATATTACTGCAAGATGCACATAGAAAAAGAACTATAGAGAAGGAAACAAGCACAAGAACAAAAGAGAAGATGATGGCAGAGATTACAAAGACAAAGGCCAAAAGTGCTATATTGTTGAAGAAGAGAATTCTAATGAAAATGATTATGAGGTAGTCTATGTAGTTATGAAGGATGAGTTAGATGAAGATGAGGTAGCTGCACTAGTAACCTATGTAAATGGGAATGATAGGTGGATCATAGATAGTGGGTGCTCACATCACATTATAGGAGACAAAAGTAAGTTTGTTACCTTAAATCAGTATGATGGAAATAGAGTTAGATTTGGAAATGATACTCCATGTCTAATTAAAGGAAAATGTTGCATTAAGCTTACAGAGAAAATTTCATGTGATAATGCATATTATGTTGAAGGACTGAACTACATTCTTCTGAGTGTGTCACAGTTAGGCAATGTAGGATTCAAAGTAGAATTTGAAAACAAAACAGCCAAAATCTATGACACTGATGGAAATTTGATAGGAAAAGGAGACCAAACTAGGAGTAATCTATTTTACCTAGATATGGAGGATGTTTCATGTCTCATTGTAAGATTTGATGATGTGTGGCTATGGCATAAGAGGCTATGTCATGTCAACTTTGATAATCTGATTAACATCAAAAAAATGAAGAAAGTCAAAGGTTTGCCTAAATTGAAAAAGTCTGACAATGCAATGTGCAAACAATGTCAACTAGGAAAGATGACCAACTCAAGTTTCAAAAGAAAAACCAATACTTCCAAAGAAGTACTAGAGTTAGTCCATACTGACTTATGTGGCCCAATAGAAGTGCAAAGCTATAAAGAAGATAGATATATAATGATATTTGTTGATGATTACTCTAGGATAATGATTGTCATGTTCTTAAAGCCAAAATTAGATGCATTTCAAATGTTTAAGTGGTATTTAGCTAGGGTTGAGAAAGAAACAAGAAAGAGTCTAAAGTGCCTAAGATCAGACAGAGGAGGAGAGTTTACATCAAAATAATTTTAGACATTTTGCAATGATAAAAGAATTAAGAGACAAACATCAGCACCTAGAACACCCCCACAGAATGGAATTGCAGAGAAGAGGAACATATTAGTGATGGACTATACTAGAACATTGATTATGGAGAAGAATGTTGCTCTAAAGTATTGGAGAGAAGATGTAAGTATAGCAGTTTACATCCTAAATCGAGTACAAATCAAGAAAGGTACAAATGCAACACATTTTGAATTATGGTATGGTCACTCACCCAATGTAAAATATTTCAAAGTGCTTGGTTGTAAGTGTTATATTCCTAAAGATTCTAGAAATGGAAATTTTTAGGAAAAAAATGATGAAGGTATATTTCTTGGATACTCCACTAGAAGCAAAGCATATAAGTGTTTATATACTAACACTAACAAAATTGTGGAGAGTGCAAATATAAACTTTGATGAGCATATAGAAGTTCAAGTTGATGAATCCAAGAAACTATAAGAGTACAGATCCTTTGCATACTTCTATGAAGGAATGCCCACTAAAGAAGAAGTTGCCAATAAAGTTGGGAATTAGCAACAAGTTTTAGTATATGTGAGTCACAACTAGTGAATGTTGAGTTGCATTTAGAAGCTAAGTTGTAGAATGAAGAAAGTGCATGATCTGATTCTAAAATTAGTACACATGAAAGAGATGATGAGTTACCTAAAAGAGATGTAAGGAAGCTAGACCAATGACAAGGAATAGACTAAGAAATGAATCAAATTTGCTAAGCACTATTGAACCCAAAATAGTGAAGGATGCACTACAAGATGATAATTGGTGTAAAGCTATGGAAGAGGGGATTGGGCAGATATAAAAGAACAAAACTTGGACCTTAGTTCCAAGACTAGCTAATAAGAATTTGATTGGTACCAAGTGGATATTTAGGAATAAGCTAGATGAAAATGGTGAGATCACAAGAAATAAGGCCAGACTAGTCTATAAAGGTTATGCACAAGAAGAAGGACTGGACTATGGGGAAATATTTGCCCCTATTACAAGAATGGAAGGAGTAAGAACTCTACTTGCATATGTTACTTACAAAGGTTTTAAAGTCTACCAAATGGATGTAAAGTGTGCTTTTCTGAATGGTATACTAGAAGAGGAAGTCTACATAAAACAACCAGAGAGATTTTTTGATGACAACAACAAGGATATGGTTTGCAAACTGCATAGAACACTATATGGTTTGAAACAAGCACCTAGAGCATGGTATGAGAGACTTCACAAATATCTTGTGAAGATAGGATTTGAGAGAACAGATGACAACAACAACCTATATATCAAGATAGAAAAAGGTAAAGACATTATTATATCTAAAATCTTTGTTGATGATATAATATTTGGAGGAAAAGATGCACTATGCAAAGATTTTGTTGATCAAATGAAACATGAGTTTGAGATGTCAATATTTGGGAAAATCAAAATTTTTGTTGGATTGCAAGTACATCAATTGAAAAATGGCATATTTCTGACCCAATCAAAATATATCAAGGAGGTACTCAAAAAATTTGGCTTAGAGGATTCAAAACTAGTAAGTACACCAATGGTAACAAGACATAAGTTATCCAAGAATGATGAATCAGCTAAAGTAAATCAAACTATGGACAGATCAATGATTGGAAAGTTACTATATGTTGTACATAGTAGAGCAAACATTACATTATCTATTGGAATAGTGCTAAGATTTTTTGCAAACCCAAGAGAAAATCATCTTATGGTAACTTAAAAAGAATAATGAGGTATCTAAAAGGAACATATGACTTTGGTTTATACTACAAGAGGAGTGAAAAGTTTGAGTTGAATGCCTACACTAATGTAGATTGGGGAGGTAATATAGATGACAGAAAAAGCACTAGTGGAAGAGCACTTTTCTTAGGTAAAAGATTAGTCACTTGGACTAGCAAAATGAAAAGTTGTACCTCACAATCCACAACTAAAGCTGAATATGTTGCTGCTACCACTAACTACACCAATATTGTATGGATTAAGCATCTATTGAAAGGTATGAAGGAAGAGATGACTAAACCTATGATACTCTATTGTGATAACACAAGTGTCATCAACATTTCAAAAAATCATGTGATGCATGCCAAAACAAAGCACATTGCAATTAAGTATTGCTATGTAAGAGAACTGGTGGAAGACAAACAAGTGAAGATGGAATATGTCAACTCTAAAGAACAAATTGCTGACATCTTCCCAAAACCATTACCCAAAGATGCATTTGAATATCTTAGAGGTAAGTTAGGGTTAATACCCCTATCCAAGACCATTTAAGTAATAGCAAGATTGCCTTGCATCAAATGAGTTGATTACTAAAATGATATAAATTGATGTAGAAGATACTTACTTTAGGTTTTACCTGAAGTAATTAAAATACTAAAATTCGAAATTAGTCACAAGCAAGGTTACAGATGGAGAAACTAGAGTTCCTACAAATGCTATAGTTGTAAGATAAGATGCTAAAATAATATGTCTTTGGCATTGTTGTCAAAGAGGGAGAAATAGCAAAAATTGATCAAATCTACAAGATCAAATGTGTAAAGGGAGAAATAGCAGAAAGGAAGGAGAAAGGATATAGTAGCTAAGAGAATGAAAATAGCACAAACAGAAATCAATCAGGATGAAAAGATTAAAGAGGGAGTAAAACAAAACGAGAAGATAGTGTATTAGAAAAAGAGATATCCCAACTACTTTGAAAGAGGGAGTCTTACAAAATTTAGAGGGAGAAATTCAGAGTTGCTCAAAATTCAGAGGGAGTCATAAGAAATTCAAAGTTGCTGATAGATATGAACAATTTTGGATACAAAGTTTTCTTTTTGGTGTTTGACTTACTATTTTAACCTAGTCAACATTTTGATAACTTGGTTGATTATTTTGGTTTGACATCAATGCCAAAGAGGGAGATTTTTGAAATCCAATTGAAAAGATCACTATTCAAGAAGGGAGATTGTTGAGAAGAAGGGAGATTGTTGATAAAAAATGTTTTCAATCATTGTTTTGTCACTAATGTCAAACCTACTATTTTTTGGAATGATAATTGCTTATAATATCTAAGTAGTATTACTTAGTTGATTAATGAAGATGATTTAATCAATAAGATGAAACAAAAGCACCTAAGGGAAAGATTGAGTTATGATTTTGTAATGAAGTACAAGGATCAGTTAAGACAATGGTAAAAAGATGTATTGATAGTACACTTACAGATTCAAAGGTTGGCTACACTTAGAAAATTTTGAAGAATAAATTGTAACAAAGTTGTCTGTAAAGCTTGACTAAATTCATTAGTGGGTGCTGAGCAAGCTCGTTCATGCCGAGTAGATTATCAGTAAGTGTTGAGCAAATGCAAAATCTAGTGTGTGCCAAGTGAAATAGAAGGTTCTGAGCAAGTTCAAGTGCCAAGCTAGATAGAATGCAATAGATGTCGAGCATCAGTAAAATTTAGTTAACACCGAGTGAATCCATAATAGGTGCTAAGTAACATAGTATGTGTCAAGCATCAGAAAGTTAATAGTGTCAAGCTGCTACATTATTTGAAAAGCCAAAGATTCACCAGATCTGAGCCGATAAATTTGTTATCTTGAATTTTGTGAACCACTTGCAAGATAAGGATGTTGAGCTAGTGGCACAGAATTCTAAGTAAACTATTTTTAGGCAAATATAGGAGGATTCTACATGATGTTTCTAGAAGAAACAAGATTAGGGCAAGATTCATTGTATCTTACCTAATCCATTTGAACCCAAAATAAGAGCAAGAAAATTAGAGTGAAAAAGTATTCTAGACTTCTATTTAAGGAGTTATAGTTCAAGAAGTAGAAAGGTTGGTTGGAGAAAGTGTGTGGTGTCAAGGAGAAGGCATCAAGAGGGAAGAACAGAGCACAGAGACTCTACTTCAATAGTTGGCCATAGAAGAGATTGCATTGGCACAATGAGTATAAAGACTTAGGGAGACAAAGCTTGAAAGGAGGACAAGCTATCAGAGTTGTAGAGACTGAAAGCCAAGCAAAATTTGTGAACTAAATTGAGATCTAAAATCTCCAAGTTATGTTGTCAGTTATATCAAATCAAAAGCTCTTATTGTTACTCTATAGAAATCGTATTAGTTAGGGTAAAATCCTATGTACATAGGTTTTTTTAACAGCCATTTTGTAAATCCATTAATAGGATGACATTCCAAGTGAATGTTCTAAAGTCCTTTAACCAGACCCACTTCTAACAAGGTGGTTGAAATCCTTTAACCAGGTCACATTTAATAGTGTGTTTTGTAGCCTTTAGTAGGGTAGGCCTTTTGTAGGGCATCACTTCAGAAGAATGAGAAAGGAATAGCATGTTACTAGCGGTATTTCTTGAATTGGGTTTCCACATAAATTATTGTGTTATGTGTTGATCTTTCATGTCTTATTCCTACATATTGATTTATCAGTAACTTGCTAAGAAGAATGTTTAGCTTGGATGCATGGTTAGTTTAATGGGCTCACTATAATTAGTAAAAAAAGTTTTATTAGGACATTTGGAACTTGAATAAGTAATTCACCCCCCCACCCCCCCCCCCCCCCCCCCCCCGCTTCAATTATTCTAAAGCATTTATAACAATAAATAGTTATTTAACTACTGAATGGTAGGTTTGAAATTAGTGACAAAAAAATATTGAAATATATATATATATATATATTCATACATGTATCAATTTGTTCTCAACAATCTCCTTCTTCAACAATGTGCATATGTAGATGCCAAATTTTGTATATAAATTCAATAAGAGATGTAACATGTGCATATTTAGATGTCTTATTTTGTATAAAAATCTAATAAGAGATGTCACATGTGCATATTTAGATGCCAAATTTTGTACATAAAAATAGAAGACATGTTATTGTGCATATTTAGATGTCATATTTTGTATAAAAATATGATAAGAGATGTAAATATTGTGCATTATTGTTATAAATTTGTCTCTTAAACTCTTTTTTGTGGGTTTGATGATATCTTTAAAAAAATATTCAATTATTTTCAACTTATATGGATTTGTCTCTTGAAAACGGATTATCTTCAAAATATTCAATTATCTTCAACTGATTTGACTAAATTGGTGAAAAGTTGCAAAAAAATGTAAAAGTTGTATTGTGAAAATTTTCAATTTTGCATTGAAGAAGAGTCCTAAAGAGTGACTAACTACCCAACCACCCTATATAAAGCATGAGAAGAGAAAAATTTCATAGTAGTGCAAAAATTTGTTAAAAAGTTGCAAAGTGCAAATGTCGCAAAAGTGCAATTTTTGGAATTTCTTGCAAAATTTGTCAAGAATGCACAACCAAGTGCAAAGGTTGGTTGGGAAACAACCAAATGACCCCAAATAGACTCCACAACTTGAATCCTCTTCCTCATCTCCATATCCACACATTTAACCATGCCCCATGTTCTATGGTTGCTTTCAAACCAACCAACCCAACACCCCTCAAGCTCTCTAGTAGGTGTGGAATCTAACTAGGAACCTTTCAACCTTCTAAAATATGTTCCCCATGCTCATATACCTAAGCATGGCTAGTTACAACTTCCCAAACCTCCATTTGCAACTTTTTCCAAAAATTGCAAAAGTTACTCAAGCAACTTTGTAACTTTTGAGCAATTTTTTCTCTTGACATTTTTTGGTCAAATGGATCCATCTAGGGATATTCTACAATCCTAGTTAAGATTATTAGGACCTATTAAGTAACCTAATACCTTATTTTTCCATCCCTAAAAAATCTTAACCTATTGAGAAACTTTTGGCTCATTTAGCAACTCTTGACCAACTTAGGACCTAACGAGCAATTTTGATTTTTCCTAACAATCCATAGTTGCTCCTTTAGCTCTGGTTGGTGGAGTTTAAGCTAGGACCAAACTCATTTCAGCCACAAAATCCCTCTAATGGTATCGATCACACTAAATGGAAGTGTCCCTAAGCGTCTCTAAGAACCATCAAGTTGTGATATTTGATCGTGCATTACTCTGAGCTCATGGAAGGTATTGATAAACTATTCGGTACCATAGGATTATGTTATCTAGGTTTACAAAAATATATCTTAGTTTCCATGGATTCAATTTTCTTTGGATTTGGCATATGTATCTCACCTACTACCAAAATTTGCAATGTTACTTAGTTAAAATGAGCAAGGTTGTGTATATTTCAAACTGTTGGTCCTAGGATCAAATCATCTACTCTATTAGCTCTAGTTGGTTGATTTTAGCCTAGGACCAACCTCATTTTAGACACAATGTCACTTCAATGATATCTACCACACTGAATGGAAGTGTCCCTAAGGGTCCCTAAGCACCATCGAGTTATGATATTTGATCAAGAATTTCTCTAAAGTAGTGCGAGGAATTAATGATCTATCAGGTGCTACAAGATTTTGTTATCTAGGCCTACAACAACCTATCTTAGTTTTTAGAGATTCAACTTTGATTGGATTTTGCATCTGTACTTTGCCTATTGCCAAAACTTGCAATGTTGTTGACTTAAAATGAGAAAGGTTGTGTATATTTCAAGCTATTAGTCTTAAGATCGAATTGGCTTCTCTGTTAGCTCCAGTTGGTCAGGTTTAGCCTAGGACCAACCTTGTTCCAGCCACAATGTCCCTCTAATGGTATCAACCAGACTGAATGAAAGTGTCCCTAAGGGTCTCTAAGAACTATTGGGCTATGATATTTGATTGGGTATTTTTCTAACCTCATGCAAGGTATTGACAATCAGTCAAGTGCTATAGAATTGCATCATCTAGGCCTACAACAAACTATCTCATTTTTTAGACATTGGTCTTTTCTTGGATCTAGCATTTGGATCTCATCTACAGCCAAAAGTTGCAATGTTTATCAGTTAAAATAAGCAATGTTGTGCATATTTCAAACCATTGGTCCTAGGATCGAATCATCTACTCTGTTAGCTCTAGCTGGTTGAGTTTAGCCTAGGACCAACCTTGTTTCAGCCACAATGTCCCTTCGATGGTGTCAACCACACTGAATGGAAGTGTCCCTAAGGGTCTCTAAGCACTATTGGGTTGTAATCTTTGATACAAATAGAAAAATCATGACATATTTTTACTTTTCATGTCTTATTGCATCAAATAAGTGATATATGATTATGTATTATAATGAATTTGATAAACATGTCACATTTTCTATATAAAATAATGAATGTTCATATGTTTGATTAATTTCAAGAAAGTAAGTTGAAATACAAGTTTGTATGTGTTGCCCCACTTTTCATCCTCTAACTAATTAGTAAAATTGATTACTTGTGTTTTTGTGAGTTCCTAGTTGTGTTGAGTCTAGTTCTAAGTTCCCTAGGTGGAATGAGTCTCCATCAAACTTCTCATTTTCCCCTTCTCCACATTTTACAGCATGGCAATTCTCCATTTTGTCAAAGTGATCTTACGGGTAGATTAGTGCCTATTCTAATGGGGATTCATGTTTCTTATAAAATGATCATTTACAAATTATATCCACTTTTGTCCTATCACTTTATCAATAGAAACAAAAGCTTTCAGAAATCTGGAACTTGTCTTCTCCTCAATAGGTTTCTAACCCATGAAGATGATTTCCTGTGAAGGGCACCAAATGATACATATGGATCAAAAACAAGAAAATAGCAAGGTAACCTATGGCGATCCATGTTCCGTTTACTATTATTACCTTAGAAAATGTTAAAGATTCTTCATAGTTTTCATAATTAGATCCAACGGAAAACTTAGAATGAACTTCTCCTCTGCAAGTTTCCAACCCATGAAATTGATTTTCTATGAAAGGAAATTCTAAAGGAAAAGAAAAAATGAGTGAACCCCTACAGAATTTTTGCACCTCACTTAGACATTTCCAAACCCAAAAAGGATGATGGTCTAGAAGTCAATTAAAAGTGTTCTCCTTAGTGGGTACCCAACCCATGAAGACTATTAGAAATGCTTTAGAATAATTGGGGGGTGGGGGGTGAATCAATTATTCAAGGTCCAACATGTACAATTCAAAATTTTCATCAAGTATGCCCATTTAACTATTCATTCATCCAAGCTTTAACTTTTCCATTCAACAAGTTACTGTAAATCAACATGCAAGCATAACACATAAAAAGATCAATGCATAACACAATGATTTATGTGAAAACCCAATTTGGGAAAAATCACAAGTAACATGCTACTCAATTCTCACTCTATTGAAGTGATGCCCTGTTAAAGGCTTACAAGACACTGTTAAATGTGACCTGGTTAAAGGAATTAACCACCCTGTTAGAAGTGGGCCTGGTTAGAGGAGTTTAGAACATTCACTTGGAATGCCACCCTAATTACAACATACAACTCAACTTGCAAATTTTAGATCACTTCTCAGCTCATAAGATTGTCTAGCTCTCAATTTTTGCAACTCTTGATAGCTTGCCCTCTTTTCAAGCTTTATCTCATTAAGTCTACATGCTCAATGTACTAGTACAATCATCCCTTTTTGACCACTTGATGAAGTAGAGTCTTTATACTCTGTTCTTCCTTCTCCTAGATGTTTTCTTCTTGACACCCTTCTAACCACTTCGCAATTTGGTACTCCAGCAGCTCTTGCTTCTTGGTCTATGACTCCTTAAATAGAAGTCTTGGAGTTCCTTTCCCACTCAATTCTTCACTCCTTTAATTTCAATTTGTATGGATTAGGTAGGATTCATTGTATCTAACCCATATTATGTTTCTTCTAGAAACTTCTTTAATAATCCTTTTAAATTCACCCAGAAATGGTTTACATAAAATTCTATACCACTAGCTCATCATCCTTATCTTCCAATTAGTTCACAAAATTCAAGGTAACAACTTTGTTAGCTTAGATTTGGCGAATCTTCGTCATTTAAAATAATGTAGTAGCTCAACACTATTGAAATCCTAATGCTCGGCACATATTGTGCTACTCAACACCAACTACATTTGTATTGATGCTCAACACCTGAAGTTCACTTGACACCTATTAAGATTTTCTAATGCTTAGCACTTGATACTTTACTTGGCACTTAAACTTCACTCAGCAGCTAAATCTTACTCAGCACACACTAGATTTTCCTTTTTCTCGGCTCCAACTGAGAATTTTCTCAGCTTCAACTAGCTTGCTCAGCACCCACTGATGAACTTAGCTTAAACTTTGCAATCAAACTTGTTACAACTTATACTTCTAGTGTTTATAGGTATGGCCAACCTCTATATCTTTGAGTATGTTATCAATACATCATTTAACCATTGAGATTATCTTAGCTAATCCTTGCACTTCATTACAATATCATAACTCAACCTTTCTCTTAGGTGCTCTTGTTACATCTTGTTGATCAAATCCTCTTCATCAATCAACTAAGTGATAGTACTTGGATCTAGTAAGCAATTGTCATTCCTACAAATAGCAAGTTTGGCATCAATGACAAAACAATGATTGAAAACATTTTAGGTCAACTAATCTCCCTCTTTGATCAATCTTCTTCATCAATGATCTTTTCAATCATATTTCCAATAGAAGACAATTTCCTAGATTTTAAAGAATATTAAGCTAGTAAGTAGATTGGGCCCACAATTTGTGCATTAAATATCTCAAGATGATAATAGAAAAAATCTAACCATTATGGAAAAGACTTAGTGAGAAAAATTTAGCCTAATGGATATTTTCCCACGAAGTATTCTATTGTTAACTTCCCAAAACTTAAAGAAAAATGAGAATGTAAATTAGGGGAGATAGAAAGTTACTATTGTACCAATGGAAACAGTGAAAAGACCTTGAGATGTCTGTTAAAACTATGCATTTACTATTTCAACAGATCTCTCCTTCAATGCATTGGTGTGGCGCAAATTCTAAAGATCAAGAGGCTCCCATATATATGGAAACATGAACAATTGAACAAACTACAACTCTTTTTCTTGAACTATTATTTTGTTAATGTGCATAACTTTTTCAAAAGATAGTATCTATTGCATTAGCTATTATTCTCATTTTCTTAATTCAAAACTTGTTCTCAAAATAATGGCAACTAGATTTTTGGGTTTCGATGAGTTGAATAGAATCAAGTCCCAATTGCAAAAATTCACAAATATGTTCCTTCATTTTTACGACATTCAGGATTTCCAAAAGAGAGTGAAGTCAGAGAAAATTCATCTCATTATTGAAAAGCTTTGAGGATGTGGGTTGGTCGAGGCAACTAGTTTTCCCATTGCAGTCTAGGCCCTAGACATAATCTATGAGTGTATAAATCATTACAACCCAGACGTGAGGAAAATTGTGCCACCAGATGACATGATGTTGATTTCAATCGATAAGCAAACTGTGGTGAATTTCCTACAAGATTCAAACAAGAGGAATTCTCAAATTTGACATTTGAAGGAGCCATTTCTAAGTTCTCCACAAAGAAGATGATTTGGAGGAAGGAAATCCACTAGACATGGTTTGAGAAACCATGAAGCACTAAGAGTAAGGTCCCTAAGATCCTATTTGGGACTAATCTCAAACCTAAGATAATTGATATCTTGATCTTCCTACACAAATTGAAAGGCGAGGTAGAAGCTTTGAATTTCATTGAGCTATATTTATTTCTATTGCAAGTCATCTACTTTGACACCCAATATATTGATTGGTCTCATAAGGCAAGTGAGATTCTATCCAATGCTCTACAACTATGGCTAGGCCTCCCAAGAGTGTAAAATTTTCCTAATGATGTGAAGTCTTATGAGTTTTACCCATGCTTACAATTGGAAAATAGTTATGCAAAGTATGTGAAAGTTAATGATGCATTCAATATGAGATTTTGTAGGGAGCTTCAGGGATGTCCTGAAAGGAGATTCAGTCTTGAAGCCATGGCAATTATTAGCTAATTTGGGATTCATCTCATCCAATTCTCATCCTTTTCTTATTTGTATCTTTTAGCTTTTGATAGTTTCCCCTTGAAGCTATCGAGATATCCTAGTGATATGATTGTGTTGATCAAGATCATGAGACAAGCTACTCAAATGAACATGTTGAGTGAGAGTCTGAGGAAGAAAGGATATGAGTTTACCATAAAGATGGGAGCCTTCAACTATGACACCCATTCATATTCTAAGAACATGTTGGAGGTGTTCAAAATGAAGTATAAATTGGAAATGTATGAAGTCTTGATGCCCATATTCCATCTGAATGGGTACACAAAGGATGTTCTACAAATTGGAAGTGTTATCAAGCACATTACCACCATTGAGGACTACTATGTTGATTGCAAGGATGAGTTCAAGAGTTGTGATTGTGCTTTTTCTAGATTGACAGTTGATCAAGTGAAACTATATAAAGTCAATATAGATGTAGAAGAAGTAGAAGATGATGGTCAAAACATATATAATAACACTTACCTGAGCAAGCTAAGTGGTACTCTGATAAGCTTGAAAACTTATGAGGATTTAGAGGAAGAGCTAGATATAATGATGGCTTAGATTATCAAAAAGACTGGTAAATGGGTCAACTAGACCACAACCAGAAGGAGTTGAGCCAAAGGTACATCTTCTCAAGATTCTCAAGCAATTGTAGTGGCTTCCTCCTCTCAAGGTGGCACATCAGGTGCAACCTTGTCCATTAATCGAGGGCCAGCATAGGCATTAGGTGGAGGTGATCAAACTCCTGACAAAAGTATTCATTTACCAAAGACCTATCAGGACAACTCCCTTCTAGTGATTGGAACTCCATCAGAAGCTAAGAAGTAGAAGGTAGAGGAATTAAAATATGGTGTGGTTACTCTTGCCCTTTCACCTCATACGTAGTCCAATCCCATTTGTAAGCATTGCACTTCTCCTTCCAAGTAGTCCCCAAGTGCAAGTAGTAGATCATAGAGATGGTGGAGCAGCAAGAGTGAGTCAACTAAATCTGACAAGGCAACAAAGAAGACCTTAGAGGCAAAGAAAGGCTAGGATTCTTCAAAGCTTATTTCACTAGCCCCAAAGAATTGTTTCTCTTTGGCTACACAAAAAATCACCCCCCACCCCCCCCCCCCCCCAAGAGAAAGATTTTTAGCATAGACTCCCTCGAGACTACCTCCAAGGTGATAGGCATAGATTCATGGCTATAGGACACCCTAAATAGAAATAGAAGGAGGAAAGATAAAGGAGCAACCAAAAAAGATACTTTATCTTTTGCTATCTACTCTAGATCAACATTGAACAAGGTCAAAGAGTAGAAGACCTTGTCCATCCTCAAACAAGATCCTAAAATAGAGCATTTGACAATGGAGATTGTAAAGCCTACCAAAGAAGGAAGAATCAAAGATATGTCTACAAATAATTTTTCCTTGCACTCTATGGGTCTCAAAGAGGCTAGACATAATACTAAGTTTAGCATGTGGAAGTCAACAAACAAGATAATAGAGGGATAGCTTGAAAGTCTTAAATTATCAAAGGTTAGAATGAAGGTGAAAATATAAGAACTGAATGGCTTCATTAGGCAATTGGTCACCCCATTGGAAAGCATCTTTGAAATACCTATCACTTGTGATCCTACTGCTACCAATGTCCAAGCACTCATCTCTTAGCTCCAAGAAGATAAACACTTTAGGAAAACTGGTAGAGAGTGGAGTGAGAAACTCATGTTGGAGGGACTCGCTATTATAGAATAGATTGGCAATGCCATACTAAGGCTGGAAATAGAGAAGGACAACATTTCAGCTAATAGAGCTACCCTAGCAATAGAAAAGGTTAAAAGAAAAGATTGTTTTTCTTTACTAAACATGATTATCCATATGAAGACTAAAGAGGCCATCAAAGCAAAGATTTTTCCTAAAGGAGATGAGCCTTTATTTGAGTCACTCCAAAGCATGCAGTTCAAGTTTGAGATGATCATGGCAGTAGAGGAAGGGCTTAAGGAAATAGAAGCTAAAGTGAAGAAGGATCATAATAAAGACTATGAACTCCTAAGAGGTCTACATACAGATTCCTCGACTAGTGGACAAGGAAAGGGAATCATTGGGATAACTATCATGTAAACAAATTTCTCCAATTGCATAGATAGTTTGACGGGGATATCTTCCAATCACCAAAATAGAGTTTTCAAACTCTAGAAACTTGGCAAGTGTGTGCACATGGCCATGGAAGAAATACAAGATCGATTAAGTGTTGCCAATGATTTGGCCAAAGAGCATTCTAAATGGCTCTTGAGATACACTAATGTACATGTACATAGGCATGAGGAATTGATTCCAATCATTGTCACTGCTAAGGGCTATAGCACAAAACCAAAAAAGGGAAAGAAGGTGAAGTGATTCATATTCTGCCCCTTTCATATTTTGATGTAATGATTGTAATGGGAAATCTAGATCCTTGCAATTGATCATTTTTGAAGAGATGAACCAATTTAAATTCCTTTGTAATAGTCATCTCAAAATCCTATATGTACTAGAATGAAAGATTAATAAAAGGTTGGGTAATTTTTTGTTTGAAATACTAGATGTTGCCAAGATAATTGAATGATATTTTGTGTCAATTATTGTCTGTTCCATTCTATTTTGTGTTAATTTTATGTTTTCTCTCACATCTAAATTGAATCAAGGAATGAGCAGAGCTTCACTCCCCTATTTTGAGACAATGAACTAAAGATGATAGTATTGTTATCATAGGTTTAAGAGAAATATGTTTGCTATTTTCCTTCAAGTTAGTCTTTCTTTCTTTGTAGTTAGTTTCCTGCTAAATCAATTTAGTCTTAGTTAGCATGCATTATTGAAACATTAAGCCTTGTGGGTTTATATGATGTGTGAATTCATAGGCTTAATCAATCTTAAAATACCAATTCTTGCCTTAGTTAGTTACTATTTAGGCCTAGCTTGGTTTACCTCTCCTATTCTCAGGTTAAGAACATACCTTGTTTTAGATTAGAGACAAACATAATTCCTTACAAAATCATACTGTGATAGGGAGCTGTACCTAAGAATTCAGAGGAAGGTTAGTCTTTTCAGAAGCAACTTTCCAACTATTATAACCAAATATTGTTCACAAATTTGGGCATCTAAGAGTTAAATCAAAAGAATAATTTGTTTACTAACAGTATGCACACGTTGAACAAATTGGATGGAAATCCAAATTTAATGTATATCAAAATGAACTATATATTATGGCATATCAATCATATAGTTATAAAAATATATTATGTCTCATCGGTACAATACAAAATTTGAATACCGACAAATGTTGAATGTGTACAATAGAAATGTCAAATGTGCACAATACAATTCTAAAATATATATGATACAAAAGTCAAATACTCAACAAATTTTGAATGTGTATAATAGAAATGTCAAATATGCACAATACAAATCTCAAATATATACAATACAAAAGTCGAATATATGTCAATGTCATGTGATAACCACAACTACATATGTATATCATTATCAAGATCTATGACTATGCAAGATCATCAACATTGAGCCTCTTTCATACAATTTGTGGCTTGCTAAGTATCTACAAAATAAAAATAAAAATACACTTTCAAATATCTTATCTATACATAATATGAAAATAACTAGAAATTAGGTTCTAAATTGTGGATAGTTGAGTTGTTCATTACCTCATCCCTTTGTCCTATCATTGAACTAAATGATAATGGTAATGGGCTCCTTTTTCGATGATGGGAGTCCTAGAAAAATGAT
This sequence comes from Cupressus sempervirens, assembly GCA_028749045.1. NCBI lineage: Eukaryota > Viridiplantae > Streptophyta > Pinopsida > Cupressales > Cupressaceae > Cupressus > Cupressus sempervirens. The sequence continues at coordinate 913,208,144 of CM053787.1, read as the reverse complement.
GAGGAGGAGTGATGATGGGAGACACAACTACCAACGAATCAATGCTCATGGGAAGCATAACCACTAATGAATTAGTCTTGGTATGAGGCACAACGTATATGGTAAGCAATAAAATTTTAGCATCATAGAGTGGCATTAGGGATTCAAAATGGAAGAAAAAAACAAAGAATTGTATTGTAGCCTAAGCTAGATCTCTCATGCTATCAGGAGGTACAACCACTAATGAAGTAGTACTAGTATGAGGCACAACTTGTATGGTAAGTGATAAAATTTTAGCATAATAGAGTGGCATTAGGGATTCCAAATAGAGTAAAGAAACAAAAAAGAAAAATAATACAACCTTAGATGGATATCTCATGCTAGTAGGAGATACAACCAGTAATGAAGCAGTGTTGGTATGAGACACAACCTATATGCTAATCGATAAAATATTAGCATTATAAACTGGCATTAGGGATTCAAAATAGAGTTTTAAAAAAAACACATTGCAACCTGAGCTAGATATCTCATACTAGTAGGAGACACAACCACTGATGAATCAATGCTGGTATGAGGCATAGCCTGTATGGTAATTGATAAAATATTAGAATCATAGAGTAGGCTTTAGGGATTTCTATCACAAGCACAAGAAATCCAAATTGAGATCACAAGAGGACTTCAACTAAGACTCTACATACATACCTCTAGCCTTTGTTGTGTTTGACACTATCTTTGATACTCGAGACTCCTAACAAAATAAAATGGGAAATGATTTGCATGAAGTCTCAAAGAGTTTTGTAATAGGTAAAAGATAAATAACACATGTTAATAAGACAAATTGTTGATATTTAATATAAAACTAAAACAAGAAAACATGTACTCATTTGTAAATACAATTGTATAATATGTATATAGAAAAAATGCATGCTATAACCTAAAATTTATGAGAATGAAGATATGAAAAATTACCTCTTCCATTGCCTCAACATTAGCAGTCTCAGGTGCATTCATCAACTCTACAAAACTAAATTGTTTCTACATATATACAACAAACAAGTCAAAATTTATTCATCAATATTGAGTATGTGTATATACATTCATTCATAATAAATTTCAAAATATAAACTTGACTTGTATTTGATACCTTTTTTTTGTTTTGATGTTCTTGTTGATTCTCTTCCCTTTCCTCCAAACCTCAAGCTATGTGGAGTACCCTAAAGAAGAAACAAATTTAACATAAGAGGAATCAATAAGACACATCATGAGTTCAACTCAAATTATAAACTTGATAGGTGTGCAAGTTGTGATACCACATATCTCTCAAGGCCAAAGTTAATGGCAAAAAATGTGGCATCATCAATTTGTGAAATTTCAGCACTCAACAAGCCCTATAAAATAGTAAAGAGTATTGTTATAAATAGATAATTTTGTAAATGGAAAGAAGGAACAATAAAAAGAAGAAGATCATAGGAGGGCAAGAAGACACGAGAAGGACTTGAAGGACACTATTGGAAAGGTATTATTGTACTTTTAAGAATAACAATTAAGAAACAATATTTCAAAGCCAATGTGTAATTGTAATTTTAAGAATATTTTAAAAACTTTACCTTAGGTGTTCTTTCTCCTAGCCTCGCATCTTTAGTAGAAAAAGTATTATGTAGTGTTCTCATACCACTTTTTGCACCCTGCATTGCATATTGTTTGAACATATCAATCTCAAGTGCTCTATAAAAATTTTTTAAAAATCACTTTTACAATATTTAGGTGATTAAATAATATCATGTCAAAACTCATGAGGTTCATTAGATGGGGTTTGGGTAATGCTAGGAGCAAGAGATGTGGATGGGAATTGGATGGATTTGATGAATGGGAGGGTGTCAACATTGATAGGAGATGGAAGAGGATCTATGAATGGGTTGATAGTGTCATACCAATTAAGAAACAATAATTTAAAGCTAATGTATTATTGTACTTTTAAGAATATTTAAAAAACTTTACCTCAGGTGTTCTTTCTCCTAGCCTTGCACCTCTATAGAATGAGTACTTTGTGGTGTTCACAAACTTCTTGTTGCACCCTCTATTACATATTGTTCTCATATCAATCTAGAGTGATTTATAAAATATTATTTTTTTTACTTTTACAATATTTAGGTGATTAAATAATATCATGTCAAAACTCAAACAAAAAAACATGTGTATCCTGTCCACCGAAGACCGTCACCATCAAATCATTTGTGAGTATGAAATCCCCACCTTCGTATGAGTAACAATTATGTCCATAATAACACATGGATGAGATGACACTCCATCCTGAGATGCCTCCATATCTATCCCATCACACATGTGTTGATAGTTAAAATAAAAATGTTGATTGGGCTCTAAAGACTATAATGATGTGTGTGATGACAATGCAGGTGGCACAAGTGAGGATGACACTAGTGGTGTAGGTGACACAAGCAGAGATGACACTAGTGGTGCAAGTGACACAAGAGGAGGATGACGCTAGTGGTGCAAGTGATGTTGATGGAGTTGTCATAGGCTATGATGACTGAGGTGCCATAGGTGATAATGATGGAGTTGCCACATGTTGTGATGAGCCTGGTGCCATAGGTGATGATATGGATAACAAGTATGAATAACAAGTATTCCCACAATGTAAACATGGATGAGATGACACTCCATCCTGAGATACCTCCCATCGCACATGTGTTGACAGCTAAAACAAAAAAATTAATTAGGCCTCGAAGACTATAATGATGCACATGATAACAATGCAGGTGACACAAGTGAGGATGACATAGGTGGTGCAGGTGACACAAGTGCAGATGACACTAGTGGTTTAGGTGACACAAGTGGAGATGACATTGGTGGTGCAGGTGATGTTGACGGAGTTGTCATAGGTTATGATGATCAAAGTGTCATAGGTGATAGTGATGGAGCTATTGCATGTTGTGATAATCATGGTGCCATAGGTAACTATGATGGAGCTATCGCATGCTATGATAACCCTAAAGGTGTATCTGATGATGGTCGAGGTGTCATAGGTGAAGGAAAACAACCTAACTATGAGCCATGATGAATGATAGCATTTGTCAATGATGCAATCGTATGAAGAGTCTATAAATCAATAGACTCCTTTACAATTAATGGGAGCACAACATGAAGCATGGGTTTTCATGTTGTACATGTCCTCTCATTTTGTGGTACCACCCTACGAGCCCCAAGTCTATCCTATGCAGAGCCTCTCCATCTACCTTGGAACTAACAGATGTCAAAGTAATTTGGCTTCTTGCAAAGGAAGAACTCACAATATAGATTTCTCAAAAAATATAGAGGTACCTCATTTTTACTACATGGTGGTAGGTCAAATACTATATACCACCTATCCCAAAAACATGATCACATCCTAGCATGAGTGCACCAATGAATAGGAAAATTTTAGGTTGTGTGTAATAAGGAATTGTTGGATATACGATCAGTTAAAAGAGAACATATAATACCTTTATTTATGTCTTTATCTTTCACTTACTAATATGATAACCCATTGACATAAAATATGCCATGCTTATCCCTCCATGTACCCTGTTTCATAACCTCCCTAGAAACCTCATTTGCATTTTTGGTCATTTGTTCAAGTGTATTTACTAGGGTTGAGTGGTGAGAAATTGAAGATCACTGCAACCTATTAAGCATTTGGGAAATGTTAGCACTATTTTGTGAGAGGATATCAATGAGGTCCTCTTTTGTAGTACTTAAATGGTGTAATTATATGTGCAAAGGGTTTATAGGAGGTTGTACTTGTTGAACAGGAACATTGAGTGGAGGGTTTTATTGTTGTACGAGTGGAAGGTCTTGTGGTTGTACAGGCGAGGGTTTTGTGGTTGTATGGGTGGAGTGTTTTGCAGTTGTGCCACGATGGGTGTAGAGTTTGATTGTGTAGGAGGTGGTTTTTCTTCTCTCCCTCATTTTCTTGGATTCTTTGATGCATTTATATTAAAAATTTAAAATAGTTACAAAACATAAAAATTACAAAACCACATTATAATATTTGATTAAAAAATACATAAATGATGAATATAATGAAGACTTACCTCATTTGCAGGGACCATGGATGGAGATGTAATCAAAATTTGATTTTTATGCTAAACTCAATCAAGTTTTTATGCTCTCCTCCACAATCAATGTTGATGTTGTTGTTTGAGGGTATAAAAATTCCCTCAAACACAGGAAACAATCAAATTATATAATTTACAAAACTTGATCAAGTTTTAAAAAGTATAATGGCTAGGCTTGGATACCAAGCCTAGCTGATATTTCACTTTTAAATAAATTGATCAAGTTATTGAAAAAAATTCTTTTTTTGGGCATGGTGTTCACTTTTTTGTACACCAACTTGGTGCACACACCATGCCTATGTCTCATATCTCTTCTCTATGTAGTTTTATGGAAACCAATTTCTCTTCCAAATCTACATAAAAAAACACTAGACTCACTTTCCCAAACCTTTTGGGCTCTTATATCACTTTGATGTAAATGAATGGTTCAAGTTCTCAACCATGTAGGCGTAACTCACAACAATGGGCACATACCCTTCTCAAAAAATCAACATAAGTACTCATATTATAGAATTCATTGTCAAGGAATATGCTTTGGCATTTTAAAACTTTATATGAAAAATGAATGGTTATTAATCAACACTTCCATCTCACTCTCCTCAAATTCCAACCTTCTCTTTGTTATGAGCTTAGGCTTCGTTGTCTATAAACCCAACCAATGGTTTAATGCTTCATAATATTCAAAAAACCATGGTAACCTATTATAAATATTTAAATCTACATTTATCAACCCTTAACAACCTTCAAGGACACTAAAAAGTCAACTAAGTTATACCATTCACATAAATTGTCCTATTGACTACAAGCCCTTAATTTTGGAAAAATAGAATATAACTCTAAGCATAATTAAAATCTTCACAAGGCACCCTTGGATTAAAATAGCCTTTAAGAAGTTACAAAAAAATTTCAAACTACCCACAAGGTTTCTATGGTGTACTATATTTAAAAATGAATGTTTAATGCACAACTTAGGACTAATTAGGCCTCTTTTCATAGAAACTCACTAAATGTTAACTCCCAAACTAATATACTTCATTAAATGAATTATAACATAGTAAAAACAACATAAATCCAAATTATTAAGCATTTGAATGATCAATCCTTCTTATTTCCTTAAACCCTTGTCATGATAGGATTAAAATGGATATAAAATTCATAGGTAACAATCAAGGGCATCATCATACTACCCAAAAACATCATCTGATAGGCTCGTAGCCTTTTGAATAATTAAGTGAATTATTTTAACCTTCAACAACCCAATTCATAGATAGTTTTAATTGTGGGTGTAGACACCTAAATTTGATTACACTGCTTTGGTAATCCTATTTAGTTATCTCTAAAGGCATCATTAATTAAACTCCTATTTAATTAATCCTTTTCCATCTCCTAGCTAATTAATTTAATTAATCATCTATAGTCCTAATTGATAAATCAAATAACCTATTATTTATCAATTAAATCCTATTCTTCTATCTAATTCCAAAATCCCCATTTATTAAATAAATCTATTTGATAAATAAAACCCTCATATCTAAAAACCCCTAACCTATTCCTAAATCCCTTCATATAGCCTAATCCACCCCATCCACCCATACTAACCAAGCTTAGCCACTAACTCACCCACCCTCATGAATGCCATCCACTTGTTGTTGGAATTATGATATATTTGTCATTAGTCACAACACTTATTTGATTCTGAATGCTTACTAAGCTCATCACCTAGTGTACAGTTCACACTGAGCATTCAGCGGTTACCTTATAAAATCTACAGCTAAACAGTTGATACCGAGCACTCCTTTGAAAATCGAGCCTGTGGGAAGTTCTGCCATATTTACCAAGTTCACAAGTGGTTACCGAGCAGTTAATGTTTACCGAGTGATCAAGGTAAACAAAGCAGTTAGTGTTTACCGAGTGATCAAGGTAAACAAAGAACTTAGTGTTTACCAAGTGATCAAGGTAAACAAAGGAATCAGTGATTACCGAGTAATCAAGGTAAACAAAGGAATCAGTGATTACCGAGTAATCAAGGTAAACAAAGGAATCAATTATTATCAAGTAATCAAGGTAAAAAAAGGAATCACTGATTACTGTGTAAACAAGGTTAATGAAGGAATCAGTATTTACCAAGTGAAGAAGGTTATAAATGGATTCAATTTTTACCGAGTGACACAATATACACCGAGTCACCAATGGTTACCGAATTTCAAGCTACTTAGAATGATTAGTATGGACCATGCCTCTACTCTTACTGAGTGCATGATGATGCAGTGTATTGTAGTGGATGCTGAGTGTCAGAAGGTCACCGAGTCAGTTTGTGGAACCTGAGTTTTCTATAACCTGGCCGACTCAGTAATGTTTGTTCACTTGTGTTTGGCCGACCTTGCCAGTGTAAATATTGGAATGGTATATATCATTTGAAATGATGAGATGTTGAATAATTTTATTTTTTTGGGTGTGATATGTTGCAATTTTTTAAGAAGAGGAAAGCGAATCACTAGCAGAACAGAGGAATACAGCAAGGTCAGCATTGATGCAGAAAGGATATATTTGTCACATCAAGTGATCAGAGCACAAGGATCTTATCACCAATCAGTTGCAATCAGATCCGCTGCTTCATCCTAATAGGTGAATCAATTTTCTAAATCTTTTAATAAGGTAGACTTAACAGTCTTTTGTAAATCTCCTAACAGAGTACATACTTCATTGTATGTTTGTAAATCCTTTAACAAGGTGGATCTAGCAATCCTACTTGCTCCTAACAGGGCAGATCATCAGAAGTGATCATTGTAAGCCTTAATCGGCCAACTTTATACTGTAGTATTGAAGTTTTGTGGGAATCATCCCCACCCCAATTTTACTTTCTAATTGGAAGGTTTCTGGGTCACCAAATCTGTATGTTCATGTGTTACAAATGTTTATCTTTTCATGCATACAGTAGGTTAAATGGATAAATTGTAAAAATATTAGTATGCAAAAATTGAATTAAAGTTTTAGAGTTACTGATTCACCCCTCCCCTCCAAGTAACCTTGTTAGTGTTGATTATGTCCAACAATTGGTATTAGAGCTTTGTGGTTCTCATGATAAAAGTTTGACAGCTTGAGCAAAGATCAAGGACAATGGAGATATTCAGATTTGACAAATCTATTGAGAATAAAAAACTAGATCTGGAAATGGCCATGACTCAATTCAATGAAGCAAAGGAGCATCTTTCTCAATCCCTAAAAAGAAAGAAGGAACTTGCAAGACAAATGAATGATTATCAGTATATTGAAGAAAGGATTGAAGACCTTTTACCATCATGTAGTTCAAATGAAGCTAATGAAGCAATCAAAGAACTCCTAGCAAAGAATGGTTCTCTATAGGAAGAAGTAAAAAAGCTCAAAAGAGAACAAGAAGTCCAATCCATCAGGTTATGTGAAGTTTTGGAATAGAGAAACAAGGCAAATGAAGACTTAGAGGTAAGAAATAATCTATCCCTTCAGCATGAAGATCTTATAGGACAACTATCTAATGCAAATGAAGATATTATGAATCTAAGATCTGAGAATGAAAGTTTGAGAAATGATTTAATCACTAAAAGACAAATCAATGTAAGTTTCCAAAGTGATCTGAGATCTGAAAGACAAATCAATGAAAGTTTGAAAAATGACTTAAATGTTGAAAAACAAGTCAATGAAAGGATGATAAAATCTCAAGAAAATATGGACCAATTGAATTTGCAAAATGAGCAAAATCTTCATAGACAAAAAGGTAAAGCAGGCCTTGGATACAATAAAGAAGGTGAATCTTCCAAACAGGGTACCCAAAAAAACCTACTTGCAATCACTATGGAAAGTTAGGTCATACATCTAACAGATGTTGGAGCAATGATAAAAGAAAATTCAATGGTAAATGCTACAATTGCAATCAACATGGTCACAAAGAAAATGAATGCAAAGTGAAACCAAAGTTTGAAGGCAAATGTCACAAATGCAAGAAACAAGGTCACAAGGCATCTAAATGTAGATCTAAATCATTCAATCCAGCAGAACAAATTGTCAATGCATTATTTGGTTGGGACTACAATACTTGGTGCAGATGTCACTATTGTGGAGAATATGGACACATTGGAATAAACTGTGCAAGGCATCACCTAAGAAAAAAGGATACTACTATAAGATGTTATACATGTACCAAACTTGGTCATATATCCAAGAATTGCATGAATATAGGAAGAATTGAAGACGAAAAGAAAGCTAGAGCTGACAACATTTGAAAACAGATGAGACAATAGTGGATTCCAAAATCTACCGAGCCAGAAGATTCAAATAATGACTATGTCACTCAAGAAGTGGGTGACTCCACCATTTCTAATTAGACTCATCAAGAAGGACTAGGGACTACATCTTCAAGCAACATCCTAAGCAGTTCCAGAATGTAGAAGTGCAAATGACAAATCAGTATTTCAGATACAAGACATAGTTCACTGTGATGCATTTTATCGAGCAAGGTTGGTTTCAGACTTAACTGAGCTAGGTCGGTAATATGAAAGATTTTGTTAGTTTACCAAGTTCTAAGGTTTACCAAGTAAGTCGGTGACTATCTGACAAACCCTAGGTCATCTCAGCTACCTTCATACCCGAACATTAATGGTAGATTTTTCATCAAAAAGGTAGAGTTTGATCTCATTTTTCTTCACGAATTCAGAATATACAGAGCAAAGAGTTTCCAAGTGTGCAAAACTAAGTTCAAGCAATTTGAAGTGATTTTCCAATGAAGAATTTGTCTAATGAAATCATTCACGCACCAAGCAGCAATGGCATCCGCAAGCACCAGCAGTAGCAAGGCAAAAAGAGGCTTTGAAATGCTTGTGAAGGGAGTAGAATGGAAAGCACCTAGTTTCAAGCTCATTCCTGCCATAGCTAAATTGCTCGACCCTCATGGAGCTCAATCAAAAATTTCACCAAAGGTACTTCTTATAAATGGCATTCGTACTCATTTCAAATGCACTATTCAATAAATAGGGACACTAGATATGGATAATGCCCTACCAGAGTTGTGTGTGGATGGAACTCTCAAACCTAAATTCAAACATCTGGAAACCAAAGGTTTGACCCATATCCTGCATCTTCCAAGGAGCTTCCAAATGAAATGGATAAGATACATTTTAAGCCATGTGCATAATGTTCAGTTTTGGTTAGAGCAACCCATCCTGATAACGAAAAAAATAATTCATAAGATCACGGGTTTGCCAATGTTAAGAAAATAAAAAACAACTAAAACCCTAAGTCGAGATGAATTTTAGAAGTTAACCTTAGCCAAATGGGATGGTAGAGGATTAAAACCTAACAATGTATCTGATGTAGAGTTAAGATTCAGACTCTATTTAATTGCATATAAGATGTATAGTTTTAGCGGATTGAATAGCGTGCATTGTGAGGTTGTAGATTTAGCCTATAAGATTGTGAAGAAAAACATGGAGTTTGACCTAGTAGATGTGTTGCTAAAACAACTTAATAAAAACATGGAAAATATAAGGACCTCAAAAACCAACTCTTGTAAATTTGGTTCTTTGTTAGTTTTGTTATTTTTCTATGTACAGAAGTTTTTTCCTTCAAAAGGTAAGTTGTATGGAGGAAAGATATTCTAGTTTTGTATCAAATAAATGAGTTTGTAGTAGAGATGGGTGAAAATTTTGATAGCATTATGGATAATTATTTCGAAGACTTCAAGGAAAGAATGAATAATAGATTCAGAATCCCTCCTAAGCTTGTTGAGGACTACAAAGATGATGTGTGTTTCATGGTTGACCGTGACAAGGTATACACTCAGGCAGTCAGATCCCAAGTTACATGGGTAAAACCTCTTCCTTATGAGGTAAATATTGATGAAGCCAGAGACATCATAGAGGCACTGGTAAATGAGCTAGTAGACCCAAGGCAACAAATTTTTGGAACCTATGAAGAAGCTAAGGCTAGAATTAAGCTTCAAATCAAGCTACCACAGGCCATAAGCAAGGGCAAGAGGAAAATAGCCAAATTGAAAATTTCTACCGGTTCTCTTATGCTCACTGAGGGAAAAGGTGAAGATGAAGAAGGAGAAGAAGAAGAAAGAGGAGAAGAAGAAGAAGGTGAAGAAGAAGGAGAAGAAGAATCTATAGAGGAAAAACCAAAGAAGAAAGGTAAGGTAATCATTACCAAACCCAAGAAGAAGCCTACTTTAGTATTCACCAGAAGAACCAAGAAAGATAAGTAGGAACCTATACTAGTTAGGCCTACACCCACATTCGAGCAAAGGCTCAAACAAGTGGAGAAAGGAGCTAGCATCACAACTTTCAAAGCATTGAAATTTGAAACTAGAACTGATGCTAAGAAAATGCAGATTAAGGAACTAGTACTCAGCAAGATGGGTAAATGGAAATACTCCCTAGACCAGATTGCCCCTCAAATCTCAAAAGAACTACTAGAGAGATTGTAACCAAGATGGGAGTTAGCCACCCAAACGGTAAAAGATATTTATGAGCAATCTCTAAAGAATCTCTGACCAAGTCTCACTGGAGCAGAAGTAAAAGCTGAAATGAAAAACCATGAAGGCAAAATGATGATCAGATTCCACACTTGTTTGATTTTGATTAAAGACATTGAACATGTTGTAAATGATGCTACAAACATGTGGAAAAACATCTATCATCTACATAAGCCTAGTGTAGACCCAGCAGTAATCAAAGATGATGACAGCAATAGTGATGATAAGCTTGATAGAACTCCATCCGTCATAGTCTCACTAGGAGAGTTGTATGCACTGATGGAAGATAAGGAGGAAGAAGACAAGGAGGAAGAAGTTGAAGAGGCAGATGACCCTGAGAAAATTGCAGTAGCAGTTATTGCATCCCTTCCTCACTCTCCACCTAAAATTGTGATATCATCAAGGTTGGAGTCAGCTTCAGTAGGTTTGGTCACAACTTCATTAGATATATCATCTACACCTACCACATCTCAGCTCTAGGTATCATCAATGGAAGCATCTACCACTACATCTACCAAGCTACAAGAAACTTCTTCAGTTATCAAGTCATCCACTATAGCAGTCATGACATCAGAAGTATCTATTACTCCTGCAGTATGTACAGTAAGTTTTCCAGTTTGCTCTCCAATTTTATCAAGTTCAGCTAGATTAGCACCAATTTTTGCACCAGTAAGCTCTTCAATTGTAAATATTCTAGTATGCACATCAATTCTAGGAAGTATATCAATTTTGGATACATTTAGCCCCTCTCTCAATCTTCCTTTAGTTGCTTCTATTCTAGTTTTGACAGCCAGTCCAACCTCATCAACCATTGTCTCTATTATCAAAGACAAAGATGTTAGTACAGTAGAAAAACATTAAAACTTTTTCTTACAGGCAAGGCAATTTATGAGGATGTAGACTTGGATACTAAAATTGTCATTCCAAAGATAGATACGGATATTGCTCTAGTTGATGAACTAAGACTGCTCAGTCAGTGCATTGAACTGAAGGCAAAGTAGAAACAACTAAGGAATGAGAGAGATAGAGAGTTTAAAATTATTGATGAAGTGAAAAATATAATTACAGAGGCTATAGGTGTTGATGTTGATACTTCTCAACACATTTTGCTACAATTAGAAGAGGTAGTCAATAAATTCAATGAGGAAACCTCCGGTCAAGAAAATTTGATGGAGAAGGCAGAAAAGAAATTTGATAATAAGGTACTTGAGCACATTTCTTAGCACATAGCAATAAAACAGGTTGAATTAACCATAGTTTTGGCCAACATTGAAAATTATTTTAATAATGTAACATCTCTTTTAGTTAAGCTTTGTGATGTTACCGAGTATACTAAGCAGATAAGAGAACAATTGAATAAGATAGACGAGGATCTGAAGGCAAGTGCACAAAACTTGAAGCTTGAGCCCAGTTCAACCTCATCTCATCACCTTAGAATCAAATTTTTGTCAGAAAAACAAGCAGAATTGCTAAGAGAAGAGTCAAGGATCTGATCTACATTGTTAGATATTCAGAATATGATCCTTCCCATCATGGACACAATGCAAAATCACATTGCCATTCAAAAACATTGATCCATGACAACAATTTCTCCTTTGCAGACCATGTTGAACTCTCTGCAAAAGTTCAGATAGCTCTATCCACATGCAAAATCCTGCAAGAAAATTGGGACAAGACTCTGCAACTCATTCTTCAAGTACATTTAGAGTTTATCTCACATTTTGGTGTTTCTATGTAAATACATTTTTTTATTCTTTGGCATTATTGTGAAAAAGGGGGAGAAAGAGATACTCAGAAAGAGTTATTGGTGAGATAAATGTACAAAATGGACAAAGAGATACTGTTAATAAAAGTCATATAGCTCATGTAAATACCTTGTGTATATTGTATGGGGGAGTCATATGTAAGGAAGTCATGTATATTCAGCAGAATCAGTTGTCAGTATATCAGATATTGTATATAAGTTTTGGCTCATAAATTTTTTTGTCACTAATGCCAAAGGGGGAGATTGTTGGAATTATGATATATTTTTCATTAGTCACAACACTTATTCGATTCTGAATGCTTACCAAGCTCATCACCTAGTCTACAGTTCACACCGAGCATTCAGCGGTTACCTTATAAAATCCGTAGCTAAACAGTTGATACCAAGCACTCCTTTGAAAACCAAGCATATGGGCAGTTCTGCAATATTTACCAAGTTCACAAGTGGTTACCAAGAAGTTAGTGTTTATCGAGTGATCAAGGTAAACAAAGCAGTTAGTGTTTACCGAGTGATCAAGGTAAACAAAGAACTTAGTGTTTACCAAGTGATCAAGGTAAACAAAGGAATTAGTGATTACCGAGTAATCAAGCTAAACAAAGGAATCAGTGATTACTGAGTAATCAAGGTAAACAAAGGAATCAGTGATTACCAATTAATCAAGGTAAACAAAGGAATCAGTGATTACCGTGTAAACAAGGTTAATGAAGGAATCAATATTTACCAAGTGAAGAAGGTTATCAATGAATTCAATTTTTACCGAGTGACACAATATTCACCAAGTCACCAATGGTTACCGAGTTCCAAGCTACTTAGAATGATTAGTATGGACTGTGCCTCTACTCTTATCGAGTGCATGATGATGCAGTGTATTGTAGTGGATGTCGAGTGTCAAAAGGTCACTAAGTCAGTTTGTGGAACCTGAGTTTTCTATAACCTGGCCGACTCAGTAATGTTTGTTCACTTGTGTTTGGCTGACCTTGCCAATGTAAATATTGGAATGGTATATATCATTTGAAATGATGAGATGTTGAATAATTTTTTTGGGGGTGTGATATGTTGCAATTTTTTAAGAAGAGGGAAAGCAAATCACTAGCAGAACAGAGGAATACAACAAGGTCAACATTGATGTAGAAAGGATATATTTGTCACATCAGGTGATCAGAGCACAAGGATCTTATCACCAATCAGTTGCAATCAGATCCACTACTTCATCCTAATAGGTGAATCAGTTTTCTAAATCCTTTAACAAGGTAGACTTAATAGTCTTTTGTAAATCTCCTAATAGAGTACATACTTCATTGTATGTTTGTAAATCCTTTAACAAGGTGGATCTAGCAATCCTACTTGCTCCTAACAGGGTAGATCATCAGAAGTGATCATTGTAAGCCTTAACCGGCCAACTTTGTACTACAGTATTGAAGTTTTATGGGTATCATCCCCACCCCAGTTTTACTTTCTAATTGGAAGGTTTTTGGGTCACCAAATCTGTATGTTCATGTGTTACAAATGTTTATCTTTTCATGCATACAGTAGATTAGATGGATAAATGGTAAAAATATTAGTATACAGAAATTGAATTAAAGTTTTAGAGTTACTGATTCACCCCTCCCCTCTCAGTAACCTTGTTATTCTTGATTATCTCCAACACTTGCATGTCTCTAACATCCCTAATCTAATCCTAAACCCAAGTCTAATCCCCCCTTAACCTCGTCACATTCCCTAAGCAAGCTTAAGACTTTCCTAAGCCAAGAAAAGTCAACAATCTCAACTCCCTCCAAAATATCCCAACCACTAAGCCTTCAATGCTCTTATAAAGTCATAAAGACTCTTACAAGCCCATTCATTGCTCTTACAAGCCATTTATGAAGGGTCTTTATGAAGATATTATCCCTTAAGCCTCTTTTTTTGACTCATCCTTTCCCTTTCTTCCATCCACTCACCTTGTGACATGTGTCACTCCTTGATTGGCTATAAGGAAGCACAATCCATGTGCTCTCCTCTCATGCAATCTAAGCCCTCCATAAGCTTTCTCCTTTCCTTCCATCTTAGCCCTCCATCTCTCAAGCCCTTAGCCTATAAATTGAATCCCCTCCCAAGCCATTTCATCACAACTTTTAAGCCAAAGTTATAATGCTAGTTTGAGAACCAAAAACCATCAGCCATACCCTTATAATGCCAAATTGAGAGCTCACAAAGCTACTAATTTTCTATTTACTCATCCCTACCATTGAAGCATAGAGAAAGTTTGAGAATACATACCAATCCTTTACTTAGACTCATCCCTAAATCAAGTGACCATCCTCATTGAGAGAGCCATTCTATGGCTCATATTCTCATTTGAGGGCTTCACTTTGTCTCTCATATATGTTATGATTTTTATGCTAGTTAATGCTTTGTTCTCTTAATATATTAGTATTTTTTGCTAACATATTTCTCATATATATTTTGACACGCCCATTGGGACCCCACTATGGGTCATTGAATCATCCATTTCTATCTATATGTTGTTTTTTCTAATAATCTAATGTTTCTTATTGTTTCAATGAGTTGTAGGGTGTTTCACTTATTTTTGCAGGTTGAATAACACACTTGGGAAGAAGACATACCCTCTAAAATCCAAAAATAACCAAAAAGTTAAAAAAAATTGGAAAAAATTTGCGCATTTCAGTTCTTTTCACGCTATGTCATCTCTGCAGATTTGCATCTGCACCTGCAAACTCTCGTCTCCACCAGCTACAAAGTCGTCTCCGCAACCAAATTGTCATCTTTGTAGTTTGGCATCTCCACCTAGTCTTCTACTATCGGTGCCGCCACTAAACTATCATCTTTGCATCCTTGACCATCATCTCTACAGATCAGCGTCTCTACCAGCTACTTTGTCATCTCCGTCGCCGCCAACCTAAACTGTCATCTCTGTCACCGCCAACCTAAACTGTCATCTTCATAGATCAACATCTCCACAATTCAGCATCTTCACCTCTTTTTTTGTCATCTTTGTAGATTAGCATCTCTGCAAATCACCGTCTCCATGGTTTGGTGCTTGCACCTGATGAACTGTCGTCTCCGCCTATCTTTGTTGCATTTCTATTTTAACATCTTTATTTTTGCACTTTGTAGTTCCATAGAGTAGAGGTTTTTTTAAGCATTTTTATGCTTAGGAAAAAGAACAAAAAAAAAATTTTAAAAAATTTCCGTAGTTAAGCTTTCAATTTGGAAGATTTTGGGTGACTAATCAATTTTCTTTTTTATCTCATTGTAGGTTGGAGCAACAAACTTAATCATGTTTTTTAGATTTTTTTTGGAATGAACTTGAATGGCTAAACACATTTTTCTTTGAACGTATGTTGTTCAAAACACACTCTTGAATGCTATGGATAAAAATCAAAATTTTTCTTAGAATGCATGACTAAAACAAACAAACACAATCTTGAATGCAAAAGATCAATTAACCATTGCAATATCTCACACTTCAATTTTTGGACATAAAAAGAACCTAACTCCACATTTAAAAAAAAATTTAAGTTATAAAAATTATTAAAGATGCTTTGAGTGAGTTTGTAGTTGGACTCACCATCTTTAATCACCCATCAATTTAACCATTGGTTGCAATCTCAGCGCCATCTATGGGGATGGGTCTACCTAAGAAGGTGTTAAGTGCTCCACGCAAATCAAACTCCACTCACTTGGGTTTTTAGTGGTTTTTCTAAGTTAGAAAATCTCTTGAATGAAAGTTATTCTCACAAACACTTCATTTGGGTACTAAAATTGAACAACTATTGAACATTGTCTCTTAAACATGAGTGCTTGTAAAGTCTAGATCAACACACATAAGATTCAGTTGGTAAAAGAACAAGTGTGTTTTTTAGCCCAAGGTCATCCAAGTCTTCTCTCCCCTTATCGTCTTTCGAAGCCATCTTGGGTGCACAAGATTAGGATCAAAAACCTTGTTTCTCTTTTTAGGAGGCCTGCTTGGAGATTTCATCACCCCTTGAGATGACCTCAACTATAGCATTTCGACAGAGTATAAAGATCAGGAGGTGAATCCAAAGACACCTCTCTTGGAATCAAGATTTTGTCACTCTGGCTAAGCCTCAAGGAACTTTATACCCTTGAGAAGTGAAAGAGGAGAAGTGGGTTACCGCTCCTATCGGCTGTGTGACATCTTTTTGTTTTCATCTATGGATTTGGGCCTCACGTACCTTTGTATATCAAGGACCCCCTAGCTAAACCAACTGTTAGCCTTGTATACAACCACCTAGGGTGTTAATGTGTTTGAAGTGATTGATCAAAACATTTGTAAAACATACACACTCCTTGGTGCAAGTGTCACATTCTAAGAGTCAAAAACTTCTATCTAGTTGTTCTTATCTATTGCTTGATTTTTTATTCATTGAATGAATGTTTGCCAAACTTGGTCAATCATAGCTTAGGGAATACTTAGCATAGTCACTGCCTATTTCAAGAGTTGAACGAGTTGAAGCAAAACAACCAAAATCTCTCTAAGCTAAGCAAATTCAGGAATTGATGTCAGAACAACCCAAACCCAAACACAAACAAAAGTTTCACAAAGTCAAACTCAAGCCATCTCAGGCATACCAAGAACTTTCAGCCAAGAGAAAGGAACTACCAAGCCCTCGAATTGCCAAACTCCACAAAGTAGAGGAAAAAGTTGCCAATGAAGCCTTTCAAGATGCTTGGTTAGATCACACTATCCAACTTAACCAACATCCAGGAGTTAACAATGCTTATGCCTTACCAACTAGGCATAATTTCTATGATTAGACCTCCTTGTTTCTCCACATCTTCTTGCATAAGCTTCACTTTAGAGTCATCTTTGTAGAAAAGCTAGCCATCTTTAGTCCTCCCCTTAAGAATTTTAGCTCATCCGTCTCATTTAGAACCAAACCATCTAGCCAGCAATCCAAAAATCTTCACATCCAATCCTTCAAAATTGTTGTCACCTTGCCAAAAGTTTTCCATTTCTAACATCTTCCACATCCACCAATCTCACCAAGGTTATCCCTTTGACAGAGCTTTTTCTAGGGTAATCTAGCTTTGTCACTTGTTATCCCTCATCACCTTGAGCTAAAGGTTGGGATCCACAAGTGGTCAATCTCGTGTTCTTTCTAAAGGATCATCAGTCTATCCTTAAGTTGACACAATCACCACCAAGCTTGCACATAGGAAAGCAAACCTTTCATGCTTTGGAAACATATCTTTAAAGTTAGAATCCCCAACCCAATCCTCCTTAGGGTTTGTCATATAGCTTTGCCTCAACCTAGGAAATCATTTGCATAGAAAAGTCTTCCCCTTTTGCATCCATCGATATTGTTGCATCTCATCCCTAGGAAACATTCTGCATTTTCATGCCACCTGTCACTCACTTAGCCAAGAAGAAGGAAACAATGGAGCCCTATCATTTGGATCAAATAGCATCACTCCCCTTGAGGAGTCAACCATCCTTCAGCCCAAAGAACACTATACCATCACTTACTGATATTGAAGCTTTCATGAACCAACCAGGAAATGCAGTATTGGTGAACGCCATTATAGACAAAAACAAGGAAACAATCATGGCTAACTTTTGAAGGGACAACATTGGAGCCTTCGACTTTGGAAGACCTCCTCCCCTATCAGAGTCGTCTCACCCATTGTTTGGACAACTCTCACCACCCATAGGCTCTTATGATTCGAATTATCCTCAGTATGTGCCAAAACAAGAGCCTCAACCTACCCCATATGATCCAATAGACCCAAACATACCAGCCTCCACTCAAGTTGAAATCTCCCTTCCACAAGCCAATCTAGCCACCACCACTCCACCATTGGTCCATACCACTCCATCCCAAAACCCCTTTGCCCAAAACACTTTACCATTCACTCCCTTCACTATTGTTTCTACTGCTCTCCAACCCAACCTTCCAAATCCACCCATCTCCCAAATCAATGCTAGCATCTTTAGCCAACCTCAGCAATATACAACTGGGATGCCACCCATGGGGTCAAGAAATCAACCTTTCATCACCCCCAGCTTGTTTACCTCAGCTCAGAACATGATTCTATCATTTCCACTAGGTCCTTGGAGCTCAGTGCCATCAGCCACAAATCCACAAGCTACTACCCTCACTCCACAAAGCTATCAAACCCCACAAGCTACTACTAATGTTTGGCCAAGATCTCAAGTGACCCAAGCTCCTGCCACCACTCTACCAAGCTTTCAAATCCAACCACCAAGCTATCAAACCCCATCAGTTCCATTCCCAAGCTTTCAATTCCCACCACCTCCACCACCAACTAATCCATTACCTCCTATCACCAATTATTTTTCCATGCCACTTCTAGGAGGAAATCCACCACCACCAACCACCAATTACTTGGCCTCTTTTGCCATATAGATACCTTCCCAAATGGGGGCACAACCCACATATATTGGTCAAACTCCTCAAATCCAAAGTCAAGTTCCACAAGCTCCATGATCCTTTCCCCAAGCTTCACAACCATCTTATACCTTACCTCCAAAAAGCAATCCATTTATCCCATAGCCAACTTATGTTCCTCAATCCCAACCTCAAATCCAATATCAGCAGCAAGCCTCGCAACACATGCAGCAATACGTGCCCCCTCCACCTTAGCAACCCATCATCCACCATTTAGTTGTCCAAGCCATGTACAATCCCTACCATCCCATACCTCAAAGCCATCCATATTCCATTACCCCATCTAGCACATACCTACCTCAAGGCACTCCTACATTGGGGACACCCCAGCCATCACCCATTAATGCAGAATGGGAAGCCATGAAGATAGCTTTGAAGAACATCCAAGAGGGAAATGATCCAAAAACCTTCAAGTTTGAGAATGTGTGTCCTTACCCATTTGACAGAGCCATTGCCATGACACCATTTCCCAAGCATTTTGAGACACCCAAATTTGAAAAATTTAGAGGAAAAGGAGACCCTGTCACACATATCAAAGAATTTTACATGCACTACCAAGAAGTGGCATACGATGATGTCTTCCTCTTGCGTCTCTTTCCCAAAAGCTTGGCCAGACCATCTCTTGAATGGTTTTATGGAATACCATATGGCACAATTAAAAACTTTGCTGAATTGTTTGAGGCATTTGTAGCCCAATATGCCCATCTTGTTGAAACAGAGCTATTAGTAGTTGATCTTGTCCACACTAAGCAAAAAGGTGGAGAAAGCCTTCTCGAATATCTGCAAAGATGGCAAACCCTTACCACCCATGTATCCTGCACCTTGCTAGAGTGACATTTGGTAAAAATGTTTATTGATAATGCTCATCCTAGCTTGGCTCACCACATGACCATGAACTGTTTACAGACCTACAAAGATATCAAAGAGAAAGGAATGATCCTTGAGAAAGGACTCATTAAAGATGGTGTGGTCAATATTTACAAGGAAGCCAACCAAAATCAATCACATTCCAATGAAAAATCTAGGTATTGGAACAAAAACAAGCACATTGCAACAGATGGCATCACTGACACCAAACATGTGAATATTGTTGGTCCTTCTCAAAACCATTCCAACCCACCATATCAACCAAACAATCAGCAAGCTATTAACTACCAACAATAGAATAACCAAAGCTATCAAAACCACAATCCAAGACCCAACTTCCAAGGGTCTAGCATTCAAGCTAATGCCATCAATGTAGCTACAGGGAAAAAGCCCAGATTCCAACCTCCCCCTAGAAACTATACACCCCTTGGTGAGCCATTGGATGTCATTTTTGAGAAATTAGTCAAGAAAAACCTCATCAAATTTCCTCCTACCCAGCAAATTGACCCAAGCCAATCCAAATCTGCATGGTACAAAGACAATGAGTACTACAAATTTCATAGGGTAAAAGGTCACACTACCCTCAGATGCATGAAACTAAAAGATTATTTGTAGGACCTCATTGATCAGAGAGAAATCACCATTGGTGCCCAAACCTCTCCCAATGCAGGCTTATAGATCTATCAAAATTCTTTTCCTCCTCACAACAATCAAAATCCTAGAAAAGCACCTATCCAAACCAACAACAACAACACCAACAACCACCAGCCAAACCAATAGCATGGGAAGAACAATGACCACACTTCATCCTATATAGACTATGGCAGCCTCATAGGTTATATATCTGAGAAAGAGCCTTCTATCAATGTTATCAATATCTGAGGCCCAAACAATGAGTGTACAGTCACCACTAGAAGAGCGTGATTTAACATCGCAGGCCCACCAATTTCACTAGCACCATCAGCTCCATCAAAAAGTGAGTACAATATCTTGGAACACCTTGGGAACATGCCAACCCAAATCTCCATTTTTGACCTTCTACGCACTAGGCCTATGTACAAGAACATCCTTGACAGTGTTCTCATAGAATCCCGTGTCCCTTCAGATATCAATGCTACTAATTTTTTTAATCTCATTGGACACCTATCCTCCTCATGTGCCCTATCATTCAAACCCACCGACATACCCGTGGTTGAGCTAGATCACACCCTTCCGCTTCGCATAGCCATCATGGTATCCAATTTTTTTGTAAAAAGAGTAATGATAGATAATGGATCAGCCTTGAATATTTGCACCCTAAAATTCATAAAAAAAGTTGGGTATACTGAGGCAGATATCATTAGTGAGGTTATCACCATCAAAGCTTATGACAACTTGGAAAGAACCATAGATGGAACTATTTTGATGCCAATCAAGGTTGGGCCAGTTGTCCAAGAAACACTCTACCATGTTATTGATCTAAACCTACCATTCAACATCCTCCTCAGTCACCCATGGATTCATGCCATGAAAGCCGTTCCATCCACTTACCATTAGTACGTCAAATTTTTGCATCAGGGCACTGAGGTAACCATCCATGCCTATCTAGAACCCTTTGCTTACTGCAATGCAGTTGAAGCTTCATCTATAAACCATTGCCCTAGAATTGATATTGGCAGAGCCATCGCTAGCTCATCCCACACTTGTAATGACCCAGAAACCATCCTCGCCTCCACCCTGTCTACCATGAAGATCAATAACAAAGGCTGTGGAGAGTATAGTCTGTCAGATGCATTTGTTGTTGGGGCACTCCCACTTGATCCACATGCCCATTGATGATCGACATATCACA
This sequence comes from Cupressus sempervirens, assembly GCA_028749045.1. Lineage (NCBI taxonomy): Eukaryota > Viridiplantae > Streptophyta > Pinopsida > Cupressales > Cupressaceae > Cupressus > Cupressus sempervirens. The sequence continues at coordinate 913,186,645 of CM053787.1, read as the reverse complement.
AAGCTAAGGAGATTCCACCTCCTCGATACAAACAGTTTGGCCCAACAACCTTTGTATCCTTAAAAAATCCCTCTTCATGAGGAGCTCACTCCAGATATCAACAATTGGTTACATAAGGATGCGCCTCCAAGAAATCAAGCACGCCTTGATCACTTTAGCCAAAAGTACCCCCAAGAACATAAGCTCATCATTGACAAATGGAATTATCAAGGTGGTGGTCTAGGACCAGAAGAAAGAGGCATGCAGTGCCCCATTGATGCACACAAGTGGGAATCAAAGTCAGGTCTTGGCTTTGGCATACCCACAACTAGGGGCACCAATACGAACAGTCATGCTTTTTCTAACATTCACCATGACCTTGTAAAAATTGAAGACATTCTTGAGGAAGTTGAAAAGAGAGCCTACAAAAATATCCCAGACCAAATCTCCCTCGGAGACTCTATTCTCCAAGAACTATCCATAAATTTCATTGACCTACCACTCGCCCATCCACAACTCATAGATTGGGACCAACCAAGCGTCATACACATTGATGAGTTCACATCAGAGGAAGCGCTTCTGAGATTAATGGGAGCTGAAACACCTCACAAGAAAACAAAGCCAAATTTTGCCTATATCTATAAGCTAGATCCCAAGGGGTATTTTGGAGAAAATCTCCAACCTAGTTCCGATACACCCAAAACTAGAACTAAGGTGAAAACTGGACTAGCTAAGGCAACAAAGAGAACCCCTCAGCAAGAAAATCTAGAGTCGCAAGCAGACCATGAGGATTTAGCATTGCCTCCTCAAGATAATCGACTAGAGGTGTCTTCTATTCTAATTAAGGATACTAGAGAAGTCAACATCTGTTCTTCAGAGATCCCCAGACTTGTTCACATTGTTGCATCCCTATCACAAGACCAAGTTGATCTCCTCTTTGAGTTCTTAAGAGAGAACATTGGCCAATTTGTATGGTCATATCAAGACATGCCAGGGTTGGATCCAAAGCTTGTAGTTCATCATCTTGCAATCGATCCAAAGATCAAGCCCGTCAGACAAAAGCTTAGAAAAATGCACCCCAAGGTGGCATTACTAGTCAAAGTTGAATTAGAAAGAATGTTAGCTACTAAAGTTATCCGACCTATCGACTACTCAGAGTGGATCTCCAACATGGTCCCCATCACTAAACCTTTCGGTGACATCAAAATCTGCACTGATTTAAGCGATCTTAACAAAGCTTGTCCAAAAGATGATTTTCCCTTGCCCAACATAGATATGATTGTAGATCTTGCAGCTAGACATGAAATTTTGTCCCTCATGAATGGATTTTTTGGGTATAATCAAATCAAGATTGTAGAAGAGGATCAGCATAAGACAGCATTCACTACCCCTTGGGGAACCTTTTGCTACAACATGATGCCTTTTGGCCTAAAGAATGTTGGGGCTACCTATCAAAGAGCTATGACAACCATTTTCCATGATCTTATCCATAGCATTTTGGAGGATTATGTGGATGATATCTTGGTCAAATCGCATACCTTCATGGATCATCTTGCTGACCTAGAAAAAGTCTTTGATAGGTTAGCTAAATATCATCTCATGCTAAATCTCAAGAAATGTGTCTTTGGGGTCACATCTAGCAAGCTTCTAGGCTTCATAGTTTCTAAATGAGGTATAGAGATCGACCCCAAGAAGGTCAAGGCTATCTTAGACATGCCTCCTCCCCAGACACTGTGACAACTTTTCTCTCTTTAGGGAAAGCTTCAATCCATTTGACGCTTAATCCCAGGTTGCAGATAAGTGTACACCATTTACACATTTACTGAAGAAGGATGAAAACTTCAAGTGGGATCCTTTATGTCAACGCAGCTTCGATCAGCTCAAGTAGTATCTCACCAATCCCCCTATCTTGGTTCCACTAGTTCTTGGTCATCCCCTAATTTTGTACAAATTAGCAAAGCCTACTACTCTAGGGGCACTTCTAGCATAGCTCGATGACTACGGTAGAGAAACAGCCATCTGATACATTAGTAGAACCCTAGTTGGTTATGAACTCAATTATACTCCTATGGAAAAAGCTTGTTTGGCAGTTGTTTTCTCAACTCAAAAGATTCGCCACTACATGCTAAGTCATACCATCCAACTAATCTCCAAGATCGACCCTCTCAAGTATATGGTCTCCATAATAGCACTTATAGAAAGGCAATTAAACGGAAAGCTATAGCAGATCACCTAGCTAATGCACCTCTAATAGACGCTTATCCTTTGATCATAGAATTTCTAGATGAGCATATATGTCTAATTGAAGAACAACCCCCATGGAAACTTTATTTTTATGGCTCACATACATCTCATGGATCAGGGGCAGGAATATTGTTGGTCACACCTCAAGGAGATTACATTCCAAAAGCTTTTAAGATACAATTCCCTAGCACCAACAATATAGCTAAATACGAGGCTCTCATAGCAGGATTAAAGATAGCTACAGAATGGAACATCATTGAGTTACAAATATTTGGTGATTCTCAGCTCATCATCAAGCAAGCCCTAAATGAATATCAAACCAAAGATGAAAAGCTATTACCCTACAAAGAGCTAGTTGATCAGCTAACCCAACATTTTACAAAGCTTCAATTTACACAAGTGCCTTGAATGCAGAACAAAGCAGTAGATGCTATGGCTACTATCGGCTCGCTCTTGGAAATTCCCCAAGCAGCAACACAGTATGATTTTTTAGTCAAGCAGCTCCTCACACCCGCCTATGCGAATGAGGATTCAAACTATATTTGTATCTTGGTTGGTCCCCAATCCCCTTGGTACCATGAGATTCACACTTACCTTAACGATGGTATCATATCCCCTCACCTCACAAGTACCCAATGCCAGAACCTCATTCAAAAATCATCCTGCTATATTATCATAGCCAATACCTTATATCATCGAGGTTATCACGATACTCTCTCTCAATGTTTAGACCAAAAAAAGGCCGCAATGGCGTTAAAAGAAGTACACTCTGAACTTTGCACTGCCCACACTAGTGGTATTGTCCTAGCATGAAAAATCCTTAGAGTAGGTTACTATTGGCCTACAATTGAAGAAGACTCCTGTGACTTTGTCAAAAATTTTCTCCCATGTCAGCAACATGCAAATCTTGTGCACGCTCTAGCACAGGATCTATAGCCTATTGCACCACCTTGGCCTTTTGCTTGTTGGGGCCTCGATTTAGTTGGAACTATCACACCCCTCTCATCTGATGGACATAAATGGTTAATAATAGCTACAGACTATTTCACTAAATGGGTGGAAGCAGTCCCCCTAATCTCAGCTACAGGAATTCAAGTCTCAAAGTTCATCTTGTACCACATTGTTTTCCACTTCAGCATCCCATCCACCATCTTCACCGACCACGGAGGTAACTTTAAAAATCTCAACATGGAAGAATTATGCACTTCCCTCTGCATCCATCACCACTTTTCTAGCCCATATTTTCCACAAGGTAATGGCCAGGTAGAGGCAACTAACAAAACCCTCCTCAAAATCCTTAAGAAATTTGTCAATGATTTCGGCCGTGATTGGCACCTACAAATAAATCCAGCCCTATGGGCCTATCAAACCTCCTTTCATATATCCACAAGAACAACTCCATACTCCCTAGTCTATGGTGCTGAAGCGGTACTACCCATAGAGGTTGAACTTCCCTCCTTGCGCATATCTTTTCAAGGGAAAATATTAGATGAAGAATACAGAGTAGCTCGACTCACCCAGCTAGATCTCTTAGACGAGAAGCAACAACAAGCCTATGATCATCTCACAGTCTATCAAACTCATCTCAAAAGAAATTTCAATAAGAAGGTTCTTCCATGACACTTTCAGCCAGGTGACATGGTCCTCAAAAAAATATGAAAGTCCAAGTCGATCGAGAAAAGAAAGGCAAGTTTGAACCTACCTAGCTTGGTCCTTATGTTGTCACTACCTCCTTTGGCTCTGGAGCCTATCAGCAATCTACACTAGAAGGAGAACTCTTTAATAATCCTACTAACATCATTCATCTCAAGAATTTCTATGCTTGAAGATCCTTGGTATACCCAGCTTTCGAAAAATACAAAAAAATAGTAAAGAGAAATAAGTGTCCAATAGTGAAAACTTGGCAATTCAAGCACCTTGGATAGGTACCTTGGTGAAAACCTAGTAATTCAGGCACCTTGTGTACTAAGACTAATCCATTATCTATCACTATCCTATCCATCTGCTCACCATCCCATAAAACACCTACTTGTTCCTTTGGTGTTCCAACCAAATATCCAAAATTTGATGAAGCTTGTAAATACCTCCTGTACATCTTGTAAATCTTGTACCTCAGCTTGTAAATCTTGTATCCCATCTTGTAAATCTTGTATCATCCCTTGTATCATAGCTTGTACATATGAATCTTGTCCAAAACTTGTACCATATTCCAGCTTGTAAATAATCTTGTATCCTAGCTTGTATCCTATCACATGCACACAAAGAATCTCATTTTCCTTAAGCTTTTCGCAAACCATCTACCTATCCACCTATGAACTATTGCAAACATCCCACCCTTCACAAACATTTCCATCTCACAAAACTAAAACATGAACAACCTTGTACATTTGTAACATATCTTGGTCTGTCAACTTGTACATCCTCTTTAGCTTAGTACCATTGTATCTATCCAACTTTCGTGTCAGTTCCTCCTTGATTAGCATCTTGCACACATCGCACAACCCTTGGTTAGCTATTCCAATGCATCCTTTAGCTAGATCTCCTATCACCATAGTGTTATCCTTCTTAGTTCAGCTTTCCAGATACATCACTCATCTAGATCCATCAGCTTAGGTGCTCTCTGATAGATCCTTGTAGGATATAGCTTTCCTCATGTCTGATCTTGGTCTGTTAGTACCTCATCCTACCCATCTCATTAGCAAACGGTTCTCTTTTGGATTTTTACTTTCTTTTGATTTGAAATCTTCCCTCTTGGGTCTTGAAATATCTTTTCCAAGAAATCTTTTTCTTCCCTCCTCAAAGTTGCCACGATCTTCCATATCATGGTATACTATGAATAGGGCAATCTGAGCATAAGGTCTTGATTAGGTCTTTTGTTTGTTTTTCTTTTCTGCTTGTAGGTTACCCAGTATCGTTTCCATGCTACTTCCTCTTGGATTCATGTGTGATACTAGGGCAATCCTTGCATGTTTTTTTTGAGTAGGTTCATCTGTCCTCTAGACAGTTGGTGAAAAGGCCTTGATGTTCTTGGTAACCTTAGCAATTAACCAAAAGTCCTATAGCAAATCTAGTGCTCAACTACATGGTGGTACTTCTCTTTGAAGTATCCCCCCTACTCAAAAAAGCTTCAATGGATTCCCTTCATCTCCATTATCCCTCATCCATCTCCAGCATCTATCACTCCTCCCCTAGATTATGCATCAGTATCTCTTTGAATCACTCCTCATGCTTAGTTTTAGGGATCCATAATCCTAGTCTTAGAGATCCACCAATCAAATCTATCCACCAAGCCTCATCTTTCGAGATCCATAATCCTAGTCCTAGGGATCTCTAAAAACCATCTTCCATCAATCCAACTCTTTGAAATTATGTTGCATCAGCTTTATCATTCCATCATCCATCTCCCTACCATGGATTTATAGCGCTCCGCTCCTCCATCCTCCCCCCCAATCCTGGAAAGTCTTAAGCTTGCTTTACTATTGTGCCTCTGATTCTCCTTTATCATTCTCCCGTAGTGAGAGTTTGAGCTAATTCAGCCTCTCCTCTTTGCCAATCTATGTCTTTGCTTGTCTCGATTTCTTATACTTTTCAAGAAGCTGTCGAGCTGCATTTCTCTCTCCACCACCTTCTTGAGGGGGCATCATCTAAGTCTAGTCTCTCCTCTTCTTATCTGAGACTGGAGAAACCTTGTTGCTAAAACATCTTCCTCATGTCATCTTCATTCAAACTTCTTTGAAATAGTGTTGTCTCAACACTATGTCAAAGAGGGGGAAAATGTAGACACCTAAATTTGATTACACTTCTTTGGTAATCCTATTTAGTTATCTCTGAAGGCATCATTAATTAAATTCCTATTTAATTAATCCTTTTCCATCTCCTAGCTGATTAATTTAATTAATCATCTATAATTCTAATTGATAAATCAAATAACCTATTATTTATCAATTAAATCCTATTCTTCTATCTAATTCCAAAATCTCCATTTATTAAATAAATCTATTTGATAAATAAAACTCTCAAATCTAAAAACCCCTAACCTATTCCTAAATCCCTTCATATAGCCTAATCCACCCCATCCACCCATACTAACCAAGCTTAGCCACTAACTCACCCACCTTCATGAATGTCATCTGCTTGCATGTCTCTAACATCCCTAATCTAATCCTAAACCCAAGTCTAATCCCCTCCCTAACCTTGTCACATTCCCTAAGCAAGCTTAAGACTTTCCTAAGCCAAGCAAAGTCAACAATCTCAACTCCCTCCAAAATATCTCAACCACTAAGCCTTCAATGCTCTTACAAAGCCATAAAGACTCTTACAAGCCCATTCATTGCTCTTACAAGCCATTTATGAAGGGTCTTTATGAATATATTATCCTTTGAGCCTCCTTTGTTGACTCATCCTTGCTCTTTCCTCCATCCACTCACCTTGTGACATGTGTCACTCCCTGATTGGTTGTAAGGAAGCACAATCCATGTGCTCTCCTCTCATGCAATCTAAGCCCTCCATAAGCTTTCTCCTTTCCTTCCATCTTAGCCCTCCATCTCTCAAGCCCTTAGCCTATAAATTGAATCCCCTCCCAAGCCATTTCATCACAACCTTTAAGCCAAAGTTATAATGCTAGTTTGAGAACCAAAAACCATCAACCATACCCTTATAATGCCAAATTGAGAGCTCACAAAGCTACCAATTTTCCATTTACTCATCCCTACCATTGAAGCATAGAGCAAGTTTGAGCATACATACCAATCCTTTACTTAGACTTGTCCCTAAATCAAGTGACCATCCTCATTGGGAGAGCCATTCTATGGCTGATATTCTCATTTGAGGGTTTCACTTTGTCTCTCATATATGTTATGATTTTTATGCTAGTTAATGCTTTGTTCTCTTAATAGATTAGTATTTCTTGCTAACATATTTCTCATATACAGTGGGAATATTACACACTGGTAATTTTATATTTAAGCCCTCATGAATTAGGGTTTCATACCCATGTAAAGATAAATACCAATATCTTGTAGAAAATTCTAGAAAACCCAATGAAATTGATGCCACAAGGGAACTAATTTTATATGTTTCATTTTCCAAAAATAATTTCAAATCATTTTACCACCATACAAGATCATGGTATTAATTGTTACAATTGTACACTCATGTCAAAAACATGGAATAGTTTACAATTTATTGAATCTTTGTTAACAAAAAAACTTCCAAAATAACATAGATGGAAACATTGAGTTCCTCCATTTTTCTGACTAAACCTAAGTCAAAACTGGGTAGTTTGTACGAATAGATGAGTTGGCTTAAGGTTGTGGGTAGTTCCTCATAGTCTCAAGTTCAACTCTCTCCCAGGTTTAAAAGGTGAGACATCTTGCGGGAAACTAATCTTGCCCATGGGGTACTGGTCTTGCCCATGGGAGACTAGTCTCCCCCTAGTTCGCATCAACCATTGGCTCATCACTAGGCTAGGTCGAGGGGACACCCCCATGTTTGAAAAACAAAATTGTGAATTCCCCCTGCCGCCATCACCCCCAAAACTCACTTCTCTTACATTCATCCATCCATTTCTTTATAATCCTTTTACAATCTTTCATGAAAGTTATAATTTCCCCTCTTTGCAATTTTGCACGTTTACACTATAACAACTTTTTAAACTTTTGTGACAACTTTATGAAAAATTTTGAACACTTACAAAATTGACCTTGTATCATGAAAAATCATCTTATCACATAAAATGAACATTTAAAACTCCTAAACACAAAATTAAACCCCCTATGACAACTTGGTTGCAAGAAAAATTTGCTTGACAAATTTTCTTGCAACTTGACAATTCTACAGTATTTCACACCTTTTGAAAAAATTGAACTCTAAACCAACCAAAATCCTATTGAATGACTCAAATACGACCTTATTACATGAACAAGGTGAGTCAATCCACCAAAGTTCATGATTGGACCATATTTATTCAACAAGGCTAGGTGCTCCTTCACTAATTATTTATGTGAGTTTTTTCTATTTTGAATAAAATGAAGCACAAATTGAAAATTAAAATTCAATTTTTGTGATTTTATTTTAGAGATTTAAAGTATTTAGTGTAATGCCCTACCCGTGATTTTATTTTAGAGATTTAAAGTATTTAGTGTAATGCCCTACCTAGAGATCCTTGGAACACAAGGATAAAACATGCACTAAATTATTTTTTTTTTTTTAGATAAGTTACTGAACAACAACATAAAGTAACCAAGTGCAATAAGGAACATCAGAACAAGGTGATGAGAATAGGGAACATGGCTAAACTCACATGTTCACCTACACCGGCAGAAGTCCTACAAACACTTCCAAAGATCTCCAAGCTCTAAACCACAACTCACAAACCAAGATCACATGAATCATGAGAATATACTAATGAGGTGTTCTCTTTTCAAACCCCAAGTAAAAGCTCCTAGCATGGTTAGGCATATAGGTCCATACCCACTAATCATAACATAATAGAGAATCAAAAGCAGAGACCAACAACAGCCATGTAGAAGACAAGGGTTCAAAATTACAACCACTCACCTACTAAAGACCATGCTAAAAGATAAATGTTGACTCGTAAAATTTAGCTAAGTCTAAATTTTTGAAGCCCTAAAATTTCCTAGAATCTTTATCTTAACTCGGAGAGGTCTAGAACCTATCTCAAATGAATTGTCACATATATTAAAATATATCTTAAGTATAAGTTACACTTATACTTAAATGATATATTTTAAACCCCATAAAAAAAAAATTGAATAGGGAAGGTGTAAGACCCAACAAGGTGTCCAAAATCAACTTTAAAACTTTCCTTGGCCAACCTAAATTCCCCCTATTTCTCGTATGAGGAAGCACATTGGTCTCCAATCTCGCACAAGGAATTCCATTATTGTGCATGAGAAAACACATTAATTCAAATGAGGATATGCATCGCTTTGTATGAGGCTTTTTTTTCTCGATGTGAGGAAGTGCATGCTTGCACAAGGAAGTACATTCTCACGTGAGGAAGTACATTTTCATGTGAGGAACTATCCTTCCCACATGAGACACTGTCCTTGCCATGCAAGAAAAAAACTAACAAAATGACCAAAAATCTCAAGAAAAATTATATAAACATGAAACCTCCACACCAAGGAGTGTCAAATCCACATAAATCAAGGAATGGTCACTTGAGAGCATAAAAGACAAGATGCCATGCAATAGGAAGGAGAAAACATCTATCCATCTAATCCATAATAGCATATGAAAGAACATATGAAAATAAACATTGCAACATACATACATAGTTCATAAACCAAACATCATATGAAGGAAAGCATAAATATCTAAGCACCAATGCAACTAAAACATGAATGTGGTTCCTCCCAACTGTAATAGCATCATGATACCTCAAAGGCCCTAGCTATCCCCCATATAAAACATCCCAAAATCCCAACTAGATAGTTAGAGATGTCTTAAGAGGGTGTTACTACTATAAGGTAATAACATCATAAGAACAAGAAGATCTAACATTCTAATCCATCAAAGCATAGATACTCCAACTAGTAGTGAATAACATATCTAACCATATGCTATAACATCAAATATAAAGGAATGTGTCAAATGAAACTAACATCATCTAAACATGATACCTATACATTTCAATTAAAGCATAAATCACAAGGAAACATACTCTAGAGACCTGAAATACCAAGTAAACATCAAGCAATGGTCTCAACTGGAAATAGACCATCTTTGTACACCAATCCCCAACAATAGTATAAGTATACGTCCCAACCATGTGGAACCCATAGGCCCACTCCCACCATGCTAATGGAGATAATGATCCAACCACAAATACACATAAAACAAACATCCATGGCTAATGCTCATGCTAGACAATAAAGATGACTGAACCAAGATCATGAGATAATGGAAGTGGAATAGATCCTATTCAAACACTTTATGGGTCAAATATGTAGGGGCTCACCAAAGGTAAAGTAGCCCAAGCTAGTATCGTGTGATATCAACTCCCCCAAGAGGTGCATGCACTATGTCCTTAGACTTAACCGAGTGCTCATATATCAAGTGTCCTTGAACTAAACCAGGTGCTCACTTTACTTTTTATTAATTTTGATTTACTAACTAGTAATTTATTTAGTTGTCAGCTATTTATAAACTTCTTCATGCCAACCTAGGAAATAGTCACTTATACTTTACTTAAATGATATATTTTAAACCCCATAGAAAAAAAAATTTGAACTAGGAAGGTGTAATACCCAACAAGGTATCCAAAACCAACTTTCAAACTTTCCTTGGCCAACCTAAATTCCCCCTATTTCTAGCATGAGGAAGCACACTAGTCTCTAGTCTTGCACAAGGAATTTCATTACTGCACATGAGAAAACACATTACTTCACATGAGGATACACATTTCTTCATGTGAGGCTTTGTTTCTCTACATGAGGAAGTACATTCTTACATGAGGAAGTACATTCTCGCATGAGGAACTATCCTTCCCATTCGAGAAAACAACTAAAAACATGACCAAAAAGTTTATGAAAAATTATATAAACATGAAACCTCCACACCATGGAGTGTTAGATCCACATAAATTGAGGAATGGTCACTTGAGAGAACATATGGAAAGAAACATTGCAACATACATACACGGTAAATAAACCAAACATCATATGAAGGAAAGCATAAGAATCTAAGAACCAACACAACTAAGACTTGAACATGGTTCCTCCCAATTATAATAGCATCTTGATACCTCAAAGGCCCTAGCCATCCCTTGTATATAACATCTCAAACTCCCAACTTGATAGTCAGAGCTATCTTAAGAGAGCATTACTACTATAAGGTAATAACATCATAAGAACAAGAAGATCTAACATTCTAATCCATCAAAGCATAGATACTCTAGCTAGTAGTGAATCACATATCTAACCATATGTTATAACATCAAATATAAAGGAATGTGTCAAATGAAACTAACATCATCTAAACATGATATCTATACATTCCAATTAAAGCATAAATCACAAGGAAACATACTCCAAGAGACCCAAAATACCAAGTAAACATCAAGCAATTGTCTCAACTAAAAATAGACTATCTTTGTACATCAGTCCCCAGCAGTACTATAGGTATGCCTCCCAACCATGAAAAACCTATACGCCCACTCTCACCATGCTGATGGAGATAATGATCCAACAAAAAACACACATAAAATAAATGTTCATGGCTAACACTCATGCTAGATAGTAAAGATGACTAAAACCAAGATCATGAGACAATGGAAGTGGAATAGGTCCTATTAACTATGTAGGGGCTCACTGGAGGGAAATTAGCCCAAGCTAGTATCATGTGATATCAACTCCCTGAGGAGGTGTATGCACTATGTCCTCAAACTTAACCAAGTGCTCACTTTACTTTTTATTATTTTACATCTATTACCTAGTAATTTATTTAGTTGTCACTTATTTATAAACTTCTTCATGCTAACCTAGGAAATAGTCACCAAGGCTATGAGAGAAGCCCCCCATGGTGCTACCCTACATACCCATGCTCATCACATGATGAGTTCCCATAGGCAATGCATATTTCCAACCCAACCCTAATGAACATAACTCTGTGGTATACAACTTGGAGTTTGATCTCATATGCACCCAAAAAATGTGCACACATGTGCTCATGTGTGGTGCACAAACATCATGAAGATAATAAAACAAGTGTTGGATGAAAACACAAGCAAAATAACATTCAACTGACCTATATCTGGGAGTATGGATTCTACATGAATCCCAATAAATAATAAATCCAAATATCATGACTCACTCCATTGGCCTAAATTTAGGAGTATGGATTCTACACAAATCCCAATGATGTAACAAAACCAAACATCTTGAACAAACTTAGCCGGCCCCAATCTAAGAGTATGAATTCTACACAAATCATAGTTTCCACAAAATAACAGTAAGGGTTTGACAAGAAACAAAACCACCAAGTAAAAATTCACTCAATCGAACACAAAGTTGGGATTACGAATTTAGCATGAATCCTAGTACAAACATAAAGATGCAAAAATGGTCAGATTGACATCCTATGGATAATCTAAATCCATGACTAGAACACCATGCCAGGAAAACTCAAGAAAATTGGGTAGCATGCAAATAAAGACAAAAAAACTCAAAAACCCAATGTTGACAAAAATTAATGAAAATAAAACCCATTCAACCCAAGGATGAATGAGCCATAGAAATCCAATAAAAATTGACTTCAATTACTGTATGTCAAAATGGCCAACATAATGATGTGAAACCCCAAACCCTCATCCTAAAAATTAGGGAAATATTCATACCTGAGCAATTGGGTAGAACTAGCAATTAGAAATGGAGGGGAACACTAGTTCCTAACCTCCTAACAAGTAGCTACCAAAAATGGAAGCTAAAATAGGAAACTAGGAGAGCCCTACCTGAAAGCCAAAAGGGAAAAAATGAGATTCTAAACAATAAATTAAATATCTTGCAGAAGCTGCCAAAAACCATGACAATCCAAGGTCTCCCCAAGATGGATCCAATGAGACTAATCTCATGAAGATCCCACCCTCGTAGCTCCCACAATGAATAGAATAGTATTTCCTCATGAAGTGGATTTGGAATTTGCTCTCAAAATTCTTATTTCAGAAAGTGAGAAGTGAGGAATAAAATTCCTTTTTAGATACTTATTCACTTTTTGAGTGAATAAAGGATTAGGGTAAATAACCAAGTCATCTAGTTAAACCCTAAAAAAACCTAAATGAAAGTAGGCTATTCCAAGTAATTGGAATTTAATTATGAAAAAACTAACAGAAATTAATTTAAATAAATAAAGACCAAAATTCCCTTAAACCAAAATCATAGAATTTCTTAATAACTTTCATGACAATTGCAAACCTCTAAATGCACAGATAGGCTCATGGGTGTAATCACATAATGTAAATGAATCTAGATTTATTAAATCACTAGAGGGTTTAGTTTAAACAATTAAATAGGATATGTTGACCATACAGGGACAACATTGGCTAGAAATGAATAGCTAAATTACTAACTCCATGTGCCACTATTGGGGATATAAATCTTATACACTAAACAACACAATCAAGTGCAATTTTATATAATAATATACACAAAGTGATAAATGCATTAAATCACATTAAATAACCATTTTACATAAATTATTGAAATGACCAAGACAAGTATTTGTAGCACATAACCAATGAATCCAACATGGACAATTCATTTCAAATTATTTAAGCATTTAATAATGGTTGTTTAAAAAACATAAAAAGGCACTTAAAGAAAATAAGTGAACATGGTCAAATACATGACTAACCACTACTACAATAACCTAGTCAAATACAATAGACTAATAATACATGATGCAATATTTGCACACATCTCAAGGTAATCATGGAACAACATCATGATACCATGCCAATCTTGGTAACTATTGGCACGAACCTCAGTGAAACTATCTAACACATCATAAATCTCATACATTAGCCATAAGAATAATCAAAGCAACTAATATACTAACATAAATCTAATCACCTCAAGGGTGTAGACCACTCATAGTCTCGATCACAATCACTTCACAAAGAAAGATCAACAAGGTTGCATTCATCAAGATGACTTATAGAAATGAAATGAGAGAGTTGCTATATTTAGTTTATTGTTTTCATAGTTTGATAAGATCCATGTACCTCATCTATGGATATGTGCACCAAGTTGTGGTGCCAAAAATATGACACCTAATGTTTTATTTTTTATTTTACAAAGTGCATACACACTTTTGCTTGCGCTTCATAGTTTGATAAGATCCATCTACCTCATTTATGGATATGTGCACCAAGTTATGGTGCCAAAAATATGACTCCTAATATTTTATTTTTTATTTTACAAAGTGTGCACACTCTTTGGCTTAGGCTTCACAAGCCTTAGGCTTGTGGAGTGTAAGCCAAAGTGTGTGCATGCTATAGCATGTACACACTTTGAAAAATTAAAAACTTTTATAAATGGGCTACAAACCCATGGCTCATTTTATCATTTCATTTGGCTTTTGCATTTCTCCCAAATAGTGTGCATGTGGATTGAAGAAGTTGAAGAATTGTATCACCCACCTCCTCAAAATGCCTCCTCATTGCCAAAGTTCAAGATAAATATCATATAGCATGCTTTCTACTCTCTTTTTTGCATCGTTTTATATGTTTTTGCATTGTTTTGTAAGTTTTTACATTGTTTTGTAGGTTTTTTCAATTTTTCTTTAAATTTGTTTATTTATTTAGATTGCAATTGGTTTTTTATCAAGAAATGTAAATAATCAACTGCCAAATCTCCAGCCAGATCAACAAAATCAAAATGAAAACCCTCTACAAGATGAAAATCAAAACCCTCCACAACAAGAGAAAAAAAATTTGCAACCTATGTCGATTGGAAGACGTCCTCTTGGCACCCAAGACAACATTATGAATGAAATAGAAAGAGGCAAAAATGAATTAGAAGCAACCATTGGTAGGTTGAAAGCTTGTGAAAAAACTAATCTAATTAGAGCACAATTGGCATCCTCCCTCGAGTCCATTATGACCCATGTAGCCTTTGTTAGTGGTCAGTTTATATATATATATATATATACCAAAAGGTAGCATTTGTGCATTGTTTAAAAATCCTGGTTAACAAAATATTGTTAGACATAAAACTAAAAGTTTCCCCATCCATTGATACATACATGAGGGTATTAGAAATAACTTTTGGGATAGATAGTGGATGGTCTTTGATGCCCCTCCCTGCAATAATCACAAAGTTCCAATGTATTTCTTAAAGAAATTGTATTGTAATTTTTTCCTTGGAGAGATCCCCAATTATTTTGATGTATTAGAATCTTAGGGTAGAGGTGGGGGGTCATCATTTAAGAGGTTGAGGGGGTGTCGTGACCCTAGTGTAGTTAAGGCACCTATTGTTAAGAAACAGGGTGAGCATGTGATTATTCCTTCAGTTGTGAAGGAACATGTAGAGACCAGCACTCTAGGGACTATTAATGATTTGATGTAGACCCTCATTCATTACATGAGTCCATTAGTTAAGGAGGAGCCTTCTGTTCATCATGGTCACATGTCCACATCATATGGATCTTTATGCACATTTGGCAGTCATGCTAGAGATAGTATGGATGATGGGCTAGTCACTGATTAGTTCCTCAGTCAAACATTTGGCATTGAAACATAGGTAAATTATAATTATAATAAAGTAATTTTATCACATTTCATATGTATAGTAATTGACTATTTAATTAGCATGTATTGACATTATTCAAAATTCAAGGTAAGAGTGTTGCTAGCCCTAGTACAGATCCCTCGGCCCTATTTTTCATCTCGTCAACAATTCAAGAGATATGTATCAATTTAATCATTTAAATCAACACATATATTTATTAAGTAATCATATGAAGGACTGACAAAAAAATTTACGCATGTGCATCAGTTCTCTACTAGACCATCAACATTCACAAGGGGCTCTAAGCCTAGGCATGGTACAAACTTCATAGAGTTACATTTGTTTCATGTTAATTTAATTCATTTGATTATATTTGTTTCATGTTTCATGTTACATGTAAATTTTATTATATGACATGTAGTTTTTGACATTTGAGACTCCTCATCTTCGCCAGTCCATCGATCGTGGAGTTGCTGTAATGATGGCTAGTTCAGAGCCATTGACCAAGGTATGAAAGAATTTTCTTGGTTTTATTTGTTGTTTATAATAGTTAGTATCAAAATTTCTAATATTATTTATAAGTGATTATATTTATTGAATTGTTGTAAGGCCTTGTTACACCCGATCATCTACAAGCCTTTGAGGTGGACGTACAGAGTGACTATCTGATGGTGGTAAGAAAATAATTAATTTTGTGTGTACATATATTTGATTTCAATGCATAATAATTATTTATTCATATTGACTTTGTTTGCATCAACTCAAGTTAGAAAAGAGCCTAAAAAAGAGGATGAACGAGCATGTGAGGAGGACCCCATCATCCCTATCATCTCCCTCCACATGAAAATCAAAGACCTCTAGGGATTTGTTTCCTTCCCCTCATGGGAAGGAGAAGATATAGTTGATAGACACACATCTATAGGTATTAGTGGATATATATGTTGGATTTTATTTTAATGGACATATTCGATATACATTTGAGTATCTATGACATTTTATATTTGATGTATGACATATATTTGGTGCATGACATTATTATACTTATCACATGATTGGTTAATATATGATATGTTTGTTCATGTATGAAATTATTAGTTATCATAATATATTATGTGTTTGTTAATGTATGAAATTATTAGTTATCATTTTATATTATATGTTTGTTCATGTATGACATTATTGATTATAATAATATATTATATGTTCATTCATGTATAACATTATTGGTTATCATAATATATTATATGTTCGTTCATGTATGACATTATTGGTTATCATAATATATTATATATTTGTTCATATATGACATTTTAGGTTATCATAATATATATCTTGTTTTTATTGTTTACATTTTAAGTACATTTCATTTATTTTATTTTAATGTAAATTGCATCCAAAATGATGCAGAGTGCTCACACCAAAAGCTAGTGGATTTTCAGCAAGAACACTTTTAAGGAAAACTACATTTCCCACCTTCATAAGTTTCTTCAAAGACTCTTTCCAACTTGGTTACAACATTGAACAAACTTCTACCCAGCTTCACAAAACTATTTGATCACTTTCCCTATTCAAGAATTGGGAAGCAATAATGGAAAAATGAGCAAATTTGAGAAATGGATCATAATCAACTTCTCGCTTCAAACTAACATCTTAGACACTTCAAGGAACACATAATAACTATCTCATAAACTTCACTTTGTCATCTATTCCATCCTTCTAAGATATTCTTCAACATCCTATGAGTGAAATCAATCTTCCAATATCCTATGACTATATTTTCTTTGCAACAACATGTAATTTTCTGATTTTCAGACAACTCTTCACAAAGGGAAGTGATTATGTTTCAAACCCATGAAATTACTATTAAGACAACCAAGAAGATCCTTAACATCTTTCACTAACCCCATTCAGTGTTAACTTGCAGCCATATAAGGTGTAATGATTTTCAAAACACTTATTGAGTCAACTTATTAACTAAAACAACAACAACAACAAAATTTGTTAGGACTAATGAAACTTGGGTTTATAGGTGACCTCAAGTTCCTTGACCTTAAAAACAAGGATTACCTTATTACCATAAAAAAAAAAAATGTTCAAAATGATGTTTATGATCACCCCTTTACCTTCTATCATGAGTCTCCATCATTGGATGAGATGACATATCCATTT
The DNA here is from genome assembly GCA_028749045.1 of Cupressus sempervirens. Taxonomy (NCBI): domain Eukaryota; kingdom Viridiplantae; phylum Streptophyta; class Pinopsida; order Cupressales; family Cupressaceae; genus Cupressus; species Cupressus sempervirens. The sequence continues at coordinate 913,169,003 of CM053787.1, read as the reverse complement.
GCCACAGTCAAAGATCACTACCCTACGGCATTTAGTGACTCTTAGAGATGATTTGGTTCGGCATGCGTGAGAATTTTTAGGTGCTCAAAAAGATAGGAGGAGCTTGGGTCTAGTGTTTACCCAGCCACCCAAAGCTAACAGACAGATAGTTCGATCCCATGATGAAAGATGAGAGAGATTTGGCAGTTGGCAATTTTATACTAGCCAACACTACAAGTTTCAGCATCACCCAAGATGATGTCACAAAATCAAAATAGAATAAGATCTTCAAAAAGTGAGAGAGATTAATGTAGGTCTCTACAACACAGTCCTATAGCACCTAGAATTGTATCCATACCTTGCACAATCTCTGAGATATGCCCCATCAAAGATCTTTGCTCTATGACATTTAGTGACTCTTAGGTACATTTCATTTTGTCATGCCCAAGAATGTTTGAGCACTCAACAGGATGGAATAAGCTTGGTGCTAGGGTTTACCTAGTCACTCAAAGCTAACAAAATAGATAGTTTGATCCCACGACAAAAGGTGAGAGAGATTTGGTAGTTGGCAATTTTGTACTGGCCACCACTACAAGTTTCAATATCACCCAAGATGGCACCGCAAAATCAGAACAGAATAAGATCTCCAAAAAGTGAGAGAGGTTATTATAGGTCTCCACAACATGGTCCTATAGCACCATGAATTGCATCCATACTTCATGCGAGCTTCAAGATATGCCCCATCAAAGATCGCTACCCTATGGCATTTAGTGACTCTTAGGGACATTTCAGTTCGGCATGCCTGAGAACATTCAAACACTTAACAAGATGGAATGAACTTGGGGCAAGTGTTTACCTGGCCACCCAAAGCTAACAAAATAGACAGTTCGATCCCACAACAAATGGTGAGGAGATTTGGCAGTTGACAACTTTGTACTAGCCAACACTAGAAGTTTTAGCATCACCCGAATGGTGCCGCAAAATCAAAATGGAGTAAGATTTCCAAAAAGTGAGAGAGGCTATTGTAGGTCTCTACAACATGGTCCTATAGCACCTATTATTGCATTCATATCTCACACAAGCTCTGAGATATACCCCATCAAAGATCACTGTCCTATGGCATTTAGTGACTCTTAGGGATGTTTTTCTTCGACGTGCTCAAGAACGTTTGAGTAGTCAACAAGATGGGATAATCTTGTGGCTAGGTTTTACCTAGCCATTTGAAGTTGACAAAATAGATAGTTTGATCCCACAATGAACAGTGAGGGAGATTTGGCAGTTGACAACTTTGTACTAGCCAACACTACAAGTTTCAGCATCACCCAAGATGGAGCTGCAAAATAAAAATTGATTAAGATCTCCAAAAAGTGAGAGAGGTTATTGTAGGCCTCTATAACACAATCCTATAGTAGCTAAAATCACATCCATAGCTCACACGAGCTCCAAGATATGTCTTATCAAAAATTGCTTCCCTATGGCATTTAGTGACGCTTAGGGACGTTTCAGTTTGGCATGCCCAAGAATGTTTGAGCACTCAACAAGATGAGACAAGCTTGGGGCTAGGGTTTAAGTGGCCACTTGGAGCTAATAGAATAGACAGTTTGATCCCATGATGAACAGTGAGAGAGATATGAGCAAGATATGTATGCCTAGGCCACTTTGTGCAAGATATGAGCAAAAGTTGCTAATTAGACAAAATTGGGTCTTTTTGAGTTTTTGGTCAAGATAGCATAGGATTAGGTTTTTTTAGTTGTTTTTAAATAGTTTGGAACTTTTTCAAGTCCTAGAAGTGAAATCTAGTGAATTGGAAAAGTTGTAAAAGTTGCTTAAAAATGCAAATCTGATTGGAAACCTTCTAACCTTTGAAAAAATGTTTCCCATCCTCATATACCAAAGCATACATAGTTACAACTTCCCAAACTTCCATTTGCAACTTTATGGAAAAAATTACAAAATTTGCTCAAGCAACTTTTTGAGCAGCATTGCAACTTTTGAGCATTTTTTGCTCTTTACATATTTAGGTCAAATGGGTTCATCTAGGACTATTTTAGAACCCTAGTTAATATTCCAAGGATGTATTAGGTAACCAAATACCTTAGTTTCTCATGACTATTGAAAGGAAATGAATAAGAAATTGGCTACCAGCTACAAAAATTTTAGATAGAGAAGTAAAAAGTGCTATAGAATTGTCCACAGAGCAATGTGAAGTGAAGCCTCAAATTCACTCATTAGTAGGAAAAGAATCTAATCATGAACTTCATTCCAGCAGCATAGACATTTCAATTAGAAATGCCTATTCATCAATGGCCTTACATTTATAGGACTTGGGAAGCCATGATACTCAAGATGGGCATGATCCATCAAAGTTCTCATCAAAATATATTAATGATCTTAACAGAACAACAAAAAGCTTATTGCCACCTTTAAATGGAGACTTGAGTTTAAATGGAGATTGTTAGTTCCAAAACATGTCCTAGTCAAGTAGATGACTAGTGCAGGAGCACCCATTCTAGACTCATCAAAGAAGGCACCTAGGGATCCTAGATAATTCACTTAGGATAAGTTGTAATGTAGTAGTGAATGATGGAAGCTTCTAAAAAGCAAGCCACTAGGCAATTAGGCAAGGTTGGAATCCTTCAAATTTCTGAAAAAAGAGGGTTTAGTGCCAGGACACTTATCACAAGCATCAATAATGAACTTATCACAAGTTATCACAACCCAAACAAGGTAGAGAATCTAATCACTAGGTTTTCTTAGGTTCAAAAGCACCAAAACATAAGGATTCTCCAAAAGCCTAATAAGGGAACTGATGCAGAGAGCACAACTAAGAAGCTTCAAATGGGCTTCCCACTCTTGAAATCAACCAATTGACTATCAAATATTTAACCTTATTACAAGGTTTCAGCACACTCCAATCCTCCAATCAATCAAAGAAACACACTCTCCAACTTCACCAAGAATCCAAGGACAAAGAACCAAACTTGCCCACTTTATGGGTTTTGTACCAATCTCCCACAACTAGATTAATACTAGGAAAACACCCTAGAAGTTTTTCCTAATGGTTCTAATAGGTTAAATGATCTTAGGGCACCTATTTACCATAGACTACACCACTGGTTTGAATCATACATTTGCACAAGGCCTCAAACCCCAATTTGGCCTAGTAGCCCTATGAGCCCCTTTTAGCCCTCCTAAAATGGTTTTTGGGATCTAACTTCACAAATTTTCAAATAAGACCCAAAAAAAATTAGGTTTTTGAATAACCTTTTCAAAGTTACTTCAAACTCCAAAGCATAAAGTTCTAGCCCCACTCTAGCATTCCCTTTCCTTCACAAAGCAACACAAACCTAAGTGATCAAGTTAAGCTTGGTTTACAAAGTAACTAGTAGGAAATAGGGTCATAAAAATGAACTCAATGCTCAAAAAGGTTAAGAAACACTAAAATAACTTATTTCCAAATTCTCAACCCTTCACCAATTCCCAAACTCTTGTCATTCACAAATCAACACGCTATAAGAGGTCAAATCCTTCATGGTACTTGACCTAGGGCTTGATTGGAAAAATCACAAAACACATCCTCTAGTCTTAAAACCTTGGAATATTCAAAATTACCCTAGTAACTACCATTCCTCAAGTGGCCATAAAATTTCAACCAAGGAAATTGTAGTTAGAGGCCCATTTTTGCTATGTGTACCAAAATGTTGTTCTAAAAACCTAGTTTCACTAAAAATGCAATAACTTGAGTTGGAAAACATGTAGAATAATTAGACTAGAATAAAAAGAAATTTGATTCAAATATCTATCTCAAAATTCCATCACATTTGGTCTAAAAGTTTTTATAGTTCATGCAACATGCAAACAGTAGTAAAAATGACTCCAAAACTAAATTTCTTTCTTTGTAACTTCTTCCAATTTTTATATTAATGCCTTGTAGACCTCACAAATGAGGTATATATATCTCCTATATCTATTTTAATGGTTACAACCAATATTTTAATAGTTATAACCCTTTTCCCACTAAGTTTCAAATTTGAGCAACTTTTACAACTTTCAACAATGCAACTTTGCACAAAAAGTGCATTTTTTACAATTTTCACTTGATTTCACTTCTAGGACTTGGAAAAGGTTCTAATATACCTAAAACCAACTAAAAATAATAATATTATGATTTCTTGACCAAAAGCATTATAAATTTTGAATTTTCCTAATGAGCAACTTTTGCTTATAAATTGCATAAAGTGCCTTACATATACAAAATGGTGTCTTTCTTTGAAAACCATGGACTTCTCATCCAAGGTTTGTGTATTCTAGCCAAAGTAGGTTTTAAAAAATTTATAAAAAAATATGAAAACCAAAATATAAACCAAGTGCCTTGGTGCTCCACACTAGGAACATACCCACAAACATGAATGAAAACAAAACAATGACCATGGAATGGAATACAAACACACCTTAGACTTAATAAGGTCTGTATACAGCAGATAAAGTGATTATGTTGTGTCCAACCAACACTGATATATAGTTACAATATTTTTCCATTGAAAGGTTCAGTAGCCCTTCAAATTGTAAATTGAACATAATATGGAAAAACCCTACATGAAGACATAGTTTAAAGTGAGATTCGAACACACTTTTAGGACATATAAAACATATGTAAACCTCACAAACTGGAAGAGACTAGAAGCCACTATTGTAAGAACATTTGGAAAGTGTCAATAGGCCTAATTAGCCTACAGTTACACTACAGGTACCCTTTCATATGTGCCCCTATGTGAAACCTTTGGTTTAATGTTGATTTTTAGGCACCTTCAGCAAAACTTGAATAACTTGCAAACTACAAGGATCAAAACATGAAACCAAATGAAAATGAAAGGTATCTCACCCCTCTAACTCTTGGGGTCATTGGCACATGTCCCAACATCTATACTAGTCCATACCACTCTCTCTCTCCTTCTCTCCCTATTCAATCTAATGAATCAACTAGATCTACTCTACATTTTAATGTCTCAAGTATTGCCTAGTGGTCTGACTCGAAAACTTTCCAAAGAGTCTTATTATGTGATTTCCAACCATATTTTATCAAGTGTACATTTGATGCGACAAAAAGGTTTGAATAATGAATATTCTTCCTCTTTTTTTGCCAATCCTCGAATAACCACAAGTTAGGGTTCTTTGTAGAATATCATCTAAGCCATGTGCCAGTTACAACCACTACACTGATATGGTACTCTAAACCTTCACCATCTATAACCAAGTGATCCAATTTTTCTTTGGCTTGGACACAACAACTCAAATAATAATCTATCCCTTCTTCATTGTCTTCAGGTGTAATAACAACAAAAACATGGCCTGCAGTGATAAATGTACAAAATGTGGTCATTAATTTAGAAAATACTTAGGTAAAAGTTATAAAATTACATATTGAAATTACAAAGATATATAAATATATATTACTAGGTTGCACTAGATCACATAAGTGGTCAAAGTCAATGGACGAATCTATCTCTACCATTTCTAGTGCTTATGGGGGATGATAGGTGTCAATTGGGTCCAAAACCTGTATATCCCATCTGTCTGCCCATTCATTTGGCTCATAGTCATCCCAATTTTCCTCTACACATGATGGACAATAGCATGCTATTTTTCATGTGTGGATACTCCATGAACCTACATTAGAGCTTATAAAAGAGTGCAACTCAATTGATCCTATTACTGTGCAACAATCCTCAATTGGTGTAATGCTAGTATTATCTATCAACCAAAAAAATCTACGAACCATAGACTCACCTTCCTTACTTGGACCCATTGTAGCGTTACACCACTAGATGATGGATTTTGCATCTATCAATATTGCTCCATTTTTTCACTTCAGTTCTTCATGAGCTAAGGCTCTTTTGATGCATGCGCCTACACCATCATGCTCTCCCTTTCCATGACCAGCCTCTGTGAAATTCCACATATATCGAATTCTACACAACTTGTGCATCCTGCTCAACCAATAGAACATTTGTGCATTCTTGAATTGAGATATGCAATTTTCTAACCAAATAATGTGCTAACAATATGTTATGCCCCTATTAGCCAAATTTTCATAAAATAGTTGAAAACAACCATGTACAAACTCTATAGAATCTGATCGATCATCGCTGATGTAAAAATGGTACTCCCTCAAAATCTTTCTATCATCCTTTGTACTTGTAGGTGAATTTATGAATTTTATGTGAAAAAATATGGAAACCTATTGAGAAGTAAAAGACTTTGCATGCACCTCATTTTGTGGTTTTAGTGTGTAGTTCTCTACGAAGTATACAACCAAAAAATTGGTATCCAGTGGAAATGTATCTTTGCACAACTTGAATTGCAAATCTAGCTATCAACCTCTATGTGTATGTCTTGCATACTCGTAAATAATCTTTTCACAAAAAATTTTCACAAACTCATACGCTAGAATCTTTTCAATGACTAAATCACATCTTTTACCCTATTTTCCATCATTTAGAGCATATGTCACTATCTTATATTTTTGTAATCTACTATTTTATTTCCAATTGCATGTGTACTATCCATATGTTCACAAGTTGATAAAAGTTGCAAAGAACCAAAAAATAATCATGTACCATCCAGGCATGATGTCTTGTAAAATTGTTGGTTGTCTCATATTTCACAAAAAATGTTGGATATGAATTCCTTTGAAGATCTAGGTGGCTTATTCATGTCACAATCCTGCAAAACAAGCTTAGAATGCAAAAAACACACATATATGCCTAAACACATCAAAATGGTTAGAAAATTCAATGTATATCCTACAACAACAAGTTGTGTGTGTGTGATTTATCTTCACATAAAAAAGTTTACCCATCTCAAAAAATCTTTGACTTATTCGAATTTGAGGATACATACCAATAAATTTTGAAAAAATTGTGTTTGAGTTGGGTCCAAAAAAAATTTCACATGTGGGTCACGATTTTGGCTACCAATACTCCTTCTTACAACATCTATTTGATTAGGGGAAACACGTGTTATTTGTCCAAAAATCTTTGATCAATAATTTCAAATCTTCACTAATTTCTTTATCCTTTCGCAGTAGTATATCACTAAATGTCCATAACTCATTTTTTGTTGGATCTTCCAATCTCTAATGCCTTAGCATGGCTCTCCTAGAGTACCTCTACCGATTTTCAATGATTTTCTTATTTTTCTCATGAGTCAATATTTCTTCATTTGGGTACTTACTATTGTCAATGTAAGTACTCATCTTGTGAATATTACTATCTTTGGTGTGTGATTTAGAACCCACTTTGTCATAAGCACCCATTAGATTCTTTACAATATTTTTTTCATTTGAATTGTCCATCATTCTTAGCCCAAGAATCTTCATGATAGGCCTAAATTTCAAATTTCCCATCATTTCAACAAATAATTGGCATTGACATGTAATATTTAATTCTCCAAAGAATAATCTCCACATACGATTAAATTTTCTTTGACAAGTACACTTGCTAATCTTGTTAGGCATTGATTTCAAAATGTTAGTATCAATATCAATCAAATATTTTGGTCTTCTAAAATGAATTCTAGAAGGTGTTATAATCTCTTTCATTCCCTCAACATTTTGAACATCAACATAAGTTTGAGTGCTTTGCGTACCTTGAACCAAAGATGATGTATCTTGGCAATAAGATACAAAAGATGGAATATCACCTACTTGATATGTTAATGTTGTGCCTTAAATATGACATGATGGAGTGTGTACATCGTCGGATCTACAAATTAGCATCTCTACAATATGAGATGATGATATAACTCCAATATTGGAAGATGGTTTATCTTCAAAATTCAATTGTCTTCTTGAGCGTAACAGTCTCATTTGTTCTTTTTTTCTTTTCAATTCTTCCTCTTTCTTTCTTTGTATCAGTGGTTCTTGTTCCTCTTCAAAATTCAATTCATCATTATTTCTTTACAATTTTCTTTGTTCATGTAGTAGTTTCATTTTATCTCTTTTATTTGCCAAATCTCTCTCCCTTTCTTTCGTTGTTTGAGTTTTTAGTTTCTTCCTTGGCATGATGATGATTTCTATATGTCAAATTATTCAAACATCTGGATTACTTACAATTTGTAAATTACAAATCATTCAAATACATATTCAAATTACAATTATTTCAATGAGTACGCAATGTATATTAAACAACTTGTCAAATTTCTAACCATTTCTAAATAACAATTCATTCAAACATACATATTTCAATGAATTCACTATATATTAAACAACATGTCAAATTATAATCAAATTTGTCTCTATATAACAATAAAGAATATTTTAAAAGGACTGCACTAACCTTGTCTATAGAAAGAATATTCAAAAAGCCTTCAAATAGTGTATCCAGTGATTGAATTTGGTGTTTGCTAGCTTCAAATAGAATGAAAGAATATTCAAAAAGCCTTCAAATATTGTTTGTTAACTTTCAACACCTTGAAACCCATTTTTTTGTCGGAACTACAAAATACACAATAGAGAAAAAGAAGATGGATCAATGGAGATCCAAACTTATGTTATGACCATTTTTTTGTGTTCTCATATAGCACGTACGCACTATAGCATGTACATACTATGTGAAGAATAATCTTTCCCTATCCCACCATCCCCCATCCCCTACTCTCTCTCCCTACTCTCTCTCTCTCACTCTCTTAATCCTCTCCCATCCCCTACGCTCTCTCACTCTCTCTCCTCTCCCATCACCTACTCTCTCTCACTCTCTATCTCCTCTCCCATCCCCTACTCTCTCACTCTCTCTCCTCTCCCATCCTCTACTCTCTCTCCTCTCCCATCTCCTACCCTCTCTTTATCTATCTCCCTCTCCCACTAACTACTCTCTCTTGCTCTCTCTCTCCCATCACCTACTCTCCCTCACTCTCTCTCTCCCATCCTCTAATCTCTCTCTCTTACACACAGTCCCATCCCCCCCTCTCTCTCCCTCTCCCACTCCCTCTCCCACCACCTTCTCTCTCTCTCTCCCATCCCCTACTCTCTCTCACTCACACACTCTCATCCTCCTCTCTCTTTCTCACTCTCCCTCTCCCACTACCTACTCTCTCTCACTCTCACTCTCTCATCTTGTACTCTCTCTCTACCACCCCCTACTCTCTCTCTCATAGTCTCACACTCTCTCCCATTCCTTATTCTCTCTCTTACACACACTCCCATCCCCCTCTCTCCCTCTCCCACTCCCTCTCCCACCACCTCCTCTCTCTCACACTCTCTCTCTCCCATCCCCTACTCTCTCTCTCTCCCCCCTCTCCTATCCCCTACTCTCTCTCTTTCACAAACACACACTCCCATCCCCTCGTCTCTCCTCTCCCATCCCCTACTCTCTAGATCTCTCACACACACTCTGATCACCCCCTCTCTCTCTTTCCCTCTCCCACTCCCTCTCCCACCACCTACTCTCTCTCTCTCTCTCTCTCTCTCTCTCTCTCTCTCTCCTCTCCCATCCCCTAATCTCTCTCTTTCATAGATAGACACTCCCATCCCCCCTCTCTCTCCTCTCCCATCCCCTGCTCTCTAGATCTCTCACACACACTCCATTCCCCCTCTCTCTCTCCCTCTCCCACCACCTACTCTCACTCTCTCACTCTCTCTCCCTCTCCACACTCTCTCTCTCCCATCCTTTACTCTCTCTCTCTCTCTCTTACACACACTCCCATCCCTCTCTCTCTCTCTCTCTCTCTCTCTCTCTCTCCCTCTCCCACTCTCTCCCACCACCTACTCTCTCTTTCCCATCCCCTACTCTCTCTCAGGCTATTCTCTCCCCCCTCTCCCATCCCCTACTATCTCTCTTTCACACACATGCACACTCTCATCCCCCCTCTCTTTCTCTCTCCTCTTCCATCCCCTACTCTCTCTTGCACACACACTCCCATCTCTCTCTCTCTCTCTCTCTCTCTCTCTCTCTCTCTCTCTCTCTCTCTCTCTCTCCATCCCCTACTCTCAATCTCTCTATCCCATCCTGTACTCTCTCTCTGCCACCCCCTACTCTCTCACACACTCTCACACTCTCTCCCATCCCCTGCTCTCTCTCTTAAACACACTCCCATCCCCCCCTCTCTCTCTCTCCCTCTCCCACTACCTACTCTCTCACACTTTCTCTCCCATCCCTCTCTCTCTCTCTCTCTCTCTCCCTTCTCCTATCCCCTACTCTTTCTCTTTAACACACTCACTCCCATCCCCCTCTCTCTCCTCTCCCATCCCCTACTCTCTCTCTCTCTCACACTCTCATCCCCCCTCTCTCACTCCCTCTCCCACAACCTACTCTCTCTCACTCTCTCTCCCTCTCTACTCTCTCTCATTTCTTACTCTCACTCTCTCTCTCCCATCCCCTACTCTCTCTGCCACCCCATACTCTTTCTCTCACACTTCCTCTCTCTCCCATCCCCTACTCTCTCAACCACCCCCTACTCTTTCTCTCTCTCACACACACACACACTCCCATCCCCCCTCTCCTCTCTCTCTCTCACTCTCGCTCTACCTCTCTCCTTTCAAATTTAGGTCTTAATAGTGTGTGCGTACTAAACCACACACGCATTATTAAGACTAAAATTTTTTTTTAAATGAAATAGCACGTGCGCACTATAGCATACATGTGCTATTTAAAGCTTTGCATTCTACCAAGCCTAAGGCTTGGTTTTACCTTGGGGATCCAACCCAAAGGTTTGGAGTCTCTAAACTGGTATGAGACATGTTTTGCTGTAAACATGCAAAAAATGATTAATTTTTCTTGTGTGCTCTCCTTCAAGTTTCCTCGTGGTTGAGTATTGACAAAATCGGGTTAGATGACATTGTAGGTCTCTGTGTTAGCTATATAACCATATAATTTATTTTTTATTTAAACTATTTCAAGCCTTTCAACTATAATTTCTTTTGAATGTATGTTCATTTTTTGTCAAAAATCAACATATACTAATTGGGCTATAGATTTTAGCTCATTCATCAAATTTTGCAATAACTTAGTTTTTTAGAAACTAGACTCCATTCTACACACTTTAAAAAAAATAAGTTTTGATTTTAGATTAGTTTTCAATCATTTTTAGGGGGAGCACACAGATATTTCACATTTTTAGGATGTGTCCAATTAAAAAATTCATTAAAAAAAATACACATTATAAAATTACCCAAAAAATCTAGGATAAGCTACACAGTGTTAGGTAACTTTTGACTAGAGCGATTAAAGAATTTCAAAAAGAAAGTTAAATTTTTAGGGGGGCCACACTTTGTACTGTGTTATGTTTTTTTCTAAATAAATAGTACCACTTTTTGTGGGCCCTTTTTTTGAGGACCGAAAAATAAACCATTTTGAAAAAAGAAAATTAGTTTAGAAACTAGATTCAAAGGACTACTACTTTTTTTTTTGTCATATCTTAAAATTTTGAGCGTAACTATCTCCAAATTCTTGTTGAAGTTCAAAAATTGTTGATTTTAGAAAAATGTGTCCACTTATACCCCCCTTTTGGCACCACAACTCGATGCACTTACCCCTACATAACCATCTCTTCATGGGATTTGGGAAGTGTCTATATGCATTAAGGAGCCATAGATTTTGACATACCTCAATTGGTACCTCCATCATTTTCTATATGCTAAAATAATCTAAATAAAAATGCTAGTTGGGTTTGAGTGTCAAGCTCACAAAATTAGAAGGAAATAAAATAAGCATTCATATGTAATAATTTATTTAGATCTGATTTATTCTTAAAATAACTAAAACAAACTTGACCTAATTAGAAAAACTTTAAAAAATTCATGTGACTAAAAGTGATTGAGGGATGAGGAACTTTCATCTAATATTCAAGTCAAACTTTTTTCCTTTGAATTAGTTGATTCGTGATGATGGTACTAAAATAAATCTATAATAGATTATAATTAATAGATAATATATTAATGTCAAGGAGGAATCTATTTCTATGGCATATTCATCTTAGCATAGTGTGGAAAATATTTTTAGCAACACATTGTAAAAAGAGGAAAATGTGATGAAGTTTCTTGATCATGATCAAGAACTTTTGTTTATTTACAATTGCTAAACTGTGCACCAAGTAAAGATATGAGATGTCTAAATGATGATAATGTGTAGTTAGTACATAGTTAGAAGTATTTAATGATGTGATGTTGATGTCACTATTATATTCATTTATGGCCATGTGAATCAAGTCCCTTATCTTCTTTGGTTGTTCAACTAATTTTTAGGATTACACTTTTAATTTTAAATCTCCTAGATACTTAATTTGAAGTTCTTTTGTACACAAGTTAACAAGCACTGATCAATTTCTAAAATTCTCATTCTTAGGAATAACGAGATAAGAATTTGAGAAAATTGAATAGAAAAAAATAAAATATATCTATTTATGTCAACTTTCTGATTCAAAGAAGGAAAACCTAAAAATTAAATAAGCCTAATTCTATTAAGACATTAATATCTCAAAATATAGATGGTTGTAGTTGTAGGAAGTGTTATTATGAGCTAGGGTCATGAGACCCAAGATGAGGGATTTTTGTAGCATTTTTGAAGGGAAGGGGTATTTTGGGGTTCTTAGTGTGAGCACTCTACTTTTTCATGGTGGTGTGACATGTTTGGAAGAATAGTATTTTGTATGAGCTTGTCTTTGGAATTTTTGTATGCTTTTTGTTGCTCCTTTTTTTAGAGTTTTCATTGAAGCTTTGTGGTTTTGAGTGAGTGTTTTCTCTCCTTGGTTCTTGTGTGGTGTTTTTTATTATCATGGAGAGTCATTGTGCTTCTTCAAGTTTGGTGGTTGATGGTTCATTGACTCAAGGAAAATCTTCTTTAGAGGTTCATGCAAGTTCATTGGATTCTTTTAATGTGGGTGGATTTCACAGACTCAAGAAGTGAATGGATATTTGATGAGAATCCAAAATCATATATTATGGGTTATTCCACTAGAATTAGACATGGAGGATGTATCATATTTGAGAAACCAGTCTAATATATAAATTTATTGGAATCTGCATGTCACTAATAGTGTTGTCTAGAATCATGGATCAATTGTTCTTAGAAAGTTGAGGGTAATTTTTATATCAAATATTGGTTTTTAATAGTTATTTTATGGTTTTATTTTCTAGCATGATTGATAAAAATAGGGTTTTTGAGGGAGGTCCCTACTTTTATAATCAAGTAATCGTATTCATTAATGTTGAGCCATTGATATACTAAGAAGAGAGGGGTGAATCAATATATCCTTCAAATATTTAAGTGAGTAACTATTTTACCATATAATATATTTTACCCTTAGAAAAAATAACAACAAAAAATAAGAACAAGAACACATAACACCAATATTTTTTTTGATGGAAACCAAAGATGAAACCCATTTGACAGGATTAGTTCTAAAGTATTATGTAACCAATTATTTAATACATAAGGGTAGCTCACTACTAGGGTGGCTCACTATCAAGGTGGCTCATTGCAAAAATACAAAAGTAGTATAGATGTTGTTTACAAAAGATAAACTAAAGAGTATACATCAACATATGCACAGATTACAATTTTTAGTGTATATCAATTTTCTTCAATTTATCGGTACATAATACAGTCGTATAGATTGCATAATACAAAATTTGCATCAAGATATAACTTTTCATTCATGTATGATTATATACAAATGATTCTCTCTACATACTAATCATTAGTATAAAAATATCTCTATCATTTGTACACCAACTATACAAATGAACACAAAATAATCATTATCTCTTGGCTAATCTAATAAATGATGGATTTTTATTGAGCTGAGTAAGAATAGATTCTTAAATTATATTGGTGATTTTTGTCCATATCAAGTGTAAAATATATGATGTTAGAGATATTTAGAACTACTACGTACCAATAAGATCAATATTGTAGTTAATACCTGATACACTTAAAGCGATACTAAAATCTTCAAATGGAAACACCAATGACAACACAAAACTTGAATGATATAAAAATATCAGCCTTTGTCATTGATAGAAAAAATAATAGAAGAATTAGAAAACCAAAAACTAACTCTAAACATTGTATAATAACTCAATACTATAGATACTCAAAATATCCCATTAAAAAGGATATCCACATGCTAATATATTTTTCAAAACTTTGTGTATACTTATAATTTTTCATCTCCCCCATTTTTCATCAATGAAAAGGGTGAAACTTGAAACCTTTGAAGGGGAAGTGTTACGTTGAACAGATGCAATTGATACCTTCAAATTTTGAATTTTCTCAATCCAATTATCTTTATTTGAATTTTGTTCCACAATTTCCTACTTATGATGAGATAGACAAACATGCACAAAAGTGAGAGATTGCTCTACTTTATGAAAGGTGATTGGTATAGACACATAATTCTTCTAATCATTTTTAATAGTTGAAAAAAATCAAGAATGGCACAAAACAAATAAATCTTAAAGATTTTTAAGTGAAATCAAGATGGAGTCATGTTGATATTGTAAAGAACTTCCTTTGTATAGTGTCAATCTTACTTTAGATAGAACCGTCCAGATCATCCATGATTTTCTTAGAAAGGTAGGATATTTTGATCTAGGACTCAATAGAGTACCCATAGTCTTTTTTATCTTCTTGGTATCCACTGACCATAGCAAAATTTCTTGATATAGTTTATTGTCATCAAGTTAAAGTTATTGACCATTGTCAAAAGTTTCCTTAACTCAGAACATGACTTTTGATTTTTTTTTTAAGTTGTTGCAAGAAGTTACTCCTTTAATTTCTTCTTATTTTGGGAGATTTGGCCATCAATCTATTAGAATTCTTTAGAATAACTGAGAGGGGGGTGAATCAGTTATTCAAGGTCTAAATGCCCTAATAATAATTTTTCTCTAATTATAGTGAGCCCATAAAATTTTCATCGATCCAAACTTAAATCATCATTTTAGCAAATTACAGCAAATCAATATGCAAGGATAAAACATGCAAGATCAACACATAACACAGTGATTTACGTGGAAACCCAATTTGGGAAAAACCACCAGTAACATGCTACTTAATTCTCACTCTTCTAAAGTGATGCCCTGTTAAAAGCCTACCCTATTAAAGGCTTACAACACACTTTTAAATGTGACCTTGTTAGAGGATTTTACCATACTGTTAGGAATGGCCCCATTCACTTGGAATGTCACCTTGTTAAAGGATTTATAACGTGGCTATTAAACCAACCTAAATCCATAGGATTTAAACTATCTATTACAATTACTAGAGAGTAACAATAATGGCTTTCTGATCTAATACAACTTACAACATATTTTGCAAATTTTAGATCACACTTCAATTTAGTCCTTTTTCTTGGCTTTTAATCACTTCGACTTTGATAGCTTGTCATCTCAAGCTTCGTCTCCTTGAGTCTTCTCACTCATCATACCAACGCAACCATATTTGTGGTCATCTATTGAAGTAGAGTATCTGTGCTCTCTTAATCCTTAGCACCTCCTTCAGCACTTTATGCTTTCATGCTTGGCCTCCTCTCTCCTACTTCATGACCTTGTTACTCCTTAAATAGAAATTTGGATTTCTTTTTCCGCTCAATTCTCCCTCTCCAACTTTAGGGTTTCAAATAGATCAGGTAGGGTACAATGTATCTACCCCATATCTTGCTCTTATCTAGAAACTTTGTCTAAAGTCCAATTGTATTCTCCAAAAAATGTTCTACATGATGTTTTGTGCCACTAGCTCATCACTCTTATCTTCTATTTTCATAGAATTCTAGATAACAACCTTGTCAGCTTAGATCTGACGAATCTTCGATCTTAGAAATAATGCAGCAACTCGGCATTATTGGTTTACTGATGCTCGACACCTCTATGTTACTCAGCACTTGTATCCTACTCGACACTTGAAGATCACTCGGCATCTGAAGATTACTTGGCACTTACTTCTTGACTTAGCACTTGTTTCTGCTCGGTACTTACTAGCTTGCTCAACTCCCTCTCTAATAAACTTAGTTAGGCTTCACAAATGACTTAGCTGAAATCTTACATCTTTGATATGTTTCAGTATGCCCATTCTTTGTGTCTTAGAGTATGTCATCAATACACTTTTTCATCAATGGCTTAGCTGATCCTTGTACTTCATTACAACATCATAACTTCAACCTTTCTCTAGGTGTACTAGTTACATCTTATTGATTGCCTCCTCCTTGTCAATCAACCAATTGATAGTATTTGGATCACTAAAGCAATTTTCATTCCTGCAAGTAGCAAGTTTGACATCAATGACAAAACAATGATTGAGAACATTCTTTACCAGTTCCATTACTTTTAATGTATGATCTCTTCAATCATTTCCAACAATCTCCCTCATGATCTTTTCAATCATTTCCAACACAATCAAGTCAGTAAGATCCTTAACATCCACAACAATAAATTAACATTTATCTCTACTAGAATAGGGAGGAGCAATAGAATAGGAAGGATCTAGAACACTTAATTATGAAATAGTCTCCTCTAATAATTGCATCTTTAGTGATGGTCTATCTAATCTGAAGCATCATTTTGGTAATAACTCTATTAAAATCAATGAACAAAGATGATGTAATTGGTTTAATATAAATAAGTGAAGAAATAAATTCCTAAGGAACCTTTGATAACTAGATCCAATATCTTTTTACTAGCAAATAATGTCGATTTTAATTTTTTCTATAGATATCAACAATGATGCCTCTCTTAGATTGTAACTTGTTAGTTAGAATCATGTTCCTCAACTTTTTCCTCTTCAATTTTATTTTCCTTATCTTTCAATCCTTCACCACAATCAACATTTCCTATTTTGTCCACATTTATCTAATGGTTCTTCTAATTTAATATCTTCATCTTCAATAGAAAAGACATTATCCAAGTGATTATCTACCTTATGTGGTTTTAATATATTAGTATCAATGACTCTAATCAAGTGTGTACACATCATTATGAATGAACTTGATAATCTCCTTGGGTTGAGTGGGAGGATAATGAGATGTATTTGGTTTAACAAGAGATGTCACTAGCATATTTATTTTAGTTGCAAGAGAGGTAAGATCTAAAATAATATCTTGTTTCATGTTGATTTCAACTAACTTATCAATAATCAGTACTTTTACCCTCTTCTTAGTTTTGAGAATATGGCCTTTGAGCCATGACTTAAAAATGAAGAAACATACAAGTTTCACCAGTAACTATCTTACATACTTCCTTGACAACTATATCAATAAAATATTTCTCAATGCTTTCTACTTATTTCCTAGTCTCATCCACTTTGTTTGAAAGTGATGGAGGAATAGAGTCTTTGTGATCTTCAAAATCTTATTTATACTCAACATTGTATTATAGAAAAGAATTAATAATTATTTGTTTCCTTCTAACAAACACCTAACCATCATACATACCATCAATTAGAAATTTACTCATATAGAGGTGATAGAACAAGATACCAATATCCATAGGATGAGTACCAAAATCATCTCATGAGCATTTATCTAGGCATTTTCACATAGTATTCAATTTAACTCTAAATTTTTCAATATCAATGTCACTAGATTCATCTAAGGGCCCATTACTAGAATCCACATTATGGGATGTATCCTCTAAAACCATTATTTTGGCCTTCTTTGTCATAGCAGACACATAATGGGTTATTGTTCTCTTTTTAGAAGAGGAATATTCATTATCATCAATTGATGGTACTAATGTAACGGTATCACCAATAAGGTTAACAAAAATACTTCTCATTTTCCTTTAAAGTAACTTGTCATGTTCATATTTTGTCATGTCAAGTTTATCTCTTATCTTCCCCATTAAATTATCAACCTTTTTCTTTGCATTCTTTATGGCCTTTTTCTCATTTATTTCTTCCAAATTTTCTTTCATTGTACCAAATATTTCCTTGGAAGGGTTAGGGGGACTTGACAAAAAAATACAAGCATGACTCTCAGTATGTTCTATAGTTAAAAATCATATTCTAAATAGGAAAACAAACCCTTCCTATGTTGAACTACTTACTTGATGCAATGACCAATGGTGATAGTAAAGGTAATATCTTTCTTATAGTTTTTGATCATAGACAAAAGGATTAAGTCCCTCTGATGCATGACCAAAAATAAAGTAGTGAAATCATCATCCATATTATTCATCCTTTCTTTATTCAATAAACTTTTATAAATTATTTTAGCCACAAGTTCATTTTTAGACCAAACAACTAAACCCACTCTAGAAATAGTGTTTGAAAAGTATAAAATCAAGCTAATTGCAAGAGAACCAAACTAAAATGATGCATTTTTTTTAGTATTTTTAATAGCTGTAATATTTTCAATAATTTGATCTTTCAAGAGGTCTCAAACATCATAATTAGTGCCTTTCACCATATTATATGCCACATAGTAATTGATGACACGTAATTCATCTAGTTTGTGTAGTAAATTTGGTAACCAATGGCTTTAGCAACTTACCTCATGGCTAGGTCTTTCATGGTACTAGTCTTGATTGATATTCCATCAAGAGACACACCAATTAGGAACTTTTCTTTATACTAGGTTTAAACTCTTAGGCTTGGGCACCTTGCCAATATCACTAAGATCAACATCCCATTTGATCACTTCCTTTAAAATTAAATTATAAGCATATTTAAGTGATTAAAAGATATTATGGAATGAGCTAATTTCTTTCCTTAGCTAGGTTTCATCATAAAAGTCAAGGTAAGTATAGAATACATGTAGTTCATTTTCCTCCAAAACCCTAAGTTGAATTTTTTCTCTCTCGTCATCCATACATAAAAAAAATTTCCTATAAGCCCATAATTCCATAAGTTTTGAGCTCTTCCATCTAGTATTTGAGATGAATGTGGATATCTTTAGCTAGAATGACTCTATGAGGGATACTTGACAAGAAACTAGGCATGTCATTCTCAATGGAAACACCAAAGTGTGACTTCAACATAGGATAGGGTTCTTGAGGCTCAATAATAAGAATAGGTTTAAGATTTCCAGCCATTGCCATTGTGAATTTAGAAACTAACAAGACCATTTAAATTTTCAAGGAGAATTATAAAACTATCTCAATAACTTCTTACACAACAACTCTTTTAGACGTGTTCTTCATAATGTGTGAAATGAGCCATAATTATTAGTTTTTTAATAGGAATATGTGAGTTGGTGTTGGTATTCGTAACATCTTTCTTAACCCTTCTACATTTATCATGTAAATTCTTCTTTTTTGACAATATTTGTTGGTTATTGCCTTCTCATATACAAATTATACATGTATATTTTTTTATAATTTATCCAATTTTGTTACAATTGTAGCATTTTTTACTTGGTTTCCTCTACCATGACTTACTAGTTAGATTTGTGGCCATACAAAAAATGTGTAAAATAATGTTAAAAAAATTCTTGATATTCTCTTTTAGTTTTCCTACATTGATTTTATCTATGACCAAATAGGTTGCAATTTAAACATTTGCAGTAAAACTTCAATGGTTACACTAATCCTACTTTTATAATTTTCTAGCTTTATGGCCAAATCTGTTGCATTTTAACACCTACCATTGAATAATAAACATTAATACTTACTTGAGGATTTTCTACATCCTTACCTTTAACCAAAGAAACCTTAATAGGTTCTTCTTGACTTACCAGAACCAATTTGTCTTCCGTGAGGATGGGAATGTGTGAACATTCACCAGTATCACATCCAAGTCATGTCTTATATTTAGGTGATATCTAAGCACTCATAATTTCATCCAAAATTTTAGAGCTATACCTTTTCGTTTCAATATATTTACAAACCTCTATCACAATTTGATTTTGGTGACATGATCTCTTGTTCCATCTTATATTTTTCATTATTTTTTCTTAATAAAATTGTGTTGAAGTTTCTTACCTTGATCACTTTCTTCAAGTTTGGTTCTTAGATTGTTGATAGTCTCATTTTCCAATTTTATCTCATTAGTAACTTCATCGTGTCTTGATTTGAATTTATGGATTTGTTACTTCAACTTTCTGATTCAATGATATTCCAACTGAATATTTTTTGGAAAAACTTTATTTTCATCTTCAACTAACTCCAAAGCTTCAATTACCAATAACAATTAATTCTCATCCATTTCGGATGTCAATGTCACTTCTTCACTAACACGGATCTTCTTTGAGTGGCTAGACTCTTCCAAATGAGCCATCTCTAATACCAATTGTTGAACCTTTGATATATTGAGAGAGGAGGGGTAAATTAGTATATCCTTAAAACATTCAAGTCATATAATTTTTTTACCATATGAAATATTTTACCCTTAGAAAAGATAATAACAGATAATAAGAACCACAACACATAAGACCAACAATTTTTTGTGAAAACCCAAGATGGGGAAAACCATGTGAGAAGGTTAGCTCTCAAGTATTAGGTAACTAGAGAAATAGAATACATAAAGGTGGATCATTGTCTATGTCACTCACTATCAAGGTGGCTCACTACAAAAATACAAAAAATAGTACAAGCATTGTTTATAAATTATGACTTGAAGAACATGCATCAACATATGCATAGATTAAATTTTGTAGTGTCTATCGATCTTCTCCCTTTTACTAGTATAGAATACAGTCTTATAGATCACATAACTAAAAAATTGCATTAAGATATTTCACTACATGTGTGTCTAAGTATGTATAAATGCTTCTCTATATATACCAATCATTGGTACAAAAATCTTTCTATGTCAGTTATACACTGACCATGTAGATGAACACAAAATAATCATTATCTTTCAACTAACCCAATAATAGATATATGTCAATTGGGTTGAGTAAGGATGGATCCTAAAATATTGTCAATGATTTTGTACATATTATGTGTAAAATATGTGTTGTTAAATACCTTTAGAATGAATATCGATAAGATCAATATTGTACTTGATACATACTACACTTAAAGCAATACTAAAATCCTCAAAAGGTGACATCAATGACAACAACAAAATTGCACCAGCTGAAAATTAAACCCTAGCATGTGGGTTTTAATTCAATTGAAAAAATCCCACAAATATTCTTATCTAGGTTCCTTGCCCCTGGTTATTCCTAAATTTTTGGAGATGTAAAAATTATATGAAGGATCAATACCCTTCTTGTGAATCTGATTGGAACAAATAAAAAAACCATCAAGAAAAGGGTAGTCATATTTCCTCACACTTGTGTGGAAATTTATTTGAATAATCCCTTGCCAAATTCACTAGTGTGGCATCCTAAATTAGAAGCACTTCAATTTAATGACAGCTTAGCACTTATTTAGTGAGAGGCTTGCATTTAATTTGCATTTTCCCCCTTCTTCTCATATCTCTCTATTTCTTCTAAGCAGAACTATGGTGGGACATATAGATCCTCCTCAGTTTTCCTCTTTCATGGTTTTAAGATCAAGGTTATACCTATTCACTTGCATCCTCCCTTCCCTTCCTTTAATTACTCGAAATCTCTTTTCTACTCTGAAACTGGGCATTCTTAGCATCTATGCTTAATTTCCTGAAATGGAGATTTGCTATGGGATCCCATGGAAATTCAAGATATTATGGGAACTATTTAGCAAGGACATAATACATCCCTTCCAAGGATCCATTTTTGGGGTCTCCTCCTCAAGCCTTGCATCAAGTTAATCTAGGGAATTAATTGTGAGTCTAGTCTACCAGTATGAGAAAGATTATTTTGATCCCTTTATAACCCCATATATTTGACTCATTTAGGATATTCCAAGAATATATAATCCATCATTCATATGCACAATAAATCCATCATCATATCCATTAAATCATTCCAATGTTCAAGTAATTTTCCAAGAGCATTGAAAGAGGTCATTTTGCAAGTCATTGGGGAGGAGATCTCTTGCATTCAAGGTGCTTTCAAGAAGCTTCAAAGAGTTTTTTTTTGGGCTTCATCACATCATTCATGTTCATTCCATGACATTTCAAGATACGCCTTCCTTCAGTGATGATAATGGAGCTTCTCATCAAGAGAGGACTTCAACTTACATCTTCTTGGTCCATTCAATCGGTAAAGTGAGCTCACTGCATTTCATTTGAGATATCCTACTATTGTAAAGTGAATTCATGAATTTAATTTACATTTATATAATTTTAACTATTTTAATTTCAAGTATAATTGCTAAAGTAGGGTTTGATCAAGGAAAATCCCCATCAACAAAACAAAACCCTCTTTGTTGCAAGTTGCATATTTTGAAAGATAGAACAGTGTGCAGATTTGGATACCCTTTTCACATTACTTTAGATATCCATAAATTGTTCAACATTTTGATACTTCCAAGAAGTGATGAACTATATTTGTACCAAGTTGACTTTATTACCATAGGTAAACTCTTCCAAAAAAATTTAAGATTTATGGGTTCTAGAGATCTCATTGTTCCAAGTTAGGGGCTTAGACTATTTGCTATTTAGAATTGTGCATAGACTAGAAAATCATATCTCATATTCCACCCCATTCTTCAAGGTAAATCCACTATTTTCTTTCTTTTTTTAGCACATTTATTTTCAGTATCTATAGTTTTAATTACATTGAGTAGCTCTTGCTACATTATGGTTTGAAGGGTCTTGCATTCTTTCCCTAATTATATAAGCATTAGATCTTTTCTTGCATTAGTGTTCCTTCATCATTTGGTTGGCACTAATCTTCTTAAGATCTAGTTAACTTATAGTTGGAAGTGAAAGGACCAATCTCCTTAACTTCCCTTTGAGGTATAAGGTTAATCAAACCCCTGAAATATGGAGTAATTGACTCCTATTTTGATTGCTTCATATTTCACCGTATACATTTTTGTGAACCCAACTACATTAACTCTTTCTCTTGTGCTATTAGATTCCCCTTTGCATTCTATTTTGTGTTCATCTTATACTTTTTGGTGAACCCAATTATGTTAAATTTTTCTTTTTTAGTGTTAGATTCTCCTTCACATTCTATTGTTTGTTCTTCATCTTACACATTTTGGTGAACATGACAAGAAAATTTTCCAATTTTTTTTTTTTTTTTTTAGATTTTTTGTATTGTGTGTTTACATATTACCCATTTCTTTATAATTTGGAATTAGATTATTTCATTCTTATATTGTGTTTTGTAGTGAGAATACATTATTTTGTTAAATACATTTATTTTGATTACTCTTTGCATGTTGTATGTATTCACTTTCATTAGATTAGATTTTTTAATTTTGATCTAGTTCATTCATCAAGGTTAGATTTCGTTTGTGTGATCTTCCTCTTGCCTTTCTTTTTTTGATGATATTTATTACCTTAAGTCCTACCTATAGCATTCTCATTTGGAGAAACCATAGATTCATGGCCCCCTTGATCTAGATTATTTTTATCCTCGCTTTAGTACCTTGGAGACAATTTGGTTTCTCATGATCCTCTTCCTTCTATGTGGAATGAATCTTCCCATTCATCTCATGATGCAGATGAGGCTTTGAAATTTCCTCCTGAACAAGTTGATAACCTTTCTACTGAGATTGACAAGATGCATGATTGGCTTATTTGAGAGAATCATAATACTAATATTATTATTATTTCTTTTTATACCCTTAAGGAAGTGATACATAATGATAAACATGGTGTTAATATTTTTCATGATCTTACACACCTTGTTCATTCATATGTTAAGCCTTTGGCTCAAGCCACATCTAAGATTGGAATAGTTCCACCCATCACTAGTGTTGAATCCTCCTTGCTTATTTCCACTCCTATATCTAGAATTCCTATATATGTTTCACCTACTATGACTACATCTATTAAAACTTCTAATCCCCCTACAATGAATCTCCCTATTCCTTCTCTTCATATGAGTGTTTTTTCCACTTCATTTACAAACTCTTAATCTTCATATAATAGTGTTCTTTATACTTATCCTAATCCTCCTATTAATGTGATTCCTAGTGTTCCACACATAGCACCTTTCATGAACCCTAAAATTCAAATACTCTCCCTAGTGTATCGAATATTCCTTTTCTAACTATTTCCTCTAATGATTCCATGATCATTATCCTTGCTCAAATTATTTCTTCTTTGCAACAACAACTTGCTTCTATAACTCAATCTAAGTTTAATGTCACTAAGTGTGATATGGGTAGTCCATTGTCCTTAGACATTATCCATACCATTTCCCCTCAACAAGATAACATGCATTTCCTTGATACTTATAATGGCAAGGGTAATCTCGTGACTCATCTTAAGACTTTGTAAGTCCTATGTAGTGATTATGCTTATCGTATTTTCTCGTACTTTTCATGTCAAGGCCTTGAAATGGTATTTTTTTTTCCACCTTATCACATTGCTTCCTTTCACAAAATTTCTAATGTTCTCATCCAATACTTTTAGAACATAGGTCCTCAAGTTTTCATGACTAATTTAATGCACTATAAACAAGGTCCTAAGGAAAATTTGATTGATTTTATTGGTAGATTTAAGCATTTTCATACTCAATTTTATTATCTTGTTCCTGAGATTAATATTCAACAGATGTTTATTGCTAATTTACAAAAATACATTAGAGATAAGATTGTTTTTACTAATTTTAACTCTTTCTCACAACTTTGTATAGCACTTCAATATTATCAATTAAAACTAAGCCAGTTTGAGAGCATCAATTCAATGGCACATGTATTTGTTGATAAGAGTGATTATGCACCTAGCAAAAACAAGTTCCAAAAACCTAACATCTATTTTAAGATCAACAAAGCCATGAATAAAATAGATGAATAAGTAGTTGTTGCATCCAAAAGTGTCATTGCGTCTTCCTATATTTTTAGAATGAACTATAAGTTTACTCCTCTCTCTAAGTCTTTGAAATATATTATGGGGAGGTTAGTACTAATATTATTACACTCCCACCTATAATAATTCTTCTTTCTTCTTCCACATCAAGCCTACACTTTGATTCCAATTCTATTTTTCAAAACCATTGTCAATCTAGCCATGACACTAAAAAGTGTTATACCTTGAAACATAAGATTCAAGACTTAATTAATTCCAATGATTTATATGTTGATAATAATAATAGTAGGAACAAATCTATTGCACATCCTAATTAAAATCTTAAAATCTACACCAATCCTTTACCTCAACACACTACTAATATGATTTCTCAACCTTCTTCTTCCTTTGTTGCAAACATTTCTTGTGATCAGCTACTGGAAGAGGATGACCATATCGTTAACAATGTATAGTGTGTACCTAAACCTCCATCTCAACCTAAACCTAAGATTCAATCTAAACTATAAAGTCAACCTAAGCCTACATCTTCTCTTAATCATGTTACATACCTTACCATTACCTTTGATGATTATGACACTTTTACTACTCCTAATGGTCCTCTTTACATTTTTATAGGGTTTTAAAGTCTCCTTCTTATGGTTCTCTTGTTGATCCTACTTCCTTGGTTAAAGTTATCACTAAAGAAAATTTGTTTGCTAAGAAATTATCATGGATTTTATGATTCAACTGATACTTGGATTCAGACTCATAATGGTTACTCGTATCCATGTCATGGTTCCATTACTTTTTTTGTTGAACTTTGTGTTAAATTGATGAATACTACTTCTTTTTTCATTCTTACTTCTGATCAATTCCAACTGAAGCTTGACTTACTTGCATGTGAATTTATCCTCCTATCCATAAATGCATCGAATTCCCTCATGAAGGTGAAATTAAGATGATCAACCATAGTCTTTACCATCCTTTTTGGCCTATAAATTGTGCTATACTTGACTTATTTTGGCCTTCTAGTCCTACTACACCTCCCACTCATCATGATTATGCTTTGGAATTTCATATCAAGTTCATATATGTAGAAAGATTGTTGAGTTGAGCATGCCTAAGAATCTTACTCATGGTATTTTTCCTATAGCTACTATACCTATTCCTTCAAACTCTTCAATTTCCAATGAGAGATCACCTCCTGCATCTAGTGCACTTCCTAGTGTGGTTTTGCCTCCTACATCTCAACCTCCCATGCTTCCTTCTACTCTTTTGATAGAATATGGAAAGGAACCTATGTCTCTTAATACTTATTCTTTTCAACCAATTTTTAGCAAGACTAAATGTAGCTAATGTGTCCTTGAATGTCAAAAGAAACTTCAAGCTAGAGCTAAAACCCGATTACATGTTTGTCATTCATATTCTCCTTCCATTGTCCAACCTATGTCTATGGAGGAAGTTAATAATAAGGATGACATAGATAGAAATGATATTTATATTTTGGATTTTTTTTTCTATTAATATTGATGAAGAAGATGCATTAAATGATCATTTCGATACTAATCATGATGCAAATGATACTATTGATCTTGTTAATTATTTTCCTAACATGCTTTCTAAATAGATTTCACTTACATCTAGTCTTGAGCATAGCGAATCTCAATAGGTTCATGTCAAACTTAGCTATTGTTCTTGTTTTGTTGGGTGTTTCTCCTCTCACAAGTTTTCCAACTTCCCTAAATGATATAGATCATGATTGGGGAGGCAGGCAATGTGCTTGAGTGATTTCTCTAGCATAGTAGCTTTTCTATGTTTTCTTGTTGTGATGTGCTTCCCCCACAGTGTTTTCTATATTTTTCTTTTTAAAAAATTAGATGACCTTTGTTTTTTCATTGGCATAAGATAATAAAGGAATCAACATGTAATATTGTTATTCTATTTGTATCTCAATTATTTATATGTTGTTACATGTTGTTTTGTACATGTTCTTGTATTTTTACCTATCTTTGTGTTCATCCACTTGGATTTGCGACATAGTAGCACAAATTATTTTTGGTCTCAATGATGGTAGTCCAAAAAACTATTCTTCATATCTCCTAGATGTCTTTCTTCCATTGTGTTGTAGTTCTACTTACTTTTGGGAATGATGAAATTTCATTTGCAATAGTATTAACATATATTAGCTCGTGATCATACAGACCCCAAAGTTGGTAGACACCTTTTATGCTCTCTATATTTTGTGTGATCATTTCCCTTGATTTATCTTCACTTGGGGGCATTTCACAATGGAAATGTCTCTAAGTGGATGTACATATACTTTGTTAAAGTCATATCTCATGTTAAAGTGTTAACGATGACTTTAACATGGGGACATATGCTCTACTCACTTTTCACACACATGCACTTACTCAATAGCTTATATGTAAGAACTTTTGAATCCCTTTATGTTATGCACAATCCTAAAGCATGGATTCTCCATACGCCTTTGATAACTTGAGGAAGTAAGTATCCCAAGGATTGGGTTTCTCTTTCTTTTGCACTTTCAATATATGCTAAATCTCATAAATGGATAACACATTCAAATTTTCTAAATCTCATATGTAGGTAACACATTCCAATCAAAATATGCTAAATTCTACTCATATGAAATGCATTGAAATACATGCTAACTCCCATACACAGGAAATACATTCAAATATATGCTAAGTCCCATATAGAGGTAATACATGTTTTATTTTATTTTTGCATGATTCACAATGAGATGTACACTTCTAATTGGAGGAATAATTATGCCCCTTCTTTCTCTTCTCTCAACCAGTGACCTCTCTTATCATGATCTTGGAGTTATCAAATACTCAAATCCCTTAGGGGCTTGATGAACTCCCTTTCTCCTTGATCATGATGAGATTATCTCATGTCTTTTGCTCTACTTACCAAGAGTTTGGACCAATTCCATATTCTCACTAAAGTGAGGCCTAAATATAGTGTCTTAAATTGGAAGAACTTTAATTTAAGGATGGTTTAACACCTATTTAGCAGGAGGCTTGCATTTAATTTTCATTTGCATCCTTCTTGTCTCTTTTTTTCTTCTAGGAAGAATTGGGGTAGAACCTTATACATCCTCCTTTGTATACCTCCATGGTACAAAGATTTGGATAGGACCTATTCACTTGGGTCTTCCCTTCCTTTCCTTCAATTACTCAAAATTTGTCTTCTACTCTATAATTGGATTTTCTCAAAGTCTATGACCAATTTCATGAAATTGAGACTTGTTTGTTATAATGTTTTAGAATAACTAAGTGGGGAACAAATTAGTTATCCTTACATCGAGATGTACTAATTCAACTTTTAAACACTTCAAACAACTTAATCAAACTTAGATACCCACACGATCTCTATAGCACATCATCAACAATTTAATATTTTATGCAATATCTTAACTCTATGTCTCTATATGTTTGGACTACCAATAAATAATCTACTATAAATTATAGAATGCAAAAAATAAAATCCACACGTGAAAATAACACTTTTGACACTAGGATTTGATGTGGAACCCCAATTTGGTAAAAACCACCAAGTAACATGCTACCATTTTTTCACTCTTCTAAAGTGAACTATGTTAAGAGTGAACCTTATTAAAGGTTATACAAAACACTATTAAATGTAACCATGTTAAAGGATTTGATCACCCTATTAGGAGTGGACTTGTTAGAGAACTTTAGAACATTCCATTAGAATGTCACTTTGATTAAAGGATTTACAAAGTGATTGTTAGATCAACTATGATTAAAGGATTTTGGATTGATACAATGGTAAGAATGTAATAGTAGCTTTGATCTATAAAATCCAACTCACTATGAAAATTTAGAGCTCCATTCGCTCATATGTTTGTTCATTGGTTGGCCTTCATTCACATTTTCATCATTGATCTACTTGGCACCTCCTCAAGAAATTACACTTCACAAACTCTTCATACTTCACCTCTTCTATTTTTCTCTCCATGGCTTCTCCTTAAAATCATTAATCAACAATGAACCAAAATTCTAACTCATTCCTTATGCCTCCTTAAATAAGTAATTTTTATCTTTTTCCACTTAAACATCACCCTTGATCTTAGGGTTAGGTCAAATTCATAGAATCCTTCCATGTTTTTGTTTTCCTTCTTCTAGAAACTTTTGATCAATTCCTTTCCTTTGATCATGTAACAAACTCTCCTTATGTATTAAATATTCCAACTAATCAATCCTTATCTTCCACATGCTTTGACTAATTCAAAATTCCGACTGTGTCAGCCTTAAAATCAAATCTTTCTCAAACTTTACTTTTTTTGTCAATCAGTAATCATAATGTTCTTCTGCCCTGTCATCACTATGTAGCTTGGCAATCAATATACTATCTCAATTAGCATCAACATGCTCACTTGGTACTATGTTTGGTCAAAAACTACATGTCTTCATAAATTTTCTCAACAATAACTAATGCTTGGCTTGAACTATTTCATTTGGCTTCTACTAAAGTTCCTTAGTCTTCGGCTTCAACTCCTTCATTGACAGTGCAACATTGATACTTGATCAAGCTTATCCTTTTGACTTGTTTCAACTCTTAGCATCATCCAATTGTCTTCTGCACTTCATTTATTTATTGAACAACACATTATCTTGTCAAGGACTAACTTATCAAGTGCCTATTCAATTTCCATTATAGTTAACACATCTCAACTCAACCTTTCCCTGGGTCATCTCATGATCTCTTCTTTTCAAATCCTCTTCATCAATCAAATGATATGGCACTCTATACTTTTAGTAAATTTCTCTCCACTAGGTTTGACACTCTATCTTACCAATAGGTTTGACATTAATGACAACACAATAATTTCTCCAATTGTAGTTTCCAACAATCTCCTTTTTTGGCATTGATGGCAACACCTACACCTCATATACTTCACTTACTATTTTGGTTACCATGCAATCTGAAAAGTGTCGATATTGTACTATCTACTCCCTTTGTGTTTTATCTCTTTCTTAGTTTCATTGTAATTTGCATTCAATCAATCTCACGATAATCCCTCTATCAACTTAGTACATACTACTTTTTGTAACAACCTAAACATACATCAACATCTTCGACAACAATCATACATACTCTTTTCTGGTATATCTTTCTCCCCCTTTGTATCCATCCTTGCATAGTAACTCGCTTGTACACTTCTCCCTCTTTATTTTTGGTAACTTGTATGGTAATGAAATCATGTAATTCTCTCCCTTTTTGACAATAATGCCAAATACATGACATACCACATAATCCTTATGCAGATACTTTGACTTATAAAACAATATCATCGCTTCATAAACTCCTTGTAGCTTCCTCTGCTCATAGTTTAGTGTCTTCCATTTCATAGCTTTAGTAAATTCCTAAAGTGTGACCTTTGGCATCAATCTGTAAGATATTTAGCTTATAAAAATTGATGCAATGCAAAATCTCTTGCTCAATTTTCTTTAGGTAGGGTGATGACCCCTAACTTGCCTCATAGAAACTCAAAAGCATCCTTCAGTAGTACCTTGGTGACTATGTCAGCTAATTGCTCCTTTGTGTTCACATATTCCATTGTCACTTCTTTCTCTTGTACCATCCCTCTCAAGTAATGATACTTGATCTCAATATTCCTAGTCTTTGTAATAGGGATCTTTCATATGTTTATAGCACTTGTGTTATCACAATAAATCACAACAAGTTCAGTGATCTCTTCCTTCATCCCTTTTAACAATTGCTTGATCCATACATTGTTTGAATAATTTACTGTTGTAGCAACATATTCAACCTCTGTTGTAGATTGTGAAATATAGTTCTACTTCTTGCTTGTCCATGAAATCAATCTTCTACATAAGAAGAAATCTCCTCCACTTGTTCTTTTTCTATCATCAACATTGCCAAATTAGCATCTATGTAAACTTTTGGTTCAAATTTGTCACTCCTCTTGTACCATAGCCCATGGTCTTCTATTCATTTCAAGTATCTTAGTATCACTTTTACTGCCATCATATGATTCTCTTTTAGATTAGCTGAGAATCTAGTAACAATTCCAATAACTAATGCAATGTTAGGTCTGCTATGTAAAACATATGGTAGTTTCTCAATCATAGAATTGTACAATGTTTGATTCACCTAATTCGAATCATCATTCTTTGACAATTTAAGTCCAGTCATCATTGGTGTTCCAACTAGTCTTAAATCTTCCATGATAAAAGTCTTTAAGATTTATTTGATTTACTTTGATTAAGTAATAAAAATACCTTTTTCATATGATTCACTTGCAAACTAAAAAACATTTTAATCTCTCAAAACATTGACATTTCAAACTCCTTTTTCATTTTATTGGAAAATGATTTGCTAAAAGGATCCTTTCTTCCAAATATGATGTCATCAACAAAAATTTCAGTTAGTAATATCTTGTTTTCAACTTCACTTTTTAGATAGAAATTTCTATTGTCATTAGTTCTTGTAAAACTAATCTCCACCAAGTAATTATGTAGCCTTTCATACCATGCTCTAAGGGCTTGCTTTAAACCATATAAATTTTTGTGTAACTTACATACCATATTATTTTTCTTGGATCAACAAATCCTTCAGGTTGTTTAATGTAGATTTCTTCGTCCGGAATTCCATTCAAAAATACAAATTTTATATCCATTTGGTACACTTTGAATCTTTTGTAAGAATCATATTCATGCAAAGTTCTCACTACTTCCTACCTTTTAACTGGGGCAAGATTTTCTCCATAGTCAACCCCTTCCTCTTCTGCATATCCTTTACAAACCAATCTTGCCTTGTTCCTTGTGATTTCACAATTCTCATTCAGCTTGTTTTTAAACACCCACTTAATCACATTTTTTTCTTTAGGTCTGGGTACCTATGTCCACATTTTGTTCTTCTCAATTTGTTCAATTTCTTCATTCATTTCCTTGATCCAATATTCATTCTCTAAGGAATCTTTGATAGATTTAGGCTCTAATTCACATAATAAACACGTCATTTTTCAATCTTCTTCTTATCATGAACCCTCAATCTTTATCTCCAACTATTTATTCTAGTGCATGATGTCTCCTTACATACTTTTCCAATAAAATTTCAAATCTTGGTTCCTCTTGTTGTTGTTCACTAGATTTTGCATGTTCAATATCTCTTGTTGTTTATGGTTGTAACTCAACTTCTTCTAACTACTAGTCAGAAGTCATAGTTTGTAACTCAACTCCTATAGCTTGATGCTTAGGAGACTATTGATGCTTGACAGATATTTTTTGCAGAACCTTAGTAGTGGTTGGTTGATGATGCTCAACAACCACCTATATGATGCTCAACAACCAGCTTCTCTAATTCATGTAAGGTGCTAGGTTCACCTTCATAGATATAGACAAACTTTCTATAATGTTCAAGTTCTTTCTTTCATTCTTCTTCATTTCTTTGAAATTTTATCAATTGTAATGTTTTCACTTTCCACAATTTTGTTAATGTTACAATACAAACACTCATAAGCTTTTATCTTAGTGGAATAACCTAGCAATATGCCTTGATCACTTTTAGCATCAATTTTACCTTTCCTAGCATCTTTCAATATATAATATTTTCTTCCAAAGACTTTAAAATAATTCACATTTGGTGAATATCCATACCAAAGTTCAAAACATATTTTATTTTTTCATTTCTTCACTTAAACTTAGTTCAAAGTATAGAATATAGTACTAACAGCCTCTCTCTAGTGCTTTTGTGAAACGTCCTTCTCCATCATCAATGTTCTTGCACAATCCATAATTGATATATTACTTCTCTTAGCTATACCATTCTATGGTGGTGTCCTTGGTACACACATTTGCCTCTTGATCCCTTTGTCATTGCAAAATAGGTTGAACTCATCTGAAATGAATTCACCACCTCTGTCTAATCTCAAACATTTCAGACTCTTTCATATTCCTTTCTCAACTTTAGAAAGATACTACTTAAACATTTGAAATGCATCAAGTTTCTCCTTAAGAAACATCACATTAATCATTCTTGAAAAGTCGTCAACAAATAGAATAAAGTATTTATAACCATAATAGCTATGTATTCCAATAAGACAACATAAGTGAGTATGAACCAACTCCAAAATATCATCAAAAGAAAAGCTCTTTCTTTTAAAACTAGACTTGCCATTTTACCCATTTGATATTGTTTGCACATCACTTTATTAAGTTTTCTTAGTCTTGGTAACCCTCAAACTCTTTTCTTTTTACTAATGCTTACAAAGTTATCAAAATTCATATAAAATAGCCTCTTATGCCATAACCAAACATCTCTACATTGTCAAAATAGGCAAGTATCTTCAGATATAATAAGTTACCTCGTGTTTTCTCTCCACTTCCAACTAGTTCACCAATAGCATCATAGATCTTTTCCTTCTTGTTCTAGAAATCAACTTTGTAACTTGAACTTATTGATTGTGCTAAACTAAACAAGTTATACTTCAAACCATCAACCCAATATGCATTGTCACACTTGATATTTTCATTCATTTTAATTGATTATTTACCTTTCACATAACATGGTGCATCATTACCAAACTTAACACTACTTTCATTATAATGTTCTATCTTATCAAACATAAAAGTCTTACTAGTAATATGATTTGAGCAACCACTGTCAATTATCCATCTATCACTCTTACTCAAATATGAGATCAATGCAGTGTTTTCATCTTCATCAGAAACATCTTTTACTTTAATATAAACAACCACTTCATCATGATCATTAGAATTACTATCAGAAACATCATGTTCAGCAATATAGAAAGATTTCTTACATTTTTCTTTGTAGTCTCTTTTGTCTATGTTGGTCCTATCATATCTCCTTCCTTTGTACTTGAAATCTTTCCTCTCATCTTTGTCAGGGCATCTGGCTACAATATGACCAACTTTTTTACATGTCACATAGATAATAGAAAGTTTACCTTTCTATTTTTCTTTCCTTCTAGGAAGTCTTCTTGCCAACAATGCTTCAAGATCCACTATCACTTTCTACATGCTTTCTTTTCTTCTTTTTCTTAGATCAATCAAGGGTTAGTTTGGCTTTACAGTAGATTCAACACTTGCAGGGGAATAATTATCAAAATTTGATAATTCAAATGCATTAAGTCTACCAATTAGACTATCCAAGGTTAGATCATTACTAGGTGTACATCTCAATTCTTGAATTGCATATACACCAATTGCATAGATAGGGAGTAATACCTTATTTACAACACTCTCATCTGTTATATGTCCTCCATCTCCTCTGATAGCATTCACCACTTCTTTGATTCGACTACAATACTATGAAATATTCTCACCTTCATGTATTCTTGTGTCATCAAAATTTCCTCTCAAGCTTTATGCCTTAGCTCTCAACACATTCTAGTCTCCACTATGGATTTTTTCTGACTTATCCCACATTTTCTTAGTAGTGGTTCATTTCTTCACATCATCAAATTCTGCACAACTGAGGGTTGCTGAAATTTCAATCATCATTTGGTTGTGCTCATGTTTCTCTTTCATTTTTTCAACTATCATAGCTCTAGGAACCTCAATGAAGTCATTGTCGAAGTAGTAAGATGTGGAGTCTCTAATTCTAGATAAGTGCAATCTCATCATCCTTTGCAGTGCTGGGAAGTTCTCTTTGTTTAGCTTAGGTATCTCTCTTTTGTACATCTTGATCTTTGACTTGAGTCCCTTTAAAATTTCTTGACAAGCACCAGAGCTAAGAAACCAATTGTTATAATGATTTAGAATAACTAAGAGGGGAGGTGAATCAATTATCCTTACATCTCGATGTACCAATTCAACTTTTAAACACTTCAAACAACTTAATCAAACTTAGATATGCACTCAAACTCTATAGCTTCTCATCAACAATTTAACATTTTATGCAATATATTAAGTCTCTTTCTCTATATGTGTCGACTGCTAGTAAATAAACTACTGTATAATATATCATGAAAAATAATTACATCCACACATGAAAATAACACTTTTGACACCAGGATTTAATGTGGGAATCCAATTTGGGAAAAATCACCAAGTAACATGCTAGCAATTTTTTTAGTCTTTAAAGTAAGCTTGGTTAAGAGTAAACCCTATAAAAGGTTATACAACACACTCTTAAATGTGACCCTGTTAAAGGATTTAATAACCCTGTTAAGAGTGGATCTCCATTCTCTCATCTGCTATTTCACTGACTGACCTTCATTCACATCTCCATCACTGATCTGCTTGGCAACTCGTCAAGAAATTACACTTCAAAAAATCTTCACACTTCACCTCTAATTTTTTTTCTCTTCATAGCTTCTCCTTAAGATCACCAATCAAAAATGAATCAAACTCTTAACTCATTCCTTATGCCTCCTTAAATGGGTAATTTTAATTTTTTGATGCTTAAACATCATCGTCGATCTTAGGGTTAGGTCAAATTCATCGAATCCTTCCATCCTATGGTTTTTCTTCTTCTTTTAGAAACTTTTGATCAAACTATTTCCTCTAATCATGTCACAAACTCTCCTTATATATTACATATGCCAACTCATCAATCCTTATCTTCCACACTCTTTGACTAATTCAAAATTCCAACTGTGTCGGCCTCAAAATCATTTTTTTCTCAAACTTTAAGTTTTGTTTTCACTCGGCAATCACTATGTTCTTCTTCTTGGTCATCACTTTGTATCTCAAAATCCACTATGCTATATCACTTAGCATCAGCATGCTCGCTCGAACAATACTATACTTCATCGCAACTATACTTCTTCATATATTTGCTTGGTAATAACTAACTCTCGACTTGAACTATTTTGTCTAGCTTCTACTTAAGTTCCTTAATATTTTACTTCAACTCCTTAATTGACCGTACAACATTGATACTTAGTCAAGCTTATCCTTTTGACTTGTTTCAACTCTTAGCTTCACCCAATTATCTTCTACACTTCATGTATTGATTGAACAACATATTATCTTGTCAAGGACTAACTTGTAAAATTCCCATTTTATTTCCATAATACTTAACACATCTCAACTCAACCTTTTACTCGGTCATCTCATGATCTCTTCTCTTCAAATCATCTTCATCAATTAAATGATATGGCACTCTACATATTAGTAAATGTATCTCTAGTAGGTTTGTCACTATGTCTTACCAATAGGTTTGACATCAATTATAACATAACTATTACTCTAATTATAGTTTCCAATATTATTAGTCCACTCCACAACCAAGAGAAAGCTTATTTTGGGTACTTTATAAACCCATCCATTTTCTTTACTTTGCATATTCCAAGCATACATGATCCATCATTCATTTCCACAAGCAACTCATTATAAATATTCATTGAAGCATTTAAGCATTCAAGAAAATTTCCAAGAAAATTCAAGAAGATCCTTTTGCAAGCCCTTAGAGAGGAGATATCTTGCATTCAAGGTGCTTTAAACGAGCTTCAAGGAGTTCATTTTGAGGATTCATCACATCTTCCATCTACATCCATGACCTTTCATTATCTAGTTTCCTTTATTGATGATGGATGAGCTTGTCATCAATAGAGGGCTTCTACATGCCTCTTCTTGGTTCATACAATTGGTAAAGTGAGATCATTAGATTTGATTTGAGATACCCTACGAATATTGTAAGCTAAATTTTTGTATTTACTTCATATTTCCAGCAGTTTATTTTAATTTCAAGTTGAATTCTTGAACTAGGGTTTGACCAAGGGAAACTCCCCATGAACAAAACAAAACCCTTTCTTCTTGAAGGTTGTGGATATCGAAAGATAGAAACATGAGTGGATTTGGATACACTTTTCATAGTTTTCAGAGATCCAAAAAATATTTTGTATGTTGGCACTACCAAGATGGAACACCCTACATCCCTAAAGTCAACAATGTTTCCTTAGGTCATCCCAACTATCTTAGGTTGAATCTTTCGGAAAGCTGAAAGATTTCTGGTTTTGGAGATCCCATTGTTTCAAGTCTAGGGCTCAAACTATTTTTTATTTGGAGTTGCATAGAGACCAAAAAATATGATCTAATATTCCACCTCATTCTTCAAGGTAAGTCCATTATTTTCTTTCTACATTTCAATACATTTCTTTCTATATATATAGTTTTAATTGCATTACATGGCTCTTGCTATATAAGGATTTTAAGGGTCTTGCATTCTTTCTCTAATTCTATAATCATTAGATCTATATTTGCATTAGTGCTCTGTCATCATTTAGTTGGCACTAATCTGCTTAGATCTAGTTACCTTAGAGTTGGAATTAAAAGGATCAATCTCCTTAACTTCCCTTTGGGGTATAAGGTTAATCAATCCTCTAAAATGTGGAGTACTTGAGCCTATTTTGATTGCTTCATATTTTACCTTATACAACAAGAAACTTTTCTAGGCTCTTTATCAAGGGTTTTGTAATTAAATAATTAGGATCCTTATATTTTGTTGTCAGATTTTTCATAAGTATATACATCTTTAGTGACAACATCCTAAGGTAAATATTTGTTTTGGTATTAACAATTCACCTTCTCCTTTGAAAGTGGATAAAGGTGACAAAGGAAAAGCCCCTATGGTGGATTATAGTTAACATGACCTCATGGGTTTATGCTTTCTAAGAACTATAGTAAGGGGAGGGGTCAAAAGAGAACTTTCAAGATAGGAAATTATATGATATCAAGGGATTCAACTATTTCAAGGTGTTAGAAACTTTGGCCTAGGAGGAGGAGATTTTGGTTAATGTGACTTTTCAAGCTACTATAATGGACATGTATATTTTGCAACAGTAGGGGACTATTTTGGATATTCAATCTTTATATGAACTGCAAATCCCCAGGTCTCTTCAAAGAGTCCTAATTGTTTGGATCTAATTAGCTAGAGAACTATTGGTTGAATCTTGGTCAATAAATCCCATTAATACTCACTTCTCTCAATTTTTTGAATCTCTTGCAATCTAAAGGGGTTGAATAGCATCCCTCAACAAAAGGTTATTCATGATTTGGTTTTATTTTATTCTCTAGAACTTTTTGCATCAAGAGACTATAATTTTTGTGGATTCAATAAGATTATAATATTTAGCACATTGTTCACTATTAGTGCATTAGATCTCTAAGTTTCTCTATTTGCATCTAGCTCTATTTTGGGACCCAAGAAATCTTTTCCTAGTTTGATGGATATCCAATCATTCCACTCTTTCTATGTAGACTCTAGCTTGGAATCAAGAGAGATTATTTTGGTTACTAATGATTGGACTCAAATTAAAATCCATGAAAAAAATCTAATTTTGTCTCATATAAGCTATGTTCATCCATTTATTCCTTATCTTCCTTTGGTTTTAGTTGGTGACTTTAAAAATATGTATTGAGTATGTAGGAGAAAAGGTGGGTGTGGCTAGGTTGGGTCCCTCTTTTCATTTCTTTCATGAGAATATAAAACTCCTCTATTCCATTGACCTCAACCCATCTAATGGAGTCTATACTTGGATTAAGAGATAATGTGGTGAAGAAGTTGTTTCCAAGCAGTCTGGTAGATTTCTAGTCACTTACTTTTGGGTGAAAGGCAACTTGGTTACTAGTTTTTAGATCCTTGGCTAGAGAGGTTCTAATCATTGGCCAACAATAGTTTCTTTTAGATTTTTAAAGAATCTTCCTCTTAATCCTTAACTTATCTAGTTGAGAAGTTATTCTTCCTTCTTAAGTTTAATGGAATAATAGTAGAGACATTGTGGCTTTGCTTATGGTGTACCGAAGTTTTCCTTTATTACATTTTCTAGTTTTTAGAATTTCATCTTAAAAGATAGAATGGGGAGTTCTTTGGTATCCTTCATGTTATGAAAATGAAAATTCAAGTGCAACTCATTGATATCAAGCATCAAATTCCGGAATATTATTTTGTAAAGCATTTAGGTAGAGTTGAGTCTCTATTTATGGGGGAGTGGAGTGGGAAATTTATGAGAATATTTTTTGAAAGAAAAAGACATGGATTGAATATCTCTAGGAAGGTGATAGGAACACAATTTTTTGCATGATTTTGTGGAAACACGTAGGAATAGGAGTTATGCTAGTTAGCTTGAAAGGAATGAAATTAACATTTTTGTACAAGATATATCTTGTGAAGCTCTTGCTCATCTCCTCATGTCACCGCAGGAGCTGAATGGGCATGTCAAGAGAGATATTTACACACAATATATCACCATGACCTAGAGTAACCTATTCGAGGGGTTATGTCCTAAGATGGCCTTTTATGCTAAGCACTTCTTGGTTATTACTCATGCGATTATTACATGACTTACCTACTTATCATGGTGTTGGTGTCATACCTTACGCATCTTCCTTGGATCTTTAAGAGTCAGCTCCCACTAGTTATAGATCTAGACCGATCATCATATGTGTAGAGAGCACTAGATCTATTACTTATGTTCCTTGTCAGAAGCTAAGAAAGAGAACCATTTTATCTTCTACTGCCCATCCTACTATTTAATCAAAGGGAGATTCTATTGTCTATTCAGAGAGTGTAGTTCCCTTATAGCTTTATTTATGTATATAGATCAAAGATCCTTGGTGCTCTATCTCAAGGAGGTGATGCAATTTTAGGACTCCACTTTATAGCACTTGACCCCTCAGAAGGTCATAGATCAACCCCTCATCACCAGCTTCTTCTTCTCCTCCTTGTCTCTAATAAGTGGGGTGAAGAAAACCTCCAATGCCAACAGTACCCCCATGGCTGGCCACTCTAGATCAGTGAGACCCTGAACCAAGTTTAATACTACTACTCCTACTCTTACTCTTTAGTGGCACCACTCTTGCAATTCATAGTGATAGACCAAAGGTCCTTCCTACCCAAATTCATCTCATTTAGTGTTGGAGTTCTTTCAAGGGAGGAAGGATCCCTAGTTCTTGTCTCCTTGTTGGATACTTTGTTCCTTTGTTTATTTTATTCTTGCTTGCTCTTTCCAATACACCGTTTGGTGTCTTATAGTCTATTGCTTCTTTGTTTGTATGTTCTCAGTCCCTTAGACCCTTGCTGGTCTTTTTTTGGACATTAATAGATTTTCCTTATCTTATCTTATCTTATCTAATCCTTATATTAAACACTCACCTCCTATTGAAGATTGGGAAACTTTGATTTTACCCTATAGTCCCTACTTGGTCACCAATGAGTTGAAGGAACCTCTCATGCATTCAATCTTTCTATCTAAATTAGAAGAGGTTATTCATAGATAGAGATATGTTCTTGGTCTATATGGGTTCCCCATATAATATTTCTGGGGTTTTTTTACATATTATCAAATTGGATTTGTTAGAGGTGGTCAAGAAATCATATGAAAGAAAAGAAATGCATCAAGTCTTGAACTCTACTTTTCTTGTTCTTATTTCTAAAAAGTGAGTTAATTTGTTACTCATTTGTACTATGGTGTATAAAATTATTACAAAACTGATTGCAAAGAGGTTCAAAATTTGAATTTTGTATTCAATTTCAAATGAGTGGAGGGGGTTATAGCAGGGGGACAAATTGGAGATAGGGTAGTGGTTGCTTCTAAATTCATTCACTCTATGGAAGTGACTAAAGAAAAAACCCATGTTCATCAAACTTGATATGACCAAAGAATATGATAGACTTAAGTGGCACTTATAAACACCTAAAAAATCATTCTCTAACTCCTTAGAGTTCTTTTGACCCATCAAATCACAAGTTGCTCACACATGTGAGAAAACTTGGACTTTGCATGGCTTAAGTGTCTCCCTTGTGGCACCTATGTGGATACCACATAGATGTTGCCTCCCCAATCCCTTCCAAAAATTTATAAATACTACCCTTATCTAAATAAAATCATCTCCCATTATTGCATTAGAGTTATTATGCTAGTTTGTGTTCTAGAGTCATTTAGTACTTGCATTTAGTATTTAAGTTGACTCTTGTTTGGTAATTGGATAACATTACATCATGGCATTTAGTATTGTAATGGCATTGATAGCTCTTTAATAGTTACCATTCATGTTAGATTAACTCTTAAATTCATTTCATATCTACTTACATCATTTATACTGAACCCTTAAGGATAGTTTCATAATAACTATTCATTGATTCAGTCAATGTTCTTCATCTAGTTTGTATTAATTAGATCATAGTGGGATTCATATATTGTGTTGGGAGAGAAAAAAAAATAAAGAGAAAAACAATAGTGGGATCTATAGATTGCACACCTACAATACCATAAAGAGAAAAACAAACAAGGTTTGCATGCCCTTGTTTTCCCTCATCAGAGGTTATAGTTAAAAATAGTGTAGTAAATGAGTTATATTTGGATATGTTAATTATTTCCAAATAATTATTATCTCACATTTGGCATGTTTGATAATATCCCATGTAGGCAAGGTTTTTTGCATACAACACTTTTCATTAAAAACAAATCAGTCTTTTGATTTAGTCAAGAGTGGGTCAGTTGGGCAATGAGTTACGCTACTATTTTATCCTTCTTCATCATTATCACTACTGGTCTTTCTGGATTATTTGGGCATTCCAAGGGCATCCTCTCTCTTCATATTCTTCTATTGTTACAGTTGAGGGAATGGGAAAAAAATTAGTCTCAAGTTTTCTAAGGAGTGATTTGGGATTGGAGTTGGGGTAATTTATTAACTAGGAATTCCCATTTACAATTTTTGGATGATTGTACTCTTATGGGTTTTTCTTGTCTTTATGAATTTTACTCTTTCAAACAGACATTGGATATTCATTTATCTCCTTAGAGATAGAAATTTAATGAGTAGAAATATTCTATCTATTTCTTTAATACGCCTGACCCTATTCAAAAAAGATTTTCTATTATTTTTTGGGTTTTAAATTAACACTCTTCCCACATTCGGGTTTCCCTCTGGTTGTTGCAGGAGAACTTAGGATATATTTCTTAGACATTTTGGGTAGGTTTTGAATGAAGTTCAATCACTAGACCTATTGATGGTGCTTTATTGTTGACACCATGAAACTTCTTCAATATTTGGTCTTGGATCTTCCTAGTAACAAAAATCTTGTCTAGATGTTAAGTAGCAATCTTTATGTAGGCCAAAAAAAAGAGGAGGGTCTTCATATTTGATTTGTAAATCTAAATACGAAAATCATGGTAGTCTATTAGTTATGGTGTACTAAGCAAGATCATATTTGGGCTCACATTCTCACACAAAATTTTTTTAATGGGGTTGATGATTTGGATGTTCCTCATCATTGTTTAGAGTGGATGGATTTTATGGTTGTACCTACTCTAAAGACTAGGGCTTAACTTATCAAAAGTGAGAATTTTTAGATCTATAATGAGCTTAGAAGCTCCTTATTGGTTTGATTATTGAGATGGCAATTCACCTATTCTTTCCACATATCCACTCTTATAGCCCATTTGTGATAGTTTTACTACAACTAGCTAAAGTATGTAGGTGAATTATAAAATTTGGCATTGACTGCTAGTTGCATATGGAAGGACCCGCATACTTAGCTATTAGGTGGATTAAAGGAGGCTTAGAAAAATTTGGCTTGGGTCCTTGCTTCTCGAGAGTGAAATCCTTAGTAAGAGTGTGATATTATTGCTTAGGGTAAGGATTCATTTGGTATGCACACTATTGTTATGAGGTATTTGGAGCTTGATAGATAGTTGTTTGGGAGTATAGGGTTTCCTTTGTGGTAGTAGGTGTGGAGAAATTTTTCTTGGCCCAAATGCAACATTTTTATGTGGCTGGTAGTTCAAAATAGATGTCTTACTTAGGATAATTTGTAAATTTGGGACTTTCACAGACCATATATGTGTGTATTGTGTATTAAGATGAAGATTATGTTTCTCATATTTTCTTTTTGTGTCCTTTCTCTAGGGATGTTTAGAACTTATGGTGGGGAGTATGGAATTAGGCCTATTGGTACATCTCCTCTTTAGCTGAGCTTTGCGACCTCTAGGGAAAGCCTCTAATTAAGACTTCTTTTCTTCATATTTCTTGGGATAGTAGACCTAATTTCATTATTTGGCACATTTGGTTTAAAGGAATTAGTGAATCTTTAAATATGCTAGTATAGTTGTTCAACACCTGTCGTGGAAAATTAGTCATACCCTTCAAGAGAGTATCTCAAAAATGTGTGTTTGTGTTAAAGTAGTGAATCTTGGAGATGTTTATATCTACAATAGGTTCAACTTTCATATTCAAGGAGAGAATCCTTCTCTTGGGGTGGACTCTAGGAAAGTTAATGAGGAATAAATGTAGATAACCTTTACATAAGATAAATTGGGAGGGTCAATGGTTCCCTCCTTCTTAAGGAATTTTGAAACTAAATATTGATGAATCTTCTAGGGGGAATCCTAGTCATGTTGGTATTGGCAGTGTAGGATGTAATAGCTTTGGTGTTGTTTAGTTTACCTTTTAAATTTACAAGGGGTTTCATATGAATTATTACATGGAGGCTCCCACCAGTTTGTATGACATTAAGAGAAGTAGTGATGTTGCCTAGAAATGGACTATTTTCTCTATTGGACAATTGATCCTTCTTACTCTATGTTTCTCTTTGTATTCAATAAATTTGTACCCCTCCACAAACTGAATCTGAGCTACTGAACTCAAAGGCACATTCTAAACTAAGATATATAGGAAACCTCATTCCATTTCTCCATTTTTTTTTACTATTCACTAAGCTACGAGAAAGAATAGGGACTGACTAATCACATTTTCTAGGTATATAGTCATTCTAGGTGCCCCTACAAAACAACCTTTATCGTGTGTACAAAGATAGAGCAATAGTATCAAATATTCTAATATAGTGATTATAAGATTTAATTAACTTAGTTATATCTAAAAACAAAAATTTCACATTCCATTCAAATTGAAAAGAATGAAGTCTAGATTATGTCTTTAACAAATTCAACAAAAGAGATACCCAAAAATTCTCAATTGAAAGTCGTCAGTATATAATTTTAGTAAATCCCATAAAATGTATATATGTTTGTAGCACTTGTGTTATCACAATAAATCACAACAGGTTCAGTGATCTCTTCCTTCATCCCTTTCAACAATTGCTTGATCCATACAATGTTTGAATAATTTAGTATTGTAGCAACATACTCAGCCTTTGTTGTAAATTGTGAAATACAATTCAACTTCTTGCTTGTCCATGAAATCAATCTTCTACCCAAGAAGAAATCTCCTCCACTTGTTCTTTTTCTATCATCAAAATTGCCAATTTAGCATCTATGTATACTTTTAGTTCAAATTTGTCACTCCTCTTGTACCATAGGCCATTGTCTTCTATTCATTTCAAGTACCTTAGTATCACTTTTACTGCCATCATATGATTTTCTCTCATATTAGCTGAGAATCTAGTAACAATTTCAATAGCTAATGCAATGTTAGGTCTGCTGTGGACAACATATGGTAGTTTCTAAAGCATAGAATTATACAATGTTTGATTCACCTAATTTGAATCATCATTCTTTGACAATTTGTGTCTAGTCATAATTGGTGTTCCAACTAGTATTGAGTCTTCCATGCCAAAAGTCTTCAAGATTTATTTGATATACTTTGATTAAGCAATAAAAATACCTTTTTTCATATGATAGACTTGCAAACTAAAAAACATTTTAATCTCTCAAAACATTGACATTTCAAACTCCTTTTTCATTTTATCG
Organism: Cupressus sempervirens; assembly: GCA_028749045.1. NCBI lineage: Eukaryota > Viridiplantae > Streptophyta > Pinopsida > Cupressales > Cupressaceae > Cupressus > Cupressus sempervirens. The sequence goes on along the minus strand of CM053787.1, from coordinate 913,124,570 downwards.
GCAAATGATTTTCTCAATGGATCCTTTCCTCCAAATATGATGTCATCAACAAAAATTTCTACTAGTAATATCTTGTTTTCAACTTCACTTTTTAGATAGAAATTTCTATTGTCATTAGTTCTTGTAAAACTAATCTTCACCTAGTAATTGTGTAACCTTTCATACCATGCTCTAGGGGCTTGCAACCATATAAAGCTTTGTGTAACTTGCATACCATATTCCTTTTTCTTGGATCAACAAATCCTTTAGTTTGTTCAATGTAGATTTCCTCCTCTATAATTCCATTCAAAAATGCAAATTTTACATCCATTTGGTACACTTTGAATCTTTTGTAAGAAGCATATTCAAGAAAAGTTCTCACTCCTTCCAACCTTTTAACTGGGGCAGAATTTTCTCCATAGTCAACCCCTTCCTCTTCTACATATCCTTTACAAACTAGGCTTGCCTTATTCCTTGTGACTTCACCTTTTCTCATTTAGCTTGTTTCTGAACACCCACTTAGTAACAATCACATATTTTTCTTTAGGTATGGGTATCTATGTCCACATTTTGTTCTTCTCAATTTGTTCAATTTCTCCATTCATTGACTTGATCCAATCTTCATTCTCTAAGGAATCTTTGATAGATTTAGGCTCTAATTCACATAATAAACATGTCATTCTTCAATCTTCTTCTTATCATGAACCCTTAATCTTTATCTCCAATGATTTGTTCTAGTGCATGATGTCTCCTTACATACTTTTCTAATACAAGTTTAGATCTTGGTTCCTATTGTTGTTGTTCACTAGATTTTGCATGTTCAATATCTCTTGTTGTTTATGGTTGTAACTCAACTTCTTCTAACTACTAGTCAAAAGTCACAGTTTGTGACTCAACTCCTATAGCCTAATGCTTAGGAGACTATTGATGCTCGATAGGTATTTTTTGTAGAACCTCAATAGTGGTTGGTTGATGATGCTCAACAACCACCTTCTCTAGCTCATGTAAGGTCCTAGGTTCACCTTCATAGATATAGAAAAACTTTTTGTAATGCTCAAGTTCTTTCTTGCATTCTTCTTAATTTTACTGAAAATTCATCAACTCTAACGTTTGCACTTTCCACAATTTTGTTAATGTTAGAATTCAAACATTCATAAGCTTTTATCTATGTGGAATAACCTTGGAATATGCCTTGATTACTTTTAGCATCAATTTTAGCTTTCCTAGCATCTTTCAATATATAATATTTGTTGCCAAAGACTTTAAAATAATTCACATTTGGTGAATATCCATACCAGAGTTCAAAACATATTTTATTTTTTCATATCTTCACTTAAACTCAGTTCAAAGTATAGACTGCAGTATTAATAGCCTCTCTCCAGTACCTCTGTGAAACATCCTTCTCCATCATCAGTGTTCTTACACAATCCATTTAATTGATATATTACTTCTCTTAGCTACACCATTCTATGGTGGTGTCCTTGGTGCACTCATTTGCCTCTTAATCCCTTTGTCATTGCAAAATAGGTTGAACTCATCTGAAATGAATTCACCACCTCTGTCTAATCTCAAACATTTTAGACTCATTCCTATTCCTTTCTCAATTCTAGAAAGATACCACTTCAACATTTGAAATGGATTAGGTAAATCTCCTTAAGAAACATCACATTCATCATTCTCGAAAAGTCCTCAACAAACATAATAAAGTATTTATCACCATAATAGCTATGTATTCCAATAGGACCACATAAGTGAGTATGAACCAACTCCAAAATATCATCAAAAGAATAGCTCTTTATGTTTAAATTAGACTTGTCATTTTACCATTTGACATTGTTTGCACATCACTTCATTAAGTTTGCTTAGTCTTGGTAACCCTCTAACTCTTTTCTTTTTACGAATGCTTACAAAGTTATCAAAATTCATATAAAATAGCATCTTATGCCATAACCAAACATCTCCACATTGTGCAAATAGGCAAGTATCTTCAAATAGAATAAGTCACCTCGTGTTTTCTCTCCACTTCCAACTAGTTCACCCATAGCATCATAGATCTTTTCCTTCTTGTTCTAGAAATCAACTTTGTAACTTGAACTTATTGATTGTGCTAAACTAAAAAAGTTATACTTCAAACCATCAACCCAATATGCATTGTCACACTTGATATTTTCATTCATTTTAATTGATTATTTTCCTTTCACATAACATGGTGCATCATTACCAAACTTAATACTAATTTCATTATAATGTTCTATCTTATAAAACTTAAAATTATTACCAGTAATATGATGTGAGCAACCACTATCAATTATTCATCTATCACTCTTACTCAAATATGAGATCAATGCAGTATTCTCATCTTCATCAGAAACATCGTTTACTTTAATATAAACAACCACTTTATCATGTTCATTAGAATTACTGTCAGAACCATCATCTTCAGCAATATAGAAAGATTTCTTACATTTTTCCTTGTAGTCTCTTTTGTCTATGTTGGTCCTATCATATCTCCTTCCTTTGTACTTGAAATCTTTCCTCTCATCTTTGTCAGGGCATCTGGCTACAATATGACCAACTTTGTTACATGTCACACAGATAATAGAAAGTTTACCTTTCTATTTTTCTTTCCTTCTAGGAAGTCTTCTTGCCAAAAATGCTTCAAGATCCACTATCACTTTCTACATGCTTTATTTTCTTCTTTTTCTTAGATCCATCAAAGGTTAGTTGGGCTTTATAGCAGATTCGACACTTGCTGGGGAATAATTGTCAAATTTTGATAATTCAAATGCATTAAGTCTACCAATTAGACTATCCAAGGTTAGATCATTACTAGGTGTACATCTCAATTCTTGAATTGCATATACATCAATTGCATAGATAGGGAGTACAATCCTCAATACCTTACTTATCACACTCTCATATGTTATATGTCCTCCAACTCCTCTGATAGCATTCACCATTTCTTTGATTCAGCTACAATAATATGCAATATTCTCACCTTCATGTATTCTCATGTCATCAAAATTTCCTCTTAAGCTTTATGCCTTAGCTCTCAACACATTTTAGTCTCCACCATGGATTTTTTCTAACTTATCCCACATTTTCTTAGTAGTGGTTCATTTCTTACATCATCAAATTTTGCATAACTGAGGGTTGCTGAAAGTTCAATCATCATTTAGCTGTGCTCATGTTTCTCTTTCATTTTTTCAACTATCATAGCTTTGGGAACCTCAATGAAGTCATTGTCGAAGTAGTGAGATGTGGATTCTCTAATTCCAGATAAGTGCAATCTCATCATCCTTTGCAATGCTGGGAAGTTCTCTTTGTTTAGCTTAGGTATCTCTCTTTTGTACATCTTGATCTTTGACTTGAGTCCCTTCAAAATTTCTTGACAAGAACCAGAGCTAAGAAACCAATTGTTATAATGATTTAGAATAACTAAGAGGGGAGGTGAATCAATTATCCCTACGTCTCGATGTACCAATTCAACTTTTAAATGTCCCGATGTACCAATTCAACTTTTAAACACTTCAAACAACTTAATCAAACTTAGATATCCACTCAAACTCTATAGCTTCTCATCAACAATTTAACATTTCATGCAATATATTAAGTCTCTTTCTCTATATGTGTCGATTGCTAGTAAATAAACTACTGTATAATATAGCATGAAAAATAATTACATCCACACATGAAAATAACACTTTTGACACCAAGATTTAATGTAGGAATCCAATTTGGGAAAAATCACCAAGTAACATACTAGCAATTTTTTTAGTCTTTTAAAATAAACTTGGTTAAGAGTAAACCCTATTAAAGGTTATACAACACACTCTTAAATGTGACCCTGTTAAAGGATTTAATAACCCTATTAAGAGTGTATCTCCATTCCCTCATTTGCTAGTTCATTGACTGACCTTCATTCACATCTCCATCACTGATCTGCTTGGCACCTCCTCAAGAAATTACACTTCACAAAATATTCAAACTTCGCCTCTATTTTTTTTTTTCTCTTCATAGCTTTTCCTTAATATCACCAATAAAAAATGAACCAAACTCCCAACTTATTCCTTATGCCTCCTTAAATAGGTAATTTTATTATTTTGATACTTAAACATCATCGTCGATCTTAGGGTTAGGTCAGATTCATCGAATCCTTCCATCTTGTGGTTTTTCTTCTTCTAGAAACTTTTGATCAAACCATTTCCTCTTATCATGTCACAAACTCTCCTTATGTATTAAATATGTCAACTCATCAATCCTTATCTTCTACTCTCTTTGACTAATTCAGAGTTCCAACTGTGTCGGCCTCAAAATAAATTTTTTTCTAAAACTTTAAGTTTTGTTGTCACTTAGAAATCACTATGTTCTTCTTCTTGGGCATCACTTGGTATTTGAAAAATCACTATACTATCTCACTTACTATCAACACGTTTTCTCAACCAATACTACACTTCATCACAACTACACTTCTTCGTATATTTGCTCCATAATAACTAATGCTCGACTTGAACTATTTCCTTCAGCTTCTACTTAAGTTCCTTAATATTCTACTTCAACTCCTTCATTGACTGTGCAATACTGATACTCAGTCAACATTATGCTTTTGACTTGTTTCAACTCTTAGCTTCATGCAATTGTCTTCTACACTTCATGTATTGATTGAACAACACATTATCTTGTCAAGGACTAACGTATAAAGTTCACATTGTATTTTCATGATACTTAACACATCTGACCTCAACCTTTTACTAGGTCATCTCATGACCTCTTCTTTTCAAAACATCTTCATCAATCAAATGATATGGCACTCTACACTATTAGTAAATGTCTCTCTAGTAGGTTTGTCACAATGTCTTACCAATAGGTTTGACATGCATTACAACATAACGATTACTCGAATTATAGTTTCCAATATTATTAGTCCACTCCGCTAACAAGAGAAAGCTTATTATGGGTACTTTATAAACCCATCCATTTGCTTCATTTTGTATATTTCAAGCATACATGATCCATCATTCATTTGCACAAGCAATCCATCCTTCGTATCCATTGAAGCATTTAAACATTCAAGAAAATTTCCAAGAACATTCAAGGAGATCCTTTTGCAAGCCCTTAGAGAGGAGACATCTTGCATTCAAGGTACTTTCAATGAGCTTCAACGAGTTCATTTTGGGGATTCATCACATCTTCCATGTATAACCATGACCTTTCATTATCTATTTTCCTTTATTGATGATGGTGGAGCTTGTCATCAATAGAGGGCTTCTAGATACATCTTCTTGCTTCATTCAATTGGTAAAGTGAAATCATTAGATTTGATTTGAGATCTCCTACTAATATTGTAAGGCAAATTTTTGTACTTACTTCATATTTCCAATAGCTTAATTATTTTAATTTCAAGTTGAATTCCTTAACTAGGGTTTCACTAAGGAAACCCTCCATGAACACAACAAAACCCTTTCTTCTTGCAGGTTGTGGATATCGAAAGATAGAAAAATGATTAGATTTTGATACACTTTTTATAGTTTTCAGAGATCCAAAGAAATTTGATATGTTGGCACTACCAAGATGGGAGACCCTACATCCCTAAAGTCAACAAGGTTTCCTTATGTCCTCCCAACTACCTTAGGTTGACTCTACCAGAAAGTTGAAAGATTTCTAGTTCTGGAGATCCCATTGTTTTAAGTCTAGGGCTAAAACTATTTGTTGTTTGGAGTTGTGCAGAGACCAAAAAATATGATCTAATATTCCACCTCATTCTTCAAGGTAAGTCCATTATTTTCTATCTACATTTCAGCACATTTTCTTTCTGTATATATAGTTTTAATTGCATTGCATGGCTCTTGCTACATTAGGATTTTAAGGGTCTTGCATTCTTTCTCTAATTCTATAATCATTATATCTTTATTTGCATTAATGCTCTGTTATCATTTAATTGGCACTAATCTTCTTAGATCTAGTTACCTTAGACTTGGAATTAAAAGCATCAATCTCCTTAACTTCCCTTTGGGGTATAAGGTTAATCAAACCTCTAAAATGTGGAGTACTTGACCCTATTTTGATTGCTTCATAGTTTACCTTATACAACGGGAAACTTTTCTAGGCTCTTTATCAAGGGTTTTGCAGTTAAATAATTAGGATCCTCATATTTTGTTGTTTGATTTGTCATAGTTATAGACATCTTTAGTGACAACATCCTAAGGTTAAAAAAACTTTGGTGTTAACAATTCACCTTCTCCATTGAAAGTGGATAAAGGTGACAAAGGAAAAGCCCCTATGGTGGACTATAGTTAACACGATCTCATGGGTTTATGCTTTCTAATAACTATAGTAAGTGGAGGGGTCAAAAGAGGACTTGCGAGATAGGAAATTATATGATATCAAGGGATTCAACTATTTCAAGGTGTTAGAAACTTTGGCCTAGGAGGAGGAGATTTTGGTTAATGTGACTTTTCAAGCTACTATAATGGACATGTATATTTTGCAACAGTAGGGGACTACTTTGGATATTCAATCTTTACATGAACTACAAATCCCTAGGTCTCTTCAAAGAGTCCTAATTTGTTGGATCTAATTAGCTAGGGAACTATTGGTTGAATCTTGGTCAATAAAGCCCATTAATGCTCACTTCTCTCAATTTTTTTAATCTTTTGCAATCTAAAGGGGTTGAATAGCATCCCTCAACAAAAGGTTATCCATGATTTGGTTTTATTTTATCCTCTGGGATGTTTTGCATCAAGAGACTATGATTTTAGTGGATTTAGTAAGATTATAATATTTAGTTGATTGTTCACTATTAGTGCATTGGATCTCTGGGTTGTTCTATCTAGATCTAGCTATATTTTGAGACCCAAGAAATCTTGTCCCACTTTAATGGATATCCAATCATTCCACTCTTTCTATGTAGACTCTAGCTTGGAATCAAGAGAGATTATTTTGGTTACTAATGATTGTGATCCAACTAAAATCCATGAGAAATATCTAATTTTTTCTCATATAAGCTATATTCATCTATTTACTCCTTATCTTCCTTTGGTTTCAGTTGGTGACTTTAAATATATGTATTGAGTATGTAGGAGAAAAGGTAGGTGTGGCTAGGTTGGGTCCCTCTTTTCATTTCTTTCATGAGAATATAGAAGTCCTCTATTTAATTTACCTCAACCCATCTAATGGAGTCTATACTTGGATTAATAAACAATGTGGAGAAGAAGTTATTTCTAAGTAGTTTGGTAGATTTCTAGTCACTTACTTTTGGCTTAAAGACAACTTGGTTACTAATTTTTAGATCCTTAGCTAGAGAGGTTCAAATCATTGGACAATTAAGTTTTCAATAGTTTCTTTTAGATTTTTAAAGAATCTTCCTCTTAATCCTTAACTTATGTAGTTGAGAAGTTACTCTTTCCTTCCTAAGTTTAATGGAATAATAGTGGAGACATTGTGGCTTTGCTTATGGTGTACCTAAGTTTTACTTTGTTACATTTTCTAGTTTTTAGAATTTCATCTTAAAAGATAGAATGGGGAGTTCTTTGGTATCCTTCATGTTGAGGACAATTCAAGTGCAACTCATTGATATCAACCATCAAATTTGGGAGTATTATTTTGTAGAAGATTTAGGTAGAGTTGAGTATTTGTTTATGAAGGAGTGGAGTGGGAAATTTATGACAACATTTTTTGAATGAAAAAGACATGGATTGAATAGCTCTCGGAAGATGATAGGAACACAAATTTTTGCATGATTTTGTGGAAGCATGTAGGAATAGGAGTTATGCTAGTTAGCTTGAAAGGAATGAAATTGACATTTTTGTACAAGATATATCTTGTGAAGCTCCTGCTCATCTCCTCCCATCACCACAGGAGCTGAATGGGCATGTCAGGATAGATATTTACAAACAATATATCACCACAACCTGGAGTAACCCAGTTAGGGGGTTACATCCTAAGATGGCCTTTTATGTTGAGCACTTCTTGGTTATTACTGATGGGATTATTACAAAACTTACCTACTGATCACAACGTTGGTGTCATTCCTTACACATCTCCCTTGGAACTTTCAGAGATGGCTCCCACCGGTTATAGATCCAGACTAATCATCATATAAGTAGAGAGGACTAGATATATCACTTAGGTTCCTTGTCAAAGTTTGAGATAGAGACCCATTTCATCTTCTGCTACCCATCCTACTATGAGATCAAAGGGAGATTCTATTGTCTATTCAGAGAGTGTAGTTCCCTCACAGCTTTCTTCATGTATACGGATCAGAGATCCCTAGCGCTCTATCTCAAGGAGGCAATGCAATTCCAGGACTCCACTTTACAGTGCTTGACCCCCTAGAAGGTCACAGATCAGCCCCTTATTACCACCTTCTTCTTCTCCCCCTTGTCTCTAATGAGGGGGATGAAGCGGACCTCTAGTGCTAGCAGTACCCCCATGGCTAGCCACTCTAGATTAGTGAGACCCCACACCCAGTTTAATACTACTACTACTACTTTTACTCTTCATCGACACCACTCCTACAACTCACAGTGATAGACCAAAGGTCCTTCCTACCCAAATTAATTTCGTTCGGTGTTCGAGTTCTTTTAACAGAGGAAGGATCCCTAGTTCTTGCCTCCTTGTTGGCTCCTTTCTTCCTTTGTTTATTTTATTCTTGCTTGCTCTTTCTAAGACATTGTTAGGTGTCTTATAGTCCACTACTTCTTTCTTTGTATGTTCTCAGTCCCTTAGACCCTTGGTGGTCTTTTGTTGGACATTAATAGATTTAGCTCATCTTAACTTATCTTATCCTTATATTGAAGATTGGAAAACTTTGATTTTGGCCTATAGTCCCTACTTGGTCACCAATGAGATGAAGGAATCTCTTATGCATTCAATCTTCCTATCTAAATTAGAAGAAGTTATTCTTAGATAGAGGTAAGTTCTTGGTCTATATGGGTTCCCCATACAATATTTTTGGGGTTTTTTACATATTATTAAATTGGATTTGTTAGAGGTGGTCAAGAAATCACATGAAAGAAAAGAAATGTATCAAGCCTTGACTTCTACTTTTCTTGTTCTTATTTCTAAGAAGTGAGTTAATGTGTTACTCATTTGTAATATGGTGTATAAAATCATTACAAAATTGATTGCAAAGAGGCTCAAAGTTTGAATTTTGTATTCAATTTCAAATGAGTGGAGGGGGTTATAGCGGGGGGACAAATTGGAGACAGGGTGGTGGTTGCTTCTAAATTCATTCATTCTATGGAAGTTACTAAAGAAAAAACCCATGTTCATCAAACTTGATATGACCAAAGAATATGATAGACTTAAGTGGCACTTATAGACACCTAAAAAATCATCCTCTAACTCCTTAAAGTTCTTTTGACCCATCAAATTACAAGTTGCTCATACATGTGAGAAAACTTGGACTTTACATGGCTTAAGTGTCTCCCTTCTGGCACCTATGTGGATACCACATAGATGTCGCCTCCCTAATCCCTTCCAAAAATCGATAAATACTACCCTTGTCTCAAGAAAATCATCTCCCATTACTGCATTAGAGTTATTATGGTAGTTTGTGTTCTAGAGTAATTTAGTGCTTGCATTTAGTGTTTTAGCTGACTCTTGTTTGGTAGTTGGATAACATTACATCATGGCATTTAGTATTGTAATGGCAATTATAGCTCTTTGATAGTTCTCATTCATGTTAGATTGACTCTTAAATTCATTTCATATCTACCTACATCATTTATATTGAACCCTTGAGGATAGTTTCATAATAACTATTCATTGAGTCATTCAATGTTCTTCATCTAGTTTGCATTAATCAGATCATAGTGGGATCTATATATTGTGTTGGGAGAGAAAAACAATAGTGGGATCTATATATCGCACACCTACAATATCATAAAGAGAAAAACAAACAAGGTTTGGATGCCCTTATTTTTGCTCATCGAAGGTTATAGTTAAAAATAGTGTAGTAAATGAGTTCTATTTGGATATGTTAATTATTTCCAAATAATTATTATCTCACATTTGACATGTTTGATCTTATTCCATGTAGGCAATGTTTTTTGCATACAACACTTTTCATTAAAAAAAAAATCAGTCTTTGGATTTAGTCAAGAGTGGGTCAATTAGGCAATGAGTTATGCTACTATTTTATCCTTCTTCGTCATTATCACTACTGATCTTTCTGGATTATTTGGGCATTCCAAAGGCCTTTGCCAAGGGCATCTTCTCTCTTCATATTTGTCTATTGTTACAGTTGAGGGAATGGGAAAAAACAATTATTCTCAAGTTTCCTAAGGAGTGATTTGGGACTAGAGTTGGGGTAATTTATTACCTAAGAATTCCCATTTACGATTTTTGGATGATTGTACTCTTATGGGTTTTTCTTGTCTTTATGAATTTTAGTCTTTTAGATAGACATTGGATATTCATTTATCTCCTTAGAGACAGAAATTCAATGAGTAGAAATATTCTATTTATTTCTTTAATAAGCCTGGCCCTATTCAAAAAAGCTTTTCTATTATTTTGAGGTTTTAAATTAACACTCTTCCCATATTTGGGTTTCCCTCTGGTTGTTGGAGGACAACTTAGGACATATTTCCTAGACTTATTGGGTAAGTTGTGAATGAAGGTGAATCACTAGACCTATTGATGGCTCTTTATTGTTGACACCATGACTCTTCTTCAATATTTGGTCTTGGATCTTCTAGTAACAAGAATCTTATCTAGACAACTCCATATTTTGTCAAGGAATTTGATGTTGTTTTGTGCAACTTCCTTTAGATTGGTAACTTGCATGCTTCAAAGTGGATCTTAGTTAAGTAGCAATCTATATGTAGGTTGAACAAAGAGGGGGGTCTTGATCTTTGATTTCTAATTCTAAACAGGAAAATCATGGTAGTCTATTAGTTATGGTGTACTAACCAAGATCATATTTGGGCTCATATTCTCACACAAAAGTTTCTAAATGGGGTTGACGATTTGGATGTTCCTCATCATTGTTTAGAGTGGATGGATTCTATGGTTTGACCTGCTCTAAAGACTAGGGCTTAACTTATCAAAAGTGAGTTTTTTTAGATCTATAATGGGCTCAGAAGCTCTTTATTGGTTTGATTATTAAGATGGCAATTCACCTATTCTTTCCACATATCCACTCTTATAGCCCATTTGTGATAGTTTTACTACAACTAGCTGGAGTATATAGGTGAATTATAAGATTATTCAAAATCTAGCATTGGCCGCTAGTTGGATATGGAAGGACCCCCATAATTAGCTGTCAAGTGGATTAGAGGAGGCTCAGAAAAAGTTGGCTTGGGTCCTTGCTTCTCGAGAGTGCAATCCTCAATAAGAGTGTGATATTATGGCTTAGGGAAAGGATTGATTTGGTAAGCACACTATTGTTGTTAGGTATTTGGAGCTCGATAGATAGTTGTTTGGGAGTATAGGATTTCCTTGGTGGCAGTAGGTGTGGAGAAATTTTTCTTGGCCCAAATGCAACACTTTTATGTGGCTAGTAGTTCAAAATAGATGTCATACTTGGGATAATTTATAAATTTGGGACTTTCATGGACCTTATATGTGTGTATTGTGTATTAAGATGAAGATTGTGCTTCTCATATTTTCTTTTTGTGTCCTTTCTCTAGGGATGTTTAGAACTTATGGTGGGGAGTATGGAATTAGGCCTATTGTTACATATCCTCTTTAGCTGAGCTTTGGGACCTCTAGGGAAAGCCTCCAATTAAGACTTCTTTTCTTCACGTTGCTTAGGATAGTAGACCTAATTTCATTATTTGGCACATTTGGTTGAAAGGAATCAGTGAATCTTTAAATATGCTAGTATAGTTGTTCAACACTTGTTGTGGAAAATTATTCATACCCTTCAAGAGAGTGTCTCAACAAAGTGTTTTTGTGTTGGAGTAGTAAAATCTTGGAGATGTTTATGTCTACAATAGGTTCAACTTTCATATTCAAGGAGACAATCCTTCTCTTGGGGTGGACTCTAGGAAAGTTAATGAGGAATAAATGAAGATAACCTTTACATAAGATAAATTGGAGGGGTCAATGGCTCCCTCCTCCTTAAGGAATTTTGAAAATAAATATTGATGAATCTTCTAGGGGGAATCCTAGTCATGTTGGTATTGGTGGTGTAGGATGCAATAGCTTTGGTGTTGTTCAATTTACCTTTTAAATTTATAAGGGGTTTCATATGAATTATTACATGGAGGCTCCCACCATTTTGTATGACATTAAGAGAAGTAGTGATGTTGACTAGAAAGGGACTATTTTCTCTATTGGACAATCGACCCTTCTTACTCTATGTTTCTCTTTGTGTTCAATAAGTTTGTACCCCTCTACAAACTGGATCCAAGCTACTGAACTCAAAGGCACATTCTAAACTAAGATATATAGGGCACCTCATTTCATTTCTCCATTGCTTTTCACTGTTCACTAAGCTACAAGAAAGAATAGGGACTAACAAATCACATTTTCTAGATAGTGATATAGTCAATCTAAGTACCCCTACAACACAACCTTCATCATATGTACAAAGATAGAGCAGTAGTATCAAATATTCTAATATAGTAATTACAACATTTAATTAACTTAATTATACCTAAAAACAAAAAAATTCATATAGCATTGAAATTGAAAAGAATGAAGTCTAGATTATGTCTCTAACAAATTCAACAAAATAAATACCCAAAAATTCTCAACTGAAAGTTGTCAGTATATAATTTTAGTAAATCCCACCCAAAAAAACAAAAAGAAGAAGAATGATATAAACTCATTAAAAACAATCAGAAATTTCAAATTAAACATTTTTCCACAAACGGAGGCCGCATGTTTTAAAGACACTATGGGCAGCCTCAGATGCGGAAAAGGTAAGGCAAAAATGTCAATGTGAATATACAAAATTAGAGTGAACGACCACATGCTAATAACAGGAGCATTTATAAATAAAAAACTCTTGAAGCCCCATGTTTTACACCCTGTCTGTACAATGGGCATAACAATAATGATAATCATGCTCTAAAATGCTACTGGTCAGCCTTCATCATAATGATGTCAATCTATTCCTACCACTGCACAGTAGTCAACAAGTCCTTTTGGGATCCAGGTCCAACTTGCCTTCCCTTGAGGGCCCTTCTTTCTTGTACTCACATTCTAAGTCACCGTAATGTAATGTAATGTATGTGTAAAGATTGAGGAGTTGGTGGAATGCACAATAGCTACTGACAAAAAATTCTCATGGTTGGCACTCGTACATGTTGAAAACTGCATATCCGGGCCATATTTTCATTGCACTTGTCATAGGATAAGTCTTTTCCTTGTGGTTGAATAATGAAAAACACTATCCACTATCCCCTTCAAGCAGCATTCAAAAGGTTGACCAGCTAAAACTCCGACACCAACGGTGAGCAAAAGATGCAGAGCTTGATGGAAATTGATAAAGAGATGCACATATGTATGTATCGATATGGGACCCTAACACTTTCTCTTTCCCTACAATTTTTACTTAGAATTCAAGTACCGTCTAGACTTCTTCGCAAATTAACTGTATTTTGGATCATGTAAATATTTTATACATAGGAGTTGTAAATAGCAATGCTTTCAATTAGAGTTAAATTAAAATGAGCAGCAATATAAAAATTTGGGTGAAAAAATTAACTGTATTTTGGATCATGTAAATATCTTATACATAGGAGTTGTAAATAGCAATGCTTTCAAATAGAATTAGATTTAAATGAGTAGTAATAGAAAAACTTGGGTTAAAAATTAACTGTATTTTGGATCATGTAAATATCTTATACATAGGAGTTGTAAATAGCAATGCTTTCAAATAGAATTAGATTTAAATGAGTAGTAATATAAAAACTTGGGTTAAAAATTAACTGTATTTTGGATCATGTAAATATCTTATACATAGGAGTTGTAAATAGCGATGCTTTCAATTATGTTACCCAGACATTTTATAGAGAGTTTAATTATGTTAATTAATTAGACAGAGAGAAACTAATCCTCAAAAGAAAATTCAAACTTCCTCTCTCCTCCCATTTTTCTCTCTCCACGTACTAAAACTTTTAGAGAGAAGTACAGGTTAAGGTTTCGGGTTTGAGTTTCACTTTTTCTCTCTCCACATACTAAAACTTTTAGAGAGAAGTACGAGTTAAGGTTTTGGGTTTGAGTTTCACTTTTTCTCTCTCCACGTACTAAAACTTTTAGAGAGAAGTACGGGTTAAGGTTTCGGGTTTGAGTTTCACTTTTTCTCTCTCCACATACTAAAACCTTTAGAGAGAAGTACGGGTTAAGGTTTCGGGTTTGAGTTTCACTTTTTCTCTCTCCACATACTAAAACTTTTAGAGAGAAGTACGGGTTAAGGTTTCGGGTTTGAGTTTCACTTTTTCTCTCTCCACATACTAAAACTTTTAGAGAGAAGTACAGGTTAAGGTTTCGGGTTTGAGTTTCACTTTTTCTCTCTCCACGTACTAAAGCACTCTCTCTCCCCATACTCAAACTTTTTAACCTAATCCTAACCCAAACTTAATTCCCAACTTCCAATTAATTGCCGGCTGGAAGTAAAGATCGAAAGATGCAATCTAAAATTGGTTCCTAACAGAGGTTTTGGAAATCATTACACAAGAAGAATGTGCAGTAAAAATCTCTATGGATAGCTACTAAAGCTGAATAGAGACGTAACTTTCAATCTCAGGCATAAAACCCAAGGCATACAATTAGAGATGATTATCAATTTTCAAAGACATCGCTTTGCCAATGCAATTAGGGAGATTTTCAAACATGGTTATGATGATCTTACAATCATTAATGAAGATCACATACCAAGATAACACTCGCTGCTCACAAGGATTGGAATGCAGTTATCATGTCTCTCACTTATGCGCACAGTGAATGGAAAGCTTGTGGAATCATTAACCCGGAATGTAAGATTGTTTCTATTGGCAACTCCCATGACGGCTAGGCAACATGCCAACATTCTATCTATTGATCCTAGTGAAGAGCAACCGATCCAAAACAGCACAGTTGAAGTGAGAACGATACAAAGATAAAGCCGCAAGCAAGGAAAGTTAGGAGCAGAGGAAGTTTCCAAATGTTTGAGAAAATGTCCACATTCATCTTGCACGCAATAAGGAGGGAATACTGACGCTTGGCATGGGTATATCTCACATATATACTCATAGATGGTGTTGAGATACAACCAACACAATAATGGTTTGAAGAATACATTAACAAGCCGCAGGTGGAGAGTGGAGCTTTTAAGTAATTCTCACTACGTCTGAAATATCGCTAGCATGAAATCAAAAAAGGATCATGTTGTTTTAACACACTCCATAGTTGATAAGTAGCCATGCAGGATGAAATATTTCTCTAACCATTAAGAAATCAATGCTCTTAAACAGAGAATATAAAGTAACTCCCATCTTCCTAGCATGCAGTCGGCTCATTGAAAACATCAGAATGCGTAGAATTTGTTTGACAAAATACCTCAGAGAGGCATAGCTACCCGATGACAATGATAGTTGCTTAATAAAATCTAGTCTAGTGCAAAGCGTAAAGCCATGGATGATGCAATGAATCCACCTGGCACAATATTATTGCATTATGCATGAGCTGTTTGGAAAAATGGCAAATGAGAGTCAAAGAAATTCAAAACAGAACCACACAAGTTGGAACACATCTACAAAAAAATTTCTCCTCCATCTCAATTCAACAACGAATGCTCAAAATAGACTAAGAAGCTTCCAACTGTAGCCGATTTTTGTTTGATGGAGAATTCTCATCCCAAGGCTAAAATCGGGTAGAAGAGAATGATGGCATTGATCTGATTAAAAGAAGATATCGCCAACTTGCATTATCATTGCGTCCAAATAAAAAGAAGCATCCCAAAGTAGAGGGTGCATTTAAGCTTGTGTCTGAGCTCTTTGTTTGACATTGAAGGGTGTGTTCGTTGCTCTGACTTGACCAAATCAATGACCTTTGATTTGCTATCTACCTTTCTTGGCCACAGTTGAAGGCATATAGGTGTCTTTCAGACAGAGATAAACGCATGTTGTTTGACGCTCATAGATCGAAGAATACCTGCAAATTTGCTTGAAGAATTCTGGTGATCAAAATGGTAGCTGTGAATCCTCGGTTCTTGGGGAGGTTAAGCTAGCACAGAAGGTCCTAGAGTATTCTGAATCATCAATTGACAAGAATGATCATCATAAGAAAAGCAAATCTGATGATGAGGAACTCCAAACATTGCGTGAGAGGGCAAGAACAAGAGTTGATGCCTTGGCTTGGGCATGAAAAGAGAGAAAAACTAAACTGAAGGAGAAATTGGAGAAGTCAACTTTAGTTTTAGCTATTGTTTTAGTCTATGTCATAACTATTCTTAGTCGTGGTTAAGCATCTAGAGTTAGAGTTGTAAAAGTTAGGGTCGGTTACCAATCATCTCTAGAATAATCCAAACTCTAACTTTTTGAGTAGTTACGAACCCGAAAAGTTAGTTGAGCCAGAAAGACTTATAAATTCCTGAAAATCAATGTAATGGAGGACTTTTTTTTTAGGGACTTGGATACAGGGAACACTGATGCTCTGATCATAAAGCAATTTTTGAAAAGTGTGTACAATTGTTGTTTTTGTGTAATCAGTTATTTCTTTCTTTCTTGGTGCAAGAAATAAAAGGAAGTACATTTAGCGTTCTCTCTCTAAGGAATCTGGATTGTTAAAGTGTTGATTCATCTACGATTACTTTCATGGTATGATGTGAGTATTTGTGGATGTTTGAATTAGCATTGTGTTGGTGAAAGTTCTCAAACGTAGTCCTTAATAGCTCTTATTAATAGTTTATGTCATTTTTTATGAAAACGTTGAAGGCGTGTGGTGCATTCGCTATCAATGGTTTTCCTTTCTATTTTCTAAGTTCTTCTTATCTTTATTTAAAAAAATCTAAAATTTCATCTTACGAGGGAGCTGCCCCTCTAAATGCAGAGGAAGGCCAGATATCAAGGGCCTATCCAACTGTTATAAACAATTTGCCACATACACTCCGTTGGGCAATTTCTTTAGTGATAAATCTGTTTACCAACAAATTAGAATTAGATTAAAATAAGCATTAATATTAAAACTTGGGTTAAAAATTAACTATGTTTTGTATCATCTAAATAGTGAATTTTTAGTTATTATTAACGGGGGTGGAGATATTTGTTAGGCCTCATCGTATTCTATAGATGTAGCCCTTATCTTGATTGTTGTTAGAATTTATCATTGAAAATCATCTTATTTTATATGTTATGCTAAATTTGTTAGATGTTACTTCTACGTTCTTAAGAGATTTTTTTTTGTACTTTTTCTTGATATTTGTTGATGTAGCATTTCTTCAAAAAAAGAAAAAAAAAAATTGAAGTATTTTAGTTTAAGACTTATTTCTTAGACATGAGATAAATATTAGAATTTAAGATGTAAGTTTGGAGAAAGTTCTTATTCTAGTTTAGTGTCACAATATTCTAAGCTACTGAGGCAATTCATGATAAGGGTTTTATATAGTTAGGGCACATATGATCATAATTGAGGATGTAAAAGTACAAGTATTTTGTGACCTCAAAAATAAGATAATAAAGTTGAAAGAACAATAAAACAAAAACGAAAGGAAGAAGCTAATAAAAGACCAATAGGAAAAGCTGTAAAATTTTGAGTTTGAACTAGAAAAACTATGGTGAATGTTACAATAATAATAAAGAAAAATATAACAAAAGTTTTGAAGGGTTTTGAAAAGCTCAATGAAAATAGTACTCTTAATAAATACTCACCTTATAAGTCAAAGTTATTTAAAATATAGAAGTTCTAGAGTTTACTATTGGTTAAAGATAAAATTCTGAGTTGAATTTGGAAAGATTATATTCATGGCAAAGTTATGAGTTGATTAAAGTCTCTGATTTATAAACATTTTATGATAGAAGTATATGAATGATATAATGATGAAATATGTTATTTA
Source organism: Cupressus sempervirens (assembly GCA_028749045.1). NCBI lineage: Eukaryota > Viridiplantae > Streptophyta > Pinopsida > Cupressales > Cupressaceae > Cupressus > Cupressus sempervirens. The sequence goes on along the minus strand of CM053787.1, from coordinate 913,106,605 downwards.
AAATAGAGAAAAATATTATAAAATTAAAAGAATTAAGTAGAATTTCAAAATTGAAATGAACAGGAATGTAGTCTATTATAAGAGGTAGTTAAGATGATGAAATGATAGAACACACTATTAAAATATCTTATTAATTTTAAATAATAAAACTAACTAAAAATGTCTTGAAAATGCTTAATCAAAGCAATTCATTTTTTAAAAATAAAATTACAATCAGTAATTTGTAAAGAAAGTAGTAGAAGGATATAGATTTGTTGCAATAAAGAGAAGTAACTACACAAGTTATGAAATTGCAATCAGTAAAGAAAGTAGCATAAAAAGGCAGTAATTACACAAGTTGTTTATTCTCATAAGTCAATGTCTTCAATTTTAACAATTACTTAACTGGCTATTTCAGACTGACAAGTTAAACTAAGAATCTTAGGGAGACCTTTACAATTGTAAACAATACTTCTGCCTAGATAGAGAATAAATATATCTCATTTCCTCTTTCAATAAAAAGAAGTTGTTCTATATTTTGAATTTTGTTCATAGCTAGGTGAAAATTTGCAGTGATAGAGGATCTTTGTTGTGTTTCATTATGGGTATTTTATTTACTATGCTATCCGGACATGGCTATGGCTATCCTCCATACAAACTGTACAGACCAATTTTCAAAAAATCTAAAATATCATAGATTTTTCTGAAAATTTCAGCATTTAATCTTCACAATCTGTGTAATTTGTAGTCGAAAACAACAACAACAAAAATTAGAAAAAAATCACTACGTTTTCGTGAATCTGGAAAAGAAAATTTATTTTATTTTATCTTTAGTACATTTTGTCCGGAGATCAGCCTGTCACCTATTTTCCTCTTGGCCGCTGCATTGATTTGCCGCTGTAAATCTTTTTATTAGATGTGATCATTTTGTTACGTACCGTCAAGTCTATATTAATAACGCTCGATATACTTTTCCGCGTTAGTTGATATTTTTCTGCTATTTTCTGAAACTGCTCATATTTTAAATGTTAGTGTTTAGATACAGGGCATTTTCTGAGTTCAAAGTGTAGGCTCAGAGGAAGCGCCTTCAATCATCGACATTTCATTTACCGATTTTTTACAGCAACTGATGGAGAACATTCGCTTTCATATATTTATTCTTTAAAAGCTCAAAATGTTTCTTTCTCGATTTTATACAATAGGGATCCTCTATACATACAATATTGTACCTGAAGTGGACATAACAGAACATTGTTTCTTCCGATGTGTCCCTTACCATCAGAAGATCTTAATGCCTGTGTCATAAAAAACTTTCTGAATATATTTCTACTGATAAAAAGTAAATCCCCAATATTTCCGAATAGTTGCTTTTTCGTCAAAACTATTCTTAAATTAAAAGACCTTCAAACAACGCCTTGCCTCTGTAAACTTTGAAAACTTATCCCTAGGTTGAAGTATCCTGCGAGAAGCCTGCAACCAAGACAATTAAAACAGATAGACTACCTTGGACTCAAAGAGTCTGGAAGACTCTGCGACACCACTGGAAGGGAAGCCCCGGTGATTATTGAAGTGTGAGCATATGATGCTACAGGTATTGCAGTGGGGAGAATAGGCACTGCAACTTCAAAATTCAATAGCCTCACCACTTGCCTCATTTTGGGTCGGCTGACACCGTCTGGATGAGAACACCACAACCCCACTACCATTAATCGTTCCATTTCTTCCTTCCCAAACTGCCCGTTTAATCTCGCATCCGCAGCCTCCAATACTCTTCCTCGACCATAAAGATCCCATACCCATGCTACAAGCCGCATGTCGAACTCTAGCAAGCTCTCATCTATTGCTTTCTTGCCAGATGCTATTTCCAGAGCCACGGCCCCAAAGCTGTAAACGTCAGATTCAGGGCTAGTTTTTCCCGATGCCACACATTCAGGGGCCAGATATCCCAATGTCCCCGCAGCACGGGTAGTCTGAGCTAGACGATCATGTGTCAACATGCGTGCTAAGCCGAAATCCCCAATTTTAGCACTGAGAGTGCTATCTAGCAAAATGTTACTAGATTTTACATCTCTGTGCACAACACATTCATCCCATCCTTCATGGAGATACAGCAGTGCGCTTGCTATTTCACTAGCTATTTTATACCTGGTACTCCAGTCCAGCACTTTAGGCTCATCTTTTGCTGCTGCATCCCCTCCTCTGGTGAAGATATGTCTGTCGAGGCTTCCATTGGGCATATATTCATAGACCAACAGCAACTGGTCTCTCTCATGGCACCATCCCAGGAGTTGAACAAGATTTCGATGTCTCAGACGACTAACTATACTCACTTCTGAAATGAATTCCTTGATCCCTTGCCTTGAACCTTCTGAGATGCGCTTTACAGCCACAAACTCATTTGTTTCAGCAAGATTGCATTTGTATACTCTTCCAAATCCTCCTTGCCCAAGCGTTTGATCTTCTCTGAAATTGTCAGTTCCAGCTACTAGATCATCCAGCTTAAACATTCGGGGAATGTGTTGTAGAAGCTTCTCAAGATCCATGTCTTCTAACTTTTGCCCTGCGTTGTGTGCAGCTCTCTTTCTCCTTAGGAATGAACAGTAGCCCAACAGCGCGCCTGCGATACAAGCCACAATGCCAGACCCAACACCCAGAATTATTTTTGTAGAAGTGATTATTTGCTTGGGGTCTTTTTCCTTAGAGCTCGTCTCTGAACCATTTGCACTTCTGTTGAAACCCACTGAAGCGTTTTGAGAGTACAAGATGCTGTTGAAGCTCCATGAAAAGATCTTGTGGGTTTCATTTGAGTTTACAGCTGCAGAGGAAAAACCCATCACAATATGTCCTCTAAAAATTGTAGACAAATTTACACTCTGTGATAAAATACAACTTTGTGGGGACTTAGAACTTTTAGAACCACTAGCAAGATGGACATCGAGCATTTGGGCTTGGCTGTTGTAGTCAATCCATGCATCCCATACTCTCCCCTTGTGTAGATCAGAAACGCTAGCGTTTTGCAGATAATGAAAATCTGAAAAGTTACGACCAATAGTTCCCACAATATTCCGCCTGCTGTCAAATGCTACAGCAAATACAGGAGGTATCACATCAAGTCTATCTCCAGCAAGACCAAACAATCCCTGGCTTTTGAATTGTGGAATAGTGTAAGCGTAACATACATAGGTAAGAAAGAAGGCTATTCCATCGCACGGAGAATCTTCCGTATCCGAATACATGGAAAACTTGAACTGCGTGCTGAAACTGGCTATCAACGAAGGTCGAATAGTCCAATTATAAACAATTCTTCCTGAAGACTGTAACTTGCTGCTATTTGTAAGTTGAACAGCACTAAAGGAGACATTCGCATCACCCACATAAGCAATTCTATCTGTTTCGGACTCTGTGAATTCAGGAAAATTGAAGCTTAGATCTTTTTCTGGCTGCCCACTGAGACCGGGAAAATAGAGCAAACAAGCCACCCAAATTAACTGAACAAAAGGTAATTTCGCCATTAAACCCTGCTATGGACGAAAAAGAACTTCTGCACCCTATGGCGACGACTGAAGGCCAAATTGTCTCGGAGAAAATTCAGAAGGAAAATGATCCATCCTGTGTTTTCAACATTTATTATACATATAAACATGATTCAAAGGTCTTCGATTAAATAATTTAGGTGTGATTGTCATGCGATCACTTAGGGTCTAATTTGTCTTCTCTGCCTATTGGTGGGGTAAAAGTCGTGAGGCCCCTCTTCTCCGTACTTAGACTTCATTTGGCTGCAATGTTTGCGAATTAGAGAAACTAGAAAAGAGCTCTCGTCACTGTTCTACAAACTAGAGGGGGAAAATATAATAGCTTGAAGCATTGGAACACCTAAGTTCTAGCTCAAAGATAATTATAAATAATAATTGGCACTGAGGACCAGACAAGTTTATAACATAACAGTTATTAGTCCCTATCTTATATAAGGTAGGGAACTAATGTTTTCTTTTAACCTCTCTAATTTTTTTTTCAAACAAGTAAGAGTTTGATTCTAAAGTTTTGAGATGTTTAATTTTAAAATTATTTATCATGAGTAAATTTTTTTTTGTTATTGGTTAAAATCCAATTTCCTCACATAAATCCAATTTTTAGATTTGGAAAATTTAGAAAAGATTGAACAAATAAGAGTGCAATTAATGAACAATTGCTTTCTCCAAACACGAGGCTCAATCTCATTGAACTAAAAACCTAAGAATTTCCTTAATGGCACCACTACAAAATACCAGATTATCCCAAAGTTTTAGTCATGAAAAGATATGATTTGACGGTCTTCGTTGCAGTGACTAGTCGGAGGAGATACTTTTAACAACAGTCCTCCCTTCTAACAAGTGCCACATAGTGACATGTACTTGCCTTATTGTTATTATTAATTTTATTTGTAAGTATTGAATACAAATTGTAATTTTTTTAATAAATTTAATTTAATCCAACTCAAATATTAAAAAATCAAAAAATAATTATTTGTGAAAAAGGGAAAAAAACATTGATATAATTAATAAGTTCTCCAAGCATAATTAAAAATGAATAAATAGTGAAGGTATACTTACAGAGATGGTGTGCGATTTCTCGACTACGGCTAGGGCCTGCATGCCCTAGCGCGACCTGAGATTGGTTTTCTCCCTGCTGCGCGTTGTTTATCCGTTTGCAAAGGCAGGTGTTGGCTTTAGACTGATTGGACACTGTAGTTTTGGGTGGTTTGGTACTCCTTCGGGCGAGGGTGGGTGTCTGCTCTCCATCCTTTGCCTTTGTCGCATCCCTAGGTGGAGTTTGCGATGGGTGTGGTGGAGGGATTTCTGCCCTGCTTTCCCTCTTTTGTTTGCTTGGCCCGGGCTTCAGGTGAATGGGTGAACTTGGATCCGCCTCCTCCATCCCTTCTGGTGGTGATTTGGAGATGGGTGATCTGGCTTTGATAGTGCATGCCAATAGCAAGGTTCTGGATGGTAAACCCCAATCGGGGGAAGGAGAATCTTCATCAAATGGGAAGATACAATTACAGAAAATTAATGGATGTTTGCAGAAAGCCGAGGTTCGGCCAATTTTGGTTATTCAACCTGAACAAGTTTCAGAGGATGTCGAGTACTAGAGCAATCATGCTCTTATTTGTAAATTTTTGGGCCTTCGCTTGTCACTACCTGTGTTAGATTCTTAGGCCCGTCGGCTGTGGAACCCAGAAGGAGATATGGAGATTTTGGTAGTAGCTAACAATTATTTCATGGTTATTTTCTCAAGCATGTCAGACAGGAATAGGGCTTTTGAAGGTGGTCCTTATTTCTTTAATCAGGTGGGGCTTTTTATCAAGCCTTGGCACGCGAGCTTTAACTTTGCTGAAGAAATCCCTTCTCGAGTTCCAATGTGGGTTCGCTTGCCAAGACTTCCTCTGGAATTCTGGAGCGAAAACATCCTCCACTCAATCTCGATGCTTTTAGGAAAACCTGTGGGACCGGCTACACAGACTCAAGATCGTAAGGTAATCTCTTTTTCTCGTATTTGTGTAGAACTTGATTTAAATAATTCGTTGCTAGATTCTATGGAGATTTGTATGGGCTCTATTTCTTGGATTCAGCAGCTAGATTATGAGACCCTATCGTTTAGATGCAGAATCTACCATGAGTATGGACATTTAGTTTGCAGATGTCCTAGGAATAAGATCTCCACCTTGGATGCTCCTGAGCCCCCTAGAGAGGACAAGGGGAAGGCTAAGTTATCTAATGGACCTATTGATAGCGAGGAATTTACTCAGGTTAAATCTCAGAACAAAGGTAAAGGTAAGAAGAGAACCTGGATGGATAGGCGGACTGATGGCACCTTTAACAAGTTTGATGCTCTTGGAGACATGGTCCAAGAGGAAGGTATCCCAGTTGAGCTTTCTCCTAAGGCCAAAGGTCAACATGAGATTCTGGTTGGGGATATGCAGAGTGAGGATCAGTTTCTAGTTACAGGGGACCTATAGGCCAAGCAGTTGGATATTGATTTGCCTCCTCTTGTTTAGGATTTTGGAGATCTTCGTGGGTCACAGGGTTCGAAAGGCCCAGTCTTGGTGGCTCATGTCCTCCTTTTGCTCAAAGGAACCTCTGACTCCGCAAAGAGTAATAAGGCTCCCCTTGTTTTAGGCATACAGAAGAAATCCTTCAAAAAGGGGCCTTTAGATAAACCGACAAAGAGTGGTAGGAAGTCTGACCAGGAGAAGGTGAAGATTATGGGTGAAAATTTGGTTGAGTCTAGGTCTGTGAAACCCATAGATTCTCATTTCTCCCAACCCCATAAATGATTGTGTTGTCATGGAATGTAAGGGGGTTGAACAGCATCTCCAGACAAAAGGTTGTTCGCAGGTTAATTGAGTCTCAGTCTCCTGATATGGTCTTTATTCAGGAAACTAAACTTTCATTGGATGGATTGGCTAATTGTGTTGTTTGTATCTAGCCCCAAGGCTCTTGGCAGGGGGTGGGTGCCTTGAACTTTTTAGGTGGGGTGGCTTGCTTCTGGAACACAAGGAAAGTCTCCCCTTTATGGTGGATCTCCAGTCGGTCCTCCATTTCTTTGGTTGCTACTAGCTTTGAGACTAGAGAAAGGTGCCTTTTTTCCAATATTTATGCTCCTACTGATTTTATAGGTAAATCTCATTTATGGGCTCATATTCGACTCATCCAGTCCCTAGACCCCTTTCTCCCATGGATTATGGCTGGAGATTTTAATGCAATTTTTAGTCTGGAGGAAAAGCGGGGTGGGCTAGCTAGGCTGGACCAGTCTTCAAATCTACTCAGAGAGATGATTGGCTCATTGATTCTCATTGATGTGAAGCCAACCAACGGTGTCTGTACGTGGAATAATCGGAGATGTGGTTGTGAGGCTATCTCGGAAAGGCTTGACAGATTTTTGGTTTCATGCTATTGGTTGGACAACAGGTGGATCACTAACTCTGAAATTCTTGACTGGAGGGGTTCAGATCATTGGCCCATTAAACTTTCCATCACTTCATACAGAGTTACCAAGAATCCCTCTTTCAAATTCCAGCTAATGTGGCTCAGAGGCTTGTCCTTACCTGATCTTATGGTGGATTGGTGATATGAAGGGATCCCTGATCATGGTACGACCATGTACACTTTTAGTAAGAGGCTTCAACATGTGAAGTACATGCTTAAGAGATGGAATAAACAGTGCTTCGGGTTGCTACATGTTTAAAAGACAGATGCTCAAACCAAGCTGGATGATATTACTTGCCAGATTCGGGACCATGGGTTAAACTCTGAGCTGAGTAAAGCTGAGTCCGCAGCTCTTAAGGATCTGGAAGAATGGGAGCTTCATGAGGAGATTTTCTAGAAGTAGAAATCTCATGTCGATTGGCTTCAAGAGGGGGATAGGAACAATGCTTTCTTTCACAACTCTGTTAAGGCACGAAGGCATGGGAATTCTCTCCCCTCTCTTGTCTTAACTGATGGAGCACAGATATTTTCTTGTGAAGATATTTCTAGGGAAGCAATCAATTACTTCTTCGCTCTCTTCTCTAGGGAGGATCTTTCTGCTAGCCCTGAGGAGAAGGACATTCTAGATTGTATCCCTCACCTTGTCCTTGTTGAGATGAATGGTGCCCTCTTAAGTCCTATCTTGATTTCTGAATTAGAGAAAGTTGTGTTTAATATGAAGAAAGGTAAGGCCCTTGGTCCAGATGGTTTTTGGATTGAGTTTTTCCAAGAATTCAGGAAGATATAAAGTATGATCTCCTAGAGGTGGTCCAGGAGTCACATAGGAATAAACAAATGCTGAAGTCTTTGAATTCTACCTTCTTGGCTCTCATACCTAAGAAGGAAGGGGCGAATCGGTTGGACCAATTCAGGCCTATAGTGTTATGTAATGTTGTCTACAAGATTATCACCAAATTGATTGCTGAGAGGCTCAAGCCATTCCTTGGTTCTTTGATCTCTGTTGAACAAGGTGGCTTTGTTGACGGAAGACAGATTTTGGATGGGGTTGTGATAGCAATGGAGACTATACACTCTATGGCTACTTCTAAGGAGAAAGCTATGTTCATTAAACTGGACATGGCCAAAGCTTATAATCAGGTGAGCTGGGAGTTCCTATAGAAAATTCTTTTGACCTTTGGGTTTGCTAAGGAGTGGGTGGATTGGGTTCTTAGCTGTGTGACCTCGTCCTCCTTCTCATTTCTTATTAATGGAGAACCTTCAGAGCTGTTTGGTGCCTCTCGAGGAATTCAGCAAGGGAACCCTCTATCTCCCTACTTGTTCATTGTCATGGCAGAGGGTCTTAGTAGATTTCTAAAAACTCAAGTGCGACAGGGACTTATCCAAGGCTGGAGCTGGAAAAATGACCATCCTTCGTATTCTCATCTTCAATTTGTGGATGATACCGGACTGATGGGCATGGCTAGAATCAATGAGGCAGTGAATATCAAGAAAGCTTTGGATACCTATTTGAAAGCCTCAGGTCAAAGAATTAATGACAATAAGTCTTTCATTTATTTCTTTAATACTCCTCAGCTTATTCAGAACAGGATTGCTGGAATTCTTAGATTCCAAATTGGTTCCCTTCCCTTGATGTATCTCGGGGTCCCTTTGTCCTTGGGTTCTCAGCAGAGGGACTATTGGCAGGGAATTTTGGATAAATTCAGAAGTAAGGTTAGTCACTGGACTTATAGACGGTTATCTTCTGTTGGGAGAGTGGTTTTGCTAAAGAATGTGGTGTAGTCTCTCCCCATTTACAGGTGTTTTGTTCAGGTCACACCCTCTAATTTTGTGAGAGATTTTGATGCTTTATCTCGACAATTCCTTTGGTCTAGTAGTTTTCTTTCCTCGAAGTGGAGCCTGGTCAAGTGGGAGTTAGTGTGTAGACCAAAACATGCTGGTGGCCTTGGGCTTCGTTCGATGGCTCTGGTTGTCACGGCCTTGGCTGTCAAGTTGTACTGGCGATGCTGTAACAATCAAGACCAAAATTGGGCCAAGATCCTTTCCCATAAGTACTTTCCTGGTGTGGATTGCTCTGAGGTGCCACGACTTCCTTTGGTGGGTAAAGGCTCTTGTATTTGGGATACTCTCAAGAAGGGAGCCCAACTAATTAAGGAGGGTCTCTTTTGGATTTGTAACAGAGGCTCAGATACTCTATTTTGGCAGGACTCTTGGGATGGCCACCCTCCCATTATTTCTAGTTTTCCCCAGCTTCTACCCCTTTCCCATATCTTTACTAATGCTAGTTGACTTAAGGTGGAACATTTTAAGACCATCAAACACCTAGGTCAAGTTGAGGTGACTTGCTGGAAGGACTCTCAAGAGTGGCCAGCTAGTGGCTCTGTTGAGGATCGTGCCCTTCTTTCTGAAGTTTTGGGGAATAGGTTTTGTAGCTCCCTTAGTGGCAGGGATAGCTTGGCTTTGAGTCCTAGTCCAAAGGGTAAATTTACAGTGGCTCAAGGCTATGCTATACTTGACAGGAACTTACACGGCCTAACTGAAGTACACTAGTGGAAGAAGGTTTGGAGCTACTTTTCTTGGCCCAAATGCAATTTTTTCTTATGGTTGTTGGCTCAGAAGAAATGCCTCACTTGGGAGAATCTTTGCAAACGAGGTTTTCAAGGACCTTCGGTTTGCTTTCTTTGTTTGCACAATGAGGAGTGTGCCTCTCACTTGTTTTTTCTCTGCCCTTTTTCAAGAGAGATATGGCATAGATGGTGGGAGGCTTGGTGTCATGGGTGTATTCATGCTACTTCTCTTATTGATTTCTGGGAAAGTTTGGGCAGACCTCCTGCGAAGACTCCTTTCTTATAAGTTGCCTGGATGGTTGGCCCAATTTTCATTCTCTAAAACCTTTGGCTAGAAAGGAATCGCAGATTTTTTTGTGATTCCAAACTAAGAAGTAGTCAATTATGGAAGATGATTCTTAATAGGCTCCAGAAAATGATTTATGCAAAGTGTGATATGTCAGATACTATAGCTCCTAGGGATCATGTTATTGTGAGGAATCTAAACTTGGGAGATAACAAGCGGGGATGCAATCCTGGAAAAAGACCTAGCCATATTAAGCAGCGGGTTTGTCTAGATGGGAGGTGGTCTCCTCCCCCAACTAGGATTTTGAAGATCAATACAGATGGTTCTTCTCGGGGGAACCCTGGTCGTGCCAGTATCGGGGCTATTGGTAGAGGCAGTGATGGTGATCTAGTTTTTCTCCTCTCTATTTACAAGGGTCAACTTTCTAATAATCTAACAAAGGCCCTGGCTATTAAGGTTGCTGTGGAGCGTGGTTGTGCTTTAGGATGGCGGAAGATCATCTGTGAGTCTGATTCTCAGATCGTTGTGAATATGTTGAATAACCAGAGGTTGGAAGATGTTACTTAGCAACTTGCTTCTTTGGCCAAACAAATTCTAAGTCTTTGTGGCCTTGGACTCCGTCTCCTTTCGTCATATCCCTCGCGAATGGAACAGAGTGGCAGACTGTCTAGCAAAGTGGGCTTCTGAGAATGTGGGTAGATGGGATATTAATGGTAGGGATGGGTTACCTTCTGAGTATTGTGAGATCTTTGATCATCTGTTACTAGAGGACAAGAGTATGTAGTGTTGATTTGGACCTTTGGCTTCGCTCTATTTCTTGGATTTGTTTGAACAAATTTTTAACCCTCTTTTTCCAAAAAAAAAAAGAATAAATAGAATAGTGTAAAAATGCATTATACTCTTATTGCCTCATTGGTAGTTGAAAATAAATTTTACTTTGATGCTTTTAAATCTTGTAAATATAGTCTCATATATAAAACTTCACTCACATATATTCTTTCAATGAAAATAATCTTTACAAAGTGCAAAAAATTGACCATGTTATTATTATATTTATTAAGATTTTTTTGATTTTTTTAAATTTGATTAACCAAAACTTATACACGGAGAAACTAAAACTAATACAATATTACCATGTAATTTTTATTTTACCTTCAATCTAGTCGAAAATATTGCATTATGGAGAACTATCCTATAACACAAAATGAGTTGAGCCAATCATATAATTTGTACAAAATATAAAATTTATAAAAGAATAAAAAAACTTTAGAAATATTTTAATTATTCAAAAATAATTACTTGTGATTGGTGGATAGATTTCAAACTAATTCGGTGATTTTCAAAATGAATGCAATAGTACTAGCTTACGGCAAGTACAATAACGCTTTCACGATCCCTTGTTCAATGCATAGTGCAGCGCAAACCATGTGTATTATAAAGTTGATTTTTATTTTAAATTGTTATAAAAATATAATTTTCTTAAATTGTAGTAATAAGAATAAGTACAAAGCTTGATTCTAAAAAATTGTAATATTATGTTACCTTAAAAATATTTTATGGTGTAATTTGATTAACCTTTTTTTAACAATTTATTTCTATTTATTTTAGGATGAAATTGCCCTCTAGAACTATGATTCTTTTTTATTATATGTATTATTTTTACTTTCTTAATTTTTTCATGAAGCTCATGCAAAATTGCACTCTTATGTTAGGGTTTGTAATTCTATTATTTTTTATTAGAAACTGTAATTATACAAATATTTAAAACTATAATTTCAACACAAGTTATAATTTTAATAAAACAATGAATTAAAAATTAAAAATAAATAAGATGATGATAAAAATGTGATAGATTTGAGATTAATCATTATTGTTCGAGTCCATACTCCCTCTCAATTAGACAATCATCAAAGTTTTCATCTTATTTTACTCTTCAAACTCATATACTATTTATTGGTGTGAATCATCAATTCTAATGAAAAACTAATATACAAACTATTTCTATAGACCAACTATACCTAAAATATCAACATATATTATTGTAGATTTTATATTATCTTTTGTATTTCTAATTTTTTCAATAAATTTAGTTGTAATTCAACTTAAATGAAGTTAAATTACATGTCTTATATTTTAATGGAATGAAAATACACGAAAATTGAAACTAAAAAATAATTTTCCAAACAATTTCTACATCTACAACCCCATTATGACCCTAAAAAACAGGTACTCCAGCTCACAAAGAACTCTTGTTTGTATTTGTAAACTTGACTTCAGCACTCTACCTATAAAATTAAAAAATAACACTCAAATATTAGAATATATAATAGTCACCTTTTGATTACTTCTTTAATTTCACAATCTTTAATATTCTCTCAATTGGTCGATTGACTTCTTTTTTATTAAAAGAATATCAATTACAGCAAAGGTAGTAGCTCTGCGAAACTAGATATGCAAGCAACAAAATGAGCATGTATCCAATGGCATTGATATGAAAAACACCTGTGGTTCTCAAAAACTGCAGCCGTATTTTTCAGACGTAATCTATATTTCAAACACTGATGAACAGTTGAAATTTTACCCCCCTCTACGTAATTAATTTAGATACATTTATACACTGACTTAAAGAAACACAAGTTAGATATATTTATAAATTATTATTATTATTATTATATTTATATTGTACAGGCATATAGGATATAATATGTTGTATCGGATATATATATCCATTAAATGCATGTTCATTTAGGTGGCTGCATAGCCAGTGTCATAGCTCTACATAAAAATACAGGGTATCAACGTATAAACGTGCTGTATAAACGTGTTCCCCAACACCATCTTGATTTTCTGTAGCATAATAATATAATTCGTCTTGAAAAGAATCTTCACTTGCTTCTCTGATATGGCCTCATCAGAGGCGCGAGGCACTCTGGTGAGGGTATACCTTTAAACAATCTCACACACCAAATAAGAGCATAATACAATCATCCAACCAGGGGAGCTGCAGCTTTTTCATAGAGTTGCATAATTCCTCATAAATGCTTCGCACGGGTCATTCAGAGTCCCCGTAGGAAGATCACCATCAAACAATCTCGCCATGCAAGGCCAATCATTAATCCAGAGTGATCATGATAAAGAGAACTAATAAGCACTGCCTAATCACCTTCATTTGTCATGTTCGCCTCAAACTCATCAATGGCCAAGTTGGCCAACAAACCTTCATAATTATCCTGGATCCACTTCCCAGTATACGTGGACAATATTAGGTTCTCGACCTTGTTAAGGAGCTCTATCCATATTTCAGTATGCCATTTAGATGCCAACTTTGTAGATTTGCAACTCTTAAAAGGCATTATTCGCTATTTGAGTTCACGACTTCTCGGAGGCCAAGGAAGGTGGCTTGTAATTCAACTCCATTGTTTCTACCCAGAGGAAGGAGGATGCTTATTTAGCTCAAAACTTCAGCTTTGCAATTTTTAACCAAACACCAACGTTGCTTGGCCTGCCTCTAAAGAAGTCATTTTTCAATTTAATCCAATCATCTTCTAGATGAGACCATTCTACTTCTCATCGGAAAACTGGGCTAAGATAAGGACCAGTTTAACGGGGGACTCCATACTCATTTTCAATGCTATTTAACGTTGTATTAATTTCATTCGCAACTTCTATATTCTTTAAAAATATTGATAGAGAATATATTTCAAATTTTCCAATTTATGACCTCGTGAATAATATATTTATTGTTTTAATTATTATTTTATTCAACCATTATCCATGTCCATCCTGAAACAATATCGAACCTGAAACAAATATAATTATATAGAGAGCTTCTGTGTACAGGATATTCTTTATCTTTAATGTAAAATAGTCTGCACTTTTCAATATTCTTTATCTTTATTAAAAATGAAATATATTTGTTAGAGGAATTCGAAATATATTTTTTCCTATAACCAATAGTCAAAATTTAGATTTTGTAATCATTGTTAAAATTAATTGTTACTTTTATTTTGTGTTAAGTTCAATAGACTCAACCTAGGACCTACTATTATATTGTAGGCTCTTACCTGAAAGAAATCAAAATATTGTAAAGTGTTGATTTGTTCTTGAAAGCTTAGAGGTATGTACATGTACAAAAGTTATTTTAGTCATTTCAACACAAACATCAATCTTAACCATTTTTTATTTGTGCTTAAGATAATGTATTTTTCCACAAAAAATCTGTAACGTCCCCATTTTTAGCAGGGCTTTGCAGTTGGCCAGATTAGTTCACCATTGCGACTGTCATGAGCTGACAGTAGGATTTGAAAGTCTTAGTTATGTGGTTATAGGCTTTCCAACAGCCTATAGTGTATTTTGGCTCCATTTGAGAGGATTTGAGGGTCTTAGTTATGTGGTTATAGGCTTTCCAACAGCCTATGGTGTGTTTTGGTTCCGTTTGAGGGACTTACTATTTATAGTAAATCAATTTGTTGGTTCCAATGAGCTCAATTGAGTCAGAGGAGTTGGAGGATGCTCTCAATTTATATTCCGGCCTACCAATTTGGGCTCCAAGAATCTTGGAGGGAGTATTTATTTATAGTAAGTCGCCTCATCATGTTCATTCATCGTCTTTCATCATCAAGATCACTTTGGTTTTGTCAGATTTTAATTTTAATGCTTCTTCAGTTGTTTTTGCAAGATGGGTGAATTATTATTATTCGTTTAAATACTCTAAGGTTTCTATGTTTGTTAATGTTGTTGATTCGTCACCTCAATATCATAGCTCATTGGAAAAAAGATGAAAAATTTTAAATCATGAGAAAAAAAAACAGTGGCCTTACATGTCAAAATTTGAAGTTAATGGTGGAAAAGGTCATTTTCGAAGCCAAAAGCAATTAATAAATTAGTTTATAAGGGCACTTTATTATGTTTTAATATTGTGTGAGGGACGCTTCTTAAGTGAAGTTCATTTGGGGAACTTAGTGTCATTTGGAGATTATAAATATGAGCCCATTTGATGAGTAAAGCATCGGATTGATTTTTTCCTTTTGTTACCTATGAAGTGTTTCTAAGTTTGCCAATTTCTTTGCCCTTGCTGAAGTATAAGGGTTTGGAATTAAGAAATGCCTGGTAATTCACAACTGAGGTATTGTGAATTAATTCTGATAATTGTCTTAATTAAATTATAGTATTTCCCAATTGTTATCTACTATACCTAAGAATTTCATTGTAGCTGAAGAATTTGTGATTTGGAACATCATTATTGTCTGTTGTTTGGTGTGGTGTGGCTGTTGTCTTTGTATTTGGCAACAATTTCAGACTTTGTGGAAGGCTGCAATCAAGTATTGGAGGGCAACAATCAAGTTTTAGAGCACCTATGATTATACGCGAGGAACATGTATTTCTAAACCTGCGATTAAATTGGATTATTTCTTGAGAGCTGCAATCCATATTTCATCTATTAGAAGTTAATTTCCAAGTTCATTATTGTATTCTAGTAAATTTTTAGAAGTGAATTTTTATATTGGATATTAGTAGCATTGCCATCAATTATAGACTTATTTTTGAATTGTTTAGTGGTTTTCATTTGTCCAAATTGATAAAGACTTAATCAATTACAATTGTGAGTAGCTAGTTATGAATTTAAAGCATTATTTATTGAGTGATAATAATTTGCCTGCCAAATATTTGACAAAATATCAAACTGTTGATTAGCAAAAGCAAATTGATGTTTGTTAAGAATACAACTTGTTGAAGGTTTTTACAGTGGTATCAGAGCAGTTTCCTGCCAGCCTGCAGGAAATGGCCTCATTTTTTTTTTTATTCAGTGCTGACTTTGAAGATTTTCATATCTGATTTCTAAAGTGACCAACACTTTATTTTCTCCAGCTATGGATAGGGCTAGTAGTTCTAGAAGTCAGTGGAGTAATGAGGAAGTTAGCATAAAAATGAATGTCTTGCAGACGAGTTTGGAGAAACTAAAGCTTCATCAACAAAGGTTGGCAAAGAGCTTGTCGGATCTCACAACAGTTGAGAGGGAAGTGAGGTATATGGTTTCTACCTTTAGAAGGCCAACATGGAGGTTGCAGAAAAGGAAGCTTGAGTTTTCTCCGATAGTTGTTCACGATACTGATGTACCTATATTTATTATGGCACCTGCTAATCTCGCAATGTTAATGATGGACTCATTTCACAAAGATCAGTAGATGTGTTAGTACCCTTGGTGGATAGCGGCATTGAGCTTTAGCAGGTTGAGGCTCTTAGAGTTGTTGCAGCTAATGCAGAGACAGTTGACGCAGTTGTTACTACTGACACTTCTAACTCTCTCACAGAGGGGATTATTATTGGAGATTTCTATGTGAGTTATCATAGTGTTGCTCCAATATAGGAGGTCCTTAGGTGGGACAAATGCATGTATGGA
This sequence comes from Cupressus sempervirens, assembly GCA_028749045.1. NCBI lineage: Eukaryota > Viridiplantae > Streptophyta > Pinopsida > Cupressales > Cupressaceae > Cupressus > Cupressus sempervirens. The sequence continues at coordinate 913,090,414 of CM053787.1, read as the reverse complement.
GTCACCAAGCTATGACGTTGGTGACTTGGGTGTTACAACGGAGTCAATAGATGTGGGTTCATGCTCTAGTGTTATTGATTCACAACGTGACATTGACTCATGTGTGTAGTATCAAGCGTCAACAATTGAGGCTTTATTAGGAGATGTGGATGGAGATAGTATGGACACATTTGATGATACTATGAGTTGCATCGAGTATGGTATCCCTTGCCAGGTATCAGTTGATGACTCCGAGGAGGTTTTGAATGGGTCCTAGGATCAATGTTTACAGGATCTATCCTTTGAGGTGGAAGCTGAGACGTGGGGATATTGATATTGTGAGGACTTCCATTTCTTCAAATGAGGAGTTGATTGAGGTACATAGTAGTTGTATCTCGGATGCAAAGTTGTGCAAGGTCAATAGCACACATGCAATGAGTGATCTTGTGGTGGGCAGTTTTGATTCGGTTTCTTATCATAGTGCAGTTGTTATGATCCTGGTGGGCAACCTTCACTAGCACCTCGAGGTTTTGGTGCAATGGTTCGTATCATGTGGTATCAGAGCCTCCACCCAGGTTCGATTCTTAGAGCGGGTGGCAACGCCGACATTGCAATGTTCATTCGGGGCTCATATGGTCAAGGGAGGGTCCACCATGTGAGCACACATCCAACTCAGAGTCTGAACTGCAGAGTGTGGTGGGATGTTATGATCCTGGTGGGTGGCCTTCACTAGCACCTCATGGTTTTGGTGCAATGGTTCATACCAACAGTTAGTGAGACAAAGAGCTTGCATAGGAGGCAGGGTTTACAGAGACATCATGTGACTTGTCAACTGAAGGTGAGTGATAGTGACATTTCTTCAACTCTTAAACATTATGATGTTATTTGTCAAATGCTAGCTACATCTAGTTGGGGTGCTCCTATGTTAGATGAGCACGGTGATAGTAGTCTTTCCCTAGCAAAGGTTCATATGCTTCGAGAGGCTATCAAGATCTTGAAGCATAGTTATTCTCAGTTAGTTGCTGATAGGGATTACCTTCTCGAGAGGGGTAGCACATGTCATGAGACATTGTCAAGGAAAGAGGAGGTAGCTGAGCTTATCGAGGAGCTTGAGGTGACTGTGGACTCTCTTCAGTATACTCAGTTGGCTCTTCAAGAGTCACAGTCACAGTTGGATGAGGTTACCGTGGAGTTAGAGCGAATACAGTCAACATCAGCCCCAGACCCTGTTCAATTACATATTGTAGTTGGTGGTGAATTTGCTTCCACGGTTGGGGATGAGGGACATGATAATGTGGCCGACACATCCATCCAACATATGAGTGCAATAGGTATAGAGGAGGTGAGAGCATTAGGGGAGATGAGCTCTCATGGTGATTTACTTCCTTCTACTGGAAATGGATCTATTTCTTCATTTCATAGAGCTGGTACCATTGGATAGATGGTAGTGCCACATTTTTAGAGGGATTAGTTGTGGGTTGCAAGGGAGCAAGTTGATGCTTCCACATATAACTTCTACTGCATAGAGTCCTTCATAGAGTATCTATTAGAGAGTTCAAATGTGAGAGAGGATTCATACAAAGTGTCTGAGGATACTCTCATCTGAGGCTCTCATGTTATTCAGAGGTTGGTGGGAAAGATTATAGAGACTCTATCTACTATGCTTCCCCACAAGGATTTTGAAGTTGGGTTTACTGAGAGGGTTGCCCAAAATCTTGCCCGACCAACAATTATGAGTCAAAGATTGGAGTCATCTTCTAATTCTCAGTTTGATGATGATGAGCCGTTGATAGAGAATGAGAGCTTTTATCAGCATTAAACTATAAGAAGTGCTCATCATTTTTCTTTTGAGCCACAAGTAGAGGATTTGGTTTCCTGTAGGTGTGAGTTGGCTCCAATTTCATGTCATCCATTATGGGATGGGTTAACACCGTCTTTTGCAGATGGGATTGATAACTACAAATTAGATCCCTTGCAGTATTTACACACCCTGGACAATTTGGCAGAGGTTGGAGTTGGTGGTAGTGTTTCAGGTACCTATGGTCGTTACCATCTCCACAATGCAGTTGGGTGTGAATATCAGTTTGATGGGGATTCAGGTGCGAACAGAGTTGGTATTTCAGTTGGGTTGAGTTTCAATGAGTTGTTGCCTTCATCAGTGCCTCGGGTCAATTTTCAAATGATTCTGATGTTGATGTTCATTATTTGGGTGTTGGTGCTACAGGAGATGTTTGTACACAGCAAGGATAGTACATAGTTCTACCTTTGGGATCCAAGTGAATTGTGATGTCCATTTTGGTCCAAGATTGCTTGGGGACAAGTAATCTTAGGGAGGGAGGACTATAATGTCCCCATTTTTAGCAAATTCCTACAGTTGGCCAGGTCAATTCACCATCGCGACTCTCGTGGGATGACAGTAGGATTTGAGGGTCTTAGTTGAGTGGTTATAGACTTTCCAGCAACATATGGTGTGTTTTGGCTCCATTTAAGGGACTTACCATTTATAGTAAGTCAATCAGTTGGTTCTAATTAGCTCAGTTGAGTCAGAGGAGTTGGAGGATGCTCTTAGTTTTTATTTTAGGCTTCTGATTTAGGCTCCAAGAATCTTGGAGGGAGCGTCTATTTATAGTAAGTCACCCCGTCAAGTTCATTCATCGCCTTTCATCATCAGGATCACTTTGGTGTTGACAGATTTCAATTCTAGTGCTTCTTTAATTGTTTTCGCAAGACGAGTGAATTATTATTATTATTCATCTAAAAATGCTAAAGTTGCTATTTTTGTTAGTGTTGTTAGTTGGTCACCTCAATATCATAGCTCGTTGGAGCCGAGACAAAAAAATTTAAATCATGGGAACAAGAAATAGTGGCCTTACATGTCAAAATTTGAAATTATGGCGGAAAAAGTCATTTTCGCAGCCAAAAGCAATTAATAAATTAGTTTATAATGGCACTTTATTATGTTTTAATGTTGTGTGTGGGATGCTTCCTAAGTGGAATTCATTTGGAAAACTTTGTGTCATTTGGAGATTATAAATATGAGCCAATTTGATGAATAAAGCATCCGATTGATTATTTTCTTTTGTTGCCTACAAAGAGTTTCTGAGTTTGTCGATTTCTTTGCCCTTGTTGAAGTATAAGGGTTTGGAACAAAGAAGTGTCTGGTAATTCATAGCTGAGGTATTGTGAATTAATTCTGAGAATTGTTTTCATTAAATTATAGTATTTTTCGACTATTATGTATTGTACCTCAAGTTTCATTGTAGCTGGAGAATTTGTGATTTGGAGCGTTATGATTATCTGTTGTTTGGTGTGGTTAAAGAGGAATGTATGGTGGCTGTCATCTATGTATTTGGCAGCGATTTCAAACTTTGTGGAAGGCTATAATCAATTATTGGAGGCCAGCAATCAGGTTTTAGAGCACCTACGATTATAAGCGAGGAGCATCTATTTCTAAACCTGCAAGTAAATTGGATTATTTCTTAAAAGCTACAATCCATATTTCATCTATTAGAAGTTAATTTCTAGATTCATTATTGCATTCTTGTAAATTTTCAGAAATCAATTTTTAAATTGGATATTAGTAAGTAGCATTGCCATCAATTATAGAATTACTTATGAATTGTTTAGTGGTGTTCATTTGTCGAAATTGATAAAGATTTAATCAATTACAATTGTCAGCAATTGACTGTGAATTTAAAGCATTATTTATTGAGTTATAATAATTTGCCTACCAAATATTTGACAAAATATCAAACTATTGATTAGCAAAAGAAAATTGATGTTTGTTAAGGATATAGCCTATTGAGGGTTTTTACAAAATCATAGGTACATTAATGAAAATATTGGATTGGTTGACATTCACAGTTAGAACCTACTTGAAACAGTTGAAGTTTTCCACTATTGAGTGACTAATCCTTCTTGATGGAAACTTTTACCTTCTATCAAAATTTAGGATTGAGATAATAAACTGCATACATGTTAAATCAATTTTTATTTAGTTAAGAATATTTATTATAAAAAATTATATATCTAACAAAAAAATTATATTCATAAAAAAAATTAGCATGCCCATTAAACCTATGGGTCCAATTGCTACTATATTCGCAACCAAGTACAAAAATATCAATATGTGATGTTTTTAATTTTATGCCTTAAGAAATACTTGAATCCAATATGGGACAGATAAGGAGATATTTTTCGAGTAAGTCAATTTGTGATATTGCAATTAGAATTCAACTTTATAGTTTCCAAGTCAAACTCATTGACCCATGTTTCATGGGCAGTGGTTCACAAGAAATCATCTCTCATGAGAATGAATAGAACACTTAACACCCATTTCATCTAGTTGGTGTTCTTAAGTACCCTTGTGAGCATCCTCTAGATGCATTGAGTGTCAAGTGTTCCTTTGTTCTCATAAAAAATGGGTCCTAAGTTATTGTAAATCACTTCTCATGAAAAATGGGTTTGTTGGTATGTTTTTCGTTGCACCAAAAGCTCGAGCTGTCAATTAATATCACAAACACTAGACTTACCCAGAACCACGAGAGGCAGTTAAGCCATGTTGTGATTCCTGAAGGAGGTGCTGACCACCAAGTCAACAATCTCCCCCTCAGCACTAACTGAGGGTTCCGCACTGACGAAATGAAGGAGACCTCCTGAGATTCAAACTCATGACCCAAGGTTCTAATACCAATTGTTGGTATGTTTGCCGTCGCACCAAAAGCTCGAATTGTCAATGAAAGTCGCAAACACTAGACTTTCCAAAACCATGAGAGGTGGTTAAGCCATGTCACGAACCCCGAAGGAGGTCCTGACCACCAAGTCAACAAGGTCAATGATTTTGACTCAAAAACTACATAGTTGAATCATAATAGCAAAATATCACAAGCATGGACTGACCCAAGAAAAGGAAAGACCATCTTTCAATAGAAAGGAAAGACGGGAAATCCTCTCGCTAGAGAAACAAATTGACCATGAGACTTGGAACCATGAGAATTTGCTTGAACAACATACAGGCAGGACATATCTCTGAAGAGAGAAGCAACTTCTTAAAATACTTTTCCACAAACTATCAAAAAGTTGTTGATATGGATTGAGAATTGTATACATTCTACATATGAACAGTATGCTTAAAACTTTCCACCTGAAAGATTTAGCTATTAAGCTTTCTATGTATCTATCATATGGCTAAAAATCATTTCTGCCAGTGGTTAAATTAGGACTGTATGTATCTTAGAAAGCATTGGTTTCAAAAAGGATTCTGTGATCGTTTACCAAAGTAATGTAACAAGACCATCTGTTTTATTTCCCTATCTAAAAGTATCTTGCAGTTTATATTCTACGATATCTTGGCTTGATATTTCAAAAGTAATTTTGATTCTACCCTTCCTCATGAGCTAGAGGTAGACATGCCTAAGCCACAATCATCAAAATGATTAGAAACAAGTAATGGTAAGACAATAATGGACACAAGAATTATCAGTATTTAGTTTCTTTTAGTTTCTCTCTAGGTGGGGTTGACGCAATTCTGTAGAAAAAAGAACCAGTACTGCTTTGGAACTAAAATGTAGATTGTCAGTGTTTACGTTTATACATATTATGAATACTATTTAAAGTTCTGGTTGTCCAATATTTTGTTCAGTAAATACATTTATACAGAAGACTAACTTATTTGTGCTAACTGATAATGCATTAGTTGTACAGTTTAAGATACTATAGACACCAACGTTTGCTCTTTTCTCAGTAAAAATAAATGCAGAGAACCAAGAAAAAACGAATTCCATTTGCCCCTCAGAAGTCAAAATATGTACCAAGATATACGAAAAAGAAAAAATATAGTCAGTTGAGAGGGAGAAAAAACATCAAATCGATAAACATTAAAAAATTAAGGCTGATTTCACAAACTAAACTGATCAGGGAAAAAAATATCACCGAAAAGAATTCTATTAATCAACCTTGTATGATAGACATCCCTGAATCATGAAGGGTATCTTTGATTTTAATGTTGATGCTTTATCTAGTCATATTTGAGTTCAAATTTTAGCATCCATTCCTTTGGGTGGAGTTTTCCATCTTGCCAACAGTGGCTGAGCTGCAGTTACCTGCTTAGACTTGTTTTTCTTTTGCCAATATTTTGCCAATGAATACCAGATACCACCAATCGTATTGATGACGAGTCCAGTTACATTCAAAGCATGCACTTCAACACCCCCCAATAAAACAAAACCCAGAGTCTGCAAATTGTTAATATCAACTGATTAATATCAAATTGTTCAAAATTAGTACATGTGCATAAGTGTGTGCTTGATTCTCCTGTCTAGATAACATAATGTATAAACTGTAATCTCTCTGTAAAAAGAATGAAACAGACAAAATATAATCTTTAAATAAGGACTATTATTGAAAGTATCCTATGATAGTCACATACCGTTGAACCAACTCCTTTTAGTACTCCAACAATTGTTGTAGTTAGAGCAGAGTTCACTGCTGTACACAAAAACATGGTAAAATTGAGGACAATGCCCATCACTAATGAAAGAATGAATACCACCAAGAATGAAATTGATTTAGCCTGCAAAGGAAAGAGTTGACATAATTAGCCTACAATATTCAGATTAGAAGACACAATTGTAAGAACTCTTTCCTATTCTGACCTTTAATTTTCAGTTTCGTCTCATTGGCAATTCGTCAAACAGTTGTTATTCAAGGTCTGATCCGAGAGTTACAAGATCTTGGGCCAAAACACATTGCAAAATAGACATTCCTTGAATAGGCATTTTTCAGACAGTTGTATGTGAATGGAAAACTAATGAAATCTTGAGTTCGACAGATACATAAGAACAAACATTAGGCATGCAAAGTCAGATTTCCATTACAACTTCACAAATTCTATCAAACACTTGGCAGGCATCCAGTTCTTGCATATAGAACAACTTTTTCTTGGACAACTTACAAACAATGATAAAACATATAAAGGATCAGCTCCACATTCCACTACTCAGTTATAGTTTGCTAGACAAATTTTAGAACAGTTGATTCTCTATCTATGAAGCTGAAGAATACAGTGGGAAGTCATAAAGTTGTTTACACCTGATTATCTCAGCCACATGAGTTGAAAATGCAAACCCAGCCATGTGCAATTAGTGGAGACATATGCACAATGTGTACTAGGAGTTGCCCAAGTTTAGCTGTGAGTTTAGCATGGCCATTAACAATGTATTCTCAGCTTACAGCCTGGTTAAAATACCGTGCACTCCATTTTTGCCAGGGTTCAGCCAGTTTAGACGGGCTGCTCTATTCGCCCAGATAATACCAAGACCCCTGCGAACGATAAGTTTCTGATTTTTGCACAAGAGAAGAGGATTTGATTACCCTTACAGCTGTATCAACTTCTTCTTTAGTACTTTGCCATCATTTCAGACTTCATGACCTGCGATTTTCTCCATGATCAAATGACTTCCAGCATTCATATTTTGGACTGAGGGAAAATGTTCTTCAAACTGCTTATTTGATTTCAAACCTCTACCATTAAATCCAGATGTGAACTCCGAATGAATCCACCAATCTTTTAAGGAGTGAGATTCTGTCCAAAGTTCGAACCTTCTTGGTTCCAAGGGTTTTTGTCCTTAGACCTTTCTAGTCACTGACAATGGCAACAATGGAGAAATGATCTCAATAGCATAATCTCATTGCATGATCTTAAAGGAAGACTAGGTTCATTTATAGAGACTCCTCAAACTTCAAATGAACCTCCACACTCAATATAGGATAAAATCATTATTTACTTTTAATTCCTCCTTGTGAAGTAGGTTCTCAAACAATCTAGAGGGTTATATTAATTAAAGTGACTTTATATTTTCATTTTCTAAAGTCACTTTATGAAAATGACTTAAGTACACTTCAACACCCTTGGGTCATCATATCATTAAGATGTTTAATATAATAATATATATTATTACAGCTAAACTTGTTTTGACTTTAACAATTCAACTTAAATCATTAATAACCTTACAATTACCAATATCAACTCATGGGAATAATCAAATCCACTTTCCGAATATAGATATGATGTCGATTGATCACCTCAATGACTTGCTATAAATAGAAAGTATGAGCAAAACATCCAAGTGACTTACTAAAAATAGTTAAGGGTGAACCAAAATGTCCTGAGTGATCTCCACATGGCATGCTATTAGAAAATATTGAAATAAGCACCAAAATTTAGGGACATTACAATCCTCCCTTCCCAAAGATTGCTTGCCCTCAAGCAATCCACACCTGCAAGTTGAAACCAAATGCTTGGACGTTATATCAACCTCTAGAAAACGGCCTTGTCGATCCGGTGCACTACTCTAATGTAAATATCACCATGGTTGGAGTAGTGAAGCAACTTATCATGGTACTATTGATGTGAATTTTGTTCCACTACAACATGAAAAATTGAATACTTAATGTTTCAAGGAGAAACGCCAAACACTCAATCCTCTCTTGATATAAGGTCATCTCTCATGCTAAGCTTCCAATGTAAGATCATGAAATGACTCCAAGGCTCGTTTTTAATTGTGGACTTCACTTGGTTTATGATGTAATACGCAAGTTATCACAAAAGGAATTCCGCTATTCATTCAATGGATATCAAACTCTTGCACTTCTAAAGATTTGGCTTTACAACATGCAAAAAAAATATTTTGACTTTCCAACTTTTCTATTCCAACTCAAAACTAAGCTCAATAACTTGGGCTACTTCTACTCCTTACTATGAATGCAAGGAATCATGGATGAACTTGGGCACTACAAGTTGTAGCTTAATTAGCATTTTCTACCCACCTAGTGCAAGCTTCTAAGGAATACATAAATGGTTTTCACATCAATACCTTGTCTTCAATCCCATCAAATGGATGCAAACTAAAGGTCTAGCATCAATTGAAATCAAGTGCTTTTAATCATTGGCTTGCCACACAAGACACTCCTACCATCGAGAGGCTAGTGGCCCAGATTTGTCGAGTCATTCAAGTAAATGTCCTCAATGACTTCCATCCAACTAAACTACTTCAACGTGAGTATGAAACTACTCCAAGTGAAAGATTGAGGAAACCATGCAACACTTCAAAGCAATTTTTAGTAATTAACCATGAAGAAGCAACAATGAATTATCCATTACTTTAATAGTATCATAGCAACAATTTGATCAAGTCTTTCCCTTAGCTAGCCTATTCTTGTCTACTTGTATCTCTCTAGCTTCTAGCTCCACTCTCCTAAGCTAATGAATTACAAATGGGAAGGCCTTGGCCCTTTAGAGATGTTTAATTACAATGAAGGGCCAAGATCAAGGTTTGAGATTTCTCTCCACAAACCCTAATTAGGGTTGCCAAAATTACCACCAATTAGATGAGGGTACCACATTGTGGGGCAATAAGAGAAATTAAAATGATTTTTCTAACCAATGAGAAAATAGGACACTTGGCATGATATGATTGCTCGTGCTCCAGTTTAGATTTTTCTAATTGGAAGGGACAGGTTGGAGCCACATCAACATCCGTAACATGTAGATCTATTTGATCTTTGATACTCAACATTGTCCAACTTTCTAACTTTGATTAACTCTTCCGAAAATCAATTTCTTGAGGATGAATGTGATGGTTCATATTCCCAATTTGCTTCATCTTTTGAGTCTTCTCCATCCCCTCAAATTTTCTCATGGCATGACTTCACTTTTTACTTGTATCTTGAATTCGTGAACTTGATTGCATTTGTGAACTTGAATGATATCTTCATGTGGTAAGATCTCTCAAAATAAAATTGGATTTACCATTGGTGAATTTCATCTCTAACTTTCATGGTCTTGATTTGGAATTGATTTTGGTGGCTTGAAAATGAATCTTTCTTCTTCACTTCTAAACCTCTAGCTTGAACTTGAAGATGACCTTCCTCATGTAGCTCCTCAAGTCTTGATCCTCATCTTGTCTTTTGACTTCCTTCTTCAAAGAAATATAACCTTACGAAAAAGAAGAGGAAAATGTATTTAAGGTTGTGAGATGATGAGAAGAGATAAAAATTAAAGAAACTTGGAATTTTCATGAAATAAAATTTCTTCAAGATTCAATTTCCCCCAATTTAGACTCGGGAGCATAAAATTTTAATTTAAAGAAAAGCATTCTCTCCAATTTGCCTTAGTGAAAAATCTCATTGCTTGGATTTGAAAGAATTTCCTATTTCTAACTAAAAATTTAAAAAGTTCTAAAAATTAGCCAATGGCAACAATGTTAATTGACTCCCCTAAATCAATTAAAAGACCAACTATCATAACGAATCCCCCCAAAAGAAAATTTTACTTCTTTCAGTGAGGCTCCTAATGATTTGAACTTAATTTTATTCGATGACCTCTTAATAATTCATCTCAATCAACCCTAAAAAAACTATCCTTGGATTTATGCCCACCTCTAAAATGATAACAATGAAGCTCAATGCTTTTTAGAGGAACTGAAATTACTCCAAATCCTTTGATAGTTTGCTGCTCCTCAATTAGAATATCATTTTTGTCGAGAAAAAATCATTTTCACTGAGTTTAGAAAGAACTCTTGACCTCATTATATAGGTGATGCCAAGTGAGAGACGTAACTCCCAATAAGTAGCCAACATGACATTGGCTTAGACCAATACAAAAAAATTAAATAATTCTGTCTAAATGGGTTTGAGGCGGACTTGGCATTAACCAACTTTTAATAAAATGCATTGGTCCTTCTAAGGCTGACCTGGCAAGTATGTGGGTGTTTTCTTTTGTCATCACTCAAAATCATGGCAGAAATTAAGCTTGCAGGAGGACAAAAGTCCTTGTGGAGGGGCATAAATAATGCACGCAAGAGGATACAATCCTCTACTTGGAGCATAATCTAACTATCAAAGAGGATTGTTGGACTTGGAGACAGCAGAAATTGTATTCTTGAGAGGATAAAATCCTCTCCCTAGCAGAATCTTATGGTAACAAAGGATTCACAAAAACTCAAATACATACTCTAAGGCAGAATTGGTTGTGACAAGAGGATTTCAAACGCTCCCCTAATCACACAGCAGGAATGCAAAGGGAGGGGTCCCCATATTGATCGGGCAGTGGTGTGGAAATGCACAACATCTAGCACCCCCCACCCCACCCCCAAAAAAGAGAAATGTTTCTAAACATTTCAAGGATTAAACTTGTTTGGAACTAAGAACTTTTGATCAACTCCACCTTCACGTATTAGATAACTAGGAATGTACTCAAAATGGAAGAAACGACAAGTTGAGGTAAGACCCTTCATTCTTGATTATTGAAGTGCAAAGATGTACTACTAGCAAAGTACTCTCCGAGTTGCAAAAATTGGGCAAGTTCTTTGAATTGGCGAGTTTTTAAGACTTTTACTGGCACCAAAAACTCGCTGTTTTTTCTTTTTATTGGCAAAAACTTGTCAAGTGTTTGCCAAAAGCCCAACGAGTTTTAGTTTAAAACTTGGTCATAGTTTTATAATAACACTTAAAAGGAAAAACATGACCCAAACTAATTTCCTTTCTCATTTCTTAACTTGTATTTTTCTAAGAGGGGCGAAATAGTCTGCCCAACACTTGCAGCCTGATTTCTATCTATTTGAAGTGGATTTGAGATGCTTTTTGAGAAGGATTACATCTCTAATTTGGCGAGGCAAGCTATGGAGGAAGGCAATGGATTTGGTTTCACATTACATAACATTGAGTTGAATGAGTAGTCAATGCCAATGCTATGAGAAGCTAGAGGTAGAGCTACATCTAGGATGGAGGACGAGCCACAGACTAGGACATACCGAACAAGGAAGCATAGTCACGCCAGTGCAGACTTCTAGGACTAGACCCTCTACTTCTATCACTCCCTTAGTTTTTAATAGAGATGGGAAGAGGAAGATTTAATTGTAATGATGTATTTAGTTTTAGTTTTACATAAACTATTCACTATTTTGCTTCCAACCACCATCATTCCTCACAAGAATGCAATTTTGTACCCGCTTCATGTTTCAATATATCTAGACTATGCTTGTTTACTTTATGTTCTCATTTATTGACTCATTGGATGAATCTCTCATTGAATTTTGCAATAAAATATGCCTTTTCTAATTAAAGTTATGCAAATTTTTCAGTTCCTAAGTTTTTGCCAAAAATTAGCCAAGTTTTTCCCCAATTCTATTATTAGGCCTTGGCGAGTTTCTGGCTTTGGTGAGTTTTCCAACTATGCTAAAGTGTGTGCAAGTCATTTATTCCCACTCAACAAGAACCTAGAAAGCCTCTTAGATCCATTGGACTTAGCTATTTTGATATCCTTACTTCAAAAGCATCCTGGATAGAGCGTTACTGTCAGTCAAGCATCCATAGCCCTAACAAGGTTGTTGTTGTGGCCAACTACAACCATTTCTCTACCTTACGAATTTTACCGAATAGCAACTATGAAGATATTCACACACCCAAAGACAATTTGCTTCATTTTTATCATTTTCATTCTTTTTCCTTTTTTTCATTTTTCTTTCTTTTCTTTTCTTTTGATTTGATACTACTTTTCTTTTCGTTTCTTTTCAATCCTTGTTTTGGCCAACAAGCAATGAAGCTTGTAGAAGGTTTGGAAAAAAACCATAGTGGCACTAAAGCAAGTGTATGATTTTCACTAATTCCAACTTCGCCTTGAAAACTCTTAGAGAACTAAAAGAAATTAAGTGTGAGTAAAAATGTTGTAATTGAAAGACTTAAATACCCAAATCACAACTATGACTCCATTCCAAATTTGGGACTGGTCCTTTTCGAATGATAAGGTTATTAAGAATCCATTCTACTATTCAAGGAATCTCACAAAGAGATATCCAAAAAATGAGCCAAACAAATCCACTGGAAAAGTACCAATATGTGTTGTCTAACACCCACCTGTCTCAAAAATTTGGATACCTCTTAACTAAGATAAAGCAAGAAAACAACTACTAAACTACAAGGAAAACCTACAAAATTACTCTCTAAAGCAACCCAAACAAAATAACTGATCGAGACACTCAAACAAATCTCAAGTCAAATGACTTAAAGAATATTATCTTCCTAGCTCGACAATGAACAATTATTCTAACCAATGAAAAGAAAACCTACTCTAACCCTCTTGAACTAAGTGATTTAAGACAAACTAACTCTAACTATGCACAAGAGTCCCAAAGGGATAACACCAACTATAATGATACATACACTTCATCTAACTTGGTCTCTCAGAATGTGCAAGAGTAGCAAAGCTTGTGTAATGGTACTTAGTTTGACATTTTTACCCTTGTACTCCAAAAGAAATTTGATCACCTCATATTCAAATTTGAGAATTATATCATGCAAGATCAATAATTGGGGTAATTCATTTGCTTCATGATCAATCCAAATACAAGTTTTCCTTGCTAAACCACCATAACCAAAATAAGAATTGTCAAAACATTCAACATTAGAAGCAAGGAAAGAAACAATTTGGCTTGATTTGAATAGCAAGTCGTGTTCATATTCTTGTTGGTCATCCACAGTTTCAAGAGGTAACAACTGGTGGTGAATTCTCTCTCTGGAATCATCATCGAACTCATGGGAAATCAAAGCAATATCAATCATGAAGTCAACCCTATGAAATCTTGCTTTAGGTGGCTTGTCCTTGTATACCATGAATCATGCATCTTTGTGAACATGGATATGTGCATCCTCAAAAATTAAGGATTCCTTGACAATCTCTCCCTCAAACATCTCCCCAAGCTAATCAAATAATATCCAAAGGTAGCACCAACCCAAACCATTGCTCATCTTCTCCCATACGGTTGCATGTAGAAATTGCTTGAGGAACATCTTGCAATTCTTCATGTAGGATCACACCACTCTTGGAATCCTCAAAACTAGCAGGAAAACATTACCAAACATACTCATAAGTTCATCAAGGTCGATCCTACGTGGTAAAGCCTCTAGAGGTCAAAGCTGATGGCAAACGATGCCACTTGCAATAACTTGATAATCTTGAAATACCTTGGGAATCAATCAACTTCGTTCATGATATCCTTTAGCAACCCCCCAAAAGAACATAGTGGTAATGACATCTTTGAATCCCCTATCAAATTGCTCTTCATATCTAGATTTTCCTGTGATTACTTGAAGTTCTTTACCTAACACATCTACTTGATTGCTTTCATCCCCAAGGGACCTTGAAATTTCTTGCAATTCATCTTTTACAACCTTGATTTGAATCCCGTATGAAATTTCATCAAGGATTTCTTCTTCAAATGTATGGTGATCTTCTTCTAGTTTTGCATGATGCTCATGTTTTGTGCTATCATGTATTGTTAGTTTTTTGAGGATCTGCTGCAAATGTATTAAGCACTGCCATTCTAATTGGTATGTATGTTCCAAATGCAACATCCGCTTAGATTTATATTGAGAATAGGCAATGAATAGACATGTCCCTTCATGGGACATGTCTATTCGTTAATCAAATAATTAATATAATAATATATTTAATCATTTATATATATATATATATATATATATATATATATATATATATAATTATATACATTATTATATTATTATATTAATTTCTCTCATATATTTATATCTCAATTATATCTCATATAATTATATGTATGTTTATCTGACAAAAGCTCTCAAATATCAACACTCCCTCTTAGCTAGGGAGGATAAACACAAGACAAATATTAGACTATTGGTAATATTAGGAATGACAAGTCTTAAAGGATATCTCATTTGATATCTTAAAATTTTTCCACCATTTGATATCGCATTCGATATCACAAGTATTGGTCTTCCAGAATATCAACACATGGTATTCACCCAGTACTCAAATAAGGTTTGATATCATATAGGTTTGATATTACATATGATATCAAGAGTATTGGCCTCCCAGAATATCAATGATATTCACCAAGTACTCAAAAGGTTTTGATATCACATTTGATATCTATAGTATTGGCCTCCCAAAATATCAATACTATTCACCAAATACTCTTTGAGTAATGACCTTCCAGAATGTTGAGATGCAAGACATTCACCATATACTCAATTTGTTTGATCTCATAATACAAGTTACTATAAGATCATCTCCTTATAGTATCTTCTACAAATACAAGTGACATAATTTAGAAGTCGTCACTTCCTCATGATGTACGCAAGGGGTAGGACCATTAAAATCACATAGTCACGATGAATATTCATGAATCCATCTTGACTGCTACAATTTATTGATTGCTGGAGAATCCATCTCAACATAGTTTACTCCCTCTGAATTACTATAATCGAGATCAACAAAGGTTGACTGAACCATATCCTCTATTTGCTCCCTCTATTTCAAGGTTGCCTCTAATGAAATGTCAGTCTCCCTCTAAATCTCAATCTCCCTCCTTTAACTACAAGAACATTCTCGTTAAATATCAAGGCAAATATCTCTTATAGTACATATTGAAATAAGAGAGAGACTAATATAATATTCAATAATAATAGATACTTATCTGCACATCAACATCCTTGATACAAGTTGCTCTAATGAGGGTCCATACGTCCATTTAATTCTCGTACTTGAACCTCCAGGATTACAATCAATGGTTGATTGTAAGTTGTATACTTTGATGAATACAATACCCATGGAATTATATAATCTTCCACTCGAAGTCCGTTATATTTCCTCCTATTGCCATCTTTAGTAAAAGACTCCTCTCCTTTATCGATTGCAATTATGTTATTTTCCTCTTTATAATCCATCCATAAGTAACTCGTAGATTTATATATTCTACTTCTCAACATTTGCACTTTCCTCATGCTTGATTGTTGGTGTAAATAATTATTCACTATTTACACTTACTTAAGTTTACTAATGCATTATTTTAATATTTATTTATTAGTCACCTAGGAGTATGCGTACTCTTGTGAGTTGTCATGTTGACAACACAAGAGTTCACACCTCATTTATGCACATGGTGACTACAACATAGGAGTTAGCACATTATTTGAGCACATGGTGTCTACAACATCTCCACATGCGGGACACCTCATCATGCTTATCCTCTCATTGTTGCACGCACATTCATGCACAATGGAGAACGTGTGCTTAGTTGTCATGCTTATCTCCTAGCACCTTCTAGAGACATTCTAGATGCATCTTAGAGGCCTTTATATATAGACACTCCTAGTATGTACACTCATCTAAACATATAGTGATGTATCAAGACATGCTATGATATATTGATCATACTTTTTTGGTCTATAGTTGTGCTTGTGTTTGAGTTCTTCGATCTTGGGTGAATTTTCCCTAAGACAAATTCTTACATGGTATCAGAGATTGGAGAATCTCTCCTCACATAGCCGTTCGAGACCATTGTTGCTTCGTCACCTCGGCCCAATTTTAGAGTATCGCTATCATTGGGAGCATCTAGAGCCAGATCTGACCTCGCCATTACGTCTGGAACGTCAATTCGGTAAAAATCGGCTATGAATTTGGCTATTGTATGCCAAAGTCAATTGTGAGGCAAAAAAATTTTGCAAACCGGCACTCGAAGGCCTGATTTGCAACTTGGGTATGGTCATTTTTTAGATCTATTTAATTGTTTTTTGGATCTAATTTTTTCCTCTATTTTTCGGATAGAATTTTTGAAAAAAAAATTGGCTAGGCAGCCCTACAGAGAATTTTTTTTTGCACAGGTACTAGGCAGTCACACCCTGGCCCTACGCAGAATATTTCGTATTGTGCAGAATATTCTCATTTGGTGAGCTTCATTACAAACTCCACGGCCAGACCCTGCAATTTCCAACATCCGTATAGCATTCTGGCAGTCTATCAACAAATTCTGGTGAGCAGCATCTCACACCACAGCGGCCACATAACATTTCACGGGCAACTCGTTTGTTTACCCTCTGCGAGCAACTCTTTTTACTAAAGCACGTTTTTGCCTTTACTAAGGCATGTGGGACTAAACCCACTTTCTTTCACCGGCCTGAATCTTGATCTCGGCGCCATCTTTACTTCTTTCTAGTGCCGATCACCGGCTCGGTTCCCTCCGCGCTCCGACGCCGTGAACCTGATTCCCGACATTGGAATTTCTAATCCGACACAGTTCCGACAACACAGATTCAAAGTTCGCCAGACACGCGACAATAGCATCTGTAAGGCACGTGGAACTTTTTCTATCCCACCACGCGGCAAGCCTTCTACCTCAGCAACACAGTAGGCCCGCTCAGCGAGGACTTCGTCCCAGTCAAAGCCATGTCTACAAACCTACCACGGTGGACTGTACAAATTGCCAAGTGACTCAGCAAATCATACCTGCACACTCGGATTGCCATGTCCCCCTTCCATACAGACGTGTCGTGATTGTACTTTGCCACGGGTACTGACTGTACTACCACGTCACGAAGGGTTGATTTTTTGCCACGTCAACATTTCACGGTGGTAAATTTGACGATCGTTTGATCATCATTCCTAAACATTTTATAACTACTGTGACGGCCGTTTGACCGTCAAATTTAAGCACGCAATTTTCTGCCCAGACCCCTCTTCAGATGCATTTTTTATTTGGTAGCCTAACTTTGAGAGGCCATAACTTGGTCATGCGGACTCCAAATCAGGTGCAATTTTTATTATTTTCGGTAGAATTTCTTCAACTTTTTACTGGTGCTATTCTTTTCTAGTTTTGGTGCACAGATTTGTCAAAATTTGCATCTTTTGGCAACTGTACCTGTCCAATCCTGCATTTTGCAACTTGAAACACTCTGTATGGACTCATCTGGACTCCTTTTTTAGGTTCAGTTTTTTTTGAAAGTTCCTTATTTTTCATCTACTTTCCAATTTTGCAATCAGATTATAGGGTTGTGTGGACAAAAATATCACTTTCAGCATTAGGACCTTTTTTGCATTGTATTGCTTTTCAAAATTATTGTATATTTGAGCTACAGTGCTTAGTTCTAGATTTAGGCCTCAAAAGGCAGTTGTAATAGGCAAAATCAAAAGTCCATCTTGTACATTTTGACAAGTGGCCTATTGTACACACACCACTTCTAAAGCACCGAATCATTCATTGTGGGGGGGGGTTCTTTGATTTGTTTTGCATTTTGGGGGTTACATTGCTTAATCCATCATGCAAGAGGAAGATTTAATTATCTTGACACTAGACAACTATCAAGAATGGAGCCAATTGGCTATCAAATATTTCAGTCAACACAATGCACTACCATATGCGAGAGGACTTACATACGATGTTCACACTTTTTCCATCATTAGTAGTACTCTCTTTCTATATGTGGATATGGAGATTTTGGATTCACTTATTGACATCAAGTCATCTGATCCATATGTTTTTTGAATTTATCTTTGGGAGACGTATGGAGATCCACACATTCCTCCATTCCCCAAAGATCTGTTACCTCCAGTTGCAGCTGCATCCTCTCCAGATGAGATCACCATAAACCCCAATCACAAATAGTTTCAAGATGACCACGAGCCTCACAACAAGTGGTTTTAGGATTACCACAAACCATGCACATATTGTTCACAAACCATCAACCTAGGTAAACCATCATCACTATGGGCTTTTCTTCTTTTGTACCTGCATCAAACTAGTATTGAATCTATTTGTAAAGAAATCCACCTATTGAGACATGGGTACCCAACCATTGTACTTGCCAATTCTATAGGAATCCTTTTTCAAATACATAGTTCATCAATATGTTAAACAAAAAACCTTTGGGGTGTCAGGCACCACCTCTAATGTACCCCTTAATACAATACATTCTTTTCACAAAGGTGACACACACTCAAAAAGTTAATAAAAAATACATAGCCCATTAACAATCATCTCTAATTCAATTTTCATCACTTTGTTGAGGGATATTAATCCAACAATCTCCTGTTCCCATGCTTCATGTTTGTGTGATCAAGTTGGAAGTGATCTAGGTGTGTTTTGAGGCTTCTTGCAACTGTGTGGCTTCCAACTTCTTTTGCTTCCTGTGTGAGTGGGTGTTAATATCAGTGGTATGCATTTAGACCTGGAATCTTGCACTGAAGCTTCATATGGTTGAGTATTCTACTCACCACGCTAGCTTCACTCACTTTTCTGTTCTTTTGTACATTTTTTCTGGTGATTGTTTGCTGCTCCCTATTTTCCCAGTTGTTTTGCATCTCCTACCTGTTGGGCCTGTCCTTGTGCTACCTGTTATGCACAATGGATCCCGCACTGTCTTCTCAGCCCCCATCTCTTACATACCAGAGACTATGCGATAAACTCCTCAAACTAGAAATGGAAAACCAAATCCTTAGGCACGCAGTTACTTCTCTTTATGAGACCATTACTGGTATCAAGCAACAAGTAGAGACTTATTCCTCTCATCTTGACAGTTTCTCAGCTGCCTTTACTAGAGAAACAGCATGTTTTAAGACTCAATTTGATTCTGTTATTGAATAGCTAGGGGAAGTTGATACTGTCTGCTAGTAAACAGATTTGTCCTCTCGAAACATCTTTACAAATGACCTCTAAATGCCCAAAATCAGAAGACAAATGGAACAAACAGTTGGAAGGACTATCATGAGATTGATAGTTTTCCTCTAAATTGAGAGGCACAGCTCCCTCTTAGAAAGATATTCAATGAATTTGGATAGTTGGATATGCCTTTAACCCAAAGGCACTAAGGCTTACTGACATCCACCCATAAGTATGGAATGAATTTGATCACAAGATTTATTAACTTAAAGAAGGAAAAGATGAACAAACAACCATACAACTACTTACACATCCCTTCCCATGACAGAGAAACTAAGAGAAGTGAAATGTCTAATTTTGCAAAACATGAGTATCCCAACTGCAAGATCACATACAACATATATTTGATATCATAGTGAAGGAAGATATCCAGGAACATGAGAAAGGCAACCATATGATTAATCTTAATCAGAAAAGTGAACATACAGACCACATGATCTATTACATAGACTCATCTTTATTCCTAAATAAAACGCAATGACCACAAGGTCATTTAGTGCCCTGCCATTACAACAAAAAATGCTGAAAAACTAATCTAATCCCCTCCTTTCTCTGTTACAATAAGCATACAAAAAAATATTCTCCTCCCTTTCCTATAGCCACACGACTCCCAGCAAAATAAGAACCCTAACTCCTTTGGCTTTTGCATATTTATCTTCTTGTTTCTCGACAATTCCTTTGACTTTGAATAACATATTCTTTATCATCTTTAAAGATGATCCCTTTGGCAATATAGGACCTAAAGTTTTATAAACATTAAAGCTACCTTTCAATAAAAAAATGGCATTCTTTGGACAGGTCGTACTGATGGAACCCTATTTTTAGGGACTCCATTCTAAGCATTATCCTAGATCTTCTCATCGTTTGATTAATGTGGTTGTTTTGTTTTATATTTTATAAAGTTTTGCAGGATTTGTGAATTGATCAACTATTTTCACTTCTATCTCAACTCTGTTGTTATTTGCCTACTATAGATGCATCATGGAATTAGGCAATAGATAGAGTGCCACTTACAGGCTTGCGAGTTTTGATCTAGATTGCAGATGTAATGATATCATTCACAACAAAACAATGTTGTTACAGTAAAACAGCAACAGAGATTTCAAACTTTTCATATGCAAGAGCTCCAGCAGCAATACAGAAATCTGGATAAGACTTTGCTAGTTCAAGGTTAATATCAGGAAGTAGAGTAAGCGTCAGAACATTGGACATGTTGTAACTTGCTGAAAAAATTGGAGCTACATCAGCGTATGAAGTCTACGAAGATCCTCTTTGAGCATCCTCAGATGGGAGAATATTGGGGGAGTGTTAAATCAATCAGACTCTGAAGTTGCTGTGACCAAGCGAAGTTGAAACTCTAATATTTGGTTGCTGTAGGCAGCATGGCCCAGAAATTAGAGTTGCTTGAATATGTAACACTCATGAACAACAGATGAACATTGACGATGGTCATTTTGTAAATGGCTTTACTGTCCAAGCACTCAGAGTAGAAGTTGACAGTTCAGGCTTCAAGAGCTCACGCCAGAAATCTCATCTATATTTTAGATATTAGTATTGGTTTGATTCTTCTTATGTAAGGAGATCTAACTGAATGTATCAGCATCCGAAAACTGATAGAGCTTACATGTTGGAATTTGTAGAAGTTGTGAGGAAGGCCTTTTTATATTCAGCATAGCTCAGTGGTAATAGGAAAATGCGCCTTCTGTTGTCTTTATTGATGAGTTGGATGCTGTTGGAAAATCTCGTGGTATTGTTAAAGGACAAGAACGTGATGCCACAGTCAATCAGCTTCTTACATGCTTGGATGGATTTGAAGGGAGAGGAGATGTGATTACTATCGCTGATACCAATAGGCCAGGTGTTCTTGATGCAGCAATAGTAAGGCCTGGGCGCTTTGATCAAAAAATAAATATTCCCAAG
Organism: Cupressus sempervirens; assembly: GCA_028749045.1. Taxonomy (NCBI): domain Eukaryota; kingdom Viridiplantae; phylum Streptophyta; class Pinopsida; order Cupressales; family Cupressaceae; genus Cupressus; species Cupressus sempervirens. The sequence continues at coordinate 913,068,983 of CM053787.1, read as the reverse complement.
CTTTTATTTGAAGGCTGTGTTGAGATTTTAAGGACATCTTAATATTGGTAGAATACTAATAAGATTGGATTACCTATCAGCTTCATGCACAGAAGAAACCTATGGCAGATGATGTGGATTATGAAGTTATTTCAAGATTAACAGAGGGTATGGCTGGAGCTGATCTAGCAAATATACTTGATGTTGCGGCTATCAATATAATTTGTGATGGAAGAAGTGAGATTACAACTGAAGGATGTTTATCGTGGACGATGGTATATGTTCGGATACAGAAGCCGCTTCAAAATTGAAAATAGAAATGATCCTTGCCCAATAGAGAACGCTCCGTGGAGTTGAAAGCTGCCGTCTAGGTCAGAAAACATCAGTAGATGTCTCTTTGTGGAGGGAGAGCTCAAGGAAGGATCGTAGTAGCAAAGAATATAAGACAGGATCCATGTCTGAAAAGGGACACAAGCAAGGCGCCTGATACTGTAGCTTGGGATCTTGAAAACCTGTAGAATATTACAGTGAGTCCCCCAAGTGGAAGGTTGACAATGGATACAAAGAACGATGAATGAGGAATCGTATACCTGTTTTTCGAACTTAAGAATTTCCTCCAAACAAAATTCCAATGGCCAACACATCATATATGAATATTTTTGAAATTGCAAAGAAAAACGCCCAGCCAGTGGGAATACTACAATTAGCATCGCTTATAATACAGAGTCATGCCTTTCATCCACAACTATGGAAATTTTAGCGCCCATCTTTCACTAACCCGTTAGAGGTTGTTTGATAATGTATATCTAACTAGACATCATGTGTTTTGCAGGAGGATGAAGACTTTTACTTCATTATATGCGGCAAGAATATTCACACGGGTGATGCTCAATCTGTAAAAAGCAAAGGCCAGCAGATGCAAGAGAAACAGATCTCGGATGCCTGTCTGGAAGGAGTATGCTCAACAGTGGAGAGTTTTGATCAAATATCTTCAAGGAGAAGAATAGGAAGAGATAAGATCCAGCGGAAGAGGAGCAAATACGTTGAGCGGAGAAGATAGCTTTTAATGCCTTTTTCCAGATCAGGAATTTGAATATCTCACAGGGATGTCTTATGTTTTCTTTTGAATTGAAGACCATACTCAAAACCCCATTTTTTTATACAAACGTAAGGATTTAAAGGCGCTTGTAGATATGGAGCCGAAGAGTTAAAACTTCAAGCATCTTAAAATATAATACACCAAACTATCGATCATATTAGGTCAAGATTATTTAATACTTAATACATATATGTTATGAAAGAGTGTGAACGATTCAATAAGGCAACCGATGCCTCTTGGTCTTCTATAAATATAAGATGTAAAAGGAGAGAGACCATACAATATTCATTCTTATTTTTAAAAAATTTTACCTATCCTATGCCCATGATGTATTATATTGCTTTAATTGGCGGAGAAATAAAATTTTCAACTAAGCCTATGGATGGTGGATTTTCGATTGAATTCTTGTGCGAGTCTAGAATCGAGTTGTATTGGATGGATCATCTGTAAGGAGTGTCTCTAGTACAATTTTATTTCCGGATCAGTAAGAAATATATATTTAATTTATTTGCATTAGAGTTCTAATTTTTTATTAAGTTGTGTCCTTCATAAATATTTTTTATTATTCTCTATAAATATTTTAATATTTGGATAAGTGGATTAGATCATTATTGCATTTTAAAATTTGATAAACATAGATATTGTGAAATATTTTATTGTTTCCGTATTTATCTCTAATTTGTCTCCGCAGGAGTTAAAATGCATTTTAGACTTATTTAAATTGCGTTCACATAATTGATCCATCGTGTCTGAATTATTAAAATTGTTTATAGTTTAATATATTGAACTTTATAAAGTTGTATGTTTCAACCAATAATATTGACTCTATTGCCCATTTAATTAAGCACTGGTCTTTTATTCTTAATTCATAATCCATATGCTAGCAAATGTTTCATTTCTCGCCTTACAGGAATTAATATATTCATCTATTGTATTAATCTATATTTATTCTTTATTTAAACATTACTTCAATCATTTACTTTTCTTCTCAGTTCATAAATGGCAAGTTTAAAGTTTTCCTATATTTCTTGCCATTTGGAAAACTTTTATTGTATTCATGTTCTAATCGATCTGCTTTAAGCATCTTGGACTTTAAGTGTTTCGTCCAGGATCAAGTACACCTGCCTCGGACTTGCAGAGCCGGAAGTGCAGGGGATTTAGATCACATTGATCGATCCCGTCAAGTTGGGCCTTAACCGGTTGGATATCGCAGCATTGAGCAAGCAAGGCTCGTAGGATTCCAATCTACGGTTTTGGGAACCAACGGGTACAACTAATGGAAGGTGTCTTCTAGAGAAGGAACCATGACCTACACATATTATTCTTAATATGCTTATCATCACAATCTTTGTTCGAGAACTCCCAAAAGACACTTAGCCACATGGAAATCGGCTTTCTTGTTTATGTCATCATTTCTACTTATGAATCAATTTACAATGATCTATACTTGTTCATGTATGTTCTTCATTTTGATAGAAGAATCATTGACTATATTATGACGCCCAATGGAACCTCTTCTGACAGATTGGAAGCATGATCCCATCAGCAACATCAGAAATTTTTGGTATTGTGTCCAGGTTTTCAACAAGTCAACAAGCTGAAGATACAGCTCACTCCTACCACATTTATCTACCATGGAATCATTAGTCACCAAGTCTCTATTTTGCTTTCTTTGAGTCTCAAAAGGCAAACCCAAATGCAATATACACAGAAAAGTTACAATTTGTGCATACCCATGAATCTTGACATTGAATACTCTCATCATATGCACTACTATACAATTGATTAGCCTCATTGTTATTGACAATCATTCATTTTTCCTATAATAGAGAAAATGCTTGAACATATTGTTTTCATACTTAATGCAACAAAACCAATTGTCGCTGGACAATACACAAGAAAGGTCTCTACAAACTGCCTTCAACCCACCTTCATAGTTCTTCAAACTATAATTATCACGAAAATCTATTATTTTTTTTTTACTGAGCTCCATTGTGATAGAATCTCTTTTAGACCCACGGTTTGGAAACTGCATTTCACATTATATTTGATCTTCAAATACATATGCAAAGAAGTTCTCCCAGTCGACATATTCAATAGTGATTACCGTTGATGTTGTGAATGACATGAAATGAGTCAAATTCACACTTTGCCCATTTCATAAAGCCCGAGTACTCTTTGGCTTAATAAGTCATATCTATTCTCCACTCGTACCAACCAAGATATCATCGACAACTCCATAGTTGTGTCATCTCATGATGCATGATCGCCAGGTAAAGTTTCCATTTGCTCATTGATGAAACTCGATATACCCATGTCTTGAAGCTTGACTTGACAACTTCAACTCTAGGATAGACGTATCTTTATCACAATTAGGGAGCCATGGAGACATTTTGTCAAACAATTGCATGCATTGACTTATGATCAACAATTCCACATATATAGAAAGACAACTATCAAATGAGTTGCTCAAAAGATACAAACTAGAAAAGCTTCACATTTGTGATGCTTGCTTGATGAACCAATCTCCACATGCATCATTCCTTCTCTTTTTGACAAATCATGAGGCCGAATCGGCATTTTGCATGGAGAGAGCTACCAGTCTAAACCTTTCCTCTATGCTCTACGTATGGAAATAGACATTTGCCAAAAAATTCGTTGGCATCCTCCACACTGAGTGTTTCACCTCTTGTTTTCCAAAACCCAATGATTTCACTATTTCTATTAACAATTTGGGCAATAAAGAGGCTCGAAAACTTTCAAACCCATCACCGTCATGAATCTCTACGTGTTCATAGAATGGGGATTCCCTTCCCTTTTGCAACCCAAAAGCTACTGTTGTAATCCCTATGTTCCAAATAGCAATAATGGTGTTGCTCGTTTTTGTCAAACATGTTGCATCCATCATGTACACATACATGTCGGCATGTGAAGATTCCTTTGTGTGAAAATGTTTGGAAATCAACAAGTGGTCTTATATGTCATGTCCCCTTTCTAGCGACATGATTCCCACAGTAGATTTGCCTATCATTGACTCTCATAGGCAAATGATTTTGGAGAGAGAGTCATCCTATTGCCAAATGATTGCATATTGCTTTCGGAGAGTTATAATTGAGCCTACATCCAGTAAGTGGGGCCTACATGTTCTAATTTTGAATTGAGATTGCACTTTTAATTTTATAAAGTTATTTAATAATAAAGTGCATTATAATAAGATTTTATAAAAGATGTTTCTAGAAGCTCCTAGTGACTTCTTAGAAAGGTGAATAAATAGAGGGCGGGAGGCATCCATTTGGACAGGCGATTTTGTGGATTCAACTTCTATTCCTGTTGGAGCAATTTGTAGTCATTTGGTCTGCAAATTCTCAAATTATCTTTGGGAACGAAAACTCCCATTGATAGCAATTTTGAGGGTGTGGAATATCACCTGAATTATTGCAATTGGAGGTGATGTTACAGTCACTTCATTGGGGCAGAAATCTGGGGCCTAAGGCCAATTTTGAGGATCATTACATTGGAGACTGTTAGCAGTGAAGGATTGTTTTGAAGAAGGAGAACCAGGGCTTGTAGAAGAAATTCCTCATACCAATTTGAAGCAACAGAGGCACCTTTAGACATTTCTTTCTTGAGCACATATAAGCGTCGATTTACCTTGAAGATTGGGGCGCATCATTCCTGGAGTCAGGCCGAAGGTGTTAAGAGTAATTGGAGGTTGGGAAGCGGCTCAGATTATTTATTTTCCCCACCACAGAGAAATTCGCGTGGTCTGCTCATGGACTTCAAATTCCGGAATTATCATTGAAGGAGGGCTGGAAGCATATTTTAATTTATAAATCCTTCATAGCGGTTCCAAATTACATGCGACTTAGAGCATTATCCTTCTTGACGCCAGGCGGACTCAGTTTATATCAGTTTGGGCACCGTTTTGAAGGTTGCGAATTATATTTAAAAATCGCACAAGTCCAGCAGTATTGGTAGGCGGGTCAAGAACATACTTGAAGATTCAATCCAGACTCATCGGCACTAATTGCAAAGGTTGTGGTGACTCAGTCCAGGCCAGTTTCGTCATAATAACTGGAGCAACCTTGCACAAGCCCGTATGGCAGTTTGTGATTAATTCAGCGGCATCAGCATTTTTTCCAGATTGTGAAGGGCAGACTAAGAACAGACCTGAATCGGTCACCATTCAGTCAATCTCATGCATATGACAACCAATGGAGGCGGCAATTCCAAGTTCTTGATGTTGCTTTAGTTGTATATGTTCAGTCCAGACTCTGTTATTCATTTATCTTCAATGGGATTGTTATTGAATATTGGAAGGACTTGCTATTACCATTAGAACTTGTAACAGATCTGTCCTTAAATGCAAATTACAATAAGATTTTCTTGAATATTGTTGGTGCTACTATTATCCATTGCATTTGTTACATCAATCTTATTTGGTGAATTATTTGAAACATTACATCCTTACTCATTTAACGGTTGCATGCCAAGTATTTGACGAATTGCCACAGTTCAATATTGGGTTTTTTTTTAGTGGCCCTTGTAGTGAGGGTCATCTCAGTGGTATCAGAGCAGTGTTCTTGCCATCCTGTTGGGTAAAACATTTTTCATGCAACCTTATTCCATGTATTATATACGCAGAAGAGAACAGAAATTCAGAGATATGGGTGAGAGACAGTCACAGAGTCCACCTAGATTTCCCAGAATTGATGACAATGAGACCAGAGAGTTTTACAGAATCATGACTACCGGACAACAAGAAATAGCCCAGTCATTACAAGCATTGACTACCATAATGGAGAGAGTTGTTCAGCCCAAGGTTCAGGAACATGGTAGAGGTACACCTGATCATGATAATAGAAGTGTGGCAGGCTCACAGGGTGCTCCTAGGCGCAGATCATGGATGGCAAATAGGCCTACTCGTCCCACCTTCCTTAGGGAGGAGGCTCAGGAGATAGGAGAAGATGACTTGCCAGATGATTTTCAGGATGATCTCAGAGCTGCTACTGCAGAATGGCAGGCATTACCACCACATGTGCGTGAGCTACTAAACTTTGATCGCTATCTGAACCAGAGGAGAGAACATATGAGTAGCCATTAGAACAGGAGGCCTAGAGGAGGTCATGATAGTGAGTTGCAGCGAGCTGTTGGCAAACTCACTTTACCATCCTTCGATGGTAGTGGTCAGATGACAGCACAGGCATGGATTCATAAGTTGGATACTTTCCTAGCATTGAGGCCTATGTCAGAGATAGATGCCATCAGATACGCCACCTTGCATTTGGAGGGCGCAGCTCATGACTGGTGGTCACACGGTATAGTTACCTTGCAGCACAACCAGGTGACATCTTACCAGGATTTTGTGGATAGATTGGTTGAGCGCTTTGATAGGAAGGATCCAGAGATCTATTTCCGTGACCTCGCACAGTTGAGACAGATAGGTAGTTTGGAGGTTTATATTAGTGAATTTTAGAGGTTGTCAGTTATGGTACAGGATGTGTCTAAGAGGCGGTTGGTTATCTTGTTCACAGAGGGATTGTCTGAACCCCTCAAGGGTTGGATTAAGGCATTTGACCCACCGATACTACAAGAGGCTATGAGGAAAGCACGGAGTATGGAGCTTATAGCACCTTCTAGCAAGTTCACTTCCAGGAGTATTACTTCTTTCAGAGATAATAAGAAGTTTGATAAGAATAAAGGGAAGAACGTTGATACCAAGGGTAAATCCACTACACCCTTGGATGTAGAGGCACTGAACAACCTGCGCAGGAGGAAGCTATGCTTCTATTGCAAAGGCCCATATGATAGGGACCATGATTGTCCTTCGAGGCCTAAGGGAAAGGCTAACAGAGTTATGTGGACATATTACAAGGGATCAGATTCTGAGAGTACAGCTCATGAGGATGATCACAGTGATACAGAGCCTGAGGGAGAAACAGAGGTTTCAAGGCAGAAAAAGGAACCTGAATTACATTTACAGTAGGGACGTTTGTCTAGTATTCAGCAGGAGGGATCCTTTAGGTTACGGGGTGTTCTAGCAGGACAGAAGGTGATCACATTGGTTGATACAAGTGCTACGCACAACTTCATTGATGCACGATTGGTTGAGCGCCGTAGTATTAAGAGAAAGGAGTTTGAGGGTCTCCGAGTACAAGTTGCTGATGGTTACACTCTTAAGTGTAACAGGATAGTTAGAGACATGCCTTTACGCCTGAATAATTATGAGTTCAAAGCAGATTACCATGTGGTCAATATGGGTGACTTGGATATCGTTTTGGGTATGACATGGTTGCGTTATTGGGTGAGGTCACTTTCAGACTTAAAGACATGGAGATCAAGTTTGAGGTCGATGGGAAGCAGCATGTGTTGAGAGCTATCAGGAATAGTGACATCCGAACCATTTCTTTCAGGCGCTTGGAGAGATTGGTGAGGCATAATGATATTGGATGGGCAGCCTTGTGTACTCTCATGCCCACAAAGGAGGAACAGCAAAAGACAGAATATCACCCAGACATTCAGATATTGAGAAAGAAGTATGAAAAGGTATTCAGCGATATTCCACCTAGTACACCACCTGATAGAGGGATTGAGCACATCATTGAGTTAGAAGAGGGTGCTAAACCAGTGATGATTACTCCATACAGGCATCCTAAGAGGCTCAAGGATGAAATAGAGAAAACCATCAAGGAGCTTCTTGCAATGGGTCACATTAGACCTAGTAAGTCTTGAAGAAGGATGGTTCACTGCGGATGTGCATAGATTATAGGGTGCTGAATAAGAAGACCATTAAGAATAGATATCCCATTCTGCGGATTGATGAGTTGATAGATGAGCTACATGGGGCATGCTACTTTAGTAAGATTGATTTGAGATCTGGTTACCACCAGATTAGAGTCAGAGAGCAGGACATAGAGAAGACTGCATTCAGATGTCATTGTGGGCACTTTGAGTTTGTGGCCATGCCATTCGGGCTGACCAATGCACCAGCTACTTTTCAGTCCACCATGAATAAGGTCTTCCATCATCAGCTGAGGAAGTCTGTGTTGGTTTTCTTTGATGATATTTTGGTATACAGTCGAACATGGCATGAGCATATAGAGCATTTGGAGACAGTATTGAATACCTTGCATGCAAAGTCCTTGTATGCCAAGGAGTCCAAATGTGATTTGGGTATGACCAAATTATTATGCTTGGGTCATATTATCAGTAGAGGAGTACGGATGGATCCTGATAAGATTCGTGCTATAGTGGAGTGGCCTATTCCTGAGAACCTGACCTAGCTGAGAGGGTTCCTAGGTTTATGTGGCTTCTATCGCAGATTTGTTTGTGGATATTCACGACATGCAGCTCCTATGACAGATTTGCTTAAGAAGGGAGCTTTTATTTGGACATCGAAGACACAGGCTTGTTTTGACAGATTTAAGGAGATCATGACTTCATGTCCGGTATTAGCATTGCTCGACTTCTCGAAGCCATTTGAGCTTCAGTGTGACACATCAAGAGATGGTATTGGGGTTGTTTTGATGCAGGACAAACACCCTATTGCATATGAGAGCAGGAAACTTCGTGGGCCAGAGAGATCATTCAACATTTACGATAAGGAAATGTTAGCCATTATGCACGCATTGGCTAAATTCAGGCAGTATCTAGTAGGTGGTAAGTTTTGTATAAAAACTGACCACAACAATTTGAGACATTTCCTTGGTCAGAGAGATCTCAATGATAGACAGCAGAAATGGGTGAGTAAGTTGCAAGCTTACGACTTTGATATATCATACGTGAGGGGGACTCAGAATGTGGTAGCAGACGCCTTGTCACGCAGGCCACATCTCAATGCGATGGTTGAGATCTCTGAGGATTGGAAGCATTTGATTGTTGCAGAGTATGCTAGAGACTCTTGGGCATCTGGGATAGTTGATGGGACAATTGTTGATACCAGGTATTCACTTGTGGATGAATTGATTATTTACAAGAACAGGATATTTTTAGTCCCAGGATCAAAGGTGAAGCGGTCTATTATGAGGGCTCTTAATGATTCACCTATAGCTGGTCATTCTGAGTACTTTAAAACATATAGACAGGTGCGAGAACAGTTCACATGGAAAGGACTCAAGACAGATGTATTGCAATATGTTCGTGAGTGTCCTGTTTGTCAGCAGAATAAACAAGAACACACCTTCCTTGCGGGACTCCTACAACCACTTCCCATTCTGGATCAAAAGTGGGAATGCATATCCATGGATTTCATTACAGGCTTGCCCAAGGCCCAGGGTCGTGATTGTATTTATGTGGTGGTGGATAGACTGACGAAGTATGCACACTTCTTTCCTATCACTACTACTTACACAACAGTACAGGTAGCTGAGGTATTCTTTAGAGAGATTTTCAGGTTACATGGGATACCCCAAAATATTGTGAGCGACAGAGATAGTAGATTCTTGAGTCATTTTTGGCAAGAGGTGTTCCGATTATGTGGCACTGAGCTTACACCCAGTACTAGTTATCACCCATAGACTGATGGACAGACGGAAATAGTGAACAAGTGGGTGGAAGGCTACTTGACGAATTACGTGGCTGATCAGCAGAAGGCATGGGTGAGATGGATTCATTTGTGTGAATATTGTTATAATACCACCTTTCACATGTCTATTCAGATGACACCTTTCCGAGCTTTATATGGGTATGATGCACCAAGCTTTGTTGATTTGCTGTTGAGTGATGTTAAGGTTCCACGTGCCAAGGATTTGATTCAGGAGAGTAAGGACATTATTAATGTTCTCTGGGATAACATCGCCAAGGCACAGAATCAGTATAAGCAGTATGCAGATCAAAAGAGGACAAAGAGGAGCTTTGAGGTTGGTGACATGGTTTACCTCATGCTTCAGCCATATCAACAATCTACTCTTAAGAAGAGTGGATCAGAGAAGCTTAAGCCGAGGTATTATGGGCCTTTCAGGATCACTAGGCATATAGGGGAATTGGCTTATGAGCTTGAGCTTCAAGCAGATAGCAGAGTGTACAATGTGTTCCATGTGTTGCGCCTCAAAAAGGCATTCCAAATTACATGCGACTTAGAGCATTATCCTTCTTGATGCCAGGCGGACTCAATTTATATCAGTTTGGGCACCGTTTTGAAGGTTGCGAATTATATTTAAAAATCGCACAAGTCCACCAGTATTGGTAGGCGGGTCAAGAACATACTTGAAGATTCAATCCAAACTCATCGGCACTAATTGCAAAGGTTGTGGTGACTCAGTCCAGGCCAGTTTCGTCATAATAATTGGAGCAACCTTGCACAGGCCCATACCGCAGTTTGTGATTAATTCAACGGCATCAGCATTTTTTCCAGATTGTGAAGGGCAGACTAAGAATAGACCTGAATCGGTCACCATTCAGTCAATCTCATGCATATGACAACCAATGAAGGCGGCAACTCCAAGTTCTTGATGTTGCTTTAGTTGTATATGTTCAATCCAGACTCTGTTATTCATTTATCTTCAATTGGATTGTTATTGAATATTGGAAGGACTTGCTATTACCATTAGAACTTGTAACAGATCTGTCTTAAATGCAAATTACAATAAGATTTTCCTGAATATTGTTGGTGTTACTATTATCCATTGCATTTGTTACATCCATCTTATTTGGTGAATTGTTTGAAACATTACATCCTTACTCGTTTAACGGTTGCATGCCAAGTATTTGACGAATTGCCACAGTTCAGTATTGGGTTTTTTTTAGTGGCCCTTATAGTGAGGGTCATCTCATTATAATTCTACCCCACACATATTCAACTCTTTACAACTATAGTTGTTGTAACTAGGGTATTCTCATTCTACATCATACTTGATTGGCTCAACTTCATAAATCACTGAGGATCATGGGGTTCTACCAAAGGACTTTACACCCATTTGTAGAGGCATTTCAATATACCAAGCTCATTGTCAATCTATGAAAATATCACTATGTTTTTGGATTGTCATCATGGTGGAATATTTGTAACCCACAATCTCATTTGTGGTCTCCATCTTGTCGGGCTATGCACAATTACATCATCGAGAATCACCAAAGAATCCTCTATCTGATTACTATATTCAAGATCGAGTTATCAATTCATATAACAATGGCTTAATCGTGGTAACCTACATTGTTATGAGATTAAGCCTGTATCCTTCAATGATAACATGTATGTAGTACATGAGACAATGGGTTAGTTCTTTTGAAATCATCCATTGTCAATCTCAAAAGGTTTGGGATAGAAGACCAATATGATATCAATGCCCTTACCAATAATGAACAAGTCAACTAAGGATTTCATCATTGACACAATAACTTGTGGGAACCTTCTTGCTCTAATAGTGATTTGGTCATGAGTATTGTCCACGTTTTGACTTTGGATTTGATGAATTTCTATGGTGTTTACTAAGCATTGGGTCCTTAATCTTCTAACCAAGGGTCGTAGGGCAATTTCGATTTTGACCCTCTAGTCATGTGACTTGCCTTGCGAGCTACTCAATCTAATTCAAGAATGCTGCACCAACATTTTGAAACTTGAAACTTTAACATAGCCTTGAACCTTGAAGTTGAACTTGTACCTTCAGACCTGAGAATTTGAACCATGTGTCCTGAACTTTGAACTTTGAACCTTGAAAATTGATCTCGGTTTTGAACTTTGAATCATGGTACTTAAACCTACATGTGAGGACATGAATTTGAGCCTTGAACCTAGATCTTTCGGTTCAATGGTTCAAGAGTTCAACCAAAAACCACTTCTTTGTAGCATATCAATTTTACAAAAGCATTTTCAACTCAGATCAATACTAGATTTAAGAAAGTGAAGAGGACTAATCTTTATGATTCGACCTTGAAAGTGTTAAAGTTGGGGAGCTAAAAGCAAGCCAACACTATCAAAGTTCAATAGTGCGAACTTGTGGCAAAACATACAACTCTACTCTCACAAGAAGCAAAATCATGTGCTTTCATTTGTAGCAATGTTGAACCTACACCTCGAACCACGGTAGAGATGATTGTACAACGAAAGCTAGATGGGGAAAGCTGGAGGCAGGACCGTGAACTTAACTTGCGGGCTTGGGGCCTCCCTCCTACCACGATTGATCCCCTTTCAGTCGATCAATCCTTTCTTGCTGACCAACTTGGTATTGCCAATGTCATACTTGATAGATGTTGGTAGGTCTAGATGGCACACTTTTTATTTGATTTCTCTCCCTATCAGACAAGCTTCGGCACTTGGGGCGAAAAGGAAATTATTCTCTCTTCCCAATAAGATCTTTCTGGATGAGGACCTCATGAGATCACAACTGGTAGAGTTAAGACATTCCAAAGGGCTTGTGGTAGAGGTGAAGGGTAAGGGGAAGTGGACAGTTATTCGGAATCTCAGGGTTGTTATCCATGATTCACCTCCCCTCGGTTAGGAATAGAGACCGGCTTTCATAGCCAAATGACGATCTCACCAACAGTTGAGCAAGAAGAAGCATGCCTCTGGTTCTCTTCTTGTCAACTACTAGAATGGCAATGGTACTCTTTGGTCGTTGCTTGGTCTCCTTTTCGATGTTATGGGTTTGGTAGACATTCTAGTCGTTATAGAGGCACACGAGAGTCTCACTCGCCCTCTTCCTGGAGTTACTGGATATCAGTGACTGTCGGTATATAGAGAGGAGGTTCAGGCCTTGGGTGGGGTGCACAGTTTTGGAGATGTTTCTTATTTGATTAGAGATGGCCTTTTTGGTGCTACCTCAAGGGTTTATTCTGATATCACTGCTAGAATCATGGGGATCTGTATTCGTCATACTAATCAGCATCTCAAAGATATCTTCCTAGTGGTTTGTTACTTCCCATCGGCTTCTTTGCCATATGTCATGAACAATCTCTAGGATGGTGACCATTTTTTGGATTTACATGAGTGCATTTCCAAGTTTTCCACTTTGGGTGACATTATTTTGGGAGAGTTTAATGTACAAAGTACAAATATGGAGGTTCCTCTACATACCGTGACTTAGACCTGATTTGCACTCACGAGACAGAGCTTCCCAGTTTGGGTCCCCAACACATCTCCAAGGATTGTAATGGCCCTCAAGTTATGGCCACCACCTTCTTCAGTTTTGTGAGTCCTCTAGCCTGATGATCCTAAACAGTCTTGGTTGCTACCCTGGCTCTGAGTGATTTACTTGTTGGCCACACTGTGGAGGTGAGAGTGTTGTGGATTATGTCTTGGCTTATACTTCTTTCATCTCCTCCATTAACCATTTCATCGTCACCTACCTCTCGTTGGCTGATCATGCCCTCCTCAGCATCTCTATCCGCTTTCCCCCAGTCCTCGGCCCCCTTGATCGCTTCTTTGATACTAGCTTGGTTTCTTCAATGTTTGATTTATTAGCTACTGCGATTTGGGAGTCGGCATTCCTTTCCATCCCCCACCGCACCTCTCCTTCCCCTCTCAGTCTGATACATAGGAAGACTTGCCCTATGAACCAATGGTTCATCAATGACTGCAAGGCCTTCCACCACTCCTTGCATTTGACTTTCACTACTCACTCTCCCTCATACTCCCAATTGCAGCTTTCATATGACCACTTTCTTTGACATAATAAGCGGCTTTACATTGCTTCCCAGTGTAGACCCCTCCATGACATGCTTGTTTATTGGCCGAAGTTGTTTTGGCACACTCTATTTCCTCAATGCCTCCCCCCATCCTCTACCCTTGACATTCATTCTCTCGCCTCACATGCCTCTACTCTTTATGACATTCTTGGCCATGTGCCCAAAATTACTCCACCTTTACCTTCCACAAACTCTCTATCTTAAAAATACCTGAATATGGAGTAAGGGATGGAATTTTCATTTTTTAAATATTACAATTTAATTTTTTCATAATTTAAAATTCTAAAAATATATGTATCATATGTATATACCTTGTGACTAAATTATATTGATTTATTTTTTAATTATTTGGTAACATTATAATTTCACTCTACATATATATAATATATATAATTAAAATATATTTATCAATTTATTTACTTAAACTCATATTATTATCCCATATGCATTTATAAATACAGATATATATTCTAATCAATATTTTATTTATGATACTCTTGATATAGAATTATTTCATTTATGATATTCTGATATAGAATTTAATTAATTGCATTTAAACTAGGTAACTCATATTTACTATCTTTTATTTAGGCCTTCCTATAAATCCAATCTTCCCTACGATTTTGGAATTCTTGCAATCTTTCCTCCCTTAATTTATAGAATGCTTTATCCTAAATTTCAAATTGTTTTTCCCTATATTTCTCACCCAATATTCTCTCCATGTAATATGCTATAGTAAATTTTTTTAACTTTAATAATAAGGATAGGGATTCGTACCTTGCTAATATGGCAGTAATCTTTTGAATATTTCCAATTTCCAATTTTCTTTTTCATCATATCCGTTTGTAAACTTCTTACTTTCCATGTCATATGTGTGATTTATAAACTTATCAATTACTTTATTTCCATCTTATATGATATCCCCCACAACTTTGCCTTTGTTATCTTTTATATGTGTTTATCATGCCTTTTTGGGCTGTGACCCTTTACGTGGCTTACTTTAATTTAATTTAAGTTTGGATTAGTTTATTATATCAGCAATTTGATTATTTATTTAGTTTAATTTAAAGTTTTAATAATTTTAATTTATTCTAACAATATAATTATACTCATGTATTTGTTTAAATAGTTATTCCTGTCATAATTACTATTTTATATTTTTAATTATCTTATTAATATAATTGATCATGATTATTTCTTAATTAGTTGTAAAATTATTTCTTGTATATTGTTGAATTGTTATTTTTCAGGCTAATTGGTTATGTCTCATAAATAAATTCTTTTGAGCAACTTATAATTAAATATTTGCATGTATATAATTTATATGGTATATGTAATAAAATAAGTATACAAGTATCAATACTTTCTATCACATCAATAATGGGTTCATTACAGTCCACCCCTCCCAAATTTGCTTGTCCTCAAGCAACAATATATTTTTCACTTGCAATTTAAATAGAGAGGTCGGTAACACTAGAGAATCCATCTTGACATGGTCTACTCCCTCTAAATCAACACGACTAAGATCATCAAAAGTTTGACTAAAGCATATCTTCTATCTGCTCCCTCTCTTTGTCCAAGGTCGCCTCTAATGAATTGTCAGACTCCCTCTTTATATAGAAGGATACTTCATAATCTCAATCATCAAAGATATTCGCTTCAAGAGCATGATCATCAAATGACTAATGAGAATGAAACATCTCCTCTCTAAAGATGGTTCAAGTGAGAATGGAACATTGTTTATCATATTTCCCCCCACAATGTAAAATTCCGACTCTTATATCGTCGAACAATTTTACATCAAATATGGCAGACTTCGTTTTGTTCTTCTTTTTCTTCTTGAAGAATCGTCCCTGGGGATCAATGAAAAGAACAAGAGCGTAACAAAGAAAATAATTCTTATATTACATGCATGGATGTAAATAAGTGATTGACTGAAAAATAAAACATAATACTCAAGAGAGAATACTTATCTCACAAATCTGTAGTAAACAGTCAACAATATCCTCTTTGATGTATGTGAAAGACCTTTCTAGCAACTCAACTCAATGTTATGCAAACGTTAGTTGACAATTGCAATGATAGAAATCTTTAATCTCAATGTAATATAATGAAAGATATGCAATAATTGAAATCTTTAATCTCTTAATATGAGTATTTGACTTAAGCCCTTCAAACAATAAAGTCAATGGCTTTGATCACTAACGCAAGTATAGTGAATTATCACAACAATATTAACATTTTCATATGTGCTCAATATGTGAAAGCTTGGCTTCTCCTACACATTTTTAGAATCACTATAGATCGATGAAGGTAAACAATCATGTATTTATGGAAAATTTTGACTTCCTTTACATTCATTTATTATTTTCTTAATATTTCCAATAGACTATGTAGCTAAGTAGATAGACTCCTAATTGATGTTTCCCATGAACGCATACCTCAAATTATTGATCATAATTAAGGGTTTCTTGCACCTCTCCAATTTCTCCCATCAAATACACTTGCTCCTTTTACATGGATGCATAATGTCATTCACGAGAAGCATGGTTGTGATGATGCAATCATGATTGTGGTTATCTAAGTGTCCAATATTCATTTGTAGTGTTCTAGACATCATCTGGTACATAGGTAGGACTATCATTGCAAGAAGGCACTATTGTTTACATTGTGCTTAACAATATGCTAAAACTTGATAGATTCGAGACAACAAATTGGTATGGCACTGGAGTCGCCTAAACAAATGTGTGCACCATCAATGAAAGAGCGTCACCATTAGATATGCGCATAGGACTCAGTACTGCACCATGAGCACTGAGGAGACAACCAAGGTATATTTAGTTCTTGACAATTTTATAACGAGGGTCACGTCTTTGAGGACCTTTTTACTCCAAGGCTTCTCTTGGGCTACTATCTCCAATGCTTGTGTTGTTTACATACAGGGTAAACATTTTATTAATGCACGCAGACAATAGACAAGAACATGTAACACAGAAGTATTTTTTTTATTATTCGCATGTATACAGAAGATACTACAATATTTGATATGATTGATTACAATGATGATTACAATTCTCATTATGATCCAAAGTCCATTCCAGACGGTGTAAATATACCTTCCCGATCCCATTCAGATACAATTCTACTCGTCGGCTACAATATAGATTTTACCGACAACATCATCACCCCAAAAGAAAAGTCATCTCCGGATGACAATTACAAAATATCTAAGATAGATTAACAAATTAGAATATACTAACTGTGACTAACTATAACGGAATAGATCTTTTTCCATCACACTAATTTCACATTCGTCCTGTGCTTGTACCAAACTGGTCTCCACAACACGTTGCATTTGTAGCCTCTGCTAACACAATACTGTCACCTTAGCCAATCTGACCTTGATAGCCACCCGTGTCGCCTTCTCTACTTCCAACACCTGGGTGCACTAAGCCAAGTGTCACTCTACTGCCTCCAACTGGATGATCAGCTTCTCCAAGCTCTCTATGCATCCACCAAGACAATCTCATGCCAAACACATACTCTGAGTGCCTCAAAATGTAGCACCTCTCTCAAAAGGCTTCTCCAATGCCCTTTCCACCTCTGGCATACAAACACTCCATGCCTGCAGCAACTCCAAGTCTCATCAACTGGTCACACTTTCCACAACTGATAACTGAAGTGACTGGGGGTCTACGGGGCATCGCCCCTAGCGAGATCGAGGGACAGTGCCCTAGCGAGGTCCTGAGCCCCAGGGGCAACACCCCTGCCACCAAGACCAAATTAGCACCCTCAAACACACACAAAACTCCATAGAACACACCTTTTTTTGTGATTTCCTTCCGATTTGAAACTCTTTCTACCAATGGCTTATGTTTTACTACCTTTTTATGTCTTTCCCTTCCCTTCAGTATCATACATTACTCATTCTGAACTGTTTTGATTTGTTGTCGTTTTTTTTAGAACCTCCTGCTTCATGAAGAGTACGGCTCCTTCCTCTTTATTACTATACCTCTGTCCTTGTCTAATCCCTTTTATTATACAACCACTTAATCCCCTACGGCAAAGTATGTCACTGTCCTTGTGCCGTATGGTCCACTCCTTTTGTGCTCCTTAAGCCCATACGTCCGTATGGTCCCTATGCATGTGTTTTCTTTGTTCATACAGGGTCATTCTTCCTCTTATAGCCATACAATGTCTATATGTCTCCTCTATGTGATTTTCTATTGCCATATGGTCGTACGGTAATTGCAGGGCTGTACGATGTGCTCCAAAGCTGTCGTACGGTGTGCTCCAAGGTTGTTGTACAGACCACCATATGGTGCATGTTCTCTTCTTCCATTCTCTGTTGGTCGTACTTTCCCTAGGCTATATGGTCAATGATTTGTTCTCCTCAAGGCCGTACGGAAGTGAGGTCGTACATTTCACTTTTCTCCCTGTGTTGTATGGTGATTTCCCTTGCACCCAAGTCGTACGGACCATCGTACGCTGCTACCTTCTTTCTGAGCCGTACAGAAGATGTTTCTCTACTTTTCATCGCCGTACGATATTCTAATTTCCCACAAGCTTTCAGCCATACGGAAATGAGTCAGAAATGGGCCGTATAGTGTTCCTTCTCTTCTACACGCGGTCAAAGCTTTCTCTAGATTTTGGTACAATCTTTCCTGAACATGCAAATTGTCATACAGTCTTTGTGATTTCCTTAATGCAGTACAGTGCATTAACTTGTGTTCTCCTTTAGTCCGTACGATCCAATTCATTAGCTGGTTATTACTTGTACAGTGATACTTATTCCCCTCTTGAGTCGTACGGTGTGTCATGTACAATATCTTCTCCTATTTGGCCGTATGGTGGATCACCTATGAATTCCTGCTGTCTTTTGCCTGGCCGTACGGCATCCTTCCTAGGTCGTATAGTGTTTTGGTTTTCTTTATTGCCTTCCTTTCTTGCCTATGCTCCTGATAGGCCGTACGATCCTATTTTATGGTGACTGTACTCCCTTTTACTCTCCACACGTGCGCATATGGATAGAATTCCTATTGACGCTTGTCCGTACGGTGTACTTGCTTTGCTCTCCTAAAAGGCCATACTATTTTGAATGTAGCTGTTTTTAATACTGGATTCCAGTTGTCTCCCACCAGTATGTTCTTTGCTCAGTATCATCCCCCAAATTCATGGTTTGTACTGTGGCCTTTTCATATTTTATTGGCTTTTTCTTACTGAATACATGTGCAGGTGTTTCATCCAATTGTGCATTCCCTTCTTTTATTTCCCTAATTTCTTTTGGAAATCCATCTCCGTTGTGTTCTTCTGTCGTTAATATGTTGCAACTTTGGAAGAGTTCATAATCCTCCATCTGTCAGTGAAATAGTCCGTTCACCAAATCCAGATCATCATCCTTCGATCCACCTTCCAATCGTAGGACTCCTTCCTCATCCGGTTCCATCTGCTTCTTCCCTTCATCCTCTCCTTCTAAATCAGACAATCCAGCTTCTTCTCCCACCATTTGTGTGTGTAAATCAATAATGAATCTCCATCCTCTGTTCTCTATTAATAATGTATTCTTCTTCCAGTCGTGTTTAACCATTTCTTGTACGAGCCATCCTCGTCCCAAAATGGCATCATATCCCCTTCTTTGTAGCGGTATGACTACAAAGTCGAGTAGGAACGGTTGTGCTCCAATAGTCACTGGTTGTGCCATCAGGATCCCAAGAGGCTTAATGCCATGTTGGTCTTCAATTAGCAATTGGAATGTGGGTGGCCACACCATCCACTGTCCCAGCTTCTTCCAAGTATCTTCTAGTAGGACATTTACCCCCGAATCTCCATCCACAATTATGTCTAAGAGGATCATTCCCAATATACCCATTTCTACCATTGTCGGATGCTTTCTCGATGTGAGAGCTAGTAGCATCGGGTCTACTACACTTGTTCCGCTTTCCTTCTCCTTTCTAGGTTCTTCCAGTAGTTTAGCAGTCGGAGACATGTTTGTGAGTGTCGTTCATAGTTGGGACATGTGAGGATCAGATCATTTAATTTTACTAGTACTTCAGTTTGTAATATTCACCTTATGATATTCTGTTCTACGCAGTTCCTCATTGAGGTACCCGCAATGTGCCCCTTCTCCGTTTGTTATTTCTCTATCTGCATCCCCTTCTCAATTTATGCCTGTGCTTCTTCCAGTCTCTTCTTTTCTTCCATCGGGTCTAGGTACAACTTTGCCTGTTTACGCGTAATTGTCAAGACTTCCTCTTTGTCCATTCCTGATTTGGTATTGATCAAATTCACTCCTGATTTCAATTTCGAGCACTTGGCATCTTCATGGTCTCTAGGACCACACCATCTACATAACTTCGATGTGTTTGTCATTGTACAATTTCGTGCGAAGTGACCCCACAAGTTGCATGCTCGACATTGAACCATCGGTCAGCCATTCGCATCATATTGAATTTGACTGCGGCCTCTGTTATTATTGTTATTATCGTTGTTGGTGGTGTTGTTATTTTGTCCCCTTCTGTTGTTTTTGTACCCACCTGAGGTGGCACCATCATTGTTCGTGTTTCCGTTTCCTCCCAACATGGATGCTTCCTGTGTTAGGAGCACTTGTTGATGCCCTTTTGTTTTCATATTGAACGGGCATTTCTTTGTGGAATGTCCTGGGATTTGGCAAATGTCACAGAACTGATTCTTCGGACAGGATCCCTTAGTGTGACCTTATGTCTTACATTCTGTGCACCATAGCTCATTTTCTTTGGTCTGGCTATTCCCTTTCTGCATATTCTTAAACTCTTTCATTATCCTAATCATATCCTTCTGGAGAGCATGGACCTTACTGCCCTTTTCATCACCACTGCTATCTTCAGAAGAGGATTCATCCAAGTCGGATGATCTGCTTTTCTTCTTCTTTTTTGTTTTCTATTCACTCTCTAAGTTCATTGCTCGATTGTATGCTTCAGTGTTCAACGATGGCGGTACAATCTTCATTTTCCTTTTTAACTCCAGGTGTAGTCCTATGAATCATCTATTTTTCAGCCCATCTGTTGGCTTACTTTCCATTTTATTTACTAATTCTTTTAGTTTTCTAGCATATACATGAACTGTTTCATTTCTTCCTTGTTTTGTGGTGTAGATTTTTGCTTCTATCTCATTGCCGTCTCGTAGCAATTGAAACTCTGTAATAAATTCCTTCTTTATATTTTCCCACGTGGTTAGCTTTTCCGGATCGGTGCCAGAAAACCAATCGATTGCTACACCTCGTAAGGTGGCTAGAAATTGCCTTGCCCATTCGTCGTGGTCGCTTTCTCCATTCGCTGTCCAAATCGTTTCGCAAGTTTTACAGTGTCTGAATGGATCAGTCGTGCCATCCCCGTCAAACTTTGGTAACTTTTCCTTTGGACCGGCCATCGATACCCTTTCTTTCTTTTGTTGTGCATTGTTATCTGTACCCACGTTGTTCCATACTTCGGAACTGCTCTGAACACCCGCGTTACGGACACCTACATTCTCAAGTGCCGTGAAGGATTCCTCAAGGACTTGGTTGTTTCAATCAAACTGTATTGCTCGTCAAGTGTATCAGGGACAAAGAGTTCACCCCATGCTCGAGTTCCTTCAACACTCCGAGCCGCGCTGGTCCTTTCCCTTCCGTCCAATTTCCCCCTAGGCGTATACCAGTTTGTCAATTCTTCCTTTGTTCCTTCAATCACCCTTCGCCTTTCTCTGGCTTCTTCTATCAACCTTTCCCTTGATCGACTTGTCGACTACACTCTGTTTGTCAGTGCTCCCGCGGTACCATGGTCACCTCCTGCGCCACAACTATCATACCCTTCAGCAAGTTGTTGGAGTTTGTGCCTCCGGTCACTTTGCTATGTGCGGTTTAATACTTCCCGTGCCACCCTTATGTTGTCATCTTCTAGATTCTTATTTCTATCTTTATTCAATGTGTTTGGCATTCATAGCACCCAGTCCTTATAGGCAATGGCACCAAATGTTTATTGTACAGGGTAAACGGTTTATTAATGCATTCGGACAATAGACAAGAACATGTAACACAAAAGTGTTTCTTTTATTATTCGCATGTATACAGAAGACACTACAATATTCGATATGGTTGATTACAATAATGATTACAATTCTCATTATGATCCAAACGAACGGTGTACATATGCCTTCCTAAAGGGGTGACTCAATTGTCACACACCCATTCGGATACAATTCTACCCGTCGGCTACAATATAGATTTTACCGACAACATGCACTTGGCTCAATTACCTTCTCTTCCACACAAATGGAGCCACTCTTGAATTACCTCAATCTGTTGTGATTACCCTCCTATTCACGTGATGTGGACATGGTCCTTTCTATGTATGTGTGGCACAAAAATGTTAGGATCTGTGTTTCCCTTTTGTCTATGTCTTATCTAAATTAATGTGGCTCAAGCAATACGAATAACCAGTCTTACTCCTCTTTCATGCGTTTAGACAAGAATATCAAATATCTCTTTTTCTATTATTCAACTATGTCAAGATATTAAAAATATTGCCATCATAAGATTCCAATCGCTTCATCGTGTATCAATCAAAATCTAAAATTAAAATAAAATCCAGAGAGCAATTGCAATAACCCAGTGAACTGTAAAATCTTTCAATTTCTGAAGCAAAAGCATTCATCATATATCAATCAAAATCTAAAATTAAAATAACATCCAGAGAGCAATTGCAATAACCCAGTGAACTGTAAAATCTTTCAATTTCTGAAGCAAAAGCATTCATCATACAAAGAACAAATTAACATTTGATCATGCACGGAAGTTATGGATGAATTATGTGCCTGATAAACATAGTTTGCAGATGATATTCTTTGTGCAGCATAATGCGTTCACCAAAGGAAACGGGCAACCATATTTTAATAAATTTAAACCATTTGTTGTCTTTGTTCTATCCTTTATTGTTCAGTACTATAAATTCCAGGGTCTTATGATAAGGCACTTGCATAGTCTAGGAAATACTTGACATTGAACAGTCAGAAATTCTGTAGTCCTTGCGTATGATAGGTATTTGATGCTGTTAGAAATTTTATTCTTTCCTTATATTGAGCTAGCAAGCAGAGGAGGTCACTGTCATTTAATGACATTGGCAATCTGCAATCCAACACATTTCATGGCTTCTAGTGGACTCTGTATCAACATCCATGAATCACAGTGATGATATAATAAAGAAGCTCTACCAAATGCTCCCAAATTTTCTTTGTTTTGAAATAATCTTCAACATCTCTACTCCCAGGCGTCACTTTGATACCATGTTACGGTAGGAGGATCGCTGTAAATGTAATGACACAGCTTGTAATTTATGTGTCTTCCAATGGCGGTGATCTTTAGTATTTATAATGAAAAATAAGCCAAGGAGAGAAGGGACATGTCTATTTATTATTAAGAAATTAATATAATGAGAAATTTAATTATACATAAATATAATATCCATGAGTCATTTTTATATTATTTTTTGTCACATTATAATACTTAGATATATATAAATTTATATCTCATATATAATGAATATATATATATCAAATAGTATTATCTCATAGGTTTATTCGACAGAAGCAACAAACATAAACAATGGGCAATTGTGAAGTCAAAAAAGGTTGTGTTGTCAATGGGCTATGTATTTTGGATTAAGTGTGTGTCACCTTTGTTATAAGGCAAATCTAGAGAGCGTATTGTACCTAAGTTGTTGTTAAAAGGTGCACTATCAGTTGTACCCAACATCTCAAAGATTTTTGGTTTAACATATTGATGAACCATGTATCTACAAAGGATTCCTATACAATTGGCAAGAACAGCCGCTGGGTACCCATGTATCTCAGTAGATGGATTTCTTTTCATATGGACTCAATATCAATTTGATGCAGGTACAAAAGAAGAAAAGCCCATAGTGATGATGGTTTCCCCGGATTGACGGTATGTGAACAATATGTGCTTCATTTGTGGTAATCCTGAAACCATTTGTTGTGAGGTTCGTGGTCATCTTGAAACTATTTGTGATTGGGATTTCTGGTGAGCCAAAACCCCTTTAGTGCGAAGTTTGTGGTGATCTTAAAACCACTTGCATGTGAGGCTTGAAGAGTTTGTGGTGAACTTGAAACCACTTGAGAATTACATCAGTTGGGGGTAAACTATGAAAAGCCATAGTGATTGTGATGAGGGGAAACAATATGAAATTTTAAATTTGGTAAGTGATTGTAAATGGGTACTTAACAAGGCTTCAGGTCAGGACCCATCCTTTTTAGATTATGGGGGGATATCTAAAATAAATCAGCATAATTAATTTGTGAGGGAATGTTAGAAGCCATAAATTAATTATGTTGATGTAGACAAAGTGGTCAGCACAAACAAGAGCCAACTCCAACCAACTAGCCACCCAACACATACAGTCATCTACTGCACCATCTACCATTAATTATGCAACATACTCTGATATATGGTCTCATAGCATTTAATATCTATTTCTCTATAAATTAATAGATTGGGTTTGTGATTTGCATAGCCCATATTTGGGTTTCTCTTCTAGGATTTCCTCTGTACCTAATTTTATAACTGAACATCCTTCCAAATACTATCAATAATTTGACATAATTTAAACAACATTTTGTTGAGGGACATCATTCCAACAATCTTCTACTACATGACCATTTTTCACACTGATATATCCTTCACAATTAGGTAAATATTCTTTCACTTTTGATCCCAACACCTTCAGCCCCAACCATAATGCATAAATCAAACAGACCTTTGCAGTATAACAACAATCAGCAAACACATTCATCTTGGTTCAGCACTCTTCATCTATTTGTTGGAAATGTAATGACAAGTAAGTGACTGAGGAGGGGTGTGAATCAGGAACTGATAAAACTTTTCACACTTAGATTACTACAACTTTATCTTTACAAATTATCTAATCTACTCCACACATGAACATAAAGTAAAGAAATCAACACCATAACACTTTGACACAAGATATGGTAACCCAGAAACCCTCCAAGTAGAAGGTAAAACTGGGGTGGGGATGACACCCACAAGCTTTACTATTGCAGTAATAAAGTTGGCTTGTTAGGGCTTACAATTGATCACTTCTGGTGATCTACTCTTTTAGGAGTATGAAGGGCTGTTAGGTCCACCTTGCAAAAGGAGTTTACAATACAATGAAATATCTGCTCTGTTAAGAGAGTTAGCAAAAGATTGTTAGGTCCACCTGGTTAAAGGATTTGAGTCTTTGACTGATGCACCTATTAGGATGAATCAACAAAATGATCTCTACAATGCAACTTGATTTGCTAAATAAGATCCTTTGAATAATATGATCACCTAACTATGATGAATGAGTCTCTGCTCTGCACTTTATACAACCTTGTAGCCTAATACATATTTTGCTCCATATTCGCTTCTTGTCTCCAAAATAATCATGTATCTTCTATTCTTGCATGTTTGACTCTGGACAAATGAATTTGTCTTTCTTATATACCCTTCAAACAATAACTATACCAAGTCAGCTCCCACAACAAATATCTTCATAAATACCAAATATACCTTTACGTCAGCTCAAGTACTGATGCTCGGGAAATACAATACTGTTGATCTTCTACTGACACTTGGGTAATGCAGTGAGCTTGGGTAACATTGTTGCTCAGTTAGTACTAGAAGCTTGGATGTCACTATGGAACTTGGGTAATATAGGAGCTGAGTTCACACTTAGAGCTCGGTTAATTATATGAACTCGGTTCACACATGAACTTGTTACCATTGAAAATATTGAATAGCTCGAGTCATACTGTGAGCTCAGCTAACACAGTATACCTTCATCTTCTCGGGCTAAACTAAAGTTTGCTCCCTGGTGGAAAGCTCGGTTGCAATATTAACCAACCTTCCTGGATAGCTTAAGTGGTTTGTCACTAATTGACAATATGTCTTGCCATAGGGTCAACACTATTCTCACCCTTTGGCTCTGATGCAAAGTTGTATTTTTCAACTTGGCATAATTATCTATAAATTGAATGGTAAATGCATGTGTTAAGCAAAGCCCATATTTGGGTTTCTCTTCTATAGGTTTCTCCTCTGTGTTGTAATTTTTAACTTGGTATCGGAGCCTAAGGGTGAGCATAGTCTAAAATCTATTTTGAAACCTAAATAAAAAGTGGTGAACAATATCATGCAAGATGAATGCGTCTGTTGATTGGTAAAGCTTGTTGCGGAGAAGCAAATAAATGCAAATAGCAGAAGAGTGCCCAGTTGGAAAGAAGATATAGAAAAAAAAAATGTTCGAAAGGAATCTGAAGTATGTGGCCATGGAAAAGTGAGTTGTAGCTGTGCATGAGAAGATTTTCTAGAAACTAGTAGCTTGCAATCTCTTCAAAATCATAAGAATGGCAGATCATTGAAGTCCGAACCTGCAATGGATAGAACTTGCGTGGGCATAAACTATGCTGCCAGTATTGGAGAGAAGAAAGACTATTGGAGTCGCAATTGTTGCTCGCAATGTCATAGGGGTTCCGAGGTGAAAGCAAGTCTTTTTTTTAGGGAAAAGTGCTAGCTTTTGGGTTTTTTTATCAAAACATATTGTGGTGCTTTGGTCTATGGTGTGTTTGGAGTTTGGCTTATATTTGTTGAAGTGTGATTGTGGGTGTTCATTTGGTATCAATGAGTTTCAAATATGGAATCTACAAATTTATCTCCTTGGCTTGTGTAGTTGAATGTTAAGTGTTTGAATGGATCATGTGTCACATGAGAAGATTCGCTTGAAACAAATAGCTTGCAATCTCTAACAAATGATAAGAAAGGCAGATCATTGAAGTCCCAACCTGCAATGAAAAGAACTTGTCAGGACATAATCTATGTTGCCAATATTTGAGAGGAGAAAGATATTGGAGTCACAGTTGTTGCCTGCAATGTCATAGGGGTTCCAAGGTGAAATAGTATTTTATTTAAGGGAAAAGTGTTAGCTTTTGGGTTTTTTGATCAAAACATGTAATGGAGATTTGGTCTGTGGTGTGTTTGGAATTTGGCTTATATTTGTTGAAGTGTGATTGTGGGTGTTCATTTGGTATCAAAGAGTTTCAAATATGGAATCTAAAAATTTATCTCCTTGGCTTGTGTAGTTGAGTGTTAAGTGTCTGAATGGATCATGTGTGAGTACCTAAAATTATAGATATTAGTTGCAAAAGTTAGTTGTGATTGCATCAAGCGAAAATAGTTTGTATTGGTGGTGAGTTGGTATACTAAAGTTTATTCTCATGGTACAATGGGGTCTATCTCAGATGTGTACTTTGGTTTGGGTTGAAAGTGTTTGGTTTAGCAGTGAGAGAGTATCTATCTAATTAAGAAGGCTATGTTGGTGTCAAAAGTGGTCATGTAATATCCCTAAATGGAGTGATGAAGATTGAATTAGGGGTGATTGTTAATGGGCTACATATTTTGGATTAACTTTTTGAGTGCATGTCACCTTTGTTGAAAGGAAAATCTAGAGAATGTATTGTACCTAAGCTATTGTAAGGGGTGCATTATTGGTGGTACCCGACACCCCAAAGGTTTTTGATTTAAGTTATTGATGAAACATGTATCTAAAAAGGATTCTAAGTACCCAAGTATCTCGGTAGATAGATTTCTTCTCATATGGACTAAATAATCAATTTTGGTGCAAGTATAGTAGGAGAAAAGCCCAAAGTGGTGACAGGTTCCCTGAAATGATGATTTATGGTCATTAGAACCAGTATGTGTTTGGTTTGTGGTAATTCAAAACCACTTGACTGCAAAGTTTATGGTGATCTTGAAACTATTTGTAAGTGAGATTTGTGGTGAGACAAAACCACTTCCGTGTAAAGTTTGAGCTGATCTTGAAACCACTTTTGTGATGTTTTTGGAGTTTGCGGTGAGCTTGAAAACACTTCGAATTTGCATCGGCTAGGGGTAATCTATAAAAACTTAAAGCCTCAAACATCTAAAGTTAGAACCATGGTCTATCAATATAAATATATTTTTAACCAAACTCGTCTATCTGATTTTCAGTTTCATGAAGTGCCACTAACATAGCCTCTAGGGTGTCCTTAGTATTTGAGAGCTTGAAGGTAAGGGTGTCTACTTCTTTCTTCTTCCTCAAAGCCCTAAATAAATCTCTACAAGATCAAGGAGATGATCTCGATCTAAAAGTAGGTGTAAATAAACTAATTTCATTGTTTTCATCCCTTCCATAATCACCTACATACTTGTCCCACAACGTTTCAAGGGTGGGGACGAGGAAGGGGGGACGAAAGGGGACACATTTTTGGGACGTTTCCTAAGGAGCCAAAAAAACAGGACTGTAGTATACAAATTTTCAATGTGTTTGTGTATGCGTGTGTAATTTATTTTTAAAAATATATTAAGATATTGAAAATTTATGTTTGAGAAGTTCCTTGCATAGGCATTTTATCAAACCGTTGTATTTGAATAGAAAACTAATAAAATCATGTGTTCAGTAGAGACCTAACAACAAACATTTGGCATGCAAAGTCAGATTTCCATTTCAACTTCATGAATTCTGTCAAACACTTGGCAGGCAACCACTCCTTGCATATAGAACAACTTTTTCTTGGACAACTTACAAACAATATAAAACATATAAAGGATCAGTTACACATTCCACTACTCAGTTACAGTTTGGTAGACAAATTTCAGAACAGTTGATTCTCTATCTGTGAAGCTGAAGAATACAGTGAGAAGTCATAAAGTTGTTTGCACTTGATTATCTCAGCCATATAAGTTGAAAATGCAGACTCGGCCATGAGCAATCAGTGGAGATGTATGCACAATGTGCTCTAGGAGTCGCCCAAATTCAGCTAAGAGTTTAGCATGGCTGTTAACTATGTGCTCTCAACCTAAAGCCTGGTTAGTACACCACACTCCATTTTTGCTAGGGTTCGACCACTTTAGACAATGCCACACTGCTCTATTCACCCAGCTAATACCAAGACTCCTGCAAACAGTATATTTCTGATTTTGCACAAGAGAATAGGATTTAATTACCCTTATAGCTGCATCGAGTTCTTCTTCAGTACTTCACCATCATTTCAGACTTTGTTGAGACTTCATGACCCATTTTCTCCATGATCAAATGGCTTCCAGCATTCATATTTTGGATTGAAGGAAAATCTTCTTCAACCTGATTATTTGATTTCAAAACTCCACCATTAAGTCCAGATGTCAAATCCATATGAATCCACGGATCATTGAAGGAGTGAGTTTCCATCCAAACCTTCTTGGTTCCAAGGGTTTCCGTCCTTAGAACTTTCCAGTCACTGAAAAATAGCAACAATGGAGAAATTATCTTAATAACATAAACTCATAACACGCTCTGAAAGGAAGACAGGGATTGTTTATAAAGACTCCTCAAACTCCAAGTGAAACTCCATGCTCAATGAGGGATAAATCATTCTTTATTTTTAATTCCTCCTTATGGAGTAGGTTCTCTAACAAGCTGAAGAGTTTTGTTAATTAAGGTGAGTATATATTGTCATTATATAAAGTCACTTTATGAAAATGACTTAAATACACTTCAACCCCCTTTCTGTGATTATATCATAAAGTCATTTGGCATAATTAATATTATTAAACTTGAAGTTGTTTTGACTTTAGTTATTTAACTTAAATCATTAAGCCCCTGATTATTACAAACATCAACTCGTGCAATAAGCCATCCACTTTCCAAATATAGATATGATTCCAGATGATTACCCCGTTGACTTAATATAAATAGTAAGTATGAGAAAAACATCCAAATCAGTTACTAAAAATAGTAAGTGTGAATCAAATCGCCCTAAATGATCTCTAGGTAGCACACCACTAAAACATATTAAAATAAGAATTTGGGGAACAATAATGTTTTTAAGTTCTCTTCGAGCATTTGAAGTCAGAACATTGTTTTTATATTTAAATAAGATCTACGTTGCCGGATTCGAGCTCGGGTCTGCGACGGGTCCGGGCAGGGTTCGCGTTTTGGCACGTAACCGGGCGGACCTGCAGGCCAAAACACGGACCCTACCCGGACCCGAGTGAATCCAGGCGGACCCGTGGTAGGTGGGGCCCAAAACAGCATTAAAAATATGTTTTTTTTTTTTTTTTTTTTTTTGCCAAACCCTAAAGTAAGGCCTATTAGATGCATTTCATTCATCTAATCTCTTATTTGCTTTGTCATTTTGGTGTGGCCATTTTGCAAGTTTGAAGAGAATGTTGTAGAGATTGTTTGTGGAGTCTCAAATCCTTCAAATAATCAGTGCTGAGTGTTCCAGGTATGCATTTGATCCTTCCTTTTGCTTCTTTCATAGTTTGTTTTTAGTTTTTTTTTTTTTTATTGTTCTAAATTTTTATCAAGTTTTGTATAAGTTTTGAAAAAAAATTTAAATTTGTTTTTATAGATTGCAAGAATCCAAGAATGAGTAGTCAGGGTTCAATGGGTGGGGTGGGATCCCAAAGATTTAAAATTGATAAAGGCTCTCCTTTGTGGAACTATACAACAAGAATTGAGCAATGTGCCGATGGGGGAGGGTATATATGGAAATGCAATTTTTGCCAAAACCAATATAAAAGCTCCTATTACCAAGTTAAACATCATTTGATAGGTCAACCAGATCAACGGATTTCCATGTGTGAGGGGCCCCCAAAGGGAGGTAAAAAAGGGTTGCCGACTCCTCAAATAGCAGGCATGTTAAAAGAACAACAAGAGGCTAATAGGTTAGTGTCAAAGGCAAAAAAAAGATAAGTCAAAGCAAAAACCACCAACACCACCCTCTCAAACAATCAGTAGGCCACATCCCTCCCTACCTACCCCATCTATGGATGAAAATGAAATAGAAACACCCGCATCCCGCAAGAGAGGCCCATTAGATACGGCATTTGAAAAATAACAAGAGAGAAATTGCTGACATAAAGATTGGGCGTTGCCTCATTACAAATGGTGTTTCATTCAATCTAGTGAGATCCCCTTATTGGAGCGAGATGGTGAAAGCAATAAATGATGCACCTCATTGTTACCGATCCCCTGGATATGAAAAGTTGAGAACCACCATATTGCATAAGGAGAGAAAGAATGTAGAAAACCTCCTCAATCCAATAAGAGATTTTTGGATCCAAACGAGGTGGGCATTATGGATGGAAAGATTGCAAAAACTGTCCATTAATAAATGTGATTGCTATTTGCCCCAAGGGGGCAATGTTTTTGAAGGCGGTTGATTGTGAAGGACAAGTAAAGGATGCAACTTTTATTGCCCAACTTCTCATTGAATCCATAGAGTCCGTGGGAGCTAACAATGTTGTCCAAGTAATAACGGATAATGCTAAAGTTTGTAAGGCTGCAGGTGCTTTGGTAGAAGCACGATATGAGCATATCTTTTGGACACCATGCACTATCCACACCTTGAACTTGTTGATGAAAACAATGGGCAGCCAAATTGAATGGATGAAAAATGTGTATGAGGAGGCTGAGCAGATCCAAATGTTTGTGACAAACCACCATATGTCACAAGCAATTTTCAGAACTTTCTCCCACTTGGAATTATTGAAGGTAAATTTTAAACTTTATTTAGCTTCATTTATCATTTTAATTTTTGTGTCATACTTTACAAAATTTAATACATATTCTTAAAGTTTTGTGTTATCAACTTATCATATTAACTTACAATTTGAATTAACATGGTAATAGGTTTCTGAAACAAGGTTTCCTTCACACACAATCATCCTTAGACGACCTGTGAGGGTGAAAGAGGCATTGGGTCAAATGGTTATTAGCAACAAATGGAGTGGATGGAAGCAAGCTGATACAAAAAAGGCCAAAACTATAAAGGATTGATCTTGAGTGATGATTTTTGGAATAGGGTGGAATATGCATTAGAACTCACCGAGCCCATCATGTCTATGCTTCGGTATGCCGACACAGATGAGCCTTGTTTGGGGAACATATATGATGCCATGGACTCCATGCTAGAAAGAATGAAATCAGTAAGTTTAAATTTTGATACAATACTTTATCCTTGTTTATTGAGAGATTTTGATTTTTGATTTTAATTAAGTTATTAACACTACATCAAGATAACTTACATGTACATCATTTAACATCCCAAGTCATTCAGAGGAGAGAGCAAGATCCTGATACCTTGTACACTAAGGTGGAGAAAATTGTTCTACATCGTTGGAACAAGATGACTACACCTTTACACCTCCTGGCATATGCACTTTCTCCTAGATATTATAGCAGTGAGATACTTGCTATTCCTGGTAGAGTGGCACCATATAGAGATCCTAAAGTTGCTGCTGGGTATAAGAGGGCATTTAATAGGCTCTTTAGTGATCCTAATGTGGCATCAAATGTTAAGAGAGAGTTTGTTGATTTTGTCTCAGGCAAAAATGCAGAACCTGATGCAATCAATGACCAAAGTAGATTGGATGCCATTAGATGGTGGTACTTACATGGGGAAAGTTACATGTACCTCCAACCTCTTGCCATTAAGATCTTGTCACATGTATTTAAGTTTTTTTCCTTTTCTTATGGCCACTTAGCTTGTCAAATTAGCACTCTTAAATTCCTATTGTATTGTAAAATTACTTAGCCAATTTTTTTAAATTTGTTGGTTGTCTCTCTAGGTTGCGAGCTCTTCTGCTGCTAAGTGGAATTGGAGTACATACTCCTTTATCCACTCAGTGAAGTGTAATCGGTTGGGTTCAAAGAAAGCAGAGGACTTGCTAACTATTCACAACAACTAGTGCATCCTATCACGCAAGGATCCAGGATATAAGAAGGGACCAGAGAAGTTGTGGGATGTACTACCTGAGACTTCTGACTTGGATATGACTGTCCAAGATATATCTAGAATTGCCTTGCTAGATGTTGAGGAGGACAAGGAGGAGGATGTGGCTGCATCTTGGGCTAGTGGAACTGGTTTGGATTCCAATGATGAGGAAAATGTCAATGATATAGATGAGGATGAAGCCACTGATCCCTCATATTTTGACGACCCATTTGACCCTTGAAGGGCATTTGCATCTTTGATAAACTATGTTTAAACATTTGTCATTGACTCATTGAGTCATTTATGATTTATCACCATGTTTCACAGTTTCAAAGTTTATTAAGTCATAATTTATTATCTATCAATCTGATGAAGTAGTCTATGTTTTGAAATTCCATTTTGCATTTTAGTAATTCAATGTATGATTTTATTTACAACATTAGCATAGATTAATGAGTGAGTATTTAATGTTTATCTTTGACATTTGGCATTGATCAATAATCAAGTAACATTGATATATTCATGCTATGGAATGACTTAGTTTTACTTTTACAACTATGTGAGTTTTTATTTTATTTTGCATATATATATATACACACTCACGAACCCACCCACGAACCCAAATGGGAAAACAAAATTTGCCCAAACCCATGAACCCGAACCCCGAACCCGAATCCATCCCCGAACCCAAATCGGCAACTTAGAATAAGATCAAGCAAAAGAAAGCATCACCAATGATGTATTGCCCAAGGGCTGTCAATATTAAGAGGAACTAGTAGCTTGTTTCTTGAATCAGCGGTATTCAGGTCTTAGAACTCTCTGCCCTATTCCAAGATCATTTAGACAATTGATCTAAAACAATGCCTGGAACCTTGGCAATGGTTTCTTGCATGTACAACTGAGATCTTTGGTTTCCAGATTTTCCTTTCATGTCACTAAACCTTCATTCACAATTAAAGGTTGAAATACTTTATCCCTAACCTAATGTGAACCTAAACAATAGTTCTATCTGGTAATCTACTGAATAAGTAAGAAACTTGACTTTCTAGAAGATGTTGGATCAAATCATGAAAACACATTACCACAGCACAGCTGCTGATTTTCTAGCTATGTAAGTTGTGACACAAGACCAAATAGGGAAGCTTTGTGTCTACAAAGGCAACACGAATCTCCCATCTCAGTTAAGAACAATGGTAAACCTTAGACAAGCCCACCACCACTGCAGAGTTGCAGATGCTAACTATGGTCAACTACGCTAATACATTGGAGTTACCCACACTGTTTGCTAAACCTAGATATTAGAATGAGGTTCACAAGGAGAAATAGTTCATATCTATGGTAATGGTCTCACCCACATCCTCATCTCTTATCCACCCAAAACCATCTCTCTATGTATGCCCTTGAACACATTTTAGTTTTAAAAAACCTCCTGAACTTATCTTCTTAGGAATACATTGTACAACTTTGTTTTCTAACATCACCTTTCTTCCTCCTTATTCCCATCACATCTCCACTAGCAAAGAAAAAATCTTGATCTTATCCATGATCTCATTGGGATTGTTAGAAATAAATGCCTTGTAACCATTTATTTTTCCCCTTATTTGCATGAAAATGTTTATAATCCCTATGCCCCAGCAGCTCAGTTTAATTGGTTTGGCTATCTTCTCTATTTATGCAGTATGTCAGCGAAACCAAGTCCAACTCTCAACTGAAATGTGTGAATAGTGTAGGGCAATCATCTACTTGCTCAATAGCCTTTAGAGAGAACATGCCATGTTGACTTAAATGCCACTAAGGGTCGAGCTCAATGCACATGTCCAAGCCATGGGGGCTCTCATTCCCCTCAACTATCAAAGGTATTGCAATCCCTACTAACACACTACACACTCTACTGAATCTAAAACACTGCATGACACACACCTATCCTTCCCCTAACCACACCTATCCCCATCATCACATTAATGTAGTTCCTAAAACCCACCTCAATAATCACACTCTTATAAAAAAATTATCTCCCTTCAGAAGCGCATGAATGATCATCCATTTTCATGACAGAATTGCTATGGCTTGGCCACATGAACAATGATGCAATTGTCAAATTTGAAAGGAGTGTTCAAAAGGTTCTGCATGCTATACTAATCTGATTTTCATCAATGTCCAATGCCAATATACAGGGCTCAGCTCAAGCAAGCTACTCCCTATTGATTTGCTAATGAGTTCATAGAGGAAGGTAGTGTGCATAATCCCGGCAGCAAAAGTACTCACACAGGAAAAGAAAAGAACCATGTGGATGATTACATATCACAGAGCCAATCCACTATTATCAACTCATACCTGAGAAAAGAGGCGCTGCCTGTTTGTTTCTTTGATGAATTTCAATTTCCTCAAGTTTGGGATTATAATTTCTAGACTCTCGCAGTATGTACATTTAGACGTTTAGATATTTCAGTTAAAAAAAGAGATTACATTTAAGTTATATTATATCTACCGTATGGCTACAAGCCTGTGGAAGGAGCAAGAATTTCTAAGAATTTTTATCCACAGGACAGAGAAATGAATCAGTTCCCTGTATTTTGTCTTTATGAAAGACTGGATCCTTTTTAGACTTTCTTTTTTAATGAACTGATCATTTGCAAAATACAGTCTGTTTAGACTGGGAAGATATAAATAATATTATAATATTCACAAGTAACTGATTCCTTTAAGGTCTCATTCACCAAGATTAAATTCTGGTTTAGATCAGGAAGATATGAATAACTTCTATGGGAACGAGGAATATATAAACAACATTACTGAATGGACAGAGAGACCTGAAATACAAGAAAACAATCTCCACCTGTAAGCCAAAAGAAAACAATCTATAGAACATGCTCAAATCTAAGTGAGAATTTTTCCTGAACAGTGACCTTCTTGAACCTAACTGAACAATGGAGAAGCTAACACAAATTCAAAAAGAAAATAAGCTAACACATACTCGTATTGTAACCTTGGTCCCATTTAGTAAGAATGCAAAACTAGCTTCTCTTTAAAACCAGCTTCACTAACTAAAGTATGCGCTAAATTCAGACTTGTTTAATTTAATCAAATCATACCAGAAACATGTTATTGCAAACCATAGCGAACAAACAGTGATTGACATCCCATGTCATTATTGCATATAGTGGCACTGGAGAGCTAAATTTTGTGTTGCCAGAAATCATACTCCCAACATTATTAATAAAATATATGAGAATTTGTGGGCACATACTTTGGACAAAAAATGAACAAAAATGAAAACGTAAACTTAAATCTGACATCCTCATGGGTGCCAATAAGGGTTTGTTTTCTTGTGATGCCCACAACAGTGAAAAAGCAGCCTGTTATCATCTAGAGGCATATAGTTATCATCATCCAAGATTTGCATAAATGTAGAAAGCAAATTCTGAGAAAACACATTAACTGTGGCACTTCAACAAAGCTATCTAACAGATTTGGAATAAATAAAACACATTGATGAATAAGATCAGACTGATATCATGCAGTAGTCACCAAATGAATAAAGACAATCTTCATATGCAAATGTACAAAAATTTACAATAAAAGACATGATTGGCAAAGCTTGCAAAAGAATCTCAAGATCAACAGACACACACCACTAATCTAATCTGAAAGAAAAGTTGACAAACACGGATGTAACAACTGACCTTTTCAAGTAGAACAGATGTAGCAAGAGATATTTCTCCTGTCATTATTATCATGAACACCAAAAATGGAAGTGAAAGAAAAGAATTATAGAACATTAGCTCAACTGATGAAAGCCCATCCTCTGCAGCTGACCTTTCAACTAATATCAAATATGCTGTCTACAATACAATAGTTGTAATTAGTAGTTGTCAAAGATGGTTAAATCACTGAAATTTCCCTTGACAAGATCTTAGATAATAGATACAGCTATATATTTTTCATGGGGAGGCACACCCATGTATGCTTTTCCCTAGTTGTAAAAAGAATTACTAAAATAGACATGCATGAATGTATTCTATTACCAGACAGTTTAGAATTAGTAGTTTAAAGAGAAACCTGAAAAAAAACTGAAGTAAGTGCCAAGGAATATCCAAGAGCATCAAATGAGAAATCTCCCAAAGCCGCAATGATCACACCAATGGCTGTCAAGATTACCGATAATGAGACCTGCAATTAACAATATGTCAAAAATCCCTCATTGTAAAATGACTTTATTTTCAATAAACCTAGTTATTACATGAATTATGATATTTTCTTGTCACATGCATCTTCACTAGGATATGAAACTACTACCAGGCACTTTGGTTTGCAATTTATCTATTTCATTGTTTCTTCTTAATAGAGAATACAAAAGCAACATCTATGCTAAATTTATGACTGCTACTTTTTTCATTGCATTTAATTTACAGGATTTTTGGAAATTCAATTTTTGCAGTCATAGAGCTAGGAAGTTCAATTATTAAAGAAATGTTTATTTAAGTAATTTCTAAGATAAACAAATAAAACTTGTTCATTCTAAGAAATGGTGATAGATGCATCTCATACAATGTAAAAGATTCCAATATCCAACTAAAATGCAACAACATCTTCAGTACATATCAGTGTGCAATGCACCAAGATAACATGAATAAAAACATTGTTTAAAGGAGCACTTTATAAAGCACCGGCTTAAACAGTGACAACAACAATTGTTTTCCTCACAATTCACAAAACTCTGACAGATCAATCCCTCGGTTGTAACTCCTTTGATTCTTTAAAATAAATGCTTAAATCAATTATTCAAGTCTGACAATCGCCAACGAGCAGATCCATCACCAGAAAGGCCTGGCTATTATTCTGATGCCATTTTTGTTCAAGGTTTTTGGATTGCCCTCAAAAGAATCCTACCACTATCATGAGAAGCAAATTTTTTGGACAGCTGATTACAATGCTAGGAACAATGAAGATAGAATGTCCATCTTCTCTAGAAAATATGAAGTATTTACACATACAATCTCTACGATACACAGTGTCTCAACTGTACACTAGTCACACACACAGAAAATCCTCAGAAAATGTATTCTGGAAAATAAAAAGATAAACATAGAAAAGGAAAATGCAGTAGAACTAGAGGCAGCAAGATAGAGATTCAAGAATGGACCCCAGATCAGTTATTTTATACATTATTAAAATATTAAAGATCAACGAATACTTCAAAAAATACAACTTTGGTCAGACATATCACAGAGGTCTGCCATATATTAGTGACATTAATCAAAACTTATTTCAAGTTTTGATTTTCAACTTCAAAATGTTAGATGTAATTTATAAAAGAAAGGAATTTCAGAAATTGAAGTCATATGTTGGATCAGTTTCATAGATACAGCATTAAGAAAAGAGTACAATTCTATGTTCCAGCAAGTTCCTAGGACGGGGACAATAGGGGGCCAAGGGGCAATAGGGCCAAAGCAGGTTTTTTTGGGAGGCCATTTTAAGGGGATGACTATAAGAATTAACTAAATGCTCTGCTCCACAGAGTTTCCAGGACGGGAACATGTTTCTAGGATGGGTATGGTTCAAAGCCAAATTTTAGGGGAAGGTTATTCAAAAATAGAGAATTTATATATATATATATATATATAGAGAGAGAGAGAGAGAGAGAGAGAGAGAGAGAATTCAAATATGCATATCAGAACATTGATAAACCATTCACCATAGACATTTTAGAAGCTTAATACAATGAATACATAGCAAATAATGAAATTCAAATGCTTTCAGTATAAAAATATGGCATACATATAGCGAAAATATGCAAAGGCTCCAAGTTTCATGCATGAAAAAATACAAAACAGTAAACAATAACATAGAAGTTCAACTCCATAATCATATGGACATAATAATCAAATCAGGAGGGTTCACCATTTTAGCCTCCAACTAGCATTTGGTAATTTTAAATTGAGAGTAATACCTATGTAAGGCCCGTCCATCATTAAAAAAAAATTGATAAAATCAGTATTTAAAAATGGCGTATATTTACTTGTAGGGAAATAGGGGACAAAATTGGGTCTAGGGACAGTTAGGGGACAGCCTAACTGTCCCATGCACCCGAATCCATCCCCGAGTTTCCTCTGATGCCCAAAACAATGTTTCGGAAGCATCCCCAAAATGGAAAGAGGACGTTGGAATCCCACCTCTGCGTCCTTGTTTCATACCCAGGACAGGAGAGGGGATTCAAGGATAAGGGACATGTTCCCATGGAACATAGGAAGAAGGAGAATGTTAAAAATATATGTAAAATTCAAATATTCATATGATAGCATTGAAGGCATTTATCATAGACATTGTAGAAACTAAATACATAACATTAGATTTGAATTGAGATTTTGATAAACAAATTGCAATATCCCTAAAATAGGAGAACCTAGATTTTGCCTTAGATTTTAATTTCTATATAAAAACTAGTAGGGTCTTAGGGGTACCTTTTTCTTTGATTGAGATCCAACAAGCAATTTAGGAAACATTGTAATCATAATTCATAATTAAACATTCTTAAGTTAGAAATATACACATATTAGATTACTAGATTGTTTGAATCAGATATAAGATATCTCAACCATAGGAGTAATAAGGCGGAATGAATTGAGGAGATGCCTAAGAGACCCCTTACCCTAGGCCCAAGAGCAGATATAACATCCCTCTTGGCCTCGTGTGGCCCTTTCCATACATATGAGGTGGCATACCTAGTGTGTTGTCCTATTAACATTTTCTCCATCCTTGTCACTTCTACCTCACTTCTCAATGATTGAGTACTCGTATGCATTGGTTCACTATGATAGAGGTCATGACAATCATTCACAACAAGGTGCCCGGAGAGTCCCTCCTTCCTGAGCCAAAGGCAGTCCCTTTGTCCCCCTTTGTCCCCCTTTGGCCCAATGGAACTCCTCAGTCACATACCATGGGGTGGCCTGCTTACAAGTTGACCTCATCACCATTTTCCCTCCTATGACTCCCTCATTTCCCCTACCATGTCTAATTGCAGCAGACAGGAAACATAAATGATATTTCACACATAAATTCTATATACCATATAATTCATGAACTATTAATGAAATGCATATTACACCAGTATGCATGTTATAACACTACCATATTATCTAAAACTATATGTATATCTATATAAGCAGCCACATATTAATATTATACCTTTGAACTGGAATCCAAATAGAAAGTCAAAATACTTATTATACAAAATATATAGATAGTAGGTGACACCAAGAAATTGCAGATTTGAGTTATTTTATTCTTATTAATATTTCTCTCTACCGATGATGCTACTTCTAATGCTATCCCTGATACTGATAGAACAAATTCAAATGCCTTATTATATTTTGTTTGTGGAATAATACAGAGACGTCTTGATATCAACCTCTTTCCCTTATGTTAAACGCACCACATCATGTTAATTATTAACCGCTGTATATCGAATCAGTCTGTATATACTAAACACAGCATCCTTTCCTTATGAAAATCAACTTGTTAATAGACATTATTCTCGCCTTAACCAATTTTATATAAGTCATTGAATAACTATGTTTCCATTCATTATACATATTCCTTCCATGCTGACATGTAAAATAGATCACTCATAACCCATTGCACTCAACTAACACCAACACTCTCACAATAGTTTTCATGACTTAATCGCTTCTCTCAATGTTCTTTATTTGTGATATTGGATGGAAGCATTGCTTCTCTCATCT
Organism: Cupressus sempervirens; assembly: GCA_028749045.1. NCBI lineage: Eukaryota > Viridiplantae > Streptophyta > Pinopsida > Cupressales > Cupressaceae > Cupressus > Cupressus sempervirens. Next base: position 913,028,738 of record CM053787.1, on the reverse strand, counting down.
TTGTAAAATTGCTAATAGATAAAGAGAATATCGCATGACTAATAATCGTTACTTTCAATTGCTAAGAACAGATACTATTGCTTGTTCGAAGGTACCATGGTATGCAATGGCTGCCAACTTTATTGGGTGTGTAATCTTGGAGCTATGTCATCACTATCTTCATCCTATGTAGGGAGTCAACCAACTTCATTGCAACCTCCAAGAAGTCCTTTTAGTTATTGTTGTTACTTGTCAATTGTGCTCATTATTGATCCTTTCCAAGGGATCCAAGATTGTATTTTTTTTACTATATTTGCTTGACTTGTCTAGTCATATGGTCCGCTCCAAATTATGTAAGGAAACCTGAGAGTTTCAGATGATCCTTTGATATGCCATGAGTTTATAAGTATTGACGATTATCAATATGGATGCTCTTCAGTTGTGGTTGATAACATAAAGACTTGAGTTAGTATCAAGCATTTCTGGATTAAACTATGTGTAATTTTTCATCATTAAATATAGCTGATGAAAAGTTACAAACAGTTTAGTCCAGAAATGCTTGATACTAACATGATGGATTGTGGCAACTACATGACTGTTAAAGTCTTGAGTTGTTGCCTAGTCACTCTGGGTCAATCTTGGTATGTGCCCATGATGTCACTCCTTCACGGTTCTTCCTTTCAAACTTATCTCACTCTAGATATATTAGTCCCTATCATCAATAACATATCTAAGGTCTTTTAATACAATTTTCTCTTAATAGAGTACATGAAATTGGAGTATTTGGTGATGCAAAAAGAATTGAAACATTCTCATTATGTCCTCTGCATCTTCTCACTCCTTTAGAATACCTCTGTACTTAGTAGCAATTCACTTCTTAGGTTCGATATTTTCAGAAAATCATGATGTCTTATGAGTACTGTTTACCGTACTGGTAAAGAAATCAACGCATACAGACAATGGAACAGAATAGCAAAATTATATTCGCATATGCAAGACATACATTATGCTTGATAAGATTAATGATAGAAGATAGAAGATGATTATTATTTACAATGATCCCAGACGAGATATAAATACTATCCGCCGAACCTTCCCGAAGGAGTCCGTCGGCCACAAACATTATATCCGCTACAAACTATTTACCCGTCAGCTACAAAATACAAAACACCAACGACAATCATTCCGTCGGCTATAGAAACGTCATCGAGACCATCCAATCGGCTGACACCACCCCCCCCAAAAAGAAAAGTCGTCTCCGAATGACAATTACAAAATATCTGAAACAAATTAACAAACAAAATACATTAACGAACTAATTACAACCAAATAAACCTACTACTGACACATCACTGTCACTTCGTCCCGTGCCTATAGCCTCGGCTAACACAACACTCTGCCTCCTCAATAAAGCTGACCTTGATAGCCACCTATGCTGCTTTCTCTGTTTTCAATTCCTCGGTACCCTAAGCCAAGTGTTGCTGCACTACCTCCAACTGGATGATTAGCTCCTCCCGAGCTCTCTACACATCCACCAAGACAACCTCCCGGCCAACACCTACTTCCAGTGCTTCTGGTACACAGAAAGTCGATGCCTGCAGCAACTTCAACTCTTCTCAATTGGTCAGACTCCCACAACTAATATTCGCAACGATTGGGGATCCAAAGGGCAACGCCCCCAGCGGGGTTGAGGGGCAGCGCCCCTCGCCGCCAAGACCAAATTAGCACTTCGAAACCCACACAAAACTGCATGGAACACACCATTTCTGTCATTTTCTACCGATTCTATACTCTTTCTGGCAACCACTGATACGTCCCCTTTCCTTTGGCATCATCTGTAACTCATTCTGAACAATTTGATTCTGTCATCGTTTTTTTTTTTTTTTTAAAAACCCCTCAGACCCAACTTCTACACAAACTCAACAATCTCTCCTCACTTCAACAATCTTTGGCTGAAACAACTCCTCCGAGAATGAGAAGCTCAATAATTCTTCCAGCAATGAAAATAATCAAACAATCTATTCCTTCCGAAATTGCTTGTTGCAAATCGCATTAAATCCGGGCTTCTCCAAAAACCGCCGAACTAACGCGCCTGGAAAAAAAATGCAAAGCCGCAGGGCAATCTATGGGAAAATGCAAAAAAGACTCCGCTGAGAGATGTGGACAAACTCCACCGGCGCCCGATGAAGAACTTCGCAGGAAAAGGCACACCCCGCGGACAAGAAAGGTCTCCGCGGGAAGATAATAGACAGATCACAAACGATCACCCACGGAATAATGGAAGCCCCGCGGAAAAAAAATCAATGCCAAACAATATTTACAAACTCTCGCGGCAGGACAAACTCCCGAGATTTGAGACCCACGGGTATATATTAAAAAAAACGCCCGCAGATGAAATTATTTAAGGCGGAGATCTAGCAAGATGACCCCGCGGACCAAACAATTCCACAGAAAGAGGACGTCCAGCCAGGTTGCCGCGGACAGGTGCCCTCGGAGCACCTCCCGCGGAAGAGGTCCGCGGAACACCTCCTGTGGATAGGTGCCAGCGAGGCACCTCCCGCGGAGGAGGTCCGCGGAACACCTCCCGCGGACAGGTGCCCGCGGGGCACCTCCCGCGGAACACCTCCCGCAACCAAGTGCCCGCGGGGCACCTCCCACGGAGGCTTTTTCTTTTTTTTTAATTTTTTTTTTCAAAAAAAATTTTTTTATTTTTTTTTGTTAAAAAATAAAATAAAATAGAAAGACAGCACCTCAATTTTGCCTCCAGGCGTCGCCATTCTGCAACGACGACGGAGTCAACCAGCCATTCTATGACAGCGACGGAGTCTTCCTGGCACCATATATTTGCAATTTAAATCCGTTGACTACCAGAGGCACCTCTTGCTCGTCCAATGTCTCCAATTTTATCACCCGATTGTCGCCGACCTCCCGGGTCTGATATGGTCCAACCCATCTTGCCTTAAACCTTTCCTGTTTGATTTCATCCCAACCGTCGTACTTGAGTACCAACTGCCCCGGCTGAAACCTACTGAGTTTGTCATGCCACGCCTTATGTCTGTTCTGTGTTACCTCCATTGCCCACTGTGCCTGCGGTCGTCGCACATCTAACTTATTTCCTTGCTGTCGGCACCCTTCAACCAATTTTATGGTGCGATGCATTCTTTTCTTCTTGTGCGGTCCGTTCACCGGTACCGGACGATGGAATTTTTCTTTTTTCTAGGTCTATATTGTATGTCCTTCCCTTCTTCAGCCGTAACCTCCTTTGCGTCATCTGCTTCTCTGTATTCCTCTGGACACTCATTTTCCTCCTTTTTCTCACCTTCGTCAACCTTTAGCATATTACAACTCAGAAAGAGTTCGTAGTCTTCTATTTGCCAATGGTAAAGGCCATTCACGGAGTCTAGGTCGTCGTCATTCGATCCTCCGTCTAGTCTCAATATTCCTTCTTCGTCCGGTTCCATTCTCCTCTTTCCTTCGTCGTCATTTCTTTCGTCGTCACTGTCGCCTTCACCTTTTGAGTCTAACGATGCTGCCTCCTCACCTACCATTTGTGTGTGCAAGTCAATTATGAATTTTTTGCCTCCGTGCTCCATTGATAGGGTATTTCGTTTCAAATCATGTTTTACTTTTGCTTGCACCAACCAATCTCGTCCCAGAATAGCATCATATCCTTTTCTTTTCAATGGAATGACCACAAAATCCAATAAAAATGGTTGTGTACCAATGGTTACCGGTTGCGCCCTCAAGGTTCCTAACGGTTTGATCCCGTACTGGTCCGCCGTGAGCAATTGGAATGTAGGTGGCCACAGCGTCGGCTTTCCCAACTTCTTCCAAGTATCCTCCGGCAACACATTCACACCAGACCCTCCGTCAACAATTGTGTCTGTCAGAACATTTCCCAAAATCCCCATCTCGATGACTGCCAGATGCCATCCGGATGTGAGTGCCAGCAGCATTGGGTTTGTTGTCATCACTTCCCTGTTGTCCCTTCCTTTGTCCTCCGGTGCTTTCGAAAACGGCGTATGATTTAGAATGGCCATCCATAACTGGGGCATTGTGAGAAGGAGGTCACTTATCTTGACCGATATCTCCGTTTGTAAGATTTGTCGTACAATGTTTTGTTCTGCGAAGTTCCTTGCCAAGGTGTCGGTGATGTCCTTCAACTGAGATGTCCCCGCCAACGATACCTTTGCAATTTTCGCCTGCGCTTCCCCCAATTTTCTCTTTTCCTCTGCTTGCCTCCGTGTAATTGCCAGAACCTCCTCTACATCCGTGTCGACAGTGATCAAGTTTACTCCAGACTTTGGACACTTGGAATCTTCGTGATCGCCGGGTCTGCACTATCTACATAATAATTTCAGTGTGTTTGCCATTGTACAATCCCACACAAAATGACCCCACAAATTACATGCTCGGCATTGAATGATTGGCCGTCCATTTGCATCATACTGAGTTCGACTTCGGCTCCCATTATTATTGTTATTATTTGTATTGTTGTTGTTATTTTACCCTTTGCTATTATTCCTGTATCCTCCGGATGTGGCACCTGCACTATTCGTATTTCCGCTACTATCCGACGGGGAAGCCTCCTCCGTAAGAAACACCTGCGAAGATCCTCTTCTCTTCATGTTAAAGGGGCACTCTTTTGTCGAATGGCCCATGATCTGACAAATGTCACAGAATTGGTTCTTTGGACATGATCCTTTAGTATGACCGTCGGTCTTACACTTCGTGCACCACAGCTCACTGCCTTTTGGCTCCTTCTGCATGTTTTTAAACTCCATCATGCGGATCATGTCCTTCTGTAAAGCGCAGACCTTCTTGCTACTTCCTTCATCGTCACTGCTATCTTCTCCGGCAGGCTCGTCGTCATCCGAATCAGATGAGCTAGTGTTCTTCTTCTTTGTTTTCTACTCACTTTCGAGGTTCAATGCTCTATTATAAGCTTCCGTGTATGACAACGGTGGCACAATTTTCATTTTCCTCCGCAACTTCGAGCGTAGGCCTTCCACAAACCATCTTTTCTGAAGTCTGTCTATCCGCTTACTTTCCATTTTGTTTATCAAGTCTTTTAATTTCTTGGCGTAAACGCAGATGGTTTCGTTCTTCCCCTGCTTAGTATTGAAGATCTCTGCTACAATTTCATTATCATCCTGCAACAGTTTAAATTCTGCCAGAAACTCCTTTTTAATGTTATCCCAATTGTTTAGCTTTTGTGGATCTGTATTAGGCAACCAATCAATTGCTACACCTCGTAAGGTAGCCGGAAATTGTCTCATCCAGTCGTCTTCATCAGTTATCCCATTTTCCTTCCAGATCGTTTCACATGTTTTGCAATGTCGAATGGGATCGGCCATACCATCACCATTGAACTTCGGCAGTTTCTCTTTTGGTCCCGCCATCACAATTGGATTCTGTAAACAGGCATTGCTCGGTCCTGCAACACTGGCGCTGTTTACTCCAACATCGGAGGTCTACACTCCCGCACCGGCGGTCTGCACTCCCACACCGGAGGTCTGAACTCCCACACCGGAGGTCTGCACTCCCACACCGACGGTCTAAACTCCTACACCGGAGGTCTGCACTCCCACACCGGTGGTCTGAACTCCCACACCGGAGGTTTGAACTCCCACACCGGAGGTCTCAACAGCTGCGAACCTTGGTGAAGAAGAAGGATCTTCTGAAGTTGTCTCTCATGGAAGTGTATCCTGGACGAAGAGGTCACTCCACGCTCGTGCTCCCTCGACACTCCGAGCCGTGCGAGTTGATGCTCTTCCGTCTGAATTCTCTTCCCTCAACGAACACAATTTCAAGAACGCCTCCTGTGCTTCTTCCACCAACTCCACTCGCTATCGAGTCTCCTCCAGCAATTCCTCTGCGCTTCGGTTTCCGTCGGCAAGCTTTTGGAATCTCCTTCGGCGCTCTGCCTGCTGTGCCAGAATTAAATTAGCTTGAGCTGCGCGAATCTCATCTTTATCCTTCACTGTGTTCTTATTTTTATTCAACAAATTCGGCATTTAATTTCCATCCACCTACCTGCATACCAGGTCCATCGGGCAACGGCGCCAAATGTTTACCGTACTGGTAAAGAAATCAACGCATACAGACAATGGAACAGAATAGCAGAATTATATTCGCATATGCCAGACATACATTATGCTTGATAAGATTAATGATAGAAGATAGAAGATGATTATTATTTACAATGATCCCAGATGGAATATAAATACTATCCGCCAAACCTTCCCGAAGGAGTCCGTCGGCCACAAACATTATATCCGCTACAAACTATTTACCCGTCGGCTACAAAATACAAAACACCGACGACAATCATTCCGTCGGCTACAGAAACACCACTGGGACCATCCAGTCGGCTGACAAGTACGATGATTTTTTGATGTTCATATAGGTGATTCAAGTTGGGGACATGAGACAAATTAAAAAAGTTTAATTGATTTCATTGCAATGTGCATGTATATTAATTACAACAAAAAGCCTAAAAGCTACATGTTTCAACTACAAAATGGAAAAAACATAGAAAATATGCAGCTGTCCCTAGTAAGAATCTACTAACACTACATCAAAATCAGACTCTTAAGTTTGAGTCACTACCACAATGAGGGGCTGTCTCATCCAATGGAACCCCAACCAATCCCTCTTGTGCTTCCTCATCAACAATGTGTGACATCTTCATGATCAACCAGCATGTGGCCAAAGTCTTAGATACCTAAAGCCACAAGACACTACGCATGTCCTCGAACTTCTTTGTTCAATGAGAAGCAAGGTTGGTCCTCTTGACTGATTGAATGAAACTATATGTGGAATGATTCTTCTTTGCAGCAAAGGAAATAATAACCTGTGAAATGAGAAAAGTGGCAAGTATCCCCAGATCTAGTACATTCTTAACACACAACATCCATCATCCAATCAGGCCTGTTTGAGCTAATCTAGCTCTATCTGTCCTTGCCAAAAATTTGTTGAATACTAGAGCATGGAAATTGACAAAGGCTGGCCATTGTGTGCAAAGTAAGTAGACTCCCCATCAATATGCATTTTCCAAAGAGCCTTCATGAGCCCTTATTTCACCTCTTCATAAGGAAATTAAAGCACTCTCCCAAGCCTGCTTGCATATCTGTTGGGATTCAGAACATAGGTTTCCAAATGAAACGATGTATTCTACTGTAGCATCACAATGGGCTGAATATGCTTCATTGAATTTGGAAGTAGGATACCTACTATTAATGGCATGCTTCATCTACCCAAGCATTGTATCAAATTTCTCATAAGCCTCTCCAAGGCTAGGAGTCTATATAAACATATCTTATGACTCATACAAAAGGCAAGATGATGAAGCAAACGTATCTGCAGTTGTAAGCAAGTTATAAAAAATAAAATTTCAAAAATAATTTAATACTCAGATCACAGAGTGAATGCTATTCCAGATAATGAAAATAGTTTCCATGTTAGCAAGACTAAGACTAAACTTTTTCTCACTAAGACTATTCCAGATACGTCACTATAGCTCATCAATCATCAAGAAGGATGTTTTGTGTCATGTCCCCTTTTCAAATAATTAAAAAATGATAATCTTTACTAAGACAGGCAGGCCCAAGAAAGTGAAGTTACGGAAAAAGGGAGTTAATCTTTGGAAACTGTTGGACTAATAAATGATAATTATTATTAAAATATGTTTCATTAACCTCTCTTGGACGTGAGTTACAGTTATGCCCTTTTTAAAGAGGTTTGGAGGCATTTTGGGGGGATTTCCAGAACTTGATTTTTGCTCATTCTTTGTTATTCTTCAGAGGCTGCCAAACCTGTGGAGAAGGAGACCCAAGAACGGGAGTTTGCAGGTTTCCAGGGAGACCCAAGAACGGGAGTTTGCAGGTTTCCAGGAAGGCTAAGGACGGGAGTTTGAAGCCATTCCATGTGCATGCTCATACAGAGTTTGCCTTTGTGCTGAATAGTGCAGATTTGTGAGTTTCCGGGTGTATTTTTGTGAGAGTTTGGTGTTTCCGGTTGAGTATTTCATATCAGTTTTGGTTGCTGCTGTATTTTATACTTTAAGCTGTTAAAATAGATCTGAATATATATATTGGGACGTGATTAAACTTCTGAGATAGATTATTAGTGTTCTTGTGGTGTTTCCGGGCATATTTTGTGCTATTTCGGGAGCCCGATGAGCATAGTTTTGGTCCTACATTTTTGAGCTGTTGTGTAAAGGCTATATGGATCTGGAAATTTCAATTTGTAGGCTGTTATGCTGCTGAAAGTTCTGTAAAAATTTCCACTTTCAGATTAATTTATAATTGGTGAAGCTGTGAAGCTTTTGGCACAATTTCTGGCATACCCGATTTGGGGTTTCTCGAGAAATTTGGAGGATCTTTGTGATATTAGTTGTTTGATCTTAAAGATCTGATTAAAGGTTGGAAATATCATGTAAAATCAGAAAAGGGACATTACAGTGGTATCAGAGCCATGATCTTGCCAGCCTGAGGGTTTGTAGAAGTTGCAGGTCAGTTTTGACAACTACCCAGATCTTACATGTCAATTTTGACAACTACCCAGATTTTGCATGTCATAATTCATGGTTGCATGTTTCTTCTAATCAGATGCATGTTAAAATTGATGGTTAAATTCTACTTCTAATCATTTTCATGTTAGTTCTTGGTGAATTTGGTGGTTGTAGAAGTTTGCATTTCAGTTTTGACAAGTACCCAGATCTTGCATGTCAGTTTTGACAACTACCCATATCTTGCATGTCATAATTTGGTGGTTGCATGTTGCTTCTAATCAGTTGCATGTCCAAATCTATGGTTTCATGCTACTTCTAATCATTTGCATGTTAGTTCTTGGTGAATTTGGTGGTTGTAGAAGTTTGCATGTCAGTTTTGACAACTACCCAGATCTTGCATGTCAGTTTTGACAACTACCCAGATCTTGCATGTCATAATTTGGTGGTTGCATGTTGCTTCTAATCAGTTGCATGTCCAAATCTATGGTTGCATGCTACTTCTAATCATTTGCATGTTAGTTCTTGGTGCTTGAAGAAGTTATATCCTATTGGGGTTACACTCTACTTTATCCAGAATGGACAGGTATAGTACAGAGTCTCAGAGGGAACGATCTTGGACAATTGATAGCCAGAGTCAAAATAGTAGAAAGGATGGTTATTTAGACATTCGAGATAAACTTATGAAAATAAGCCATGACATGTCTAAACAGTTGGTTGAGCACCACCGTATAAATGACATGTTATCTGACCCAGCTAAGGTGGATAAGTTGACTGGATTTCTATTTGGCAGATTTTCTCATAGGACAGATGACACAATTCCCAAGAACTTGCATGAGGATTTTGAGAAACTAGCTGATAGCCAGGTAGAGGTCTCAGATTCTACTCTGCCACAGGAGGTGGTGGGAAAGGATATTACACAGATTGATAGTAACGGTCAACTTGATACTCAAATTGAGACAATTGTTTACAGATCGTCAAAGGGTGATGCCACAGGTATTCAGGATGGCAATGACTACAGTGTAGTGGGTTCAGATGATGATTATGAGGATGTTGTTGTGCATGATGGTGAGATACCTGGTAGAGATGAGCAGACATTAAGCATTCATGACTTTGCTGAGAAAGAGTACCAGACACAGTTAGATGCTTCATCACGTGAGGTTGAGGCTGGTAGTACTTCACATGATTTTTCCAGCCAGTTGAAGGTGAACAAAGATAGTAGTGTGACTTCATTATCTCATCATGATAGGTATGTGGAGTTAGTTGGTATTGGTCATATTACTCAGGTGAGGAGTTTGCTTGAGTTACCAGTTGATTCTAGTTTATGGATATGGACTCGAGATTGTTATATTGGCATTTGGGATTCAGTTGACTGGAGATCTTTAACACTTTTTGGTAGCAGTGTTTGTTTGGGTGCTATCATGGATTTGATTAGCAGATTACACGGTGTTGTCTTTTCTTGTGCCAGTATTTTGTCTGATGTTGGTATTAGTTTTTATACACCAATGTTGGGCTTTGTTCATATATCCAGTCGGCCATACTTGCTGGAATGTGTTGATGATATTTCATATTTGGCAGTGTGTATAGATGAGTCCCAGGATCATATTGGCATTGATGACATCCAGAAAGATGCAGTAGGCATTTTTGAAGACTTAGTTTTCTTGGGTATAGAGGAGTTGGATAGCAATGCTAATGTTTTTGATACTCTGTATGTTGATATGAGCTTTAGATTTGATTCACAGGATATGGATGGTAATACTCTAGAGACTAGTAACTTTGAGGATACTCCTTTAGACAGTGCATCAAAGGAGGTTTGTAGGAGACAGTCAAGCCAATGCCATCATGTGTCTAATCAGTTGAGAGTTAGTGACCGAGACATTGCTATCACTTGCCAACATTTTGATGCTGCTCGTCAGTTATTAGCAGTTTATGGATGGGGTTCTCCTACTAGTGATGAGCAGGAAGGAAGTTATCTTTCCTTGACAGAGATCCACTCTTTATGGGAGGCTATTCAGATTTTGAGACAGAATTATATGCAGTTGGTAGCTGACAGAGATTATCTTATGGAGTGGGGTAGTACAGCATATGATACATTGTTGACCAAGGAAGATGAGGTGAGTGAGCTTACTGAGCAGCTTGTGGTGACTTCTGAGATTCTTGAGAGTACACGGTTGGCTTTCAAGGAGTCACAGTTTCATTTGGCTAAGGTGACCATGGAGTTAGAGCGACTACAGTCTTCACCTGATTCTATACAGTCACAAGCAGTGGTGTTTGGTGATCTGAGGATGTCCATGGCCGAGATTGTCAGAGACAGTGGAGATGGGGATGCATCCATTCTTGATACTAACATTGGAATATCAGGTTCATTCCCAATAGAGTTAGGTTTAGTTGAGTTGGGTGTTGTAACAGATTGTTGTATGCCTGACATGGTGGTGGCCTCTAGTATTGATGGCACAGAGACTAGAGATTTATCAAAGATCATGTGTGATGTTGGTGAGTCGGCAGTTGGCATGGTTCCTACTAGTAACACTACTCCCTTATTGATATCTTCGGAGGTAGTAGTTAGTTCCAACATGGTTAATGATCAATTGCAGTTAGTTTCATCTGGATTACAGTCTGAGCCACTGACTAAGATTGGTGCATTCTATCGACATTACACTGTGAGGTATGCTCATCAATTTACCTTTGATGACCATGTTGATGAGATTATGATACAGAGATGTACTTTGGTTCCTAGTGCTTATCATCAGTTATGGAATAGTTTGATGCCTCGAGATGAGAGTTGTGATATGGCGACCGGTTCTGTAGTTGATAGCTTGATAATACATGACTTAGAGCAGGAGTTTTGGAGTGATGCTTCAGCAAGTGTTGTTATTGATTCTACTCCTTTGGCTATGACATCTCCTAACTTAGCTAGTGATCAGTCACAGTGGGTTGTATCACTTGTTCATGGTGAGCTGTTGACTGAGGTTGGTTTTTTTAATCAACATTATATTGCAAGGTATGTACATCAGTTAACAATTGATCCTTATGCTGAGGAGTTGATGGCAGGAAAATTTGGTTTGGGTTCCATTTCTTGTTGTTTATCTTGTGATGGCTTTTCACCATCAGGGGTGCATGGGAGTTATGGTTATGAGACAGTGGCCAATAATCTACAGAGTTGTGTTGACTGCAAGAGTTGTACAGTGTGTGGATTCTCCATACTTGGTATAGTTTCATTTGAGAGCATTCACCATTGTTGCAGAGTTGGATTGTACATTCCATATAGGCCAGTGGAATGCATTGATGGTATTTACTATGTTGGTAGTCCACTTTACTTGGGTTTTGATATTCTAAGAGTTTGTGTCTCATGGGTTTTTGACTGTGGTAATGGTGATTTTGGAGTTTGGGTGAGCTATAATTGCCAGTTTGACTATGGATTCCTCTTGGTCATATTGCAGAGGATCTTGCAGGAGTCTGTGTTAATTGGTAGTAGTATAGTTCATGACTACATTTGGGATCCAGGAGGATTGATTGGTTTATTGTTCAGCCATTGCTTGAGGACAAGCAATGTTTGGGAGGGGAGGACTTGTCATGTCCCCTTTTCAAATAATTAAAAAATAATAATCTTTACTAAGACAGGCAGGCCCAAGAAAGTGAAGTTACGGAAAAAGGGAGTTAATCTTTGGAAACTGTTGGACTAATAAATGATAATTATTATTAAAATATGTTTCATTAACCTCTCTTGGACGTGAGTTACAGTTATGCCCTTTTTAAAGAGGTTTGGAGGCATTTTGGGGGGATTTCCAGAACTTGATTTTTTCTCATTCTTTGTTATTCTTCAGAGGCTGCCAAACCTGTGGAGAAGGAGACCCAAGAACGGGAGTTTGCAGGTTTCCAGGGAGACCCAAGAACGGGAGTTTGCAGGTTTCCAGGAAGGCTAAGGACGGGAGTTTGAAGCCATTCCATGTGCATGCTCATACAGAGTTTGCCTTTGTGCTGAATAGTGCAGATTTGTGAGTTTCCGGGTGTATTTTTGTGAGAGTTTGGTGTTTCCGGTTGAGTATTTCATATCAGTTTTGGTTGCTGCTGTATTTTATACTTTAAGCTGTTAAAATAGATCTGAATATATATATTGGGACGTGATTAAACTTCTGAGATAGATTATTAGTGTTCTTGTGGTGTTTCCGGGCATATTTTGTGCTATTTCGGGAGCCCGATGAGCATAGTTTTGGTCCTACATTTTTGAGCTGTTGTGTAAAGGCTATATGGATCTGGAAATTTCAATTTGTAGGCTGTTATGCTGCTGAAAGTTCTGTAAAAATTTCCACTTTCAGATTAATTTATAATTGGTGAAGCTGTGAAGCTTTTGGCACAATTTCTGGCATACCCGATTTGGGGTTTCTCGAGAAATTTGGAGGATCTTTGTGATATTAGTTGTTTGATCTTAAAGATCTGATTAAAGGTTGGAAATATCATGTAAAATCAGAAAAGGGACATTACATTTTGTTTCTCACTTCTTCCTTTAATTGTGCTTGCATCTGGCCATCTACTCCACTTAAATTAATCGTTGGTAATTATAGAGGCTCTTGTACCTCAAGTATCTTATCTAAAACATTGAAGTGGCCAGTATATCTACCATTCACATTCCTACAGAGTTCCACAGTTGCACAACGCAAGAAATTTATGCATTAGTTTGCAGCAGTCGCAGTTATTGTACCTATTAGTGACAGAGAAACTAAATTCTATGTTCTGGCCCTGTCTAGCATTCCAATATTTTCCTCTTTCAGCTAATGTTTTCTGCTAATGATTAACTACTCTCCAAATCAAACATTTGTGTTTTACATCACACATGACAGCACACATTAATGAGGATATGATGAGGAGCACCATGACTCATGATTAGAAATTTGATGCCCATGTTCCCCAATTAAGAACATAATGTCTAGAATGTAAAGGTAAATGTTCAAAGATCAGAAACAGAAAGAACTCCCATCAACTGTTGAAATCTAGAATCAGCATCAATTGAAATACTTCTTTGTAACACAAACACATTCAAAAAAAAAAAAATTTAAATGAATAGCTACTATCCATACCTGGACAGTTGGTTTTCCTTTCCCATAGAAATATCCTGCAATCAGAACAGCTAGGGGAGTAAGCCTTTTCAAGGCAATGTACATGGGAATATTAACCCCTTTCAAACTTGCCAAAGCAAATAATACGTTCGCATTGTAGAAAAGTGAGAGAGGGAGTAGCTTCTTTGCTGTAACCAGGTCCAGCTCACGGGCTTTAGTGAAGCCAAAGACATGACCAAATTTTATAAGTAAACCTGTTACCAATTGCTGCAAGACCACCACTATAAATATCAAAACTTAAACAAGTTGTAGGATATAAACAAGAAAAAGGTTGCTCTATTTTTATAAACACACTAAGTGCAAAATATAATATTGTGAAGGAATTTATTCTGAAACCAATGTGTCACCTGCAGTGTAAGAAGAGTCATTGAATATGGATACTCCATGAGCACTGCCTTATTAATGAATACCATAGTGACTGAAGCAAGCCCATAAGACACAGCCGCTACCAACCTGCTAATTCATGTGTGTTAATATACTGATAATAAAAATCTAATAAGCTTCCAATGTGCATTATATTCCTTTAAAGAATAAAAGACAACAAATCAGTTCTTCAATTTTCCTTATCACAAAACTGAAAGAACTGCAACCACACCATGAAGACTAACATGGAAAGAATAAATGTTAGAGTTACAGCAGCAATGAACACATGAGATGAGCCTGAGATAGGTTTGAAAGATATTCAATGATGTTTGCATCAGACTTCCCTAAAATAAGCAGTGAAACATGGGGACTCGCACCCCTTCCCAAACCTCGAAGTACCCATCCCCGAGATGCCCCTGCACCGGGTACATGGAATACCCAAGTACCCCCACCTCCACCATTCTGCAACCACGCCACTTCTGCAATGGGTACTTGAATTCCTATTTGAATTTTGATTTTTGAATGTTACAATTGGGTATATACTATGTTACTGCGTTCAATGTTCAATGGTTCTAGTCCGTGTTGCAATTTTTATATGTTCAAATATTTTAATTTTGTGTGTTATACTGAAACACAATTTCATAGCTAGCATTTCAAGTTCTATATGTATAGTATATCACCCCTCCCCTAGCCGTCCTGTAGTGTCTCCTGTGTTTGCATTCTTATCTATGGTTATTCTGATCCTCGAGATACTCAGTTTTGTTAAGAAGATTAGCTTCATGGAAATTGAAGCAAAATTATGTATATGTGTTTTTATTTATCTGATGATAAATCAGTATATTAAATCTGATTATACATACATACATACATACATATATACAGATTTATACATATTATTTACTTATTCTCTCATACTCAAACTCATGTATATATAAATACATTCCTATTCATCCTTATTAAATGCCAATCAAGTTATTACATTATAAATGCCAATATAATGTATCAAGTCCATTGTATTATGAATACCGATAATGTAATAACAATCTGATTCTGTGTAAACATGAATTGGTGCATTATCGGGTGCAAGACTTAGTTAAGTCTAAAATGTTTGAAATGAAACAATAAGCATTTGATCGTTGACCTTTAGGGATCTTAATTATGTTGTTATGTATTGAGGTATGGTTACGTAGGGTCGCAAGCCTACGTAAACATATCTCAATGCATATATATATATATATATATATATATATATATATATATATATATATATCAGAACGTGGATATTGAAGAAGATCTGAAATCTTCACATAAGTTTCATTATTTTTCAATTCAAATCTCCATAAATGATCATAGAACTTTACATGGTATCAAAGCCAAATTGGTAGAGAGACTTTCTAATTCAAAATCTTGAAACAAAAGTAACAATAAGTCAAACAATGTGAGAGTAGAGAACAGGTTTGAAGGAGCAGCAAATTTCTTCTCATGGAAAATACGAATTATAACAATTCTTGAAGAATTAGAGCTAGAATCCTTCACTGAATCAGATATCTTAGTGCCCGAAGATGAGGCAGAAAAGGCCACTTGGAAAAGACAAATTAATAAAACCAAAAAAATCATTGTCGATTCAATAAAAGATCATATTCTTCCATCCATCTCAAATCTGAAAAAAGCATTCAAAGTATTCAAGACAATTAAGGATATATTTGAAATCAACAATTCAAGTAGATTGATTACATTAAAAAATCAACTAATGGATAAAAAAATGAATAAAGAAGAATCAATTTCATCCTACTTTTGGAAAAATTTCCAAAATAAAACATCACCTATCCTCTATTGGAAGCAAAGTAGAAGACCAAGAACTATCCATAATAGCACTAAGAGGATTACCTATATCTTGGGAAGCATTCATCCAAGTTGTCAGCAGACCTTCAGTGCCACCTTTTGATATACTAAAAATTGATTGCACATCAGAAGAATCAAGACTAATATCTAGAGGGATCATTTCAAATCAAGAGGGAGAAAATCAAGCTCTTTTCTCAGTCTCTAACAACAAAGGGAAAAAGAGGAAATTCAAAGGAAAGAAATGTGACAAAAGGAAAGGGAATAATAATTACAAAAGAAATGACTTCTCCAAAGTTCAATGTTATAAGTGTGAGAAATTTGGACATACTTTCAGAAGTTATCCAGAAAGGGGAAAAGTCCTTAGCCGAAACAAAAAAGAATGAAAAATTGTTATTCTATTTTGCTCTATCAAGTGAGATGAAATCCAACGAAAATGTGTGGATAATAGATAGTGGTGCTTCCCAACACCTAATAGGATTCAAAGATAAGTTTGAAACTTTTGGAAATTATCTCACTAAAAGAGTCACCACTGGAGACAATTCTATATATTCAGTAAAAGGAATTGGGACCTGTTCTATACAACTAAGAACTGGAGTTACACTAAAATTGAAAGATTTTCTCTTTGTACTAGACATAAAAAGAAATCTAGTATCAACCTTTGGACTTGCTAATGAAGGTTTCCAAGTCAGCTTCAATGAAGACAAAGTATTGTACTAGCCTAAAAACACTAATCTCAAGAATGCTATCACCATAGGGTCTAGAGACAAGACCCTATATAAACTATGCAACATCCAAAAGAAAACTCTAAGCCATGAAGTGACAAATTCTAATGAAGTATGGCATAGAAGGCTCGGACATATTGGATTCAGTTCACTTCCAAATATAGAAAAAATCACAACTAAAACACCTAGCTTAAATTTAAATCATATAGGCATATGTAAAGTATGTGCTCTAGGAAAGATATAAAAAGACCTTTTCCTCCTAGTGAACACAAATCTAAATCAATTCTGGAACTAATTCACTCTAATTTATGTGGACCTGTGCCAACACTTTCTCTAGGAGGATTCTCTTATTACATAATATTCGTTGATGATTTCTCCAAACCTAGAACTATTTTTTAAAGGTGAAAGAATCAAATGAGGTCCTATCAAAATTTAAAGAGTTCATAAAAATAGTGGAAAATCAAATGTTAAAAAGAATTAAAACATTAAGATCAGACAATGAAGGAGAATATACCTCTGAAAACTTCAAAGCCTTTTGTACCTCTGTTGGGATTAAGAGGGACTATACAATACCCTATAATCCTCAACAAAATGGGATAGCAAAAAGAAAAAATAGAACCATTGTTGAAGCAGCAAAAGCTAAGCTTCATGATCAAAATTTACATTTCTCATTTTGGGCAGAGGCCACCAATACAACCACATACATTCAAAACAAATGTCCACACTCTATACTAGAAAAAATAACTCTTTAAGTTTTTATAGGAACTAAACCGGAATTAGGTCATCTTAGAATATTTGGTTGCCCTATTTACATTCACATACCTAAAGAAAAAAGAACCAAGTTAGAACCATCTGGGAAGAAAGGAATATTTGTTGGGTACAGTGAGAACTCCAAAGGGTATAGAGTCTATGTACCTAGACCAAGATCAGTTGAAGTGAGAAAAGATGTCATATTTGAAGAAAACACTGCTTTAAAACTATCTACAAGTATAGAAAATGAGCTCATCACAAACTTAGATGAAAATCTACAAACTGAAATTCAGAGGGAGAACATATTAGAAGGGAATGAATCATTACCAAATACAGAGAATAAAGACATCCCTAATATCAAGAAAGGCCATCGTGGACAAGGAAAATGATTGAAGAAAATAATGTTGAGTCAGATGAAATTTCCAGGGAAAGAAAGAAAAACAATAACAAATCTTGTTACACTATGTTAGTAACTGAGCTTCCTAAATTTGAACTGTTGGTTGTTGAAGAAGCCCTAACTTGTCTAGCTTAGAAAGATGCTATGGTTGAGGAAAATCAATCCATATTACAAAATGATGTTTGGGATATTGTACCTAGACCAAAAGACAAATCAGTTGTTTCATCAAAATGGTTATACAAAATCAAATATCTCTGATGGTAATATTGAAAAACATAAAGCAAGGTCTGTTGCTCGAGGTTTTTCTCAGAAGGCAGGTATTGATTATGAGGAAACTTTTGCTTTAGTTGCTCGCTACACTTCAGCAAGAACAATTATTGCAATTGCAGCATCCAAAAGATGTAAGATACATCAAATGGATGTCAAGAACGCATTCCTGAATGGTGTCATAAATGAAGAAGTATATATTGAACAACCTAAAGGTTTTTCTATAAAAGATAAGGATAAATATGTATGTAAATTATAAACTCAAGAAAGCTCTCTATGGCCTCAAAACAAGCACCTCGAGCTTGGTATGAAAGGATAAACAGCTACCTCACCAAACTAGGATACTCAAAGAATGAAGCTGATCCAAACATATACTTCAAAATTTCTAAGGATGACATGTTAATACTTGTTTTATATGTTGATGATCTATAGATAACAGGAAATGATCACTTGATTGAAAGATGCAAACAAAATCTCATAGTTGAATTTGAAATGAAGGATCTAGGCCTACTACACTATTTCTTGGGCCTAGAAGTCTATCAAAAGAAAGATCATATTTTTCTCAATCAAGGGAAGTACACTCAAGACATCTTGACTAGATTTGGAATGATGGACAGCAAACCTCTAACAACTCCAATGAAAACTAATCTACACAAACTAAAAGAAGAAGTTGTGAATTCATAATCTATTTATCCCACTCTTTAGAGACAGATCACTAGATCACTTATGTATCTTGTAACTACTAGGCCTGATATATATTATGTCATTTTATGTGTGAACCAAAGAAGATTCATTTGATGGCTGCCAAACATATCTTGAAATATCTACATGGCACCATTGGTCTTGGTTTAAAGTACAAAAATGTAGAGATCAAACTTGAAAGATATACTGATTCTGATTGGGCTGGACAAATGTTCCATAAACCGCAAAAGTACTACAGGTTGTTGCCTCAGTCTTGGATCAACAATGATATTCTAGTTCAATAGGAAACAACCTACAGTCGTCTTGAGTTCTACCGAAGCTAAGTACATGGCAGCCTCCATGCGAGCACGCCAAGAAAAATGGCTGAGAAAGCTATTATTTGGACTCTTTGGAAAACAACTAAGTCCTACAGTGATTCATTGTGATAACCAAAGTTGCATCAGACTTTCTACGAATCCTATTTTCCACAATCGATTGAAGCACATCAAGACTCCTTATCATTACATAAGAGACATGGTTGATAGAAATGTTATCAAGCTGATTTATATCAGCACAAATGAGCAAAATGCTGACATTTTCCCCAAGCCTCTTGCAAAGTTGAAAATAGTGTACTTTAGAGGTAAACTTGGTATGACAAATTTGTAAATGCAATTGTAAATTGTTATATTCATGAATAAAATTAGATGTTTGCAAACATGTGTTATGAAAGGTGCCTTTCTTATGTGTAAGATCACTATTGTAAGGTGATGACCTTATTTATAATTGATCTATCTTCTAACACCAAAAGTGTTGAAGTATGCGTTATCTTTGTTCTTCAGGCCAGATTTTGCCAGACACCATAATTTGGTTAAACCATTTTTAAGTGGTGCATTACCTTGTATTATATTTCCTTCAATTCCCTCATTGCTAAAGAGGGAGTGTTAAAAAGATTAGTTTCATGGAAATTGAAGCAAAATTATGTATGTGTTTTTAATATTTTATATATCTGATGATAAATTAGTATATTAAATCTGATTATACATACATACATACATATATATATATATATATATATATATATATATATACAGATTTATATATATTATTTACTTATGCTCTCGTACTCAATCTCATATATATATATATATATATATATATATATATATAGACACACACACATTCCTATTCATCCTTATAAAATGCTGACTAAGTTATTACATTATAAATGCCGATCAAGTCCATTATATTATGAATACCGATCAAGTTCCAAATACCGATAATGTAATAACAATCTGATTATGTGTAAACATGAATCGGTGCATTATCAGGTGCAAGACTTAGTTAAATCTAAAGTGTTTGCTACGAAACAATAAGCATCTAATTGTTGACTTTTAAGGATGTTAATTATATTGTTATGTATTGAGGTATGGGTACGTAGGTTCACAACCCTACATAAACATATCTCAATGCATCTATCTATCTATCTATCTATATATTGTATGAATTTGTGAATTCTAAGAATATATCAATAACAAGGCATTACATTCCTAGGCATATTCAAATCTGCATGCATATATATATATATATATATATATATATATAAGTTTCATTATTTTTCAATTCAAGTCTCCACCAAAAAAAGATCATAAAACTTTACAAGTTTATCATTTGATTATTTGCATGATGAGATGCATCGATGACTATATATCGCTTTGATTACCAATGTCATATTTGCTAGATGTTAGATGATGTTGCTATTTCAGTTGATCCTATCTGCATAATGTTGCTAGTAATGTTACAATATGCTTTATGATGATGTCTAGCTTATTTTGTATTCGGACATTGATTTCGGCTTATATGCTATCTAATGGAATGTATTGGATTCAGATCCAGTGTTCTTTTATATTGTGGATATCTTGTTTTCCTTCAATAGAAATATGCTCAAATGGTTAAGAATGATTATTTAAATGTAGTTTACATGATTTATTATATCATTATATGTTGTTATGTTGTATTGCACCACAATTATGTGTAGATCGCCTATTGGTGCTGGTATGAAGTGGGAACGGAACCGTAGTTGCTTGCGAGATCTACATGGTGTCCCATTCTCCTTCATGTGATTTCTTTGTATATTTGTGCTTTGGCTATTTATATGTTGAACATCTACACTTAATGTTTGCTTGTTTACTAAACAAGTACCAAGTACATTTGCCCTGAGTATAGGGTCTGAGTTTCTACCTATATCCCTAACAGTGGCACGAAGAGACAGTGACCTTGACTGTTTATTATGAGCCAATATCATCCCTATATGGATGATAAATTCGTATTATTGATATTATAACCCTCCAGAAATTGGTAAAACCAACTTCATGCATTATGTGATCAGCCCCATAAATGTTCTTTTCTTTTAGGTCTCCACTGTTGTCATGGAAAGGGTTATTTTAAATACTATTTTAATTAAATGTTCGAAGGGAAATTTTAATTAATTATTTATTTAAATATTATTGTCGGCTAATTTCTCGTAGTTGAATTCCAATAAATGGAATTATTTTATTGAATTTGGGAAAAAGATCCTATTAGGCTATTAAATGATTTAATTATTTAACTTATGAGTTACAATGTACCCGTATAAGGAAAAACCTTCTTGGAGAAATTTCTTGTTTTGCTTTTTGGGTGTGACTCAGTTGTAGGATCTTTGTGAGGAGCAACCCACTGGATTCAGGACAAGACTCCTCAACTTTACCAAAATTTTCATTCCATTCGGCGTCCATGGATTTTTGTTCTTCTTTTTCCAGTTTTAAGCTCATACGCTTGATGTAGAGCTCTTGTGATCTTTGCTTTTGATTTGTTATGTCCTTATTTCTTTATTGCTTTATGTTCATGGGATGAGAACTAGTGTTCTGCCAATGTTTCATTCAATTCCATTACCCGGTTGAGCGGGAATGACTATTTTATCATTTTCCATGCTCGGGGTTTGAAGTTTTAACCCCATTATGCTGCTGGAATTTTTATGTGTGCTTGGATTGGGAATTTTATTGGATTTTTGGAATTTTTGATAGGAAATACAAATGGATTTTTAACTTCGTTCATTTTTGAGAAGTTTGAATTTTGGGCATTTTTGGTGTTTGCCTAGGTTTGTGTGCCACCCAAATCTTTGGTAAAAATTGCTTAAAATATATTTTATATTGGATTGGATTGTTCTCAATGTTTTTGACCATTCTATGATTTTACTTTTGGATTTCCAGAATTGTGGACAAATTTGTGCTCCCGACATTGTGCTTGCTTGAGTTTTCCTTCCAAATGGTTTGTGACTTTTGCCTTGAGTTGGTTTTGCCTCTTTGTTTGAGTTGAGTGCATTTTAGTTGTGTGGTGCTGATGTTAGATCATGCCACAAGCACATCAAATGTGCTAGATTGGATTCCTATATGACCCGCACTCATAGGTTAGACCAATCGAGTTATTGATGTATTTGGGGGTTTCAAACTTGGGTCTTTGGGGAGTTTCCACATGTTGGGATTGTGTCGAGCATTAGGATGGAGTGGCTCTTCAAGGTGTACCTAAGCACAAAGGGGCTCCAAGGTAACCTTGCTTGAATTCTTAATTCATAACTACTAACCTTAAGTAATATTTTGGGTAAAAGTTAAATGAAAGATAAATGAGTCTTACAATACCTTGTAGTCATTTGAGGACGTAGTTATTAAATGTCTCGCCTTGCCATCGGTTGAGGATGTTGATATGGCTTAGTAGGGCACCCTTGATGAGAGAAGGGTAGCTTGAAGCCATACAGGCCCTCACGAGCTAAGTGATAACACTCTACTCCTGGGTCTCCATTGTATACTTAGTTGTTGTGTAGCGATCCCTTCCTGCTTATTTCGCACTTGGTTTACCTTGTTCTCTTGGGTTGTTATGTCACCTTGAGTCTTGCACTATGGTATGGCTTATGTGTATCCATTGCTTGAGTGTACTCTTTGACTGTGGCCAAGTTACTATCTCCACAAGCACAGTGGGTTGGGCTTAAGCGTAACACGAGGTAGGGAAGCGTTGCTAAACTATACCACTGTTGGGGACTAGTGAACAGAGACGGACTTACTCCAGCTGAAGGATCTAGAGCATGTATTCACATGGTATCCATTGTATTTTAGTTGCTATATTTATGGGCTTCGGTACTACTGGAGTAGATGTGATCTCCTAGTTTAGTTGTTGCTTTCATTTGTTCATTTTCTATTCTCGGGTGATTACTACCTCAATTGATATGTATCCGGAACTCCCCATCGTGGAGGTTATTGTTTTGTATTCATGCTTTGTCCCTAGCTTCATTTCAGCCTTTGACTTATGCTTTTTCCCTTCAAGTTGCCATTTTTGTTGTCTCGCCTAGAGATTGGTGTTAAGGAATGTGGATCTGAGGTAGAGTTTTATTTTCGAGTTCTAATGACTGATTCACTTTGAATGTAGATGCTTACAAAATCTTCTCTCAGGCAATAGTTGCAGAGATATATACAATGCTTTAAGATCTTGTTGTTTTCCTTGATTCAGGTGAATGTGTGCTTCCAGATCAAAGGTAATAACATGTGTTATTGTGATGTCCTTCCATTGATCTGCACTTTCAATATATATTTAGTGTTGAATGGTCATGTTTGATTGTATAGACATGACTCTACATGGCCTTTGGGCTCGTAGGCTCATGTCTATACAATAGACAACCCTTAACAAATAATAATCAACACTGATCATGGTTAACAAATACCATAACAACTGATTGATTAATAATCATTATCATAGCATAGGTATTATCATAGTGACTGATTTTGATCGGTGATACCATAATACATGCTCTTGATCACAATCAGTGATCTCAGATTACATTTATCTATGGTTCATGATAACAGTTCGAACACTAATGTGATCCAAGGATCATGTGACTGTGTATCCTTAGTCACCCGATCCTATCACTTTGTAATCTGAAGTATATAATAATTACCAGCATAACAATATTGATCTAATCAGATCAAAACAATATGACAATCAATCAGAACAATGCATGGCTGTATATATGTATGTATGTATAGGCATCCATATGTTAGTCTATGAAAGACGTCTTGACTCTTGAGTCATAATCAGATAATAGATATTCGACTAAAGCTACAGTTTCAACAATCAGCGTCTCTGCTGCTCTGGACAAGGAATTTAGACTTTTTTTGCGCAGATTGGCATCTGCGTAGGTGAATTGTTGTCTACGACCCCACTGGAATGTGAGTTACCGTGGAGGACATCAATTGTTTGCCAAATTTTTTGCCGTCTTCGTAGATTGGCGTCTGCAAAGACGAATTGTCGTCTACGCAGATGGACTATCGTCTACACCTGACTTTTGTCGTCTCTGTTGTTTTGGGTCTGAGATGCAAGTGTTAGTGGTGTTTTGTGTTTAGGATTGTTTGGCAGACTTATTCATGTAGGATCGTATATAAAATATATCACTTAAGTATAAGAAATATTTTATATATACGACGATTCATTTGAGAGGGTTTCCAGACCTCTAGGAGTTAAGATAAAGATTCCAAATTTTTGAGATTGACAAGATTTTACGATTTCAGACTTAGTCAAATTTTAGGAGTTCAGGATTGCTACTTACTATTTTGATTAGGCCATGGATAATTGGAAATAAACATGTATGTCTAATCATACTAGGAATATTTACTTTGGGATTAAAAAGAATATCTTTAAGAGATGGATGTTTAGTATCTCCTTGTGTTTCAAGCATAGTACATGTATCTAATGTATATTCTAAATGCATGTTTATCATTATGAGTTAAAAGTTTGTGCTTGGGATATCCTTGGAAGTGTTTTAAAGACTTCCACTTGTGTTTACAGACATGTTGTGTTGGCTTATTCCATGTATTCCACATTTGGTTTAGATGTTTCATTCTTTCTCTTGGTTACTCTATGTATTGGTTAGTAACTATATAAAAAAAAATCAGTGCTTGTTTAATCCTTGTTTTCCAAGCATTCCCGGTTGGGGCATTACATCTAGTATCAGAGCCCAGTTCAAACATTGGTAACTTTGTGTTATGCTCTCATTTAGATTGGCGTGGAGAATTGTTGTTATTTTAGACTTATTGGATGTATTCTAGACCTTGAATTTTATGATGGATTCTTGTATTTATCGTGTGTAATCTTGATGCATGATTTTTTGGTTTATGGGATGCCTCCTAGATGTGGACGTGGTCATCAGAATGTTCGTCAAGATAACCATGAAGAGGAACACCACAAGGAAGAGCATCATGCAGAGGAACATAGAGAGGAAGAGCAACACGAGAACTACAAGGAGGACCATCGAGAGGGTCGAGGCGGTGTTGAGGCATTGGTGCCTTTACTACAGGAGCTTATAGCTCAGTTAGGGCCTCAACAAGGGGATTCTCACCATGGGGACTCATGGATATTTGAGCACGGAGAGCATGAGTAGAGGAGAGAGCGTGAGCGTTCTCATACTCCCCCTCATTTTAGAGTGGCACACGGGAGGGGATGATCCATTCACCCGTGTAGATTTGATGAGGGATCTTACGAGGTCTTATCCTCCATACTTTGATGGTACAGAAGCATTGGTGCCTTTACTACAAGAGCTTATAGCTCAGTTAGGGCCTCGACAAGGGGATTCTCACCATGAGGACTCGTGGATATTTGAGCACGAAGAGCATGAGTAGAGGAGAGAGCGTGAGTGTTCTCATACTCCCCTTCATTTTAGAGGCACATGGGAGGGGATGATGCATTCATCCGTGTAGATTTGATGAGGGATCTTACGAGGTCTTATCCTCCATACTCTGATGGTACAAGCAGCGGTGGTAAGGCCAAGACTTGGTTCTTCAACCTTGGGCATTGTTTTTCTATGCATCCTTATGGAAGCAACCTTAGAGCCCGATGTGCTATTACGCATTTGAGAGACCATGCTTCCACTTGGTGGAACATTGATGAGTAGAAGCTCCAGATAGGACTTGTAGATCTCACTTGGGAGATATATGAGGAGCGGTTCCAAGAGAGTTTCCTATCTATTCAATATAGAGAGGCATGTGTCAATGAGTTTCATGACCTCCATCAAGGGTCAATGAGGCATTGGTACCTTTGCTACAGGAGCTTGTAGCTCAGTTAGGGCCTCAACAAGGGGATTCTCACCACAGGGACTCATGGATATCTGAGCACAGAGACCATGAGTAGAGGAGAGAGCGGGAACGTTCTCATACTCCCCCTCATTTTAGAGAGGTACACGAGAGGGGATGATGCGTTCATCCGTGTAGATTTGATGAGGGATCTTACGAGGTCTTATCCTCCATACTTTGATGGTACAAGAGGCGGTGGTAAAAACCAAGACTTGACTCTTCGACCTTGGGCATTGTTATTCTATGCATCCTTATACAAGCAACCTTAGAGCCCGATGGGTTATTATGCATTTGAGAGACCATGCTTTCACTTGGTGAAACATTAAGGAGCAGAAGCTCCAGATAGGACTTGTAGATTTCACTTGGGAGATATGTGAGGAGCGGTTCCAAGAGAGGTTCCTATCTATTCAATATAGAGAGGCATGTGTCAATGAGTTCCATGACCTCCCTCTAGGGTCAATGACAGTGGATTTGTATGAGCATAGGTTCTTCGAGTTGAGGCAGTACTCCAATGATAGTCATAATGAATCGTTGCTAGCACAACACTTTGTTCGAGACCTCAGTGGTCATTTATAGGAGAGGTTCGTATGCACCAACCAAAGACACTTGTTTTATTTGCTAAGAAGGCGAGAGTTGCCAAGAGCAACTATATCAGAGGATATAGTAGCAGGACGGTCACTCAAAGTCCTAGTACACAATCTTCAATGACAATAGCACAGGGTGCACAGGTAGTGATTGCACGCTCCTCTTGGGGTCATTTAGCACCTCTGAGGATGAGTCGTCGATAGGACCATAGGCAACGGTATTTATAGAGCTAGTAGAGTGGTCATGGTTCAAGGGCCCAACTAGAGATCAGAATTGGTACCATAGCAGGTAGGCTCCACATATCCAAGCAACTCAAAGTATATAGCCAACTACTAGTAGAGGGAGTTCTCCACAGTCTAGTGCACCTTCGACTGGGCGTGATTATAGTCCAGGAGCATGTTTCATGTGTGGCCAGTTAGGACACAAGGCAAAGATATACCCTCAGAGGTCATTTGCAGGATCGAGCCATAGGGAAGCAATGTCCAAGCCTAAAGTTGAGAATATAGGTAGAACCCATAGAGTTTTTGCGGTGGTTGATAACCATCAGGTAGAGCACCAGGGTACCATTGTGGAGACTACAGGTATTGTTGCAAGATATTTCTTCTACTGTACTATTCGATTCTGGTGCTTCAAATTCCTGTATTTCGCCTTCTCTTGTTCAATGATATGGGCTACTGGCAGTAGGACAGGTTGATAGGTGGTAGGTAGAGTTGGCCATAGGGTCCAGACTCAGAGTGACTGTGGATTCCTTGGTTAGTGGTTGCTTTTTGGGCTTGGGCACCTTCACCACCACAGTTGGCCTTTGCATCCTACCTTAGGATCATATGGCATTGTATTGGGTATGGATTGGTTAGCATCTCACCAAGCAAGTATAGATTGTCAAAGGAAGTTGGTATTGTGTGTTGATGATATAGGTGGAAGAGTGGACATTATAGGAGTCCAGAGATCTGTCTTACTTTGGATGATCTCAACTACGTGCGAGAAATGGGTGTCATTTATTTGCAGTCTCTATTAGTGACCTTGATGGAGTTGAGAGTCAAGAGGTATCACTCAATGATCATCCACTCCTTCATGAGTATGCCGATGTGTTTCCAAATGAGATACCTAGTATGCCGCCACATCACGACATTGATTCTCACATTGCTCTCGTTCCTGGAGTTGAGTAAGTTTTGGTGGCAGTTTGAGGGGTTATTAGCCAAGGGCCATATTTGTCATAGTGTATCCCCATGGGGTGCACCAGTTATCTTCGTGAAGAAGGATGGATCATTGCGGTTGTGCATTGACTATCAACAATTGAATAAGGTGACGGTGAAGAACCAATATCCCCTACCGAGAGTTGATGACTTGTTTGATCAGATGAAGGGAGCAAAAGTGTTCTCAAAGATTGATTTGAAGTCGAGATACCATCAACTTCATATCCAGGAGGTTGATATTCATCATATAGCTTTTCCTATATGTTATGGGCATTATGAGTTTACAGTTATACCTTTTGGGTTGACTAATGTGTCTTCAGTATTCATGAGCTTGATGAATGGAGTATTCCCAACGTACCTCGATTAGTTTGTCCTTGTTTTTTTCTGGATGGCATACTGATTTACTCTAAGACTATGGAGGAGCATGAGGTCCATTTGCACCAAGTATTACAGTGCCTACATGATCATCAGCTATATGGAAACTTAGGGAATGTGTGAGTTCTTTCAAGCAGAGGTGAAGTATCTGGGGCATATTATTACTCGTGATGGTAATTGTAGAGGGTCCTTCGAAGATCCAAGCAATTGTGGATTGGCCAACACTGACTAGAGTCCCTGAGGTTCATAGTTTCATGGGTTTAGCAGGTTACTACCATCGATTAATGAAGGATTTTTCTAGGTTGGCTCATCCTATCACTTCTCTTCAGAGGAAAGGGAAGAAGTATGTTTGGTCTTTGCAGTGTGAATCATCCTTTGATGCTCTTAAGGAGCATTTGACTAGTGCACTTATTCTGGCAGTACCAAATCCTTCAGGGGAGTTCATGGTGTCTACGGATGCATCATTGGAGGGTGTGGGAGCAGTACTTATGCAGAAGGGACATGTGATTGCATATGAGTCCCGAAAGCCCAAGGATCATGAGCTCAGCTACCCCATACATGTCTTAGAGTTAGCAGTAGTTGTGCATGCGCTTGTGCAATGGAGGCATTTTCTTTTGGGACACAAGTTTCAGCTGCATAGTGATCATCATAGCTTGCTCTTTATTTTTACTCAGCCAAACTTGAATGCGCAACAATGTCATTGGATGGATTTTTTGTATGACTTTGAGGTTCATTACATGAAAAGGAAGTAACATGTTGTTACAGATGCCTTGAGTAGGAGGCATGAGATATCAATTTTATCCTTGGGAGTTGATTTGTGTGGTTGCATCTTAGAGGCTTTAACTAGTGATAAATGGTATTGGGAGGTTAGAGCAGAGATTGAATCCGGGCATACCCTTGCGGGGTGATTCACAAGTTACTCTTTAGAGTCTGATGGACTATTGTGACACTTGGAGCGAATTTATGTGTCAGTGCCTGGAAACCTTTGTTCTGTGATTTTCTCAGAAGCACATTGTGCACGACATTCGGTACATCTTGGCATCAAGAAGATGCATGCCGACCTTAGATAGTTGTATTTTTGGGCAAGGATAAGGCATGGTATTGCTGATTTTGTTTCTCAATTCCTTGAGTGTCAAAGGGTTAAGGTTGAGCACCATCATCCTGTAAGTCTTTTGCAGCCACATTTCATTCCCAAGTGGAAGTGGGATACTATATCTATTTATTTCATTACATGATTTCCTTTGTCATCACGTCGTCATGATGTCATCATGGTGACGGTGGACAAGTTGTCCAAGGTAGCTCATTTTTCACTCATGAGAACATCATATATTGTTGCTTCTGTAGCTCATCTGTTCATGGAGGATATTGTTTGGTTGCATGGGATCCCTCGTAGGATCATTCCAAATGGAGATCCAATGTTCACTTTTGCACTGTGGACATCCCTTCAGCATGCTTTGGGCGCACAATTCAATTTTAGTTCGTCATATGACCCAAAGATAGATGGACAGATTAGGCAGGTGAATCAGGTTCTAGAGGACATGCTTTGCATGTATATGATGGATCGACAAACAAGATGGGAGGACTATTTGCACTTGGTTGAGTTTGCCTATAATAATAAGTACCATAGTTCTCTTGGCATGTCACCTTTCCAGGCCTTGTCACACTTGTTTGAGTTGGAATAGATTGGAGGACCGAGCAGCTTTGGGTCCTGCGATGCTTTAGGATATGAAGCAACAGGTTGTTTGGCTTAGAGAGCATTTGGTTACTGCTCAAGATCGATAGAAGAAATATGCATATGCCCATAGGCTAGATCATCACTATTTTGTTGGTGACTGAGTTTTTTGAGAGTCTGCTCCGGAAGAGCCCCGTCCATTATGGGAAAGGATCTAAGTTAGCACTGCATTTTGTGGGACCTTTTGAGATGTTAGAGAGGATTGATCCTATTTCTTATCGCCTAGCATTGCCACCTAGCTTGTCGCTCATCCATGATGTTTTTCATGTTTCTATTTTGAGACAATATATTCCTGATGTGACCCATGTTCTTTATTGGGGTGCCTTACAAGTAGAGGACGAACAACTTTCTTTGGAGCCCATCCACATTCTTCAACATCAAAGGTTGACCCTCAAAGGTCAGGAAATAGAGCAAGGGTTCAGTGAGACCCGAGCGATGAGACTTCAGCTACATGGGAAATTGCTTCGTGGTTGAGAGCTTTGTACCCTTATCTTTTTGCAGGGTTCCAAGCGTAAGCCTATACCTATTGGGAGAGGATGTAGTGCCTCCCGTGTTTGCATTCTGATCTATAGTTATTTTGATCCTCGAGATACTTAGTAAGCCTATACCTAGTGGGGGAGGATGTAGTGCCTCTTGTATTTGCATTCTGATCTATAGTTATTTTGATCCTCAAGATAGTTTATCATTTGATAATCTGCATGATAAGATGCGTCGATGACTATATATTGTTTTGATTACCGATGCCATATTTGTTGGATGTTAGATGATATTGCTATTTTAGTTTATCATATCTGCATAATGATGCTAGTGATGTTACATGATGCTTTATGATGATTTCTAGCTTATTTTGTATTCAGACATGGATTTCAGTTTATATTCTATCTAATGGAATTTATTGAACTCAAATCTAGTGTTCTTTTATGTTGTGGATATCTTGTTTTCCTTCCGTAGAAATATGCTCAAATGGTTAAGCATGGTTATTTAAATGAAGTAATTTACATGATTTAGTATATCATTATATGTTGTTATATTGTACTATACCACTGTTATGCGTGGATTGTCCGTTGGTGCTGGTATAAAGTGGGAACAAAGCCAAAGTCAATTGCTTGTGAGATCTACACGATGTCTCATTCTCCTTCATGTGATTTCTGTGTATATTTGCAGTTTGGCTATTTATATGTTGAGAAAATACACTTGATGTTTGCTTGTTTACTGAACAGGCACCAGATACATTCACCCGGAGTACAAGGTCTGGGTGTGCACCTATATCCCTCATAGTTGCACCAAGAGATAGCGACCTTGATCATTCACGATGAACCAATGTTGTCCCTGTATGGATGATATATCTATATTATTGATATTATAACCCTTCTCTAGTCGGTAAATCCGGATTCATGATGCATTATGTGATCAGCCCCATAAATGTCTCTTTGCTTTTAGATCTCCGCAGTTGTCGCAAAAAGGGTTATTTTAAATGCTATTTTAATGAAATCTTGGGAGGGAGATTTTAATAAATTGTTTATTTAAATGTTATTGTTGGCTAATTTGCCATAGTTGAATTCCAATTAAGAGAATTATTTTATTGAATTTGGGAAAATGTCCTATTAGGCTATTAAATGATTTAATTATTTAACTTATAAGTTATAGTGCCCTTATAAGGCAAAAGTAAGTTTTAAAACATCACTTCTTTTGTTCGGAAGAAATTGTGTTTTTGCTCCAAAAATCTTATTGAAGAAATTTCTTGTTTTGCTTGTTGGGTATGACTCGGTTGTGGGATCTTTGTGAGGAGCAGTCCATTAGATTCGGGATGAGATTCCTCACCTTTGTCGAACATTTCATTCCATTCGGCATCTATGGATTTTTGCTCTTCTTTTTCCCATTTTGACCTCATATGCTTGATGTAGGGCTCTTGTGATCTTTGTTATTGATTCATTATTTCCTTCTTTCTTTATTGCTTTATATTCATGGGATGAGAACTAGTTTTCCCCCATTGTTTCATTCAATTCCATTACGCAGTGGGGCAGGATTGACTTTTTTATCATTTTCCATGCTGGGGGTTTGAAGTTTTAACCCCATTTTGCTGCTGGAATTTTTATGTGTGCTTGGATTGGGAATTTTTTGGGATTTTTGGAAGTTTGGATAGGAAATGCAAATGGGTTTTTAATTTCGTTCATTTTTTAGAAGTTTGAACTTTGGGCATATTTTGTGTCTGCCTTGTTTTGCGACCCAGATGTTTGGTAAAAATTGCTTAAAATATATTTTATATTGGATTGGATTGTTCTCTATGTTTTCAACCATTCCATGCTTTTACTTTCGGATTTCCAAAATTGTGGACAAATTTGTCCTCCCGACATTGTGCTTGCTTGAGCTTTTCTTATGCATGATTTGTGGCTTTTGCCTTGAGTTGGTTTTGCCTCTTTATTTGAGTTAAACGCATTTGAGTTGTGTTGTGTTGATGTTAGATCATGCCACAAGCACATTGAATGTGTTAGATTGGACTCCTATTCAACTTGCACTCTTGGGTTGAACC
The DNA here is from genome assembly GCA_028749045.1 of Cupressus sempervirens. Taxonomy (NCBI): domain Eukaryota; kingdom Viridiplantae; phylum Streptophyta; class Pinopsida; order Cupressales; family Cupressaceae; genus Cupressus; species Cupressus sempervirens. The sequence goes on along the minus strand of CM053787.1, from coordinate 912,996,551 downwards.
AATCGAGTTATTGATGTATTTAGGGGTTTCAGACTTGCATCTTTGGGGAGTTTTCACACGTTGGGATTGTATCAAGCAATAGGATGGAGTGGCTCTACAAGGTGTACCCGAGCACAAAGGGGCTCCAAGGTAACCTTGCTTGAGTTTTTAATTCATAACTGCTAACCTTAAGTAATAATTTAGATAAAACTTAAATGAAAGATAAATGAGTCATAGACTACCTTGTCGCCATTTGAGGACTCGGATATAAAATGTCTCACCTTGCCATCGTTTGAGGATGTTGATATGGCGTAAGTACCTTGTCATCGATTGAGGACATAGATATGGTACCGAGTAGCCTTGCCATCTACGGATGTTGATATGGCTTAGGTGGGGCATCCTTGATGAGAGAAGGATAGCTTGAAGCCATACAGGCCCTCACGAGCTAAGTGATCACACTCCACTCCTGGGTCTCCATTGTATACTTAGTCATTGTGTAATGATCCCTTCCTACTTATTTCACACTTGGTTTACCTTGTTCTCTTGGGTTATTATGTCACCTTGAGTCTTGTACTATGGTATGGCTTATGTGTATCTATTGCTTGAGTGTACTAGTTGACTGTAGCCAAGTTACTATCTCCACGAGCACAGTGGGTTGGACCTACAGGTAACACGTGGTAGGGAGGTGTTGCTAAACTATACCACTGTTGGAGACTAGTGAACAAAGATGGACTTCCTCCAACTGAAGGATCTAGAGCATGTATTCACATGATATCCATTGTATTTTGGTTGCTACATTTATGGGCTTTGGTACTACTAGAGTAGATGTGATCTCCTAGTCTAGTTGTTGCTTTCATTTGTTCATTTTCTATTCTCGAGTGATTACTACCTCGATTGAAGTGTATCTGGAACTCCTTGGTGTGGAGGTTATTGTTTTATATTCATGATTTGTCCCTGGCTTTATTTCAGCCTTTTACTTATGCTTTTTCCCTTCAAGTTGCCATTTTTGTCATCTCCGCCAAGAGATGGGTGTCTGCACCACTCTAGACGGGGGATTTACACACTTTTCTGCATAGGGTCGTCTACGCAAATTGGCATCTACATGGGTAAATTATCATCTACGACCCCACTGGAATGTGTATTACAATTTACTGCAGAGGCCATTAGTCATTTACCGATTTTTTTTCGTCTTCGCAAATTGGAGTCTATGAAGCCGAATTGTTGTCTGTGCAAACGCACTATCATCTACACTTGGCTTTTGTCATCTCTGTTGTTTTGGGTCTGAGGTGCAAGTGCTAGTGGTGTTGGGTGTTCAGGGTTGTTTGGCAGACTTATTCGGGTAGGATCGTATATAAAATATATCATTTAAGTATAAGAATATTATATTTTATATATACGACGATTCATTTGAGAGGGTTTCTAGACCTCTAGGAGTTAAGATAAAGATTCCAAATTTGTGAGACTGATAGGATTTCAAGATTCCAGGATTTCTGACTTAGAAAATTTCAGGAATTCAGGATTGCTACTTACTATTTTGATTAGGCCATGGATAATTGGAAATGAACATGTATGTCTAATCATAGTAGGAACATTTACTTTGGGATTAAAAGAATATATATTAGAGATGGATGTTTAGTATCTCCTTCTTGTGTATCAAGGATATTACCTATATCTAATGTTGTATTTTATGAATGCATGTTTATCATTATGAGTTTGGAGTTTATGCATGGAATATTCTTGGAAGTGTTTTAAAGACTTCCTTTTGTGTTTAGAGACATGTTGTGTTGGCTTATTCTATGTATTCCATATTTGGTTTAGATGTTTCATTCTTGCACTTGGTTACTCTATGTATTGGTTAGTAACTTTTAAAAAAAGAATATCCAATGCTTGTTTAATTGTTGTTTTCCAAGGATTCCTGAGCGGGGCATTACGCGTTCCTCTGTCGTCTTGAAATTGAGGCCCGTTGTCCCCCCATCCCAAAAACTCATCCCGTCATCCGAATGTACCCCAGTACTGGTGTTATACTGAAAATAAGTTGTGGAAGTGCTCAGTGGATATAACCAACCAATACTAGTTTAAAACAATACAATAAAGTTGGATGACTCGTTGTTATCCAAACTCTCTCAAACAGGTGCTCTAGCATATTGTTACGATGTTATATTGAGCGATCTATTTGAAAGGATTAAAGAAAATATATTAACCTTGACAGACCCTAAAATGCCACCACCACTAGAAACTCAAATAGAATATTCTGACACAACTGCATCAATCTATACATCAGGTGCAACTAGTCAAAAATAGATTCCACCCTTTAATGAGAGAAGAAAAGTGAATGTGCATACCAAGTTTTGCAATTATAGAACCTGACCTTCTAAGCAATACCTCACAACAAGAACACTTGAAAAGTTGCAATATGTTATTAGACCTATACATGACTTGTCACTTGCATCTACTATACCATGAATTTTCTTCAAGCACAGTTGTATTGCAACAACAGCTTCTAGCAAAGTTGAACTACAGGTGTTCAGATATGCCTCAAGTGAACAGATGAGTAGCCACTATCACCATGTCATCTGGTACTACATAGCTAGGCCCCTTTAGTTACCAAAAAGATATAGCATGGAACTATTATATTGTTGAAAATCCTCAGTTCTTGCTGTTGGGTGGACATTTTGAAACCGACAGTTTTGGGTAACATCTAGTTGCAAAATAGGATGACCAACCATAGCATGCAAGACAGTCTCTCCTACCTTAACGGGAAGGCTCCCCCATCTCACCATTCCTTGGATCGACTCAAGGTAAGCAAGAAGTTGAGAGATTTTGTAAGGGGTGTTACCAATATTCTTTCCTCTTAACTTTCAGGAAAGAATCCACTTACACATGGAGCGAGTAATGGGCAAGATGAAATCTCTAACTACACATCTAGTAGCTGGAAACGATGATACTGATAAACCAACACCAGCTCAAAGGCTGATTGAAAGTGTACCAGTTTGGCTCTAGGTCCTGTTTTAATCTATTCTATAAGAAAATCTCTACCGTTGGGGTGCAAAGACTTTTAGAAGTAGGGGAATTCTAACTATTTTTCGTGAATTTGAGACGACAATACAAACTACAGTCAAAGCTTCTAGTCTACGTATTACCACAATCGCTCCCAGTCAATGCTTTGGCTCCGATTGCTTCTTATATCACTATGCTCTATTATTCAACACACAATAATAACATGAATCAAAGACAATAGGCACAAATTACAGTCAAAGCTTCTAATTTGCTCTATTACAATTGCTTTCAGTCAAAGCTTCAAATCCAATTGCTTCTTTTATTCATTTTTCTCCCAAATCGGTACTACACAATCAAAGTTATGCTTACACAAGTTAGGCTTGCATACAACAAAAGATGATCTTTACAATGAGGGAACACTCCTTTATATAGGCACAGGAGTTGAGAAAAAGATGGAGGAAAAACTGGGAGCAAGTCAACCAACTTTGACCCAGTCTAACTAACATGAGAAATTATTGGATTACATGTCATTACACATGTAAGTCGTATTACATGTAATTATATATTTTCATGTAATGCATCCTCTTCAATTACAAACATTAAATAAGAAGAAGAAATAAGGAAGAGAAATGAAACAATCCTAGGGATTGTTCTGAAGGGCCTTGTACGTGGCGATGCTATCCCAGATGATCACAGGATCAGGAGTTTCTGTATTTCGTGCCACTGCATTCACCTTGATAACCATAGTGTTACGTCTTTTAATAGCCTCTGACTCTCTTTGATGAATTGTTCATTGTTATTTGAAAACTTGATGTGATCAAGTTTTTTTCTCATTAGGGTTGTCATGAATTCTCCTTTGTACATTGGCAAATTCTGAAGTTTCTCAAACTTTGAAAACCTTCTTGACAGTGTCTGAATGTAAACTCAAAATAACTTTCCATCAGCACCTTTAACTTTTTTTTTAATAAGAGTGCTTGGCGCATTCTAACACGAACTCAGGTTCTTAGACAACCATCAGGAAAATGGAGACCAAATGAATTACCTTTTTTTGAAGCATGTCATCTTTACTGGATGTCTTCATTCTTTATAGAAATTCTAGAATATCTTGACTTGCTGCAACACGAAAGTTTTGATGGAATTGAATCCATGAAAGCTTTGAGATTTGAGTTACAATGACAAATCCATGAGTGGGTATTCAAAGTATGGATTAGATACTTATGGAACACATGTGATGGCTGTAAATGAACCGGAAAGCATATGTAGAGGATGAAAATGGTAGGTGGAGAGAGAGAGAGAGAGAGAGAGAACATGAAGTGGGTGATGAATATGCTTTGGGACATGAAAGTGAAACACATGGGAATGTGTGTATATGAAAACTCTTGATTTTTAAAAAGTGACTTGGGCTTTCAAGATGTCATTGCACAGAAAGTGGATTACATGTACACACAACATATAATGAAGAATGGAAAGTGAGATGACATGCTAATACACTTTCCATACATCAAAATCAACAAGTGTAAAGAATCAAGCTAAAACATGCATAAAATCAACAAGATAAGCGTGAATTTAATTAGCAAAAAGGAAAATGTCCACTTACTTGATGATTGTGTACCAAAATAGCAAGTTTTATAAACTTGAAGACCAATTTTCCCTCAAATCCAGATTTTCAAACAATTTTTTGACTTCTTTCGTACTTGCATGTAGTGGACATTCAATGGTCGAATTTGACATGAGAATGACAAAAATGTAGTCTCCAAAGACAATAGCATGAATTAAAACTCAAAAAACGTGACCATTTTATGCACAAATCTGAGCCGTTTTTGTAAAAACGTAGCCAAAAAATGCATTTTTTGAGCCATTCTTGACTTGTGAATGCAAAAATGACTTTCCCAAATGCATATACAATAATCAAAACTCCAAAACAACCCCTTCTTTGGCCAAAACATGAATTTTGAAGGCCCAAATCTGGGTTTTTTTCTTCAAAACGTGGCTCCAAATGGGGCTGAAATAAAATATTTTTAGCATGAATAATGCATGGGAATGCATGAGGATGCAAAAACGCCTCTTGAGGGAAAGATTTCAAGTCATTCCATAGAAGAATCTAAGAGAAATCACCAAAAATGAGTACTTAGAGGCCAAATGCATGAAGTTTTGCCTTCAATCTCCAAAAACGAGTTTTAGAAGGGCAAATGCATACGTTGAATGCAAAATAGACCTTTTTTGTGTGAGTACATGTTTTAAATATGCACAATAGACCCAAACACACCTTTTAGAGGCCATTACATGTTTTAAAAACATGCAATGGGCTCTCCCAAGGCAAAAACACACTTTTTTGGTGCATATGCATGTTTTAAAAACTTGCGTTTTGCCCAAAAACGGGTTTTAGAAGTGCATTAACTTGTCTTTGGTGCAAAATGCACATTTTTGGTGCAAAGACATGTTTAAGTTATTTGCACATACAACTCAAAGGCAAAAACTCATCTTTTTGATACATATGCATATAACATATGTAACTCAACTTTTTGATGTCATTGCACATTTAAGTGAGTCTACATGCAATGGCATGAAAAATGTCCACTTTTAAGTGATTTTACATGTAATGGCATGAAAAGGTCCACTTCTAAGTGATTTTTATAAGCACATGTCAATTTAATTTTGATAAAATATTACTTAAGTGGGTCATAAATTGTATTTACATTATCATATTAACAATATAATGTGTAAATATAATTTAATAAGTAATATTTACTAAAGTATTTGATTTAAATATCAAAAATTAAATTGAACTATATAATTAATATAGTCACTTAAGTGAAAGATCAAAAAGTAAACTCAACTTAAAAATATAACATAAAGTGCACTATAATTACTTTAAGTGAAAATTTAATTGATAAAGTAACTTAAAAACATAACATGAAGTGAATTTAAGTTATATTTTTCACAAAGTGAATGTCATATTAAAAATATAACATGATAGTTTTAATTCATGCAGTTGCATCAAAAAGATCCACTTTTTGGGCACTAAATTAGTCATATCTTTTGACTGACAACTCTGATTAAGCCCTCAGTTAGATCAAATCAAAGGGAAAACCAAAAGCAATGATTTGAGCAAAACCAAAGAACTAAAAACCAACAAACACACACTCAAAAACGAGAAAAGTGACTTTGAAGGCCTCAAAAATCAAGCATAAGCTCGACAAATGGAATAACAAAAAAAGACTTGACGAAAGCCTTCAGTAAAAGGATTCGTTATATTAATTGTAGTTGATTGGTTGATCAATACTAACCAATTAAATAACAAACCAAACTCAAAAAAATACGAAACTAAGCTTAAAAAGTTTCATACTGTTACCTACATTTTGTGGTGAGAAAATGTAGGACAACACTTGCCTCTGGTGAGTTTGATCACAGAAACTAAAATATTGACTAGGTGTATGACATAAGGCATGTTACAAAGAGAAAACAATTTGGCATAAATTAGATTTCACTAAACATCACTTGGTACAAGAAAAGTTTGCATGACTCCTGTTGTCCTCAATTTTGACATCACAAAATTGAGGCAACCCTATTGAATTATCTCATGGAGCATCTTCTTTGCTTCAATGCATTAATGAGACATCATAAAAATGATTCATTATCGCCAAGTTGTTTTTTGTGTAGTCTTATTTATGAATTCTTTTGAGAGTTTTCCATCGAGATTATCCCCAATTGTTTGTAGGTAAGAGTTTTCCTTCTTGCACTTCAAATACTCAATTTTTTGTGAACTTTCATGTCTTTTCTTTGTTTTTCTTTGTATTGTAAATAGTTTTTGCTCTTGTTTTTGCCTTAGGTGAATAACCCTTTGAATTATGCTCAATTTGAGCTAACTTAGGTTGAAATCAAATTTGTCTAACTCAAGTTATAAGGGAAAAAGTGGGATTTTCAGGTCAACTGCATGTTTTTTTTTATAACCTTATAAAATGGGTTTGTTATTGATAATTGCACGATATAAAGTTATATTTGATATTTAAAGTGGATTTTGTGGTCTATTTTAGAAAAATAGCTTATTTCAAAATTATTTTCATGTTACTTTATTAAAATTTAAAAATATAATTAAATATTAAATAGAATTACATGAGACCATTTAAGTGCTTGAGTGGGATTTTTATTTCATATTGCATATATCCACATGCAAATTACTTAATGAAAATCCACTTTCAATAAATTTTAAATCCCAACATCATTTAAAGTGTGCTTTTTAAATGTGATTACATATGTTATTGCATTAAAAGTTCATTTTCACTAATCTAATACATATGCATTTATTAAATTGTCTTTTTAAGTGGGTTTTGAAATACATTTGCATGTTCTAAATGTGTTGATGCGAATTTAAAATAAGTTTTTCACTCACATCAAGTTAAATGGTGATTTTGGACCCAAATGCACGTGTAATTGATTAAAGATAACTTGTTTCCACTAAGTATATTAAAAGTGGCATTTTTTAAAGCTTTTGCATGTGTTTTTAAATGTATGTAAAAGGTTTCGAAATTCCCGTTTCAATAACTTAGTTCTCTCAAAGCAAGTGGCAATTTTCTTTAAGAATGCATGTATGTTGAAATATGTATAAGACCCTAAAAAGTGTGTTTTATACTAACTATAGCCCTGATTTTTAAAAGTGGCAATTTTTAATAGAAAAACATGTTTTGAAACATATGTTATTTACTTCCCATTATGTGTTTTCCTCTATAAACCCAAGGAGCAGCAATTTTCTTTAGAAATACATGTATTTTGAACATGTCTTTGCTCCTCTAAAAAGCGTTTATAAGGCTGAACAGCAATTTTGGAAGAAAATGCATGTTGTTTAGATTATGTTATGTCTCCCAAAATATGTGTTTTGACTAAAAACACCTTATCCCTTATAGCGGCGATTTCGAAAGGAAATACATGTTTTTCATAGCATGTAAATATTCTTCTAAAGAGCATTTGTTATTTGCATGAGGCTGAGTGGTGTTTTTGAATGAAAATGCATATATCTCAATATGCTATGACCTTCAAAAAATGCATTTTGTCTTACAAACGCCATATCTTCTCATAGGCAGCGATTTTTGGGAGAAACACATGCATTTATATCATGTTAATATTTCCCTAAAGTGCATTTTTAAGCTTGCATCCCTTCTCTTCTCATAGGCGGCAATTTTGGGTGCTTTTGCATATAGTGTTTCCATATGCGTTTGGGCAAAAACAGCTCATTTTGGGTCTGATTTCTATCAAAATACCTTGTGATTTCAAGGCATTTTTCCATCATATCTCTTTAAGAAGCTATCTAACATAAGTGTTTTTTAATCCAAGCTTTTTTTTCATCATTTTACAAGCTCATCTTTGCCCTAGATGCCATTTTTATATGCCTTTGCACATGGAGTTACTAGGTCAAAGTTTGTTCCACATTTTGGGCATTGCATTTCTCTAACCATATCCACATGTCAAAATTCGAACCATTTTATGAGGATTTCAAAATCTATTTAAAGTCTTGGTTTTCGACAAACCTAAAATCCAAAAATCTCTTGGGTTCATTTTCAGATTTGCTCGAGATTTGGACAGAGATTTGTTTTTCTCATTTTTGGTGTAGTTGAGATAATTTCCCGTAGTTATTTTCTCTAAAGCATTTGCATGTTTTTATTGAAAGTTCTTGCAAGTCATTATCATTTCATTTTCAGATTTGCATGCATTTGAAGATGTTCTTTCTATCTTTCATCTTCTTCTCCAAAGTTGCATATGCAAGGTATCATCTCACTTGCATATGCAGTCGGGTGTAAAATCCCGTTCTAGAAAGAAAGAGAAGTTCATTTTTCCCTCACATGCAAATGCAAGTTAAAACCCCACCCTTACGTATTCCATGTAATCCCATATGGCCGCCCTATGTTTGAAGTTTTTTCCCACATGCTTGCCAGATAGAATTTCACATTTTGCACTTATTTAAACATGAGTTGCTTAATGTGTTGTTCATTTTTTTCACTTGTTCACTTAAAGCTAAGTTTGTTGGTCATATATGCAATTCACCCTAAACACCCGATTTAGGCTATTTTACTCACAATTTAGCCATTTTGAGCTTAACCCATTTGTTTGTTTGCTATCCTCATTCACTCCATTTATTTTCCCCATTTATACCTTGTTCAAAATCCATCAAAATATTGTTATGGATCCTTCATATGAATATGTTCTTATTCTATGGGATTTTCATGTGACAGTTGTGTAGGTGTATCATTCTGCAATGTCAAGAGAACCTACACCAGCAAAAGTCAAGGACAAAAAGAAGATGAAATACCAATATGATCAGCATCATAACTCCATTCCTTTATCACAAGTAACCTCATATTGTGATGAAGTGCAGGACGCTGATATTTCTCATGTGAACATTGAGGATTTTTTTGCAAGAGTAGATGTTGAAACTACTGAGAAGATGGCATGAATTAAGTGAAATCATATTCATTTTCTATCCACTTTCCCCTTGGCAGCTCATGAACCAAAATTCATCCTTGCATGTGCAAGACATTTTTATGCAGCTTCACGGACCATCAAAGATCAAGATGGAAATACTATTCTTAGTCTTGATCCCGAGACTATTGATTGTATATTTTATGTTCCTCATACTCTAGCTGTTACGAATATCACCAAAAAGAAGGCTATGGAGCAGTGGAATGAAGATACTCCTTATTGTACCAAGTTCGTAAATGACAACTGGCTAATTACCAAGAAACCAAATATTGTCAAATGGCTAGTTAAGGGAGTACGTAGATGTGATTTCAAAGAAGAAATCAATGATCTTATTACACTTCTCAGTTGCTTGGCAGGGCTCAAGGATTCAAACATTTTCGAACCCTGGATGTATAAGTACACTTCACTTATAATACGGTCAAAGAAGAATGTTTTTTGGGCTGAATTAGTAAGTGACTCAATATATGAGCAATTGGTGAACGTACTATCTACTGGTGTGTTCAACATGAACTCTTACATGGTATACATTGTTGCTTCTCTTAGCACCTTTTTTGGTTTATCAACGAGACATGACAGGTCCGTGGTTCATGTATGGGAGTATTATGAGTAATTACCCTTGAAGCAAAGTTGGATACACTTCAGAAGAGAACAAGATGCCTTCTTTGGACATTTTATGTGCTTATTTGATAAAGAACTTCCTAATAAGCGAGTATCTGATGAGGCATGGAATAAGGTAAATGAGTATGGTTGCATGTTTTTACAATTCCCCAACTTGACATATCTGCGAGTTGGATGCTTCAAGGGAGAGCCATACACATTGCCAAGGTTACCCTACCAATAAGATCATACTCATGGAGTTGGCGAGGCAACTTATGGATGTTCAAGCTTATCAGTCTAATTTACACTAGCCTGGAGTGGTATCTCATCTCAAAACCCATTGAAGATTGGAGGATACTCAATAGATAGTATACCTAAAGCAAAGAACATGTTGTTTGAACTCCAAAGGATCACACTGAAAATTTTTATCGCCAGGAGTTGTTTTGATTGGAGAGGATTGCTGACAAGATGAGGAAGTTGTTTTTACACATACATTATCTAGAAGATCTCTGGATTGATGTGCATACTGAGGTGGAAATATGGCATGTGGACTATACTTGGTTAACAGTGAAACAAATTGTGGACTTCCACTTGGAGTCAATTCCTCCTGGTTTTGAAGATGTTGATCAAATTCTAGATCCTGAGTATTTTCAGCATGATGTGGAGAAGTTACCCATTCTTCCTCCTATATGGTCATGCAAAGAAAATATGTCTATTTGGGATAGATTCGAGTCTATTGTCGCTAATACCAACACATGGATGAAGAAAAGGGGTCTAAAATGCATCAAGATAAAGCTTGGTAAAGATTTTGATCCTTCTGGTCCAATTGGTTTAAGATCATAAATAAAGGGTAAAGGTAAAGATGGCACCTCCTCATCTACATTTGAGCCTCCTATTCAAAGTTTGCCCAAACTATCTATCAAAGGAGGAAAGGATTCAAGGATGCTTGAGGTAAAAGGAATTGAATCTCAATCAATTCAAATTGACTTAACTGAAGATGAAGCAAGAAAAACAAAAAAGTCATCACCTCTTACATCATGTTCTCTTGAAGTTCTTGCTGCAACTTCTCTTCCAAATTCAGCTCCAGTATCAGATGAATCCTATGATTCGCCTTTAGGTGTTGCTAAGGATCCATTCTCCATTGAGAATCTGTCTTTTGAAGAATCTGTGACAGTTATACCAACATTGCCCGTCTCCTCAGTTGCATCTGCACTAGAAGCACGGGGAGATTAGCATGAATTTGAGAATTTTTTTGATACATACTCTTTGTCAATTCCTTTTGCTATAGTTCGGTGTATGGCATTGTTTGATGTGTCTTTAGCTCAGTTTGAGCAATTCTTGTCTGAGGTCACACATAGAAGTCCTCCTCCTACAACCATTCAGACTAAGACAACGGCTATAGTAGTTACTACTGTTGTGCAAGACAATCCAGAATTCACTATGGTAACTATTGCTTCAGCTAATGCATCTTCTTTAAGTCTTCCTCCATGGTTGAGCACTATTACACATAAGAGAAAGAAGGAAGATATCCCATCAAAAGAGGCTAACAATCAAGTAAGTAAATCAAGGGTTTTCAAGAATAAAAAAGCAAAGGTAGTTTATCAAATGGCGATTGATGAAAATCACATCAAATTTGTAGAGGTCATTGAACCACTTATGGAGAAAGCTACTGAAGACATGCAACCTATTGATTATATAATCAGAAGGGTTGAGCTTGGTAAGCAGACAAGGTTGGGTTATCAACAGGATGCACATGAGGTAGTTAACTTTCTTTCTCAAAAGAATGATGAACTATGGGAAAAGAATGAGAAACTAAAAGAAGAGAATGCACGTTTGTTGAGAATCATTGATGAGATGAAAAGGTCTTCTACTGACAGTGAACCCGTTTTAGCTGTATGTACAGAAAAAGAGAAATAGAAGGCACATACCATTGATGAATAGGGCAGCAGCATTGAAAAAGACAGAAACCAAGTGATTCAAGAAGTCTACCAAGAATTGAGAAAAGGAAGAGAGGTCTCTATCAAATTGGATAACATGTTGAAATCACTTAATCATCAATTTGAGTTGATAGACGGTGATTTTGGTGCTTGGAACAGCGTGATGGAAGTTGATTTAGACTTCTTAAGTGAGTATAATGATATTACATCTGTTGAAATGTATTATGACTTCATGCATGTGAAAAAAAACAAGAAACAAGTTCTCCAAAAGCTCATTGAAGAGGTAAAGGCAAAGGTACTCATAATGTCTACTCAAGAAGATAAGATCAAAGGAGCTTTGAAAAAATTGCCATGTGAAATTATTGATGAGGACAACAAAGTAAGAAGTCAACAATAAGTTCTCACAGAGTTTGTAGAAGCCATTAACCTACAACTTGAGTCGGATGATTTCAACGTTCGTGTGCTTGACACGTTTGCAAATTGGTCATTGAAGAATTTGCATAATCAAGTGGAGGATTCTAGCAAGGAAACATCTAGGGCAGCAACTACACTATGAAAAGTTATCATGATTTTACAACACACTAGAGAATCAGATGTTGCACTTGTACGAGAGTCCCTACGAAAGTTTGGAGAATTGGTTGATTGCATGTGAAAGCTCCAAATCATATTTTACACGCTTTAAAGTAGATCAATGATAAGAAGACTACATGAAAAGAGCATCTTTGTTATAAGTACAGGATAACATGTACCTATGCAAGTAGCTCATGTAGTTAAGTTGCAATTGCATTAGGTATGCAACTTTGAATAAAGTCAAAATAATTAGGATAAGTATCAGTGGTTGAGGTTGTTCTACTTTTTCCTCCACCTTTTTCTCTTCGTTTTTCCTATATAAAAGAGAGAGTTCATTGTAAATAATCATCTTTTTCTATAGAGGAGAAGGTTGAGCTTGTGACTAGAAGGCTTTGTATTTCTTGTTGCAAATTTCTAAAATGAATAAAGAAGCGAGTTTTTCCCAAACTTTGTGTTGAGATACTTGGAATTAATCTTTGTCTCTTATGTTACATTGATTCATTCATCTTTGTTAATTCTCTCTTTGAAAGCATTTGAGAGTTTTGGTGTTGTTTTTGAAAGACTTTGAGCTTTGTTAGTTGTTCGCTCTTTTATTTCAAGAAGGTTATTTGTAGGAGACTTTCGGTTCTTGCTATCAATGACACAAGTCAAGATATAACTATTGTCTTAAAGTTGATCTTACGTCAATACTTAAGCCACCAGTATTACTGTAGCAATAAATTCCTTTTGTTTAATTGCAAGTAGTAGTTGGTAATATAAGATCACTCCCGAAAAAAGAGGAATTAATTCAATGAACCACCCTGTTGTTAATTCCAGTTAGGTCTTTGTTGTAGCCACCTATGGTAAGGAGAGAGCCTCCCCTATTGCTGAGATGAGAGATTTATCTCACTACACCGTTGCGTAAAAATCCCATTCTATAAGTTGTAGTCATAGTGGCTTACAAAATATTTAGCCAACAACTCCAAATCCTGCAGTCGATGTTTGGACCAATTTGACATTGGATTGGCAGAGGTTCCAAACAGGAGTTGCGACCACCGACAACTACTACTGATGCAAAGGCAGTCTTCCTAGATCAGAACTCTGAGACATATTGCTACCAAAATTTGATATTGTGATGTCAACAATTGTGGCTGTGTTGGGCAGTATTAGTAATTTTAATAAATAAATAAATTAGTGAATAAAACATTGGAAGGGGTCCAACAGTGGAAATGATTATGATTAAAGAGATATTGAATAAGTGAGGCCAACCTGGCCAAACTGTTTGGCAGTCAATTTCTTTCTTAGCTGACCTGGGTAAGACTAGTAGTCATATAAGACTGGGAGGAGAAGGGCATGACAGAAGAATTAGTCTGAAGAAAGCATTAAACAAATGTAACCAGTTACTAAGATGGAAACTGCAGTAACCCACCAATCTCCTGCACCCCAACCCAAGGAATTGGACCAGTCAAAGCAATCATTCTTTGTCGGATCTTTTGCCAATGCTTTGCACCAAACACTCAGACACAAACCTGAGTAGCTAAAGCCATTCCCAGGTGATAAGGAAACAGCAGACGATCAGGATCAGGAATGGAGATTACTTTGCTTGTGGCTTCGACATAGCAAAGTTATGGAGCATCAAGATATGATTCAGGAATACTGTCTAACCTTAATCAATCATTGTTGGATGGTAGCTAACTTCTGCACATTGATCTACAAACCACACTCAGTGGGGCTATATGAGTACTCATTAATCAATTTATGTGATTTGACAATTGCCTGGGCATCAGTATAAGCATGGGAACAGTTCCCCCTAAATTGTGTTAAATATTTTTTAAGATTCAACAATCTGAAAGTACTTATATGACAATGCTTGAGAACACTGCTGCAATGTAATGTCATTTGCATGTAAGATTGTAATCTGAACTGGGCAATGATGTATAGAGAAATTGGACTGATAAGATGGTATTTTAAGATGGTTTATGAATCTGATTAATATTTCTGACGATATACAAATTTTATTGTCTGATCAATTTTCTGAGCATTTCCACTCGAACTCTTAAGAAGGATATTTCATTGGTATCAGAGCTGGAAACCTGCCAGCCTGTGAATCACTAGGTTGAAGAGGAAAAAGATTTAACATACAGAGAACCAACAAGAGAGTTCACAAAGAAATGACAAACAAAGAATGAGGAAGATCCTGTCATCATAGGTCATGTAATTTCTTGTTATGAGATATACAATGATCTTATTAAAAAGATTTAAGATATGCAAGAGAAAATGTATTTTTGTCTTTTTTCAAATTTAATGGGGTACAACAGAAGACTATGGTGCGCCATTGCACAAGGTCGTGCCTCAATCCACTACTCATGAGGAACAACAATCAAAAGCAGCAAAGGTGAAACCTCAGAGGGTAAAGAATGCAAAAACACAAGAGGATGGCAACATTCAAGCAACACCAACAGAAACTGTAGGTATGGCCATAATTGCATTTTATTATGATGATTCATAGTTTATGAGACTGATTTATCCATCCAATACTAATAGTTCTGATGTCGAGATTGGATTGTTTGAGATTAAGCACTATAAAAAAGAGCTGCAGGTTTATTTAGAAACCCCATGATTCTACACATTGATTACATAGAGGTGGGGGTCAAGAAATGTTCAGATTCCCTTGTGCTGAAAGTGATAAGTTCCCAGATGGGGTTTGGCGGGGAGATGTTTTCCTCATAACATCATAGTGGAGTGACAGAACAATGAACCTCAGGATGATACAGAATCCTGGTAATTTTCTGAGATGCAAAAGGCAGTTGATTTGGTATACAAGTGTGAATAGACAGCTCTGATGTCAAGATTGTATTGTTTGAGTTTGAGCATTATAAAAAGGAGTTGCAGGTTTATTTAGAAACCCCGTGATTCTACACGTTGATTAAATAGAGGTGGGTCAACACACGTTCAGAATCCCTTGCTCCAAAAGTGATAAGATAGGTGGGTCAACAAACGTTCAGATTCCCTTGCTCCAAAAGTGATAAGATAGCCGATGGAGTTTGTAGGGGAGATGCTTTCCTCATAACATCGTAGTGGAGTGGCAGAACAATGAACCTGAGGATGATATAGATCCTGGTAATTTGCTGAGGTGCAAGAGGCAGTTGATTTGGTATACAAGTGCGAATTGCATGGGGAAAAGCAATTTGGGACAAGAAGATTGTGATATCCCGAATTGTGACCATGTCGGCCAGCATTAGTAAATAAATAAATAAATTACTAAATAAAACATTACAAGAGGGGCGACTATGGTAATGATAATATTAAATAAATTTTAAATTAAGAGTGGTCAAACAGACCAAACTGTTTGGAAGTCAGTTTCTTAGCTGGCCTGGGTAAGACTAGTGTTAACATGAGACTGGGAGGAGAAGAGCATCATGGAAGAATTCGTTTGAAAAAAGCATTAAATGAATGCAGCTAGTTATTGGGATGGAAACCACAGTAACCTACCAAACTCCTGGACGCCAACGCCAGGGGATAGGACCAGTCAAAGCAGTCTTTCTTTGTCAGAGCTTTGCCAGTGCTTAGCACCAAACACTCAGATGCAAACCTAAGTAGCTAGAGTCATTCACAGGTGATAAGAAAACAAACACATGAGCAGGATCAGGATCAGGGCTGGAAATTAGTTTTCTTGTGTCGACATAGCAAAGTTATGGAGCATCAAGATAGGATCCAATCATTCAGGAATACTTTGCAGCCTTAATCAATTATTCTTGGAAGCTGGCTAACTTCTGCACATTAATTTGCAAACCTCATTCACTAGGGATCTGTAAGTACTTGTTAATCGATTTATGTGATTTGGCAATTGCTTGGAAATCGGTCCAAACCTGGGAACGGTTCTCCGAAAATTGTATTAAATAATGTCAAAGATTGAACAATCTAGAAGTACTTCTTTATGAGAATGCTTGAGAACACTGTTGTGAAGTAACATTACTGTCATGTAAGATTGTAATCTGAACTGCGCAATGATGCATACAGAAATGGGACTAATACGATGGTGTTTGAATCTGGTTAATATTACTGAAGATCTGCAAATTTTATTGTGACTGATTAATTTTCTAAGCATTTCCACGTGAAGTCTTAAGAAGGATATTTCAGGATTTCACAAACAAGTGAATGGCAAAGGAAAAGTTGGCACACGACCAGTGGAATTTGATGCAAACGAAAGACTTGTCATGAAAGACAAAGATATTACCACTTGACACTCAAAATCTGGATCACTTGCCCTGTTGGCTAGCAAGGGGACTCCCTTGCATCAGTTTCTGCAAGCAAGGCAAAATCTTTTGATTTGATCTCTTATGAGCGATTTTCCCTAAACTATAAATCAACCCAACTCTGCAACAGTAAAAGGGAAAGGATAATATTGTAACAACTTGTAAGAATGCGTCAATCTACATCCTGTTATTCAGTCAAAGTCAATTGAAGCCAATTTCACTCATTTCACTCATTTCAACCTTGATTGGATAGCCAATCTCTGGAGAAAGGTTGGTCCAGTAAAGGCAAATTCTTTTAACATTTGCTCCCTTATAAACCATTTGGTATCTGAGAGAAACTGAACAACTTTGGTAATACAACTAAGGGGATGGATATGCTTTAACCTACTTTATGTTGTTTGGTCACGCTTAATCTGAAACATATAACTTGGATCAACCTTTGTTCAATGCTCAAACCTGTGGAGGAATTCACTCCAAAAATGGCAAAATCTTTTATATTTGCTCCCTTGTGCACCATTTGGCCTCTGCTGGAAAGTTACCACCTTTGGCAACTCAAAAATGGGGAAGAACCTTGTTGCAAATGTGCTTAAACCTGCTTTCAATTATTTGGTCACACTTGATTGGAGGCACACAACTCAAATCAATCTTTGGTGGATAACCTATGGAGACGACTGCTCCCATGGATGCATCAAGGCCAGACTTAGTCAGCATTGAAACTTAAATATACAATAAGGCAGGGCAGAATATCAAATTCAAAAGCAATCAGACATCAAATCATTCAAATATCAATCACAAAGACATAAATAATTAAAGAATCAATTCTTCCAAGTATCATTTAAGCATCTACTCACCAAAGCAATTAGCAGTAATCTAGCATATACATTGAAATATCAGTTTATATTCTAGGTAGTACTTGCAAACTGGATGACGTTTGGGCCCATGGGATGGGCTAAGGTTTGGAAGGCAAGGGTCTTTTCCTACCCTTTGGCATTGGCAAGCTAGAGATGCAACCTTGGCTTCATCTCTGTTGAGTTAGGAACAGGGTCTTGTAACTCAGCAGATTTGCAAGGTACTTATGAACCTCATAAAAATTGAACACGTCCTTGAAAAGAACATGTTTTATTTTCCTTATCATTATCAGAGTCAATCTTATTCACACCAAGCCGAAACCAGGAAATAATGGTCAAGTACTGGATAATGTTCACTTAAAAATCCTTTTGTTTTCTAGGTGGATCAGGTTGGCTTTTCCAAAGGAGAAGAATAAACAATTTAAGTAATTCATTCCTAACAAGTTAAGAATTTTGGATGCAATGATGGATCAAAAAGCTTTCTATTGTGACAGCAGTCACAAGTTTGAAACTGGTTTAAGAATGAAGAAGAATGATTTAGCTTTCATTTGAATCTATTCAGACATTTGACCATGATGTGTGGAGCAAGAATCAACAACATCTGTTAAAACTATCATAAAATCCTTGTATTCTGACCTGTGTAGGAGGGTTTGTGAATAACTCATGAATTAATCATTGGAAATTTGTGAAACCCTACGGATATCTAATAGACTAGGGCACCTTTAAAATTGTTTTGGCTTCATGTTGAAATATGTTGGCACGTGGTAATGGTTTGATGCCCTAGCAAGACCAATTGATGTTTGTAAACCTCAAGATATCCTTGGTTTCACTATTTCGCAAGGTCCAAACCAACAGACTTGAGAAATAGTGAAATTTTTGCTATTTCACAAGATACCAATATGCCCTCTTGCAAAATGGCAAAAACAGTAACCTGCAACATATAGTGGAAGTCTATCAAAGGATTGGGATGCATTTGCGATAAGGTTGTTGGTTGGATGCTTTCTGGTTGATGTATGGGGTGATGGAACCAAGTGTAAAGCTTTTAATGACTGATTTAATGGCCTAGTAACATGTGGGATTGAACTTCCTAGCTGATGAATTAAATTTGATGAATCGGTAGTGTTTATGAGGTTCATGATTTTGAAGTTGTTGAAGGTGTTAAAGAGGATTGAGGAAACTATCATGGTTCCATACTGAAACTGATTATGTTGATGAAGATGTTTGAAATGCCTCTTAAAAGTTGTTTACATACTGAAAGGATGATTGGATCAACAAGATCCTAGTTAAGTGAAGGATCCACTGTGCATTTACCTATATTTACTTTTGATTGTCTTTTTCTGTGTGATTTTGCAATTACTCTTTGATGTTTTCTCTATAAAATTAGATTATGGATATGATTCATTACAGGATCTGTGAGTCTTGATCTACTCATATTGTTGAAAGGAATTACCACTCTGTAATGCCACCCTAGTAACATGATTTGAGATCTGTTTTGAGACACTAGATTTTATTATTTTATGATTAAGGTAGGAAGTTAGATGATACTTTAGATGATGTGTTTTAGATAGACTTCCTATGATACATTTCATATGCTTTCAAATAAGGATTATGGATTATAGATTTCTATGAATTTCTAAACCTACTAACCCATCTAACACCTATATTACTATTGATACGATTCTATATCATTACAATGTTATTTGTAGATATGCATGTTGGGTAGTTAGTGATGTATGTGTCTGCAGGAACAGGTACTAAGCCTCTATATTATATGTTGATTCGGACATGAAACCATGGTCCAAATAGGCACCTTGAACCTAGAAGTCCTGTTAGGGGAGTCAACTATCCAAATTGGGAACTTGGGGATTTGTATTCTCGTTTGGTTTAATGATATTTTACTTACGTTCTTATTGTGATTTTAGTTTTATGATTGGAAGGCTCAATATATGTTTATCCTAGTATATATGGGTGCACACATATATACCCAAATAAATATATGTGTGTGTGTGTGTTAGTGGTTGGATGTAGTTTCTTGCATAATTATATTGGAATTTTTTATAACAAATTAATGAAAGAGGAAATAAATATAATGATTAAGTGAAAGATTAAAATGTTTTAGAGATTAGAACCTAGAACCTTCCACCTTTCAATCTCACCCTCAAACCAACCCTCCCACATAGTTCTTCATGGAGCATAAAATGGAAAGTACATTTTAACACATGTTTATTAAAACCATGATATAGTAAAGGGTCTCTAGAACTGAACCCTTGACCTCTTGAGAAGGATCATAGAGACTTAACCATTGTGCCATGAAAATCCTTTGAATAAGGACCTCTTTACAATCTATACAACCTAGTAATGGTTAGGGATTTAAATTAAAAAATCATTAATCAAAGGTTTGATTTATTTAATCAAACCTTAGCAAGCCGACTGCAATGGACGCAACCATCCGTATATTAAAATTGCTCCCTATAAATAAGGGGTTTCCCAAGAAATAGAAACATAGAAGGATGAAGGCAAAAACTACAATCCAATATACAGGAAGTAAAATAGGAAGAAATTAGCACACATTTGGAGAAAACTAGAAGGAGAGGAAGGCTAGAATAGAATATATCAAGGATCGTAGAAAGACAACCCAAACAACAACAATTACCACCCTCCAATTGCACCAAGAAATCAAGTAGGTCTTGTTACCAATTTTATTTTATAAATCATGAACAAGATCAAACCAATAATCTACTATTAAAATTGCAAAAGAATCTCAGTATGTTGTGCTCGGGATTGTGGATGATTGCAATGCATGATTGCTTGTGGTGAACTTATGTGTGTGGGTCATGTCCAAATAAGAATGCTAGGAGTCGAGTCCCTTGACTAGGAATGCCTGTGAGGGTTTCATCTTGGGATATCAGTCCAGGGGATACTGGAAAACCCTCCTCCATCCTAGTAGGTCTTGAAATTCATTTCATAGCCTTCTTATATTTTTTTGAGTTCTCTAGAATGAATGCGCAGGAAGACTACACATATGCGCAATTATACTAAGCATATGTGCACCCCTGCATTTAACCCCTATCAATACAAATGCGTAGTTATATTAAACAAATGCGCAGTTATATTGAACAAATGTGCAGTTCTTCTTGACGTATGTGCATCGTCATTGAATGGATGCGCGGTTATATTGAACAAATGCGCGTCAACATTGAACAAATGTGCAATTTTGCTTGACATATGCACGTTAGCATTGAATGGACGCATGGTTATATTGAACAAATCTGCATCAGCATTAAATGGATGCGCGGTTATATTGAACAAATGCGCAACAGCATTGAATGGATATGCAATTATAAGAAACAAATGTGCAATTTTATCATTTTCTTGGTTAAGTGGCTCACTGTTCAATATCCTGTGGTCAGTTTTCTTTGTTGGTCGATCCTATTGGCTTTGTTTTTAGTACATGACTTTTCTGAGATGCCTTGACTTGTGTATTGGATTTGGAGTAGGGTAGGAAACCCTAGGTGAGTGGCTCACCATAGGTGTTGGGCTCCAAAAGTGGCTCTCGGAGGATCATATGCTTAGAGACCAATAGCTTGCGCAAGATGGCTCTACAAGTGAGTTGGATAGTAAGTGATAACATAATAAAATGAAAGGTTGGATCTATGCAAAACACGCTCCCTGACTCAAGGGAAGGATCCCAAGATTACTAGGCCATGCATATCCTGTTGGAGTACTCGGGGAAAGGACATTATGTGCGGCAAGATGGTCCTTGGCTTACGGGAATGATCCCAATATTGTGGGTATGTATGATGACACTCACCTAGATGTGGTTGAATCCCTCACTCTGCTTATGCCTCTAGTTGTCCATTTTCTTTCTAATTTCATTTTGGGCTTTATGCTTTTGTGTGGCATTATGTTACCCTTGTACTTGATTTTGGGTATAAGACTTAGACCACCTTAGAGCTTAGGTGGATCATGGTTTTGTCTCCTAGCTTGGGGGAGTGGTTCCTTATAGTTCCACGTGGTTGCATGTCAAAACAAGAGGCTTCTTTGTGGCTTGCATTGGAGTTCTTTCTTGGAGATATGCTTGGATGATGCTTAAAGATGCTTAAGGATGTTCATGTTACTTGCATTAATATAAATGATGAAATTTGATGTAATTTGATGCAATTTGATGAATCATGAAAAGGGGATTTAGATTGATACATTATAAGGAAAAGACATGTATAAAGGTTGGGTAAATAAAAAAGAGGTTTGGTTCTTTAAAAGTAAATGTACGAAAACTATATCTCTTTTATAAAATTTAGCTTGGTATATATCTCTGATGGTGATTACTTATGTTATCAACTTGCTTTATGTAAATCGTGATGTATATCTTGTTATAATTGTTGTTCTTGATTATCCTCATCATAAGATTAGATCAGTCAATTATAATGATGCTACGGTATTTGTATTTTATATTTAAGAACAATATAAACATCATTACAATAACACTATTGCATGGAATAACTTTGATCAGTCAATTATAATGATGCTACGGTATTTGTATTTTATATTTAAGAACAATATAAACATCATTACAATAACACTATTGCATGGAATAACTTTGATCAGTCAATTATAATGATGCTACGGTATTTGTATTTTATATTTAAGAACGATATAAACATCATTACAATAACACTATTGCATGGAATAACTTTAGTAAAGAATGAATGTTAAGGGAACCGGGATAAGACTTTACATCTATGATTAATGAGTTTAACAAGAAAAGGATGTTCAAAAGAAAATTTACTCATCAAACTTATCAACTTTACTCATCAAACTTATCAACTTTGGCCTATTCTTTTGGGTTCCCTTTGTAGGGGCATTACACCCTCTCTCTCTCTCTCTCTCTCTCTCTCACTCTCTCATATTACTTGTGAGTTCAAAGTGGATGATCTATGTATCATTTTCTTCATTCTCTTCTTTGTAAGTTTGCAATCATGTGTCATAGCTATGCATTGATGTTAATTTCACCTTTCCTACTTTCCAGTCAAAAGAATACCCCCAAAAGCCTAAGTCATATCATACAAGGGAGTTACCTCTCTCAAAAGCAAATGGAGATCACAAAAGTACTGATGATCTCTCCAACTGTCGATGAGTCTGTCATTGTCTGCTGGGCAATTGAGGGTCAATTTCCATAATAAAGTAATGACAAATCTGTTTACTAACATATTCTAACTGTGATGAAAAGATGAGGGGTTCTTCTAGTTGAAAATGGTGCAGGGATCCTTTCTCTTAAGTCCAAGATTGTGTGGGATTGTTGTGATATAACCATAGTCACCTGGAGATGGGGAGACTTGGAGGTCTCTAATACTAGTACAGCAAATTTTCAAAAAAATGAAACAATGGGTACTTGGAGATGGCAAATTTTATAAATATAATTTAATAATTTCCGAGAAATATCTGAACATAGAGCTTTGAAACCAGAAAGCAAGAACAATGGAGAGTTTTAAGTATGAACATTAAAAAAAATTTAACCATTGAATCAAAACATGACATAGCATATAGTCTACTGTCTAATAGTAATGTCACGCATTTAATATTGTTTCATATAGAGTCAAATAGTTCAAAACTCACACTACATATTTGATTTCAGAGTAGCAAATGATCATATCAGATTATGATTTATCATTACATATTAAAATTTGAAATTCAAAAATATATCCGGAGCCACAGGACATTTCAAATTTTGAGGCAGGAGACTGGGAGACTTCAGGACTTTGTGTCGAAGTCTCCGCTCAATTTTGAAATATAGCCAAAGAAATTCAAAAAGAAGATATTGCAAACAACTTGAAGACTGAAAGTTCTGATGACCTCAATATCGTTGTTGCTATTAGATCCCTCATTCCATGCATCTCAATAAGCAAACTACCGAGTAAAACCATGCCAAGTTTGAGATATGTGATAAATTGTTGTGAAAATTGTCAAGTTTATAGATGTGTAAGGGCTACCTACTCTTGGTGACATTTCACAAAATCTTAAGTCCATGGAAGTTGAGTTTTAATTTCAAGAAAAAAGACGTAGTGATTAGAGTATCCCGGAGGATCACCAAGAGTAGTCATTTTTAAGATGAATTTAGTGTCAGGTTAATGGGGCAGCACATTGCCTAACGATGGAGAACATACTTGCCATTTCATTTTTCAATGAGCAATGCATTCTTCATTCAAATATTCAAATTTCTCTAAATCAGCATAGCATTTTGCTCAATAATATGCCTCCATGACAACCAACCAGCAGAGAATTCCAAGTTCCAACACGTCATGAAGTTAAAATCATGCTCTAAGCCCATCATGATTATTCCTTACCACTACCTAGGAATGTTTGAGGAACGGTGATTGGAGAAGGTTATCGAGTTGTTTAAAACAGACCACACTAGTACTATCCCATCTGCTTCATCAAAAGTCCTTGAGAAGACTTAAGATGACAGCCTGGGGGTGTGCATCAAGTAGCAACACACAAGAAACATTTGCCCCATTCCCTGGATCAATGAATTCATTCTTTACTTGTAGGGCTTAGTTCACTATTTAACTATTGATTTGAGATCAAACCATCATCAAATCTATATGCAAGATGGGGATGTACATGAGATAACAATCAAATTCCACTTGGAATGCTACAAATTCTTGGTCATATATTTGACTTGACAAATGGAATGGCCAATTTCAAATCTACAATGAATTAGAGACATCATCAAATGCCCTAGGCCTCTTTAAATTCGTCACTCCCTACAACACCAACACAATTGAGGGGAGTCTTTAGTTTGTACATCACTACAAGATGTCTCTTAAGGGATTTCCTACTTGGCAACCTTAACCAACATATGGAAGAAAGGAGATTTTGCATGCATAGATGCAACACAAGAAGATAATAATAAGCTTTGGTAGCTAAACAACTCATGTCCTATATTTACTATTCCAAACTTCTCATATGCACCCACTACAAAAGGGCTCTTAAGGGATTTCCCTAGCTGACAACCTTAACCAACATATGGCAGAAAGGAGCTTTTGCATGGACAGATAAAACATAAGAAGCAAATGACAGGCCTCGAGAGCTAAACAACTCATACCCTATATTTACTATTTCAAGAGAGAGAGTTAAAGTCATTATAATGTTACATTCACACCCAATAGTAATTGAGAGCAGGAAGTTGAAATTTTCAAAAAGAGGTTTTTCTATGTATGACAAGGAGATGTTTGCTATCCAATATGTTGAGGCCGAATTCCAAGAGTACTTAGTATGCAGAAGATTCATGGTGGAAACACATCATAAAAACTTGAATTTATCCCTAGCTAACATGGCCTATATAATCAACAAAACATTGAGTGATTAAACTCCGAGTCTATGATTTTGAAATATATGCAATGCAGTTTCTAAAATCGCTATATTCTCCTCCATTTCTCATGTTTCTAACTATTGGAAAGTTTCTATCATGGCAAAATGTGCTACAAATAAAATTGCTGCTAACACCTTAGATGGAGATGTGAAGAATGAAAAATACATGATATTAGATCAACACATTTGATTTAAGGATTGAATCTTGTTAGTTCATAAACAAAAGATTCTGAAATTTTTTCATGTTGTACTCATGGTAGGATGACCAAGATAATACAAGACTTGTCAGCAAGTAAGAGACAGGCTATCATGGAAGATTTTTAGGAAGGATGATCTAAAACACAAGGGCAACAAGAATTTCCAACAAAATAAATGTGTGTCTTTCCTGCAAGCTTACTTCAATCATTACTTTGCCTAAGCAAGATTGGGAGAGAGTGTTCTTGAACTTCATCATGAGACTCCCCAAAGTAAATGATAAAGATTACAATCATGTTGCGGATAGGTTGAAAGAGAATGTATGGTTCTTGGCCTTTTCTTCAAAACCCAAAGCACATCACAAGGGAATATTATTTTCCAAAGAAAAATATAGGTGACAAGGCTTGCCTAAAGTCATTAACAATCACAACAAAAAAAAATCTTGTTGCTCTCTCTAGCAAGAGCAGTTTTGTTATATACAAGCACCAAGCTCCCTTCCAATTCTAGTTGTTGCACACAAATAGGAAAAGAAGTAAAATCAATGAATATGTGCATGGAAGGAGACTTGAGAAACTATAGCACATATTAATAGGCAGCATGGGTCAAATGGTTGCACCTTAAGAATTGCTTCTACAATGTCATTCATCATGTGCATGATGATGGCATTAGAGTAAGAAACATGACTAAGCCCGGAAATAGGACCATCATAAAGTCTCTAGTTCATTGGAGGAACCTACCTATAGAGGATCACAATCAAGAAGAACAGAAAAAACTTGGAACAATTGACTTTATAATGCTTGAGGACAAACAATTTTGAGAAGGCTAGACTTGTATGCTCCCCTCTCTAATTCATTTCAATTTGAGATTGTTTGGATCACTTCTTGCTTTGAGTGGTATTTCATACTTTCTCATACTAGCATTGCTTACCTTCAGCCCCACTTTTCTACTTTCTTGATCCTTTGCAATATGTGGCTTTTCAAGTATTCCTTTCCTTGGAGTCATTTCAATCATTCTCCAAATTATCTAGTTCCTTGTGCTTCATTCTTTAGCCTTTTCAAAATCTCTTGAGTCTTTAGTTGTCCGATCATTACTGTCACCCTCATTTTTTTGTTTCGCTTGCATTTCACAATCTTAGTCTTCCTTTAAAGATCCCTATCCTCAATTCCATGCACCCCCCACTTCCTTATCCCTTGTCTCTTGCACACTCTCAGTCTTCCCTTTCCCTTTGTGCTCTCAACCAAAGGAATTGGTACCTCTAATCCCCACAACTATCAATATCCCAATCTCCACAATCCCTACTCCCTCTTGCATGAAATACCTCTAAAGCCTGGTTCGCACTATCTTGCCACTTTGAGTATCTAGGCCAATGGACCTTACATCCTAGCATCCTTACATCTTATTCCTTGAACCCCCCAACTTTGAAACTTTGGAGAACATAATGCCAACACACCAAAAAGAAATACTTGTGACCAGCACCCCAATGCTCAACTTGCCAATCCATTTTGGCAGTATATCTTTCAAGTACACATTTCCCCAAACCTTGTCTTTTGTTGGACCTTCATTGTTTGAACAAAGTGTTTGACCTATCACCGTGGCTAACTAAAGATAGCATTAATGGTCCCAAATTTTAATGTGAACTTATTGTTAACCACAAGGGTTGTTGTCGCCAAAAATCGACCGATAAATGCTCGATACGACCACTAGACTTATAGGACACTGTTGATGTGATTTTTGTATCACTTACATAACATATTAGCAATTGAACATTTGATAGGGAGTATCAAACATACAATTCCTCTCTTGAAAAGTTATTACTCATGAAGACATAAGCAATAGCTCCAATGTTCCTTACACCGATGGATACTCGCTCAGTTTTATCGATGTGATTTGTTGATAATCACGTAGGCGGCCTTACGCTATTCATTCAAGGATGACTTGGACTTTGGTGGAATGAAGGTGATGGTGATTCGGTTTGTGAAATGTGCAGAGGCAGATAACGTTGATGGTGTGATGAGGTAGGGTGTGTTTGTCGATGATGATGTTGATGGAAAGCGGTGGTGTTGGAAGGTGAATGGATGAGTTCTATCACTTAACTTACTTCTCTAAGCTTTGACTACCCAACTACTCACTATTCTACTCCTATTCCTATGAATGGAAGGTTAGCAAATGGACGGGGATCGAACCTAATGAGAGCTGACCAGCGGCCTCACTTCCACAGGTGCAATGATTCAAAGGAATAATAAACTAGTTTACCACACAAAGCTTCCCAACCAACCGCTAGGATGCTAGTGGTCTAGTATTGATCCCTATCAAACATTTACCAATGCTACCATACAACTATCCATCTACTTTACTCTCACTTAAACAACTTGAAATGAAACCAACTTTAACAACTTGAAAAGAAATCTAACTAAGTGCAAGTAGAAAACATTCAATAATACCCAATGCTCTTAAACAACATGCAAATCACAAAAATGAAAAAGAGAGCAATTTTGGTATTATCTTTGCAACAATTTCTCCAACCACTTTACAAATGAGAGCAAATGGCCTTTTATAGGGGCCAGAAATACAACGGACGATGGAGATCAATACAAGATCAACGATCCAGATTGGATCCTCGAAACCCTAATTAGGGTTGCCACCCCATCGGCCAATGAGAAGCCGCCACCTCATCAATGGACCAATGAAAAACGTGCAAAAAGTGGCAACCAATGAGAAGGCACGAAAATGGTGGCCAATCAGAAATAGACACTTGTCCTATTCTAGAAGAAAGGGAAATTGCCACTTGGGCTTACATCAAATGATCTTCTAATATAAATCTTCCCTTTTCTTTCATCTTCTTAGCTAAGGCAATGAACTTAGCTAGCCTTTCGTTAACTTCTTCCATAGGAGGACAAGGTGTGTGCTTCGCCCTGAGTTCCGCTGACTTCGCCACGCCGCTTGCTGCTTGTAGTATCCTTTCATGATCCTTCTCATATTCTTTTGCAAATCCAATAAAAGCATTGAGAGAGGAAAGGGTGCCCAAATGTTTCTTCTTGATAGCAACCTTCCCTAACTCATCCAATCTTGATCCAAGTCTTATCTCATTGATATCCTTTTCTCTGATGTCTTCAAAATCAAGGGTTGCTTCGTTGCCGCTCATCATGGTCATAATGGAAGTGTCGATGCCTGGGCCGTGATGTGCAACTACCTTTTGTATATCCTTTTATTGTACCACCATTGGTATCGGTTATTCGCCTCATTTTCAAGAAGAAAGGTGTTTTGGGCATCATATCCTCTTTGTCTTTCTCAGTGTTTGCCCACTTGGGATTCTTACTTGCACTACCATCCTCCATGCTCGTCGCCCTATTACGGGATGGTAGAGTGGTGGACCAAAAGGCAAGAAGAACCAAGAGGAGCAATCCTTAGACTAGAGCAAAAGATGGATGTCAGCTAAGGACCCCTTGCAACTCTAAATGATTTGAAATTACCTCTACCTATAGCCAAGGGGGATTGTCCTTCCTTTAGTCTGTCCTTCATCCGTATCATGTCCACTGTAGCGATATTGGTGTCGGTTATTCTCTTCATTTTCGAGAAGAAGGGAGTTTTGGGCATCATATCCTCTTTGTCTTTCTTAGTGTTTACCCGCTTGGGATTCTTACTTGCACTACCATCCTCCATGCTCGTCACCCTATTACGAGATGGTAGAGTGGTGGACCAGAAGGCAAGAAGAACCAAGAGGAGCAATCCTTAGACTAGAACGAAAGATGGATGTCAGCTTAAGGACCCCTTGCAACTCTAGATGATGAAAATTACCTCTACTTATAGCCAAGGGGGATTGTCCTTCCTTTAGTCTGTCCTTCATCTGTATCATGTCCACTGTACCGATATTGGTGTCGGTTATTCTCTTCATTTTCGAGAAGAAGGGAGTTTTGGGCATCATATCCTCTTTGTCTTTCTTAGTGTTTGCCCGTTTGGGATTCTTACTTGCACTACCATCCTCCATGCTTGTTGCCCTATTACGGGATGGTAGAGTGGTGGACCAGAAGGCAAGAAGAACCAAAAGGAGCAATTCTTAGACTAGAACGAAAGATGGATGTTAGCTTAAGGACCCCTTGCAACTCTAGATGATGAAAATTCACCTTAACCAATAATCTTACAGCGACTTTTCGGAACCTAGGATATGACTTTCAAGAATTTCAAATCCCTTGCAAATCAGAAATTTACCATGCAATTCATCTCCAAATAAAATTACCCAAACTAGGGCAAAAAATCGCAGCCTCTTGAAAAAATCAGAATTTTATCTTCCACAAATTTTGGCTCCCACAAAATTCGGCCTCCACAAATTTTGGCTCCCACAAATTTCGCCCTCCACAAAATTCGCCAAGCAAAAAGAGTGCAGATCTGCTCTTGCAAAATCACCAACACCTTGAGAAGGAGAAGTGAAAAGTGAGGAAGAAATGGGAGAGAGGCCTCCTCTTATACCCAACTTTCTTCTTGGACCCTAGGAGAAAGAAAAACAAATAATTAATGCAAAATTATGGCCCAAAATTAAATACTTAACCAAAATTAATTTTGCCATGATGAAATTAGCTTTCTAAATTGCCAATTTGTTCTAAATTGCAAAAAGAAATTAAATAATGCCTTGAGGGTGTTAATTATTTCCATTTAATGGGGGTTTAGTAATTAATACGTCATTAAATTTGGATTTTGGCTAACCAAAAGCCATTTTTTCAATATTAAATTACCAATTTCATTAAAGGCAAAAAGTTTTCAAGGCAATTTTAATCTATTAAAGACAATTTTTTGCAATTTTTCTCAAATCGATTTTGCTATGCCAATTATAAATTTTTTGACAAAAATAAAATAAAATTGCTTCTAGAGCCAAAAATCAATTTTTTGCAATTTGACTTCACCATCACAAAAATTAATTTTCTTCACCAAAAAATATAATTAAGATTTTCCAAAAAACCAAATTTTACAAAAAATTTCATTTTTTGAAAATTATCCAATTTTATACAATTATATCCAAATTTTCAAAAGAAAATGTCTAAGTACAAAATTTACAATTTTATCCTACCAAATGTTGCTCTTTTAAAATTTGTTCGGCCTAAGGATTAAATTGGTGGCTCTGGAAAATCAAGTTGAAACCAGGTGAAAATAAATCTAACCCTCTCCCCACTGGCCCTAAAGGTGTCCAAGACGTGAAATCTTCAAATTTGAAACCTCTGGACCAAAAATTGCTAAGGCAATCGAAAAAAAAGGGGGTCCCCAAAATTTTGGGGCGATGGTGTGAAAACCTCACAACAGACACATAAGGTGGTTACACCATGTCGTGAACCCTGCAAGGGATGCTGGCCCACTGCCAACAATCTCCCTCCCAATGTCACTCACTCAAGCCTATGTAGATTCAAGCCTGTGACCAAGCTCTGATACCACTTGTTAACCACTAGGGTTGTCGCAGCAAAAGATTGACCTATTAATGCCCAATACAACCACTAGACTTATAGAAGATGGAAGGGGTGATTAAATCATGTCAGGAACCCTATGAGGAACATTGGTCCACTGCCAACACAAATGACATGAAAATTTCAGGTGCCCCTCAACACATGTGAGCCCATGCTAGGCCTTCAACCCATTTATAAGGTAGGCAACTTCATCAATTTGGACCATCTTAGAACATTTTTATCAATATGTGACCCTAGTTCAAGGACTTGTGTTTGGCTATTGGATCTAAGGACGAAAACCCTGAGGTATTGGACATTAGTGGATGAAACCACATTAGTTTCCTAGAGTTTGAAGAACGAAAAATCCTTAGAGCTCCTTAAGGCAGTATGAACTTGCATCTGCACTTCAAGGTAGAGGATTTCAGCATGTGTGTATTTTCAAAGCATGCTTGTGATCGCTGTAGCAGCAAAACTTCATAATCATTTGCAGCAGAAATCTATTTCAATAAAATATTCAGTTTTAGTCAGTATTGAATGTGTAGATCTACTGTAAATTGTGGTATTTCATGCTTTAACTGTTTCTGCAATCTATTGCCAGAATATTTCAGTGGTTATTTCAGATCTAAGTTTTTATAAGAATATTTTGGGTAAGGATCATTACAATTCATCAAATGCTTTTTCTTGCACACATATCCACTAAATGGTTGTCTTGATTCTTGACACTACCATGCAAGATTTGGTGAAACAGTTGAGCAATATTTAAGAATCTGAGAATATATCTGCAATAACAGTTGGCACACACCAAGAAACTTCAAGTTAAGGGTTATAGGAGGCAAGTTTAGAATGCCCTATATCTTGTCTAAATTAACCGGTACACTAAAAGTTGTCCACAGCATACCATAGACAACATATTTTCTTTGTGGAGAAAGAAAAGAATCATATTGGCTTAGAGTTTATGACTGTGTTAGCTGAAAACACCTCTTTGATTTGTGCAAGATACTCTTCCAACATTGCACTGATATGAATATGCCATCCAGGTAAGTGCCAACAGAGTGATGAAAACCCTAGAGTGTACAAATATATTACGGTATTGATGAGGATTAAAAGCATTATTACCCACTAGAGAATCATCTTTAGACTTGAAAGCAGTCTTTTAAATGTCAGTAAGTTGAATAAGCACCTACTGATCAACTGAAATAAGATAGATATCGGTGAAGTATCAAGTACCACAAAGATTTTCAATGAGATTATCTATTTACCGAAGTGCATAGCAACTTTTACAATAGTTATCTTTGGATCTCAATAGTCAAGGCAAAGTCCGCACATCCTATCCTTATTAAGCTTGAGAGAAAAATGAGACTTCTAAACAGTGAAGAACTAGGTTAAATATAACCTTTCTCAGTAATCTCATAACTTTAGAGCTGAATCTCATTATTTTTCAAGAGGAAATGTAGACAGAATCAATTGAATGTTTCCACTTGATTATGGGCAGAACCAAAGAGTCAGCTAAACATATATGCATGTCTTCCTATAGCATCAATCAGTTCTTGCTGCTAAATAATAAAACCTGCACTGGAGATGAAATCTTGAGCACATCAGACAGATCATGGTAATTATGAACTTCTGAGAATGACTGAGCAATTCATGTCGTTTTATTGCACTAATCACAGATGCCTTAATCTTCAGAATGACTTCAAATATGTGATTGGTCACCAAAAGTAAATATGATGCATTAAAGCCTTAATATAATTGTTATGTCTCTTTCATGCTGATGGGTTACAAAGCAGGAATTACAGTCATATAATGGTGCTATGTCAAAGATGATTTTATCTTAAATGGTTTCATGCTGTACTAAGTCTGGACCATGAAATAACATGCATATTTTTACCATGTTGCAGCTAACCAATGTCAAACGGTTGTGGATGAAGTGTGTTGGTAAGGTTCAGCCTCTTAGATGATACCAAAAAGAGATTTTTATGGTTACCACTAGAAATCATAAATTGGGTGTAGATCTTGCATCTACATTTACAATGTGGAAGCAATGATCCTCCTCTTCAAGGTAAGGCGTGAAAGGTCTAGCTTGGGTTGTCAAACTTGTTGGCATGTCAGGTTCAGATTCAAGGGCAGGTGAACCCTTCTACAACATTGTAAGTGAATTTTACACCTGCACTAAAAGAGCGTATCTAGCATAATATTCTACTTTCAAATCTTTGAAGAACTTATGAAAGTCACTCAACTTGCTAGGTCTGCACTATCAGTCCATGTCAAGTCAATGCATGTATGATATAAAGAAAAAGATTAAACATATTCACTCCCCAGAGTAGGGTTTGATGTTAGATGAGTCATTATGTTTCTTTTCAAGGTTATTTTTGCCATCTTTAACATGGAATTTCTCAATTTTGACACCATAGCTATATGTGTCTATGAAAGTGTTAGTTGTCAAATATCATGATACTATTTAAATATAAAGCTTAGTGGTGCACTACAACCATTAAGTATTTTATCATGCTTAGCATCATGGCATGATATTCATTTATATAATCTTGGAAAGGCTCATAATGAATTTTTAGTGTTCTTCATCATCAAATATTAGGCAAAGCAAGAACTAAAATCTTAAAAAATTTCCAAACTAGTTTCACATTATAACTTACAATCTTAACACACTGTGGTCAACAAAAGCTTAACCATTGCAGATGTCATTTTATTTTTGCTACTAGAATGGTTCTTAAAGAAGTATGACATGGGTTATCGAATCTAGACATCTCAAATATCACCATCAATCTTGTTTTCCAACTCAAGAATATCAAAATTAACTTAGACATTAGGAGGTTCTGTCCACCAAATATAGGTCTACGTAAGACATCTATTGGGAGGTTGGAGCCTCTATCCCCTCTAGGTGAAGGTACCATTCACATAGACCAATGGATTTGTGACATGTGCTTAACCACCTCCTGTGGATCCTTGTCTTTGGCTGTTGTGACGTTCATTGACAGCTTGAGCTTTTGGTGTAAAGGAAACAGTGATTCCAACAAGTGGTATCAAAGCGTTGGGTTATGAGTTCAAATCCCTCAAGTCATGCTGAGGGGGGGGATTGTTGGGAGGTTGGTGCCTCCGTCCCCTCTAGGTGAAGGTATCGTTCAGCATAGACCGATGGATTTGTGACATGTGCTTAACAGCCTCTTGCGGATCCTTGTCTTTAGATGTTGTGACGTTCATTGACAGCTCGAGCTTTTGTTGTAACGGCAACAGTGATTCCAACAACATCTACATAAAAAGTGGTTTGAGATAAAATAAGTGTAAAATGGTGCTAGAGTTTCTCTAACTTGCAATTGAAACCTCACAATTTCATGAATTAGATCAACTAAATTCAAATTTGCAGTCGAATGCAGTCTGATACAGTGTAGACATTTAAGAAGGTAGAAGGAGGGTCGTAAATAGGAATCTTGTGCATCCCAAAACCTACTTTGTTGTCAAAAAAATAATTTGGGTCCCAGGAGATATGTAAAGACTAACATTGCCTCCTACTTTATTATGGCACAAACCACAGTAGACAACATGCAATAGTAGTCAATAAATAATAGTGCAATGTAAATAATAGAGGAGAAAGAAACAGTATCAGTTGTGATTTAAAAAGTTTTATTCCCACACTAAAAAAGATGCATTTCTCTTGCACGGACATGTGTAATGTCCCCTTTCTAATTTTATATGATATTTAAAGCCTCTAATCAGATTTTAAAATCAAACAACCAATATTTCAAAAGATCAAACAATTTCTCAATAAAACTCAAATAGGGTATGCCCGAAATAGTGCCAAAAACTTCATAGCTTCATATATTATTAATAAATCTGAAAGTAGACATTTTTACAGAAATTTTGCCAACATAACAGCCCACAAAATGACATTTCCAAATCTGTATAAAGTTTACACAACTCCCAAACGGAGGACAAAAATAATGCTCATTGAGCTCCCGAAAACAACACAAAATAGCCTGGAAACACCACAAAACACTAATAATCTATCACAGAAGTATAACCACGACCCAATACATGTATTCAGCTCTATTTTAACATCGAAATGTCTGCAATACAGCAACAAACCAAACTGATATAAAATACTCAACCGGAAACACCAAACTCTTACAAGAAACACACCCGAAAACTCAGAAATTTGCACTATTCAGCACAAGGGCAAACTCTGCATGAGCTTGCACATAGAATGGCCTCAAACTCCCGTCCTTAGCCTCCTTGGAAACCTGCAAACTCTCATCCTTGGGTCTCCTTCTCCACAGGTTTGGCAGCCTCTGAAAAACAACAAAGCAATGAGCAAAAATCAAGTCTAGAATGAGCCCGAAATACCTCCAAATCCCTTTTAAAAGAGGGCATAACCCTAACTCATGACCAAGAGGGGTCAATAATACATATTTTAATAATAATTTTTATTTATTAATCCATTGGTTTTCAAAGATTAGCCCCTTTTGCCAAAACTTCACTTTTTGAGCCTACCTGCCTTAGAAAAAGTTATTATTTTTAATTATTTGAAAAGGGGACATGACAAGTCCTCTCCTCCCAAATATTGCTTGTCCTCAAGCAATGAAGGTTGGGATGCTCAAGAATATGTGCTCCTTCCCAAGTTGCATCTTCCAATGGTAATCCTTTCCATTTGACCAAATGCTCTATGATGCTCCTATTTCTCAATCTTTTCTCTCTTGTATCCAAAACCTCTTCTGGTATCAAAACTAATTTCCCTTCATCGTCAAGAGGTGGTAATTCTGTAGATACCATGGTTTGCTGGCCTAGAACCTTCTTCAGGCAAGAAACATGGAAAACATTATGTATTTTGTTGTTTCGTGGAAGCCCCAATTCACAAGCTACCTCTCTTTCCTTCCTAATGATCTTACAAAGCCCACAGAACCTTGGCTTGAGCTTCTCTGCCCCACTCTTCTTCAAGGTGCTTTGCTTATATGGCTGCAATCTAACAAATACCAAATCTCCCACCTCAAAAGATCTTTCAGTCCTTTTCCTATTAGCATACAACTTTTGTTGGTTCTGTGCATGTTGTAGATTATCCTTGAGGGACCTTATTATGTCTTGGCTCTGCTTGACAAAATCACTTGCTGCAGGTACTCTACTATCTGAAAGTACTAGATCAACAAAGGAAAGGGCATCATAACCATAAAGAGCACGAAAATGAGGCATACCAATAGACATGTGATGAGATGTATTGTAACAATACTCCCCTAGGTGCAACCATTTCACCCAAGCATGTTGTTGATTTGAAACATAGTTCCTCAAATATCCCTCTATCCATTTATTAACTATCTCTGTTTGTCCATCTATTTGAGGGTGATAGCTAGTACTGGGAATGAATTCAGTTCCTACCAAATGAAAGAGATCCTTCCAAAAAGCGCTAAGAAATCTACTGTCCCAGTCACTGACAATGTTTCTAGGCAAGCCATGTAATCTAAAAATTTCCTTGAAGAACAATTCGGCCACTTGTGATGCCTTGAAATCAGATGTGATGGGAAAGAAATGTGCATACTTAGTTAGTCTATCTACCACCACATATATACAATCTTTACCTTGAACCTTGGGCAACCCAGTGATGAAGTCCATGGAAATACTTTCTCATTTTTGTTCAGGAACAGGAAGTGGCTGCAACAACCCTGCAGGAAAAATTTGCTCACTCTTGTTTTGTTGGCATACCATACATTCCTTAATGTGTTTAAGGACATCCTCCTTCATACCCTTCCATGGAAACCGCTCTCGAAGTTGCCTGTATGTCTTGAAGTATCCTTAATGACCAGCCAAAGGTGTATCACGAAAGGCCCTCAATATCCTCTCCTTAATTTTTGATCCTAGCACTAAGAAGATCTTGTTCTTGTAAAAAATTAATTCACCAACAACCTTGTACGTGTTATCATCCACTAACTTATCCAAAATTTTGGTGGCAAAGGAATCTTTAGCATACTCTGAAATTATGGAGACTTTCCAAACAGCAGAGATTGATGTTAAGGAACACAAAGTGGGCTTTCTTGATAGAGCATCAGCAACCACATTATTCTTTCTTTTCATGTATTCAATATCAAAATCATAAGCTTGCAATTTGCTTACCCATTTTTGTTGACGATCATTCAAATCCCTTTGGTTCAAGAAGAACCTAAGGCTATTATGGTTTGTCTTTACAATGAATCTCCCACATACCAAATATTGTTTAAACTTATGAAGTGCATGCATGATTGCCAACATTTTCTTATAATAGATGAAGTAACCTTTCTCTGATTGATTTAATTTTCTACTCTCAAATGCTATTGGATGTCCCCTTTGAGTTAGGACAGCCCCTATGCCTTCTCCAAAAGCATCACATTCAACAACAAAAGGTAAAGAGAAATCTGGAATTACAAGCACAGGGTATGAACTCATTACCTCCTTAAGCTTATCAAATGTTTTTTGTGCCTCTTCTATCCAAACAAAAGCTCCTTTTTTTGTCAAATCAGTCAAAGGGGCAGCAAGCTGAGAAAATCCCTTGGCAAATCTCCTATAGTAGCTACACAACCCGAAGAAACCTCTCAACTGTGCAAGATTAGCAGGTGGAGGCCGATCCAAAATTGTCTGGATTTTTTATTGATCAACCTATACTGCTTTAGAACTTCTAATGTGTCCCAAATATATGATCTCTATCAAACCAAACTCACATTTAGATAGCTTAGCATAGAAGGATTGCTGCTCCAAGATTCCCAAAATAGTGTCTATGTGCTTTAGATGCTCTTCCCATGTTTTACTGTAAATCAAGATATCATCAAAAAATACCAAAACAAATTTTCGAAGATGCTTGCTGAATACCTTATTCATGCAAGATTGGAATGTTGTTGGTGCATTAGTGAGGCCAAATGGCATAACAAGAAATTCAAAGTGCTCATAGTGACATCTGAAAGCAATTTTTTCCACATCTTCCCTCCTCATTCGGATTTGATGGTACCCTGATCTTAAGTCAATTTTTGAGAAGTATACAGCACCATGTAACTCATTAATGAGTTCATCTATGTGTGGTATGGGTTACCTATTTTTCATGGTCTTCTTGTTTAGAGCCCTATAGTCTATACACATTCTCATTGTATCATCCTTGCTGATTTCTTTTTCCTTCTCTTCTTCTTCCTCCTCCTTAGTGTCATGAAATTCCTCATGCTCATCCGAATCAAATTCTGAAACAACTTCAATATAGTGCACTTAACCTTTCCCTAAACATCTGTGTCCTGGAACCCATGGTTCTCTACAAGTGAAACAAAGCTTTTTCTTTCATAATTCACTCCTAATCTCTTCATCTACCTTCTTTTTTGCTACATTTATCACATTCTTTGGTGGTAGTGCTGGAAAAGTCTTTTTCTAAAAATTCCTCTTATGTTGCCAAAGATTTGGGGATTTTTGATTAGTGACTAGTTTCATAGGCACACAAATTTCAAGTTGCAAGCTTCTTTTGATAGCTTCCTATAAGGTTGAGGGTGAGAAAGTCTTAACCAGACCCTTAACAGAATCTTCCAAACCATCAAGAAAAAGATAGACAATCCTCTTTTCACTCATATTAGGTACCATAACAGCCACTTTTTGAAACTCTTCTATATACTCATTAACTGATTTGGTTTGCTTCAACTTTAACAATTCTTTAATATACTCTTCATCATCCTTGAGATCAAATCTATCTATCACTCTTTGACTAAAATCATCAAATGTAGTTACCTGATCATGACCTTGAGTAGTCATTCCATGATACCACCGATCATAGGCTTGCATCTTCCAAGTGTAGACTTGCAAATTGAACGACATCACTCTCCTTCATGGGGTTAAGTGTGAAGAAGGTCTGTAATTTTTGTAGCCATGCTCTCGCTGAAATTTTATTTGTTCTATCAAAAATAGGTGTTGTAACCTTGCTTATTTTATTTTTGAGCTCTCTTCCACTTATGTCCATCAAAAGTAGGTGTTGTGACCTTGCTTATTTTATTTTATTTTTAAGCTCTCTTCCACCTATGTCATGCTCCCTCCTGTACTCTTTCTTGGGCATCAAAGTGTTCATCATATCCACATATTCTCTAAAAGGAACCGAACTGCAAAAGTCATCATCTAAGCCACTGTAAGTAGCTCTTAATGCAATCAAGTTACCTGTAACCTCTTCCACACGACTAAGGGTTGGATTTGGCACTGGTGGCTCATCTATAGGCAGGAAAATAGTTTTTGTTGATTTAAATGGCGTGGGTTTCAGATTTCTTGGCTCCTCTGAAGTGCTCCCTTTCTCATTAATAGAGGCAACTCTTTGCAATTTTTCTGTCAATATCCGCAAAGCCTCTCTAGTTTCTGTCAAACTATCCACTGTTTGCTTCTGAGTATTCTGGATGTCCTGGAAGAACTTCTTTGCCATCTCATCTGGGTCAACCATACTTTTTCCTTCCTTGGATTTTGTACTTTTACTTTTAACTAGAGGTTTGATCAAAATTTCTTTGTTCTTTTCTCACTACGAATATCTCTTTTCTCTTTCACTTAGTTGCATACAAACTTCTACAAACCCTCAGGCTGCCAAGACCGTAGCCCTCATACCAGTGTAATGTCCCCTTTCTAATTTTATATGATATTTAAAGCCTCTAATCAGATTTTAAAATCAAACAACCAATATTTCAAAAGATCAACCAATTTCTCAATAAAACCCAAATCGGGTATGCCTGAAATAGTGCCAAAAACTTCATAGCTTCACATATTATTAATAAATTTGAAAGTAGACATTTTTACAAAAATTTTACTAGCATAACGGCCCACAAAATGACATTTCCAGATCTGTATAGAGTTTACACAACAGCTCCCAAACGGAGAACAAAACCAATGCTCATCGAGCTCCTGAAAACAACACAAAATAGTCTGGAAACACCACAAAACACTAATAATCTATCACAGAAGTATAACCACGACCCAATACATGTATTCAGCTCTATTTTAACATCTAAATGTCCGCAATACAGCAGCAAACCAAACTGATATGAAATACTCAACCAGAAACACCAAACTCTTACAAGAAACACATCCGAAAACTCACAAATTTGCACTATCCAGCACAAGGGCAAACTCTGCATGAGCTTGCACATGGAATGGCCTCAAACTCCCGTCCTTAGCCTCCCTAGAAACCTACAAACTACTATCTTTGGGTCTTCTGCTCCACAGGTTTGGCAGCCTCTGAAGAACAACAAAGCAATGAGCAAAAATCAAATCTAGAATGAGCCCGAAATGCCTCCAAATCCCTTTAAAAGAGGGCATAACCCTAACTCACGACCAAGAGGGGTCAATAATACATATTTTAATAATAATTTTCATTTATTAATCCATTGGTTTCCAAAGATTAGCCCGTTTTGCCGAAACTTCACTTTTTGAGCCTATTTGCCTTAGCAAAAGTTATTATTTTTAATTATTTGAAAATGGGACATGACAACATGATAGGAAAACATGTATAGATGTGGGAATCATATGACACCATGTATAGAGAAATACACCATTAAATTGCAGCTCAAAAAAGGGGCAAATGCTGTCGTGCTTAACATTATGCAACAAACAAGTATTTACTGAGTACTCTGCTTGTATTCTAGGTTATGATAAAGAGTGCATCAAATCGTTATATTGCAAACAAGTAAAAGTTCAAGGGAAATATTTATACAGGTGAAGTGTACATGGGGAATATATTTAATTCCATTATGCATGGTAAGCTAATATTGAACAAAAACATAGAATGTAGACCTAATACATGTGTTTTTTTTAAATGGTGAAGCTCCTGAATTTTAAGATCATTTCAAGTACAAAAATTTGGTAGCTAAATTGTTTTGAAAATTTGTTGTTTATTAGAAACTAATTTTTGTGCTTAAAATATCAGCCATTTGGAAAAGAAAACTATGTTTGCCAAATAATTCAGGCATTTATGGGCTGACGATGAATAGCTGATCACGATTGTTCCCAGTTACAGGTTTTTGAAAATGAAAACGTGCCGAAATATTATAAAAAATCTTAACATTAAAGAGTTCATTTACTCAGTCATTACTACAAAATTCAAATGTGCAAGCAATCTATACAAAAGCGGAAATTCCTATACTGGGACAATGAAATTA
Organism: Cupressus sempervirens; assembly: GCA_028749045.1. Classification (NCBI taxonomy): domain Eukaryota; kingdom Viridiplantae; phylum Streptophyta; class Pinopsida; order Cupressales; family Cupressaceae; genus Cupressus; species Cupressus sempervirens. The sequence goes on along the minus strand of CM053787.1, from coordinate 912,955,798 downwards.
GATGAAAGATTAGTTGAATGGGATGTGCTTGAGTAGAATAGGACGAGCTTAACTGTAAATCACTGGGGCCAATTAGTAGGAGACATGTTAAGAATAAAAATTGGGTAAAATACTAAAATAGTGCGCCTGGCTCTGGGTCCAACGTAACCAACAAATAATACTAGCGGCAAGTCCAGAGAGACTTCAATGCATTAAACCATGCGATTAATTGAAAGTTTAGTTAAATGTGATAAGCTTGAGTAGAATAAAATGAGCCTACGATACCAGGTGCAGGTCCAGAGACTTCAATGCATTTGTTTACCTGAATCATGGCATCTAAGCTCATGGTTACCTCACAGGAGGGATTCATAAACTAAAAAACTTAGATGCATTATTATGTATAATCTATCAGTGGCGTATGCAAAAGACTATACCAGGTGCAACTTCAATTCATTAGATACCCTCAATTGTCGCATCTAATCTGACGGCCACTACACGAGGAATTCATTAAATAAAAGAACTTGTGACAGAGAATTTATCAGTTGATTTTGGACTGTGAAAATCATGCAGAATTAATGCATTTAAACTCGTGGGAGCAAAAAGTAAATCACGAACTTATTAAATAACACATTTTGAACAAAATTCAAATGCAGCGATAAATTGCACTCACCCGAACACAGGACTTGCCTCAGGATCAATAGAGACAGCCATCTCCACAAATATGGTTTTTCCTGTTCCTTCAAACCGCAGCCAAATCGACTCAATTTCTTAGACAAAATAGTAAGAAAATTCTTGTCAGCAGACAACTACTGAAGTCCTCGATTATGTGTAATTTACATTTTGTAGCAAAAAATTCTACAGATCAGGCAGCTGAAGCTAATTATAGTACATCTGGCGAAAACAAGGCCTTATTTCCAGCTAGGTTTTAGAAATCAACTGAAATAGCCAGGTGGGTCCTCGAGATCTTCATTGAATTATGTGTTGTTACATTATGCGACGGATCAATGGCAATTTGCAGCGTATTTAGTCCGAATCAGAAGTTTTGAGCTATTAATACTTTATTTACATTTTCCGAAATTCTTTACGTGCAGTTCCGAGAGCGAAAACAATCAAGATCTCTTGTTATTTTGCTTTTCGTTTAGATCTAGTTCATGCACTTCCCCAGACAGAATCCAAAGGTCCACAAATTCTTGCAAAAAGTACCCAAAAGATGCAGCATTGCAATTGTTTTTCAGATCGTGTGAAGTGCTCTGTTAATACGTGGTGAATATCATGCTACAGCTGACGTCGTCCACTGGGAATTCGAACGGGAAAGTGACATACATTGATTTGTCAGTGGGAATTGGTGGCATTATTTTCGCCGATTTGATCCATCTTGGCATATTCGGGAATGGGGACAAAGAGGTTCCACTTTACATTCAGCGTGAACCCTTTGATTTTGTCGTCCACCATGGCATCACTCTCGATTATAGATTTTAGAATTCTCTTTGTAAACCTTACCACATGACATGAGAGGTTTTGAAATATGGTCATAACTTTTGTAAGATTATTTTGAAAAATAATATTTTGTGAGATTTTTTGGGCTAGCGTTTTGTGTTTTTTCAATTCAGTTATGTGTTTTTTCAATTTATTGTTGTATGTGTCTTTGTACTACATCATAACACATTAATTGTAGGAGTCATTTTTTGTTGTAATGGTTCTCGTCATTTTTAGTGTAGTAGTAGTTGTTGGTGTTGAAGCATTAGCACCAACAATGGCTCCACCAAACAAGCAACCTCAAAAAACTACATCCAAATTTGTCACATATTCTAATAAACGTAGTTTATTTTTAACCAACATAGGATTTTGGTAATACATGTTAATGATTAGAACAATACACTTTACAAGGTTACTTTGTTGGGGCGGATTGGGTTGCTAAGGCTTGGACTCATCATCAGGTCCACCTAGGTGGCATCTGAAGCCTAGCCAAAGGATTTGTGTCCTTTTTTGCTATGTTGAGCCTAGTCATGCTCAAGTCATTTTCCAATAGGGGCCCTCATATGTTTGGTCTTTCTTGCTTGTTTTTCAATCTTAGCCTTGAAGACTTTTCTATTTTGATGAAAAGAAATTTTCTATCCTATTTGGAATAAGTTTATCTGCCTCCCTCTATCGTGTTGGTGTTTTTTTGCAAACTATTGTTCAATCTCTTGGTAAGGTTGTCTATGTTGATGTAACTAGTTTTACCATGTTTGACCCTATAAAAAGGTTTGTGTTGAAGTGGATTTGTCTTGTAACCTCAAAGGTATGATTGATATTCATATATGAGGCCTATACCACACCCAATATGTGTTCTATCTAAATCTACCCAATACTTTCCAATGCTAATAGTTTAAGTAGAAAATTTAGGTAAAATCCCCTTATAAAGATTATGATCTTTAGCTCATTCCAAAGACCCCAAAATTAGAGGAGAAATGAACTACAATGGTTTGTAAGAGGAAGGTTTCCCCCTCCAACAATTGCACCAAAAATCTTGGGATTTCAAATGTATAGTAGTTGTCACTAGCATTGTTATTTCTAATCATTCTACATAAGGGAAAACAGGTTTTTGCTTTACTGGCCAATGAGTTTTTTGTTGATTTGGTTTTAGTGTAAACCCCTCCACTAGCTTAAGTCTCTCAAATCAGCCCCACAATCTTTCCCATGTTTGAAGTCATCCTAAGCATGAGAAGGATGGAAAGATAAAGACTATTCTAGAAAAGTACAAAGTTGGGTATCCTAGATTTATGGAGCGACAAATTTCTTGCATAATAATTTTTCCTCTCTTAAGGATCAAGATGGAATGCAAGAATGTAAATCACGTAAATTTTATGCCATAACATGTCTAAGGTCTCACTAATCTAGCCAACAAATGTTTTGAGCAGAATTCTCAAAATAATTATCCTTCATATTGATGTGTTATGTCTTCAAGGAGTCAAATTTTCTTAAGTAATGCTTGTTATTGCATGTCATGTTATTTTGGCCAATTAGTTTTCATTTTTCCTCCAAACACAAGGTTGGTTATAAAGTAGACGTAATCCTTCTTATGCCACAGTGGTAGTCTTGTGTGGTTGATGATGGGTCTAATCCTACTCAACAATTAGCGTGGATCCTCATGTTAGTTGACAAACATTTTTTGGGGATTATTGATGTTTATGTTCTCAATGGTGTTGTTTAGAGATCTACTTTTTAGCATTGGATTATAGATTTAGTGTTTATTGTCAATTTGGTTTTGTGCAGAGACTTTAATATTGTTGATGTAACCTCTAACAACTTCAAGGGTTAATCATCTTTCGATTGACAATAGGTGAAAAGGAGGTATGGTTTTATATGCACAATAGATTGGGGCTTTTGATCTAGAAAAAATTGTTGTTGTCATCAAGTTGTTTGGCATATGTGGATAATTTTTTGAGTGGGAAGTGATATATCTTTTAACATGGCTTGGTTGTGCCCTTATCACAACACAACAATTTTTCTTTTTTACTTCCTATCAAGATCTCTAGGTTACACCTCTCTCTCAGGTCATCCTATTACACCACTTCCCCATGTAATTCAATATTATTTGGCACATGTGTCATGTTTATCTACCCAAAACCCTTTTGTTTAAATACCTCATTGTTGAGTCATCCTCCCATGATAGCACATATTCAAAAGGTTTTGAACCTCAAGTGCTTTCCATCTTAGCAATATGAGTGGATTGTTTGGTCCCCTTACTTCTTTTTTTGTGAATAGTGTATATTTAATAAAAATTATCTATGCATTATTTATTCAAAATGTATATATTTATTTCAAAAATATATATTTAATATTTGATGTAGGTAATTTTGAATTGCTAGTTGTTGAAAATTTTGTTTTGCAAGTAAATTGTATGTGTTATATTTAAATAATCGGCCATTTTTTTGTTAATTTTTTTTATCAATAGATGTATTAACACTTAATCATACACATTTGAAAAAAGAGTGGGTAGATACAAGATCATGCGCCAAATTTCACATGGGCAAGGCCTGAAAAATATACAACCAACTTGAATAGTCATTAAGAAACAAGAGCAACACTACTTGAAGGTAGAGATTTAGTCATTTGACTTACCCTATACATTAGTTGGATTTGAGGTGTCCTCATCAACTTTTTCTTTATCATTCTATTATCTTTCTACTAATGTAGGATCTTGTTTTCCATATAATGTGGATTATTTTATTTTGTCCCACACATTGTTAATCTTGCTTAGGTTATATTAGAGTATTTGGGATGAAAGCATGTGGCATAATTCTTCAGTTACGTGTGTCACTCACTCTTGTATAAATAGGTAGTTGCATCTCACACCTCTTTTGGATTTATTAACTTCCTCTCACACTAATTTGTTTGTCTCTATCTAATTTGACATAGCATTTACCAAGTACATAAATATTTTGCCTATTTGGAGGTGATGGGAGTTATTAACCTCTTAGAATTACTAAGATGTGTTTTCTATGTAAATAACCCTAATATCTAAGTTAAGGGGTAAGTGCACCAAGATGGTGTACACAAAAGTGGACACCCCCACCACAAAAAAAGAAAAAATTTCAATAACCTGATCAGGTTATTTAAAAGTGAAATGTCAGCCAGGTTTGGTATTCAAGCCTAGCCATTATACTTTACAAAGCCCGATCAAGTTTTGTAAAGTATATATTTTCATTGTTGTTTGCATTTGAGGGTATTTTTATACCCTCAAACAACAACAACATCGTGGATTCCACAGTGAGAACACCAAAAATTGATCGAGTTTACCATAGAAACCAATTCTTGATTGCATCTCCATCCATGGCACCCCGCAAACAGGTAAGTCTTCATTCTAGTCCTCATTTATGTACTTTTTTATCAAATTTTGTAATTTGGATTTGTAATTTATAAGTTTGGTAATTGTTTTTAATTTTTTTTAATATAGATGTATCAAGGAATCCAAGAAAATGAAGGAGAGAAGAAAGATCCCCTCCTATATAATCAAACCCTCTGCTCGTCATGACACAACCACAAAACACTCCACTCGTTGTGACACAACTATAAAAACCCTCTACATGTAGTGACACAACCACAAAACCCTCCACTCAATGTTCTCATTCAACAACCACTGCCTCCTATAAACCCTCCGCACATACAATTACATCATTTAACTACTACACAAGAGGACCTCATAAACTGCCTCTCACAAAATAGTGCTAAAATTACCCAAATGGTCAATAGCTTGCGATCATCTACACTTGATCACCACTCAACCCTAGCGAATACACTTAAGCAAATGACCCAAAATGCAAATGAGGTATCTAGGGAGGTTATGAAATGGGGTACATGGAGGGATAGGTGTCATGCATTTTACTTTGATGGGTTATCATATCAACAAGTGAAATATAAAGACATAAAGAAAGGTGTTATATGTTCTCTTTTCACCGATCATATATCCGACAACTCCCTATTACACACAACCAAAACTTTCCCTCTTCATTTGTTCACTTGAGCTAGGATGAGATCATGTTTTTGGGATAGGTGATATATGGTATTTGACCTACCACCATGTAATAATTACGAGGTGCCTCTATATATTTTGAGAAAGCTATATTATGAGTTCATCCTTAGCAAGAAGCCAAATTACTTTGACATCTGTCAGTTCCAGGGTAGATGGAGAGGATTTACACAGGATAGACCTAGGGCTCATAGGGTGGTACCACAACATGAGAGGAGATGTACAACATGAAAAACCATGCCTCATGTTGTGCTCCCATCAATTGTACAAGATTCTATTGATTTATAGACTCTTCATGCGGCTACATCATTGATAGATGTTATCATTCAACATGGCTCACAGTTAGGTGGTTTTCCTTCACCTATGGCACCCCAACCATCATCAGATGCACCTTTAGGGTCATCACAACATGTGACAGATCCATCATCATCACCTATGGCACCAAGGTCATAACAACCTACGACAGCTCCATCATCATCACCTATGGCACCAAGGTCATAACAACCTACGATAGCTCCATCAGCATCACCTGCACTACTATTGTCATCTATGCTTGTGTCACCTGAACCACTAGTTTCATCTTCTCTTATGTCACCTGCACCACTAGTGTCATCCTTACTTGTGTCACTTGCATCATCATCACGTGCACTATTATTGTCTTTGGGGCCCAATCAACATTTTTGTTTTAATTGTTAGCACATGCATGATGGGATAGATATAGATGTGTCTCATGATGGAGTGTCATCTCATCCATGTGTACATTGTGGGCATACTTGTTATTCATATAGACATGGGGATTTCACACTCACAAATGATTTAATGGTGATGGTCTTCAGTGGACAGGAGACCGGTTTGTTTGTTTGTTTGAATTTTGATATGATATTATTTAATCACCTAAATATTGTACAATTTTTTTTTAAAAAAATATAGATCACTCTAGATTGATATATGAAAATTTTGCAATGCATGGTTCAACAAGTAGTACGAGAACACCAAAAAGTACTCATTTTGCTAGAGGTGAGAGGCTAGGAGCAAGAACACCTAAGGTTTTTTTAATATTCTTAAAAGTACAATAATACATTGGCTTAAAAATATTATTTCTTAATTGATATGACACTAACAACCCACTTATAGAACCTCTTCCATCTCCTACCATCATTGAAACCCTCTCATTCATCAAATCCATCCATATCTCTTTCTCCTAGCATTACCCAAACCCCATCTAATGAACCTCATGAGTTTTGACATGATATTATTTAATCAGCTAGAAATATCATAAAAGTCAATTTTTTAAAAATTTTATTGAGCACTTTAGATTGATATGTTCAAACAATATGCAATGTAGGGTGCAGCAAGCAATATGAGAACACTACATAGTACTTGTTTTGCTAGAGGTGTGAGGCTAGGAGCAAGAACACCTGAGGTAAAGTTAGTTAAATATTCTTAAAAGTACAACAATACATTGGATTTGAAATATTGTTTCTTAATTAGTATTCTTAAAAGTACAATAATACATTTACATCTCCTACCATCATTGAAACCCTCCCAAATTCATCAAATCCATCAAATTCCCATCCACATATCTTTCTCCTAGCATACTTGAACTCTATCTAATGAACCTCATGTGAGTTCGTCCTCCATATACTCATCCACATTGAAGAACATCCATATCACATAGGGTGTCTTGCAAGAGTGTGAAGATCATAAATCTCCACTTTTATTTCTTGACAAGGTGCCAAAAGTTCATTCACATCTCTCTTTTCCTTCTCGGTCTCTTTGTTTTCAATTTCTAGGCCTTGTATTATCCTTTCAACATCGTCCTTCAATTCCTTTTGTCTTCTTGCTCTCCTATGATTGTCTTGTTGTTATTGTGCCTTCTTGCCATTTACAACATTATCTCATATTTATAACAATACTCTTTACTATTTTATAGGGCTTGTTGGGGGTTGAAATTTCTCAAATTGATGATGTTACACTTTTTGCCATTAACTTGGGTCTTGAGAGCTATGTGGTATCATAGCTTCCACACCTATCAAGTTTACGATTTGAGTTGAACTCATGATGTGTCTTATTGATTCCTCTTATGTTATATTTGTTTCTTCTTTAGGGTACTCCACATAGCTTGAGGTTTGAAGGAAAGGGAAAAAAATTAGCAAGAACACCAAAATAGAAAAAAGGTATTAAATACAAGTCAAATTTATATTTTGAAATTTATTATGAATGAATGTATATAGATGTACTCAATGAATATGTGTCGACTTGTTTGTTGAATATATGTAGAAATAATTTAGTTTTGTAGAGTTGATGAATGCTCCCAAGACTGCCGATGTTGAGACAATGGAAGAGGTAAAATTTCATATTTTCCTTCTCATAAATTTTAGGTTATAGTATGCATTTGTTCTATGTACATATTAAACTGTTGTATTTACAAATGAGTACATGTTTTTTTTTTCTTTTCAATTTAATAATAATTATCAATAATTTGTCTTATTAACATGTGTTATTTATCTTTTACCTATTGCCACACTCTTTGAGACTTCATGCAAATCCTTTCCCATTTCATTTTGTTAGGACTCCCGAGCATCAAAGATGGGGTCAAACACAACAGAGGCCAAAGGTATGTATGCAAAGTCTTAGTTGAAGCCCTTTTGTGATCTCAATTTGGATTGTTTGTGTGTGCAATAGAAATACCTAACACCTACTCTGCAATTTTAACATTTTAATGCTTACCATACAACATTGATTCATTGGTGCTTGTACTTCCTGCTAGCACGAGAGATCTAAATCAGGCTACAATACATTTTTTATTTTTTTACTCTATTTGTAATCCCTAATGGCACTCTATAATTCCAATGTTTTATCACTTATCATATAGGTTGTGCCTCATACCAGCATTGATTCATCAATGCTTGTACCTCCCACTAGCATGGGAGATCTAGCTCAGGCTGCATTATGTTTTTTTTGTTTTTTTACTCTATTTATAATCCCTAATGCCACTCTATAATGCTAACATTTTATTTCTTATCATACAGGTTGTGTTTCATACCAACATTGATTCATTAGTGCATGTACCTCCTACTAACATGAGAGATCTAGCTCAAGCTGTAGTACTTTTTTTTTTATAACTCTATTTTCAATCCCTAATGCCAGAGTAATGCTAACATTTTATTGCTTATCATATAGGTTGTACCTCCTGTGAGCATTGATTCATCAGTAGTTGTGTCTCCCATTGTCACTCTACCTCATCATTTTGTGAGGAGTCCCACCCATCGACGAAGGAGCTCATTACCACGATCATTCAGTCCAACTATGGGACAAAGGGATGAGGCAATGAACAACTCAACTATCCACAATTTGGAACCCAATTTCTAGTTATTTTCATATTACTTATAGATAAGATATTTGATAGTGTATTTTAATTTTTCTTCTGCAAACACTTGGCGAGCCACAAACTGCATCAAAGAGGCTCAATTTTGATGATTTTGCATAGTCATAAATATTGATAGTGATATACATATGTAGTTGTGGTCATCACATGACATTGATATATATATTCGACTTTTGTATTGTATATATTTGAGATTTGTATTGTGCACATTCAATATTTGTATTGTCCACATTCAACATTTGTCTGGTATTCAACTTTTGTATTGTATATATTTGATATTTGTATTGTGCACATTCGACATTTCTATTGTACACATTCAACATTTGTCGGGTATTCATCTTTTGTATTGTACCGATGAGGCAACATCTTTTTGTAACTATATGATATATATGACATGATATATTTTTTATTTTGATATACATTAAACTTGCATTTCCATCCAACTTGTTCAATGTGTGCATACAAACCTGTATTTCAACTTACTTTCTCACAATTAATCAAACACATGAATGTTTATTATTTTATACATAAAATGTAACATGTTTATCAAATAAATTATAACATGTAATCATATGTCACTTATTTTGATGTAATAAGACATGAAAAGTAAAAATATGTCATGATTTTTGTATTTGTGTCAAAGATTGTAGCCCGATAGTGCTTAGAGACTCTTAGGGACACTTCCATTTAGTGTGGTCGACATTGTCAAAGGGACATTGTGGATGAAATGAGGTTGGTCCTAGGCTAAACCTGACCAACCAGAGTTAACAGAGTAGACGATTCAATCCTAGGACCAACAGTTTGAAATATATACAACCTTGTTCATTTTGATTAAGTAACATTGCAACTTTTGGCAATAGGCAAGATATGAATGCCAAATCCACAAAAAGTTAAATATCTAAAAACTGAGATAGGTTGTTGTAGGCATAGATAACATGATCCTGTAGCACCTGACAGTTCATCAATACCTTGCATGAGCTCAAAGAAATGCCCAATCAAAGATCACAACCCGATGGTGCTTAAAGACCTTTAGGGACGCTTCTGTTCAGTGTGGTCGATACCGTTGGATAGACATTTTAGTTGAAACAAGGTTGGTCCTAGGCTAAACCCAACAAATCAAAGCTAATGGAGAAGATGATTCGATCCTAGGACCAATGATTTGAAATATACACAACCTTGGTCATTTTAACCGAGCAACATTGCAAATTTTGGCAACAGGTGAGATACAGATGCCAAATCCAAACAAAGTCGAATCTCTAAAAGTTGAGATAGGTTGTTGTAGGCCTAGATAATATGATCCTGTAGCACCTAATAGATTGTCAATATCTTGCATGAGCTTAGAGAAATGCCCAACCAAAGATTGCAACCTGATGGTGCTTAAAGACCCTTAGGGATGCTTCTATTGAGTGTGGCTGATACCATTGGAGGGACAACGTGTCTGAAACAAGGTTGGTCCTAGTCTAAACCTGACAAACCTAAGCTAACAAAGCAGTCGTGGATTGCTAGGAAAAACAAAAATTATTGATTAGGTCCTAAGTTGGTCAAAAGTTGCTTAACGGGACAAAAGTTGTTGAATAGATTAAAAGTTGTTAGGGATAGGCAATTGAGGTATTAGGTTAATACATCCTAGGAATATTAACTAGGGTCCTAGAATAATCCTAGAATAGTCATCATGCCTTGTGCCAATCAGAGGGCTATTTTAAGCCTAAAAATGGGTGACGTAGTGGTGCAGGGCACCCTAACCATCTCCATGGAATCTAGAGTCATAATTAGTGGTTTTTTTTTAATGTCATGTTAGATTAGGATATTAGTTGTTTCATTTCATGTTGTTAGATGTTCTATTAAGGTCATATTGACCAAGTTCTTTTTTAAGCATTATGGGTCATAGTGAGTCAAAAGTGGGAAAATGTCAGCAAGGGAATTTAAATGGAATATACTTAGTAGTGAAAGGTCATAATAATATTTTAAACCGATTTAGGGTGTCTACGAAGCACGAGAATTCATAAAATGCAAAATATGCAAAAAAAGAGTAAAATTGTCAAAAGTTGCAATCAACAATTTTTGTGCAAGATGGCAAGTTTTAGAGGGTGAACAATTGTCTACCTTGAACGACCTCTTAGAGGAGGTGAAAATTCATGTTTGTATATAAAACATTGTAATCCCATGTTAAGAGATAGAGAAAAATAAATGTGGACAAGAGAAATGAATGTATAGTGTTTGATCTTGAATAAGAAATCGGTTATTTGTGAAGTTTTGCTGACATATTGGTATTCAAATTGTAGTCCTCATGTCTCCTCCCTTACCTCATGGTTTTGGTGACTCTTAAACTCCCTCTTTCATGGTAATGAAGCTTGAATCACTACTAAGTGTTGCATGTATGTCTAACATTTCTAATTATGGGTATGGCTCTTTGTATTCACAGTTTGAGTAGTAAATGTGTATTTTTGGGTTAAATGGTTATATTTGCTGCATGTTATCTATATATTAAGTAGAGGAAGATTTAAAGGCTCCTTTTGGTTGTTTTAGTTTTCCATCTAATGAGTGAAACCATAGCTTTGTTTCTTATTATGGATATGGTTGTGAAATCAACAAATTACTTGCTACTGTAATTAATCACAGTGAATCAACACTCTTGGAAAAAATGTGATAGTGGCATATGTGATTAGTGTTGCATATGTATTCAAAAGTTAGAATAGACTCTTAGGATGTTTTAGAACCATTTGCACGCTAAGTTGACATCTTATCTTGTTTCTTGTAATGGAGATGCTCGTGATCAACAAGTTATTTGCTGTTGTATGTATTAATAGTAAATCAAGAATCTGAAAATAAAGGAAATGTGAAAGAAGTTAGTGTATGGTCTACATAAAGTTTTAGAAGATTATGTTCATTTGTGGAAGGTTCGAGAACTATTTGGAAGTGAAGAAAAGGTGAGATATTGGAGTTTAGGAACCAATCATGGTAGTCAACAAGGACACCCTCATTAATACAAGGGTTTGAAAGTTTAACCATCTACCCCAAGACAAGGAGCCCGAGAATCAACATTTTGAAGACTTTTAATAAGAAGAGTTTGTTTCCTTACCTATTTCCTAAGGAAGGGTTACAAGGAAGAGCCTCCTAAGGTATGTTTATGGAGATTGGTGTTTGAAGCCCACCAAGGGATATAGAACCTTGTGAATGTTTGGAAATCACTTAGTTGGCAATGAGTTAAATCTTTTGGAAAATTATTGGGTATGGTGTTGATAAAGGTCCTAAAGGGTGTAAGGTGGTGGAGGTGTGAGAGTCAGTGTTGGGGTTTTGGTGAAGGTATAGGTAGAGACATTTGGATTAGGTGAGGTGTTATAAGGAATAGGACAATCACTCGGTCTCTAACCTTGGAGAATCCTAAGGGATGGAATATGATATGCTTGGAAGAAGTCTAGTTGTTAGTATTAGTAAGTGAAGAACATAATAGTTATCACCTCCTCCTTGCATCATATAGTATGACAACAAGGACATGGTCCAAAACCCACAAAAAAGAATATATGACATACAAATATGCACATGTTACATGTTTTCTCTTTTTTATATACAAAATTTGGCATCTAAATATGCACATGTGACATCTCTTATTGGATTTTTATACAAAATATTGCATACAAATATGCACATGTTACATGTCTTCTCTTTTTTATACACAAAATTTGGCATCTAAATATGTACATGTGACATCTCTTATTGAACTTTTATACAAAATAATATGGTGTACAAAGATGCACATGTTACATGTCTTCTCTTTTTTATATATAAAATTTGGCATCTACATATGTGCATTACTGTGAAGTTGCAACATTTCGCATAACATATATACAAAATTTTCAAAATTATTCTACCATATGTAGAATCATTCAACTATATAGCACACAATCAATCAAGGGAACCTTCTTGATCAACTCTAACCCTTATTGTATCAAGTATTGTCTCATGATCAGATTCACATACTTTCCACAACTTCTTGTTAAGAGACCTACCACAATACGATATCAATTGAATATTTGTTGCAACAATAAGGTTAGAGTAATGAAGAATATGTCTGTGTGTCTCAAAATCCTCAAATAACCACATGGTAGATTTCTTCATAGGGTACCTACATTTAATTGTAAAGACAATTTAAAGTCAGAATTTCAATACATTATACATGACAAATTGACTTAAATATATATTCATGGTAGCCTGGAATAAAAATATACTACCTTTTAAGCTAGGTTCCTGTCATAATGATGGGTCCTATTGGGTACTCAATATCCTCACTATCAATGACTACAACTATCAATTTCTTTTTGGGCTCAATACACTGACATAGAAAGTAATATGTTCCTTCATCATTATTCTCATATGTAATAACTACATATACATGACCTGCATTATATGGAAGGATAAGTTAATGGAAAAATTGAAAGTAATATATTTTAACCAAGTATTAAATTGATAACTTAGTACCTAGTTCAACTAGGTCAGATACATGCTCAAAACTATTGATGCTTCAATCTGGTTGAGTTGTAGTGTTATAGGAAGTTGATATGAATGAATTGGATGCAAAGGTCTACAAGACCGTTTGTCAACCCACTTTTTTGATTCACATTCATCCCATAAATGATGCATACACGAAGAGAAAAAGCATGCAAGCTTTCTAGTATGAATACCTAGTGATGCTACATTTGAACTTCAAAATGAATATATCTCACTTGATCCTGTAAATATACAATAATCTTACAAATTTGAAAACATGTATTGCATGTATCATTTATCTTTATATAGAATGGTTTAGTCATCTCAAAAAACCTTTGGCTGATTTTAATTTGAGGAAATCTTTGAAGAAACATTTCATAAAATTGTGTTTGAGTCGTATCCAAAAAATGTTTTGCATGTGGCTCACAATTTGTTTTTCCAATTCATATTTTGACAACATCTTTTTGATTTGGTGAAGCCCTTGTGTTGTCATGCCAAAATTTTTCTATTAATGTTCTTAGTGCATCAACAATAACTTTACCCTTATGTGGGAGTCTACCTTGGAATGACCAAAAAGAAGTCTCATTAGAATTCTCAATTTTCTCTCACCTCACTAATGCTTTGACTAACGTTGTTCTACTTATCCTTAATGATTTACTTGTTTTTCTTACCATATGAGTTTTTGTCATTTCCTTTCCCATTATGGTTGACGTGAGGACCTATCGAGTTGTATTATCATCTTTATTACGTGCTTTTGAACCAATGGATTTGTATGCATCAAAGATATTTCTAACAATGGTTCTTTCACTACTATTTTAAGAAGATGTTCTTAACCCCAACATTCTCTAAATTTCAGATTTTTAACCATTTCAACAACAAGTTGGCATCTTCCACTTTTATTTAAATTTTCAAAATAGTTATTGTAAATCTTTCGAGCAATTCTCCTACAATTTCTTTCTAACATTATATCATGCATTGGCTTCAAAATATTTTCATCAATGTCAATTAGAAACTTTGGTTTTCTATGAAGTGTTCTAGGAGATGTTGATGCATGTGCATGCTCTATATTTTGATTACTTACATCATGTGTATTCATCATTTCAACTTGAGATGTTGCATTAGGGGCATCAAGTGATGTAAGTGTATTTGTCATAATCATTTCAATTGACTTATGTTGAACATTTTTTTTTGTCAAATCAGGTGCATTTTTGACATCGATATCAATAGGTAGATTTTCATCACTTACATTGGAGGCATTTGATGATGTACCTTCATGTAATCACCTCATATGCTCCCTTGTTTTTTCCTTTGCTACCTCTCATTTTTCAATCGTCCCTCTCTTATTCTTTCCCATGATTGTAGATACAAATTACCCTACAAACAATAACAGGAATAAAATAAATAATAAGATACTAACATGATTATTTTATGCTCAATCATAAGATAGTAATATGAAATAAGATGTTGGCACATAAAAAATATCAAATTCAGCATTTTCAAGCACAAAAAAACTTAAACTTGCATACTTGGTATACAAATACATGTGAACAATAGTAGAATCTAGTCCAAACCACAATGAAACAACATAATAATTGTTGATATGCTATTTTATTTATAGTTTTCAATAACTTGATCAGGTTTAACAAAACCCAATTGGGGGCTGGTTTACTACTACACAAAGATAGATTGAAGGAGGGAGGGAGCGATGGAGAGAATGAGAGAGAGAGAGAGGGTGAGGATAGGATAAAGAGATAGAAGGGGATACAAAGAGGGAGAGTGAATAAAAGATATGGAGAGTGAATGTGTGTGTGGGAGAGAGAGAGAGAGAGGGAGAGATATGGAGAGAGAGAGAGAGAGAGAGAGAGAGAGAGAGAGAGAGAGAGAGAGAGAGAGAGAGAGAGAGAGAGAGAGAGAGAGAGAGATTAGGGAATAGAAGAAATAGAGAGAGGGGATATGAGAGAGATAGAGTGAGAGATTAGGACATACAATACAAAGAGTGAGAGAGAGATGGAGAGAATGAGAGAGAGGGAGAGAAGGGGATAGCAGAAAGAGAGAGGGGGATAGGACAAAGAGAGAATGAGAGAGAGAGAGAGGATGGGATGGAGAGAGAGAGAGAGAGAGAGAGAGAAGAGAGAGAGAGAGAGAGTAGAGAGAGAGAGAGAGAGAGAATATGAATGTGTGTGTGTGTGAGAGAGAGAGAGAGATATAAAGAGGGAGGAGTGTGTGAGAGAGAGAGAGAGAATTAGGGAAACCATAGAAAGAGTGTGAGAGAGAGAAGGGGATAAGAGAAAGAGGGAGGGGGATAGGAGAAAGAGAGAGAGAGAGAGAGGACAAATAGAGATTAGGGGATATGATATAAAGAGTGAGAGAGAGAAGGGGACAAGAGAAAGAGAGACGGGGATAGGATAAATAGCAAAAATGAGAGAAAGGGGGAGATGTAGAGAGAGGATGGGATGGAGACAAGGATCGGGGGATATAATAGAAACTTTTTTATTAGAATACATAACATGATCTCTCTCTCTCTCTCTCTCTCTCTCTCTCTCTCTCTCTCTCTCTCTCTCTCTCTCTCTCTCCCTCAATCGAACCTTGTGAAGTAGTAATACAAAACCCAATCGGGTTTTTTAAAACCTGATCAGGTTCTGAATGCATTCTATATTTTCATAACCTAATTGGGTTATTTGAATCTCAAAAACGCGACCAGGTTATGGCTTGGTGATAGCCTAGGAAAATGACCCAAAGGCTTGGGAGATTGTTTTCCCTTCATTTTTTTCCTTTAGACATTTTTTCATCTTCTAAGATGAATTCTCATCTTCATCAAGTTTTTTGATGGTGAAGTGGGTATCTCTAAAATCACCACCATAATCTTACATGTCTTCTCAGCTTTCTAACCATATAATTTTTTCTTCTTTTGGACAACATTAACAGTGTAAACTTTAATTACTTTTACCAATGCCTTGACATTCCTCACAGACATATGTCTACCATTTTTTTAATAAATTTTTATATACTCAACTAAATTCAAAGTAAATTATATATTACTATTCTATACTTGATTATATACACTTTATAAAAAAAATCTTTTATTATTATTTTGATGCAAGTTATGCTCAACACACAAATAGGTATCAAAATTTCAGGATGTAGTCAGTTCAATAATTAATAATTAAAAAAATACTCATCATAAAATTACAAAAAAATACACAACTTCTAGATATGACTCTTAACTATCATCCCACTAAAGGGATATGCAAGATACTAAATATAACCTGGTCTTTTGTGCTACACACATAAATTGTTATGTTATGTTTTCTAAAAAAAATAGGAACTATTTTTTGTGTGCATGGGGTATGACCCATCCAATCTTATCCATTTTGTAAAAACTCTAGTAGTTTAGAAAGTAGATTCGGAGTACTACAATTTATATGTTTTACGCATCTTGTCATTTTTAGTGGATGACCCTCAAATGTCTCGTCCAAGTTCAGGTTTACCCAATTTTAGAAAAATGGTGTCCACTTATAACCCCCCCCCCCCCCCCCCCCCCCCCGGCCTTTTGTAAACCATCTTGGTGCACTCACCCTAAGATCACTAACATATTTGTTGATAAGTGTTATTTTTGTGATAAGG
The DNA here is from genome assembly GCA_028749045.1 of Cupressus sempervirens. NCBI lineage: Eukaryota > Viridiplantae > Streptophyta > Pinopsida > Cupressales > Cupressaceae > Cupressus > Cupressus sempervirens. The sequence continues at coordinate 912,938,810 of CM053787.1, read as the reverse complement.
GGGTTGTCAAGTTTGTTCATCTTTGGATTCTAGTCTATTTTTGTTTCAATCATTTTGATCTTGGATAGCTTCACAACTAATTTTAACAGTGTCATCATTCTACATTAAGGAAATCACCAAGGTCATTTCAAGAAACCACTTATATAAGTCTTGCATGAACAAACCTCCACCATCAGGAAATATCCCCACACTGTTAGGATAAAACCATAGACAGAATAAAAACTACATGCAAATATAACCAATAATAGAAAATAACAAATCACATAGAAATGAACACAAGGCACTAAGATTTAACATGGTTCACCCAATCCCTGGGCTACGTCCACCAAACTGCAAGTCCAATATTATTACAATCTAGTGATTACAACCTTATTACAATCTGTAATCCCTTACAACTTAATACAGCTGCAAGAAAAAATTTCGCATCACAACATAATGAAGATACCTAACCCTAAACCCTTTTATACAAGTATTTTATGCCATTTTAGGGTTACAACATTTCAGCCATATGTCGGCTACAACGTCGGCCACAACCCAAATTTTTTTAAAGAATTTATGAAGTATGTATAGTACTTTCCTGATCAGTCACCACAATCTAACACACAATTCTCAAAGGCTTTTTGAAAGAAATGCTCCTAGGATAAGGCAAAGTAGAACAACATCTAGTTCAACCAATCATACTATTAGAGTGGCGGTAATGAGCCCAGGACTTGGGATAAAACAAGATCTTAGAAGAGAAACTTTAGGCTTGACAATAATAATGAGTTAGAGAATGGTTACAAGGGTGAAAATTACTTTAGGGCACCTGTGTAATAATACATGAGGTATTGGCTCAATTATCAAGAAACTCATACAAATGGGATAACTTTAAAAGCACTTAATTAGAATATTTTTTAATCTATAACACAACATTAGAGAAAATAATATCTTTAGAAAAAAATTAAACATTTTGTATTGACAAAGCAATGAGAAAAAGATGCATGATTTATATCTTTCTATAAGGAGAAACATAATCTCCACCTTGAAAGCAAGTTGAATTTGAGTATACTTATAAGGACTATGAGGTCAATCAGCAATCGCCCCAAAGATTCGTATTCCAAGAGAATACTCTAGTTGAACAAGGCAATAAAATCATAAATCTAACTCTAAAGATGTTGGAAATGATAGAGAAACGAAATAATATATTCAAATTGTTGGATACAATTGGTTAATTAAGTGTTGTCTTTGATGTTACACAAATGTCATATCAGTCATCAGATAGAGCCTACCGAGCTCAGAAGGTAAGCATAGTCATTTACAGAGTCTACCAAGCATTGCTGAATATTACATTGTAAAGATAGCTTCTACCAAGCTAACTTGGTTAACGAAGGAAGTTCAGTACTTACCAAGCCCACTCGGTAATTAAAGGAAACTATGACAAAGTGTTTACCAAGCTGGGAAGATAAGCAAAGAAAAGTTAGTGTTTACCGAGCTGAGAAGGTAACCAAAGAAAAGTTAGTGTTTACCGAGCTGGGAAGGTAACCAAAGAAAAGTTAGTGTTTACCGAGATAGGAAGGTAAGCAAAGGAAAGTCAGTGCTTACCGAGTTCACTCAGTGTCCAAAGGGAATTTGGAAAAAACAATTTCTACCGAGCTCACTCGGTCATCTATACTTACCGAGTTCTCCCGACAATTGAAGGGATGTCATGGAGTTTTCTGTATTAACCGAGCTCAGTCGGTTAACATAAGAATTATTTTCTGAACAGTATTAACCAAGCAGTGTCAGCCAGTAAAGGGATTTGTTGGTTTGTAATTCTTAGCCAACTAAGATAATTTGTAAGGTATATATGAAAGATCAAGTTGTGAATTCGATATAAGAAAGAATTTGGATGCATAAGAGTGCGAATATTGAACATATAAGAAAATGTTTGATGAAGGATCGGATGCGTTGAAGGAGCTGCAAAGTTGTATGTGATAAGTAAGGATCCAGTCAAGCATAACAGAGATCTGCAATCAGCAAAGATAAGTTGCACATTATATCAGGTCACTTTATTGTTTCTTTCTAACCATTGTAACAATGAACTCAAAATCTCTTGACAGAGTGGGTTTAACAGCCCTATTGTAAATCCTCTAACAAGGTGACAGTTCAGTTGAATTGTTCTAAAGACCTCTAACAAGGCCACTCCTAACAGGGTGATTAAATCCTCTAACCGGGTCACACCTAACAGTGTGTTTTGTAACCTTTAACAGGGTTGGCTCCTAACAGGGCTCACTTCAGAAGAGTGAAAAACAGTAACTAGTTACATCGGTGGTTTTTCCCATATTGGGTTTCCATGTTAAATCTGGTGTCTTTAGTGTTCATGATTGCTGAATTGTTTTGGTTACCAGTTCTTAATAATTATTAGTATTTGCTGCATTATCAAGTTTCAGTAATCTGTAACCAAGATCAAGATTTTAGACATCTAAGGGACTGTGAAATGTTTTTGTAGTAACTGATTCACCCCCTCCCCCTCTCAGTTACTCCATTCTCATTTCCAACACAAATGACTCTCCTTTCCCACTAAATGTGTAATCAAAATCATGAATATCCATGTGTCAGAGAGCTGATGGCATAGAAAAGTCTTAGACATTAATAATCTAGACAAAATGGATGAGCTTAGACTTAATACTAAAGACTATATATTCTAAAATTTGTGTTACCAAACTCACAAAGGTGGTTACAAATTCAACATAAGAACCATAGGTGTGCGGAGGTAGATAGTGATAACCCAAACATAACTTGCAATCTTAGAAAGCAATAATGGGGGTCAAATATCAATCTTTCCAACAATGTTTGGCATAATGAACACCATGGTAATGAGTTATATCTACTAATAATTGAAAGATAGTCTTGAATTACTAATTGTTGAAAATTTATTTAATAAGTAGAATTTGTATTTTGTATTTAAATAAGAGTCAACATGAGTATAAATGATAAATTTATCATCATAGAATCATTTCAACAAAATTATTTCATTCAGTTATTGGTCCTTGTCATTAATAGGATGTAGATTTCTACTACAACACTTTTTAAATTAGTTTACTTTATAATCAAAAAATATTTCTCATTATTTATAATATTTTATTTTACTTATAATGCATAAGTTTAATATAATATGTGGAAAAGAATCACCATTTCAAGTACTAATGTATCAACTAATCACTCATTGTTTGCATGTTTGATACTATCTTGTTTGGTAGTGTAGCTTTAATTAAGTCTCAGATAGTGAATATATTGCTCAAAAAATATTCATCGACCTCATGTATGAAGATTAATTAAACAAGATGTGTGTGTGTGTGTGTGTGTGTGTCTTTACAACAACTCTTTTTTGTTGAAGGAAATAGTTTTCTATTAGTTGGGATTCAAATTTCAAAAATCCTTGTCAATGCTTACATATCCCATTTTTTGTAGGAAGAAATAATCCTTCATACCATATTGATAATTGTAACACAAGAAACTACAAGATTAGGAGAAATAAAAAAAACCTTCCACAAGGATAGAAACACGAATAAGAATGGTACATTTATTAAGAAGCAAAGATTACATAATTGCAAGATCAATTATAATGAATAGAATGTGGTGATTTCATAGAAAAGCATGTCTAAAAATAGAGAATTTTTTTTTTCAAAGCTAATATATGCAAATAAGTACAAGACACACAAGTTATAGGTGCATGATATGCAATCTAGAGGTGCATGATATGAAAACTAGAGGTGCATGATATGTAAATTGGAGTTGCATGATATTGCAAACTAGAGATAAAATGACAAACTAGATTGAACTAAACTAAATTGGGCTCAACCAAAGCTTAACTAAATAAGTGTAAGATAGGAAAGCATGTGAAAACATGTGCTCAAATATGCATCAGAATATTACTTAAGCATGTGAACAATTAATTTATTTAACAATACCAAATGTGCATGATTTGCAACAAGTCCATGTTCACAAAAACATAAATTTACCACCTCTAAGTAAAACTTAGGGACAAAAATATAAGTATGAAATTAAAAAATCATCTTGGAAACAAAAGGCCTTACTAGGCACCCACATATAATAAAAACCTCTCAAAGAAATGAAAAGGGATAAAAGCCTCTATGGAAAAAAAACTCCTCTCTAGAAGTGAGAGATGCACCACTTGAATGTGTACCATCTTAAATTATAAGTACTTCAATTTAATGATGATTTAGCACATGTATTTAGTGAGAACTTATGCTAGAATTGCATTAGTTTCACATTCTTCCCTTTTTCATCTCTATTTATTCCTCCTAGAAGAAATTGGGGTAGGACCTATTAAATCCTCGGTTTTCCTATTTCATGGCACAAAATGTGAGGTAGTGTTAGAATTTCCAAATTTACCAATTGAAAAAACAAACACTTAAACAACTTTAGATCTTAACATTTCATAGCCCGGTCTCTATAGTCAACTTTTAGTAACATCAGCTAGTTGCGCACTATCCTAAATATAATAGACCTACAGAATGTAAACATTAATCAATAAAATACCATAAATAACATCAACACAAGTTTGACACTAGGATTTAATGTGGAAACCCAATTTGGGAAAATTCACTAGTAACATGTTACCAATTTTTCACTCTTCTAAAGTGAACTCTGTTAGGAGCCAACCCTATTAAAGGTTACAAAATTTACTATTAAATGTGACCTTATTACATGATTTAATCACCCTATTAGGAGTGACCTTATTAGAGGACTTTAGAACATTTCATTAGAATGCCACCTTGAATAAAGGATTTTCATATGATTATTAGGTCAAACTTGATTAAAGGATTTCAACTATTATTTACAATGGTTATAAAGTAACAATAGATTTTGATCTGTCAAGTACAACTCACTTTGCATATACAGATCTTAGTTCGGCTCATAAGTTGATCCACTATCTGACCTTATTTGTCATCTCAGTCTCTGATTCACTTGGTAACCCTTCAAGCAAGCACTCTTCACCTCCACTCAATTCATCTTAGCCTTTTGCTTAAATTCGCTAGTCAATAGCATCAACAACTGCTCTAACCTTTAACCTTGTTAAGAAGTTAACCCTTGTACCTCCTTAAATAGGTAATTTTGATCTTTTGTCACTTAAAAATCACTATAGATCTTACGATTATGATTAGATTCAAAACATACAATGAATCTATCCATCTTCTTGTTCATCCTCTTCTTTTCTAGAAACTTCTTCACAAATTCTTCCATAGAAAAAGACAAACATATTTCCCTTGATTTAAATGTTCTAGGTCATCAATCCTTATCTTCAACATGCTTTCCATATTCTAAGAAATCAACTTTGTCAGCTAGAAATTGTGATTTCTCATAAACTATCAAAATTTTATTCCTCAACCACCACTATGTTCTGACACTCGATCATCATTGAGTTACTTGGTTGCTACTAAACTTCCTTCTCGACATACTTACTATCACTTGATCAATGCTAATGCTTGGTCAACACTAATTCTGCTTGACACTTACTATGGCTTGATTGACACTAGCATCACTCAACTTATACTTCAAGTTCGTTAATCTTCTGCTATGTTACTCGATCAAGCCTATACATTTGGTATATCTTTGATTACTTCTTCAAGGCTTTAGTGTAACTATTGTAGGGAAAAATTGGGGTCTAAATAGATGTTTTATTTCTAGATATAATTGAATCAAAATACCTTAAGAGTGACAATTCAAGATTCGTAAACTAGTGAGAGATATAATGACTATTTGCTCAAGGGATGAAGATAATAAATCAAGTGGTTATGAATGCACATTTTACATGCTAATAAATCAAACTAAGAAGCTTTTAACTAGCCAAATCAAAGTTCACATGTTAAAGGATAAAACCAAGAAAGAATTCATAAGCAATATATTTTCTCACTTAATCTAAACAATTTCTTAAAACATATCTTTACACTAATTAAATAATGTTTACAATAGTCCCGCATCTAACAATTAAACATTAAATACTATAGTCTATGAATATGCCTAATAAATTAAACATCATAAATTGGAAATCTATCTGATATAATGAAGATTTAAGATAAACTTTGTTTTCTATAGGAAGTTTGGTTGTGATAGGAAGTTCATGATGATAGTTAGAAGTCTATCCATAGTAATGTGCAATGAAAAATTCACTAGGAATGATGGGTAATGAAAGGAAGCTTTGTAGATAATGGTGACATGTAATATAATTGAACAAATGTAGGTTTTAAGTGAATGACTTTTGCTGAAATAGAGATTTGGAATGTTGATCGATAAAGTATACAATCCAATAACCCAATAAACAATTAATTCCTTGGATAAGTAAAATATGACTGATTATATAACATGAATATTTATAAGCACACTTAATAAATTTCCATTCTACATTTAACAGATGAAATAATTAACAAAACATGCGCTCAAACATAAATTAAAATAGTCTCACTAGGATTTCCAAGAGGGGGCCCTTCCTCCAGATTGTTTAGTAAGCAGAAGATTAACAAAGAGTTACTAAAGATGATCCATAATTGATCCAAACAATAATCCAAAAAGATGATTTATAACAATGTCTCAATATATGTATATCTCTAATATCTTCATACGATCATGTACATGCTTATATAGTGTTTTAAAATACCAAAAATAGTTGGATCAGATTGTTATGGCCACATGCCATTGATCTATGTTAAATAAACACTATCTTGGTGGTAGGCCACTAGTCTTTCAACTACATAAAAAACATGATAATAATAGAATATTGATTTGGTTGAAAGTCACTTTGGACCAAGGACTAGAAAATAAAATGTCTACCCAAAATAAGATAATGAAATAGAGCTAAAATATGTACACAGCTGATCCATTGACTCCAAAGCTCCTATAACCACTTGATCATACATGCTCAGTTCCTGTAGTGCCAAATATATCCAAATTTTTGTCAATTTCTACACATGGGTGGAATTTTTAGTAATTAGTTTCTATCTTACATTCTATCAATATACTTTAAATCTCTACTAATTAGTGGCATAAATGGGAATGAAACAACACAAAGTTGGATGAAAATATGCATAAGAAATATATAAAATGACATACAAATGCACATCCATCAACTTTCTTCTCCACTCGTAACATGATTTAAACAATCACTTTTCCTTTTCAAAGTCCAACTAATCAAGTGTCCATTTGTAGTTTCCTCTTCATAGCTCAACCTATCCTTAGATAATTCTATTATGAACAACTTCTCAAATCCTCTTCATCAATCAAATAGATATGACACTCAAATTAGATAGAAAATTGTCTCACCTAATAAGGTTTGACATCAATGACAACATAAAAATTGTTCCAATTGTAATTTCCAATAGGTAGGACCTATCCACTTGGGTCATCCCTTCCCTTCCTCTAATCACTCAAAATGTCTTTTCCAAACTAAAACTAAGTTTTCTCAAGATATACACCTGATTTCACAAAGCCAAGACCTATTCTAGGACCTCGAGGGAATCTTAGGGGTTTTTGGACCTATTAAAAAAGGATAGAGTTCATCGCTAATGATGCAATGCATCCCTGCTTGGGACCTATTTTTGGTTCCTCTTCTTGGGCCCTAAGATGGGGTTGATCTAAGGCATTTAATTTGTATCAATCGATTGGTGGCAGATTCATTTGCCTTATTTTGTATCATACACATTTATAATTCACATGCATAAGCACTTAAGCCTTCAAGAATTCAACCCATTTTCAATTACATTCAAGGAGATCCTTTTGCAAGCCATTGGAGAGGATATCTCTTGCATTCAAGGTGCTTTCAAGGAGTTTCAAGGAGTTCATCTGGGGGCTTCATTGTATCTTCCATATTCATGCCACAACCTTTCAAGATCTAGCTTCCTGCATTGATGATAGTGGAGCTTGTCATCAAAGAAGGTTTTCTACATACATCATTCTTCTACATTAATATCCTCTTGATTCATTAAATTTGTAAAGTAAGCTCATTGCATTTAATTTGAGAAATCATCCTATTGTAAGCTGAATTTGTGTATTTACTTTATATTTCTAGAATTTCAATTATTTCAATTTCAAAGTTAATTTGTAAACTAGCGTTTGACCAAGGTAAACCCCCCATCAAAAAAATAAAACCCTCTTTATTATAGGTTAAAAAATTCATAAGGAAAAGAAGAGCATAGATTTTTTTGGCACTCAAAATTGCGTTCTCATTTTGAGCGTCTATTTGAAATTTTGAATCAATTCGAGCCCTTTTAAATGCCTATAAATGAGACTGTACTTGACTGTACCTTTGAGGCCCCTAAGGTGTTTACTATTTCTAACACCTTGCATTTAGCTTGTCTAAGCATTCCATGAAGTTAAATTGAGATTTCGAGCCATTTCGTGAAGTCTCGTTTTGAGCTAGTTCCAAATCTGCATTTTCATCGAACTGTCAAACAATGACAGGATCCCATGTTTGCATTTGAATATCTCACACCTAGAAATGTTTCATGATTCACCACTTTGGGAATATCTAGTGTCTATACCTAAGAACCTATGTTTTATATTTTGAGTTTTTTTGAATCCGTTTGACTAGGTTTTGAATCCCTCAAAGTTGGTAGTTTATTGTTGTCATGTTGATACACTTAGTTCTAAATTTTGGGAAGCCCTGTTTGACAAGTTATAACTTTGACCTAGTTGACCAAAATGCTAAAATTCCTTTTGCCTTACATTATAGATGTCAGAGACTTCTTATGTTTCAAGTTTTAGCCCATGATGAATCTGTTTAATCAGTTTTCAAATGTGATTCCAAACACAATTTCTATCTTTTTACTAGTGTCACCATTTGCAAATTAGTTGGAACCCTTGTTCATGACATCATAACTCCTAATCCATGATAGGTGAGATCAAATGGATCATACCACTGTGTTTTCCTCTAAAAATGCTTCAAGTGTGTTAGTTTTAAAGTCATGACAAATCCATTTGCACACTTTTCCAAGTCAATTGCTTTTGCAAAAATTGATTTTCTGCCATTGTTTCAATTTGCAAAATTTGAGTAGCCCACTTTGAACGCTCACCATTTGCGCCCTATTATTCATCATGAGCCTAGATCATAGATCCATATTATCCTCATGAGAAAGAACCAATGCCCCAGTTTTCATCTCCCGAAGTGTCAGTTTGCCCAGTTTTCAAAGCCAAATCTGAACCCAATTTATGGTTTTCTGACATGTTTATTTGCAGGTAGTTCTGAGAGGTCAACTTTGATAGTGAATATCTTTTTACCCCAAATTCTTCATAAGATGAGATTCAACAACATGAAAGCATGCGGAACAGAGAGTCAGTGTGCTAAGTTTCAGAGTTCGATTAGAGGTTTGGATCAGTTTTTAAGGCCAATCAAAGGACCTCCTAGCGCAAATTTGACAGTTGACAGAAAATGATAAAATGGGATTCTAATGATCAATTAGTGCTCGAAATCAATTCTGATGAATATTAAAAGATCAATGGATCAATCTGAGAATTTAGTTGTTTGGAAACAAAAAAAAATTTAGCCGGACCCACTTGGGGCCCGACTGATTCCACTAGATTGACAGAAATACTATGAAGTTTTATGATATTCTATAATGATGATGGTCTTTAAAGATGAATTTCTATGCACTAATCACCATTTACAAATTAGAACACTGTACGAGGATGAATGAATGCATTTTGAGGCTAATTTTTTTTCATGAAGTTTTAAATATATTTGTTACCCTAATGGGTTACCATCCATGGAACTAGTACCTTGATCTGTCCATGAGATGTCCGCTTGTATTTTTTAGAAGCATAGTTCATACTTGGATTCAATTGAGGCATCTTTTGTGGAAAAATGTATGACAAATAATATTGTTCCCTAAATTTATGCGGCCAAAGTCCTGAAGAGATGGAGACCCTTGATCCAGATAGTGTTGAATCAAGGCTTAATTTTCCTCCTCCTTTCAATGAGTTCAAAGTCTGGTAGAAGGAATATTGGCAAACACCACCATATGCTGATAAGTATCAACATTATTCTTTTTTGAGCATTGGGGTGAAGTAACTGGATACAATACTTCAGAGGACTAGTGTCCAAGAACCAAGCAAAGCCAACATGCAAAGAAGACAAAAATCAAGCCAGTGTCCACTCCATGGCATGAGTATGGAGGGCATTTCTAACGAGCGTGAATTTAGTCACGAATTTTGCTCTAAAACATGGATGGGAGAAAGATTAGTGACCTCATGAGTAGCATAAGAAAAACAACCATGAATAGAGTAGAGGATCCTACACTAGCAGAGCATGAGAGGCAAGAGATGACAACAGGCACGTTGGGTAGTCAACACAAATAAAAGAGCCCACACTGAGATCTCTCCATGCAAGGCATTAATAAAAAGGATTCTCCACACACATTAAAGTCAAGAAGTTCACACCAAATGGAGTTTGAACCACAAACTTGCAGATGAGCCCATATCAAAAAAGAGCAGCGATATGCATTTTTCAAACAAGAAGTCGCCGACAGCAAGTAATGAGTAGTCCCAGATCCACATCTTGCATAGATGAGAAATAAAGCCACAGGAAACAATGAGGAGCTACAACATGATCAACAGAATGGTTCATGCATCAATTTAAAGCACCCCACATAGGTCAATAAAAAGAGAAGACCAAGCCATATAGGCCGGTAAAAGAAAGAGGCCATGGCCTGTATAAATCAAAAGCTGAGCTAGCAAATCAAAAGTTGTGTTAAAACTTGAAAGAACCCACATTTTTGAGGCCAACAGTCAACAAAGAAGCTCCAGGCGGCATTGAAAAGAGGAACGCTCCAAAGATGAAGCCGTTTCAATTGAAAAGATAGCAGCGAGCAATGAAAAAGGAGCAGCACGCAGCATCAAATGAAGCAACTCAATGCATTCAGAGGAGAAACACATGAGAACATAGCTAAAAAACATTGAAAAACAAATATCCCACATTGGCTGGGGAAAGGTGATTTAAAAGTTTTAAATACAAATGTTTATGATATGTTTAATGTCTTAAAGAGATGTCATCTTTTGTGAAGACGAAGCTTGCACAAGGGCCCCACTAATGACGTCAGCTGAAGGGAGTAAAAGAAATTTTTTGAATGACCTGGTAGGAATGATGATGTGGTAGGTTTGGGAGCTAGCGCATGAGATTTTGCCAAGTGTCTAAATCATGCGGTGCGCACAAGCCTGCAAAATGAAGTTACGAGGAAGATAAATATTGTGAGCATGCGAAAATGTGCCATGTGGCTGCAGTGGGTCCCGATTGGCAATAAGGTGGCAATCAGGACTAGTTGCAGATGGAGGCACTAGATCACGCCACGTGGCCCAGATCAATGGCCAGATTATTTTTGCAAAAAAAAGATGCAAGATGGATAAATAATGTGGGATAGCAGGTGACTGACATGTGGCACCGAGTACAGGCAGATGATGATGTGGTAGTTTAGTGGCACGTGTGCAGAAATGAATGAATTACAAAGTGCCATGTGGCAAAGGGATGGTCAAACCTATTTGACCTAAATTCAAGGGGGTTAGGAAAAAATAAAATGATTTAAAAATTTTATTTAAAAATTATTTTCAAAAAATGGGTGACGTGCACTTTTTTCAAATTCAAAGGGTCATTTTTAATAAAGTTTTGACTTTAGAGATTTTTTAAATTTTTGAAAAATTTAAAAGATGTTGCAGACAGACCTTAACTTTATACCAGAGGGGCATTTTTCAAATGGAGATTTAATGAGTTTCTGGAAGGCCAACATAGCTATATTATATATCACCAGAATGAGGAGAATCTAAATTTTTTGATTATGCAGTTAGTTTCTACACAGAAAGTAGTTTGTTTAGGCTACTCAAGGTTTTCTCTTAGGTTCCCAATTCACAACTGTATTCAAGTATCAAAGTTTAGAACTGATTTTTGACATGGTAATGACCTGAGTGTGGTTAAAAGGCAGTGAAAATGCAGTTTGGGTCGAGTTCTGATCACATTCACTCAGTAAAAACTCAAATTTTACCAGCATTTTCATGAAGCAGATCAAATTTTGGCAAGCAAAAGATTTCATCATTGAACAAAAGATATTTTGCAAATCAGTTAAAAAGTAATGATGAAAACAAAATCAGATCAAAATGGTAGAAGGTAGATAGATGTTTTGCAACTGAAAGAGGTTGAATTCCAAGTGGACACATGTCAGGCATAGATTAGATCCGAGAATTGATCTTCCTCCTATATCTTTCTTTCTTTCATTCATTGTAAGGGTTCCAGTTTTGAGAAGAAAATCACTCACTACTGAGACACCATTCTTCAACATTTCTTCCTGTATGAACAACAATTTATGTTTTATGCAGATATTTCAGATTTGTTAGGTGATTTGTGAGTCATTTCTATACATCTTTCATGTATTCATTTTCAAGGAGGATAAATAAAGAACAACAAAGGGATTTAAATTCAGTTTGAATCATGTCTCCTACTTGTGGATCTATAATCTCTTCTAATTTGTGAACCAAGAGCATGAATTAGGTTGCATTCTATTTAAGGATGTATGTGATTGAAATGTCTTGCTTGTGGAACAAAGAGCCATGTAATTGCTTGGTGTTTATCATAGGGTTTTTAGTTTTCATGAAAGGATAGTCTAAGTATGAGATTCATTTTGATGCAGATGTTTATTCACAAGGTGAAAGATAGATTAAGGATCTTAATGTAGAAATATGTCTAAGATTTCCAAAAGATGTATGGTTGTAATTCATCTAATTGCCCAATAAATAAGGCATTGATCAGTTGTAGGATCATTTGTTATTACTGCTGCATATTTGGGGTTATGTTGATAATCAACATCAATAATCAATTGTTTTTCCCTTTCATGTTGAAGAACCTAAATGTGATGCCCTCACTCAGCTTGTGAATATCATAGGATCTGCAATTTGCTACTATAGATCTATGTTATTACATGAGTCATTAGGAGATATAAGGGTTATAATCTACTTTGTTAGATCCAAGGATTTTTTTTTGCACTGGTACGACATCGATTGAATCTGAGGTCCACCCACCTAGGTTTTGTAGAGCTTGAAGTAGAAGAAGGGTCACACCTTATAGTTGGCCCAATACTATAGTCAGGTGCATTCATCATAGGAATTTTCTAGCCTTAGATGCATTGGTCTGGTTTCTTGGTCATTTTCAAAACTGTTAAATCAAGAGCCAATAGATTCATATACCTTTTTCATAGAACTTTGAAGATTAAGAAACTATTTCACAATTAAACATTGCTAAGAAGGGCGGTAGTGCAACCCAACCATATTGACCTTGCTCCTCTAAATTGACCCTACTTTGTTAGGTTGACTCTACCATCCCAGATTGACCTTGATTAGAAGCCTAAAGATTATGGGTTTTGGAGATCTCGTTATTTTTGGTTTGGTTCCATATTTTCTCATTGTTTGGAATTTTACAAAAACTAGAAAACCAAACCCAATATTCCACCTCACTTTTCAAGGTAAGACATTTAATTTCTTTCTTCATTTTAACACTTCTACTTTCTATATGTATAGTCTTAATTGCATTTCATAGATCTTGCTACATTAGGGTTTTAAGGGTCTTGAATTATTTCTTTAATTATATAATCATTACATCTTTGCTTACAATAGTGTTCCTTCATTATTTGGTTGGGACTAATCTTCTTAGATCTAATTACCTTGGAGTTGGAATTGAAAGGATCAATCTCCTTAACTTCCCTTTGAGGTATAAGTTTGGAAAACCCCTGAAATGTGAAGTAATTGAGACTTATTTTAATTGCTTCAAATTTCATCTTTATACTAAAAGAAATGTGAATTATAGAAAGAAGCTCTAGGAATCCTTTAAAAAAAATGGTCTTTAACACTTTTGGATGTTGAGAAGGAGATGAATTAGCATGCACTTTAAAATATAATAGTTTATTATTCATACATTGCATCCAATTCATATGCAAAATTAAATAATTGGAACAAAAAAGGAATGACACATGACGCCAATATCTTTATGTGGAAAACCCAAAATAGAAAAAATCCACGGTGATAATCATACTCACTATATAATGAGCAATTATTAGAATGATTTATTTAGGCATGTTTCTAATGAAGAATAGCACTCCCTAAAATATATTCACAAAAAATATTTACAAATGCTAAAGATTATAATTTCCTTAGGAAAAGATGCAATACAATCAATAAAAAGGTGTAATATCTATTTAAATAGTTAGAAGTGCATTCTCAAAATTAAAATTAAAATTTATTTTTCATATATGTCTACTACTAATTACATCAGTATAAATCCACCAAAATTGTCAATATATCATGCACTAATGCCTCTATTATTTTCATTACATATCATATATTTGTATCTTCTCTACATAATATATATGCAAAAATTATGATGGAGTTTCTATATGGTTTGCCACCAGTGATATTTATAAATATAAATGATTGCATGGACATGATTCTTGGAGCAAGTTTTTTGGAAAATTGAGGCTTTAGCATGTTACCAAGAGAGAATGGAAATTAAAAAGAAAGTGCATGAGTTTCTTGACAAAGGGATGATTAGAGAAAGCTTGAGCCCATGCACAATTATAGTAGTATTGGCACAAAAGAAAGATGGTGATTGGTGAATGTGTATAGACTCAAGGACCATAAATACGATAAGAATTAGCTTCTTGTTTCCCTTACCAATAATGGATGCTATAATTGATTTTTAAAGAGTGGAGAAAAATACTTCACAAAAATTTATGTGGAGAGAAACTATCATTAGATAGACATAAGAGAAGTGGGTGGGTGGAAGACCACATTCAAGATGAATAGAAGGTTGTATAAATGGTTGGTGATGCTTCTTAAATTGACAAATATACCCAACACTTCGATGAGGTAATTGAACAAAGTTTTAAAGTCATACCTTGGTAATTTTTTAATTGTGTATTTAAATAACATGTTAATATTTAGTAGAAGCGAAGAAGAGGATTTGAAACATCTTAGATTGTTCTTACAAATGTTTAAAGGAGAAAATTTAATGGTGAATTTAAAGAAGTGCAATTTATGAAGGAAGACTTAGTGTGTTCAAGATTTTTGGTTTCTCATAGTGGTTTGCTAATGAACCCATAAAAAATGAGAATTTTTTTTT
This sequence comes from Cupressus sempervirens, assembly GCA_028749045.1. Taxonomy (NCBI): domain Eukaryota; kingdom Viridiplantae; phylum Streptophyta; class Pinopsida; order Cupressales; family Cupressaceae; genus Cupressus; species Cupressus sempervirens. The sequence continues at coordinate 912,923,686 of CM053787.1, read as the reverse complement.
GATTGGCCTTCACTGAAGGATATGTTTGAGGCATGGAGATTTTATGTATTATCAAGATTCTATACAAAGTGTATATATTTTTTGAGTGGGATATGTGCATTACTTATAGAGACAATTAAAGAAAAAAAATTGAATTTGTTTTGATCATTGTAATAGAAAGAAGTTTTAATATTTTGAAGGAAAAGGTAACATGACAACTTGTGTTAGCACTTCCAAAATCTTAAAAAGTGTGATACAAGTGAGACAATAATGAGTTATAAGCCAAGATGATAGATCAATAGCATACTTCAATGAGAAGATCATTGAGGCAAAGACAAAATACATTGTGTGTGATCAAGAATTTTATACAATTGTGCAAGCACTCAAGAAGTGGAGACATTTCTTGCTACAAACAGATTTTGTGTTATATATTGATTATGATGCATTACAATACATCAATAGAAAAGGGAAGTTGAGAAAAAAGCATGTGAATTAGGTTGAGTTTTTGCAAAGTTTTTTTGAAAAAAGCATATAAGTGGAAAACTAAATAGAGTTGTGGATGTACTAAGTAGAAGGTGCTTGTTTCTTGATGAAATGAGATTAAATATGACTAGTTTTGATTGTATGAGATATTTGTACAAATAGGTTGCAAATTTTAAAGATGATTGGGTAGCATATAAGAGTCCAATTAAGAATGATGGAACTTCATGGTTGGAGTATTTTATACAAGATATATTTTTTTTTAAGGGGAAGAGGTTGTGTAAACCTCAAGATTCAATGAGGAAGGCATTGATAAATAAGAAGAGCAATGGGGTTTTGAGTGGATAGTTTGGATTGGACAAGATATTGGTATAGTTGAGTGAAAGATACTATTGGCTGGGTGTGAGTATAGATTAAAAAATGGTACAAGGTTGTGAAATATATCAATATGTCAAATTAGTAAGACATAAAACCATATTATATCAATCATTAATGTTTTAGAGATACCATAGATATGCATCAACATAGATTGTTTTTTGGAAAATTTGAAGAACACAAAGAGGTAATAGTTTTTTGTTATTGTAGTGGATAGATTTTTAAAAATGGTTCATTGCATACCGTGTCACAAGTATAGTGACACTCTCGTATAGCTACTTTTTTTTTCAAAGAGATAGTTCAATTGTATAGTTTTCAAAATAGACATAAAGTATATTGGTCATTTTAGAATACCTTGTGAAGAAAATGGGATCACAATTAGGTTTTATTTAAATCCACCATCCTCATATCGATGATCAAACTAAGCATGTGGGTTAGAATTTGGGTAATTTTTTGAGATGTTTAATTGGGGATAAGCCAACTCAAGGGGACTTGATATTGAACATATTTAAATTTTTATATTATAACTTTGCATAGTTGAAATCTATTAATAGTAGAAACCCACTTCACTATAAAATACATTAGACATGGGGTCCTAAAATGTGACCCCTTTCTTAGGCTAAATATGATTAACAAAAACCCAAATAGATGAAGGAGTACTAATATATGATCTAGACTTAAAATGAGGTGTTTGATTCTTGGATCCTTTCCATATATGTATAGAAATATGAGAATGCAAGGATATAAGTGTAATTTATATGCAAGTAAAACTTGAACATTCATACAATATAGGCAAAAATATAACAGATCTAGAGTACCAAAGTAAGTTCTAAGAGAGAATAAGGATGAAGTATAGTCACCTTGAGGGCTAGTAGAGGAAGAAACTTCAAATACATAGAAACCACATCAAACTATGTTAGAACTAGAAATAAATTGGGATCCAGAGACCTAAAGGTTATGTTCATTGACCATCAAAATATTAGGTCTATGAGACCTTATCAAATTAGGTTTTACCTCTCTAGGTATAGGTCAAAATAGGGTTGACCTATACTCGAGAGGTCTGAATCTAAAAGTCTCATGACTATGACTAATAGTGTATCTATACATCTCCAATTCCAAATATAAAACACTATGAATCTATACCCCACACAAGAAAAGAGGAACTTATTAGGGAAAAGGAACTTGACTTTGTCAATCCCCAATATAGGACCTAACCTTTTAATGAAATAAGTAAAGCATGTAAAACATGATAAATATAAGTTATAACTTGTTTTTAAAACCCTCAAGGATGGATATAGATCCTCTATATCTACAAAGATGTATACTTTCTTTGAATGCTAAGTTGTAGAATGATGAGATGTCTTCACAAATAAAATAGATCTACAATTTCTAAATCATGGATCATAGATGTATGCATGCTTGATAGGATGAATAGAGAATAAAAGGAATGCATGAAGGGATGTAGATCTCCTCCCTTGATCACCGACTCCTTTTCTTCCTATGATGAAATGAGCTATATCTATGAAAGAAAATACATGAAAACTTGATAGACAAATGAATGCCTTCACTAAATTCTTTCTTTCTTTCTTGAATTCATTGAATGCGCAATATATTTCTTGTAGATGGATTTTATTAAATGTATATCTTATAGTGTAAAAGAGGGGGAGAAGTCTCCTTTTATAGTGAGTTTAGAATCCAAATTTGAGAAGGTTATATCACTAGGAAAGATAATAAAATTACTCTACATCAAGACTGAAATCCACAAAAATTCAACTCTTAAGGTATAGTTCAAAATAGGTTTGTTTTATATTGGTATAGGTTGAACTAGGTTTGGCTTATACCTGAAAGGGTAAATTCAAGGTAGAAATTGCAAGATTTGAGAAGCGGCTAGAGTTTTGGAAAGAAAACTTAAAGGTAAGCTAGAAAATCAAGTATAAATACACCCAAAATCAAGGAGATCACTAAAATGGTGCCCAATATGTCCTAGGGCTTCCAAATTAATGGGTCCTAACTTATAACTATATAAACTCTATAAATAAAAGTGTGGGAAAGATTCCATTTCAAGTGGTGTATGGGTATAGCCCCAAGAGTGTGCATTAGTTGACAAATAGTACAAATTTGAGTAGAAAAAGTATTATTAAAGAAGATTTTGTTATTAGGTAAAAGCACAAACCTATGTCACCTTTTTAGAAAGGAAAAGACTAACAAAAGTATAATTATTCACCTTTAATGGCATAAAATTGGTATTATTATGATGTAGGGAGCTCCCCTTAATACCATAAACTCATAATAGAAATATAGAAACAATAGAAAATGTGAGAACAAAATATGAACTTCTTATTTGCACCGCAAATGTGAAATTAAAAAATTCATAAGTACAATATGCTAACCCACATGGGTGCCTTCAGTACAAAAATTTGCAAGACAAGCTACAAACTATCACCCAGAGCTATCCTAGACAATCTTTGGGCCTTTCTTAAATAGGTAGTTTTATGCCACCCAAGAATGTTCTAGATGCTCAAACTTAATACCTGGGGTTGATAGACCCTAATAATACACAGAGTAGGCCAAATACATCTTTGACAAAATATTTTAGAAATTTTGGTAGCCCAACTTCCAGAGGCCATAACTCACGAATCGTTGCTCTGATTGGCTATTATAACTACTTTTCAAAAATGCTAGCTCTTGATCTACAGGCTTGAAATAGCACTAGCACCCTTTTGTCAAGTTTTTGAACCTCATCCAGGAAATCTAAGGCCTCCAATGGTGAACTTGAAGATTTTTCTATAAATTGTTCTGCCAAAAATCCACAATAACTTCTCTGATACTAATGCTTGAGCAATGAGATTTTTATGGTAGGCTTAAAACTCTAAGATGAACCTTCATGTAGAAAATGAGAACATTTTGAGCTCGTATGACCAACTTACTAAAAATAGTAATTTCCTAAAAAATAGTAACCACCATGCTTACTAGTCCTTACTAAAATAGAAAAGACTAAAAATAAAATATTTTTGGGTAATGCAAGATTGCCCTTGCACCTAGGATGCTCCTGCATCAGACACCCAGGGTAATTTGAGAAGTGAACCTATCACATCTTAGGTTTTCAGAGGAAAACCAAGATAGTTAACCTCCTCCTTTGCTAGCCATGATGAATGCTCAATTGGTCTCCCTTTCCATTTAACCAAATATTCCTCATAAGTTCTATTTCTGGTACTTTTTCCAACACGACTGTCTAGTATCTTCTCAATCTCCTTTGTAGTCGAACTAGTTGCCGAAATGTTCCACTGCACTTCTGTAACTTCATCTTTAATGACATAAAATTGGTATTATTATGATGTAGGGAGATCCCCATAATACCATAAACTCATAATAGAAACATAGAAACAACAGAAAATTCGAGAACAAAATATGAACTTCTTATTTGTACTGCAAATGCAAAATTACAAAATTCATAAGTACAATGTGCTAACCCACACGGGTGCCTTTAGTACAATAATTCGCAAGACAAGCTGTAAACTTTCACCCAGAGTTGTCCTAGATAATCTTTGGGCCTTTCTTAAATAGGCAGTTTAATGCTGCTCGGGAAGGTTCTAGATGCTCAAACTTAATACCTAGGGCTGATAGACTCTAACAATACACATAGAGTGGGCCAAATACATCTTTGACAAAATATTTTAGAAATTTTGGTAGCCCAAATTTTGAAGGCCATAACTCATGAACTGTTGCTTTGATTGGCTATTATAACCACTTTTCGAAAATGTCGGCTCCTGATCTATAGACTTGAAATAGTGCTAGTGCCCTTTTGTCAAGTTTTCAAACCTCATCTAGGCACTCTAAGGCCTCCAGCGGTGAGCCTGAAGATTTTTCTATAAATTTTTCCATCGAAAATCCATAATAACTTCTTTGATACTAATGCTTGAGCAATGCGATTTTTATGGTAGGCTTACAAGTCTAAAATGAACCTTCCTGTAGAAAATGAGAACATTCTGAGCTTGTATGACCAACTTACTAAAAATAGTAAGTTCCCAAAAATAGTAACCACCCTACCTACTAGTCCTTATTAAAATAGAAAAGACTGAAAATAAAATATTTTTGGGTGATGCAAGATTTCCCTTGCACCTAGGATGCTCCTGCATCAGACACCAAGGGTAATTTGAGAAATCACCTTGTCACGTCTTAGGTGTTTAAGGGAAAACCAAGATGGTTAACCTCCTCCTTTGCTAGCCATGATGAATTCTCAATTGGTCTCCCTTTTCATTTGACCAGATATTCCTCATACGTTCTATTTTTGGTACTTTTTCCAACACGACTATCTAGTATCTCCTCAATCTCCTTTGTAGCCGAACTAGTTGCTGGAATGCTCCACTACATTTTTGAAACTTCATCTCCATCACCTCCTTCATAATACTCTATTAAATCTAAAATATTAATAACTGGTCAATACACTACTCTACTTCATACGCATTACTAGAATCATGCCTCTTCACTATCTTGCATGGTCCAAACTTCTTCATCTTCAAATTATTATATGTACCCATTGGAATACACTCCTTTCTCAAATGAACCATGAATTCATCTCCAATATGAAATTCCTTATATCTCCTTTTCACATCTGCCTTAACCTTATACTTTATATTCATCTTTATGATGTGGTTCCTCATCTCCTCATGGATGTTCTTCAAATGTTCAACAAAATCTTTTGCTTTAGCACAACTTATCTTTCCTTTATCCAACTGCCTCAGTTTAGAAGAAATTCTAGAACTACTCCCATAAACAATCTAGAATGGTGATTTACCAATACTCCTATTGACAAAATTATTATCTGCAAATTCTCCCTGTGATAAAATCATATCCCATCCTTTTGGTTTATCTCCAACCAAGCATCTCAGCAAATTTCCCAAACTACGATTCATAGCTTTTGTTTGTCCATCAGTCTATTGATGATGTCATGAACTAAACTTCAAATCTATCTTCAACTTCTTCCACAATGTATGCTAGAAATACCCAACAAATTTAATATCTCAATCTGAAACTATACTCTTTGGCAGACCACGTAATCTCACCACTTCTCTGAAAAAAAACCTCTGCTACATGAACAACACCAATAGTCTTCTTGCAAGGAATAAAATGTGACATCTTTGAAAACCTGTCAACCACCACAAAAATAGAATCATGCCCACGTTGTGTCCTTGGTAATCCAAGAACAAAATCCATGCTGATATCTTCCCATGGCTTCTCTAGTACAATTAATGGCTGATACAACCCTATATTCTACTTCACTCCTTTCACCATCTGACATACTTTGCAACTTTGTGCAAACTTCATCACATCTTGCTGCAACTATTCCCAATAATAATTTTCAGCAACCAAAGCTATGGTTTTATCTCTACCAAAATGTCTAGCCAATCCTCCACTATGCTTCTCCTTGATGAGATTCTCTCTCATTGAATTTATGGGAATGCACAATTGGCTTTGTTTGAACAACATATTATCCTGGATCATGAAATCCAACCATTTTGTCTTGTCAAGTGTAATAGGTTCTGTACAAGCCTTCCATGCTTCACCAAAATTAGGATCATCTGGATACAATGTACTAAGTTACTTGAACCCAACCACCTCTATATGCATTTTTGTCAACAAAATTTGTATTCTACTAAGAGCATCTACAATTTTGTTAGACTTCCCACTCCCGTGTTTTGAAAAAAGTGTATAACTCTACAAAAATCTCAACCACTTTAAATGCCTTTGGTTCAATTTTCCTTGATTATTCAAATATTGCAAAGCTTGATGATCAGTATACAAAACAAACTCCTTAGGAAGAAGATAATGTCTCCACTTCTTCAATGCTTGAAATATAGCATAAAATTCCCGGTCATAAATAGAATATTTTCTTTTTGCATCATTCAACTTCTCACTAAAATGAGCAATAGGTCTACCTTCCTAGCTCAAAATAGCTCCTATTGCAGTACCACTAGCATCACAATCTACCTTAAACACCTTGTTAAAATTAGTGCTAGGTTGCTCAGTAACTTTTTGTTTCAACAAATTAAAACTCTTATATGCTCTGATAGTCCACTTAAACTCTTTCCTATCACCTCTCATTGTTTCAGTCAAGGGTCCACAAATACTGCTAAAACTTCTTATGAACTTTTTGTAAAATGTAGCTAGTCCATGAAAATATCTTGCCTCTATTAGACTTCTTGGAGTTGGCCATTCAAGGATAGCCTTCACTTTCTTTGGATCCATTTTCATACCTTCTACTAAGACAACAAATCCCAGGTACACCAACTCCTTTACAAAACTACACTTCTTCAGGTTTATCAACAACTTTTCTTCCCTCAACTTATCAAACACCTTGTAAAAATGGACCAAATGCTCCTCCAATGTCTTACTAAAGATCAATATATCATCTAGGTAAACAATGACAAGCTTACCCAAAAATTCTTATAGTACCTCATTCATGAGCTTCATGAAAGTGCTTGGTGCATTGGTTAGCCTAAAAGGCATAACTACCCACTCATATAGTCCATCATGTACAACATGCCTATCAAATAGCCATAGCCTACCCAAAAAAATATGACATATGCCCATAGGTATGATATGACATAGTACCTCATCCTGGTAGCTTCCAATCTTAAACTTCACTAAGCACTGCTCATTGACCATAACCTTGTGGTTATCTTACACCCATGCAATACGGTATGGACTCGGGTGTTTTGGTCTCTTCAACTTCAACTTGGTGAACATCATTTTTGACACCAAATTGTCAGTACTTCTACCATCAATGATTACATCACAACACTTATCTTCACATCGACACCTTGTGTTAAACAAACTCCTTCTTTGATCAGGTTCATTCTCACCACTCAAAGGGACTCTTCGATTAACTAGGACTTCTCCTCTTTCAACATCTTTAAAATGTGAGGAACTGTTATCTTCATCAACATGTGCAACTCTAGCCAAGCCTTCAATTCTTTGATCTATCCTACCTTGGCATTGGGTACATTCAAATGCTCCCTTCTTCTTTGCAATGAAAACCTTTCCCATGGAAGCCTCCTCTTCCAGATCCTTTTCCTCTACCTTTTCCTCACTAATCTCTATTTTTTAGATCATGGAAATGATTGGAATTATTTCCCCTTTGGTTCTAACTATTACTTCCAACCTCATCCTTATTCTTCTAATCATCATTACTGCCTCCATAAGATCATTTGCCAAATCTTCCACCACGATCTCTTGCACTATTCTTATTGTCAAACTTTTTGCTTAGTTTATCCTTAACTCTTAGGGAAAATTGGTATGTCTCCTCAATATTGTTCATTGAAACCAAACTTAGCTCATCCTGAATGCTGGGCCTTAACCCATTAAGATAATGGGTAACTTTCTCCTTATCAGCTTCTGCATGGCTAGTTCTAATGAGAACTCAATAGAACTCTTCAGTATACTCTTGAATAGATTTTCCTACTTGCTTCATTCCTTGCATCTTCTTCAATAGATCAGGCTCATAATCCATAGGAATGAATTGTCACTTCATTTTAGCTATAATCTAATCCCATTTGGTGATTTTGTCCTTTCCCTTTCTATTTTACTCCAACTGAACCTCTTGCCACTAGATATTTGCATGTCCCTTTAGTTTTTCCTTCGTAAACTTGACCCTACTTGAATCCTTAATATCTTCATACTCAAAGTACTCCTCTAGTTCATTGATCCAATCGATCAACTCTTCTAGGTTAAGATTTCTTGAAAATGTAGGAACCTCAAACTTAGATCTTTTTTCAATCTTGGAGATGGCCTAAAAAGCCTCTCTTCCTCTGGGTTTAGAACTACATCTGCTCCAGCATTTCCTTCTACTTTGTCCTCATCCTCATTTTCATCTCTCACAGGAAGATTTATTCCTCTTTGCATTTGTTCTTCTAATGCTTGCATTTACCTTTGGAGGGCTAAAAAACCCTTAGGTGTAACACTTATAGCTCTTCTGCCACGCTCTCTTCGTGGAGGCATTTCCACACTTCCATTGAAACCCTAGTACAAACTACCTCACAATCGACAATTTGTCTACACACTCAACCCAAACCACAATCTTGGTGTGAACTACCTCATGATCGATGATGTGTCCACACACTCAAGAACTCTATCTCTGATACCACTTGATGCAGGGAGTTCCCCTTAATACCATAAACTCATAACAAAAACATAGAAACAATAGCAAATGCGAGAATAAAATATGGACTTCTTATTTGCATCGCAAATGCATAATTACAAAATTCATAAGTACAATATGCTAACCCACATGGGTGCCTTTAGTACAATAATTTGTAAGACAAGCTGTGAACTATCACCTAGAGCTGTCCTAGACAATCTTTGGGCCTTTCTTAAATAGGCAATTTTATGCCACCCGGGAAAGTTCTAGATGCTTAAACTTAATACCAAGGGCTAACAGACCCTAACAATACTCATAGCATTGGCCAATTACATCTTTGACAAAATAATTTAGAAATTTCGGTAGCCCAACTTCCAAAGGCCATAACTCATGAACTGTTTCTTTGATTGGCTATTATAACCACTTTTTGAAAATGCCAGCTCTTGATCTATAGGCTAGGAATGACACTAGCACTCTTTCATCGAGTTTTCGGATCTTATCTGGGCACTCTAAGGCCTCTAACGACGAGCTTAAAGATTTTTTTGCAAATTTTTCCACTGAAAATCCACAATAACTTCTTGGGTACTAATGCTTGAGCAATGAGATTTTTATGGTAGGCTTACAACTCTAAAATGAACCTTGTTGTATAAAATGAGAACATTCTGAGCTCATATGACTGACTTACTAAAAATAGTAAGTTCCCATGAATAGTAACCACCCTGCCTACTAGTTGTTATTAAAATAGAAAAGACTAATAATACAATATTTTTGGGTGATGCAAGATTGCCCTTGCACCTAGGATGCTCTTGCATCAAGTACCATGCCTTTACATAAGATATTGCTAGGTCAACTAAGACCACAATTCAGTTTTCCAAGTTAGAGTAAATATCTAGGATGTCAGCCCTAATTGGACAAGTAGTTGTTTTGCAACCAAAACAATTCTTTCCTTCAATTCCACTGTCCTCCTTCATCAAAACATGATTAACTCTATTTTGTATAGTCTGTAAAAACTTTTGAGGTTATACGCATTAGCACCAACATGTATACTATCTCCATGTAACTTTGCTTACCATAATATGATGTCTGCAACATGTTATAAACAAAATAATACACTGTTGTAAACCAAATTCTATACTTAGACAATTTTCTAATAACCAAACGCTACGTATCTTTATTTCCAAAGTTTCTTGTCAACATATACATTATGTGTTGCCATTAATGACAACGATTACATATCACAATTAGCTAATTGTCAATAGATACTTTATTTCTATATGTTAGTTGGGTAAAAGCAAGGAGTTGGGTCTCAATTCCATGAAAGTATGCGGGTTGAGATCGTGCTCTTTTAGAAATGGGTACCCGTTTTAGGCTTGGGCACCTAATCCTAAATTTAAAAAGCGGGCACCCATTTTTTTAAAAATCGGGTACTCATTTTTTATTTTCAAAAAATGAATACCCGTTTCTAAAAATTAAAAATTTTGTTTTTTGGGGAGATTTTGTATGCTAATTCGACATTTTCAAAATGGGTACCCATTTTTCAAATTTCAAATAATGGGTGCCCGTTTCTTACAACATTGGGTGGGATTTTTTTTCTCCCACCTTAGATTTTGGTTCGAGATAGGCTTGGTGAGACCAAGCCTATGCCTTGACCTCTCAAGATTTGGCTAAGGTATTAAACTAACAAATTCATGCCTTGCCATCATTTTTAGAGGGTCTTCTTGATCAATTTCAAAAATATAAATTTTATAGTGCTATGATTTTATTTACTATTTTTGCATTATTTTTGAATGAAAGATGGTACCTAAATGTAAAATAGTGAAGATCACTAAAACTTTAATAATTTTATTTTTTTTATTTTTTTTAAAAATTAATTTATATGTCATCAATCCACATACAATGCTTTTGAGGTTAAAGAAAAGAATTTTTGAAAAAAAGTGAAATTTTGATCAAATTATGGTGTCTGTACATGAGAGGTTTTAAAATTTATCTTTATAGCCAATTAATAATTAATAATAAAATAATTATTCAATAAAAAATTAAGAAAAAATATTGTCATCAATCTTAGGTGTATTAGGTAACTCCCTTTAAAAGGATTTATGAAAATTCATTTATTTGTGTCAAATTATGGTGTCTGTACATGAGTGTGGTATGGTCCTAAAATAGGCATTTATAAAAAAGTGGTTTTTAAAGATCCATACGAAAAACAAAATCTATCATATGGGTACACAAATAAATTACATATTCAAAAACTACATTTCAAACACTAAACTTTTTATTGCTAAAGTTTTTTTTATATTCAATCTCTAAATGCCTCAAATTTTGACATCAAGTAACAAAAAAAATTCAAAAATAGGAAAAACACTTCCACTTTTTGCCCAAAAGTGAGACCCAACTTCTTGCACTTACCCTGTTTTTTGAGCGCATTATTGAATTTTTTGAAATGTTGATAGCACTAGTGTTTCTTCAATTGGTTCTTGTTTTCGTTGTAGAAGATTTTTCATCCATACAACTTGTTGATAATTGACTGCAGTTGCTATATACTCTTCTTCTACAGTTGATTGTGATATACAATTTTGCTTCTTATTGATCCATGCAACTAGTCTCTCTCTAAGAAAAAATGATCGTCTACTTGTGCTCTTCTTGTCATCAGTATTACATCCCCAAAATGCATTTGTACAAATTTTTAAATAAAAATATCATTTCTTTTCACACCATAAACCATAATCTTGAGTACCTTTTAGATATCAAAATATCTATTTAATTATTGTCAGATGAGACTCTTTGGTTTGTGACAATTTTTTTGCAACAATTCCTACAGATTGAGCTATATCTAGTTTTTTGTGAATAACATATTGTAGCTTCCCAATCATTGACATATAAATGGTTTCATTTACTTCTCTAAATTCACCTTCTTTAGATAATTTACGGTTGGTAACCATCAATGTATTGATAGGCTTAAGTTTTTCCATTCCAAATATTTTCAAATTTTCTTTTATGTATGTTGATTGAGTAATGCAGATACCCTTTTCTATCTGTTGTACCTAAAGTCTAATAAATTTTTTTATTTCTCTAATCATAGACATTTCTAACTCATTCCTCATTTGTTCTGCAATTGATTCACTTAATGCATCATCTCCTCCAAATATTATGTCATCCACAAAGATTTTAGTAATTAGAACTCTATCTCTACTTTTAGTATTAAGATATGGATTATAGTTATCACTTGTTTTGACAAATCCTTTTTTTGATCAAATAAGTATTTAATCTCTCATACTATGCTCGCAGTGCTTGTTTTAATCCATATAAAACTTTATGTAATCTGCATATCATATCTTTTTCTTTTTCTATAGTGAAATCTTTAGGTTGCCCTATGTACGCTTCTTACTCCAATATTCCATTTAGAAATGTTGATTTGACATCCATTTGACAAACTTTGAATCCTTTACAGCTATTGGGGTAAATGTTTCTCCATAATCTAATCGTTCTTCTTATGCATATCCTTTGCAAACCAATCTTTCTTTGTTTTCAATCACTTCCCCACTTTCATTCAACTTATTCCTAAATACCCACTTAGTTCTTATAATATTTTTGTCTTTAGGGTATGGGATCTAGTGACCATGTTTTGTTCTTTTCTATTTGATCAAGTTGTTCCTTCATAGCTTGTTTCCAATCCTCATCTTTCAAAGCATCTTTCATCATTTTTTGTTCTATCTCTGATATTAGAAATATAGAATTTATTTCTCTTAGGTGGCTTATGGTTAATAATACTTCATTTCTATCTCTAATTATATCTGATAGACTGTGACTAATTCTTATCTTTTTTTGTGTAATATGTGCCATGTCTGCACTTTGCTCCTCCATTTGATCTTGCTAAGGTGTTGTCAATAGAGTATTAATTTTGGTTCTTATAATTATTTTTGGTTTTCCTACTTTATCAAGTACAAAATATATCAACCCATTATATTCCTTTAGTTTCCTTTTACTGTATTCCTTATTCTATTCTAAAAATTCATCTACCTTCATATTTGCACTCTCAATGATTGTATTTTTCTTCAAATTTAGACATTAGTATGGCTTTCTCTTGATAGAATAACCCAAAAAATATTCCTTCCTCACTTTTGGTATCAAAATTTCAATTCCTTTCATCTTTCTTTATGTAGTACTTACTACCAAATACTCTAAAATAGCTTACATTTGGTATTCTTTCATACCAAATTTCATAAGGGGTCTTATTTACTCCTTTCTTTATTTGTACCCAATTAATAGTATAAACTATTGTACCAATAACTTATCTCCAAAATTTGCATGGCATATTATTTTGACTTAATAATGTTCTTGCACATTCAACTATGGATTTATTCCTTCTTTCTAAAATACGATTTTGTGGGGGTGTTCTTGGTGCTATTAGTTTTCTTTTGATCCCATTTTTTTCACAATAGTGATTGAATTCATTTGATGTAAAATTTCCTCTTGTATTTAATTTGAGACATTTTAAGGTTCTTCCAATTTGTTTTTCTAGTCTAACCTTGTATTTTCTTAACATATAAAATGCTTGTAATTTCTCTTTCAAAAATAGAATTGACATCATCCTTGAATAGTAATAAAAAAAAAGTATAAATAATTTATTTCCATGATAGTTCTCTAGACCAATAGGACTAGAAAGATCTATGTGGACTAGATCTAACATATTTTGTGTTGAGTACTCTTTTCTTGAAAAGTTTGAACAAGGAATTTTCCTAATTGATATTCCTTACAAAAAACATTCTTCGATTTGTTTACTATCAACATTCCTCTTACACTTTTATTCTTTATTAAATTTTCTATATTATCAAAGTTAATGTGACATAATCTCTTGTGCCATAACTAGCTTTCTTCAACTTTAGCAATCAAATATTGTCCTAGTGGTATATGAAACTTGAATAGGTTGTTGGATGCAATTGGTTAATTGTGTGTTGTCTTTGATTTTACACAAATGTCATAATCATTATTAGTCAGTATATGCCAAGCTCACTTGGGCAATGAAGACAGTTCTTAGTGTCTACCAAGCATTCCTGTGTTTGCCTAGTTTAGAAGGCAGTGTCTATCACGTTCCCTCAGGTGTCAAAGGAAATGTTGTAGAAAGAGAGTGCTAATCAAGTTCACTCAGGAAACAAAGGAAAGTTGGATAGAACTAGTGCTAACTAAGCTCACTCGATTGCCAAAGGATTTTTGTAAGTTTGTAGTGTTAATTGAGCTTCTATTGGTTAATGAAGGAAATCACTTCAGAGTTAGTTTCTACTAAGCAAGGTCAACTAGCAAAGGATTTTCCTATTTTGTTATCTATTGATTCCAACTGATTGAGGTGATGAATATTAATTATTGTAAATTGTATTTGAGCCAACTTGACAAAGTGAAAGATATAAGTATAAGATCAAGTTGTGATTTCAAAGTGTGTAAAAGTGTGCAAGAAAATGCAAAAGAATGTGCGAATTATGGTGATGTGATTAAAGATCTATTAGTAAGCAAAAGAAGTGAATTTGAAGGATAAGCAAAATATCCTTGTGGTGCAAAAAGGCCATATTGGATTAGGAAGGATCAAGTGCAAGCCAGAAAAGAGATCTAAAATCAGCAATCAAGTTACATTCAAATCAGGTCATCTTATTGTTACTCTCTAACCATTGTAGCAGTGATCCAAATCTATTAATAGAGTTGGCTTAACAACTATTTGAAAATTCTCTAACAAGGTGGCAATTCCATTGAATTATTCTCAAGACCTCTAACCAGGCCACTCCTAATAGGGTGATTAAATCCTTTAACAAGTTCACACCTAATAGTGTGTTTTGTAACCTTTAATAGGGTTGGCTCCTAATAAGGCTCACTTCAAAAGAGTGAAAATTAGTAACTAGTTGCTATTGGTGGTTTTTCCCAAATTGGGTTTTCACATTAAATCTTGGTGTCAAATGTGTTCATGCTATTTTCTTTATGTGTTTGCAACTAAGTTAAAGTAATGTTAATCACATATAACATCTAATAGTTTATAAGTTAATCTTTTACTGAGCTAATCTAGTTACTATTGAGTTACAACACTCTGTATGTTTACCAAGCTTCAGTAGTATTCAGTTGTTTGTTTGCATTTTGTATTAAAATCAAAAGAGATCTTGGATTTTTTTGGTAGTAACAGATTCACCCCTCTCCTCTTAGTTACTCCTCTTATATTTCCAACAATTGGTATCAGAGCTTTTGGTGCTTGCAGAGAAGGTTTCAAAGACCTAAGCTAAAGATCAGGATGTCTTATAAAAGAGAGATTCCCAAGCTGAACAAAGACAACTTTATAGCATGGCAAGGACTAATGAAATTGCATTTGGCTACCATCAATGATTTAGTTTGCAAGTATCTTGATTTTGAATATAAGACTCCCAATAGAACATTATCAGTTAAAGATATTGTTGAAAAGAAGAATCATAATATCATGATGATTGATAAGTAGGAAATAATTTCCATAGCAAGTCAAATTATGATATTGCTATCAGGATTTAACTGTGTGATTTTTGAGTCAAACTCATTGACCCATGTTTCATGAGTAGTGATTCAACATGAATCCATCTCTCATGACAATAAATGGAACACTTAGCAATCATTGGATCTAGATGATGCTCACAGGGGTGAAGCACCAGGGCTTCCCAGGAGGTCACCCATCCCAATACTACTCCAACTTGAGTGTTCTTAACTACAGAATTTCCTCCATAGTTAAACCCAAAGCTTGCAACCCTATTTGCAAAACCTTCATCAAGTGTTGTGCCTTATGAATGATGATCCAACTAATAAGATAGGGTTGCATGCTCTAGTTGGAAGATTAACAAATTTTGAGTTAGACGATTATGATAACTATGTTCTTGCTTCAAATAATATTGAATCTACATTTAAAGATAAACTCTCACTCAAAGAAAAGGGTAAAAAGTCAAAATCCAGTAAATCAAAAAGTGAAGAAGATGGATCATCAGAAGAAATTTTAAACATGGATCTTGAAGTCATTGAAGCCCTACTTGCAAGAAAGTATTCCAATGGAAGAGGTAAGTACAAAGGTAAATTTCCTCTCATCTACTTTCTTCTGAAGAAATTGGTTACATTGCTGCTAGGTGTCCAAACAAGGAAATGAAGGATGAAAAGAAAAGAAACAAGCATAAAGGCAAGAAGGACTCCAAGAACTACAAGAACTTCAAGGACAAAGGTAAGAAATCTTGCTTCATAGCTAAATATTATGATAACAGTGAAGATGAAATGGTTTATATTGCTGTGAAAGATGAATTTGATGATGAAGGAGATAAGATGGCACTTGTCTCTCATGTTAGATAAAATGATATATGGATTATTGGCAGTGGCTGCTCACATCATATGACTAGTGATAAAACAAAATTTGAGCATATGGAATATTATGATGGAGGTAGTGTAAGATTTGGAAACAATGAACCTTGTAATATAAAAGGAAAAGGATGTATCTTGTTAACTAAAGAACTTGTGTGTGACAATGCTTATTGGGTTGAAGGACTAAAGCATAATCTACTAAGTGTGGCACAACTAAATAACATTGGATTCAAGATAGAATTCATGAATGGACATGCAAAACTCCTGAATGGGCAAGGAAATTTGGTTGGTTTTGGCAAGCAAACAAAAGGTAATCTATTTTATCTTGATCTTAATGATTGTTCATGTTTTATTGCTCAAGTAGAAGAAAGTTGGTTATGGAAAAAAAGACTATGTCATCTGAACTTTAACAATCTGGTTAAGATAAGAAAACATAAAAGAGTAAGAGGTTTTCCTAGTTTGAAGAACCTTGACATGGGTCTATGCAAGAATTGCCAAATTGGTAAGATGGGAAAGACAAGCTTCAAAAGAAAAGACTATCAGTCAGAAAAAGTCTTGGAAATTGTTCATACAAACTTATGTGGACCTATTGGAATAGAGAGTTATAGTGGAGAATTTTTTTTTTATTCTCTTTGTTGATGACTACTCTAGGATGATTACAATAATGTAGCTAAAAGAAATGTTAGAAGCTTTTCAAAAATTCAAGTGGTATCTGGCAAGAGTAAAAAAAGAAATTGGAAATAAGTTGAAATTCCTAAGATTAGACAGAGGTGGTGAATTCATTTTCCATGAATTTAATAATTTCTACATTGAAAGAGGAATCAAAAGACAAGTATCTACTCCTGGTACACCATAGCAAAATGATATAGCAGAAAGAAGAACTAGATCTATCATGGATTGTGCAAGAACCCTAATGATTGAAAAGAATGTTGTTCTCAAATATTGGAAGGAAGCTATCAACACTACCGTTCATACCTTGAACAAAGTTTAGTTGAAGAAAGATTCAAACAAGAAACCTTATCAACTATGGTATGGCTACAAACCCAATATAAGTTACTTGAAGGTATTTGGTAGTAAATAATACACATTGAAAGAATCTAGAAAAGGAAAATTTGATGTAAAAGATGATGAAGGAATATTTCTAGGATAATCTTGTAGAAGCAAAGCATACAGATGTTTGAATTTATCCACTCACAAAATCATAGAGAGTGCACATTTCATAATTGATGAATATGCAGAAAAGAGTGAAGAAGAAAGTAGCAAGGAACCTGAAGACAACAGGAGATTCATTTACTATGAACTTGATATCCTTCATAATCTATTTGAAAGAAAAGATGCTTCAACTCCTAAGTCCTTAGAAACTTCAATAGCTACTGAGTTGCAGATAGTGGAACCCGAGCTGTAAGGACCCGAGTTACAAATAGAGGCTACTAAGCTAGTTCAAACCAATCTTGATGGACCCAAGTCATAGACAAAAGGACCTGAGCTTGAAGCTGAAATTCAAAAGGAAGATGATGGAACTCATTCAAAGACCAAGGAGCCTATATTAGCAAGAAATGTTAGAAGACATCATACACTTGATCAGATCATTGGAGATAAATTAGATGGAATAATGACAAGAAGAAAATTAAAAGGTACATGTTTACTTACTAAATTTGAACCTAGAAGTGTTAAAGATGCTCTAGAAAATGAAAGTTGGATTGAAACAATGAATGAAGAGATAGAACAGATAGAAAAGAACAAAACTTGGACTCTTGTTCCTAGACCCAAGGATAAAAATGTAATTGGTACAAAATGGGTATTTAGAAATAAGCTAAATGAAGATGGAAAAGTATCAAGAAACAAAGCAAGACTAGTATGCAAAGGCTACTCTCAAGAAGAAGGTATTGACTATGGTGAAACTTTTGCTCCTGTAGCAAGACTTGAAGGTTTTAGAATACTAGCATATGCAATACATAGAGGATTTAAGTTATATCAAATGGATGTTAAATCTACATTTTTGAATGGAATCCTTGATGAGGAAGTTTACATTGAGAAACCAGAAGGTTTTGTAGGTCCTAGCAAAGGAGACATGGTTTACAAACTACAAAAGGCTTTGTATGGTCTCAAGCAAGCTCCTAGAGCTTGGTATGAAAGACTCCATGATTTCTTGGTATAAATTGGTTTTCAAAAGACTAATGATGACAATAGTCTATATATCAAAGAAGGAACAAATAATAAGATTGTGTTAGCAAAAATATTTGTTGATGATACTTTATTCATAGGAAATGATGATTTATGTAAAGTGTTCTTAGAAGAAATGAGAAAAGAATTTGAGATGTCCATGTTTGATGAAATAAAATTCTTTGTTGGATTTCAAATACAAAAAAACAAGAATGATATCTACATCACTTAATCTAAGTATATCAAGGAGATACTAAAGAAATTTGGAATGGAAGATTCAAAACCTGTTGGAACACCTATGTCTATTGGACACAAGATTTCCAAAAATGATGATTCCAAAGAAGTGGATAAGACTACTTATAGATCAATGATTGGAAAATTGTAGTATGTAGTTTACACAAGGCTTGATATTGCTCTAGCAGTTGGGATAGTGGCAAGATTCTTAGCAAATCCCAAAGAAAATCACATGATGGCAATCAAGAGAATCGTGAGGTAACTAAAAGGTACTAAAGACTATATTTTATGGTATAAACATGCAGGCAATTTGGACTTAAAAGTATTTACTGATGCTGATTGGGCAGGAAGTCTTGATGAGAGAAAAAGCACTAGTTGTGGAGCATTCTTTCTTGGTAAAAGACTAGTATCTTAGACAAATAAGAAGTAGAATTGTACTTCTCAATCCACAATAGAGGTAGAATATGTAGCAGCAATAGTAAATTATTCTAACATTATTTGGTTCAAACAATGGTTGGAAGGAATGCAGGTAGAAATCAAAGATCTAGTTGTTATATATTGTGATAACACTAGTGCAATCAACATATTAAATAATCAAGTAATGCATTCCCAAAAAAAAACATATTGCTATAAAATATCACTTCTTAAGAGAATTGGTGTAAGATAAAGAAGTTAGATTGGAATATGTGAATACAAAGGAACAAATTGTAGACATATTCACCAAGCCATTACCTAAGGATGTATTTATGTATCTAAGAGGTAAGCTAGGGGTCATTCCCCTATCTGAAATTCACTAAATAAAGTTTAGTGAATGCATCAACTAGAACCTATTGAAGATCAATCCATTGGTACAAAATTGGCAAGGGCATATTATAGATGAATCAATATGTAAGGTACATTAGAATTTACAGAGTTATTATCTTTGGCATGTGTTGTCAAAAAGGGAGAAGTTTACTGTCATATCTTTGAGAAATCTTTGGAACCAGAATAAAGTCAAAAACTAGAGAGGGAGAAGTTCTCTAAAAGATGAAGTATGCTAAAAGAGGGAGAATGTTTTGAACTAACTTGGTAATAGTTGTTATAGAAAAAATTTAGTGAAAGGAAAAGCTCATACTGATAGAGGGAGTTCTCAAATCCAAAATTTCATTGTGCTATGACATGTTGTGTTTCCATCAATGCCAAAAAGGAGATTGTTGGATACAATTGGTTAATTGAGTGTTGTCTTTGATGTTACACAAATGTCATAATCATTATTAGTTAGTATATCCTGAGCTCACTCAAGTAGTGAAGATAGTTCTCAGTGTCTATTGAGCATTCCCGTGTTTGCCTAGTTCAAAAGGTAGTGTCTACCAAGTTCACTTGGGTATTGAAGGAAAAGTTGTAGAAAGAGACTATTAACCGAGTTCACTTGGGTAATGAAGGAAATTTGGCTAGAACTAGTGCTAACCAAGCTCACTCAGTTACCAAACGATTTTCATAAGTTTGTAGTGTAAACCAAGCTTCTGTTGGTTAACGAAGGAAATTGCTTTAGAGTTAGTTTCTACTGAGCAGGGTCAACCAACAAAGGATTTTTCTATTTTGTTATCTATTAATTCCAATTGATTGAGGTGATGAATATTAATTATTGTAAATTGTATTTGAGCCAACTTGACAAAGTAAAAGGTATAAGTATAAGATCAAGTTGTGATTTCAAAGTGTGGAAAAGTGTGCAAGTGAATGCAAAAGAATGTGTGAATTATGGTGATGTGATTGAAGATCTATTGGTAAGCAAAAGAAGCAAATTTGAAGGATAAGAAGAATATCCTTGTGGTGCAGCAAAGCCATATTTGATTAGGAAGGATCAAGTGCAAGCCAGTACAAAGATCTAAAATTAGCAATCAAGTTATATTCAAATCAGGTCATCTCATTTTTACTCTCTAACCATTGTAGGAATGATCCAAATCTCTTAATAGAGTTGGCTTAATAGCTATTTGCAAATCCTCTAACAAGGTGGTCATTCCATTGAATTGTTCTCAAGACCTCTAACTAGGCCACTCCTAACAAGGTGATTAAATCCTTTAACAAGGTCAAACCTAACGGTGTGTTTTGTAACCTTTAACAGGGTTGGCTCCTAATAGGGCTCACTTCAGAAGAGTGAAAATCAATAACTAGTTACTATCAATAGTTTTTCCCAAATTGGGTTTCCATGTTAAATCTTGGTGTTGAATGTGTTCATGCTATTTTCTTTATATGTTTGCAACTGAGTTAAAGTAATGTTAATCATAGATAACATGTAATGGTTTATAATTTAATCTTTTACTGGGCT
Organism: Cupressus sempervirens; assembly: GCA_028749045.1. Taxonomy (NCBI): domain Eukaryota; kingdom Viridiplantae; phylum Streptophyta; class Pinopsida; order Cupressales; family Cupressaceae; genus Cupressus; species Cupressus sempervirens. The sequence continues at coordinate 912,902,672 of CM053787.1, read as the reverse complement.
AATCTAGTTACTACCGAGTTACAACACTATATATTTACCGAGCTTCAATAGTATTCAATTGTTTGTTTGCATTTGGTACTAACATTAAAAGGGATCTGGGATTCATTTTTGTAGTAACTAATTCACCCCTCCCCTCTTCGTTACTCCTTTTATATTTCCAACATAGGTTACCTTTGTCTTCTCAGTCATAGAAAGTAGTCTTCCATTCTTTTCAAATATTTTGCATTTCCCATTACTAAACAAAAACTTAAAAAAATTATTGTTCGTTTGTGAAACACTAAAAATATTATACTATAAGCCATCATCCCAATAAACTTCATCACATACAATATCATAGTTAGATTGATTTTACCCTTTCTTATAATTATGCATTGTCATCCATTGCAAAATTTCACTGATTCTGCATCACATAATTACATTGTTGCATACTCATCTTTGGCTCTAGACATATGATGTGTGCATACACTATCAATGATCCAATCATTCATCTTTTACAATCATGAGTTTAATGCCTTCTATTACCCAATAACTTCCTTGTCAGTAGATGATTCTTCTTTTACAACAACAAAAACTATCTCCTCATCATTTCCATCTACATTGTCTTCATTATTTTTGTCCTCAACTATAAAACACACTTTATTTCCTTTCTATCAAAAGTATATATTCTTCCTATACTAGTTTCTCATTTCTTCACTTTTTTCCTTCTTTGGTTTATTAGTAAATCTATTTTCAAAATGACCAATTTTCTATAACTCCAACATGAAACATGACTATTTCCTTTGTATATATCTTTACCTTTGGGAAATTGTTTTGTTGTTAGGGCTAAACTAGTTATTCTAGCTTTTTTTCTTTTTACTCTAGGCCTTTGTATTCCCCATCATCAAAAAATATTCTTCTTCATTGTGTGTCTTCACTTGTTGAATCTTGAAGTGAAATTTCACTAGTTGGTTGACTATTGCCATAGTTTCTTAGCTCAAAAACTATTAGCCTACTAATAAGTGAATCAATGGTAATCTTACTCTAATCAATAGTTCTCAATTATTAAATAGCTAAAAATCTCATTGCATATTGGTTAGGTAAGATTCTCAACATCTTACTTACAACTTCACTTTCTTCAATAGTACCTGCAACTCTTTTAAATGCAGCAACAATTTCTTTGATTCTTGTCCTATAGTATGTAGTAGTCTCATTCTTGTTCATTTTCATTGTATCCAATTTCCCTTTTAATCCTTCTATTCTAGCTTCTATAACATTCATATCTCCACCATGCACTTTTAATAATTTATCCTATATTTCTTTAGTTATTGCCAGACCCTAAATATACTCTAAGTCTTCAATGCACTAGCCAGTTCTATCGTTATTGTCTTGTAGTAGCTTTGTCTTTTTCTATGTATCATCAATTTTTCAAGTAGGTTCAATATAATCTATGATAAGGAATTCTTCAACATTTTATCCAAGTCCTAATAAGTGTAATTTCATCTGGCTTGCCCACATCTTGAAATCATCTTCATATTTGTTAAATTTTGGTGCTTCCTTCCTATACATCTTGTGATATTTCCAGAAAACAATTATGCTTCCAATTTAGGGACCAAAGCTATGATACTAATTGTAGGTATATGATTGAATGGGGGGGGGGGGGGGGGGGAGAGGAGATAAATAATTAATCAATAAACTTATGTTCTTCTTTGATACAATTTACCGCTACGATTTACCTATACCTATAGTTCTTTTATCAATTGAATAAACAATAAAAGAAAAGAAAATAATATAACTATTCAAATAAATATAACACCAATATTTATCTAATGAAAAACCAATTAGGGAGAAAAATAGGGTGTGAGAATGGTGCCCACAAATATAGTACTCTTTTAGAATACACTATGTTAGGAGCCTATTTGATTAATGGATACAAAACATTGTTAAGTGTACCTTGTTACATGATTTTCCCGTAGATATGTTAAGATATTTACTCTACTAGGATTAACCTTGTTAAAGGATTTTAACACTCTAATCTCAAGATATCACCTTTTTAGATGTTTTACAATAGATTGATTAAGGTCACACTTCCAAGGGATTTAGATTGCTACAATGGTAAGAAAGTAATAGAAATAAGAATGATCTATGATTTTTACTGCCTTGCTATATCAGATGCAATGAACCTCTTCAACATAATAACATACCATTCACTATTATTCTTCCTCCTTTCTCTTCTCTGATAGCTCTTCTCCTATTCCAACTAGTATTCTCTCTCTCTCTCTCTCTCTCTCTCTCTCTCTCTCTCTCATGCTTAAAAAACCCTAAAACTAGATCTTTTTATTATAAAGGCATCTATCCATCTACATAGAAACTTCTTGAACAATCCTACAATAGCTAAACTAATACTTGAATTTACTTTCCAATGTTACTAATAAAAAATCACTTCACTAATAAGATTCTTGTCTCTGATAACCAAATAAGATAATCCATTATTTAAAAATATTTCATTTATCATTCTAGTTGTTGCCCAATAAGGTTATTCCCTATTGCTTCTTGGTTCCTTCAACCATTAAACTTTCTGAAGATATAGTAACAACATGAAATAATATGTTAATTGTTTGAAATTCATGATAAACAATATAAATAATGAATAATACAATTCATAGCTTTTCTTCTATTATTAACAACTTGTGAATAAGTTATTCCAAAAAAATATCATTTAATAATTTATCTAGTTTCTTAGCTTATATGGGTTAATTCTCTTTGCTAAGTTTATGGTATACATTTTTGATAGAGGATATCTCCTTGTTGATACAAGTACTAATACTTGATTCTCTTCCTTATGATGTCTATGGCTACATTATCTATTGAGAAAAATTGACTAATTGTGTATTATCTTTGATGTTACAAAAAATGTCACATCATTGCTAGTTAGTGTATCATAAGCTCACTCAGGTCATAAAGATAGTTTTCAGTGTTTGTTGAGCATTCTAGAGTTTGCCAAGTTTAGAAGTCAGTATCTACTAAGTTCACTTGGACTTCAAGGAAATTTTGTAGAAGTTGAGTGTTAACCAAACTCACTCAGTTAATGAAGGAAATGTTGGATGGAATCAATGTTAATTGAGCTCATTCAGTTACCAAAGGTGAATATGCAATGTTAATTGAGTTCACTTGGTTAACATAGGAAAATCATTTTTGAGTTAGTGTCTATTGAGTAGGGTCAGATAATGAAGGATTTTCCTTTTTTGGCATATTGAGTTCAATTGATTTTTTTCTTGGCTCTAGCTGATTGAGGAGATGAATAATAAGTATTCTAAGTTGTATTTAAGATGACTTAACTATGTGTAAGATATAAATATAAGGTCAAGTTGAGGATTGGATGTGTGGAACAAAATAGAAGATTTGAGGATGCTTAGAGGAAGCAAATTAGAAGGATAAGAAGAATATCCTTGTTGAGCTACAAAGACCAATTTGATAAGAAAGGATCAAGTATACAAGATATAATTGAGATCAATAATCAATAATTTAGTTGCATCAATAATCAGGTAATCTCATTATTACTTTTTAACCATTGTAGCAGTAATCTAAATCTCTTCATAGAGTTGGTTTAACATCTATTTGTACATAAATCCTCTAATAAGGTGGCATGTCTATTTGAAGTGTCTTAGAGACCTCTAACAAGGCCACTCCTAATAGGGTGATAAAATCCTCTAACAAGGTCACACCTAAAAATGTGTTTTGTAACCTTTAATAGGGCTGGCTCCTAAAAGGGCTCACTTTAGAAGAGTCAAAATTAGTAACTAGTTGCAATTGGTGGTTTTTTCCAAAGTGGGTTTCCATGTTAAATCTTGGTGTCACTTGTGCTCATGCTATTTTTTTAATGTGTATGTAACTAAGTTAAACTTAAGACCAATATATTTAGTTATTGCCAAGTTAAAGTTGATTCTCAGTATTTTCCTAGTTACAACATTTTCTAGTGTAAATTGAGTACATGTATGTTTGCCAAGTAACAATAGAATATAGTTTAATTAGAGCTCATGTTTTGATTTCTATTGACATATAAGAGATTTGGGAGATATTTTTAGTAACTAATTAACACCTCGCCTTTAAGTTACTCCTCTATTTCCAATAATTTACATCAGAGCTTTTGGTGCTTGTAGAGAAGGTTTCAAGGACATAAGATAAAGGTCAGATGTCATATAGAAGAGATATTTCCAAGTTAAGAAAAGACAACTTTATAGCATAGAAAGACCTTATGAAGTTGCATCTAGAAACCATTGGTGATTCAAGTTTGAAATACTTAAACACTACTTACAAAACTCCTACTAGTACAATGACTGTAGAATAAATTGTTGGAAAGAAAAATCATAATATCATGATGATTGACATAGCATTAGCTTTAACTATGTTGAATTTGATGAAGTCAAATTATGTGCTACTGCTCATGAAATGTGAACCGGTGATGATAACGTAAAGAGAGTCAAGGCAAAAAGCTTGAGAGGATAGTTTGATCAGATGAAAATGAGAGAGGATGAAAACATTGAAAAAATATGTTGAGAGACTCAAAGCTAATGTTAGTGCTATCAAAGCCTCTAGAGGAACATATGAAGATATGATAGTAGTAAGTAAGGTACTTAGAACCCTTCTTCCTATCTATACAATCAGAGTATCTATTATTCAAGAGATGAGATGTGATCCAAATAACAAGATAACTTTGGATGCTCTAGTTAGAAGATTGATTGAATTTGAACTAGATAACTCTGATAATTATACTCCTAGTTTAAGCAATCTTGAGTCTGCATTTGAAGCCAAGGTATCAGTCAAGAAGAAATCCAAAAAGTCTAAAAGAAAATAATATGAAAGTGAAGAGGAAGAAAGTTTTGACAGTGATCTTGAAGCCATTAAAGCATTACTTGCAAGGAGGTATCTGAAAGGAAAAGGAAAATATAAAGGTAAAATTCCTTTAATCTAATTCTCTTGTGAAGAAGTTGGACACATTACTACAAAACATCTAAACAAAGAAGACAAAGATGAAAAGAAGAAAAACAAGTACAAAGGCAAGAAAGATTTCAAGAATTTCAAGGACTATAAGGAAAAAGGTAAGGAATCTTGTTATATAGCTAAAGATTTAGATGGTGAAGATGATGAAATGGTAAATATTATTGTAAAAGATGAATCTTATGATGGAGATCAAATGACACTTATCTCTCATTTTAGCAAGAATGATACATGGATTATTGATAGTGGTTGCTCACATCATATGACTAGTGATAAAACAAAGTTTGAACACATGGAACACTATAATGGGAAAATGTTGTATCTCACTAACCAATGGACTTAGAAATGATAATGCTTATTGGGCTAAATGACTAATGCATAATCTACTGTGTGTAGCACAGTTGAATATCATTGGATTCAAGGTAGAATTCATGAATGAGAAGGCCAAACTACTAGATGAAAAAGGAAATATAGTTGGATCTAGCAAAAAAAAAAGGTAACCTATTCTACCTAGATCTCAGTGAAAGTTCATGCTTTATTGCTGAAGTAGAAGAAAGCTGATTATGGCATAAAAGGTTATGTCATGTAAACTTTGTTAATCTACTCAAGAAAATGCCCCTCCCCCATACAATCTAGAGAGGGGATAAAATGCTCCTCACCATATCCTCACCATCCCCTCCCCCCCTCTCACCATACCCTCACCATACCCTCACCATCCACTCACTCTTCACCATACCCTCACCCTTACCCCCTTATCCTCCTTACCTTGCTCACCCTCCTTACCCTGGTCACCCCTCTTACCCTCCTTACCCTAGTCACCCTCCTTGCCCCACTCACCCCCCATACCCTAACCATATCCCTCCTTACCCTCGCCCTCACCCTTGTATAGTATACAAGACCAAAAGAGTAAGAAATATTCCTAGTCTAAGGAAACCTAATATGGGTCTATGCAAAAATTGTCAAATTGGAAAGATGGGAAAGACTAGTTTGAAAAAAAGAACTATCATTCAAAAGAAGTCTTGAAGTTGGTTCATACAGACCTTTGTGGACCTATTGGAATAGAGAGATATAGTGGAGAATTTTTTTTTATTTTGTTTGTTGATGATTATTCCATAATGATGACTGTAATGTATCAAAAAGAAAAATATGAAGCTTTTCAAAAATTTAAGTGGGATCTGGCAAGAGTAGAGAAAGAAACTAGAAAGAAGCTTAAATGTCTGAGATCAAACAGAGGTGTCTAATTAATTTCTAATGAGTTGAATGAATTTTTCATTGAAAGAGGAATTAAGAGACAAGTATCATCCTTTGGTACAGCACAACTGAATGTTATGGCTAAAAGAAGGAACAAATCCATCATGGGTTGTGTAAGAACCTTGATGATAGAAAAGAATGTTGTAATCAAATACTAGAAAGAAGAAACCGGTACTATAGTGCATACTTTGAACAAAGTACAGTTGAAGAAAGACTCAAATCAAACTCCTTATGAACTATGGTATGGCTATAAATCTAATGTAAGTTACTTGAAAGTATTTGGTAGCAAATGTTATATCTTAAAGGAATCTAGGAAAGTTAAATTTGATGTCAAAGGTGATGAAGGCATATTCCTAGGATACTCCTATAGAAGTAAAGAATATAAAATTTGAATTTTTCCACTGATAAAATCATAGAAAGTACACATGTGAGAATTCATGAATCTCCAGAAAAGAGTGAAGAAGAAGGCAACAAAGAACCTAAGGATTACATAGGGTTTGTTTACTTTTAACCTGATACATTGTCAAATCTATTTGGAAGTTAGGAGGCCTCACCTCCCAAGTCCCCAAAATCTCCAAAATCTATTCAGTTGCAAGAAGTGCAACCTAAGTCATAGTCTGAATGACTTGACTCATAGTCAGAAGCTACCAAGCTAGTGCTAGAGCAAATTGAGTTTGATGGACTTGAGTCACAGATAGTGGGACCCGAGCTTGATATAAAAGATCATGAAAAAGCTAGTGGAACATGTTCTAAGTCCAAAATACTTGTTTTAGAAAGATATGTTAGAAGGCACCATGCACATGATCAAATCATTGGAGATAAATCAGATTGAACAATGACAAGAAACAAATTGAAAGGTACATGCTTGCTTGTTGAATTTGAACCTAGAAATGTTAAAGAAGCTTTGGATAATGAAAGTTAGATTGAAGCTATGAATGAAGAAATATAATAGATAGAGAGGAATAAGACTTGGACTCTTGTTCCTAGATCGAAGGATAAAAATGTGATTGGCACAAAGTGGGTTTTCAAAAATAAGTGAAATGAAAATGGAAAAGTCTCACGAAACAAAGAAAGGTTAGTTTGTGAAGGATATTCTCAAGAAGAAGGTATTGATTATGGTGAAAAGATTTCTCCTTTTGTAATATTAGAAGGCATTAGAACCTTACTATCATATGTAGCACACAGAGGATTTAAAGTGTATCAAATGGATGTAAAATCTCCATTCTTGAATGGAATTCTTGATGAGGAGGTCTACATAGAATAACCTAAAGGTTTTGTGGATCCTACCAAAAGGATTGATGCAGGAGCATCCAGTAGTGTAAGGGAAATTGTGTATCACCTAAAAATATTCTTAGTGTTACTTTCTATTTAATGTGTTTTCATTTTTGGATACCCATTTGGGTCAAATAAAGGTTCCAATTCTCATAGTTCCACTATTGGTTTTTTGAGTTAGAATTTTTGAGCACCTTGGGATACATGCTAATGTAGAAAATAGGTTATTTTTTAATTGATCCATAATTATGAGGAGTTAGAGGGTGTAAGTTAGAGGGATGATTATAATTGTAATTTAAAGCACTCCAAAAAAAAATCATGTCAAAAGGCTTTACGATTTGAAAGTTATTATAGTTTTAAGTTGCCTAGAGACCTCCTAGGAGCACTTCAAAGTCAGATTTGAGGCACTAAATGGCCTTGTACAGGCTCAAAATATGGAGGATGCAAAAAATTGCTCCATAGGGCTATAGAGTGCTCAGAGAGCTTTCTAAAAATGTAAATGATTTATTAGTCAAAGTACCAAATCAAAAGTTATGCCTTCAAGAAGTTGGACTACCATTTCTAGATTCTTCTAAGTTTATGCTGACTTCTGATGTGTTTTCTAGAACCTTATATTTTTGTGGTGGATGCCAAATGGTATATTCTAAAATGTATTCCAAACCCTAAAACCTAATTGGGGTCACTTAAGTTCATTTATGGCATTGTAAAGGCAATTTCTGGTGGAGTTTTGGGAGAAAGGTACTATGAGAAGGGTTTTCTCCAGAATATGATAACATTGTAAGCCCATAGGGCATTCATGGAGTTTATTTTTATTGTACTGAATGTAATATCATATCATTTTTTATAATAATATTCCCCCTTTCCTATTGCATTCATTTTTGTCTTGGGTTTTGTCCTCATCAAGTGATATCAGAGCAGGTTTTCTCGAGTGTGTAGACAGAGCACCAACTATGTGGCATTTTGCACTAGGACTATGTGGCTATGGGTTTTAATACAAGAACATGCCTCCATGAAGGGAGAATGGTGGAAGGGTTAGAGTTGTTACTCCTGAGGTTAGAACCCTCTAGAGACAAGTACAAGTATTATAGGAGGAGATCTGTAGAGGGATGAATGTTGCCATAGGTGACAAAAGTGAGAAGAAGATGAAGAAGGAAATATTGGGTAGGAAGGAGAAGAAGATGGAGAAGTCCTAAAACAAGAAGAGGAGAGGATTTTTAGGGCCATTACCAAGCTTAGAAAAAGATCTAAAACTAACATCGACATGTTTTCAGGAAGTCTAAACCTAGATGAGTTGATCGACTAGATCAATGAGTTGGAGGAGTATTTTGAGTATGAGTATATTGGGGACCCTGATAGGGTTAAGTTTGTGAAGGCCAGAATGAAAGGCCATGCCAAAACTAGGTGGCAATAGATTTAGTTGGAAAGAAATAGAAGAGGAAAGGAGAAAATCACAAAATGGGTTCAGAAGCTTGATTTTTTCAAGAAGATGCAAGGGTTAAAGTAAGTAGGAAAATCTATCTAGGAATACACCAAGGAATTTTACCAAGTTCTTATTAGGGCAGGAAATGTAGAAGTAAATAAGGATAAGGTTGATCGTTACCTTAGTAGGTAACAAGAACTAGAAGAAAAATGAAGATCTGGGTACTACCCAAAATTAGAGGAACGAGGGTTTCAACCACTCCAATGACCAAAACTTTGGAGATTAGAGAGGAAGAGGTAGAGGATGTGGACAAGGTTTAGGAAGAGGAGGCTTCTATGATACCTATTTTAATTGTAATGAAGAAGGTCATCATACCTCCAATTCCCTCAACACTAAGGAAGGATAGATAGGATAGCTAATGGTTAAGCAAGGGTTACTCATGTGGATGATGATGCATAGTCATCACATTTAGAGGATGCAGAAAGAGGAGAGGTTCTAGTTAATGAAAGGGTCCTACTGAGTGATGAGACTGAACCTAGACAAAGGAGGAGTTTTTTTCATACCAGGTGCAAGTGCAAGGGTAAATGTTGTGATGTAATTGTTGATGGTGGAGGCACTAACAACTTGATGTCAGAGGAGATGGTCTCAAAGCTAAATCTCAAGAGGGAGAAACATCCCCAACCCTATCAAATTGTTTGGGTCTAGGATGATCATAAGGTATTGGTTAGTGAGTAATGTTTCGTAAAGTTTAAGATTGGGAGTTATCATGACAAGGCTCTTTGTGACATCATTCTAATGGATGTCTACCATTTATTATTGGGAAGGCCATGGCAGTTTGATAGGTATGCTATACATGATGGTCATGCAAATACATACTCTTTGAAAAAGGATGGAGTTCGCCACAAATTAAAGCCCTTGACAAAGGAGGGTGAAAAGGCATGTGGTAGTCCTAGGGTATGTCTTTTTGATGGAAGAAAATTTTTGGTTGGCATAAAACATCAACATATGTGTTATGCTTTAATTCCTAGAAAAGTTAAGGAAGGCAGTAGTAAAATTCTACTTGAAGTTTTAGGTCCATTAAGTGAGTATGGAGATGTCATCTATGATAATGTTTCAAAAGTGTGGCCACTGATAAGGCAAATCAGTCATCAAATAGATTTAGTCCCTGGAGCTAGTTCGCCTAACAAGGCTGCTCATAGGATGATTCCTAATGAGACTAAGGAGCTAAATAGACAAGTTCAGGAGCTATTTAGGAAAGGTTTGATTTGAGAGAGCTTGAGTCTATGTGCAGTGCTTGTAGTACTGGCACGAAAGAAGGATGGAGAGTGGAGAATGTGTATAGACTCTTAGGCCATAAAAAAAATAACCATCAAGTATCAATTTCCTTTGCTAGGAATAGATGATCTCATGGACTGCATGAGTGGAGCTCAGTAATTCCCAAAGATAGATCTTAAGAGTGGTTATCGCAAGATACAGATATGAGAGAGAGATGAGTGGAAGAATTCATTCAAGACCAAGGAGGGCCTATATGAGTGTTTAGTCATGCCCTTTGGACTAACCAATGCACCAAGCACCTTCATGCGGCTTATGAATGAGGTATTAAAGAAAATTTTGGGAAAATTTGTTATTGTCTATCTGGATGATATTTTGATTTTCAGTAAGTCTTTGGATGAACATTTATTGCACATTCTTAATGACCTTGAAAGGTTGAGGGAAGAGAAAATGTTGATTAATTTGAAGAAGGGTAGTTTTTTCAAAAGAGAGCTAGTCTCTTTGGGGTTTGTTGTATCAGCTGAGGGTCTCAAAATGGACCCAGAGAAGGTGAAGGTCATATTGGAATGGCCTAATCCAAGGTTTTCCATTGAGGTGAGATCATTCCATGGTCTTGCTAGTTTTTATAGGAAATTCATTAGGAATTTTAGTAGTAAATGTGCACCTCTAACTAAAACAATGAGGGGAGATAGAAAAGAGCTCAAGTGGACTACAGGAGCTACAAGAACTTTTGAATTTTTGAATAAGAAGGTGACAGACCAACTTGTGTTGGCACTTCCTGATTTCAACAAAGTGTTCTAGGTGGATTGCGATGCTAGTGGTAGTGCTACTGGGGCTATGTTGAGCCAAGAAGGTAATCCTATTGCCTATTTTAGTGAGAAATTGAATGATGCAAAGAAGAAGTATTTTGTTTATGATTAGGAGTTCTATGCAATAGTTCAGGCCTTAAAGAAATGGAGGTATTATTTGTTGCCAAAAGAATTTGTCTTGTATACTGATCACCAAGCATTGCAATACCTAAATAGCCAAGGTAAATTGAATCAGAGACATTTAATATGGGTAGAGAAATGGGAAGTCTAATAGGGTTGCAAATGAATTAAGTAGGAGACAGTTGTTGCTGATAGTAATGCAAGTTGAAATGGTTGGGTTTGATGAACTCAAGAATTTGTATCCTAAGGATCCTAACTTTGCAGAGGCTTAGAAGGCTTGTAAAGAACCTGTTACTCTAGACAAGACTAGATGGCTAAATTACATGATTCAAGATGGTATGTTGTTCAAGGGAAGTCAATTGAGTATTCCAAGGAGTTCCATGAGGGAGAAATTGATCAAGGAGAAGCATAGTGGAGGGATGGCAAGATACTTTGGTTGAGATAAGACCATTTCCATTATTTGAGAACATTATTTTTGGCCTCAATTATCACAGGATGTGAAGAAGTTTGTGCAGAGTTGTCAATTATGTCAAAAAGCCAAAGGATCTAGTGAAAATACTGGACTCTATTAGCCATTGCCTATTCCATTGAAGCCTTTGGAGGACATAAGTATGGATTTTATTCTTAGATTTCAAAGGACACAAAGGGGTAATTACTCATTATTTGTGGTTGTTGATAGGTTTTCCAAGATGGCACATTTCATTCCATACCAAAACACTCATGACGTAGTGCATATTGCAAATTTTTTTTCCAGAGAGGTGGTGAGGGTACATGGTCTTCCAAAAGTATTATTTCTGAAAAAGATATTAAATTTTTTAGGTATTTCTAGAAGACTTTGTGGAAGAACTTGAAAAAATAATTGAAGTTTAGTTTTGCACATCATCTGTAGACTAATGGACAAACAAAAGTAGTGAATAAGAGTCCGGGAAATTTGCTGAGATATTTAGTAGGAGATAAACCCAAGGGATGGGATTTCATTCTACCACAAGAAGAATTTTCTTGCTATAATTCTATAAATAGGAGTATTGGTATATCACCATTCCAAATTGTGTATGGGAGTAGTCCAAGGATTGCACCAGAGCTGAGGAAGATGGAGCAAGGGGAGAGGACAAGTGCTAAGGTAGAAGACTTTGCTAAACATGTCAAGAACCTACATGAGGAGGTGTGAGCACATATTTCCGAGATGAACCTATAGTATAAGGCTAGGATAGATAAAAAGAGAGACATACAAATTTCCAATTTGGAGATCAGGTTATGGTATATTTGAGGAAGGAATGATTTCCAGTGGGTACCTACAACAAGCTAACGATGAAGAAATTTGGCCCCTACAAAATTTTGAAGAAACATGATTTAGGGAATGCATATGAGGTGGAGTTGCCAAATGAGATTCACATTTATCCTATTTTCAATATTGTAGACTTAACAAAATATCATGATGATGGTGGAGATGAGGAATTGATGCTAGAGCCATGTCTAATTTTTGCTTCTACGAAGGAAGAGATTGAAGAAATTCTAGATAGTCATGTAGGTTGGAGTACTAGAAACATGTAGTATGAAGAATCCATAGTGAAGTGGAAAGGATGACCAATAGAAGACTCAACTTGGATATCCACAATGGAGGTTTCACATTTGGATTTCCCTTTATCAGCTATAAAGTGACAGGGTCACTTTTCAATCTACCCTAGGTGTTTGATGCAGGAACATCTAGTGGTGTAAGGGAAATATTGTATCACCCAAAAATATGCTTAGCATTAGTTTTTGTTTAATGTGTTTTCATTTATGGATACCCATTTGGGTCAAATAAATATTCCAACTCTCATAGTTCCACTATTAGTTTTCTAGGTTAGAGTTTTTGAGCACCTTAGGATATGTGCCAATGTAGAAAATAAGTTTATTTGTAATTAAGCCATAATTATGCTGAGGTAGATGGTGTAAGTTGGAGGGATGATTATACTTTTAATTAAGCACTCCGAAAAAAGAATCAGGTCAAAAGGCTTTACGATTTGAAAGTTATTGCAGTTTTAAGTTGCCCGAAGACCTCTTAGGAGCACTTCAAAGTCAGATTTGAGGCACTAAATGGCCTCATACAGGCTTGAAAAATGGGGGATGAGAAAATATGGTTAATAGGACTATAGAGTGCTTGGAGAGATTTCCAAAAATGTAAACGGTTCATCAATTAGACTCCCAGATCAAAAGTTATGCCTCCTAGAAGTTGGACTACCATTTATGGATTCTTCTAATTTTACACCGACTTCTGACATGCTTTCTAGAACTTTCTATTTTGGCTGTGGATGCCAAATGGTATTCTTTAATTTTTATTCCTAACCCTGAAGCCTAATTGGGGTTACTTAAGGTCACTTCTGGCATTGTAAAGGTAGTTTTTGGTGGAGTTTTAGGAGAAGGGTACTATGAAAAGGGTTTTCTCTAGAATCTGATAACATTGTGAGCCCATAGGGCATTTCATGGAGTCTATTTTTTTTTTGTACTAAATGTAATAGCATATGATTTTTGATAATAATATCCTCCCTTTCCTATTGTATTCATTTTTGTCTTGGGTTTTGTCCTTATCAAAAGATATGGTCTACAAATTACACAAAGCATTGTATGGTCTCAAGCAAGCTTCTAGAGCTTGGTATGAAGGACTTCATAGCTACTTGATAAAGATTGGTTTTCAAATAACAATGATTTAATAGTAACCTATATGTCAAAGAAGGACTACACACGAATATTGTGTTGGCATAAATCTTTGTGGATGAAACTTTATTTATAGGAAATGATGACTTATGCAAGGCATTTTCAAAGAGATGAGTAAAGAATTTGAGATGTCCATGTTTGGAGAGATAAAATTCTTTCTTTTATTGTAGATCCAACTAAATATATATGATATCTATATTACTCAATCCAAATATATCAAGGAGATACTAAAGAAGTTTGGAATGGAAGATTCAAGACCAATTGGAACACCTATGTCTACTGGACATAAGCTTTCAAAAAATGATGATTTCAAAGAGGTAGATCAAACCACATATAGATCAATGATTTGAAAATTGCAATATGTAGTGCACACAAAGCCTAATATTGCATTAGTAGTTGGTATGGTGGCAAGATTCTCAAAAAATCCCCAAAAAAATCACATGATGGAAATAAAAAGAATTAAGAGGTATTTAAAGGGTACTAAAGACTATGGATTATGGTACAAAAAAGGAGGCAATTTTCATTTGAAAGCATTCACAGACACTGATTGGGCAAGAAGTGTTGATGAGAGAAAGAGCACTAGTGGTGGATCATTCTTTCTTGTTAAAAGACTAGTGTCTTGGACAAGTAAGAAGAAAAATTGTATTTCTCAGTCCACAACTAAAGTAGAATATGTAGCAGCAATAGTTAATTGTTCAAATGTTGTTTGGTTCAAGCAACTATTGTTAGGTGTGAAGCTAGAGATCAAGGATCCAATGGTTATCTTCCATGAGAACACCAGTGTAATTGATATATCAAAGAATCCTATGATGCCTACCAAAACCAAGCACATTTCTATAAAATATCATTTTTTTGAGAGAATTGGTACAAGATAAAGAGGTAAGGTTGGAATATGTGAATAGTTAAAAACAAATTGCAGGCATATTCACTAATCCATTACCTAAGGATGGATTTTTATATCTAAGAGGTAATCTAAGGGTCATTCCCCTATTTGAAGCTCACTAAATGAAGTTTAGTGATGCATCAATTAGAGCATGTTGAAGATTAGATAGTTGATGTAGTATTGACAATGGCACATTGAAAATGAATCAGTACAAAAAGGACATTGATATTCAATGAATATTGTCTTTGGCATGAGATGTCATAGAGGGAGAAGATTATTTTCATACCTCACATAATTTTATAAAGAGTAAGAGTATATATCTCACAGAAATTTTATTACTTCCAAAAATGTCAAAGAGGGAGAACTCGGTCTAATATCAAAGAATGTAAGTTTTCTATTAGAAGAAGATGTTGAAGACAAAGTTTTGCTGACAGAGGGAGAAACTAAAGATAGAGGGAGTCCACATTGATAGAGGGATTTCTCATGGACGACAATCAAAATGAAACTAAGGATATGTTCCTTACTTTATTCTTGCTCTAAAATTTTATTGTGTTTTGACATGTTGTGTTGCCATCAATGCCAAAGATGATGATTGTTGAAAACAATTGGATAATTTTGTATTGTCTTTGATGTTACACAAAATGTCATATCATTTCTAGTAAGTATATGTTGAACTCACTCAGGCAATAAAGATAGTTTCTTATATCTGCTAAGCATTATGAAGTTTTCCAAGTTCAAAAGTCACTATCTACCGAGTTTACTTAGGCATGAAGGAGATATTGCAGAGGTTGAGTGTTCACCAAGCTCACTCGGTTAATGAAGAAAATGTTGGATGAAACCAATATTAACCCAACTCACTCAGTTACCAAAGAAACTTTGTGAATATGTAGTGTTAACCAAGTTCACTTGGTTAACACAGGTAATCATTTTTGAGTTAGTATCTATGAAGCAAGGTCGACTAACAAAGGATTTTTTTGTTTGGCATATTGAGTTCAATTAATTTGTTTGTTAGCTCTAGCTGACTAAGGAGATGAATACTAAGTATTCTAAGTTGTATTCAAGCTGACTTGACAATGTGTAAGATATAAATATAAAGTCAAGTTGAGGATTGAATGTGTGGAACATAATAGTAGATTTGAGGATGCTTAGAGGAAGCAAATTAGAAGGACAAGGAGGAGATACTTGTCGAGTTACAAAGATACATTTGATCAGAAAGGATCAACTGTACAATCTAGAATTGAGATATTTAATCAACAATTTAGTTGCTTTAGTAGTCAGGTCATCTCATTGTAACTCTCTAACCATTGTAGAAATAATCTAATTCTCTTAATAGAGTTGGCTTGACATCTATTTTTAAATCCTCTAACAAGGTGACATTTCTATTTGAAGCATCTTAAAGAGCTCTTAGAAGGCCATTCATAATAGGGTGATTAAATTCTCTAACATGGTCATACCTAACAATGTATTTTGTAACCTTAAATAGGGTTGGCTCCTAACTTTGTGAGGTCCTCACACCATCACCCCATAATTTTTGGGGACCCCCTTTTTTTTAAATAACCTTAGCAAATTTTTGGATTGTCCAACAATTTTGAGTTTTGAAAATTTTGAGCCTTGGACACCTTTAGGCTAGTGGGAGAGACTTAGCTTATTTTCACTCGGTTCCCCTTGATTTTCTAGAGCAACCAATTTTATCCTTAGGCCTAACAAATTTCAAAACAACAATATTTGGTAGGATAAAATTGTAAATTTGTACTTAGACATTTTCTTTCAAAAATCTAGATATAACTATGAAAATTTGAATAATCTTGCACAAGGGAAATTTTTTTTAGACTTGAGTTTTGGAAAATCTCAAATTTTTCTTTGGTGAAAATTTTAATTTTGTAGAAATGAGGCTAAATTGCAAAAATCAATTTTTGACTCTAGAGGCAATTTTATTTTATTTTTGTCAAAAAATTTCTAATTGGCATAGCAAAATTGATTTGGAGGAAAAAATTGCAAAAAATTGGCTTTAATAGATTAAAATTGCCTTGAAAACTTTTTGCCTTTAATGAAATTGGTAATTTAATATTGAAAAATGGCTTTTGGTTAGCCAAAATCCAATTTTAATGACGTATTAATTACTAAATCCTCATTAAATGAAAATATTTAATATCTCCAAGGCACCATTTAATTTCTTTTTGCAATTTGGAGCTAATTGGCAATTTAAAAGAGCAATTTTCATTTTGGCAAAATTAATATTTTGCTAAGTATTTAATTATGGGCCATAATTTTGCATTAATTATTGTTTTTCTTGCTCCCAGGGTCCAAGTCGACTAGCTTGGAGGAAGTAAGAATGTTGGGTACAAGAGGAGGCCTCTCTGCCATTTCCTCCTCACTTCTCACTTCTCCTTCTCAAGGTGTTGGTGATTTTGCATGAGTAGATCTACACTCTTCTTGCTTGGCGAATTTTGTGGAGGGCAAAATTTGTGGGAGCCAAATTTTGTGGGAGCCAAATTTTGTGGAGGGCAAATTTTGCGGGAGCCAAAATTTGTGGAAGATAAAATTTTGATTTTTGCAAGAAGCTACAATTTTTGGCCCTAGGTTGGGTAATTTTATTTGGAGGTGAATTACATGATAAATTTTTGATTTGCAAGTGGATTTGAAGTTCTTGAGGTCTAGTCCTAATTCTGAAAAGTCGCTATACAATTACTGGTTAAGGTGAATTTTCATCATCTAGAGTTGCAAGGGGTCCTTAAGCTGACATCCTTCTTTCATTCTAGTCTAAGGATTGCTTCCCTTGGTTCTACTTGGCTTCTGGTCCACCACTCTACCATCCCATAATAGGGCAACGAGTATGGAGGATGTTAGTGCAAGTAAGTATCCCAAGCGGACAAACACTAAGAAAGACAAAGAGGATATGATGCCCAAAACACCCTTCTTCTCGAAAATGAAGAGAATAATTGACACCATTATCAGTAAAGTGGACATGATATAGATGAAGGAAAGACTAAAGGAAGGATAATTTCCCTTGGCAAAGAGGATATAAAAAAGTGGAGTTGTACATGCAACAACTTTTCCTCCTACATTGTTGTGTCTAGAATTGATTATGGAATGTGCATCCAAATTTGATCTAAATAGTAAATCCATCATTTTTGGTGAAGGGAAGAGAGTGTTGGACAACATCAATGAACAAGCAATCGAAGAAACATTCAACATTTTCTAGTGCAAGGGCATGATGGTTGTGATGATGGATCAGGCAACCAAATCATTTCAAGATAACCAAGAGGCCTATTTCATGCATCTAAAGCAGAATTGGATTCACGAAGGAAAGAAAGGTGTTAACAGATCATCAAGGTTCACAATGGAAGATTTTAAACTAGAATATGGTGATCTCATTGTTCTTCTCAGCCGGATCATGGGCCTAGCTCAAGGGATGCAATTTAAAAATTGGATGTACTTCTTCATTGATGAGATTGAAAAGGGGAAAAGAAGATTTGATTAGGCTAAGATCATAAGCGAGAACTTAGAATTGCAACTCAGAACTGTACAAAACCAAAGACAATTCTACATGGGCTCCTATCTGTTCTACCTAATTGGTAGATTGTACAAGAGTCTAGGACTTTCATGTGAGAAAGCTAGCTTTCTGAAGGCTGTCGGTGAACATGATGAGAGCTATCAAATGGAGAGGCCTTGATATTCTAGATCAACTAGAGGATGATGGAAATGTGCTAAGAGAAGACTATGATACAGTAGAAGGAATAGAGTTGAATCCAGTGGATTGGGATGACCATCAGGATCCTTCCTTGGAGATAGTCAACAAGGAATTGGATGAGATTGTGGCCTAGGAATATGAGATAGTGGAACATAAATTGGGAAGGAATATAGATGATATGGAGTGTGAGGAGGTCCAGGAAGGTATAGCATCAATTAGAGAAAGGTTGAGGAAAACAAATGAAAGAATAGTAAAGTTGGAGACCGAGAACAAATATTGGAGAGATTGCTAGCCCATCCAATAGTTGCACCAGGTAGCCCATCCTCAAGATAGCAGGAACAATTCAGAAAAGATATCAACTCAGCTACACGAAGTCAGGGGTTGGATCCATGATACAATCCAAGAGGGGAAAAATTTCCTGCCTTCCTTCATCTTGACATTCCAATCATTAGTGGCTATTAGAGATAATTTCAGATTATTCAAAGAGAAGTGGAAATATTTCCTTCCCATCAAAGATTTGGCTATGCCTAGGCTATAGGTATTCATTGGGTTACTAGAGGCATATTTGCAAAGGGCCAGGTTGGTTGATGAGAGATGATTGAGTACAATTGAATCATGGTTTGTTGCATTGACTACTAGATTTAGAACACTTGAAGAAATACATAATGAGATTGCACAACACAACCCAAGCATTGACACTTCTATTTCAACCATGATGAGCGATGTTGGGGTGGCACTTTATTTTGAGGATATTAGAGAAGAGGATGTCAATGAGATAGATTTTGGATCAAGGTTGAATGAGTTAAGAAAGGTTGTTATCAAGAATAAGCATTTGGGCACACTTTCCTCTCTCAATGCTTTTATTGGATTTGTGAAGGAATATGAGAAAGACCATGAAAGGATACTACAAGTAGCAAGCAGCGTGCTGAAGTTAAAAAAACTCAGGGTGAAGCACACACCTTGTCCTCCTATGGAAGAAGTTAACAAAAGGCTAGCTAAGTTCATTTCCTTAGCTAAGAAAATGAAAGAAAAGGGAAGGGTTATATTAGAAAATCATTTGATGTAAGCCCACGTGGCAAATTTCTCTTTCTTCTAGAATAGGACAAGTGTCTATTTTTGATTGGCCACTATTTTGGTGCCTTCTCATTGGTTGCCACTTTTTGAACTTTTTTCATTGGTCCATTGATGAGGTGGTAGCTTCTCATTGGCTGATGGGGTGGAAACCCTAATTAGGGTTTTTAGGATGCAATCTAGATCATTGATCTTGTTTTGACCTCCACCATTTGTTGTATTTCTGGCCCCTATATAAAGCCATTTTCTCTCATTTGTAAAGTGTTGGAGAAATTGTTGCGAAGATAATACCAAAATTTCTGTCTTTTTCATTGTTGAGATTTGCATGGTGATTAAGAACATTGGGTATTATTGCATGTTTTCTACTTCCACATAGTTAGATTTCCTTTCAAGTTGTTAAAGTTGGTTGCATTTAAAGTTTTTTAAGTGAGGTTAAAGTGGATGGATAGTTGTATGGTAGCATTTGTAGATGTTTGATAGGGCTCAATACTAGACCACTAGCATCCTAGCGACTAGTTGGGAGGCCTTGTGTGGTAAACTAGTTTATTATTCCTTCGAATCATTGCACCTGTGGAAGTAAGGCCATTGGTCAGCTCTCATTAGGTTTGATCCCCGTCCATTTTCCAACCTTCCATTCATACAAGTAGGAGTAGAATAGTGAGTAGCTAGGTAGTTGAAGTTTAGAGAAGGAAGTTAGGAAAGTTAGTCAAATATCAGAACACATCCATTCACCTTCCACCACCAGCACTTTCCCACCAACATCATCATCGAAGACACATCCTACATCATTACCACCATCAACATTATCTATCCCCCGCACATTTCACAAACCAAACCACCATCACCTTCATCCTGCCAAAGTCCAAGTCATCCTCAACAATTTGAATAAGGCTGCCTACGTGATTACCAATGAATCACATTGATAAAATTGAGTGAGTATCCAATGGTGTAAGGAACATTGGAGTTATACTCATGTCTCATGAGCATTAAATTTTCAAGAGAGGAGTTGCATGTTTGATATCCCATATCAAATATTCAAATCCTAATATGTTATGTAAGTGATACAGAACTCCCATCAACACTAACAAGGCTTGCTTTAAAAGAGTAAAAATTAGTAACTAGTTGTAATTGGTGGGTTTTTCCCAAATTGGGTTTCCATGTTAAATCTTGGTGTCACTTGTGTTCATGCTATTTCTTTTATGTGTACGCAACTAAGTTAAACTTAAGATTAGTATATTTAGTTATTGCCAAGTTAAATTTGATTCTTAGTATTTTCTATGTTACAACATTTTCTAGTATAAACCAAGTGCATGTATGTTTGCCAAGTAGCATTTGAATATAGTTTAATCAGAGTTCATGTTTTTATTTGTATTCACATCTATGGGATCTAGGAAATATTTTTAGTAACTGATTCACCCCTCCCCTCTCAGTTAGTACTCCTCTATTACCAACATTATCATCATAAGGAGGGGGCATATATATGCCCTCCTTAGTTTCTATTGGTAGCCATGGGGTAGTAAATGTGGATTCTGAGTATGGCTTAGAATACTTTAGCCTTGTTCACTGGGTATGATTGCTAGATCATCCTTGACTCTATGCATTGTTTCTTTACCTCTCTTGTGCACACATAAGCACATATGCTAAAACTCATTGTTAGAGTGATTAGATATTTTCTAATCTACTCTATTTTTCTTAAACTAAAATTTAGGCATCTAATAATTAATTATTTTATGAATTATTATTATGCAACCTAAGTTTTAAATTTTAGGGTTTTGATCTCCTTTATAAGGATTTATCTCTTTGTAGTTATTCATTCAATTTGATTATATCAATGTCTTTTTTTTCTCATCAAGAATGTCTCATCTATGGATTTGGGAATTCCAACCTCCATAGCTTTTTGATTTTCTCTTCTTTGATAGGTGTTTGCATGTAGGTGATTCTTGGGAGTTGTGGGGTTCATCTTTCATCAACTTCAACATAGTATCAAAGCTCTATATCTTCATGCCCCTATTATTTTTGTGAGAGATTTGGCACCATTTTTTAGATCTATCACTTTTAGAGGATTTTGTATTGGATCTAGGGGGATCTATTTTTTAGCGCACTTTGAGCCTAAACAAACATCACCATTGAGCTCAAAGTACTCGAAAATGCCTATTTTCATATCAAATATGTCTAGTTTGGACATTATTGAAATCTATGGAAATTTTTTTTTAGCCCGAGGCTATACAACCTTGGGTTCAAAGATTGAGGTAGAAATTATTTTGTTTTTTCCAAAAAAATAATTTGGAGGGAATTTTTGTTTGTTTGTTTGTTCATTTTACAAACAATAACCTTTTGTATGAAAAAGGTGCATGTGATTATTCAAAGGTGGAGGTGTCAACCCTATGGCGACCTTTTTGGTAGGTACCAATATTTTGTTCACATGTATTTTTTAAGTCTCAGGCTACATTACTTCAAATGGGAGAATAATGTTTTAATGACATCAATGATGTTGATGTTAGTGCTACCATTTTTAGTTCTACACCACCTGCACTTTTGATGGCTCTCACCTCTTTTGGCCTTAGTGCATGGGAAACTCTATATAATACCCTCTATCTACAATGTTCAAGTGTAGTAGGTTCTAATTTGGTCTCCTTAGTTGATGCTCTACCTTCTTCCATGCACCCCACATGCCCTTCTTTACTTGGCATGCATACCTTAGCAGATGACATGTTTTTTTTATTGATCTTTACACACTCACCATCAACACACTTTTCAACTATTAGCTACCTTTTTTGGAGCTTTCCTAATTTGGTTCATGAAATTTGGAAAATGGTAGCATGTTTTTGGAGGCTGCAACCATAATCTCCCTTCCCTTGGGTTCTCCACTAGCTCCACCCACCTTTGAGCCCCACTTCTTGTGTCTATACTCTATCAAGAATGCATAGTCAGTGACCTCATGTACCTGATTTGTAGGTGTTCCTTTTTATGATCTTTGTGCTACATCACCTAATAAGCCTGATTTCATCTATTGGTAGTTTCCTTGATTCATGAGAAGTTGTGGTTTTTTAACAATGACTATAGAGTTTTTTTTGGTTGGTGGGTTTCCACACCAGTGAGCTAGTCCTGTTGGTATTTTTGGTGTTATTGACAGTTTTATGGTTCTTAGGTGGTTTATCCATGCATTGCAGTGCACCTTATCTTTTGACCCCTATGCATGGGTCAATCAATGCATTTGTTTTGGTTGATTGAGGGATGTTTTGGACATATTGTGGCCCTTGCTTGAACTTTTCTTTAGTGACATGTTCTTGGCACATGTGAATATTTCTTTTGTACCAACCAATCAATTTTCCAACACATCCTTTTATTGGCCACCAAATTTTTCTTTTGGCACCAACCCTTTATTTTTTGGTGATTGGATTGTTTTTTATGGTAGGGGTTATTTTTTTGGAATTTTCTTGCCTCGATGATCATTTGACTATCAAATTTTTGCTCATCACTTGTTGACATCAGTACCAGATCAACACTCCTGTCACCTCATCTAGCTTTATTAGGACCTTGCTTTGTGTTTTTCTCATATTTTGGGAATACAAACTCCATTTTCCACAAATAAGATATTGACGAAAAGCTGGTTCTAAGCTTGTCATAAGGGTACATTTAGTTTTTAGTTTTGATGCATTTTGGATGGCTTTATTTCTACTATCAAAGTAAATAGTATAGTTTTTTACTCTAGGACACATATCTTGAGCATCCAATCTCTAATTTGGGAACTATTTATATTGTTGGAAAGGTCTTTCAAAGATCTTTTTAGTGATATTGGTTGCTTTTCAAGATTTAGCTCCAAGCACATTATATTTTGTTCTTTGCATTATTACATTCTGGCAGATATCTTGGTTGTTTTAGGTCCAGGGATCAATTTGATTATTTCAAATGATTTGTCATGGGTTGTACTATATGTTGTATCATCGTTATATCTTTTATGGTCTATTTAGACATCATTTTTATGCATTATTACAAATGCATTGAGATAAAGTGTCATATTGCATCTATATTTTTGTTTAAGTTATTTTGCCTTGTTTTTCCTTCTAATTTGATTAGTGTCATTTGAGGACACTCATGTAGATTATTGTATTCTTTTGGATTCACCATATCTTGCGTGATATTGGACATGCACTACTCTAATTAAATTATGATGGGTGGGGGGGGGGGGGGGGGGGTGTTGATGTTTTTCCTTTCTTTTCCATCTTCCTTTGGTAGTGAGTATCCCTTCCATGACATTAATGATGTGTTTGAGATTCATCACTTTAGTACACACATGTGTATTCTTTTGTGCATCTTGATTGTGGTTCCTTGACATGCAATTCTTTCGGCCCACTTTTCTAGTTGCTTATCACCTCACCTTGTTTGCATTAGGGGGGGGGGGAGGTTCTTCTATTGGTTCTTATGCTTTTTTGGTTCGATGGAGTGAGCTATGTATTATGTTTTTCTTCCTATGTATAAGGCAGATGTAGTGGCTAGGTACCTATATGTTTTGGTGAGATGTATCATTTACCATATAGACACTCTTCTTTTTGTTCCTACTTTGGATACAACCTTCCATGTTTGATTGATCAACTCTTTAGGATTTGGTGTTTTATGCCATCTATATCTTTGACTTCAATTGTTTTCCATTGTTTGCCTCTGGATTTGAGTAGTGTCTCCTGAGAGCACTGATGTCGATTATAGTCTTCTCTACCTAGTCAGGTTCTATTTTTGTGGAGGTTCTTTAGATCAATAGTTACTTTTAACAAAGCTTTGTAGGTTCTACATACTTCAGTGGTATTCTTTATGATCATCTTTTGTTACTATCTTCTGGGACATTCCCTAGTCTGGAGGCTTCTTTAGTTCTTCACTATTTTTTCTTAGCATTATTTCCATCTATTTTTGGATTAGGGTTTTTACCATGCGCTTTTCTCTATTTCTCCTCTTTATAGAGATTTTATTGTACGTGGATACCTCATCAGGCCTTATTCTCAAGACCCAAATTTACTTTTAGTAGTAGTCTCTAGGTTTTTAGCTACTCCCTAAGTTTATTTTTAAGGAGGTGTGTTAGACTATCTAGTTATTTTCTAATTAACTCTATTTTACTTAAGCTAAACTTTAGACATCTAATAATTAATTTTTTTATTAATTATCATTATGCAACCTAGGTTTTAAATATTAGGGTTTTGATCTCCTTTATAAGGATTTATCTCTTTGCAATTATTCATTCACTTTTGATTATTGAGATCTCATTTTTTTCTCATTGAGAATGTCTCATCCATGGATCTAGGAATTCTAGCCTCCATAGCTTTTTGCTTCTCTCTTCTATGATAAGTTTTTGTATGCAGGTGATTCTTAGGAGTTGTGAGGTTGATCTTTCATCAAGTTCAACACTCATATATAGGTAATGTGTACAAATTTTCTAAATCCTCAAAGAGAATTAGTGATTCTTCTCCATCCTAAGGAAACACGATCTTTTTTTTTTTTTTTGCTAAATCCTCAACTAGTATTAGCAATACTTCTCCATCTTGAGGAAATGCACCTTTTTAATTTTTTTTGCTAAATCCCTCCTAGGGTAATGCATGGACATTTAAAATCTTTACTAATAGCAAGAACTTTATCTATGGGTGGATACATACACATAAAAATACACATATGCATATGCATGGGCATGCACATGCACATGCACATGCACATGCACATGCACATGCACATGCACATGCACATGCACATACACATACACATACACATACACATACACATACACATACACATACACATACACACACACATACATGCATGCATAAGCCATCGATAGGCACACATGATTGACTACTAGGTACACATACCTGCTAGACCATTTGATCCAATTTTTATCTTTATTTTTTTGGATTGACTATAAAAAACAAAAACATATTATACCATTCAAACCTTCCTTTATGTGATTCATATTAAGGAATAGAAACCTTATTAGGCTAGATAATTACTCTCCCTTTCCCTCTCTCTTTATGCTTTCGTGTTACTAGGATAAAATCATGAGGGATGTAGTCATTTGTGATGCTCTTTCCTTTATTATGTGTTCTCTTATATTTTGTAAATAACCTTTTGAATATGATATTAGTGGGTGAGGCATTTATTTAGCAAAGGTCTCTTTTAATACTTGATTTGTGTTTTAGTCTTTTGCTTTTGTTTTATCTTTGTTTCCCATTTTGTTTTCTTGTTTTCCTTTTTAAAAATTTTTCTTTGTTTTTGTGCTCTTATGCATGGTAATGGAGTTAGGATCATAGGTTTTTGGGGATTATGTCTTTAATCTTAGTGATTTTCTACCTCGTTGTGACATTTTATTTCTTTCTTCCTCCTTTACCAAAAGTATGATTTTCCTTTTACTCCCGCTAAAGTAGTGGCTAAATGTGCCATCTTAAAATAGGTGCACTTTATTTTGAGACCTTTTAGCCATCCTTAGTATTGTTTTGGTATCTTTTTCTAATCTCCCCTTCCATCTTGTTTGTATTTATCATCTCTCACATTTTGACTATCTTCTAGGTTCAACTTTGCTACTCTTTTGACTTGCACATCCTTCTAGGCCTTTTTGAGGCCTTTTGGTGACCAAGTTGACCTTGGCCCTGGTGATTATGGGGTTCAAGGCCCAAAATGTTTGTAGTTTTCCAATTAATTTAATTTACTCCCCTATTGACTTGAGTTTATTTCCTACCTGAAAAATAGTATAAAAGGAGGCTTGGGGGCTTCATTTTCATATATCATCTTCATAAGCTAAGGTATCCACAAGTAAGTAAGAAATCAAGGTGTTCTTCTTCATGCATGAATCTTCAAGTATTCAAGTATAATTAAACATATCCTTCTTGTGTTAGGCTTTCTTCTTCAAGGTAGTAGTGGAGTTTTTCTCTAAGGAGAAGATCTATAATTCTAATCCATTCAATTTATTCTATTATTCATCATGGAATGTCACATACATTTCCATAAATGAGGTTTTGGATTCTTTGATTTCCTTATCGTTTCTTTGAGTCAAGGCTATTATACTTATATACTTGATCACATATCAAGTGCAATTGCATCTATAGATGTAATTGTATCTTTTATTTGATATTATTCAATCTTACTACATGAAGGAATTTCCTTTATCTATTGCATTTTCAAATTAAGGATGATTCCTCAATCTAGGGATTGACTAAGGAAAGCCATCATCCAATAAACAAAAAAAAACCCTTCACTTTCTATGTGTGGGAACAGGATAACTTAATTTCACATGTAGATCTAGAAACAACTCATCGACTGATTCTTGGAGGAGTTTGTTCATCTTTTCTATAGTGCTATTGGACTACATCAAGTCTGTAAGAATTAGTCCTTCTAGGTTAACCTAGTCCTTACTTCTTTTGTGGATGAGCAATTGTTGGGTTTTTTTCCTTTTGTCATTTCATTCAGGGATCCATGATCATATATTTAGAAGCAGGCTTGGATCTATGACTTTTGGATCTAATATAATCCTTTTCTAAACTTCAAGGGGAGTCTTTTATATTTTATTTCCTTTCATATCTTTACCATAGAACTATATCTTAATTGGGATGATTGTATACACTTAGTATCTAAATCTACATTATTTAAGTAATTGGTTCAAGTTTACACACATATTATTCTATAAAGGTCAAAGAGTGTATTTTCTTGAATTTCATTCTTATTTATAATTTAGATTTAATATTGGCACTCTTTCTCCTTTGGTCTTTTCTAATCTAGTTTTCATTAAAAAGAAGAATCATATTTGGAGATTTCCCTTTTTCCTTTGCACACAGATCTGAATTTTGTAATGGTTTGAAAAAGTGGAGATCTATAATCCTATTAAAGTGTCTCCCTTTTTTTCTTAAACACCTTCTAGATAGCAATGATTCAATATCATCCACATCATTATCATCTAAATCTCAATCACTATCATCTTGAATACTATTATCTTTCTTTGAACTTTCAACAGTTAGAGATTTCTTGAAAGCATTGTTAATTTTAGGTACACTATTATGAAAATTACTCAATTTAAATGTAGTCAATGTACTAACCTGACCATGAAGAGTTTGGACATTACAAGACCTAGCTTTAGATTTATGAATAATAGATACTCTAATAGTAAGAATATGGAGTAAGTTTCTTAGTACTTTGCTTACAACTTCTTTATCACTGATGACTCCTCCAATAGCTTTGATGGCACTAACAATTTCTTTGATTTGGTTTCTATATTAAATGATGTTCTATCCTTCTTTCATCTTCATCTCACCTTATTTTCCTCTTAGGATATTAGCTTTGGCTCTCAAAACATTTATATCTCCACCATGCACAAGTGTAATCTTATCCCACATTTCCTTTGTAGTGTCATAATATTTGATAATTAGCATTGTTAAGTGAAGAAACAATCTAAATCATCAAGCTATTTTGATCTTGTTTTGGCCCCATCTGATCAATACTCATAGATTAGGTAGGAGAAACATATTGATTATCAGATAGTGTAATGCATTATATCGAATGCCTAACATGTACACTCTCATTCTTCTTTTCCATAATTTAAAGCTCTCCTTATTAAGCTTAGGAAACTCCCTCTTATACATCTTCAAATATTTATCTCAAGTTTCTTCAAACCCTTTCTCTTTCAATAACTTATTTCTAATACCAATTGTTAGATAATTGAGAGGGGTGGGGGGTGGGTTGAACTAGTTATAACCACTTATCCAATAGGCCTTAAAAATACTTTTCCACAAACTTAAATTCTTTAATCTTTTGCATCTCTAGCTCGGTAACTAGATCTAACATTCTCCTTAATATTTTTAACAAAGTATAAATTTCATATATTGAGCATCATTATACTCATTTTTATATATACTGAGTTAGAGTAGTAAACAATAAGCGTGAAATAAATATGCAACACAATAGACATTTATACAAGTTGACACAAGTATTTAACGTGGAAACCTTGTTAACAAAAAACTAATTAAGAACTCACAATCCTAAAATTTCACTATTCTAAAGTGAGCTCTGTTAAGAGCTTACCTTGTTAAAGGTTACATACACATTATTAATGTAACCTTGTTAGAGGATTTTCAGCAAATATCATCTAAACCTTATCACTCTTGAATTAATATAGAGTGGCTTGATTTAAAGGATTTGAAAAACATTCAACATAATGTCACCACATATTAGATTTCTAAATAAGACTATTAGGTCCACTTAGTTAAATGATTTTGTAATATAATGGTTAGAAGACAATAGTGAAATGATCTATTTCTTTTAGCACTACCTTGCTTGGTCATATCTTTGTTTTACTCTATCTCTTTCCTCTTTCTTCCTTTGATCCCTTCGAGTTGATCCACACACTAACACATCAACTTAGTGCTTCTCTTGCTTGATCTTCATAATGTAGTTATGCTCAATTATCCTCCTGGCTAATCTTTTTCTTCCTTGATCAATAACAATGAACATCACATTAATCCCTTAAATAGAAATCTTTTTCCACTCCTCTATAATCTTCCATGTTTTGTTGCTTCATCACATTTGTTAGATCTTCATCTAGCTAAGATTCATTTAATTAGACACTCAGGTATTACACCTTCACCTTGAAATTTGTACTTCAATTCAAATTATGAAATCTTCTTTATTAGATCTTGCTTGAATTCATCCAGCTATTGATCTCATAACTAACTTCATCCTTATCTTTGAAACTTCTTAAATAATCTTTATTTTCACCAAATGTTAGCCTTAGTTTAAATCTTTTCAAACTATTCATTTTCATTTCTTTGTTAACATTACATACTCGTGGTCAATACTAGGCTTGATTAATATTGTGCAATATTTTCTTCTTTATTAGGTGCTCGATGACAACTATAGTAGCTTAGCTAATATTGGAATCTTTCATCCACTAACCAAACTAGATTTTTAAACATGATCTCAACACTTAATCAAATCATGTCAAACCAATATTATATTATCAAAGTGCAACCCATTCAAGTTTCCATTTTATTCGTACTTACTTTAACATCATACTTTCTTCAAACCCTATTCATCAATCAAATGATATGGAACTCTATTGATTTAGCATAATGTCTCACCACTTAAGGGTTGACAGCAATGACAACATAATAACTAATATGACACATTCATATACATTAATAACATTATCAGTTAGGGCTAACACTTATGTCTGTTTCAAGTACCCAAAGATCTTCTATATTGCCATCATATGTAACTATTTTATTTCTTATTAAAATATTTCTATAAAAAATAAAACATATATGAGATGGTCTAGATGTACTTAGATACAAAAACATGTAATTATTACCTATACATACATCTACATTTAGTGAGTTGTTATCCTTTGTCAACTTAGAACTAGGCATAATGAGAGTACATACTATGTTTTAATTTTCCAACCTTATTTTCTTCAACAATTCCTTTATATTATTGGATTGAGAGATAACAATATGTTTTTTGTTCTTTCTCACTTGCAATCCAAGGAAGAAATTCATTTGTTGATCATAAACATCTTAAATTCCTTTTGCATATCCTTAGCAAAATTCTTGCACAAAGATAATATCATCCATATAAACTTCAACAATTATAATTATTCTATTATCTACTATTTAATATATATTATTTTCTAATTAACCTTTCTTAACACCTCAATTGATCAAATATTTATCCAACTTACCAAACTTGGCTCTACATGTTTTTTTAAGTCTATAAAGGGCCTTCCTCCAATTACAAACCACATCTTAATTTTTCTCTAAACTAAAATCTTCTAGTTTATCAATGTAGACTTCTTCATTTATCTCACCATTCATAAATATTGACTTGACATCCATTTGATAAACTTTAAAATTCTTGTAAGCTTCAAATTCTAGGAATATTTTAATAGCCTTCATCTAAGAAATAGTTGTATATATCTCATCAAAGGAAAATCCTTCAATATAAGAGTAGCCTTTGAAGATAAATCTATACTTGTTTCTCATAAATTTACTATTCCCATCCAACTTACTCTTGGAATCCAATTTAGTTCAAATCAAAGTCTTTGTTTCCATTCTAGGAACAAGCTCCTAGCCCTGATTCTTCTTAGTTTGATTTAGCTCTTCTACCATTGCACTAAACCAACTCTAATGCTTACAAGATTTTTTTCATAGATTTATGATCAATTTCTAAAAAGATAAAGTATAAATATTTCTCTCTCTCTACCTTGCTTCTAGTAGCAATAATTTTTTTCTTGTCACTGATAATTTTCTTCTCTGAATGATGCTTCTAAACATAACTATGAGTTTTATTGGTAGAAATTCTTTATCTTGATTTAACCTCTTCCTCCTCCTTGTCATTTTCTTTGCAATCCTCACTATTAGAATCATTCAATAATATTCTTTGGTTCCTTATGAAAATATTCATGAAATCTAACATTGATACTTTCTACAAATTTATTTATCTTTTTTGAAATACTGATACACTTTACTTATTGTAAAGCATCAAATAAATATACCTTCTTTAAATCTATTGTTCAAATTTTCCAAATTGTCTTCATCTTTGTGAATATAACATTTTCTAATATTTTCAAATATTTTATAGTAGGCATACATCCATTCCAAAGTTTATATGAAGTCATATATGAACTTTTTTTAATACAAAACATCTTTCAAAGTGTACATAAAAGTGTGTACTCCTTCCTTCTAGTACACTTTTGGTAAATTTTCTTCTTTGATCATCATCCTATTACCTCCTTAATTGTTTCTTTCATTCTTTCAACAATGCCATTCTATTGTGGTGTTTTGGCTACAAAAAAATTATTTCTTTATTCTATATTTCTCACAATACCTTCCAAATTCATTAGAAGTAAACTCCCCTCCTCTGTCAAATCTTAAACAATTGATTTTACTTCCACATTCATTCTCAACTCTAGTCTTGAATATCTTAAATTTATAAAATGCTTCATATTTTTCTCTTATAAATGAAACCCATATATATCTAGAAGGATCATCAAGGAATACAAAAAGATATATTTGACCTAGTAGAACTATTGTTCTTGTAGGAATAAAAATTCCAGTATGCACCAGATCTAATACATTAGTAGATGAGTGATCTTTATTTTTTAACATTTAATTCTCTTATCTTCTTCCCTTCTTGACATCCTTGGAAACTTGCACACTCTAGCTTTGCCATCTTCAGTAAGTATCTAACAACTTCAATCATACATATCCTTACCAAATTACCAAAATTCATGTGACAAATTCTATGATGCAAATTGTAACCAACTCAATATATCAATCATCATTTTGTAGCTCCTTCTGACTAGTACATAATTCTATCAGTTCTACAATGTTCTTGATCTCTTCCTATTCTCACTACCTTCATTCTTGAAAATTATTTCATATCTAATACTTACACACCTATCCAATACTCAATAGATTATGCTACAAAACCTTCACCTAATAAACATTGCGAGGGTAATTATTTTCATCAAAAGTAATAGCTTTCTTCCCAAAAATATATGCTTCTTTTTCATCTCCAAATTTAATACGACCCCCATCATACTTGTGAAGTGAAACAAATTTACTTTTTTTTTTTTCAAATTATATGATGAGAATAATCACTATCTATCAACCATTGATTTTTTTTCCTTCTAACATATAATTAGTTTTAATAGCACTAATCTTAGCACAAATGTCAGATATATCAATTTTATATATCTTTACCTCTTCCTCATCTTCTTCGACATAAAATAAAAAATGTTTAACTTATGAGTCATCATCTTATATACTAACATCTTCATTCATATTATACACCTTTTTATTAAATCTTTTAAACTTTAGTCTTGGATCTCTCTCCCTCTCTTGATATCTAGTAGCCAAATGACCAGCTTTATCACATCTAAACTATTTCAAAGGTAACATATCTTTACACTTATTAATACATTTTTTTCAATCTTCTAGAAAATATAGATTCCATCTCTTTTTCATCATTACCTTAAGGATCTTCTTCATCTTTTAGTTCTTTGAAATTCATTTTAGATTTTTTCTTATCATTGCCAAACTTTTTCACCACAAATTTGGTCAAAGTGCCAAATAATTAATTCTTGATAATTTTCTTCAGATCAGAAAATTCTTCAATACCCAAAACATTGTCATTATAGATATCAGGTAATGTCCTTAAATTATTCTCCATAAATTCTTCACCACTTGATTTTCCACCTTGTTTCTTGATTTCATTCATTTTACTTTCTACTCTCTAAAAGAGACTCTTGATACATACTTTCACCATATTCCATTCTAAGATTCTCATAGTGTCTCTTTTGTTGAGTCTTTAGTTCTTACATGTTCTTCCTTATTTTTAAAAGACTTTTCCTTAGTGTTGGCCTTCAGATCCTCTTATTTGTCAAAAAACCCTAATGGTAAACCCTAGGGAGGAAGAAAAAACCCTTGTTACATGTTTTTGTCCTAGGTTTTTCTTTTCCTTTGTTACCTTTTCCTTATCTATGGGGGTCCCCATTTCTCTTTTTAAGTTTTGCGCCCCCTTTTTAGGTTTTATCACTTTAAGTCATGACCCTGCCTATTTACCTTTATTTTCTCTATGTTACTCCCACATTATCCTAAGTCCAGAGAGCCTTCACTGGGTCCCCTCTTTATTTTTATAAGAGATTGAAGATTGGACAACCTGCATTGCATGTCAACTTTGATACTTCCCATGAAAAACATGTGAGATGTGAATAGGTGGAGGTAGGCTGGATCAATGCATAAAATAAAGAAGATAAGATTTATGATCCACATTCATTCATTGTTCTAATCTAGGCTCATAAAGAAGAAGCGAGATTATGACACGTATCACAAAAGACCTCATTTCTTCAAACAAGAATGAAGGAGATTAATATCACATGTTTAGTCATAGATCTGATAGAAGATTTGGTGAGTATGTTTGATGATGACACGTGGATCCTAATAGAGCCCAATTTTTAGTGGACTTGGTGTTGTTAGCAAGGACTTGACTCTTGAGATATAATTGGGCCATGTAGCTACTAAATTTTTTTGGTGTTGTGTCTAGATTATATGGAAAATACTAAGGATTATTAGATGGATCACGTTCTCTCGCAAAGGATCTTGAGCTTATAATGAATAAATAAGATGAAACCATGTGTCTCATCTCTGGTGAAGATCCCTCATGTTGTTTAAGTAAATGGATTAAGCATGTGTAACAAATCAATGGTCATCATTTAATCATAGGGTCTATCTAAGCTATTGGATGATATTTTATTTTGAAATAAGGTCTATGGCCTGCGTTGCTTTTCATGATTAACACAAAAAGTTTGAGATTATGCAAGATATCGATGCATGAAACTCTTTGAAGGGTGATCCTGGTAGTGGGACTTGATGAATTAGTGAGACTTGATCAATGATTGGTCCTTGTTTTTAAAATATTAGAGGGACCCATACATAAGGAGGAATAAGGTATGACTGGCATGTAATGGATCAACGAACAATATTATCTCACAAGTCTATAGGCTTTTCTTTGAGGTACAACTCGATTGTGCCACATGTCCCACTCAATGTTGAAAGCTCTTAAGTGATGATTTATGCACAAGGATATTTTTATGGTCTAGATTTAATCTAGGATAAATTACAACCATCCATCCAATCGGTGTATGAATAGAAGATCAATGACTCTCATGCTATCTCAATGAAAGGGCAATTGTATGGGGATTGAGAAAGATTGTAACATGTGTCCTCTTCCTAGCCTTGAAGGCTTTTTAAAATTTTCTAGTATGGATTCTATATTCATTACTATTGGCTAAACACTAGGCCCAGAGGGAAACATGGAACATCAACAAAAGTTAAAGAGAGATTGAGATCATATGATCTACCAGCAAGACCTCATATAAAGTTAAATTTCAAAATTAGAGAAATATGATGAAGAAGCTTTCCAATTCAAAATTTCAAACATTGTATCACATGAATTGGTGATATAAATACTGTAATAAAGAATTTCATTACTCATAAATGGATAAATATTTTGGATTTTGACATAAAATACAAAGGTTTCAATATACAAAGTGGTCGAGTTTGCTAAAGCTATCGATTGGTGAAAATTTTGAAAAAGATACATGTAGATAAATCACAATTAAGTAAAATTTACTATGTTGCTTACTTTCTCTAAAAAAGAACTAGGTGAATCATAGACAATCATTTGTGATATTCAGAGCCCTAGTTAAAGTAAAAACTATAAGGAAGAAATAAACTCTAATTGTGATCAAATTTCAAAATGAGAAAAGATGCCTCCAAGAAAGTATTTCGATAAATTTATTTATGAGCATAGGAGATTGAAAGATGATTTCCTTGAGTAATTTCCCAATTCTAAGGAGGGTAAAGAGGAAACTAAGTTCTAGAAAACCCTAGGAAACAAAACCTATCCTAGTTTAAAGGTTAGGTTCAGAAGCATTACCGATACTCACATGCCTACTAAGAGTTTACAAATATTTAGATGGTGGGGGATAACAATAGTTATTGAAATATATGGTTTTCCAGGGAGACCACATGTGCTGCCTAGATATGTTGCTTTGAAGATGCGATTCTTGGAGGTCATCAAGAAGATTGCAACATTGTAAGACACTGATTTCCCACCAAATATTTCTAGAAAATGAACTTTCTTCCCTAACCTCATCTTATTCCATCACTTTGAAATAATGAAATAAGGTAGGAATCAATTGGTTCATTTTTTAAGGCCATATGATATTGATTTCAGTTTAAAAAGGTTAACTGACATTAAGGGTTTTTATGCTAGGTTAATATGAAAGATAAACATGAACACTAGGGGTGCCCATGAATTTGATTTTCCTGAAAATATAATCATAAATGATGAAGATTTGGAGCCTCAAAAGAGAATTTTTTTTTGATGGAATATTTATTAGGATATGTTGAATGAGATACATAAAGAAGACCCTAGCTATGACCTTCTCTCAAATTGCAAAAGTTTGGAGCAAACACTACAAATTGACTCCTTAGCGTAGGAGTGTCTAAAACACTTGGTTAAAATTGTAAATTGAATGATAATGATCACTTGTATTATAATATTCCTTGTATTATAATGATCACCTGACTGTGATAGATAAACCTATGTTGTCCCTTATAGTTCTTGTAGCCTTCTTCAATTTGCACTCCTCATATATTCCTCTCTACATTCATACTTGAATATGATACAATGCACACATATATACCAATCCAAATCATAACTTACTAGAGTCAGCTATAATACCAATTTCATCATAATTCACAAAGTTGGACCAACTACTATAACTCGGGTTCTAAAGACAAACTTAGTCATGTTTTGATACACAAAAAATACTGTCAACACATAAAAAACTCTAGAACTCAGTTGAACTTAAGCTTAGTTAGTACTAATCACTTCCAAGTAGCTTAAAGTTAGTCAACATTGTGTGATTTTTTGAATACTAAGGAACTCGATAGTTGCTGAATCACTTAGTTGACATTGCATGGCTTGGTTAACACTAGATTCATATTGTTGAAACAGTGAGATTAGTAGATACATTATAACTTGGTTAACATACCATCTCTTGATTAACACTACGATCTACTTCACTTCCATTGAATAGCTTGTTAGCCTCTCCTATGCTTGATTTGTAATGCACATTGTTTATGAAGCTCAGTAAATACTGTTAGATTAGTCTTTTCTCTAAACTTTGCAGTGTTTGCTCCAAAATTTTGTAATTTGCAGTGTTTGCTCCAAACAAGAATTCCAATTAGTTAGATTATGTGAAGTCATAGAAGAAAAAGACAAAGCCAAAGAAGAGATAGAAGAAAAAAAAATTAAATTTAACAACTATCCCTTTAGCAAGTAGACTTTATTTATCAACTCACCGGTGCAAATGAAGAGCTTATGAATCTTAGATCAGAGAATGAAAAATTGTAGAATGATCTCAACATTTAAAAACAAACCTATGAAAGAATGATGAAATATAAAGAAAGAATGAATCAATTGAATGAACAAAGTCAATATAGATACAAAGGGAAAGTTGGAATAGGACACACAAAAGAAGGTAAATCATCTTGGCAAGGAGCTCAAAAGAATAAAAGGCCTACTTGCAATCATTGTGGTAATATAGGTTATAAATCAAATAAATGTTGGAGAAATTGTAAAGAAAAATTCAATGGAAAGTGTTATAGTTACAATAAGCATGGTCATAGAGAAAGTGAATGCAAAGAGAAACCTAAGTTTGAAGGTAAATGTTATAATTAAAAGAAATAAGGACATAAATCTTTAGAGTACAAAACCAAGTAGGGGAACAAAGTAGAACAAATTGTGAAAGCAATACTAGGATGGGATTACAACACATGGTGTACATGTCACTACTATGATGAATTTGGGAACATTGGAGAAAACTATGTTAAACATCACATGAGGAAAAGAGTTACTACAAAAAGATTTTTTATTTGTATAGAACTTGGACATCTTGCCAAGAACTATATGAACATAGGTAGAATTGAAGATGAAAAGAAAGTCAAAGTTGAAAATATTAGATAGATAACTAAGATTAAAAGAAAGTCAAAGTCAATGAGTTGGGTGGCTTAATCATTTCAACTTAGTTCCATATGGAGATAAATAGAACTGTGTTTCAGCAGAAGTAATCTAACATCAATTCTAGCCAACAGGAAGAAAGGTCAATATCAACATTAAAGATGCATAGGGGTCATTGAGCATGATGGAAAGAAGAAGACCTTTACTGAGATAGGTCAGGTTGCAAGACCTTACCTGAGCATGGTTGGGTTACATATTGTTTAGGTTGTTGACATGGAGTTGGTAGTTCCTACCAAGTGATGGTGACTCTACCAAGCTATAGATTTCTCTCAAGCATTAAATACTAAGTCAAGTGGAGGATAGCTCTTCACTAGGTGAGTATGAAGTATGCAACATTAATGGTAATAAAAAAGAGGAAACTCATTAAAAGGAAGAATTAAATTGGATCATTTCACCATGAATTTCTAGAGCTATTTTTGAAGAGTGAATTCATAGCCCCCAAGAGATTTGAGTGATTATTGTTGAAGAATTCTCAAGTTTTTGGATACCATACCAAGTATGGCATCTTCAAGAAAAAAAGTGCATAAAGGTTCTCAAATGTTGTTTCATGGAGTCGACTACAAGGCACCTTATTTCAAGTTGAGTCCAACAATTGTAGAGGCACCCGACCTTGCTGGTGCACAATGTCAAATTCCACCCAAAGTATTACTCATACATGAAATCCTTTCATTTTACCACCGTTCTATGTAGGAAATTAGAACCCTAGAGATTAATGAAGTGTACAATAAATTGTGTGTGGATGGTGCATTGAAACCCAAGCATCAACATTTGGAAAATAAGGGTTTGATGCATATTTCACATATGCCAAGAGACTTTTGGTTCAAATAGATTGGATTTATTCTAAGTTGTGTTTACAATGGGTAGTTATGGTTGGACCAACCCATTCAAATTATGAAGAAAATGATTCATAGAATTACTAGGCTTTGAACGCTATACAAAGCTAAGACAACCAAAACCTTAGGTTGGGTAGAACTAACCAAGAAGACTCTTGCTGAGTGGGATGAAATACGCATGAAGTTTAATGGTATAACAAACATGGAGTTGAAATTTGACATACATGTGATTGCACATAAATATATAGTTCTAGTTAGTTAAACAATGTGCCATGTAAAGCTATTGATCTTGCATACAAGGTAGTGAAGAATAACCTATCCTTTGCACTTGTTGAGTTGTTGATGAACCAATTCAACAAGAACATGGAGAGTATTAGAGGATCAAATAATAATCCATGTAAGTTCAAATCTCTATTGAAATGTTTATTCTTCTTTTTTCAAAAGTTATTCCCTTCCAAAGGTACAATAGTATGGAGGAAGGATGTTCTTGTTTTATATCATATCAATGAATATATAGTAGAAATGGGTGAAAATTTTGATAGCATCATGGATAAATATTTTGAATTATTCAAAGAGAAGATGCATAAAAGATTTAGGATCCATAAGAAACTTGTATAAGATTACAAGGATGATATCTATTTCATGGTGGACTATGACAAAGTATACATTCAGGCAATTAGGCCTAGAGTGGCATGGCTTAAACCTCTAGAGTATGAGGTTAACATTGATGACACTAAGGATACCATAGAGGATCTACTTAATGAGCCCATGGATACCAAAGCTACCTATTTTAGAACATATGATGAGGCAAAGGAATGAATTGATCTTGAGATCAAGCTACCTCAAGTAGTGAATAAAGGAAGGAAAATAATAGAGAAGCTCCTAAAAAGTGCAAAGAAAGAAAGTTCTCCTCTAATGCTTACTGAGGGAAAATGTGATGATGTAGAAGATGATGAAGAAGAGGATGGAGTAGAGATGCCAAATTTAAGAAAGAAGAACCTCTCAGGAAGAAAGGTAAGGTAATCATAACCAGACTTGCCAAGTCCAAGAAGAAGTTGAAGTTAGGTGAAAATGAAGCCTAGAAAATTATCTTCAAAAGAGATGCACCTACAATTCAAAAAAAATTGAAGAAAATGGAAGAAGGATCTAGCATGGAAATTTAAAATCTCTTAAGTATGAGACTAGGAATGTAGAAGAGAAAAAGAAGATTGAGGATATGCTTATGAAAAAATTGGGCAAATAGAAGTACTCACTAGATGAGCTTGCACAAAAAATTCCTATTGAAATTTTATAGGTAATTAAACCTAGATGGGAAAGTACAAAAAATATTGTCAAGGACATATTCAGACAAACTTTGAGATAGCTCATGCCAAATCTTAGTAATAAGGAAGTGAAGGAATCTTTGAAGAAAAATGAGAAGAAGTTGGTGCAGGAGCACCACCTCCATTCTTGAATTTAATATTTCAAGCCACTTTAGAATCTCATTAATATCATTGTCTAGTGTTGGGAAGTATATTGTAATAGATAAATTATTTAACAATCATGTATTCTTGGGAATACTCTAAATATTGAATTAAAGGGGACAGATGTCATAATCAATTGTATTACATGTCAAGTGTAATCGGGTAAGATGGGTGGTTGTATAACTTCCCCAAACAACTACCCCCAAGAAACCCTTTTCTTTAAAAAGAGACACATTGTAATCAATGAGAGAGAGGAAGAGATCAATATGAACTTATTGAAGAAGATAATTTAGTGTGAGAAATACTCCAATGGCTCTCTGGTGGTAGCCAGAGAGCCATGTACTCTTGTAATTTGCAGATGGTTAAATGGATGAAAGTGTATATTTAAAGCTATTTGGCATTTCTATTTTCCAATTCCTATCATTATTGGTTTTTAAGATATTATCCATGGCTATCAATTTTTTTATAGAAGTTGCAGAAGAGTCAAGATGACTATGGAAACTAAAGTATATTCTTGTTGGAAACTGATAATATGAGACAAAATCAACTATTGTGTAGGAGAGATACTGGCATGGTAGCCATCTTGAATGGGTTAATGCATTTTACATAAGGGAAACAACTGAGTGTTGATAAGAACACTCCTTG
This sequence comes from Cupressus sempervirens, assembly GCA_028749045.1. Taxonomy (NCBI): domain Eukaryota; kingdom Viridiplantae; phylum Streptophyta; class Pinopsida; order Cupressales; family Cupressaceae; genus Cupressus; species Cupressus sempervirens. The sequence continues at coordinate 912,862,664 of CM053787.1, read as the reverse complement.
CAAGGGTGGCAGATGATAACACCATGTACACTTTGTATCAACTTGGTTGTTTGGGTACTACATTAGAAGAACCCGATAATGGCTAGAGTCATCACACAAAGGTGGCTAAATATCTCACCCCGCATGAGCACACCCATATGGAGATAAAGGATTCTACACTCAATGAGAATATGAGAAGGGTGATGGTTTATTGCTACCTAAAACTTGATGGCAAGCTGAAACAATAAAGGTGGTGAAACTAACCAACATATGAGTGAAGTTGTATCAATCGAAGTTTGTGGCACTTGGCAAAGATAAGGGAATGGATTCAGGTTGAAAGAAGAACCTTACTACTTTTAAAGCCAAGATGGTGGCATGAATTAGGTTTGGGAAGTTACAATAGACCTAAAAAATAAGAAGGAATCCCAAGCATAGTAGAATGTGTATAGAGGCCGAGTCATAAGGAAGCACCATAGTGGTATGATGAGTGCAACTTACGAGTTGTGTCGAAGAAAAAGAGTCATTAACAAAAGATGTATTATTATTAAAAATAGTATAATAATTTAGTCTTAAAGGTAATACTTGTCAAGTGCTCCATGAAACCTACAAGGTATTGGGATCTTGTGATGTTGGGGGCTCAACATTTGGTAGTGCAAAGACATGAATCTAAACCAACCATGAGGGAGCTGTGAAACATGTGATAACTAGTGAAAGTAAATTTAGTTTGCGAGTTTGATATCAAAATTATATTGTCATTCAAGCAATAATCTTATTGTTATTAAAACATTAAAAGGTAGTGAACCTCTTATCTAAATGTCCATTAAGACAAATATCAAGCATATATGCTAATTATTATGGATCAAATGCTTATCAATTACATCAAGTGGAATCAGAGCTAGAAGCTCTTGAGAGTGTGAGGATTTGCACCAAGATCTAACCCTATGTTGGGTTTATTTTAGATTATTTTTATGAAGTTTTGCTTGCAGATTGGTGTCAGTTCACTCAGCTATAGTGAGTGAACATGAATGTCTGCCAAGAGGATCATGAGATGTGACCCAGGGATCAGTGATTGGTCTTGTGTATTACTAACAGTCTTGGGGAGAGAGGCATGATAGAACTCCTAGGTGAGAGATATAGGCAACATGGATGAGTGGATTGTGCAGATAGCTAAAGCACCATCAAAGGTGACCAACATAACTCCATGGATAGGAGTCACAATTGAAGGAGATAAGAAAGTGTAGGAGGCATTGATTGAGTGATGATGTAGAGGCAAAAATACCAAATTATCACCAACATCTTTCCATGAGGACATGGAAGGTTTTGAAGCTTGATAGAGCACCATCTCCATTCTCAAATTTAATATTTCAAGTCACTTTAGAATCCCATTAAAATCATTGTCTAGTGTCAGGAAGTATATTGTAATGGATAAATTATTTAACAATCATGTATTCTTGGGAATACCCTAAATATTGAATTAAATTGGATAGATGTCATAATCAATTGTATTACATATCAAGTGTAATTGGGTAAGATGGGCGGTTCTATAACTACCCCAAATAAACCCTTCTCTTTATAAAGAGACATCATTGTAATCAATGAGAGAGAGGAGGAGATCAACAGGAACTTATTGAAGAAGATAATTTAGTGTGAGAAATACTCCAATGGCTCTTTGGCGGTAGCCAAAGAGCCACCCACTCTTGTAATGTATAGATGGCTAAATGGATGGAAGTGTATATTTAAAGTTATTTGGCATTTCAATTTTCCAATTCCTATCATTATTGATTTTTAAGATATAATCCATGGTTGTCAATTTTTATAGAAGTTATAGAAGAGGAAAGATAGTTATGGAAATTGAAGTACATTCTTGTTTGAAATCGATAATATGAGATAGAATCAACTCTTGTTATTTTGAAAATACAACTATTGCATAGGAGAGATAGTGGCATGGCAGCCATCTTGAATGGCTTAATGAATTCTACATAAGGGAACCAACTAAGTGTTGAAAGAACACTCCTTGCAAGGGTAGCGAATGATAACACCATGTACACTCTGTGTCAACTTGGCTATTCAGGTAATGCAATAGAAGAACCTAATAATGGCTAGAGTCATCACACAAAGGTGGCTAAATATCTCACCCCACATGAGCACACCCATATCGACATCAAGGATTCTACACTTGATGACAAAATGAGAAGGGTGATGGTTCATTGCTAACTAAAACTCAATGGCAGGCTTCGACCATAAAGGTGGCAAAACATTCCACGAAGTTGTATTGATCAAAGTTTGTGGCACTCAAAAAAGATAAGGGAGTGAGTTCAGGTTAAAAGAAGAACCCGACTAATTTTAAAGCCAAGATGGTAGCATGAATTAGGTTTGGAAAGTGACAATAGACCTTAACAACAAGGAAGAAACTCGAGCACAATAGAATGTCGATAGAGGCCCAAGTCATAAGGAAGCACCATAGTGGTATGATGAGTGCAACTTATGAGTTGTGTAGAAGAAAAAGAGTCATTAAAAAAAGATGCATTATTATCATAATAGCATAACAGTTTAGTCTTAAAGGTAATACCTATCAAGTGCACCATGAAACCTACAAAGTATGGGGATCTCATAATGTTGGGGGATCAACATTTGGTAGTGCAAAGATGTGAATCTGAACTAACCATGAGGGAGTTGTGAAACATGTCATAACAAAAAAAGGTAAATTTAGTTGGTGAGTTTGATATCAGAATTATATTGTCATTCAAGCAATAATATTATTGTTATTAAAACATTAATAGGTAGTAAGCCTCTTATCTAAATGTCTATTAAAAAAAGTATCAATAATACATGCCGATTATGATGGATCGAATGATTATCAACTACATCAAAAATTCACTCTTAAAGTCAACACATGTATGATATTGCTGAAGGACATTGAATATATGGTAAAGATTGTAGACACCTAAAAATCCTTTAGAAAATAAAGTATTTTTATTTTCTGAAAAATTCCCGATGACATCATCATTTATTAATTAATTAATTATTTAATTAATTAATTAATTAATTTTTATGCCATTAAATCCTTTTTATCTTAATTAAAAATATTTAATTAAGGAATCCCTCCCAAAAATGTTTAAATCTTATTTAAACATTATTTCCTTATTTATTAATTATTTAATTAATAAATTGACCAAAAATCCTAAAATAAATAAAAAATTTATTTTTTTCCCAAAAGTTGGCCAATTTCCTTATGACCAATAACCTCTTCCAAAATCTTCTAATCCTTCTTTAATTTTGATTAAAGGCTAATCCCATCATTTCCTACCCCTAATCCCAACTCAAAATATTTAATTAAAATTAAATATTAATCCTCATGTTTATTAAAAAAGTTTTAATAAATATCTCCTCAACCCAAACCCTTGAAATAAATAAAACTTTATTTATTTCTTAAAAATCTAATTTATCCTCATCCTAAGAAGTTCTAGACTCTTCTAGAAAGTCTCCATCCTCATCCTAGGAAATTCTAGACTATTCTAGAAAGTCTTTATCCTCCTCCAAAATCTAGACTCTTCTAGAAGATGTCTTTAAACCTAATCCTAATCCCCTCCTAACCTTGTCACATTCCCTAAACATGGGTTAAGACTTACTAACCCAAGCCAAAGCTAACAAATATCTCTTCCTCCACCCACCCTCATTAAATGCCATCCACTTGCCTATCCCTAAGCTAATCCTAAACCATCCTAATCCATCCTCTAATCATTTGCACAAGCCTAAGCAAGCTTAAAACCTTCCTAATCAAGTCCAAGTCGAATTTTCTCTCATCACCCTCAAAATATCTCAACCATAAAACTTTATGAAGTCCACTAGGTCATAAATGACTCTTACAAGCCCTTTTATTGCTCTTACAAGTCATTATGAGCGTCTTTATGAAGATTTTATCTCTTGAGCCTCCTTTGTTGACTCATCCTTGCCCTTTCCTCCATCCTCTCACCATGTGACATGTGTCACTCCTTGATTGGCTATAAGGAAGCACAATCCATGTGCTCTCCTCTCATGCAATCTGAGCCCTCCATAAGATTTTTCACATCCTTGCATCCTAGCCCTTGATCCCTCAAGCCCTTTGCCTATTTAAGGAATCCTCTCCCAAGTCATTTTAACACAATCCATGAAGTAAAGTCATAATGCCATTTTGAGAAGCCATTTTACATCAAAACCATACACTCACATCCAAATTCCAACTCCATTTGAAGCCTTTTTTGAAGCATAAGCTTGAGCATACATCCTATCTATTTAGACAAAGCCACTCAACAAGAGAGCTTCTCATTGAGAGAGTCCATTAATGGCTCATATTCTCAATTGAGAGTTCATCTTAGTCTATCTTGAAGTTTATGAATTTTGTTTAGTTTGTAGAAGCTTTATTTAAATTTGGTTTCTATTAGCATACTAACATTTTCTCATATACATTTTGGCACGCCTGGTGGGACCCCGCATGGGTCATCTTCATTAGCTTTTTTAGTCAAGTTTTGTATGTTATTTGCTGATTTTGGCTCATTTTTCTTGTTTTTGTGATTGGTAGGATTGTATAAATTGGTTTTGTAGGTCCACATGAGCATGAAGAACACAAAGGAACTCATAATCTATCTCATAGTGTTTGCAGATTTTTCAAGCTTATAGGTGGACAAAGAACTTGAAATTCTTCTTCCTCTTCTTGTCTATATTCTTCTTATTCCATCTATTTCTTCTTCTTCTTCTGGTGGGAGATCTTGGCCATTTTTTTTAAGGAAGCAAAATCATACACACTTCTTTTTAGTGCTTAAAATGAACCCCCAAATCATACTTAAATCCATTGAAAAATTAAAAATTTGCAAGAAAGAAAAAATCTTTTAACAAGTAAAACTAAACCAATCTAATCATTTGCATCCTTGCAACATCAAGGTTTTAGATGCATTCATGCAAAATTAGGAACACTTCATTTTTGGGAATTTAAAAAGAACTTCAAGTTTCCATTTCAAAAGGTTCAAAATCAACACTAAGTGCACACTAAAGTTCTTTTAAAAAATCTCATGAAAACTAAGAGTCCTAAATGGTTGCCAAAAATTGTCCTAAAAGCTTTGTTATTTGTTCCAAACAAATGTCTTATTGCAAAATCTTGAATGTTTCTTAGGATTTTCATGCATCAAAACAATCTAGGAATATCATTTTTGGGCTTAAAATATGCAAACTAGAACATAAAATCTTGAATGAAAACCAAAGTCCAAAGAGTCATTTTCACTTTTGAGTTCAAAACAATTTTGAATGATCTAAGGTTAAAACAAAGCACTTCAAAGTTCTTAAAACAACACACAAAATCTCAATCTTGAATGCTCAAAGGAAAAAACTTGAATGTTTAACCACTTGTCTTTGAATGCATGTTGCTAAAATCACTCTTGAATGCCATGGATTAAAATCAAATTTTCCTTGAATGCATGCTTAAAACAACAAATCCAATCTTGAATGCCAAGGATCAATTAACCATTGCAATATCAAATACTTCATTTGGAGCTTCTAAAAATTGAACAAAACAAATCTCTTTTCCACATGCAATCTAGGTAAAGTTTGATTTTTGGACATTTAAGAAACCTTGTTAAGTTAAAATACAAATTTGCAAAAATCAATTTGAGTAGTTCCTTGGACTCACCTCTTTTCTAATCACCCATCAAATATTAACCATTGGTTGCAATCTCAGCGCCATTTATGGGGATGGGTCTACTTGAAAAAGGTGTTAAATGTTCCACAATCTAACTCACTCACTTGGTCTTTGAATTTTTGCTTTAACTTTATCAAAATTCTTAAATGATCAAAAATCTAGATTAAATCGATCACACTTCAAGTTTGGGCACTAAAATTGAACAACAACTGATGTGGAGAGCCTCCGGGCGCGCGCTTGAAATCGAATCTCACACACTTTTGTTTTGGGCTTAAAACAAACTCACACTAAATCTTGAATGCCTTAAAGAAAATTAATCGATACTTGACGTGGAGGGCCTCTGGGCGTGCGAGTTTGCTTTTGTTGACCCTAAATCTTCTTATTGTTTGCATTCTTCGATCGATTTACTTTTGTTGGCGCTTCAAGTTGGAATAAACATTGTATCTTAAACATGAGTGCTTGCAAAGTCTAGATCAAAAAACTTAAGCGTCAGTTGGTAAAAGAACAAGTGTGTTTTTTAGCCCAAGGTCATCCAAGTCTTCTCTCCCCTTGTCGTCTTTCGAGGCCATCTTGGGTGCATAAGATTAGGATCCAAAACCTTGTTTCTTTTTAGGAGGCCTGCTTGGGGATTTCATCACCCCTTGGACGACCTCAACTTCAGCGTTCTGGCGGAGTATAAGAATCGAAAGGTGAATCGAAAGACACCTCTCTTGGGATCAAGATTTTGTCACTCGGGCTAAGCCTCAAGGAACTTTATACCCTTGAGAAGTGAAAGAGGAGAAGTGGGTTACCGCTCCTCTCGGCTGTGTGACATCTTTTTGGTCTCATCTACAGATTTGGGCCTCACGTACCTTGGGTATATCGAGGACTCCTTAGCTAAACCAACTGTCAGCCTTGTAGACAACCATCTAGGATGTTAATGTGTTTGAGGTGACTGATCGAAACATTTGTAGAACATACACACTCTTTGGCGCAAGTATCACTTTCTGAGAATCAAAAACTTCTATCTGGTTGTTTCTATCTATTGCTTGATCTTTTATTTGTTGAATGAATGTTTGCCAAACTTGGTCAATCCTAGCTTAGGGCATACTTAGCGTAGTCACTGCCTATTCCAGAAGTTGAACGAGTTGAAGCAAAACAACCAAGATCTCTCAAAGCCAAGCAGATTCAGAAATTGATGTCAGAGCAACCCAAACCCAAACAGAAGTTCCACAAAGTTAAACTCAAACCATCTCTAGCATACCAAGAACTTTCAGCCAAGAGAAAAGAAATAACACCAAGCCCACGAATTGCCAAACTCCACAAAGTAGAGGAAAAAGCTACCGACGAAGCACTTCAAGAGGCCTGGTTAGAGCGCACCATCAAATTTAGCCAACATCCAGGAGTTAATCCTGCTTATGCCTTACCAACTAGGCATGATTTCTATGATTAGACACCCTTGTTTCTCCACATCTTCTTGGATAAGCTTCACTTTAGAGTCATTTTTGTAGAAAAGCCAGCCATCTTAGGTTATCCCCTTAAGCATTATTAGCTCATCCATCTCATTTAGAATCAAACCATCTAGCCAGCAATCAAAACCTCACATCCAAGCCTTAAAAATTGTTGTCACTTTTGCCAAAAGTTTGCCACTCCTAAAATCTTCCAAATCCATCAATCTCACCATGGTTATCCCTTTGACAGAGCTTTGTCTAGGGTGATCCAGCTTTGTCACTTGTTATCCCTCATCACCTTGAGCTAAAGGTTGGGATCCACAAGTGGTCAATCTCATGTTTTTCCTAAAGGATCATCAGTCTATCCTTAAGTTGACACAATCACCACCAAGCTTACACATAGGAAAGCAGACCTTTCGTGCTTTGGCAACATATATTTGAAGTTAGAATCTCCAACCCAATCCTCCTTAGGTTTTGTCGTATAGCTTTGCCTTAACCTAGGAAATCATTTGCATAGAGAAGCCTTCCCCCTTTTGCATCCATCAGCATTATTGCATCTCATCCCTAGGAGCATTTTTCATGCCACCCGTCACTCGCTTAGCCAAGAAGAAAGAAACAATGGAGCCCTATTATTTGGATCGAACAGCCTCACCCCCCTTGAGCACTCAACCATCCTTCAGCCCAGAGAAAGATATGCCATCATGTACTAACATTGAAGCTTTCATGAACCAACCAGGAAATGCAGTATTGGTCAATGCCATTATAGACAAGAACAAAGAGACAATCATGGCTAATTTTCAAAGGGACAATGTAGGAACCTTTGACTTTGGAAGACCCCCTCCATTATCAGATCCATCTCACCCATTGTTTGGGCAGCTACCACCACCCATAGGCTCTTATGATCCAAATTATCCTCAATATATGCCAAAAGAAGAGCCTCCAGCCAATCCATATGATCCAACAGACCCAAACATACCATCATCCACCCAAGTTGAAATCTCCATGCCGCAAGCCAACCCAGCCACCACCACTCCATCCTTGGTTCATACCTCTCCGCTCCAAACCCCCTTTACCCAAAACAGCTCACCGTTCACCCCCTTCACTATTGCTGCTGCTGCTCCCCAACCCAGCCTTCCAAATCCACCCATCTCCCAAATCAGTGCTAGCATCTTTGGCCAACCTCAACAATATACAACATGGATGCCACCCATGGGGCCAAGTAATCAACCTTTCATCACCCCCATCTTGTTCACTGTAGCCAAACACACAATCTCATCATTTCCATTAGGTCTTGGGAGCTCAATACCATTAGCCACAAATCTACAAGCTACTACCCTCACTCCACAAAGCTATCAAATCCCACAAGCTACTACCAATTTTCTACCAAGCTCCCAAGTGACCCCAGCCCCTGCCACCACTCTACCAAGCTTCCAAATCCAACCACAAAGCTATCAAACCCCATCAGTTCCATTCCCAAGCTTTCAATTCCCACCACCTCCACCACCAACTAATCCATTACCTCCAATTACCAACTACTTTTCAATGCCACTTCTAGGAGGTAATCCACCACCCCAGCCAACCACCAATTATTTGCAGATACCATCCCAAATGGGGGCATAACCCACATATATTGGTCAAACCCCACAAGCCCCCCGATCCTTTCCCCAAGCCTCTCAACCATCTTATACCTTACCTCCACAAAGCAATCCATTTATCCCACAACCAGCTTATGTTCCTCAATCCCAACCTCAAATCCCATATCAACAGCAAGCCTCGCAGCACATGCAGCAATATGCGCCACCTCCCCCTCAGCAACCTATCATCCACCATGCAGCTGCCCAAACAATGTACAATCCCTATCAGCAAATCCCTCATAGCCATCCATATTCAGTGGCCCCATCCAGTACATACCTACCTCAAGGCACTCCTACATTGGGGGCACCCCAGCCATCACCTATCAATTCAGAATGGGAGCAAATGAAGATAGCTCTGAAAGCCATCCAAGAAGGGAATGATCCGAAGACATTCAAGTTTGAGAATGTGTGTCCTTACCCATTTGACAGAGCCATTACCATGAAACCATTTCCCAAACACTTTGAGGTACCCAAATTTGACAAATTCAGAGGAAAAGGAGACCCTGTCACACATATCAAAGAATTTTACATGCACTGCCAAGATGTAGCATACAATGATGTCTTCCTCTTGCGCCTTTTTCCCAAAAGCTTAGCTGGACCAGCTCTTGAATGGTTTTATAGAATCCCCTATGGTACAATTAAAAACTTTGCTGAATTATCTGAGGCATTTGTAGCCCAATATGCCCATCTTGTTGGAACAGAGCTATCAATAGTTGATCTTGTCCACACCAAGCAAAAAGGTGGAGAAAGCCTTGCCGAATACCTGCAAAGATGGCAAACCCTTACCACCCGCATATCCTGCACCTTGCCAGAATGCCATGTTGTGAAAATGTTTATTGATAATGCCCATCCTAGCTTGGCTCACCACATGACCATGAACTGTTTGCAAACCTACAAAGATATCAAAGAGAAAGGAATGATCCTTGAGCAAGGACTCATTAAAGATGGTGTGGTCAAGCTTTACAAGGAAGCCAACCAAAATCAAACACATTCCAATGACAAGTCTAGGTATTGGAACAAAAACAAGCACGTTGCAACAGATGGCGTCACTGACACCAGACATGTGAATATTGTTGGTCCTTCTCACAACCAGTCCAACCCACCATATCAACCAAAAAATCAACAAGCTATCAACTACCAACAACAGAATAACCAAAGCTATCAAAACCACACTCCAAGACCCAACTTTCAAGGGTCTAGCAATCAAGCTAATGCCATCAATGTAGTTGCAGGACAAAAGCCTAGATTCCAACCTACACCTAGAAACTATACACCCCTTGGTGAGCCATTGGATGTCATTTTTGAGAAATTAGTCAAAGAAAACCTCATCAAATTTCCTCCTACCCAGCAAATTGACCCAAGCCAATCCAAAGCTTCATGGTACAAAGATAATGAGTACTGCAAATTTCATAGGGTAAAAGGTCACACTACCCTCAGATGCATGAAACTGAAAGACTATGTGCAGGACCTCATTGATCGGAAGGAAATCACTGTTGGTGCCCAAACCTCTCCCAATGCAGGCTTACAGATCTATCAAAATGCTTTTCCTCCACACCACAACCAAAATCCTGGAAAAGCACCTATCCAAACCAACAACAACAACAACAACAACCGTCAGCCAAACCAACAGCATGGGAAGAACAATGACCACACTTCATCCTATATAGACTATGGTAGCCTTATAGGTTGTATATCCGAGAAAGAGCCTTCCGTCAATGTTATCAATATCCAAGGACCAAACAATGAGTGTGCAATCACCACTCGAAGAGCGCGATTTAACATTGCAGGCCCACCTGTTACACCAACACCATCAGCTCCATCAAAAAGCCAGTACAATATCTTGGAACACCTTGGGAACATGCCAGCCCAAATCTCCATTTTAGACCTTCTTCGCACTAGTCCTATGTACAAGAACATCCTTGACAGTGCTCTCATAGAATCTCGTGTCCCTTCTGATATCAATGCTACTAATTTTCGTAATCTTGTTGGACACCTCTCATCCTCATGTGCCCTATCGTTCAAATCCACCGACATACCCGTGGTCGACCCAGATCACACCCTTCCGCTTCGCATAGCCATCATGGTATCCAACTTTGCTGTAAAAAGAGTAATGATAGATAATGGATCAGCCTTGAATATTTGCACCCTAAAATTCATAAAACAAGCTGGGTATACTGAGGCAGATATCATCAGTGAGGTTATCACCATCAAAGCTTATGAAAACTTGGAAAGAACCACAGAAGGAACTATTTTGCTGCCAATCAAGGTTGGGCCAGTCATCCAAGAGACACTCTGCCATGTTATTGATCTAAACCTACCATTTAACATCCTCCTCGGTCACCCATGGATTCATGCCATGAAAGCCGTTCCATCCACTTACCATCAGTGCATCAAATTTCCGCATCAAGGCACTGAGGTAACCATCCATGCCGATCCAGAACCCTTTGCTTACTGCAATGCAGTTGAAGCTTCATATACAAACCATTGCCCTGGAATTGATATCAGCACATCCATCGCCAGCTCATCCCACACTTATAATGACCCAGAAACCATCCTCGCCTCTACCCTGTCTACCGTGAAGATCAATAACAAAGGTTGTGGAGAGTATAGTCTGTCAGATGCATTTGCTGTCGGGGCACTCCCACTTGATCCACATGCCCATGGATGACTGACATATCACAAAGCTAAGGAGGTTCCACCTCCTCGATACAAACAGTTTGGCCCAACAACCTTTGTATCCTCAAAAATCCCTCTTCATGAGGAGCTCACTCCAGATATCAACAAATGGTTACATAAGGATGCACCTTAAAGAAATCAAGCACGCCTTGATCACTTCAGCTAAAAGTATCCCCAAGAACATAAGCTCATCACTGACAAATGGAACTATCAAGGTGGTGGTCTAGGACCAGAAGAAAGAGGCATGCAGTGCCCCATCGACGCACACAAGTGGGAATCGAAGTCAGGTCTTGGCTTTGGCATACCCACAATTGGGGGCACCAATGAGAACGGTCACGCTTTTTTAAACATTCACCGTAACCTTGTCAAAATCGAAGACATTCCTGAGGAAGTTGAAAAGAGAGCCTACGACGATATCCTAGACCAAATCTCCCTCGGAGACTCTGTTCTCCAAGAACTATCCATCAACCTCATTGACCTAACACTCGCCCATCCACAACTCATAGATTGGGACCAACCAAGTGTCATACACATCGATGAGTTCACATCAGAGGAGGCACTTCTAAGATTCATGGGAGCTGAAACTCCTCACAAGAAAACAAAGCCAGATTCTGCCTATATCTACAAGCTAGATCCCAAGGGGTATTTTGGAGAAAATCCCCAACCTAGTTCCGATACACCCAAAACTGGAACTAAGGTGAATCTAATACTAGCTAAGGCAACGAAGAGAACCCCTCAGCAAGAAAATCCAGAAGAACATGAGGATTTAGCATTGCCTCCTCAAGATAATCAACCAGAGGTGTCTTCTATTCTAATTGAGGATACTCGAGAAGTCAACATTGGTTCATTAGAGATCCCCAGACTTGTTCACATTGCTGCATCCCTATCACAAGACCAAGCTGACCTCCTCTTTGAGGTCTTAAGAGAGAACATTGGCTGATTTGCATGGTCATATCAGGACATGCCAGGACTTGATCCAAAGCTTGTAGTTCATCATCTTGCAGTTGATCCAAAGATCAAGCCCGTCAGACAAAAGCTTAGAAAAATGCACCCCAAGGTAGCATTATTGGGCAAAGCTGAATTAGAAAGAATGTTAGCTGCTAAGGTTATCCGACCTATCGACTACTCAGAGTGGATCTCCAACATGGTCCCTATCACTAAACCTTCTGGTGACATCAGAATCTGCACTGATTTTAGAGATCTTAACAAAGCTTGTCCAAAAGATGATTTTCCCTTGCCCAACATAGATATGATTGTAGATCTTACAGCTGGACATGAAATTTTGTCCCTCATGGATGGATTTTCTGGGTATAATCAAATCAAGATTGCAGAAGAGGATCAACATAAGACAAAATTCACTACCCCTTGGGGAACCTTTTGCTACAACATGATGCCTTTTGGCCTAAAGAATGCTGGGGCTACCTATCAAAGAGCTATGACAGCCATTTTTCATGATCTCATCCATAGCATTTTGGAGGATTATGTGGATGATATCTTGGTCAAGTCTCATACCTTCATGGATCATCTTGCTGACCTGGAGAAAGTCTTTGATAGGTTAGCCAAATATCATCTCATGTTGAATCCCAAGAAATGTGTCTTTGGGGTCACATCTGGCAAGCTTCTAGGTTTCATAGTTTCTAAACGAGGTATAGAGATCAACCCCAAGAAGGTCAAGGCTATCTTAGACATGCCTCCTCCCTAGACACTACGACAACTTCGCTCTCTTCAAGGAAAGCTCCAATCTGTTCGGCACTTCATCTCCCAGCTTGCAGATAAGTGTACACCATTTTCACATTTACTAAAGAAGGATGAGAACTTCAAGTGGGATCCTTTATGTCAGCGCAGCTTCGACCATCTCAAGCAGTATCTCATCAATCCCCCTATCTTGGTTCCACCAATTCCTGGTCGTCCCCTAATTTTGTACATATCAGCAACACCTACTGCTCTAGGGGCACTTCTAGCACAGCTTGATGACTACAAAAGAGAAAGAGCCATCTACTACATCAGTAGAACCCTAGTTGGTTATGAACTCAATTACACTCCTATGGAAAAAGCTTGTTTGGCAGTTGTCTTCTCAACTCAAAAGCTTCGCCATTACATGCTAAGTCATACCATCCAACTAGTCTCCAAGATTGACCCTCTCAAGTATATGCTCTCTAGAACAGCACTTACAGGCCGTTTGGCCAAATGGGTTATGCTCCTTAGTGAATTTGACATCCAGTATGTGGATAGAAAGGCAATCAAAGGGAAAGCTATAGCAGATCACCTAGCTAATGCACCTCTAATAGATGCTTATCCGTTGATCACAGAATTTCCAGATGAGCATATCTGTCTAATTGAAGAACAACCCCCATGGAAACTTTATTTTGATGGCTCATACACATCTCATGGATCAGGGGCAAAAATATTGTTGGTCACACCTCAAGGAGATTACATTCCAAAAGCCTTCAAGCTACAATTCCCTAGCACCAACAATATAGCTGAATATGAGGCCCTCATAGCAGGATTAAAGATAGCTGTAGAATGGAACATTGTTGAGCTACAAATCTTTGGCGATTCTCAGCTCATCATCAAGCAAGCCCTAAATGAATATCAAACCAAAGATGAAAAGCTATTACCCTACAAAGAGCTAGTTGATCAGCTAACCCAACATTTTACAAAGCTTCAGTTTACACAAGTGCCTCGAATACAGAACAAAGCAGCAGATGCTATGGCTACTATAGGCTCACTCTTGGAAATTCCCCAAGTAGCTACACAGTATGAGTTTTTAGTGGAGCAGCTCCTCACACCCGCCTAGGCGAATGAGGATTCAAACCGTGTTTGTATCTTGGTTGGTTCCCAATCCCCTTGGTACCATGAGATTCACGCTTACCTTAACGATGGTATCATATCCCCTCACCTCACACGTACCCAACGCCAGAACCTCATCCAAAAATCATCCCGCTACGTTATCATAGCCAATACCCTATATCGTCGGGGTTATCACGATACTCTCTCTCGATGTTTAGACCAAAATGAGGCCGCGATGGTGTTAAAGGAAGTACACTCTGGACTTTGCGGTGCCCACACGAGTGGTATTGTCCTAGCACAACAAATCCTTAGAGCAGGCTACTATTGGCCTACCATTGAAGAAGACTCCTGTGACTTTGTCAAAAAGTGTCTCCCATGTCAGCAACATGCAAATCTTGTGCACGCTCCAGCACAGGATCTACAACCTATTGCACCACCTTGGCCTTTCGCTTGTTGGGGCCTTGATCTAGTTGGAACTATCACACCCCTCTCATCTAATGGACATAAATGGATAATAACAGCTACAGACTATTTCACTAAATGGGTGGAAGCAGTCCCCCTAGTCTCAGCTACAGGAGTTCAGGTCTCCAAGTTCATCTTGTACCACATTGTTTGCCGCTTCGGCATCCCATCCACCATCTTCACTGACCACGGAGGTAACTTTGAAAATCTCAACATGGAAGAATTATGCACTTCCCTCCGCATCCATCACCACTTTTCTAGCCCATATTTCCCACAAGGTAACGGCCAGGCAGAGGCAACTAACAAAACCCTCCTCAAAATTCTAAAGAAAGTTGTCAATGATTTCGGCCGTGATTGGCACCTACAAATAAATCCAGCCCTATGGGCCTATCGAACTTCCTTCCGTACATCCACAGGCACAACTCCATACTCCCTAGTCTATGGTGCCGAAGCAGTACTACCTATAGAGGTTGAACTTCCCTCCTTGCGCATATCTTTGCAAGGGCAAATATCAGATGAAGAATATAGAGTAGCTTGGCTCACCCAGCTAGATCTCTTAGACGAGAAGCGACAACAAGCCTATGATCATCTCACAGTCTATCAAACTCGTCTCAAAAGGAATTTCAACAAGAAGGTGCTTCCACGACACTTTCAGCCAGGTGACATGGTCCTTAAAGAAAACATGAAAGTCCAAGTAGATCGAGAAAAGAAAGGCAAGTTTGAACCTACATGGCTTGGTCCTTATGTTGTCACTGCTTCCTTTGGCTCTGGAGCTTATCAACTATCTACACCAGAAGGAGAACTCTTGAATGATCCTACTAACATCATTCATCTCAAGAAGTTCTATGCTTGAAGATCCTTGGTATACCAGGCTTTTGAAAAATACAAAAGAAAAAAAAATAGTAAAGAGAAATAAGCGTCCAATGGTGAAAACTTGGCAATTCAAGCACCTTGGATAGGTACCTTGGTGAAAACCCGGTAATTCAGGCGCCTTGTGTACTAAAGACTAATCCATTATCTATCACTATCCTATCCCTCATCCATTTACCCACCAT
This sequence comes from Cupressus sempervirens, assembly GCA_028749045.1. Taxonomy (NCBI): domain Eukaryota; kingdom Viridiplantae; phylum Streptophyta; class Pinopsida; order Cupressales; family Cupressaceae; genus Cupressus; species Cupressus sempervirens. The sequence goes on along the minus strand of CM053787.1, from coordinate 912,846,970 downwards.
CCCATAAGACACACTTGCTTGTTCCCTTGGTGTTCCAACCAAATATCCAAAATCTGATGAAGCTTGTAAATACCTCCTGTACAGCTTGTAAATCTTGTACCAAAGCTTGTATTATACCTTGTAAATCTTGTACCATACCTTGTATATCCAAATCTTGTCCAAAGCTTGTACCATACTCCAAATTGTAGATAATCTTGTATCCTAGCTTGTATCCTATCACATGCACCCAAAGAATTCCATTTTCCTTAAGCTTTTCACAAACCATCTACCTATCCACCTATCACCTATTATAGACATCCCATCCTTCACAAACATTTCCATCTCACAAAAACCAAAACATGAACAAACTTGTACATTTGTAACATATCTTGGTCCATCAGCTTGTACATCCTCTTTAACTTAGTACCATTGTATCTATCCAGCGTTCATGTCAGTTCGTCCTTGATCAGCATCTTGCACCCATCACACATCTTGGTTAGCTATTCAACACATCCTTTAGCTAAATTTCCTGTCACCAAAGTGTTATCTTTCTTAGTTCAGCTTGCCAGATGCATCACTCATCCAAATCCACCAGCTTCGGTGCTCTCCAATAGGTCCTTGCAGGATATAGCTTTCCTCATGTCTGATCTTGGTCCGTTAGTGCCTTGTCCTACCCATCTCGTTGGCAAACGACTCTCTTTTGGATTTTCACTTTCTTTTGATTTGGGATCTTCCCTTTTGGGTCTTGAAGTATCTTTTCCAAGCAATCTCCTTGTTCCCTCCTCAAGGTTGCCACGATCTTCCATATCATGGTATGCTGCGAATGGGGCAATTAGAGCGTAAGGTCTTGATCAGGTCTTTCGTTTGTTTTTCTTTTCTGCTTGTGGGTTCTCCAGTGTCATTTCCACGCTGCTTCCTCTAGGATTCATGTGTGATGCTGGGGCAATCCTTGTGTGTTTGTTTTGAGTTAGTTTGTCAGTCCTTTGGATGGTTGGTGAAAAGGCCTTGATGTTCTTGGTAACCTTGGCAATTAATGAATAGTTCTATAGAAAATCTAGTGCTCAACTACATGGTGGTACTTCTCTTTGAAGTATCCCCCCGTTCAAAAAGCTTCAATGGTTTTCCTTCATCTCCATTATCCCCCATCCATATCCAGCATCCATCTCTCCTACCCCAGCTTATGCATCAGTATCTCTTTGAATCACTCATCACTCTTAGCTTTAGGGATCCAAAATCCTAGTCTTAGGGATCCACCAATCCAAATCAATCCACCAAGCCTCATCTTTCGAGATCCACAATCCTAGTCCTAGGGATCTCTGAAACCCATCTTCCACCAATCTGACTCTTTGAAATCCTGTTGCATCAGCTTTTTAATCCCCTCATCCATCTCCCTATCCCAGATTCCTTTTTATAGCGCTCAGCTCCTTCATCCTCCACCTTCCCTAAAGTCTTAAGCTTGCTTCCTCTTGTGCCTCTGATTCTCCCTTTATCATTCTCCCATAGTGAGAGTTTGAGCTAATTCAACCCCTTCTCTTTGCCAATCTGAGTTTCCTTGCTCATTCGAGATTCTTGTACTTTTCAAGAAGCCATCGAGCCTTGCTTTCTCTCCTCACTGCCTTCTTGAGGGGGCATCTCATAGTCCATTCTCTCCTCTTCTGCTCTAGCCTTGGGCATCTTATTTTCTTATCTTTGATGTCATGCCACTTGCGGCATCACATCAAAGAGGGGCAAAATGTAGACACCTAAAAATCCTTTAGAAAATAAAGTATTTTTATTTTCTAAAAAATTCCTGATGACATCATCATTTATTAATTAATTAATTATTTAATTAATTAATTAATTAATTTTTATGCCATTAAATCCTTTTATCTTAATTAAAAATATTTAATTAAGGAATCCCTCCCAAAAATGTTTAAATCTTATTTAAACATTATTTCCTTATTTATTAATTATTTAATTAATAAATTGACCAAAAATCCTAAAATAAATAAAAAATTTATTTTTTTCCCAAAAGTTGGCCAATTTCCTTATGACCAATAACCTCTTCCAAAATCTTCTAATCCTTCTTTAATTTTGATTAAAGGCTAATCCCATCATTTCCTACCCCTAATCCCAACTCAAAATATTTAATTAAAATTAAATATTAATCCTCATGTTTATTAAAAAAGTTTTAATAAATATCTCCTCAACCCAAACCCTTGAAATTAATAAAACTTTATTTATTTCCTAAAAATCTAATTTATCCTCATCCTAAGAAGTTCTAGACTCTTCTAGAAAGTCTCCATCCTCATCCTAGGAAATTCTAGACTATTCTAGAAAGTCTTTATCCTCCTCCAAAATCTAGACTCTTCTAGAAGATGTCTTTAAACCTAATCCTAATCCCCTCCTAACCTTGTCACATTCCCTAAACATGGGTTAAGACTTACTAACCCAAGCCAAAGCTAACAAATATCTCCTCCTCCACCCACCCTCATTAAATGCCATCCACTTGCCTATCCCTAAGCTAATCCTAAACCATCCTAATCCATCCTCTAATCATTTGCACAAGCCTAAGCAAGCTTAAAACCTTCCTAATCAAGTCCAAGTCGAATTTTCTCTCATCACCCTCAAAATATCTCAACCATAAAACTTTATGAAGTCCACTAGGTCATAAATGACTCTTACAAGCCCTTTTATTGCTCTTACAAGTCATTATGAGGGTCTTTATGAAGATTTTATCTCTTGAGCCTCCTTTGTTGACTCATCCTTGCCCTTTCCTCCATCCTCTCACCATGTGACATGTGTCACTCCTTGATTGGCTATAAGGAAGCACAATCCATGTGCTCTCCTCTCATGCAATCTGAGCCCTCCATAAGATTTTTCACATCCTTGCATCCTAGCCCTTGATCCCTCAAGCCCTTTGCCTATTTAAGGAATCCTCTCCCAAGTCATTTTAACACAATCCATGAAGTAAAGTCATAATGCCATTTTGAGAAGCCATTTTACATCAAAACCATACACTCACATCCAAATTCCAACTCCATTTGAAGCCCTTTTTGAAGCATAAGCTTGAGCATACATCCTATCTATTTAGACAAAGCCACTCAACAAGAGAGCTTCTCATTGAGAGAGTCCATTAATGGCTCATATTCTCAATTGAGAGTTCATCTTAGTCTATCTTGAAGTTTATGAATTTTGTTTAGTTTGTAGAAGCTTTATTTAAATTTGGTTTCTATTAGCATACTAACATTGCTCATATACAAAGATAACTACTACTAAGTGGAAAAACATCTATAAGCTACACCAACCAAGTGACTTTGTTGTACATGTTGATGACAAGGATAATGAATATGAGGAAGAAGATATAAAAATAAAATATGATGAGTTAGATGATGTTAATTTGGATGATGAGGAGGGAGAACATGAAGCTACTAGAGGAAGCCTTCTAGAGATACAAAGCATTAAGGAAAGTGATGCAGAGAAAATTGCAGCAGCAATCATGGCCTTATTTCCTCACTCTTTGAGCATAACCTTAGCACAATCTAGCTCAAAGATAGCTCCTACCAATTTGTTTATGGATACCACTACTATACCAAGCTCCCAACCAAGCTCTAGATCCATTCAGCTAAGTGTTACATTGATTGAAGTTCCTAACACTTTATCTACCTAGCAGGAAGGTCCTCCATCATTAGGCTTGACTAAGAAACAAGGTATTCCTATTGTTAGTGTTTTTTCTACATTTGTTGCTAGTCCATGAATTTCTACAATTATTTCTATTCCAAATATATCAATAGCTAGTACAATGATAGCTGAGAACCAATCTCAACTAAGTATTGATGCCTTAGAGAAGGGTAAACAAATTATTTCTACCATTCTAAAAGAAAAGGGTAAAGAAGAAGCTAAAGCAATTGATCTAGATGAGGATAGAGTTATTCCAAATTGGGATATCTCTATCCTCACCCCAAATCAAATGGATACCATGGGAAAAATACTGAAGAAGAGAGATAAGAAGCTTAGAGAAGAAAAGAAGAAAGAAAATCAAGTTCTTGAAGACATAAAGAGCATACTTATTGATGCTTTGAGTATTGAGGTTGATGGAAAACAACCTATTCTAGACCAGTTAGCAGAAATTATTCACAAATATAATAAAGACTTGATTCGAAAGGATAAAATACTATAAAGAGCTAAAAGAAACATTGAGAACAGGGTGTTGGAACAAGTTGCACAAAGAATTCTAATAAATCAAGTAGAGTTATCTATTATTCTTGGTTCATTAGAAACCTCTATTAATAATGTTGTTTCATTATTTATGAAACTGAGTGACACATCTATCTTCACAAAGGAGATCAAGGATAAATTTTTCAAGATAGATGAAGATATGAAGGAAAGTGCACACTAGCTATCACTTGACCCAAGTCATAGTTTTGCATATTACACAAAGATCAGATATCTAACAAATCCATAGGTACAATTATTGAAGGAAGAAGCCAGGATTTGGGCCACACTTGAAATGATTCTTCCAAATGTGGATGCATTGTAGAAACAAATTTCACATGCAATGACACTCATCCATGATAAAAAATTCTCCATAGCTGATCACATGATGAAATTATCAGTAGAAGTTTAGATTTCTTTACATGAAAGTAAAGTACTATAGGAGAATTGGGACATGACAATCGTACTTATTCTAAAGATACATTATAATTTCTTGTCACATTTTGGTATTAACATATAGAAATTATATACACCTTTGGCATTTATGTCAAAAAAGGGGAGTAGTAATATGTAAAGAGGAAGAAGGTATACTATACTCTAGTTGTATGTATATAGGAAAGATATACGTATTGGGGAATAGTATAGTATTATGAAGATACTTGTATAGTTAAGCATAAAATATCTTTACAAAAGAAATTTTGAAAATTAAAAAAATAAAGTATGTTACTGAGTTGTATTTTTAGGAAGTCAAATTGGGTTGAAGAAATAGAATGATGGTTAAAGAAAGTTTTGAATTATAGTTTTGAATTTCAGATTTTTTGGTTTGATAAGTATTTTTGTTACTAATTTCAAAGGGGGAGATTGTTGACATTAAGGTTAATTTGTCTATCAATGAATAAACACTTAGTTAAAATGGTTACATTGCTATCAACCTCCACAACTGCTACCAAGCTTATCATTCAGTTTGCAATGTGAACCAAGTGTTTCAGACACTCTCAAGCCAAGGAGTTAGTTTGCTATATTTGTCGAGCTACATAGTGTTTATTGAGCTTCATAAATAATGTGTACTGCAAACTGAGCATAGTAGAGGATATTGAGCTATTTAGTGTAGATTGCAGTGTTAACCAAGCTATGGTATGTTAATCAAGTTATACTATATCTGCATAGCTCATTGTGTTAACAATATGAATCTAGTGTTGACCGAGTCATGTAGCATCAACCATGTGATTCAACAACTACCAAGTTTCTCAGTGTTCACCGAGTCACACAATGTTGATCGAGTTCAAGCTACTTGGAAGTGATTAGTATGGATGGAGTTTCAAGTTAAACCAAGTGCTAGAGTTTTCCAAGTATTGATAGTATTTTTTGTGTATCATAACATCACTGAATTTTCCTTTAGAACCCAAGTTATAGTAGTTGGAATCACTTTGTGAATTATGATAAAATTGGTATTATAGCTAATTCTAGTAAGTTATGATTTGGATTGGTATCCAAGTATGAATGTAGAGAAGAATATATGAGGAGTGCAAATTGAAGAATTTTACAAGCAATATAAGAGACAATAGAGGCTTATCTATCATGTAGTGCCTGCCCCCTAGGTCGCATTTTTGTTATCATCATCAAACTCTGTTAGACTAGTTGTATGTTGATGATTATTAGTAACATTGTTTTGAGACTATCAGATATTGTGCTATGAATTTGGTTTATATGTGATGAGATTACTTAGACCCTACATTTCATGGATGCATGATGATTATTACATTGCTTCCAATTATTGATGATGATTAGTTAGATGGTTTATTATCACATGTGTTTTATTATGGATACTTACCTCATACTTGCATGTGTATGGTGTGTGTGTTTGTTATTATGTATGGCATTTTTGATGTGGTTAAGGAAGGGAGTTTTAGTCACTTGCTAGTCGAGATCTACATGATGCACCAGTTCCTGCTATTGCTTGTTTAGCTTAGCATATATATATATTGTATGTACATGCATGGTTTTTATGCAGGTTGTAGGTATTGGGTATCAACTTCCCTGAATTGCTAGGATGAGCATACCCTATCACACTATCTCAATGGTAAGAGAGGGGGGATAAATTCTCAAGTCCAAATCTTAAACCCTTAAACCATTTTTCTTAAAAAGGTAGGACAAGTGTCTGATATACTTTACCTTCTGAATGTGTCGGATGACATAATTCATGATTTTTTAACCCTTTAGATTGATTTTGTATGGATTGTTATATGATGGGTTTTCATATTTTTATCTTGGAGGTCTATGGTGAATTTTCTATTAATTAAGTTTAAAATTTAAAAGATTTAATTAATAATTTAATTATTTGGAAAAAAAATATAATATCATGATCTTTTAATATTTTGATCATAATTAATTAAATGGGAATTAATTGAGAAAAAAGAATTAAATAAAAGAAATTAAAATTATTAATAATAATAAATAATAAATAAATAATAATAATAGAAATAATAAAAGAATTACAATAAAAGTTATAAGCTTGCCTAGGAGTAAATGCACCTCTTGAATGCACATATGTCAACAACACAGGAGTTGGCGCACAAATTAAGCACATGGTGTCTACAACCTTGTGACTCATCTAGAAGGTTGGAAAATACTCATGCTTAGTTGTCAACACCTTCTGGTTGTTTCTAGAGACATTCTAGGTGTTTCCTAAGAGTTCTTTATATTCAGGCACTCTTAGAAGCTTAGGGAGCATTTTTGGAGGACCCAAGAATGTTGGAGAAGGAAGGAGCTTGCTCTGCAGATTCTGAGGAGAAGTGTTTTAGCATCAGTGTCCAGGTAAACATTTGTGATTTTGGCATTTGATATTTCATTTCTTGCACTTCCTATCTTCTTCGTATCTTCTGAATGCTTTTTGAGGATTTTCATATCTTGGTTGTATGCATTTTGTCATGGGTAGTTAAAGAAATTTTCATATGCGTAAATCTGAGGAAATTAGGGGGCTAGGATTTTCAGATGTTTATGGACAAACCTATTTTAAAGAAATTAATGGGTGAATTTAGAGAACAATTATTTTAAGATATGCAAATCTACACACACACACACACAGACACATATATGTTTATTATTAAAAATGCTATAGTGCCTAATAACATTCTGTGTGTGTGTGTATATATATGTATATGTATATGTATATGTATATGTATATGTATATGTATATGTATATGTATATGTATATGTATATATATATATATATATATATGTATATATATATATATATATATATATATATATTCATTGAGACACTAAATATTATAATCACAGTGAGAAACTTTATTAAAAAATTTGAATCGCATAGCATAAAAATGTTTTAAATAATTTTAAAAAAAATCGAAATAGGGAGGGGCAGGCAGTCACTGTCCACTACAGTGGACCTGCCGGTAGTCATTAATGATTGCATGGCGGCCACTGCCGTGGCAGCTTCCCATATGGGAATGCTGCGCTCGTAGTCTGCGGACTGATAGTACCACGTACCACGTATGTATAATTTGGTTTTTTTTTTTTATACACTGACATGTGTAATGCAATTTTGTTAATGTATTGCTATTAAAATTATTAAATAATAATAACTTAGAAATATTAATTAATATATATTAAATATTAATTATTATTATATAATATTAATTATTATATAATATTAAATTAATATGTATTATAGATAATATTTTATTAAAAGATTATTCCTTAAATAATTAATCATTTTATAATATTTAAATCTAATAATATAAATCTAATTTAATTAGTTTTAAATGAAGGATAGAAAATAATGGAGAATTTGTTATTTAATTTAAAATAACTTGTTATTAGTTATTAACAAGTTATTATTAAACTATTAATTCAAATGTTAATGGAGTTGTTAATATAGTTATATAATGGCTATTTAATTTAATTATAAAATTAATCAAATTTATTTAAGCAATGGGTTTAATTGAATGACTATCGATAATATCAGTGTTAGGGAAATTGTGAATTAGTTAATTGAAAATTGATGAGTTTTATTCTAACGAGTTGAATAATGGAAGTTGTTCTTGGAATCAACGGGGTTTTATTTAATTGTTAGTAACACTAGTTATTGTAAACTATTGAGAGCGATATTATTGAAAGTCAAAGGAAATGAGTTCAATGGTTTAAATAAGTAAATAATTATCCTCTGATTATTTTAGAAAATTGTTTTAAAATAATTATGACATAATACTATGTTTTATTCGAAAAGATAAATGGGTTGACTTGTAGATTAAATGAAGAACCTATACATTTGAAGTACACTTGCAAACAGAAACTGAGACCTCCATACTCAATTCAACTATGTAATTTTAGCAGAACCAAAACATGTGCTTGCATTGTGTTTTCTCTATGCTTCTTATTTTGGGGTGACTAGTTGTTGACCTGTTAGGATGTCTACTAGAGGCTTGGGAGTTATGATTGTGATGTCATGATGATGTCTTTTGATCTCGATTCTTTATAAACCCAACCATGGTAATGTGATGGAATGCTCTATGAGATGTTTGTATTTACTGATTGTTATTGCTCATTAGTCTTCTTGAGTGAAGCTAAGTTATATGTATATGAGACACTTGACTTGACCATTTTGGGTCATCAATTAGTTATACTTGGGTTACTTTCCAGTCACCTTGATGGACTTAAGTGTTTGTTTTGATTTTGATAATGTCATGTTGTTGTAGACACCTAAATTTGATTACACCACTTTGGTAATCCTATTTAGTTATCTCTAAAGGCATCATTAATTAAATTCTTATTTAATTAATCCTTTACCATCCCTTAGCTGATTAATTTAATTAATCATCTATAGTCCTAATTGATAAATCAATAACCTATTATTTATCAATTAAATCCTATTCTTCTATCTAATTCCAAAATCCTCATTTATCAAATAAATCTATTTGATAAATAAAACCCACAAAACTAATAGCCCCTAACTTATTCCTAAACCCTTCATTTAGCCTAATCCACCCCATCCACCCATACTAACCAAGATTAGCCACTAACTCACCCACCCTCATGAATGCCATCCACTTGCATATCTTTAACATCCCTAATCTAATCCTAAACCCAAGCCTAATCCACCCCCTAATGTTGTCACATTCCCTAAACAAGCTTAAGACTTTCCTAAGCTAAGGAAAGTCAACAATCTCAACTCCCTCCAAAATATCCCAACCACCCAACAATGAATGCTCTTACAAAAGCCATAAAGACTCTTACAAGCTCTTACAAGCCATAATGAAGGGTCTTTATGAAGATATTATCCCTTGAGCCTCCTTTGTTGACTCATCCTTCCCCTTTTCTCTATCCACTCACCTTGTGACATGTGTCACTCTCTGGTTGGTGCTAAACAAGCACAATCCATGTGATCCCCTTTGAGTGCATCCTAGCCCTCTTTAAGCTTTCATCTTTCCTTCCATCTTAGCCCTCCATCCCTCAAGCCCTTAGCCTATAAATTGAATCCCCTCCCAAGCCATTTCATCACAACCTTTTGAGCTAAAGTTATAATGCTAGTTTTGAGAAGCAAAAGCCTTAACCATACCCTTATAATGCCAAATTGAGAGCTCACAAAGCTACCAATTTGCCATTTTCATCTCCATTGAAGCTATTTTGAGAACCTTGAGCATACATCCCACATTCACATAATAGACTCATCTCTAAATTAAGTGACCATTCTCATTGGGAGAGTCATTCCATGGCTCATATTCTCATTTGAGAGTTTTCACTTTGTCTCTCATATATGTTATGGTTTTTATGCTAGTTAATGCTTTGTTCTCTTGATAGATTAGTATTACTTGCTAACATATTTCTCATATACATTTTGGCACACTCGGTGGGACCCCACTATGGGTCATTTAATCATTTATTTCTATTTATATATTATTTTTTGCTAATAATCTAATGTTTCTTGTCGTTTGAGTGAGTTGTAGGGTTTAATCTTGTTCTTGCAAGTTAAAGGAAGCATTAAGGAGAAAAAAACAAAGCTTCAAAAATCAAATTCCAAAATTTTTTTGAAGAAAATTTGCGTGTTTTAAACCAAATTTTGCGCAGTGTCGTCTCCGCAAATTGGCGTCTCTGACTGGACGACTATCATCTCCGAATCTGAAACTGTTGTCTCCGAAGTGAATTTCATCATTTGTGTAGATCAACGTCTCCGCGTTTCAGTGTCTCTGCTTGGCTTTTATCATCATCTCTTCCTCTAACCATCATTTCCACCTGGCCATTTTCTTATTCAAAACACACTTTGTCGTCTCCACTGCCGCCATCAGTCAAACTGTCGTCTCCGCTGCCGCCAACAATCAAACTGACGTCTTCGCAACCTAAACTGTCATCTCTGCCACCGCCAACCTAATCTGTCATCTCCGTAGATCAACATCTTTGCAGATCAGCGTCTCCGTAGTTTGGCGTCTGGGCCTGATAAACTATCATCTTCGCCTGTCTCTGTTGCACTTTTGTTTTAAAATTTTTATTTCTGCACTTTGTAGTTTTAAAAAAAAAAGAAAAAAAAGAGAGTATAAATCAAAATTTGACTTTTAGTGGTTCCGTAGGATTTAGACCATTTTAAGAATTTTTACACATAGGAAAAACAACAAAAAAAGTTAAATTTTTTTTTCTCATAGTTAAACTTTCCTTTTAGAAGATTTTTGGTGACTAATCAATTTTCTTTTTTTGTCTTATTGCAGGTTGGAGCAACAAACTTAATCATGTTTTTAGGTTATTCATGGAATGAACTTGAATGGTTAAACACATTTTTTATTGAATGAATGTTGCTCAAAAACACACTCTTGAATGCCATGGATTAAAATCAAATTTTCTTTGAATGCATGATTAAAACAACAAATCCAATCTTGAATGCCAAGGATCAATTAACCATTGCAATATCAAACACTTCATTTGGAGCTTCTAAAATTGAACAAAACAAATCTTTTTTCCACATGCAATTTAGGTAAAGTTTGATTTTTGGACATTTAAGAAACTTTGTTAAGTTAAATACAAATTTGCAAAAATCAATTTGAGTAGTTCCTTAGACTCACCTCTTTTCTAATCACTCATCAATTCAACCATTGGTTGCAATCTCAACGCCATTTATGGGGATGGGTCTACTTGAAAAAGGTATTAAATGTTCCACAATCTAACTCACTCACTTGGTCTTTGAACATTTGCTTTAACTTTATCAAAATGCTTAAATGACCAAAACTCTAAATTAAATCGATCACACTTCAAGTTTGGGCACTAAAATTGAACAACTATTGACGTGGAGGGCCTCTGGGTGCGCGCTTGACAAATCGAGTCTCACACATGTTTGCTTTGGGCTTAAAACAAAATCAAACCAACTCTTGAATGGTTTAAAGAAAATTAATCGATACTTGACATGGAGGGCCACCGGGCGCGCGAGTTTTCTTTTGTTGACCCTAACTCTTCTTCTTGTTTGCATTCTTCGATCGATTTACTTTTGTTGGCGCTTCAAGTTGGAATTGAACATGTTCTCTTAAACATGAGTGCTTGCAAAGTCTAGATTAGCACACATAAGAGTCAGTTGGTAAAAGAAAAAGCGTGTTTTTTAGCCCAAGGTCATCCAAGTCTTCTCTCCCCTTGTCGTCTTTCGAGGCCATCTTGGGTGCATAAGATTAGGATCCAAAACCTTGTTTCTTTTTAGGAGGCCTACTTGGAGATTTCATCACCCCTTGGATGACCTCAACTCTAGCGTTTCGATAGAGTATAAGAATCAGGAGGTGAATCGAAAGACACCTCTCTTAGAATCAAGATTTTTGTCACTTGGGCTAAGCCTCAAGGAACTTTATACCCTTGAGAAGTGAAAGAGGAGAAGTGGGTTACCGCTCCTCTCGGCTGTGTGACATCTTTTTGGTTTCATCTATGGATTTGGGCCTCACGTACATTTGGGTATATCGAGGACTCCCTAGCTAAACCAACTGTCAGCCTTGTAGACAACCATCTAGAGTGTTAATGTGTTTGAAGTGACTGATCAAAATATTTGTAAAACATACACACTCCTCAGTGTAAGTATCACATTCTGAGAATCAAAAACTTCTATCTGGTTGTTCCTATCTATTGTTTGCTTTTTTATTTGTTGAATGAATGTTTGCCAAACATGGTCAATCCTAGCTTAGGGTACACTTAGCGTAGTCACTGCCTATTCTAGAAGTTGAACAAGTTGAAGCAAAATAACTGAGGTCTCTCAAAGGCAAGCAGATTCAAGAATTGATGTCAGAGCAACCCAAACCCAAACAAAAGTTCCACAAAGTTAAACTCAAACCATCTCAGGCATACCAAGAACTTTCAGCCAAGAGAAAGGAACTAACACCAAGTCTTCAAATTGCCAAACTCCACAAAGCAGAGGACAAAGCTGTCGACAAAGCACTTCAAGAGGCCTAGTTAGAGCGCACCATCAAATTTACCCAACATCGAGGAGTTAACAATGCTTATGCCTTACCAACTAGGCATGATTTCTATGATTAGACCCCCTTGTTTCTCCACATCTTCTTGCATAAGCTTCACTTTTGCATTAGAGTCATCTTTGTAGGAAAGCCAACCATCTTTAGTCTTCCCCTTAAGCATTTTAGCTCATCCATCTCATTTAGAATCAAACCATCTATCCAGAAATCCAAAATCTTCACATCCAAGCCTTCAAAATTGTTGTCACTTTTGCCAAAAGTTTGCCATTCCTAAAATCTTCCAAATCCACCAATCTCACCAAGGTTATCCCTTTGACAGAGCTTTGTCTAGGGTAATCTAGCTTTGTCATTTGTTATCACTCATCACCTTGAGCTAAAGGTTGGGATCCACAAGTGGTCAATCTCATGTTCTTCCTAAAGGATCATCAGTCTATCCTTAAGTTGACACAATCACCACCAAGCTTGCACATAGGAAAGAAAACCTTTTGTGCTTTGGAAACATATCTTTGAAGTTAGAATCCCCAACCCAATCCTCCTTAGGTTTTGTCATATAGCTTTGCCTCAACCTAGGAAATCATTTGCATAGAAAATCCTTCCTCCCTTTTGCATCCACCAGCATTTGTTGCATCTCATCCCTAGGAGCATTTTTTATGCCACCCGTCACTCGCTTAGCCAAGAAGAAAGAAACAATAGAGCCCTATCATTTGGATCGAAGAACCTCACCCCCCTTGAGCACTCAACCATTCTTCAACTTAAAGAAAGCTATGCCATCACCTACTAACATTGAAGCTTTCATGAACCAACCAGGAAATGCAGTATTGGTAAACACCATTATAGACAAGAACAAAGAGACAATCATGGCTAATTTTTGAAGGGACAATGTAGGAACCTTTGACTTTGGAAGACCCCCTCCATTATCAGATCCATCTCACCTGTTGTTTGGGTAGCTGCCACCACCCATAGGCTCTTATGATCCAAATTATCCTCAATATATGCCAAAAGAAGAGCCTCCAGCCAATCCATATGATCCAACAGACCCAAACATACCATCATCCACCCAAGTTGAAATCTCCATGCCACAAGCCAACCCAGCCACCACCACTCCATCCTTGGTTCATACCTCTCCGCTCCAAACCCCCTTTACCCAAAACACCTCACTGTTCACCCCCTTCACTATTGCTGCTGCTGCTCCCCAACCCAACCTTCCAAATCCACCCATCTCCCAAATCAGTGCTAGCATCTTTGGCCAACCTCAGCAATATACAACAGGGATGCCGCCCATGGGGCCAAGTAATCAACCTTTCATCACCCCCAACTTGTTCACCATAGCCCAAAGCACAATCCCATCATTTCCATTAGGTCTTGGGAGCTCAATACCATCAGCCACAAATCCACAAGCTACTACCTTCACTCCACAAAGCTATCAAATCCCACAAGCTACTGCTGTATATGAGCAATGTTAGTATGCTAATAGAAATCAAATTTAAATAAAGCTTCTACAAACTAAAAAAAATTCATAAACTTCAAGATAGACTAAGATGAACTCTCAATTGAGAATATGAGCCATTAATGGACTCTATTAATGAGAAGCTCTCTTTTTGAATGACTTTGTCTAAATAGATAGGATGTATGCTCAAGCTTATGCTTCAAAAAGGGCTTCAAATGGAGTTGAAATTTGGGTGTGAGTGTATGGTTTTGATGTAAAATGGCTTCTTAAAATGGCATTATGACTTTACTTCATGGATTGTGTTATTTTGCAAAGGGGAAGGATCCAATTTATAGGAAAGAGGCTTGAGGGATTGAGGGCTAAGATGCAAAGATGGGAAAAAGCTCATGGAGGGCTCAGATTGCATGAGAGGAGAGCACATGGATTGTGCTTCCTTACAGCCAATCAGGGAGTGACACATGTCACAGGGTGAGAGGATGGAGGAAAGGGGAAGGATGAGTCAACAAAGGAGGCTCAAGGGATAAAATTTTCATAAAGACCCTTATAATGGCTTTGTAAGAGCAATAAAAGGGCTTGGAAGAGTCATTTATGGCCTAGTGGACTTCATAAAGTTTTATGGTTGGAATATTTTGAGGGAGATAAGAGCAATTTTGACTTGAGCTTGATTAGGAAGGTTTTAAGCTTGCTTAGGATTGTGCAAATGATTAGAGGATGGATTAGGATGGTTTAGGATTAGCTTAGGGATAGGCAAGTGGATGACATTTAATGAGGGTGGGTGAAGGAGGAGATATTTGTTAACTTTGGCTTGGGTTAGTAAGTCTTAACCCATGTTTAGAGAATGTGACAAGGTTAGGAGGGGATTAGGATTAGGTTTAAAGACATCTTCTTGAAGAGTCTAGACTTTGGATGAGGATAAAGACTTTCTAGAATAGTCTAGAATTTCCTAGGATGAGGATGAAGACTTTCTAGAAGAGTCTAGAACTTCTTAGGATGAGGATAAATTAGATTTTAGAAAATAAATAAAGTTTTATTTATTTCAAGGGTTTGGGTTGAGGAGATATTTATTAAATTTTTTTTAATAAACATGAGGATTAATATTTAATCTTAATTAAATATTTTGAGTTGGGATTAGGGGTAGGAAATGATGGGATTAGCCTTTAATCAAAATTAAAGAAGGATTAGAAGATTTTGGAAGAGGGTAGTGATCTTAAGGAAATTGACCAAGTTTTGGGCAAAAAATAAATTTATTTATTTATTTAGGGTTTTTTGGTCAATTTATTAATTAAATAATTAATAAATAAGGAAATAATGTTTAAATAAGATTTAAACATTTTTGGGAGGGATTCTTTAATTAAATATTTTTAATTAAGATAAAGGGATTTAATGGCATAAAAATAAATAAATTAATTAAATAATTAATTAATTAATAAATGATGATGTCATCAGGAATTTTTCAGAAAATAAAAATACTTTATTTTCTAAAGGTTTCTAGGTGTCTACAATTGCCAATTTTCTGCCAAGCTCTCAAGTGACCCCAGCTCCCGCCACCACTCTACCAATCTTCCAAATCCAGCCACCAAGCTATCAAACCCGATCAATTCCATTTTCTAACTTTCAATTCCCACCACCTCCATCACCAACTAATCCATTACCTCTTATTACCAACTACTTTTCAATGCCACTTCTAGGAGGTAACCCACCAATCCAGCCAACCACCAATTATTTGCAGACACCTTCCCAAATGGGGGCACAACCCACATATATTGGTCAAACTCCTCAAATCCATAGCCAAGTTCCACAAGCTCTCTGATCCTTTCCCCAAGCTTTACAACCATCTTATACCTTACCTCCACAAAGCAATCCATTTATCCCACAGCCAGCTTATGTTCCTCAATCCCAACCTCAAATCCAATATCAGCAACAAGCCTCACAACACATGCAAGAATATGTTCCACCTCCACCACAGCAACCCATCATCCACCATTCAGTTGCCCAAGCCATGTACAATCCCTACCAGCCCATACCTCAAAGCCATCCATATTCCATTGCCCCATCTACCACATATCTACCTCAGGGAACTCCTACATTGGGGGCGCCCCAACCATCACCCATTAATTCAGAATGGGAAGCCATGAAAACAACTTTGAAGAAAATCCAAGAGGGAAATGATCCAAAATCCTTGAAGTTTGAGAATGTGTGTCCTTACCCATTTGACAGAGCCATTACCATGACACCATTTCCCAAGCATTTTGAGACACCCAAGTTTGAAAAATTCAGAGGAAAAGGAGACCCTGTCACACATATCAAAGAATTTTACATGCACTGCCAAGAAGTGGCATACGATGACATCTTCCTCTTGTGACTCTTTCCCAAAAGCTTGGCCGGACCAGCTCTTGAATGGTTTTATAGAATCCCCTATGGCACAATTAAAAATTTTGCTGAATTATCTGAGGCATTTGTAGCCCAATATGCCCATCTTGTTGAAACAAAGCTATCAGTAGTTGATCTTGTCCACACTAAGAAAAAAGGTGGAGAAAGCCTTCCTGAATATCTACAAAGATGGCAAACCCTTACCACCCGCATATCTTGCACCTTGCCAGAGCGCCATTTGGTGAAAATGTTTATTGATAACGCCCATCCTAGCTTGGCTCACCACATGACTATGAACTGTTTGCAAACTTACAAAGATATCAAAGAGAAAGGAATGATCCTTGAGCAAGGACTCATTAAAGATGGTGTGGTCAAGATTTACAAGGAAGCCAACCAAAATCAATCACATTCCAATGACAAGTCTAGGTATTTGAACAAAAACAAGCATGTTGCAAAAGATGGCGTCACTAACACCAGACATGTGAATATTGTTGGTCCTTCTCAAAACTAGTCCAACCCACCATATCAACCAAACAATCAACAAGCTATCAACTACCAACAACAGAACCACCGAAGCTATCAAAACCACAATCCAAGACCCAACTTTCAAGGGTCTAGCAATCAAGCTAATTCCATCACTGTAGGTACAGGACAAAAGCCCAGATTCCAACCTACACCTAGAAATTATACACCCCTTGGTGAGCCATTGGTTGTCATTTTTGAGAAATTAGTCAAGGAAAACCTCATCAAATTTCCTCCTACCCAGCAAATCGACCCGAGCCAATCCAAAGCTACATGGTACAAAGATAATGAGTACTACAAATTTCATAGGGTAAAAGGTCACACTACCCTCAGATGCATGAAACTAAAGGATTATGTGCAGGACCTCATTGATCGAAAAGAAATCACTGTTGGTGCCCAAACCTCTCCCAATGTAGGCTTACAGATCTATCAAAATGCTTTTCCTCCACACAACAACCAAAATCCTGGAAAAGCACCTATCCAAGCCAACAACAAAAACACCAACACCAACAACCACCAACCAAACCAACAACATGGGAAGAACAATGACCACACTTCATCCTATATAGACTATGGTAGCCTTATAGGTTGTATATCTAAGAAAGAGCCTTCTATCAATGTTATCAATATCCAAGGACCAAACAATGAGTTTGCAGTCACCACTCGAAGAGCGCAATTTAACATCGCAGGCCCACCACTTTCGTCAGCACCATCAGCTCCATAAAAAATCTAGTACAATATCTTGGAACACCTTGGGAACATGCCAGCCCAAATCTCCATTTTAGACCTTCTTCACACTAGTCCTGTGTACAAGAACATCCTTGATAGTTCCCTTATAGAATCTCGTGTCCCTTCAAATATTAATGCTACTAATTTTCATAATCTTGTTGGAAACCTATCCTCCTCATGTGCCCTATCATTCAAACCCATCGACATACCCGTGGTCGAGCTAGATCACACCCTTCCACTTCGCATAGCCATCATGGTATCCAATTTTTTTGTGAAAAGAGTAATGATAGATAATGGATCAGCCTTGAAGATTTGCACCCTAAAATTCATAAAACAAGCTGGGTATACTGAGGCCAATATCATCAGTGAGGTTATCACAATCAAAGCTTATGACAACTTGGAAAGAACCACAGAAGGAACTATTTTGCTGCCAATCAAGGTTGGGCCAGTCATCTAAGAAACACTCTACCATGTTATTGATCTAAACCTACCATTCAACATCCTCCTCGATCGCCCATGGATTCATGCTATGAAAGCCGTTCCATCCACTTACCATCAGTGCGTCAAATTTTTGCATCAAGGCACTAAGGTAACCATCTATGCCGACCCAGAACCCTTTGCTTACTGCAATGTGGTTGAAGCTTCATATACAAACCATTGCCCTGGAATTGATATCGGCACAGCCATCGCCAGCTCATCCCTCACTTGTAATGACCCAGAAACCATCCTTGCCTCCACCCTGTCTACCGTGAAGATCAATAACAAAGGCTATGGAGAGTATAGTCTATCAGATGCATTTGCTATCGGGACACTCCCACTTGATCCACATGCCCATGGATGACCGACATATCACAAAGATAAGGAGATTCCACCTTCTCGATACAAACAGTTTGGCCTAACAACCTTTGTATCCTCAAAAATCCCTCTTCATGAGGAGCTCACTCTGGATATCAACAATTGGTTACATAAGGATGCACCTCAAAGAAATCAGGCATGCCTTGATCACTTTAGCCAAAAGTATCCCCAAGAACATAAGCTCATCAATAACAAATGGAACTATCAAGGTGGTGGTCTAGGACCAGAAGAAAGAGGCATGCAGTGCCCCATCGATGCACACAAGTGGGAATCGAAGTTAGGTCTTGGCTTTGGCATACCCACAACTGAGGGCACCAATATGGACGGTCACACTTTTTTGAACATTCACTACAACCTTGTCGAAATTGAAGACATTCCTGAGGAAGTTGAAAAGAGAGCCTACGACGATATCCTAGACCAAATCTCCCTCGGAGACTCTGTTCTCCAAGAACTATCCATCCACCTCATTGACCTACCACTCACCCATCCACAACTCATAGATTGGGACCAACCAAGCATCATACACATTGATGAGTTCACATTAGAGAAAGTGCTTCTAATATTCATGGGAGCTGAAACACGTCACAAGAAAACAAAGCCAGATTCTGCCTATATCTACAAGCTAGATCCCAAAGGGTATTTTGGAGAAAATCCCCAACCTAGTTTTGATACACCCAAAACTGGAACTAAGGTGAATCTAGGACTAGCTAAGGTAGTGAAGAGAACCCCTCAACAAGAGCATCCAGAGCCACAAGCAAAACATGAGGATTTAGCATTACCTCCTCAAGATAATCGACTAGAGATATCTTCTATTCTAATTGAAGATACTAGAGAAGTCAAAATCGATTCTTCAAAGATCCCTAAGCTTGTTCACATTGCTGCGTCCCTATCACAAGACCAAGCTAACCTCCTCTTTGAGGTCTTAAGAGAGAACATTAGTCAATTTGCATGATCATATCAAGACATGCCAGGGCTTGATCCAAAGCTTGTAGTTCATCATCTTGCAGTCGATCCAAAGATCAAGCCTGTCAGACAAAAGCTTAGAAAAATGCACCCCAAGGTGGCATTATTGGTCAAAGCTGAATTAGAAAGAATGTTAGCTGCTAAGGTTATCTAACCTATTGACTACTTAGAGTGGATCTACAACATGGTCCTCATCACTAAGCCTTCTGGTGACATCAGAATCTGTACTAATTTTAGAGATCTTAACAAAGCTTGTCCAAAAGATTATTTTCCCTTGCCCAACATAGATATGATTGTAGATCTTACAACTAGACATGAAATTTTGTCCCTCATGGATGGATTTTCTGGGTATAATCAAATCAAGATTGCATAAGAGGATCAACATAAGACAACATTCACTACCCCTTGGGGAACCTTTTTCTACAACATGATGCCTTTGGACCTAAAGAATGCTAGGGCTACCTATCAAAGAGCTATGACAGCCATTTTTCATGATCTCATTGATAACATTTTGGAGGATTATGTGGATGATATCTTCGTCAAGTCTCATGCCTTCATGGATCATCTTGCTAACCTGGAGAAAGTCTTTGATAGGTTAGCCAAATATCATCTCATGCTGAATCCCAAGAAATGTGTCTTTGGGGTCACATCTGGCAAGCTTCTAGGCTTTATAGTTTCTAAATGAGGTATAGAGATCGACCCCAAGAAGGTCAAAGCTATCTTAGACATGCCTCCTCCCCAGACACTGCAACAACTTCATTCTCTTCAGGGAAAGCTTCAATCTGTTTGGCTCTTCATCTGCCAGCTTGTAGATAAGTGTACACCATTTTCACATTTACTAAAGAAGGATGAGAACTTCAAGTGGGATCCTTTATGTCAACGTAGCTTCAACCATCTTAAGCAGTATCTCATCAATCCACCTACCTTGATTCCACTAGTTCCTAGTCGTCCCCTGATTCTGTACATTTCAGCAACACCTACTGCTCTAGGGGCACTTCTAGCACAGCTTGATGACTACAACAAAGAAAGATCCATCTACTACATCAGTAGAACCCTAGTTGGTTATGAAATCAATTATACTCCTATGGAAAAAGCTTGTTTGGCAATTTTTCTCTCAACTCAAAAGCTTTGCCATTACATGCTAAGTCATACCATCCAACTAGTCTCCAAGATTGACCCTCTCAAGTACATGCTCTCCAGAACAGCACTTACACACCATTTGGCCAAATGGGTTATGCTCCTTAGCGAATTTGACATCTAGTATGTGGATAGAAAGGCAATAAAAGGGAAAGCTATAGTAGATCACCTAGCTGATGCACCTCTAATAGATGCATATCCTTTGATCACAGAATTTCCAGATGAGCATATCTGCCTAATTGAAGAACATCCCCCATGGAAGCTTTATTTTAATGGTTCATACACATCTCATGGATCAAGGGCAAAAATATTGTTGGTCACACCTTAAGGAGATTACATTCCAAAAGCCTTCAAGCTACAATTCCCTAGCACCAACAATATAGTTGAATATGAGGCCCTCATAGTAGGATTAAAGATAGCTGCAGAATGGAACATTGCCGAGTTACAAATCTTTGGCAATTCTCAGCTCATCATCAAGCAAACCCTAAATGAATATCAAACTAAAGATGAAAAGCTATTACCCTACAAAGAGCTAGTTGATCAGCTAACCCAACATTTTACAAAGCTTCAATTTACACCAGTGCCTTGAATATAGAACAAAGTAGCAGATGCTATGGCTACTATAGGCTCGCTCTTGGAAATTCCTCAAGCAGCTACATAGTATGAGTTTTTAGTCGAGCAGCTCCTCACACTTGCCTATGCGAATGATGAATCAAATCGTATTTATATCTTGGTTGGTCCCCAATCCCCTTGGTACCATGAGATTCACGCTTAACTTAATGATGGTATCATATCCCCTCACCTCACACATACCCAATGCCAGAACCTCATCAAAAAATCATCTCACTATGTTATCATAGCCAATACCCTATATCGTCGGGGTTATCATGATACTCTCTCTCGATGTTTAGACCAAAATGAGGTTGCAATGGTGTTAAAAGAAGTACACTCTGAACTTTGCAGTGCCCACACAAGTGGTATTGTCCTAGCATGAAAAATCCTTAGATTAGGCTACTATTGGCCTACCATTGAAGAAGACTCCTGTGACTTTGTCAGAAAGTGTCTCCCATGTCAGCAGCATGCAAATATCGTGCATGCTCTAGCACAGGATCTACAGCCTATTGCACCACCTTGGCCTTTCGTTTGTTGGGGCCTTGATCTAGTTGGAACTATCACACCCCTCTCATCTGATGGAAATAAATGGATAATAATAGCTACAAACTATTTCACTAAATGAGTGGAAGCAGTCCCCCTAGTCTCAGCTACAGGAGTTCAGGTCTCCAAGTTCATCTTGTACCACATTGTTTGCTGCTTTGGCATCCCATCCACCATCTTCACTAACCACGGAGGTAACTTTGAAAATCTCAACATGGAAGAATTATGCACTTCCCTCTGCATCCATCATCGCTTTTCTAGCCCATATTTCCCACAAGGTAACGACCAGGCAGAGGCAACTAACAAAACCCTCCTCAAAATCCTAAAGAAAGTTGTCAATGATTCTGGCCGTGATTGGCACCTACAAATAAATCCAGCCCTATGGGCCTATCAAACCTCCTTTCATACATCCATAGGCACAACTCCATACTCCCTAGTCTATGGTGCTGAAGTGGTACTACCTATAGAGGTTGAACTTCCCTCCTTGCGCATATCTTTGCAAGAAAAAATATCAGATGAAGAATACAGAGTAGCTCGGCTCACCCATCTAGATCTCTTAGATGAGAAGCGACAACAAGCATATGATCATCTCACAGTCTATCAAACTCGTCTCAAAAGAAATTTCAACAAGAAGGTGCTCCCACGACACTTTCAGCTAGGAGACATGGTCCTCAAAGAAAACATGAAAGTCCAAACAGATCGAGAAAAGAAAGGCAAGTTTGAACCTACATGGCTTGGTCCTTATGTTGTCACTACATCCTTTGGCTCTAGAGCCTATTAGTTATCTACACCAGAAGGAGAACTCTTGAATGATCATACTAACATCATTCATCTCAAGAAGTTCTATGCTTGAAGATCCTTGGTATACCCAACTTTTGAAAAATACAAAAAAAATAGTAAAGAAAAATAAGCATCCAATGGTGAAAACTTGGCAATTCAAGCGCCTTGGATAGGTACCTTGGTGAAAACCTGGTAATTCAGGCACCTTGTGTACTAAGACTAATCCATTATCTATCACTATCCTATCCCTCATCCATTCACCTACCATCGCATTAAACACCTGCTTGTTCCCTTGGTGTTGCAACCAAATATCCAAAATCTATTGGAGCTTGTAAATACCTCCTGTATAGCTTGTAAAATCTTGTACTTCAGCTTGTAAAATCTTGTACCAAAGCTTGTATTATATCTTGTAAATCTTGTACCATACCTTGTATATCCAAATCTTGTCCAAAGCTTGTACCATATTACAGCTTGTAAATAAGCTTGTATCTTAGCTTGTATACTATCATGTGCACACACAAAACCCCATTTTCACTTAAGCTTTTCGCAAACCATCTAACTACCCACCTATCAACTATTATAGACATCCCACCCTTCATAAACATTTCCATCTCACAAAACCTAAACATGAACATAATATTGTACATTTGTAACATATCTTGGTCTGTCAGTACCATTGTATCTACCCAATTTTCGTGTCAGTTCCTCCTTGATCAACATCTTGCATACATCGCACAACCCTTGGTTAGCTATTCCAATGCATCCTTTAGCTAGACCTCTTGTCACCAAAGTGTTATCCTTTTTAGTTCAGCTTGCCAGATGCATCATCCAGATCCATCAGCTTAGGTGCTCTCCGATAGATCCTTGCAGGATATAGCTTTCCTCATGTCTGATCTTGGTCCATTAGTACCTCGTCCTACCCATCTCTTTGGCAAACGGTTCTCTTTTAGATTTTCGCTTTTTTTTGATTTGGAATCTTCCCTTTTGGGTCTTGAAGTATCTTTTCCAAGCAATCTTTTTGTTCCCTCCTCAAAGTTTCCACGATCTCCCATATCATGGTATGCTACAAATGGGGCAATCTGGGCATAAGGTCTTGATCATGTCTTTTGCTTGTTTTTCTTTTCTGCTTGTGGGTTACCTAGTGCCGGTTCCACTCTGATTCTTTCGAGATTCATGTGTGATGCTGGGGCAATCCTTGCATGTTTGTTTTGAGTCAGTTCGTCAGTCCTCTGGACAGTTGGTGAAAAGGCCTTGATGTTCTTGGTAACCTTGGCAATTAACCAACAGTCTTATAGCAATTAACCAACAGTCCTATAGAAAATCTAGTGCTCAACTACATGGTGGTACTTCTTTTTGAAGAATCCCCTCGCTCAAAAAGCTTCAATGGAATCCCTTCATCTCCATTATCCCCCATCCATCTCTAGCATCTGTCTCTCCTACCCCAGCTTATGCAACTGTATCTCTTTGAATCAATCATGACTCTTAGCTTTAGGGATCCACAATCCTAGTCTTAGGGATCCACCAATCCAATCAATCCACCAAGCCTCATCTTTTGAGATCCACAATCCTAGTCCTACGGATCTTCGAAACCCATCTTCTGCTAATCTGACTCTTTGAAATCCTGTTGCATCAGCTTTTGCCATCCCATCATCCATCTACCTATCCTAGATTCCTTTTTATAGCACCCAATCCTGAATGTCTTAAGCTTGTTTCCTCTTGTGCATCTGGTAGCCCTTTATCATTCTCCTGTAGTGCAAGTTTGAGCCAATTCAGCCCCTTCTCTTAGCCAATCTGAGTCTCCTTGCTTATCTCAAATTCTTGTATTTTTCAAGAAGCCGTCCAGCCTCATTTCTCTCTCTGTTGCCTTCTTGAGGGGCCATCATCTAAGTCTAGTCTCTCCTCTTCTTATCTGAGATTGGGGCAACCTTGTTGCTAAAACATCTTCCTCATGTCATCTTCGTTCAAACTTCTTTGAAATAGTGTTGTCTCAAAACTATGTCAAAGAGGGGCAAAATGTAGACACCTAAATTTGATTACACTGCTTTGGTAATCCTATTTAGTTATCTCTAAAGGAATCATTAATTAAATTCCTATTTAATTAATCCTTTGCCATCCCCTAGCTGATTAATTTAATTAATCTTCTATAGTCCTAATTGATAAATCAATTAACCTATTATTTATCAATTAAATCCTATTCTTCTATCTAATTCCAAAATCCTCATTTATCAAATAAATCTATTTGATAAATAAAACCCACAAAACTAATAGCCCCTAACTTATCCCTAAACCCTTCATTTAGCCTAATCCACCCCATCCACCCATACTAACCAAGCTTAGCCACTAACTCACCCACCCTCATGAATGCCATCCACTTGCATATCTCTAACATCCCTAATCTAATCCTAAACCCAAGCCTAATCCACCCCCTAATGTTGTCACATTCCCTAAACAAGCTTAAGACTTTCCTAAGCCAAGGAAAGTCAACAATCTCAACTCCCTCCAAAATATCCCAACCACCTAACAATGAATGCTCTTACAAAAGCCATAAAGACTCTTACAAGCTCTTACAAGCCATAATGAAGGGTCTTTATGAAGATATTATCCCTTGAGCCTCCTTTGTTGACTCATCCTTCCCCTTTCCTCCATCCACTCACCTTGTGACATGTGTCACTCCTTGGTTGGTTCTAAACAAGCACAATCCATGTGCTCTCCTTTGAGTGCATCCTATCCCTCCTTAATATTTCATCTTTCCTTCCATCTTAGCCCTCCATCCCTCAAGCCCTTAGCCTATAAATTAAATCCCCTCCCAAGCGATTTCATCACAACCTTTTGAGCTAAAGTTATAATGCTAGTTTTGAGAAGCAAAAGCCTTAACCACACCCTTATAATGCCAAATTGAGAGCTCACAAAGCTACTAATTAGCCATTTTCATCTCCATTGAAGCTATTTTGAGAACCTTGAGCATACATCCCACATCCACATAATAGACTCATCTCTAAATCAAGTGACCATTCTCATTGGGAGAGTCATTCCATGGCTCATATTCTCATTTGAGGTTTTCACTTTGTCTCTCATAAATGTTATGGTTTTTATCCTAGTTAATGCTTTGTTCTCTTGATGGATTAGTATTACTTGCTAACATATTTCTCATATACAGTTGTGACATGTTTTGACTCAACCATCTTGGAGTCTTCGATCAATATTACTTTGAGATATTTCTTGGTTACTTGTTGAGAACCAATGGATATTGTGATTATCATTGACACTTTCAGTTGCCAATAGAGAATTGTTGTGGTCATGATTATCTATGGATGCTTTTCAGTTGGTCATGGAGATTTGATTTTCTTATTATGGATTATTCTTTTGGTTTTTTTAAAGTTACTTATATAGGACTAAGGTGATTTTTTTATTTATGATTCCATGAGCTTAGGGTAGGTTATCTACTTGTAGTGATGGGAAGTGGCTTGCAATGGGGGCTGAGGCCCTAAGAGGCTACTAGGGTAACTCATTGTAAGTTGTTTTAATAAGTGAAAATATTCACACCTAATATTGACTCAATGAACCTAAAAGGGTAAGTGTTTTTTCTCGCCCATGCCTTGAGTGCTAGTATAGACTAGGATGAGAGTAGAGAGAATGCTTGGTTGCGAGCTTGCATTCCGTAGTATGCCTCGTCAGTATGAGAGGATACTAGTCACTGCATAGGGATCACTAGGGGGCCAAGGTCTAATGGGAGACTACTAGGGTAAATCTAGTGTGATCCATGCAATGAAACTTTCTCGCTTGCATAGTAGGTTTCCTACATGTCTATGTTGTGCCTCTAGGATTAGATGTCGATTTGTGATTAGAACCTTTGAGTTAGTATACTTTTAGGATTCCTAGACTTAGAGAGTATTTGTGCCATGTGGTTTGATAACCTATTTGGGACTTGAGATTATCTCCTCAGCATGGTGGGAGTGGACCATTTAGGTTCCACATAGTCGAGTTGTAGTACTTTTCCACTCTTATCATATGAGATCTGTCTGAGAGATCGTGGCTGATGCATTCTTGGATTATGATGGTGGACACGTATCCTTACATTGATGATTTACATATGTTAGATGATGTTATCTTATGCTTTAATTTGCATGTTAGATTCTTTTCTGCATATGATATAGTATGATTTAGGAGTGACATTCCTACTATGTTAATAACTAATGATCTCTTCGGTGATTTGGGATGTTATGCATGGAGGGATGGCTAGAGCTCATGATGGTCTAATGATGCTATTTATAGTTGGGAGGAACCATGCACTTAGTTATGTTTGTGATATATGGATACCTTTTATGATGGATTTTTATATCTTTTATGATGACATATCATGTATGACATGTGGTTTCATTTACTTTATTGCTCTTGCATCATGGACTTAGAATAAGATGATGTACTTTATTTTTACATGGATGTATATTCTTTTAAGCCTTTCATACCCTGTGTCATGTACAGTGGATGATTGAGCATTCTAAATTGTAATGTATGAACATTGGACTTTTCATTATTATTTTATGTGGATGTAGTATTAGATGGATTCATTAATAGTTAATTTAGATGTAATTCAACATTAAGGGATCTTTAAAGAATGTAACCTGTTATGTATGTTTATGTTTATTCTCAGTTGGATGTTGCTATTGCTTCTGCTATGATGTGAATGATGTATATGGATTTAATTTCATGTTTAAAAAAAAAATTACTACCAAACTTAGTGAAACTCTAGGTTTATTCTTTGGATCCCTTGGTGGGGCATTACATATCACAATCAGGTGATCATTACAATACAAGGAATCTCAACCAAAAAATTAGCATTGTAGATTAGAGATCAACCATTAGTTCATCTTAATAGGTGCACCAACCAAATCCTTTAATAGGGTAGACTTTAGAGAATTTTTTTAAATCTCTTAATTGAGTGTATACTTCATTGTATGTTTGTAAATCCTTTACCAAGGTGGACCTCATAGTCCTTCTTGCTCCTAACAGGGCAGATCACCAGAAGTGGTCAATTGTAAGCCTTAACAGGTTAAATTTATGCTACAATACTAAGGCTAGTGGGTATCATCCCCACCCTAGTTTTAATTTCTATTTGGAAGGTTTCTAGGTCACCATATCTAGTGTCAAAGTCTGATGAATATTTTAAATGCTTTCATTCTTTCATTCATGCAATTAGATCAGAATATTATATAAATGATTAATTGGTGAAGTAAGATAAAGTTTTATTGGTTCCTAATTCACACGTCCCATCTTAGTAACATTATGTACCTTATATTTCCAATAGTATATTCTTCTTATGAACAAAGAACAAAAGAGACAATTCACCTACAAAACAAGACAAACTTGTTAGAAGGAAGAGTATCTGAGTTATAGGTTGTTAAGATTCGTACTATTATTGAGTCATCTGTCAGACATCAAGAAAGTCCATCCAAGTAGTAGAGTATTGTGCCATTCTCCCAATAGGTTAGTTAAAATAGAATCATGATAAAAGAGTAAAAGGATGATACACTGCTAAAGGATGTGGTAGATTAAAAAATTTAGTTAGAGAGTAGTAAAGAAAAACATGACTTTGATAAAGGAATCATTGTTAGAACTATATTGATGATGTTGCATGAGAGGATGAATGCAAAATTATTTAGGCTCTTTGAAGCATGCAAGATATTATACTTGAAAATCACTAAGATGGAAGATGAAAAGATGTTGGTTAAGCCTACCTATCAAAAATGGATCACCTAGGTGCAAAAAATGAAGGTAGAATTATGTGCAAGGATAGATCCTAATGCTTCCCAAAATGCCATGTGAACTACTAAGATCGTCAAGTCACTTAAGAATTTCTCAATTTTGCTTGATCATATTGAGAAAAGACTGATAGAACTAAAAGATGCAATAGAGAGCTACCAGGACACCTTGGTCCCACCACTTCTAGATAAAAATAAAAATATCAAAGAATTCACTAATTAGAAAAAAAATACTATTACATAGGTAAATGATATGGTAATAATTAGAACAAGTGATATGAATATGGCACTTTTTCAAGAATGTATTTCCAAGTTGGTAAGTTTTAGCACTTTTTATGAGAAATTTGAGAAGGAAGTTACTTAGGCTACATTATAGTATAATTCCTACACATAAGTGGCAGATTAGATCCTTGAGCATACATGGCCAACAGATGAAGAATATCATGAATGGGTAAAGAAATATGATCTAGATGATGATTCAAATCATGAGGACTCACCAAAATAGCTAATTATGAAATCAATTTCCTATCATGGATAGGGAATATTCTATATAAAAGTGGTTCTATCTTGCATGTCACATCAATACTATTTGTAATTTTGGGAATTGTTTGTATACTAATGTAAGTCATGTGTTCTAGTTGTAATAAGTAAATTGTCAAATAAATGGGTGACATGTACCCTTATTTGTATCTTGAAGCTTGTTTACAACTCACTATATATTTTTCAAAGTAGATAATAAAAAGGCATTAATAGAATGGTTGTTCAATCTAAATCTCATCTCTTCTTTGTAACTTTTGATTTTATGAGATTTGATAGAAAAGTTATTGAGTCCCAGTTATGATTCTTTCTAGAATTGTATTTTAATTTATGTTTTGTTGATAATCCAATGGATTATGAAAATTATTGATGTGGGTTGAGTGAATTACTAGTTATTATAAGAAGATTATGATGAGATTGAGATTGCTAATTGAATAATGATTTCTTTGCACAAAGTGTTGAGATAGATCTAATAGAGAATGCCAAGTTTCTGTGAGATAGTAGCCTAATGGATAAGGCACTGGTTAGCATCAAAACTGATATATCTTGGAATTTTATATGGTATACCCATTTATAAATCAAAACTTTTATTTTTTCATTGTTGAAGATATGAAAGTGATCCTATGCTTGATTCATGGAATCTTAGGGTTTGATAGATTAGCTATTTATCATTCCTTTGATAATCCTAGAGTTATAAGTGTTGTAAATATAAGAGGAGTAAATGAGAGGGGAGGGGTGAATCAATTAATAAAAAAATAAATCCTAGATCCCTTTTGATGGTAGCACAAAAAAACAAATAACTAAATACTGTTGAAACTCGGTAAACACACAGAGTGTTGTAAGTCGGTAATAACTAGATTAGCTTAGTAAAAGATTAACATATAAACCATTAGGTGTTATCTATGATTACCATTACTTTAACTTAGTTGCACACACATAAATAAAATAACATGAACAAATTTGACACTAGGATTTAATGTGGAAACCCAATTTGGGAAAAACCACCAATAGCAACTAGTTACTAATTTTCACTCTTCTGAAGTGAGCCCTATTAGGAGCCAACACTGTTAAAGGTTATAAAACACATTGTTAGTTGTGACCCTATTAAAATATTTAATCACCTTGCTAGGAGTGACTTAGTTAGAGGTCTTGAGCACAATTCAATGGAATTGCCACCTTGTTAGAGGATTTACAAATAGTTGTTAAGCCAACTCTATTAAGAGATTTAGAACACTACTACTATTGTTGTAAATAATTATTCACTATTTACACTTACTTAATTTTAATTAGGTTAATGTATCTTTTTATTTTTTATTTATTAGTCACCTAGGAGTATGTGCACTCTTGTGAGTTGCCATGTTGACAACATAGGAGTTCACACCTCTTTTATGCACATGGTGTCTACAACATAGGAGTTAGCACACGACTTAAGCACATGGTGTCAAAAACTTCTCCACTTGAGATACACCTTGTCATTCTTATCCTATCATCTAGAATGATGGATAAGATGTGTGCTTAGTTGTCATGCTTATCTTATCTCTTGGCACCTTCTAGAGACATTCTAGATACATCTTAGAGGCCTTTATTTATAGGAACTCCTAGTGTGTACAATAATTTGAACATAGTGATGTATTAGGACATGCTATGATATATTGATTATACTCTTTTTGGTCTATAGTTGTACTTGTGTTCAAGTTCTATGATCTTGAGTAAATCTTTCCCTAAGGTAAATTCTTACATGGTATCAAAGCTATACCAAATTCTTACATGGTATCAGAGATATACCAAATTCTTACATGGTATAAGAGCTCTTGGAGAATTTCTCTTCATATAGTTGTTCAAGGCCATCTTGTTGCTTCAACACCTTGACCCAAATTCATAGTATCATAGTTATTGGGAGCATTTAGAACCAGATCTAACCTTGCCATTGCATCTAAAACATTGATTTGGTGAAAATTAGCTATAAAGTTGCTTACCTTAAGCCAAAGTTGATTGTGAGGCAAATTTTTTTTACAAACTGACACCTAAAGGACTGATTTGCAGAATTGGTATGATCATTTCAGATCTGTACATTTAATTTTTAGATCTACATTTTTTTCATTTGCATCTTTGCTTTTTTTTTCAGATCTACTTTATTTTCCAAATTTTTTTTGGCCATTGAGCCATAGGAGAGATTTTTTGCAGGTGAAGATTAGTGTTTGTTGGTGCAAATTAGATATTTGCATCACATATAAAAGGTCAAAAAACTCCCAAATCAGATTTTGTTTCATCCAAATGGACATTTGAGGCAAAATCTGTAGCTATTTGATTTTTGGAGGTGTGATGATGGCGATTCAAAAAAAAATAACAACAACAATAACTTTCAAACATCGATATCTCCCTCATACGAACTCCTTTTGTGAGCAATTTTTTTTTGTTTTAGGGTAGAATTTTGTGATCTACACATTGGTGCAGGTGGTTTGAGATATCTATTCTTGAATTTTTCTACAACTTCCAAATTCCAATTTTTGTCACTTCAAATGCTTAGTATGGGCTCATCTGGACACATAATTAAGTTCCACTTTTTTTGAAAGTGCATTTTTTTTTTGTCTATTTTCTAGATCTACAATTAGATTATAGGTTGTATGGACAAAATACTACTTTCATAAATAGGCCCTAAATTGGCTATTGTACACACACTACTTATAAAGTGCCTGAATCATACATTAGGGGGGGTTCTTTGATTTATTTTGCATCTTCAGGGGTTACATTGATTAGTATATCATGGAAGAGGAAGATTTTATTATCTTGACACCATACAACTATCAAGAATGGAGTCAATTGGTTATGCCATATCATAGTCAACATAATGCACTACCATATGTGAGAGGACTTTTATATGATGAGGACACATGTTCCATCCTTTGTTATGCAATCTTTCTCTATATGGATATGGAGGTTATGGATTCACTTGATGACTTGAAGTCAAAATATTTATATGATATTTGGATTTATTTTTGGGAGCTTTATGAAGATCCACAAATTCCCCCATTCCCAATAGGTCTTTTACCTCCAGTTGTAGCTGCATCCTTTCTAGATGAGATCACACCTCTAGATGCTCCTATTTCTCCTATTGATCTTATTTCAACAATAGATGCTTTGGATTTAGTGCAGTAGGACACTTCATGTCTTTCGACTTTACCTTCATGCAACAAATTCCTTCTCACCAATGCAGGCCTATTCTCACATTGAAGATGTGGGAGACATCCTTGATGATATTTGTCTTCTTTTTGAGGTGAATTCTTCATCCATTTCCACAGTGATAGATTCATGAACTTCAACACAACAAGGTACACTTTGTCTTCTAGCTCCTACCTCAGATGATGACTTCTTGACTAACATTTCAGGTTTGTTCATGGAGTCACACATCACAAACTTGGTAGAATTTTATGATGATATCCAACTTCTCTTTGATGAATCTGATCCTTCTACAGTTGTTGTGAGGGCTCACTTTGACCCTCATGTCCATTCTCTACATGATTAGTCTTTACAAGCTGATGTGATTGTGGATCCTTTTGTACAATAGTTACAGGAGGCCTCTTTATCATTTGAGGAGATTGTTGGTTCTTTGAGATAGGTTCTACATAATTCCTTGCTAGATCTACACTTCTTCTTAGTAGTTTTGGGAGGAGCCACCATCAATATTGACACAAGGATAGTTGAGTAGGTTTTAGAGACACTGTTTATCATTAAGATTCTTTCCACACATAGGGGGAGCATCTCACTAGTACCTCTACCATTGT
Source organism: Cupressus sempervirens (assembly GCA_028749045.1). Taxonomy (NCBI): domain Eukaryota; kingdom Viridiplantae; phylum Streptophyta; class Pinopsida; order Cupressales; family Cupressaceae; genus Cupressus; species Cupressus sempervirens. Next base: position 912,814,311 of record CM053787.1, on the reverse strand, counting down.
TTCTTCCAAATAGGTAGGAACATCATTCAATGGTCATGTATCAACTTCTACATTGGCGCATTTCTCACTGGTTGGCACCTTACTTTTAGGGGGGGGGGACTACCTTGTCTCCTTATTCTTCTCTTTTATGGGGGGGACTTTTTCCTCTTAATGGGTTCTCTCCTTCCATTTCTCTCTTATATATACTTGATGTATGTCATAATTGGGGGGTCTTGATTACTCCATCCATACATGAATCTTTTCTTTTCATCTTTCTTTTTGGGGGAAGGCTTTTCCCATGAGGTTTTCCCTCTTTCTTTGCTTTATAAGAGATTTCATTTTCATTATGTACATGGGTACCTAACATGGCCTAGTAATTGGGACCCATCATGCATTTCATCCTTGTTTTCATAAGCTTAAGGGAATTCCCCTAAGTTGCACTTAAGGGGGTGTATTGGTATAAATAATTATTCACTATTTACACTTACTTAAGTTTACTTAGGTTAATGCATCTTTTTATTATTTATTTATTAGTCACCTAAGAGTATGTGCACTCTTGTGAGTTGTCATGTTGACAACATAGGAGTTCACACCTATTTTATGCACATGGTGTCTACAACATCTCCACTTGAGATACACCTTGTCATTCTTATCCTATCATCTAGAATGATGGATAAGACATGTACTTAGTTGTCATGCTTATCTTATCTCTTGGCACCTTCTAGAGATATTTTAGATGCATCTTAGAGGTCTTTATATATAGGCACTCGTAGTGTGTACAATAATCTAAACATAGTGATGTATTAGGACATGCTATGGTATATTGATCATGCTCTTTTTGGTCAATAGTTGTGCTTGTGTTCGAGTTCTACAATCTTGGGGAGTTTTTTTCTAAGGAAAATTCTTACATGGTATCAGAGATATACCAAATTCTTACTACTACAATGGTTAGAGAGTAACAATGAGATGACTTGATTTGACTACAACTAATTCGCTAATTTTAGATCTCTATTTTATCTTGTACAAGTGATCCTTCCTAATCGAATATAAATTTGCTACACCACAAGGATATTCTGCTTATCCTTCAAATTTGCTTCTTTTGCTCATCAATAGATCTTCAATCATATCATCACAATTTTCATGTTCACTTGCACACCCACACACTTTCATACTTTGAAATCACAACTTGACCTTATATCTTTCTCTTTGTCAAGTTGTCCCAAACACAATTTACAATAATCAATATTTATCACCTTAGTCAATTGGAATCAATAGCTAGATCAATTAAACTTAATACAAAAAAATAGGAAAATCTTTTGTTAGTCAACCTTGCTCGATAGAAACTAACTCTGAAGTGATTTCCTTTGTTAACCGATAGAAGCTTGGTTTCTCATCAATAGATCTTCAATCATATCATCACAATTTGCACATTCACTTGCACACCCACACACTTCCATACTTTGAAATTACAACTTGACCTTATACTTATACCTTCCTCTTTATCAACTCAGCCCAAATACAACTTACAATAATCAATATTTATCACCTTAGGTGACTAGAATCAATAGATAGATCAATTAAACTTAATACAACAAAATAGGAAAATCTTTTGTTAGTCGACCCGGCTCAATAGAAACTAACTCTAAAGCAATTCTTTTGTCAACCAATAGAAGCTTGGTTAACACTGCAAACTTACAAAAATTCTTTGGTGACTGAGTGAGGTCATTTAAAAATTGGTTCCATCCAACTTTTCCTTTGATACTCAAGTGAGCTCAGTTAACACTTGCTTTCTACAACTTTTCTTTCGACGCCTGAGTGAACTCGATAGACACTGCCTTTTGAACTAGGTAAACATAGGAACACTTGGTAAAAACTAAGAACTATCTTCACTACCTGAGTGAGCTTGACATATACTGACTGATAATGAGTATGACATTAGTGTAACATCAAAGACAACACACAATTAATAAATTGTATCCAACAATCTCCCTCTTTGGCATTGATGGTAACAAAACATGTCATGACACAATAAAATTTTGGATTTGAAAACTCGCGTTGTTAGTATGAGCTCTTTCTTTCACTGAATCTTATTTGCAATGGCTAATACCAAGTTCATTCAGAACATCCTCCCTCTATTAACATACTTCATCTTTAGAAGACTTCTCCCTCTCTAGTTTCTAACTTTATTCTAGTTTCAAAAATTTCTCAGAGATATGACAATAAACTTCTCCCTCTTTGAAAACACATGCCAACAACAATAAATCTATAAATTTTAACGTATCTTAAGTACTAATTCATCTGCAATATGCCTTTGCTAATTCTACACCAACTAATTGATCTTCAATAGGTTTTGGTTGATGCATTCACTAAACTTTATTTGGTGAATTTTAGATAGGGTAATGACCCCTAACTTACCTCTTAGATACAAAAATGCATCCTTAGATAATGGCTTAGTGAATATGTCTGCAATTTGTTCTTTTTTATTTATATAGTCCAATTGGACTTCTTTATCTTGCACCAATTTTCTTAAGAAGTGATATTTTATAGCAATATGCTTTCTTTTGGAATGCATTACTTGATTCTTTGATATGGTGATTGCACTAGTGTTATTACAATATATGACAATTGGATCTTTGATTTCTACCTTCATTCCTTCCAATAGTTGTTTGAACTGAACAAAGTTAGAGAAATATGATTGGTGCTGCTATATATTTTGCCTCTATTATGGATTGAGAAGTGCAATTTTACTTCTTGCTTGTCCAAGATACTAATCTTTTACCAAGAAAGAATGCTCCACCACTAATGCTTTTTCTATCATCAAGACTTCCTGCCCAATCAACATCAGTAAATACTTTCAATTCCAAATTACCTCCAAGTTTGTACCATAAACCATAGTCTTCAGTAACTTTCAGATACCTCATGATTCTCTTCATTGCCATCATGAGATTTTCCTTGGGATTTGCTAAGAATCTTTCCACTATTCCAATTGCTAGAGCAATATCAAGCCTTATGTGAACTACATACTACAATTTTCAATTCATTGATTTGTAAGTAGTCTTATCTACTTCTTTGGAATCATCATTTTTGGAAAGCTTATGTCTAGTAGACATAGGTGTTCCAACTAGTCTTGAATCTTCCATTCCAAATTTTTTTAGTATCTCCTTGATATGCTTAAATTGAGTGATGTAGATACCATTCTTGTTCTATTGTATTTGCAATCCAACAACAAATTTTATTTCACCAAACATGAACATCTCAAATTCTTTGCTCATTCCTTCTGAGAATGCTTTGCATAAATCATCATTTCCTATAAGTAGAGTGTCATCAACAAATATTTCTTCTAACACAATCTTCTTATCTAGTGGTTCTTTGATATACAGACTACTATTATCATTAGTCCTTTGAAAACCAATCTGTACCAAGTAATTATGGAGTCTTTTATACCAAACTCTAGGAGCTTGCTTAAGACCATATAAAGCTTTGTGTAATTTGCAAACCATGTCTCCTTTGCTAGGATCTACAAAACTTTCTAGTTATTCAATGTAAACTTTCTCATCAAGAACTCCATTCAAGAATGTAGATTTAACATCCATTTGGTATACTTTAAATCCTCTATATGTTGCATATGCTAGTAAAGTTCTAAATCCTTCAAATCTTGCTATAGGAGAAAGAGTTTCACCAACCTTCTTCTTGAGAGTAACCTTTGCATACCAATCTTGCTATGTTTCTTGACACCTTTCCATCTTTATTTAGCTTATTTCTAAATACCCTTTTTGTACCAAGTACAAGGCAATGGAAGAAGAGATTCAACAGATAGAGAAGAACAAAATATGGGGTCTAGTTTCTAGATCAAAAGACAAGAATGTGATTGGCACCAAGTGGGTATTCAGAAACAAGCTAGATGAGAATGGTGAAGGGAGAAGAAATAAAGCAAGATTAGTTTGCAAAGGATATGCACAAGAAGAAGGAATTGACTACGGTGAGACATTTGCCTTTGTTGCAAGAATGGAAGGAGTGAGAATTCTACTTTCTTATGTTGCATACAAAGGTTTCAAAATTTATTAGATGGATGTTAAATCTACATTTCTAAATGGCATACTAGAAGAGGAAGTCTACATAGAACAACCAGAAGAATTTATTGATGAAAATAATAAGAACATGGTATGTAGATTGCACAAGGCCCTATATGGATTGAAGCAAGCACCAAGAGCATGGTATGAGAGACTTCATACTTATCTTGTGAATATTTGATTTGAAAGGACTAATAATAACAACAATTTGTACATGAAAATAGACAAAGACAAAGGTATATTATTATCTGAAATATTTGTTGATGATATCATATTTGGAGGACAAGATGCTTTGTGTAAGGACTTTGCAAATTAGATGAAGCAAGAATTTGAAATGTCTATGTTTGGAGAGATCAAATTCTTTGTGGGATTATAAGTATACCAAAATAAGTTTGGTTTAACAAGATGTTCATCATTTTATTGACTTGGTTGATCAATTTGGTTTGTCATCAATGCCAAAGAAGGAGATTGTTGAAATTTGATTGAAAAGATCATTGATTAGAAATATTGTTATAAGGGAGATTGTTATGTGTTTCAATCATTGTTTTGTCATTGATGTCAAACTTGCTATTTATTGGTAAGACAATTGCTTATATGTTTCAAGTACTATCACTTAGTTGATTGATGAGAAGGATTTGATCAACAAGATGTAACAAAAGCACCTAGAGGAAAGGTTTAGTTATGATTATGTAATGAAGTACAAGGATCACTTAAGATAGTGATAACATGATGTATTGATGATATATTTAAGGTTACAAAATGGCTAGCTACACTTAGAAAGTTTATAAGAATAGGTTAAACAAAGTATGTCTGCCAAGCTTGATCGAGTGGATAGTAGGTGCCAAGCAAAGTTAGTGCAAGCTAAGTAGAAAGTCAATTAGAGTTGAGTGAAAGTGAATTCTAGTGGATGCTAAGAAAGATAGTATATTCTAAGAAAATTTTAGTTGATGTCAAGCACTAGTAAAATCTAGTTGATGCCGAGTGATTTTACAGTTGATGCTGAGTGACACAACATGTGCCGAGCATCAGAAGAATGATAATGCCAAGTTGATGCATTATGAAAAAGATCAAAGATTCACCAAATAAAAGCTGAAAAGTTCATTTTCTTGGAACTTTTGAACCAAGAGGAAGATAAGATTGATGAGATAGTTGCACAAAATTTTATGTAAATCATTTTGGAGGCAAATTCAAATGGATGTTAAGAGAAGTTTCTAGAGATGACAAGATATGGGATAGATACATTTTATCCTACCTAATCCATCCAAAACCCTAATTTAGATGATGGATAATAAGTGGAAAAATATTCTAATTTTTTGTATATAGGAATGTTTGGTCATGAAGAAAAAGAGTTAGAGAGATTTGTGTCATGTGCGAGAACCTAGGGAGGAGAAGGAATTAGGGGTTTTTGCTTCATCAAGTGACCCAAGAGAAGTGTCTAGAATGGCATACTAATTAAGAAGGCTTAAGGAGATGAATGTTTGAAGGGTGAAAAAGTTGTCAGAGCTACAAAGAATGAAAGCAAAGTAGAATTGAGGATTGAATAGAGATCTATAATTTGCAAGTGAAGTTGCAAGTTGTATCAGATTAAAGCTCTACTATTACTCTCTAACAATTGTATCAGTCTAGGGTAAATCCTTTGGATTAAGGTTGATGTAATAGTCATTGGAAAATACTTTAATAGGGTGGAATTCTAAGTGAATGACCTAATGTCCTCTAATAAGGCTCACTTTTAATAGGGTGATTAAAATCTCTTAATCGTGTCACATTTAATAGTGAGTATTGTAACCTTTAATAGGGTTGGCCTTTCATAGGACATCACTTTAGAAAAGTGAAAAAGGAGTAGCATGTTACTGGTGGTTTTTCCAAAATTGGGTTTTCATGTTAAATCATTGTGTCAAATGTGTTGATGAATGTGTTTTGTTTCATGATTTACATTTCTACAAGTTGATTTGATAGTAACATATAAGTTTTAGTAGATACACAATGAATGCATGGATGGGTATGAATGTTTTATGGGTTCATTGAATTGTGAAAAAAGTTTTAGTTTGTACATCTAGAACTTGAATAACTAATTCACACCCCCCCCCCCCCCCCCCCCAACTATTCTAAAAGAATTCTAGCAATTGGTATCAAAGCCATCTACTTAAGAGGATTAGTTTTAAGGTGCTAGAAGAATAGAGATCAAGATGTCTAAAAGAGAAGTACCCAAGTTCAACAGAGATAACTTTCAAACATCGAAAAGGTTGATGAAGCTACACCTTGGAGGACTTGGAGATCATGCAAAATCTTCCATTATAGTGGAGCATGTTGATTTAGTAGGAGCCCTAACTGCTAAAGATATGAAGAAAAAGAAAGAACACAATCACGCAATGTTGGAGATTGCCTCTTCCCTAAGCTATGCTAGATTTGATGATATCAAAGGATGTGACACTACAAAGAAGATGTGGGATGCCCTGACCACCATCTATGGGGGAGACAAAAATGTTCAAAGAGCCAAGTTTGAGAGTCTTAAAGACAAGTTTGATGACATGAGAATGGAAGAAGGTGAGAATATTGCTCAATAGGTTGCTAGGATAAAAGAAGTTGTTAGTGCAATAAAAGGTGCTACTGGTCAAATAAATGATGATACTATGCTAAGTAAATTCTTGAGGACATTACTACCTTTTTATGGTATTAGAGTTTCTACAATCCAAGAGTTGAGATGTATACCAAAACATAATATAACCCTTTAAAGTCTAGTAGGTAGACTCACTACTTTTGAGCTATCTAATTTTGACATTTACAAATCAAAGAGATTTGAATCAGCTTTCAAAGATAAATTGTTATTGAAGGATTCTAAGGAGGTAAAGCAAAAGAAGAAGAAGAAGAAAAGAAAGATAAAATATGAATCTGGTTATAGTAATATAGATGAGGAAGACATTGAATAGTTGGAAGCACTACTGACAAGAAGATTTCACAGAGGTAAAGGTAAGTTCAAAGGAAAGTTACCCATTATTTGTTTCAATTGCAATAAAGTTGGTCATATTGCTACAAGATGTACATAGAATAAGAACTATAGAGAAGGAAACAAGCACAAAAATGGAAGAGAAGATGATGGCAGAGACTACAAAGACAAAGGCAACAAATCATGCTACATTGCTGATGAACATGACTTTGATGAACATGATGATGAAGTGGTATATGTTGCAATGAAGGACGAATCTAATGAGGATGAGGCAAATGCACTTGTGACTTGTGTGAACAAGAATGATAAATGGATCATTGATAGTGGGTTCTCAAATCACTTGACTGGAGACAAAAGTAAGTTTGTTACCTTAACTTGTTATGATGGAAATAGGTTAAGGTTTGGTAATGATGCACCATGTTTAATAAAAGGAAAAGGATCTATTAAACTCACAAACAAGATTTCATGTGACAATGCTTAATATGTTGAAGGACTAAATTATAATTTTTTAAGTGTGTTACAATTGAATAATTTGGAATGCAAAGCTGAATTTGAAAATAAAACTGCCAAGATATATGACACAAATGGGAAACTGACTAGAAAAGGTGATCAATCTAGAAGTAATCTATTCTATCTAGATATAGAAGATGCTAGTATTTTTATTGCAAAATTTGATGATGTATGGCTTTGGAACAAGAGAATATGTCATGTTAATTTTGATAATTTAGTTAGTATCAGTACGTAATATGATAAGAGTTAGAGGTTTGCCTAAGTTGAAGAAACTAGATAATATAGTATGTAGACAATGTCAGCTAGGCAAAATGACAAAGTCAAGCTTTAAAATTAAAGCTTATACCTCTAAGGAAATACTAGAAATTGTTCATATTGACTTGTGTGGACCTATTGAAGTGCAAAGTTAGAGAGGAGATAAGTACATAATGCTATTTGTTGATGATTACTCTAGGATGATGACAATCATGTTTCTAAAATAAAAATCTAATGCTTTTCAAAAGTTTAAGTGGTACTTGGCAAGAGTTGAAAAAGAAATATGTAAAGTTTGAAATGTTTGAGATCAAATAGAGGAGGAGAATTTAGTTCAAATGAATTTGAGATGTTCTGTAATGATAGAGGAATCAAAAGAAATATATCGACACTTAGGACACCTCCACAAAATGGAATTACTGAAAGAAGAAACAAGTCAATAATGGACTATACTAGATCACTTATGATGGAGAAGAATGTTTCTCTAAAATATTGGAGATAAGCTATAAGTACTTTTATATATACCTTGAACCATGTGCAAGTCAAGAAAGGTACTCATACAACACCTTTTGAGCTATGGTATGGATATCCACCCAATGTGAAATACTTTAAGGTATTTGCAAGGAAATGTTATATTCTTAAAGATGTTACAAATGGAAAGTTCAATGCAAAAAGTGAAGAAGGTATATTTATTAGATACTTCACAAGTAGCAAAGACTATAAGTGTTTAAATACTAACACTAACAAAATTGTGGAAAGTGCTAATGTGAATTTTGATGAATTTACAAAAGTACATGAGGCTAAACCTATAAAAGAATCAGAAGAATACAAATCAATTATATACTTCTATGAAGGAACACCTACTAAAGAAGATGCTACAAATCAAGTTGCAAACCTACAACAAGTCATAGTAATTGTCGAGTCACAACTTGTGAATGCTGAGTTGCATTCAACAATCGAGCTACATTCAGATGCCAAGTTGCAGAATGAAAAAATTACACATTTTGATTCTAAAGTCAGTACACATGAAAGAGATGTTGAAATACCTGACAGAGATGTACTCAATGATATTGAAACTAAGAGACAAAATGTAGTTACAAGAACTAAGCCAAGACTATCCAAATATGTCAAAAGACATCATTCTATAGATCAAATCATTGGAAACAAAGATGCAAGGCAATGGACAAGAGATAGATTGAGAAGTGAATCATGTTTATTAAGTATGAAGGAACCTAAGATAGTAAAAGATGCATTAGAAGATGATGACTAGTACAAGGCCATGGAAGAAGAGATTCAATAAATAGAGAAGAACAAAACATGGAGTCTAGTTCCTAGATTAGAAGAAAGGAATGTGATTGGCACCAAGTGAGTATTCAAAAACAAGCTAGATGAGAATGGTGAAGTGATAAGAAACAAAGCAAGATTAATTTGCAAAGGATATGCACAAGAAGAAGGAATTGACTATGGTGATACATTTACCTCTATTGCAAGAATAGAAGGAGTGAGAATTTTACTTGCTTATGCTGCATGCAAAGGTTTCAAAGTTTATTAGATGGATTTTAAATCTACATTTCTGAATGACATACTAGAACAGGAAGTCTACATAGAACAACCAGAAGGATTTGTTGATGAAAATAATAAGAACATGGTATGTAGACTGCACAAATCCCTATATGGATTGAAGCAAGCACCAAGAGAATGGTATGAGAGACTTCATACTTATCTTGTGAAGATTGGATTTGAAAGGACTGATAATAACAACAATTTTTACATGAAGACAGACAAGGACAAAGGTATATTATTATCTGAAATATTTGTTGATGATATCATATTTGGAGGACAAGATGCTTTGTGTAAGGACTTTGCAAATCAAATGAAGCAAGAACTTGAAATGTCTATGTTTGGAGAGATCAAATTCTTTGTGGGATTACAAGTATACCAAAAGAAGTATGGCATATACATCACTCAATCAAAATATGTCAAAGAGATATTGAAGACATTTGGACTAGAATATTTCAAACCAGTAAGTATACCTATGGTGATAGGACTCAAGCTATCAAAGAATGATGATTCAACTAAGGTGAATCAAATGTTATATAGATCCATGATTGCAAAATTGCAATATGTAGTACACAGTAGACCTAATATTACATTGTCTATAGGGATAGTTGCAAGATTCTTTGCAAATCCCAAAGAGAATCACTTGATGGCTATGAAGAGAATAATAAGATACTTAAAATAAATAGAAGAGTTTGGTTTATATTATAAGAAGAATAAAAAGTTTGAATTGAGAGCCTACGCTGATGGTGATTGGGTTGGAAACATTGATGATAGAAAGAGCACAAGTGGAGGAGAATTCTTCTTAGGCAAATGACTAGTTACATGCACAAGTAAGAAGTAGAGTTGTACTTCCCAATTTACTACTAAAGTAGAATATGTTTCTGTTGCTATCAACTACACAAACATTGTATGGATAAAATAATTACTTAAAGGAATGAAGGAAGAAATAATAGTGATACTTTATTGTGATAATACAAGTGCTATCAATATATCAAAGAATCTAGTAATGGATACAAAGACAAAGCACATTGCAATCAAGTATCATTATGTAAGAAATTTAGTTCAAGACAAAGAGGTAAAGATGGAATATATAAAAACAAAGGAGAAAATTGCTGATATCTTCATAAAAGCATTACATAAGGATGCTTATGAGTATCTAATAGGTAAACTAGGGGTGATACCCCTATCAAAGGCCATCTAAGAGACAGAGGGAGTGCCCTGCATCAAACAAGCTAATGTTCATATAATACAAATTGATGCAATGTATCTTACTTTAGGAATTGCCTTAAGTAATCATAGAGTTGAAAACTTCAAATCAGTCACAAGTAAGGTAACGGAGGGAGAAATTGAAGAACTTGCAAAAGCCTAGATTTGCATGTATTTAAGATGCCAAGTGTTTAGTATATGTCTTTCACATTGTTGCCAAAGACAGAGAAAGTGCATTAAACTGATCAAGTGCAAGAGGAATAGTGGAGAAAGTACATCATCAGAAGATCAAGAGAAAATTGGAGAGCTATAAAGAAAGAGGGAGAAAGCAATTAGAGAAAGGATTAGAATAAAGAGGGAGGCATTGATCAGAGAGTTAGAAGGATCATTATTAGATGGAGATATTTTGCTAACCAATTCAATATGAAAGAGAGGCATAAGAAGGAACTCAGAGGGAGTTATATTTTGTAACCTAATTAGAAGATGGAAGTTGCTAATAGAGGGAGAAATTTCAATATAAGTTTTCTTTTTGTTATTGTCTTACTGTTTTAACCTAGTTAGTTTGGTTGAACAAGATGTTCATCATTTTATTAACTTGGTTGATCAATTCTGTTTGCCATCAATGCCAAAGAGGGAGATTGTTGAAATTTAATTGAAAAGATAATTGATTAGAAAGATGGGGGTGAATGCACAAAGTTGGGTCGCAATTCCGCGAAAGTCAAATCCGTGAAATGAGACCTCTTAGAAATGGGTACCCGATTTTAAAAAAAGGGCACCCATTTTTGGCTTGGGTGCCCGACCCTACATTTAAAAAATGGGCACTTGTTATTTTTGAAAATCGGGTACCCATTTTTTATTTTCAAGAAATGGGTACCTATTTCTCAAAAAATTTAAAATTGAAAATTTTAAAAAACAGGCACCCATTTAAAAAAAATAAAAAATAGGTACCTATTTTTAAAAAATCAGGTACCTAGTTTTTAAAAGTAAAAAACGAGTACCCATTTCTTAAAAATTCAATTTTTTAAGTTTTTGGTGGATTTTACATGCCGCTTTTAGGTTTTCAAAACGAGTACCCATTTTTTGAAATTCAAATAACGGGTGCCTGTTTCTTACAACATGAGGTGGGATTTTTTTTTCCTGCCTCAGATTTTGGTTTGGGATAGGCTTGGTGAGACCAAGCCTATGCCTTGGCCTCTCAAGATTTGGCTAAAGCATTGAATTGACAAATTCATGCCTTGCCATAATTTTAGAGAGTCTTCCTGATCAAAATTTTTTATGAAATAAAAACCCATTAGAGCTCTCACTATCCATATTTTAGAAATATAAATTTTATAGAGTTATGATTTTATTTACTATATTTTTAAATTTTTTTTAATTAAAAGTGGTACCCAAATGTAAAATAGCAACGTTCACTAAAACTTTAATAACTTTTATATTTTATATTTTTTCTTAAATTAATTTATATGTCATCAATCTAAATTAAATTCTTTTGAAGTTAAAAAAAAAAAAATTGAAAAAAGTGAAATTTTGATCAAATTATGGTTTCCGTACACGAGAGGTTAAAAAATTTTCTTTTATAGCCAATTAAAAATTAATTAAAAAAATATTCATTAAAAAATTCAAGAAAAATATTCTCATAAATCTTTGGTGTGTTAGGTAACTCTATTTAAAAAGATTCACAAAATTTCATTCATTTGTGTCAAATTATGGTGTCCGTACACGAGCATGGTATGGTCCTGAAACAGGCATTTTAAAAAAGTGGTTTTTAAAGATCCATACCAAAAAAAAATCTATTATATGGGTATACAAATAAATTACATATTCAAAAAGAAGATTCCAGGCACTACAATTTTTATTTTTGAAGTTTTTTTATATTTAATCTCTAAATGGCTCAAATTTTGGCATCAATTGACAAAATATTTCAAAAATAGGAAAAACACTTCCACTTTTTGGCCAAAAGTGAGACCCAACTTCTTGCACTGACCCATTGTTATGTGTTTCAATCATTGTTTTTTCATTGATGTCAAACTTGCTATTTACTGGTAAGATAATGTTAGTGATTTTGACATTTGAGTGCCAACACACTTAACCACTTTTGAGCCGAGCACACTATGTATATCGAGCCACAGCATGAGCCGAGTTAGAAAATCCAACAGGTGCCGAGTGATCTTCAGGTGTCGAGCAGCCTTCTGGTGCCCAGTGAAGATTAACTGCCGAGTGACTTCAGGTGCTGAGCATGATACAAGTGTCGAGTAATATTTAGGTGCTGAGTCATGAATGATGCCGAGCAAAATAGGAACGCAACAGGAGCCGAGTGAGATAATTTTGTTAAATGTGCCAAGCATCAAGAATCAGAGGAATCGGTAAGTGTCGAGTAACATAGAATGCGTATATGAGTTTGAAAAGGCACAAACTCATATGTAAACTATTTTATGGCTGACATATGATGAATCTCGAAGGATTAAAAAGATAAGATCAAATCTTTTGTATTTCCTATGCAATCTAAATGCAGCCAATAAGAAAAATGGAGAAGGCATGCAACCAATAATAAAAGTGCAAGGAATGAGCGAGAAATAGAGATTCAATATGGATCGTAGATCCACACCTAACCCTAAGTCTTCAAATGTCTTTCTAAGGAAGACAAAATCTCATGAGAGATAAAAAGGAGAAGTGTATGGAAAAACTATAGTGGAGTTCAAAGTGAAGAGTAAAAGAGTTAGAGGAAAAGAGAAGCAAATAGATATTCAGTTAATCAGAACTAAGCAAGGAATACGAACAGATATCAGATTTCATAGAATCAAGATCAGAGAAAGAAGATCAAGTGCTTGAATTCAGCAATCAAGGATTGTAAGCTATTAGGTTTATTATACCTAATACTCTCTAGCAATTGTATTAGAAAGGAAATCCTATGTTGATAGGTTAGCTTAACATCTAGGTTGTAGATCCTTTGAAGAGGTGATTAAATCCTTTAACAGAGCAACACTTCATATAAAGTGTTTGTAAATCCTTTAACCAGGTCACTATTGACATAGTGTAAAGCTTTTAATAGGGCAGACCATCAGAAGTGGTCAAACATTATTACTGCAGTGATTTTGTGGGTACCATCCCCACCCTAGTTTTACCTCTTATTCTTAGAGGGTTTCTAGGTTACCAAAATCTCAAGTGTTATGTGGTGATGCATATTTTTTTCTCATGATTGGTTAATGTTTATATGCATGCATGTTCATTTCAATCATATGTTATTAAGGTTTTAAAAATAGGCCAAAAGCTAGTACTTATAATTCATCCTCCCCCCCCCCCCCCCCACCCACTCTCAGAAGCATTCTTTCCATTAAGAAATTCCAACAGATAATTGCTTATATGTTTCAAGTACTATCACTTAGTTAATTGATGAGGAGAATTTAATCAACAAAATATAATAAAAGCACCTAGAGGAAAGGTTTAGTTATGATTATGTAATGAAGTACAAGGGTCAGTTAAGATAGTGATAACATGATGTATTGATGATCTACTTAAGGTTACAAAATGGTTGGCTACACTTAGAAAGTTTAGAAGAATAGGTTAAACAAAGTTTGTTTGCCAAGCTTGACCGAGTGGATAGTAGGTGCCGATAAAAGTTAGTGCAAGCTAAGTAGAAAGTCAGTTGGAGTTGAGTGAATGTAAATTCTAGTGGATGCTGAGCAAGATGGTATATGTCAAGAAAATTTTAGTTGATGCCAAGCACCAATAAAATCCAGTTGATGCCGAGTGAATTTACAGTTGATTCTGAGTGACACAACATGTGCCAAGCATCAGAAGAATGATAATGCCAAGCTGCTGCATTATGAAAAAGGTCAAAAATTTACCAAATAAAAGCTGACAAGTTTATTTTCTTGAAACTTGTGAACCAAGAGGAAGATAAGATTGATGAGCTATTGGCACAAAATTTTATGTAAACCATTTTGGAGGTGAATTCAAATGGATTTTAAGAGAATTTTTTAGAGAAGACAAGATATGGGGTAGATACATTGTATCCTACCTAATCCATCAAAAACCCTAATTTAGATAATGGATAATGAGTGGGAACATATTCTAATTTCCTGTATATATGAATCTCTGGTCATGAAGCAAAATAGTTAGAGAGATTGGTGTTATGTGTGAGAACCTAAGGAGGAGAAGGAATTAGGGGTTTTTGCTTCATCAAGTGACCCAAGAGATGTATCTATAATGGCATATTAATTAAGAAGGTTTAAGGAGATGAATGTTTGAAGGGTGAACAAATTTTTAGAGCTGCAAAGAATGAAAGCCAAGTAGAATTGAGGACTAAAAGAGATCTGTAATCTACAAGTGAAGTTGTAAGTTGTATCTGATCAAAGCTCTACTATTACTCTCTAACAATTGTATCAGTCTAGGGTAAATCCTTTGGATTAAGGTTGACTTAATAGTCATTGGAAAATCCTTTAATAGGGTGGCATTTTAAGTGAATGGCCTAAAGTCCTCTAACAAGGCTCACTTTTAATAGGGTGATTGAAATCCCTTAATTGGGCCACATTTAATAGTTTGTATTGTAACCTTTAATAGGGTTGGCCTTTCATAGGGCATCAATTCTAAAGAGTGAAAAAGGAGTAGCATGTTATGGGTGGTTTTTCCCAAATTAGGTTTCCATGTTAAATCATTTTGTCAAATGTGCCGATAAATGTGTTGTGTTTCATGATTTACATTTCTACAAGTTGATTTGATAGTAACATATAAGTTTTAGTAGATACATAATGAATTCATGCATGGGTATGAATATTTTATGGGCTCACTGAATTGTGAGAAAAGTTTTAGTTTTTACATCGAGACCTTGAATAGCTAATTCACCCACCCCTCACTAGTACATTTGGGCTCATTTTTCGACCTTTATTGGTCAAAATTTTGACCCATTTTTTGACCAATCTTCAACCAAATTCGACCAACAAATTGGTTGATAATTTTTTGGTCAAAAATTTGATGAACCTACTGGATGGTCAAAATTTTGACCAATACATTGGTCAAAAAATGTTTAGGTTGTTGAGCCATTTTCTGCCATTCATTAGTCAAACTCTTGACCAATGCTTGGTAGAAATCTGTAGGACATTGGTAAAAAGTTTGACCAATGCATGATAGAAAACTAGATGGCATTGGTTGAAAACTTTTTGGTCAAAAATTTGACCATCCAGTAGGTTGGTCAAAACTTCGACGAATACGGTGGTCGAAAAATGTTGGCATTGTCAGCACATTTTCTGCCATTCATTGGTAAAACTTTTGACCAATGCTTGGTAGAAATCTGCAGGGCCCATGTCATGGACAACGATATCATGTACCCACTTCCCATGTACTAGGTATGAAGATTTCTGATCATGAGATCAAACTGGGATCAAAGGGTGGCGTTGACTTGCTATGAAGAAGTGCTTGGAAGTTAATTATAGTGAGTTAGCGAGTGTGGCCCACCACTGTTGAAGTAAAATTGCTATCCACAAGATCAAGTCTGTATCGACAACGCTCATTGACTCACTATAAAGAGATGTGTGAAAATTAGGTATAGCAAGTTAACAAGAAATGGACCCACCATCGTGTTCTTAAAGGTTGCTTCAATTGTCTACCACACGATTAAAGTAAGATTAGTGATCATCGCTAGCTCGCTGTGGAAAGGTGCTCAAGAATTATGTATAACAAGTTAGCGAGTTGATGACATGTGTGCATAGTCATGCATGGGCCCAGTTTGAAGCGCAAGCCTTGAAGGAAAGGTAGAGGTGGAGGTGTTTTATTGGATTGACTACCATGTGTTAAGAAGAAAGCTGAGTCAACTTAGTTGTCATTCCCAGATTGTAGGATTTTTCAAGGATCAATGGCACAAGTTTAAAAAAGAAAGTGTGATGCCACTCTATTTTTCTGTTTAGCACATTTATGATAAGTGAAAGTTTTGTGTGTAGGAGAAACAAAGTATAAAATAGAGATTTTCATTAATTCCAGTCCCACATGAACAGAGATTGCAAATTTTTTGAGCACAAGAGCCTGATTGATTGTGTCGTGTTAAGCCTGGTAAAGACATGAAACTATTCTTCTATCGTTTGAGAGAAATTTTAGAAGCTCAGAGAAGAACAAGTTTAGCAAGTCAAGTAAGTATTCATAACCTCTGTGGCATTCCAATTCTCTCAATACTATCAAAATGCCTTCTAAGAAACCATTCTCTGGGAAAATTAATTATATGGATAGGAATGAACACGATGATTTATTAGAATTACTCCCAGAATCTACTGTAGAGCCTGCACAAGTTAAAAAGTTAATTTACTTAAACCCTAGGCTTAAAATTGGTGATGGCCTATATAACAAGGGGAACTAGGTTAGGGATGCAACAACTACTCAAACTGGCCTTATCTTGTTTAAAAGGTGGTTTTTGGAAAGAAAGTTTGCCTCACATGCTAATGTCTAAAATTTTGATTTGGGAAAGTTAGTAGTCCCAAGTGTTTTCATGGATTATGATTTTCTTGAAGCCATTGCTAAGAATTATGACCAAGCCATTAGGGTTGTAAGAAGAAAGGATGGTGTGCCTCTAGTCTCGATTACTCCTGAAGAAATTAGAGAGGTTTTTCAAATGGAACCATTATCAGACTACCATGTGCAAATCAATCTGCTAGAATTAGAGAATGAATATAAAGCAAAGAAGGATGTAATCAGGGGAGGTGCACTAAGGGCACATATTGGTACAATAAAAACTCTGCCAGTAATTACTACAACTTCTAGAGAGCCTTTTAAGAAGAGTCTTTTCACTTCCTGGGCTGTAGAGATATACAAAAACTTATGTCAAGTTTTTGGTGAAGATGAGCAAGAATTTATGCCCATTAGTTTCATATACATGATGGTTCAAATTGCTTCCTTTAGTGTAGATGTTATTTTTGATTTTGCTTCCTTTTTGGCTGAAGAAATTCACATTGGTTTAGTTGGGATTGCGAAGGGCAAGGTGGAAAAAACTTTTGGTCGCTACTCTCTATTAATGCATATGTTTTTGTTCAAAGAAGTGACATATTTTGGTAATGAGATGGAACTAAATAGAGAGGAGAATGGGGAAATATTGCCAGTCCAGTTGTGGAGTGTAGATATGACCTAGGATGCAAGTAATGCTAGTTTTGTCAAATTTGATAGATATTTTATTGCTAAATTGAGATGCCTCATATTGAGTGACAATCCCATAATCCCTAGGGTACTAATGAGTCTCATCAAGCCTATGGATAACCCCCATGACTTGAAAGTTTCACATAATTGGGGAGATATCATCCCCTACCTTGTTTCTACTATTTTTAGAATCTATGGTTTCAAGGGGAACCCTCATGTTTTGCCTTACCAAGTTCCTTTGAAGGTGGGAATGGCTGAAGTTTTATGGTAGTTAAGGGGAGTGGAAGAAATGTTTTTGTTGAAAAGGAAATTAGGGTCAATTTTCCCTACCTACATAGTGGCCCATAAGCTTGTGATTACAAAAGGGGGATGGATCTTTTTGCATAAAATTTTGGAGCAGTATATGATGGTTGTCTCTCATCCCCATTTTTGTGATTCTGAGGGATTTTTCAATCAGATGTTGAGGCATAAAATCAAGTTGGGACTAGTCAAGAATGATTCTTATTATCCAGAGGATATTATAAGGAATGAATTCGCATTGTAGGAGCAAGAAACTAAAAAGGAAAAATGGAGAGTTTATTCTCGGGTCTTAGAATTCATTCATTGTTTTGATAATAAATATGATCCTTTGGACAACGCTATTACAGAGGCTGACAAAATAAGTAAGCTCATGAATACTTTCCCTGAAATAATGGAGGTCATGTATGAAAAGAAATAATTTTTTATTGATTCATATCCTGATAAGGCTAGAGAGGTCATGAGGAGGTTGGCTTTCCCTCCAAATGTGAGAAGTGATAAAATAATTGTACAAAAGAGGCCCGGATATACTATAATTTAGAATAAAAGGGTTCCTATAGACAAGGGCAAACAAATAATAGGATCTACCAGTATAGTCCAAGAGGAGAGACCTGAAGAGCCTAGTCCTAAGAGGCAAAAGGTAATGATAGAAGAAAGGCCTCAAGATGAGGAATATTCACCCACCTAGTCCCCTTTGAGGATTGGAGAAGAGCAGCTCACTGGTGAACAGGTTGAACAAATGGGATCATAGGGAGATATTTTTATTACTAAAGAAGAATTAGATGAGGGTAACCCTCTAGAATTTCCTCTCCCAAGTTTGGATCTAACAATAGCTAATTATAGAGGTAGGGAGTTGGACCCTATATTAGAGTAGGCAAGTCATCAATTTTTGAATGATGACAGTTTTGTGAAATCAATGGCTTTTTAGCAGTTTGCATGGAGAACAAACATGAATGTTTTCAAGGAGAAATGTAAAAAAATGAAAATAGAGCATCCAAAAATGGATGAAACTTCCATGCAAAACCAAATTAAAGAAGAAATGATGAAGGAATTGTATAATATAAGCCCTGAGGAGGGGAGGAAAATGATAAAGGCATCTAACATTTTATTATTGCCCAATTGGGATATTGTAGATGCATTAATTTTCAATTCTGTTTCAAGTAGATTGGAGTTGCAAGACCCAAATAGAAGAGACTTCCAAGGCACTTCATTCATTGAAGATCAAGCTGCATTGGTCAGTTGGTTGTTAAGAAAGGGATCTAGAGCCACACCATCACAATTAGATGAGTCTGGGTTGATGGGAAATATACTTGTAAGAAGGGTTGCTGACACTTCACATGTATAGGTAGAATATTGGAATGTGGATTCTTCTAAGTTTGTGTTGGCCACTGCTAAGAAGGAGGAACATGTTATGTCTGAGTTATATAATCAATATGAAACACTTCTTGAGGCCTATAATAGGGAGGTAAAAAGGAGAATTGAACTTGAAAACAAGGCAATGGGAAAATCCACAAGGCCAAGAATAACATACCCCTGTCCTCTAGCAGAACCTTTTAAATCCACCCCCCTTGTAGAGATACCAAACACACCTCAAAGGCCTGAATATTATATAGCTAAGGAATTTGAAGAAGAGAAGAGCAAACTATGAGCCTTACATGTAGAGTTAAATATGCAGTATGAGGATAAGCTTAGAAAGGCTCTAATGTATTTAGTGGACAAAATTGAGTGGCCCTTATTCTTTGATCAGTTGGTAAAAGTAATAGATATATGGGAGGAATTGAAAACTCATGATGATACCCTGAAGCCTATTGTTAATAAATGGGGACGAAGGGAAAAGGAAATCACCCTTCTATGTTATTTAGTTATAAAGTCTTCCAATGACCATGTTGAAAAATTGTATGATATTGCTAATGACCTGTCAGATTTTGATAATAAGAGAGTTGGTCTGCAACTAAAAATTGTTTCTTATTTGAATAAGTACAAGAATCAAAAATTTGATCTATTTCCTTGTGCCTTGGATAGAAAGAAGAAATTGGAAAATAAGGAAGAGTGGAGTAAAGAATTGGATGACCTTTTCTGCACAAGGATAAATAAAGTTGTTAATGAAAAGGGGCATGCCTGGTGGGCCACCATGAAAGAGGAATTGGTTAAAGTCTAATTATTTTTTGATTCTTTGAAGCAAGAATTTGTTGGTTTTGAAAAGGAGGCTGGTTATATTTTAAAAAAGAAAAATGATATGCTATAGTTCAGCTGGCTGGATGATATACAATTTGACACTTGG
Organism: Cupressus sempervirens; assembly: GCA_028749045.1. Classification (NCBI taxonomy): domain Eukaryota; kingdom Viridiplantae; phylum Streptophyta; class Pinopsida; order Cupressales; family Cupressaceae; genus Cupressus; species Cupressus sempervirens. The sequence goes on along the minus strand of CM053787.1, from coordinate 912,794,099 downwards.
ATGGTAGATCTTCTGTTGGACAAGAAATTAGAGGAGGATAGTTTAGATGATGATGATGAGAAACTAGAAGGCGAGGTGTAGGTTATTGAAACCTCTGCACCAGAACTAAAAAAAGAAGGGGAAAAGGTAATAATGCCTGCTCAGGGTGAAAGCAGTGAGAACCCGTAGGAGAAAACCGATTTGGAGGTATCACAAGATCATCCTTCTTTGGCCAACTCGGTAGCCACGTATTCTGAGGAGCCAGAATAATGAGAGACAAATCAGAAGTTGATGATTCACAACAAAAACTAGAATGGGCCTACCTAAAGGAATATTTGATATGCCTAGCATTCTGTTGTGATTGTTTTTGTCTTTTGTATGATGCTTTGTTCCTTGGACACTTTTCAGATCATAATTGCCCTTTGCTTGTTGCAACTCATGCTATATAAATGAGTTTTCAAGGCATTTTGATGGTCCGAGACTTGTGCATTTTTTTGTTTCTTTCAAGAAGAGTACATATTCGGTCAGTCCAATAGTATGCAGAGGTTTTGAGTTTGCTTCCATTGTACTTTCTAATAAGCAAATTGAAATGATAGAAATGGAAATCTATTTTGGGCATTCAATTGGTTTTCTATTGGTTATTGTATTAGTCATATGAAAAGGATAATACAAAGGGGTATTTACACTATATCTGTGGATCATCAATTTCTGTCTCTAGTTTATGGGTTTGTTTACTTTGAAGTCATTTAAATAAGGTTTATTTGGCTAAATGCAGTCTGGATGGGTTGTATGTTGGTTTTATTGTTGCTTTTAATTCAAGCAATTATATAAATGCTTCAGTAAATCAGTAGGGTTTATGAGTTCATAAAAGGGATATTGCATAAGAATGGAGATGGGTGATTGCAGTTGATTAATTCTTATAGAAGTTATTTGAATTAGATCTCTTGCCAATAGTCAATTTCTTGCCCAATGGATAAGACACTGGTCCTATAAATCAAAAGTAAACAAGGATGAATTCTGCTGCTGCATATCAAATCATCTTACAAAATCAAAATTATTTTCAATCCTGTTCAAGAATTATAAATGTTGGTCTCAACTCATTTATATCTAATTCCTGAGTCTTAGGTAGCTACTATTTCCAAGAATTTTTGTAAATTTTAGGAGAATTATGACCAGATCTGCTGATAAGGGATGTGTATAAGTTTGAGAGCATTGAATAATTGAAGTGAGTTGTGTATGTATGTGAGGGTAACAGAGGAGAATCAGAATGAAACTAAGATAATTTCATTTTTGAATTTTACTACACCATGCACTTATACAGATCCTTTCTTGTTCCTCTTTCTGCCCACCACTTAGCCCACATTATTGAGTGTCCTATACAAGAAAGTATTATAGCAAGCAATTTACCTAAGATTCTTGGAGTTGTTCCACTATAAGATATGATGAAATCATGAACTAATTGCCTATTATTTAAGAAAATGAGAAACACTATAAGACACTTTGTAGTGCTGCAATAATAGCCAAATCACCAAATTAGGCATGCTTTTTGGATCATATTCTCTCTCAGACATAGATGTAACATGCATTTTGGTTGTAGGTGATTTCTAGGAGCTTAGGGTTCACTATCAATTCCAACACCTTCGACTAAATTTTTTGAACAAGTCAAAAGTTGTTCCACTATAATGATTACTAATAAACTTTATCATTGTTCAAGTCAAAATTTTATCATTAACAAAAATGGTAGATAATTTTGTTCATGGTCTCAAGGAAAACAAAGACTTCTTGACAATAGCAAGAAACAACACAGATGACTTAGAAATAATCTATCACAATAAAAGACATATTTTTCCCATCATAACACTAGCAGTGCTCTACTGTCTCATTTTTGGTAACAGAGACACCCACCAAACATGAAGGATTCACCCCCCAAACATCTTCAAACATGAAATGATCCACTGTCTATTAGACTGGTGTCTAATCCAGGCTAAACCTCCATCAGCAATTACCATCCAACACTGCACTTGCACCGAGTTTTTCCACTCTCCTGCATTTGGTTAATATAGTACAAATAAATTATCACAACCTCATTGTCTCCCACCAATAATAGTGACTATAGGTGGTAGGAGAGAATCTACATTGGAAACTTTAGAATCAGTACAGTTGACTATGCCTAACCAGTCACTGGTTTGAATGCACCAGTCTATTACTCCTTACTCAACCCGTAACGAAAATTAAAAGAATGCGTGGACAAGATAACAAAAATAAAAAAATGTTCTCACATTAAATATAAGTCAAAATGCATTTGATACATCATAAGAACTCATTGTTCCATGGGATAGAGACTGAATTGCAGAGAATAGGATTATTTTATTGATTATAATTTTTTCACAATGCCTTGTCTCACCACCCCAACTCTACTTCTCGCCCAAACACTCAAAAAATCCCTTCTAAATAACCAAACAATAGTAAACAACCACTATTGTCTAACTATCTGACTATTACTAGTTAGTTATAAACTAAAATTTGTTGTCTAAGTTGACACAAAGTGTCAACTTTGACAACTTACAATCATATATGCCTTTAATATATTTCACTAACCTTTTCAAAGGTTTTATAACTTCACTAACCCTTCCAAAGACACCTAAAACCCTTACGAGCTGTACTAGGCCTAAAGACAACTAAAACCCTTACAAGCTTTTCTTTGCATTTTTTCTACATTTGATACTTTTCTTATAGGTGGACATGTCTATCACAAACATCCAACATGTCTGTCCTTAGACTTCATGGCAAAAACCCTACAAACAACACAAAAAAAATAAGGACATGAACCATCCAAACATCTCTAATAGCTTGTGGATATCCCAAAGATGCATAAGTGCATGACTTATGAAAACCAAAAAGATAAGACTAACTTGTATAACAAGCAAATAACCAAAATGATTTTATGTCTGTGTTATGTTTGACAATGACAATGATATTTGGATTCAAGTATGAGGAAATTTGTATTAATCAATTCATTAAATATCATTTGAATACAAAGAAGATTTTAAGAGATTCAAGAGCATAATTATAAGCCAAATTTATGGAAGACCTAAATTAGACCTAAGTGAACAGACATGTGAAGGCTTATTTTGAATATGATGAGTAGATCTAAGGAAATTTTTTTATGAAGGTATATTCCAAGTTTGAGCATTTATTGAAAAACAATATTTTAAATCTTGGTGGATTATTCATAAGTACAAGGCAGATTTGTTGAAGACCTCGAAGGAGATCTAATGCAAATCTACCTACATTATAAACACTTTGCATTTCAAAGGTCAGTTCCTTCTGCATTGCAGGATTTGAGGTTGGTGTCTCTTGCTAATTGAGTCTACACATTTGTTTGAAGTTATATACATACATACATATGTGTGTGTGTGTGTACATATACACACAATTCACCTACAAGGATTTCCATGCTAAATAGTATATGCATCTTGTCTTCTTTTGTTAGACATCAACTATGTGAATGCTTTCTACATTGCTTTCAGTTGACTAAATATATATAATAAAATATGCAGGTTTCTATGCCAAACTAACTCCAATGTGGACAAATATCTAATAATTGGGATTTAAACTAAGCAAGAACTATATGTTCAAGGAACCAAAAGATGACTACAATGAGACTATTACAAGCAAAAAAAATTCAGTCTCGTTAAAGAGAATTGGGATGTGTGTTTGAAGACTTAACAAATTTGAGCTTCACTTGGTTTCAAGAATACTATAATATTCTCTACTTAACAAGGCCAACCACGTGAAGGTGGAAGCTCATCTGGCCTCACCCCCCTCCCCCTAACATCAATCTAAAGTACCCATTATCATCTAATTACATACTTCATTCATTCAATCATCCATTTATGAACTATAACATTCGATCAATACAATCAAACAACATTCATTAATATGATATAAAAATCATTAATACACAATACTAATCAAAAATTCATTAACACATAACAATATTCATTAACATAAAATAAAAATCTGTATTAATACGCATCATTCATACATAATTACTTAAAACAAAGTTCTTTCATTATCCAACAAGGTTTATCAAAGAAGATTTTTAAAACATTATTTCTTTTTTTTGTTTTTCTGACCTCTCTTAAGAAAAATGCTCATAAAGAGAATTGGGATGTGTGTTTGAAGACTTAACAAATTTGAGCTTCACTTGGTTTCAAGAATACTATAATATTCTCTACTTAACAAGGCCAACCACGTGAAGGTGGAAGCTCATCTGGCCTCACCCCCCTCCCCCTAACATCAATCTAAAGTACCCATTATCATCTAATTACATACTTCATTCATTCAATTATCCATTTATGAACTCTAACATTCAATCAATACAATCACATAACATTCATTAATATGATATAAAAATCATTAATACACAATACTAATCAAAACTTCATTAACACATAACAATATTCATTAACATAAAATAAAAATCTGTATTAATACGCATCATTCATACATAATTACTTAAAACAAAGTTCTTTCATTATCCAACAAGGTTTATCAAAGAAGATTTTTAAAACATTATTTCTTTTTTTTGTTTTTCTAACCTCTTAAGAAAAGTGCTCATAGGGACATCCATATCTGCTTCATTCTCCTCCTCTTCTGGCACGTGTAATGTCAAATTACGATGGCTCCTTCTCTTTGGAGGAGCAGGAGGTTGCTGCACTAAAGGGGTCTCTATTGCAAGAACAAGTGAATGCGATAAATTGGCATACTCTTTTTCTTTTTCTAACTATTACAAGTTTGTAATTAAGTACGAGTACAACATACAATGCATTTTTCTTACCTGACAATGCCACATCATGTACATTAACATTTTGATCTGCCACCGCGTCAACATGTTGAACACTTGGAACATGGTCTAGTCCTTCAGCATGATGTCCAACATGCTCTAAAATATTCAAAAAAAGGATACACGTCAAATTCCAATTGAAGATGTTAAATTGTATTCATAATTTCATAATTAATTTCCAATAGCAAATTAATACCTCCACCACTATAATGCACATCATGGCCTTCGTCAAGAGTAGGTTCTGTGGTAGGATATGAAGGTTACAATAAAATGTTATGCACATTGTTATGTAGTCAATTTACGTTTAAAACTAATACCAAAAAAGAATCTTCTCAAATATTTAATTTTATTTACTTTTCATCTGAGCAATTTACCCGTGAGATATCATTTGGTGCACTAGATTCTTGGGCAAGGCTTACAGATTCTTCACATAGGTGTGCAACCATAACTTTATAGCCTTCCTTCAAGGCAATTTTTCTATCTTCATCTGTGACCTCCACATTGAAATCTGTGCCATGTGGTTTTTGCTTGATAACGTCAATTTTTCATGTATGGTTTCATTAAACAAAACTATTTGCAACATTATATTAAAAAAAAAAAACAAAATTCATTGCTCTACTTACAAGTCGAGACTGCAGATTCATATAGCCACCAGAGCCAAGTTTGTGTTGGCCAACCTTTTCTATTCTTTCTTTTGTAGCCACAGATGTGTCCTGCAATCTATGAAAAATTTCAAACATCTTAGATTATATATTTACAAATATCAATAATTAGTGCATGATTACAATGTACTTAATACTATAATGACATACCTCTTTTTTCCCTGTGCTGCTTCATTATCTCTATCTTCACATAGCCTTTTCTCCTTTGCATCTTCTATTATTTCATTCCACTCCATTGGTGGAATCATAGGAGGATAGTCGTACTTTGGTTTATCCTTAAGACCCCTTCTATATTGATCCCTTGCAGTCTTTATGTGCTTTGCTACTCTTTTCAGAAGTAGACCAGTGTCAAAAATGTTTTTTCCAAATTTCTCCTCAATGGATGCAATTAGCTAATTTTTTAATTCCCCAGCTTGTAAATTCCACCTTTTTAAAAACAAATAGATTGTTAGATCAATACTTTAATATATTACAATAAATAGAAGAAAATAAAAATTATGTAGCAATGATACGAAATTATGTACCTTTTACGTATGGTGGGTCCAAACAGTCTCAATGTCATATGAAAAAGATGTTCAAAGAAAACATTATTACCTACAAAAACATAAAGGATTTATCAGTCCGAAATGAGTAATGTAAAAGTAAACTAAATTTACACTTTAAAAAATATCAATTTTAAAGCACCCGAAAGCTTTCATTCTCTTAATGGAAACATAGTTTTCTTATTCAGCAACAATGTCCCTTCATACGAAGTAGTACTAATCACAAGAACTGCTCCAAGAAATGGATCAGCTTCAGTAGTATTGGTCTTTGTTGCTCTATCAACTGAAACATCATAACAATTAAATGACAATTTTTGTACTGCTCTCTGTTGGTCTACCTCCCTACCTATGTCCATGTCTCTCTATGTATGGCTATATATATATATATATATATATATATATATGTTTGTATATATGTATGTGTGGTGTGTGTATGCAAGCTTCTGTAGACATCATTTAAGCACTAATGTGCTACTTCGTTGTTCATCAACTTATAGAAAGACATTACTAAATATAGCACATTAAAAAATATAGCAAAGCAAGGTTTTACCAATTCTACTGGGCATAGACGATGATGTTTGCATGGTCCTTGTTGCCGACAATGTAGTAGACAATAGTGGACTGCCAACTGAAGGAGAAGTCTGCACTTCATCATGAGCTGAAGAATAAAATATTATTGGCAAAGACATTTGCAATGGATAAAGATCAAATGGGATACTAGCAAGAAACGTCGACAAAAAAAAGGTAAGTGTTATAATGTTGATCAAAACAAACAAAGTGTTACTTACACGAAGGTACTGTGAAACAACCCTGACCATGTTCAGCATGTGATGTCACAACTGGCACATATGTCTATACAAGAACACATAAAATTAGAGATCATGATCCATAAGATACTATAAAATATTAATATCTATTGAACTTCTATTACTGCTTTAGTCGAATTACTGCTTACTTTCAAAGATTTGATTCTACGGTCCAATTCTATTCTCAGTGCCTCTTTCTCCTCACTTCTATCACCCTTGATGATAAATTGAACAAGCTCATCAGTGTATCTTTGTGTAAATTGTTGGGTGATGAATACAGGGTCAGTACTAAGGCCAATGTCATGTAGATATGATGCCCATATTTCATATTGCATTTGATCAGTGATCATTGTAGCTTTTTCCTATCATTTGTGACATCAAATATTCGTATACTTTCATCAAAATAACTCCAAAGCCATAAAGAAAAGAACATAATAATAGGACATTTGTTTCTATATTAACATTAAAATTTACAATAATTAATGTTTACCTCTACTGAAGGTGTCTGACATGGTGCATCCATATCGCCCTATGAAAAAAATTAGTAAGTCTTAGAAATCAGCAGTGAAATTAAAGTAATAGACTTACCAAAAAAAATATTAATAATAAAGTAGATTGTATATGTAAATCATTTGTCTTAAGTTAAAAATTTAGCGTAACTAATGTTTATATCTAAAAAAATATTTGGCATGTTCTACTTTATATGTGCACATATGGTTTGGAAAGAAATATTTGGTCATACAAGAGCCCATCATAGTTGACATTGATCGTACCTAAAGATTTCATTGATCATCATGATCGTCATCCATGTCATCATCATCATCACCATCATCGTACTCATCACTTTGATTGTCATCGTCACCACCACCATCTTCATCACCATCATCATCCTCTTGATCACTATCATCATCATGACTATCATCACCATGATCATCACCATCCTTTTCACCATGATTATGATCATCATCATCAGCATCTTCATCATTATCACCATTATCATTAGCATGACCAAAATCATCACCATCTTCTTCTTCTTCATCACTGGGTAACTGTCGTTCCTGATAATCATTTACTTCCTCTTGTGTTTCTTCAATATCTTCTTCTTCGATCACATTATACTTTACCGGTCTTCCTCTTGGGTCATGTCGAACAACAAATGACCAACCCAGTTTGTTTGAAATACCAAAGTAAAACACTTGCTCGCATTGACTTGGAAGAACATAGGGCTCATCTTCAACTGGCTCAAATGACCTTGTATTAATCATACTAAATCCACTATCGTGTTCAATAACAGTCCTATCAAGATCATTTCGATTCAGTCATAACCTAAACCATTTGACGACGAATAGAACTATTTTGAATGAATTAAATTCACACTCAAGTATATCATCCAAAATACCATAGTATCAATTTTCAGATTGTTGAGGATGTATGCCAGTTCTAGATGAAATATTGGTGACCACGAAGACATCACTTATCCCAAAATCACATGTTTTCTTAATTTCATCTAACTTTTTTGTGAAAAATTTATAGCCATGGTAGTACATAGCTTTGTGCTATTTGACCTACAATTATTCAAACATTTCAAGAATCTTCTCATTGATCTGTGAGTTGATATTAAACTTATGTCTCATGATTAGTAATCTTATGCATACCTTTGTATCTCTTAAGCCATATATTAGATCAAGTACCATTGGTGTAACATTGGGATCTCCATTATGATGAACTTCTTTAACCAACAATGCAACACCATCCCATGTTAATGAGCGACCATTTTCTTGAGACTGTTCAATCCACACTATCATCCAATCAAGATTGTTTGCAATATACAAGTGTAGTGCATCCCACTCACAACCAACTATAAAGAAGACAATTACACCAGTTAGAAACAACTTATATATATTGATGATGGATAAGAATTGTTAAATTACAAAAAAAAACATATAATTACCTCTCACCCTCCTCAATCTACCTTTCCCCATCAGGTACTCCCCTTTGAATTTGTCATTATAGTTGGGATCCCAAATGCGATCTAGATGGATACCTATTGTAAACTTTGGAAGATATTCACTGATATACACCATGGTCTGGTATATCATATATCCCTCTATCATAGAACCCTCAGGATGTGCTCTTTGTTGAACCAAGCCCTTTATAAATTTCAAATGCCTCTCAACCATCCACATTGATCTAGCTTGTACAAGTCCACACAATTCAATCTCCTCAACTTGATGTATGAGGTAGTGTTCTTGAGCATTGAAAAATGTTGAAGGTAAACACTTTTCATTTCACACATAAGCTGTGGAATTTTTCTCTTCCAATATTTTATATCTTTTTTATCAATTTCTTTAGATGATAACCACCTAAATGAGATTCAACACACAAAAACACATAGAGGAGATTTCAAATAAAATCATACAATAGATTTTAGATAAAAAGCTACAAATCTAAGAAAAAACACTCTTCTAACCTCATGTATTTTCCAAGATCATATATAACTTGTTTAATACTATTGTCAAACTATTGTGGAAGGGATAGAGGTAGGATGAATTGCAATCATTAAAAAATGATCATTTCAATATATTATTAAATAATGCAACTGGTACTACATTCAATCTTACAAATATACTATAAATAGAAAACATGACTTAGCTTGAGGAAGGTATGCCAATGATGTGTCTTCAACCCTGGCCCAAAATCACCTTTCTTTGATAGAAGAGTGCTTATATTTGTAGCAAATCTTGTTGGATTTTTTTTTTTTTTTTTTATGACTTCTTTTAATGCATCACTTTGTTGCTCTGTTAATAACCAAGGAAGGGCACTTGTATTTATGCGATCTCCATTCCTATTTGATTCAGTGAAAACTTTTAGTGCATGATTAGATTCATGAATGTAAGTACAAATTTTAACAATTTGTTCTCTATCACACCTTCCATCCAAAATTTTCCATAGTGTCTCTGTTACATTCTTTCCAATATGCATAGCATCAAACAAATGCGTGATTGAGAGATCCTTGTAGTTTGGTAACCTACTAAATTGAGTAGGATAACTTTTCATTCCTCTAGGAAGTTGGTCATTGATGCCTTGACAACCTTCATGAGCATCAGTTACAACATTAGTAAATATAAGACAATATCAAAATACAAATTATAAATTTCAGACGACAAATTGGACATTACCTCGATGATTTAGTTGATCGTATTCCAACTTTCATAAATGAGGTGTCATTCTTCGTGGCCTTGATGATGTCTCTTCTTTCCCATTGAAAAGATGTTTTTCAAAAAAATTCGACACCTATGATTATTGTAGAGAAAGTGTCTAAACTCATCAAACACCTGCTTTCCTAAACTTCTCGAATGATGACATTTTATCTTTGGACCACAAACTGGACATGCAAATTTTTCCTTTATCTGAAGACCTAAAAGATTATGTATAATTAGATCATGTACAATTATCATGCGCAACTTAAGCATTTGATAGTCATGTGTAAGCACTATAACAGACCAAAAATATGTGATCTTAACAATATAACATACTGCAAAAATGAGTTAGCCCAGGGGCATCATGTATTGTCCATACAAGCATTGCATGGAATTGAAATTGTCAATGTCCTATCAATCTAGAGATGTCATACATAGTGATGCCATTCCATAACTTCAACAACTCATCAATTAGAGGCTCAATATACACGTTCATATCTTTAACTTGGTATTTACCTAGCAATTGAATGAACATAAAAATTACGTAATTATTATAACCATTTTCATGCACTATTTATAAATTAATTTAGATAACTATAAAAAAAAAAAAACCTGGCACAATCATTGACAACATTATGTGCTCCCTCTTTATGGAAATCAAAGGAGGAATGTTATTGTTAATAACAAAAATAGACTATATTGAGTAAACAGATCTCATATCTCCATATGGATTGACACCATCCGCTGCCAATGAAAGTTTCAGATTACAAGGTTCTTCTTTAAAGTGTGACCATGTTTCTTCTATCTCTTTAAATGTAGAACCATTGGTAGGAATTCAGATAATGTCATCTTGACTTTTATTGTGTGCATGGTAATCCATAAATTGTGCCAAGCTAGCGAACCCGAATAACCGTTCCAGATGTGGAATAATGGGAATGTATCGAAGAACCTTGTGAAGTACTTTTTTTGTTATTTGATCTGACCGATATCTACTAACATGACAATCAGGACATTCTATTGCAAATTCATGTTGTTTATGATATAGAATGTGATCATTGGGATATGCATGTATTGTCTGATACTTCATTCCACTCTAATCCATAATGTTAGATAATTCTTGGTACGAACAAGGCAAAATATTTGATGGTGGTAACAAAAACTCACTAATCAACCTACAAAAAAAAATATGCATTGTTAATATAATGAATAGTAATTGTATTCTAACATTGAAGATGACAAAAATGACATACCTTAGCATACGTGAAATTGCTACATTGGATATGCTATTCATAACCTTTAAGTTCACCAACAACACTATAGCCGACAGTAGAGTTGTTTGGGAGCCTGGGTATAAAGGCTCGTGTGCCTTCTTAAGTAAAGGTATATCAAGACCATCTTCATCATTATTATTAGATTCACTAGTACCATCATTGTGAGCCTCTTCATCACTTGCCCCAGTACCATCTTCTTCAATCATGTCCTTTGGCACATTATCATCTTCTTCCATGAGAGTGTTATCCTCAGCTTGGATATTCACACCTCCATGTTCCTCTAGTAGGAAATCCACATTCAGCAATGGACAAAAATCATGGCCTCCTTCAATATGACCATATTGCCTACAATGACTCTAGGCTGTTGTGATTAGAATTCTTTGATTCTTTAAACCCTTAAACTTTTTGCAAGGACAATAACATTTATCAGGTTTTCTTCGAAATTGAGCCCACAATGTAGCCATTGTCTCATTATTTTCTTATAGATTCATATTGTTAGGCGTGGTCTTTCTTCAGAGGAAAATATACCTACAAATAAATTAGACATGTTGTGATTAATGTTTATATCTTCACATATGGTTTTTGTTAATTAATGTTTTCAAATGTAACTAAAATGATTACAAACATATCAAAAAGGACCTTCACAGGGTCTTATTACATCAACTATTCTAACATGGTCATGTTGGTTATCTTGAGACCTTAATATCTTCTCATGCCTTCAACCTTGACCTTGATGCTCCTGCATCATTCTCCCAAGGATCAAGGAAAGTTGGATCATCATGGAATTGAGTAGGCAAACCTTCTAGGAAGTTGCAATACTTCAACCTTGTAAGTGTCATGTTGATGCAATGGGTACTAAACAAACAATTTAAGTTGATGAGAAATGGTTGTTATGAATTCAAATTGTAAGTGTCACCTCAATGCATTGGGTATTAAACAAATAATTCAAGCTGATGAGTATGGGTTTTTATGAACCACAACTCATGAAATATGCATTAAGTCCATACTTGTTGTTTACAATGAGTATGGATTTTTTTTCGAAGAACATACCTGTTGTTTATAGTCAGTAAGTTTCTATATCCTCTAACAAATTTGAAGCAATGAGCCAAATTCACACAGTTGAAGATGATCATTGTCCCATCAAAGTGCCATCGTTTGATAAATTTTTGCATTGAAATATGATCTAGAAAGAGCCTTTCCACATAGTATGTTGGCACTATTTGGCAATCATCGATCATGTGGTTATTGCAAAGAGGCTAAGGACCAAACATGGAATCATGGAGATAGTGCACGGATGTACAAGGAAGTTTTGTTGCTCTTTAGCTACTAATCTTGCTTTGTGCTTGTCAATTAAAACATTATTTTTAAACTTGATCTTAATACTTTTTATAATCAATGGCTTTCTTTCCAATGTCCATCTCTTAACTAAACACATTTTTTCATTTTTCTTTCCTTCTTGCTTCATCATAAATACTTGGTTCACAAGCACTTATGGTGTTCTTCTTGCTAAGATTATGAAGTGGACAATGACTTTCAATCTAGATAATCAAATGTTTGGCTCAAATTTTTTGGGTAAGTGGGATGATATGTAGTACACTATAAATTTTATCTTCAATGAAAGGATTAGCACCTCTAATTTTCAAATGGCGTTCAACCAGAACTAGCTGACAATCTAACCTAAAAAATACATTTTATGCCAAATTCCAATCATAGTTAAAGACATTTAGCTATTGGAAAATGGAAAGATTATGTCTTATTTCAGATATGCAATAAAATGGGCAAGAAATGTGGAAGAACGTTAAGTTTTTATCCACCAAAACATGCGTAAAATTGTATAAACTGAATGTATTTTTAAAAATAATGTCAATTCCCTTCAAAAGAAATATTTTGCATGCAACTTACTTGCTGAAGATATCTCAATTTCAGCAACTCTTTAATCACATGATCCACAATAGTTGGAAGCTTTGACCTGTCTGTCAGTTGTGGCTTGGCCTTCCGCAACAAAAAATTCTTAGTATATGCATCTCAACATTTAAAAATACATCAAGCAATTTAGGTCAATTACAGTCTGTAAATTAACTAGCATTTGTTTCTTCTTTAACATATTCGACAATCAAGTACAATTAATAGGAGTACAAGAGCACAACTTGGAATTCTATTAATGTCATCAATGTTAATCTTAGGTACTAGTACAATGCCAGTAAGAAATCTGTAGTTGTACCAACCAAGATATTTACAAGACTTGATCACAAAAGGTTCATTTAGCACAAAACAACTTCAAAAATATTGTATATATACGCTCTTTGACGCTATCAAAGGGAATAGTTATTTTAATGATGTTTTACGTAAGAATTGCTAAAATGATAAGCATGAAATATATTCAAGTTTTGACACAAAGGAATTGAAACATCCGCACTCAAGAATTGCCTAGAGTATTTAAATTCACTCGAATTATGCCTTAAAACTTCTTTAAAAAATAATGATTTAGATATTCAGTGGTATCTTAAGTACTATATACTAGTGCTTGCACCAAGCATAGGTGCAAGAGTATAGTCGATAGTGGCATGCAGTTGATCATTTTAGAAAAGTGGCAGCTAGTAGCATTGTTTTATAGAAAAGCCATATACTATTATTTGGTAGGAAGATAATTAGAACCAAAGTAAATATGGTGTGCACAACTAGCATCATTTGATTGTTTTCTATTTTGAGGTGTAGAATATTTGGCGGATCTTAATTTTTGTGGAAACTATTTTGAGCAAGGATATGCTAAAAATGAGTTCTTCTTCTACAACCATAAAAACATTATCAGATTCACCATCCAAACTATTGAGTTTCAACAAAATATCAATATGTAGTTTACGAACAGTTAGCCTAAATGGTTGTTGTTATAATTGAGAATAACACCGAGCTTGATTTGATGAGTTTTTTTTATTGACTCGTAAATTTTCTAATAATTCAATAGATTAACCCATTGATAAAAAAACATGGAAACTCATTAGCTATTATTGTGGAGTTAGATCTCAACATTGGCTCTAGTATTTCTTTAGTTGGCAATCGTGCATTGGTTACATCTGGATTATCACCAGCTATTGCAGATGATGGAAGTGATACTATGTATGAAGCTTCTAATATAGGAACTCCATGAGAAGCTAGAGATCATTTAATGGAGATTTGGTAATGAAAAATGGGATCTCTAAAGATGAATAGAGCTCCTTGAAGTTAAGAGGGCTCGTCAAAGTGTTTGTTGAAGTGTCCTATGTGTTTTTTGACAAGTAGGATTGGTTATAAAGTGTAATGTCCTCATTTTAGCTTGCCATGGTTTATGTTTGGATTGACCTATTATTGGCCCTCGTAGGTTAAGGCTGATGGCTAGAGGGCCCCATCTGGCAAAAGAAGAGGATCTTTCCCTTCTGTAGTATAGAAATGTTTATGATTGCTCCTCATTTGTTTTAGTTAGGTACACTTACAATTTATAGTAAGTTATGTATGCAACATTTCTACATTTGGCAAGGCACCTGGAACAATCTCAACGTAGTGACGACCCTCGGCACTACTGATTTTATCAAATATTCAAGGAATTACTAGTTATAGTAGGTTAGGAGTTAATAGAGAGAACCATTAATATTTTTAGTAAGGCAATTGGTTGTGCAATGGAAGCAATGGTTGACCAACTAGTTTAGATGAGACAGAGAGATGATGAGTAATCAATGAGATATTAAAATTATAGTAACAGTAATAAAGCTATTTATAATGGTTATATTGTAAATTTATTACTTATCTTCATAAAGTATTATTGAGGAGCCATTATATTTAATGGAAAAGTATGCCTTTAATAATGACATAACTTAATTCAAACACAAAAAATAGTTATATAAGTCATTAAAGTGACATATTGGTGAAGCCTCATGAGTCAAACTTTATTGAGGAATTATAAAAGCCCTAGAAATGAAATTGATTGATTTTTTGTTTATGAGTTTTGACTTTTATATTGGATTTTCCAGGGAAGAGTGCAATGTGACCTAGGGTTTTATATTGGATGTTTCAGGGAAGAGTGCAATGTTGAGTTACAAAACATTATATGACTACTCTGAGTCTTTATTGCATTCAAAGCATGAAATTTAGTACTGGTCCTAAGTTTTCATAGCAATCAAACCATGGATTTTGTATTGATTGATTCTAAGAATTTATATTATTCAAACCATGGATTCTAATGTTAATTCTAGGTTTTTATGGCATTCAAAACATGAACTGTAGAAGAATTTATATGGTCTAAAGGGATGCTGCCCCACACTTCTCGTCACCACCCTTGTAGTCAAATGTTGTTCTTGGACTCCTGGGATATTATTATTGGGTAAAGCTTAAATGGTCTTGAATTTTTTTTTTTGCTTTTTCTATTTGGGGTTCTTTGGAACGGGAGGAGATCCTGGCAGCAGCAAGCCCAAACTTTAGATTGTTGTTCCTTCTATGGCTTTTGGTGGAGCACTAATAAGTTTTGTTCATTCTATGAGAAGAAATACACATAAGAAAATAAATTCATTCAAAAAACCTGTGGCAACTTATCATGATAGACAAAATGGAGATGATAACTTCTATTTGGAAAATAAGTAAATATCTCCTAGGAAATACCAAATTCAAACTCATGCTCAGGTTGCATGTGTCAACATTCCCCATCGACCTTAGTCGCAAGGCTAACTAACTTATCAAGAGTATGTATCCCAAAAATAAAATTAGTATAAATGTTACAACCACCAAATTTGGAGGGCATGGAAATTTAGTCATCACTATCCTATGTAGTACACTTATTTTCATATGTTGGAATCATTTTGTGACTTGTACACATGCTAGTCCAATAGTTTTTAATGTCATCTTCATCACAATTTTTCTATGATAGTCTAATAGTTGCAGGTGGCATCTTCATCACAATTTTTCCATGATAGTTTTGTTGGTATGAATTTTTGCATAATCAAATTCCTTTGTCCAAGGTATAGAAGAATTTAGATTGGGATCCACCTATGGTGAATAGGGTTTCTAGACAAGTCATATTTTGTAGGTCTTTGAAGCAAATTTTTGTTGAAACCCTAGGTCTTATTTTCTTTTAAATTTTTTGAGCACGAAACTAAAAATATGCGAAGATTCCCGTCCTTTTCAAACTTTTTGTGCCTTGAGTCACATCTTTTCTTTTGTGTTTCTGACCGCTCGATCCCTAAAAGATCTACGGAAATAGATATCTCGCTATGAAAATATACAAGTATTTTACCCTCAGCGACATAGCGACCATCGCTAAGTTGAAAAGCGGTACCATCAAGTGGAAATACGGTGACCGAAGATTGTATTTTTTCAGAGATATTTCATCATGTTTACAATAGACATGTTAGAACCTGAAAAGGAATTACAACATTGAGGTACAAAAGGTGTCAATAGAAATCTTAGCTTTTTTTATTAGTCACTTTGTTGCTATCAGAGAAATTGGGCACTTCGCCGTTAGCGACATGATGCCTTTACCAAAAATAATGGCCGGCAGTCACTTTTAAACTTTTTGATGATCGTAAGTTTTTTTAGGCTGCGTGGTGCACATGCTATTTTATTATGTGTTAGATGCATTAACAAGGGTAGTTATGAATTCACTCACCTTTATCTTTCTGACCCTAAATTTTGATGAGTCACCAGAAATTGCTATGTCGTTATCAGAGAATTGGTGTCTCTCATCGTTAGCGGCATAGCGCCCAGACGAAAAGTAGTATTGTGGCAACTTTTTAGAGTAAGCGGGTTTGAGAAAGTACTCCATCAGATATCAATTATAAAGCTTTGGAACATGCTGGCATCTAATGGGCTACATGTATACATCGGGAAAAGCAAAGACATCGAGATTCGCTATGTCGCTATTTAGAACTTGTTCTTCTCGTGGTTAGTGACATAGTGCCTGGTCAAGAAATAAACAAATATGGGCCCCAAGCAGTAGGTAATATAGCCAAGATTTCATCACGTCATCAATGATTGGACCCATGCCCTATTCACAAAATATATGAAAGACTCTGATCATCAGATCTATCTTAGATCCATGATCATCGCTATCTCGCTATGGCGAGTTGTACGAAGGTTATGAATAGTGACATGGTGACAAGGGGCCCACCATATTTATTTTGAGAAATGCATCAAATGTCATCCTCATGATCAAATTAGGATCAATGATAAGTGCTAATTTTCTATCACAAGATGCTCACTCTTTATGTATAGCGAGATAGCGCCTAAGTGACACGTGTCCTCAGAGTTATGTGGGTCTAGTTTAGAGGTGCCAAAAATGAAGGAAAGTTACACATGGAAAATTTTCATTGGGTTGACTGCCAGCTTGTTAAGAGGAACATGAGTCATCTTTGCTTGCATCCCTGGATCGTAGGATTTTTTGTAAATCCACGGTGTAAATTTGAATATAGAAGGTGATGCCACCCTGTGCATTTATGAGAGATGAAAGATTTGTGTGTGAAGAAAAATAGAGTATAACACAAAAGATTTTCTTAATTCCACCATACTCGAACAAAGACTCAGAGCATTTCTAAGTAGAAAGAGTTGTTGAGAAGACCATGTTGGATTCGGTAAGATTGTGAAGCAGTTTGTTCGCAGAAAGATTGCAGTAACACTGAGAAGAACTAGAGCAAAATTCAAAGTAAGTACTTGTATTATAATCCTTTTGCTATTTCAATTCCTTCAAGAGTTAATTAAAATGGCTCCAAAATAGAAAGCATTTTCTGGTCAAGAGAGCTATTTGGATAGGAATGTCCACGATGATTTGCTTGAACTACTCCCTTCTTCCACTGTTGAAACTATAGAAGTTAAGAGGCTAACTTCATTAAACCCTAGGCTAAAAATAGTAGATGGGTTGTATGACAAAGGAAACTGGGTTAGGGATGCAAAAAATTCACAGAATGGTCTTGTTTTATTCAAAAAATGGTTTTCAGAGAGGAACCTTTTTGCCCCACATGCCAACATCTGGAATTTTGGTCTAGGGAAAATGGTGGTTCCCAGTGTTTTCATGGATTATGATCTTTTGGAAGCTGTAGCTAAGAATTACGACCAAGCCCTTAGGGTAGTGAGGAGAACTGATGGTGAAATCTTGATTACAATCAGCGCAGAGGAGATTAGGGAAGTTTTCAGTTTAGGGCATGCCATTGATTATCATGTGCCCATTGATTTGAAAGGGTTAGAAAATGAGTATATGTCTAAGAGAGAGGCAGTTAGGCAAGGAGCACTGAGCGCACACATAGGTAGAATTGGAACACTACCAGCAATAACAACATCCTCCAGGGAGCCTTTCAAAAGGGCATACTTCAATTCTAGGGCTATAGAAATATATAGGTCCTTGTGTAAAGTTTTTGGGAGAGATGAAGAAGAGTTCATGCCCGTGGATTTTATGTATATGATTACTCAGATTTCCTCTTTTAGTGTGGATATATAATTTTTGATTTTGCTTCTTACTTAGCTAAGGAGATTCACATTGGACTGATTGGAATTGCTAAGGGTAAGGTGGAAAAAAATTTTGGCCATTATTCTCTGTTAATGCAAATGTTCTTATTCAAGGGAGTAACATATTTTAGTAAAGAAATGGAAGTAGACAGAGAAGAGAGCGGGGAAGCATTACTAGTTCAATTGTGGAGTGCAGATATGATTTGGGATGCAGAGAATGCCAATTTTGTCAGGTTTGATAGGTATTTCGCTTCAAAGCTAAGATGCCTTCTATTAAGGGATAATCCTAGAATCCCCAAAGCATCAATGAATCTCGTTAGGCCTATGGACAACCTAAGTGGTTTGAAAGTTTCACATAATTGGGGAGATTTCATTCCATATTCTATTTCCATTATATTTAGAATATATGGTTTTAAAGGAAGCCCTCACGTACTACCCTACCAAGTGCCTTTGAAGGTAGGAGTTGCTGAGATATTGTGTCAGCTAGGAGGAGTGGGGCAAGCCCTTCTATTGAAAAGACAAAAGGGGTTAATTTTTCCTACTTGCACAGTGGCTCATCATTTTGTAATCACAAAAGGAGGTTGGCTTTCTCTACATAAGATTTTGAATCCTTATAAGATGGCCACTTCCCATCCTCCTTTTTGTGATTTTGAAGGATTTTATCATTTGCCTCTAAGGCTAAGAATTAAGCTTGGTAAAATTGAGCATGAATTTTATTTTCCTGAAGACATAATAAGGAATGAGAACTCCTTGTAGGAGCAAGAGACTAGGAAAGAAAAGTGGAAAGTCTTTTCTAAAATTTTGGATTTCATTCATTGTTTTGATCTAGATTATAGTCCTTTGGACGATGCAGTTACAAATGTAGATAAGATGAGAAAACTTATGAATAATTTTCTTGAAATAATAGAGGAAATGAATGAAAATTAGTAATTCTTTATTAGGTTCTACCCAGATAAAGCCAGGGGAGTAATGGGAAGATTGGGTTTTACTCCCAATATAAGGGCAAGTCAATTAACTGTCCAAAAAAGGCTGAGATATACTATTGTTCAAAATAAAAAGAATACAGTGGACAAAGGCAAACAAATAATCAAGTCTACTAGTAGGGGTTTGGAAGAGATGCCTACTAAGCCCTCCCCTAAGAGGAGGAAAATAATAAGAGAGGAGGATTCTCATGTTGAGGAGTATTCACCTTTACAAACCCCTTTGAGAACTGGGGAGGAGCAACTCACTATTGAGAAAATTGAGAAAATTGGATCACAAGGGGGAGTTTTTGTGAATCAAGTAGAGATCGATGAAGGGAACCCCCAGGAACCTCCTATGCCAAGCCTCAAGCTGATTGTAGCTGATTTTAAGGGAAGGGAATTGGACCCTATTTTGGAACAAGCTAGGCAGAAATTTTTGTCAGATGACAATTTTGTAAGGTCTAGGGCTTTCCATCAATTTGCTTGGAGGGCAAACATCCACAATTTTGAGGAAAGATGTAAGAACATGAAAATAGAGCATCCAGAAATGGATGAAGCCTCCATCTAGAACCAAATAAAGGAGTAAATGATGCAAAAATTCCATAACATTACCCTTGAGGAGGGAAGGCAAATGGTAAAAACTTCTAACATACTATAGTTGCCTAATTGGGATATTGCAGATGCATTGATTTTCAACTCTATTTCTAATAGACTGGAGTTACAAGACCCGAATAAAAAGGAATTCCCAGGGACTACTTTTAGTGATGATCAAGCTGCTCTTGTTATGTGGTCATTAAGAAAAGGATCCAAGATTGTATCAACACAACCTAATGGTTCAGGAATGATAGGGAATATTATTGTGAGGAGAGTTGTTGATACCTCACACGTATAGGCAGCCCACATGAATGTGGATTATTCTCAGTTTTCCTTGGCTACTGCTAAAAGGGAGGAAAAGGAAATGTTTGAATTACAAAGTAAACATGAGGCAGTTGTGGATGCCTACAATAAAGAGGTAAAAAGGAGAGTTGATCTTGAGAACAAGCTACTGGGAAAATCCAACAGGCCTAAAATAACATACCCTCTTCCCCCTATCGAACCTTTCAAATCTACCCCCCTCATTGAAATACCAGACACACCCCAAGGGCCACAGTATTACACTGCTGAGGATTTTGAAGAAGAAAAGAGTAAACTATGGGCCTTACATGTAGAGCTAGAATCTAAATATGAAGATAAACTAAGAACAACTCTTACATATCTAGGAGACAAGGTTGAATGGCTACTAATCCATGATCAATTGGCCAGGGTGATTAACATCTGGGAGGAGTTAAAAGTAGATGATGAGGCTTTAAAGCCTATTGTGAACAAATGGGTGAGAAGGGAGAAAGAAATAACCTTATTGTGTCTATCTGTTATAAATAATTCTCATGATCAGATTGATAAAACCTTTGACATTGTTTCTAATCTTGTTGATTTTGATAGCAAAAGGATACATTTATAGAAGATAATAATAGGCTACTTAGACAAATATAAGAGCCAAAAATTCAATTTATTTTCTCATGCCCTAGATAAGAAAAATAGTTTGAAAAGCAAAGAGGAATGGGAAAAGGAACTTGATGATTTTTTTTTTTTAAGAATGAATCAAGTCATAAATGAAATAGGGCATGCACGGTGGACCACCACAACAAAAGAAATGGTGAAAGCCAAAATATTCTTTGATTCTTTGAAATAAGAATTTGTTGATATTGATAATGAGGCTGATTATATAATAAAGAAATAGAAGGATATTTTGCAATTCAATTGGCCAGATGACACATTATTTGACAGGTGGATGGTAGAAATGGCTTCTAGTGAACAGTTTGATGTAGATGAAACTGACAGTGATGAGGTGCATGGTGAGGAAGTCCAAATCATCGATATCATCACTACTCAAACCCAATCAGAAGAAGAAGACAAGAAAAACCTATCACTTTCAGTTGCAAAACTGGGACCACAAGATGCCAATACAATTAAAGAAAAGGAAAAGTTATAAAATGTCCTTACCATGCAGAGTAAAGGTGGTGGAAGCTTGCAAGTGGAGGTTAATGTGCCCTTGTTAGAACAAGCTTCATCATTGGCTAATTTAGCAATTACATATGAAGATAAATCAGATCAATAGCCAACTCAGCAACATCAGAACATGTAACAGAAGCTGACCCATTGAAAGGAATGGTTTGATTTTGATATCTTCTGTTACCCATAGTTTTTTCATTTTGTGATAGGTGTATGTAGATATTCCTTGTAAAAGACACCTGTCAGTTTCTCTTAGCCTGAAGCTTGTTGCATTTCACACTATATAAGTGAAATTCCAGGGCAAGAGAAAAGGTCATAATTCTATTTGCTAAGTGATACACTTAGTCTATTTTTGGTCCACCATTTTTGAGCAAAAATTTATGATGTATTTTCTCTGTCAGGTCTTGAGAATACATGAATATAGAATGATCTGTGTTTCTTTCTGAAGGTCATTCTGAGTCTATTGTAAATTGTATACAATTTTCAAAGAAAATGAATACAAATTATGAACTGTCCCCATATCAGTTCTTTCTGAACTTTGTCCCCATTTGATTACTTGGTTATCTTGATGTTGTATAAGTAAAGGCTTGTGCAATTGAATGCAGTTCAATTAGGTTGTATATCTATTTATCATGGTTGTTAATTCAATGGATTAAGTAAAAGCTTTGATGAATTTGATAAGGTTGTTGCAATAGTGGAAAGGATTTTGAATGACGATTTTTGATAAGAATTGCTAATAAAATTTGTTGTAAGGAAACAAATTAGATCTAGAGATTTGTACTAGACTTTGAACCCCAATGGATTAGGCATTGATCAAATTTAATCTAGCTAAAAGAGAAATGTGTCACACATGATTGTCAAAATGCAAAATTATAATCAACTTTACTTTTATTTCCTGTAGATCTTCAAAGTTGGCCTCTACTTGTTTGCATGGAATGTTTTAGCTTTAGTTAGCCATTATTGCTGAGAACATCTATAGACCTATAGAAGATTTTTGGCCATATCTATTATATGGGATGTGTTTATTAAAGTATCAAGAATTTTACATGTATTGGAGAATTTGAGATGAGAATTAGAATGAAACTAAGATAATTTTCATACAATTTTTTCAGTCTTGTATCATCCTTGGGTATAACCACCCTAGTTTTGTAGAGCCAAAAGAGTAGAAAACCACCCTTGGTTTTGTAGAAGTTTGGCCCAAATAGTGTGCACATACAATTGATAATAAGAATTGGCTAGTCTTTAGACTGTGTGAGTATTGTCATCTTGGTATTAAGCATTTTGTTGCTTAGTAGTTTTAAAACACCAACAAGTTTGTTATTCATCCAAATGGAAACCCTTGTAGGAAGACCTAATTGAAATGCAACAATTAAATGTAATGTTGAAATATAGGAGAGATATTCTTTTGGTTGAACTAGAAGATAAATCATCTTCTAACAAAATGACATAGACTTTCGGTGAAGGATCCAAAGTACATCAATTCAATTATAGTCTAGTAAATTTAGGTGCCATCTTCATCATAAGTTTTTGAAGATAGTCCAGTATTTGTAGGTGTCATCTTCATCAAAAAAATTTCATGATAGTCTATTAGTTTGAGGAGTCATCTCCATCACAAGTTTTCCATGGCATACTTGTAGTTAGAGGTGCATTGAAGACCTTTTATCACTACATGAGCTAGTAGTAGATGGTGATTATTCATTATCATCGTCATCATCTAACATAGAATCACATGAATATCATGTTTTATAGCCCACATGGCCTAGGTATTGAGGGTACAACTCCAAGCACTAAACACACCAGATTTCAAATTATTATCTTTATGTGTTGATGTTTAAGTTGAATGTTCTAGAGTTGAAGAAAGAAACACACTCAATTTTTTTCTCTTTTTGTTCTTTTTTGAATATGAAACTGTTGTCTAAATGATACAATATAATTATGTATTATTAAAACAAAAATACAAGAAAAATATGATACCAACACAACTATATTTATAAAACAAAAAATTTGTCATTATTATTTCTTCTAAGCTTTTACAAGTACAGCTTCTGCATATACATTTCCTTTCTTTTCTTTCATTACTATAACAAAAAGTATAATAGTTGTTACAATAGACCAACATTCCAAATGATAAATCTACATCTACACACTTTCAATAAAATGAAACAACAAGTAGATTACATTCTTTTTGCAACTATACTCTTTTTAACACTTATCATCAAAAAATCCCTGAGACAAAACACTTGAGCGGAGACTCTCCCATTTATATTAGACAACAATGGCTGAACTTTGGCATAAAAAATAATAATGATAGTAATAGTATTCACTTCCATCTTCAATATTATCATAAAAACCTACAAGAAAAATATAGATGTACCTATGGAAATATCCTTGAAGAGAAATCCCTCTCCTCGACCACCGAAGATGCAGGTGTGATTGGAGGTCGTGAATGGAACAACTTTTGAAGTCGAGCACATCAAGAAGAATGAAAGAAAGACAATATCAAGAGTTTCAAACTACTATTCGACCCCCCCTATATTGATGCAAATGTAAGGCCCCCTTTCATATTATTCCTAGGGCTAGCAGGCGTCATTAATCAAGTGGGTGGAGAAAACCTGAAACAAAACTGGGCTCAGAGAAAACCATGTGAAAATGCAGAGATAACCATGTGAAAATGCTCCAAAAATGTCAAATGAAATCGGGCGCAAAAAATGTAATTGGGAAAATGTTTTTTGAACTTTGCAGATGTATAAGCCCTATGTTGGTCAAAATTTTGACCAACACGGGTCTTATATGTAAAAAAATTAAATTTTTGCCTTTACATTTCGACCACCCTAAATTTATTTAGTTGATGGTCAAAATTTTTGGTCAAAAAATGATGTTAAATGTAATAGTGCCCCACTTAGTTATTCTAAAAGAACTCCAATATGTACTACACAAGGGGTTAGACTTTTTTGAATTAGACCTTTGGCAATCATTCCCTTGATTTTTTTGCAATCTCTACATTTTGATTCATAGTCATTTTGCACGGTTTCTTATTTGGCAATGAGGATCTATGTATTAGATAAATGTGATGAGTAATGTCTCTAAGGGGAGGGAGGGAAGAAGGCATGTCACTTTCCATGACATCATTATACTTCTCTAGCAGTCCTTTGATTTCTATTGGTATAGCTAATTTCTTATTAGATTTATCACCATCCATAGGCTTCATAATCAATATGAAACCTACATCTTCTATTTCTTCTATGTTTTTTTATCGTTTCTTTCTCCCCTAGCACAATCCCAATGGTTTTCTTCTCTTTTTATGATTTCTAATTAGGTAATGGTTTCATGGTGAAAGTTTTTTGATCTCTAATGATTTTATGTGTTTTTCCTACCACTGTAGGTGGCATCCACATCATACTACCATGGTCACCCTAGAAGGAGATGACAAGCATCCATTTAAACTATGTCACACAAGATTGTGCCCTTGAAGTTCCCAAGAGAAAACTCTACTGTGATTTATTTAGTAACTAATGTTTGTTTCCCTTTAGTAAGCCATGATGCATTTTAAGGAAAAAGATGTGATGTTTTCTTTAATCCTAATTTTTGCACCATTTCTTTAGAAACTAAATTCTTTATGGAACCAGAATCTACAAGCAAATTTTTCCTTGACATTTTACCCATGTTCTGAATAAGTTCTTCCCTTGGGGTGGCTCCTAGGTATGTGGGATTTGTAAGAAGGTTTGCCTCATCATTAGGACTACCCCTTCTTCATCCTCAAGTTTTGAAGTTTCTTCTTGGACCATTCATGCTCTCCTTTCACCTTGGTTATTTTTATTTCTTTTCTCAAGTCATCTGCCTTCATGATGTCCCAGCTAGTTGTAGTTATAACATTTGATAGGGTCATTGCCTCTACCACCTCTACCTCTATTAAAGTTTTTTCCTCCTCTATAATTCCCTCTAGAATTTGACTCATTCTAATCCTTGTCCTTTGGATTTTGATCAGTATCCTTTTTGTTGCTATACTGCCCCTTGTTCCATGAATTAATCTTGCCATTGAAGGATTTATTGTCATTTCCCTTGCCTTTGTTTTGATCTTTTTTTATCTTCCATTTCTCCTCCACTTTTATTTCCAAGTGGTAGAATTTGTTTACTAAAGTAGGAATATGAAAACTTAGCTCTTCTTGAATGAGTACTTTCAAACCATTCATGTATCTAGAAAGTTTCTCTTCTTCATCTTCTATTGCATTTTTCATCATGCATAGTTTCAAAAATTCTCCAGTAAAAGAACTTACATCTAAGTCCTCCTACTTAAAACTTTTCTTCCTTCTATGGAGTTTAATCCCATAATCATCAGGTACATAAGAATCTCTAACTAATGCCATCATCCTATCCCATGATGAGATCATGTTTCTTCCTTTCTTCACCCTCTCTATCTAGATGAAGTTCTACCAAGTTAGGGCTGCCCCCTTCAACTTGGATTTAGTCATTTTTACCCTCTTCTTCTCTAGAATTTCTTCACACTCAAAGAAACTAGTCAAGGCCTCTATCCAATCAAATGCTATGTCAATATTCATTTTTCCATTGAAGGTTGGCAATTTCAACTGCCCCTCCATGGTTTTGACAACATGTGAGGCCTCACCCCAACTTGTCATAGCATAGACATGTTACTAGCATTTTGATATTCAAGACTTTAATATTTTGATAGTTAATTGGGACTTAATGGATAGTGGATTGTTTTATCTATTGATTTGATATTTCAGTAGTGTGTTACATTTGTGATAAGAAGATAACTGTTAAAATGATTATGATGATTGATGATATACAAATAAATGAAAAATTGGTTATGATGATTTATGATATGCATATAAATGCTAAATTGATTATGATGATTTATGATATGTAGATAAATGATAAATTGGTTATGATGATTTATGGTATGCAGATAAATGTTAAATTGGTTATGATGATTTATGATATGCAGATGGATGTCAAATTTATTATGATGATTTATGATATGCAGATTTGAGGTTCTAACATCTTGAATGATTTAATTGAAATGGTTAGGAAACAAAATTTGAATTATGTTAACATGGATTTCATAAAATTTGAAATTATGCATTTATGATACACATTTATATGATCTCCTTGAACTACTAGTGCTCAAGTTTAATGTGTAGGAAGTGGAACCATGGGGGAAAATTTTTTCAAATCATCGTGAACATAGTTTAACTAAGGTGAATCTTTGGAAGATTCAAAAGTCTCATTGTGAAAGTATTTTTTTGTAAACATAAGTTTGTTTGCATGTGTAAATGTTTAATCATAAAGGTGCATTGGGGGCATATCATCATGATATGGAATGTATTTTATGTGTCATTGGACACTTGTGGAATTTGTGTGTAATTGACATGTCATTTAGGGTTTTGATCATGATGGCAGTTTACCCTAAAACTAATTACCCTATTAATGAGTAAGTAAACCCACTTGACAAGGGGTAGGAGGGGTCACAATCAAAGGGAATTCGAATTTGGACTTGGCTAGAGTTTTGAGGGGTCATTAGGTGGTCCTAATGTGTCTTTTATGTTAAAATAAGTTACCCATATGATAGTATATCAAGTCATGGACCTAATTTTGACCATGTGACTACCTAGATAGCCTAGGGGGGCCCCTTTACCCATGTATTCCTCCATCAATTCGAATTTGGAGTTGTCACATATGTTTTCTCCCATGTTCCCACTAAGTCAAATATAGAAAATTTAGAGGAGACAAGTTTGTAAGAGGAAGTTGCTAGCTGTCTTTGCTAAAATAGTTAGTGAGAAGGCCTTATTAGAGAGTCTTGGTCAAATTGGTGGGTTGTTCACCCACTCTCTAAGTTTAGAGATAGTTAGGGTTTTGGAGGGAGCTTAAGGGATCTCTACTACAACTAAAATTTCCTTTAGTTTGGACCAAGGTTGGTAATTCTAAACCATGTTCATTTATTTATTTTTTGTATGCAAAAAAATCTGCAAGCATGGGGTATGTGTCATGGAATCATGGACTATGTGGTGAATCTTTGTATTGTGAAAATGTGAATGTGTATTGTGTTCATATAAATTTCTTAGCTTTCCTTCTTGATTTTCTTTTTTTGATTTGAGTGTTGAATGTGATCATGGGTGTGAAGGCTTCACTCACCCTTGGGAGGGAAGAGAAGCCTTGGGTGAAGGGATTAGTTGGGCTCAACAATGTAGTAGAGAGCCTCTTCTCTTAGAGAGAAGGGGAAAGATTTCATGGAGTATGGGCTCCATTGAAGCCAATGTCTTCATATTATGATTTGGGGGTGATAAGTGGAAATATGAATTTGGGGGTGATACGTGGAAGATTATTATGAAAAGCATGTATGATGCAAGTCTTGTAGAGGCATGGTGAATTCAATGTGTGTGAAATGTATTGAAATGGAAAATATTCTCTTGAAGAGCCTACCTTCACCAAACATTCTTATGATTCTAATGGTGAATCAATGTGTAAACCTTGGAAGGGAGTATTATGTGTTGTCTTGTGAGTTCTCATGCATTATCATATGTTGTATGTATGTATCCTATTTGGATTTTGTTTCCCTACTCAGTGGGTGGCTTCATAGAAGCCTAGGATGGGAGGTGAGCCTCCATGGTTCCAAGTTTTGTGTTGTGTTGCAGGTTTTGTGAAGATGGATTCCTTGGAAATATTAGGGTTTATCCTTGGCAATGTTGGAAACCAAGTGTGTGTGGAGATACCTCCGTGTCATTTTAAATGTGTTAGGATGTTAAGTTTACATGTTCATTTCATTGTGATGTAAAGAGGGATATCCTCATTATTGTATCCTGTTGAAAATGTGTAAGGAAAGATCAAACAATATTTATATAGTTGCTTGTAAGAAAACATTTATTGTGAGTTTTCACATTATGTAATTTCATGCAAAATAGAGAATCATGTAAAAGAAACATTTCTTCCTACAATCCAATTAGTGTAAATATTTTATAGTGGTCACATCATCTGAATTAGTTGATTTAACTCAATCCATAAGTGGTTGTATTGTAAATGTATATGCTATGCATGCAGTATAATGGATAAAGGATATCATATTTGATAGTTCATTTCATTTGTATGTAAGATTAGTCCATTTGGTTTTCCAAGTTCTAATAAATCCATTGGTTAGATGAATACAATAATTAATATCATCTTATAAATAGGAGAGATAGAAGATGTAAAATCACAACATTAATGTACTATATTGTGGACTTCTAAAAGAATTTGGAAGCATTAGCCATATAACACAAAGTGAGAAAATTTGCTGTAGGTATACATTTCCTCTCTGGAAAATGTATGAGGGGAAGGAAATTAATCCCTTCCTATTATAGACCTATTAAATATTCATGAGAATATTCTAGGAATCTCCTTGAAGAAAAATAAAAAATACATAAATAAATTTACACAAGACAAAGTCACATCTAAAAGAATATATATATAATTGTAACAAAATATATAAGTGTATATGCATTGATATTAATCACCTATGAGGGACTAGGAACTTCATATTAAGAAATAATACCCTCCCTTAAGGATAGATCTGTGAGGAATATGTCCCTTCTCATGATCTAGATTAGACCAAAAGAAAATTTTTAAAATCATCAAATAATTTTTTTAAAAATAAATTAAGAAGGGAAGAGCCCTAGGGATCCATCCCTCTTGAAAGTTTGAAAAGACAAAAAAAAAACACTAAAGTATGGGAGGGGAACAATGGTCCCCACCCTCCCAAAATGCATTAGGCTTCCTTTACATCACCTAGGTACATGTGAGAATGTGATACAGTAAACTTGCCTTGTCACACTAGGATTATGAGGAAAGACAATGATGGTGAGTTGGTTGATAGAACATTAGGCCTGCACCTCTTCCTAGGTACCTAACAAATTCAAAACTTTACAAAACTTGAAATTTTGATCTCTTTCAACCCCATCATGCCTAGGATGAGGAGCCATGCACCAAAAAAGAGAGGAGGAATGGTTGGGTGTTGGTATGGCCATGTCATAATTGTATTTCCTTGGAAACAATGTCGAACTTGGTGCTCAGGGAAAAGCAAGTTGCAAGGGATGGTGAAATGATGATAAAATATCTTCACCTTGGAAGGAGAACTTTGGGGGCACATGAGCCTAAGCTTGGAATTAGTTCGGGAGGTGAAAGACTTTAATGGGAAATAAGTAGTTTAGTGCTTGAAATGTGTAGTGTTAGGAAAGGGAGGGATAGTCAAGTATAGAACCCAAACGAAGGAAGGTGTGGTCATAGGTTTTAGTTAGATTTATAATGTTAGAAAATGGTTATTTCATGAGTTAAATATTAGTAAATGGAAACTTAAACAAATTAAGATAGTAGTATAGTTGCTAATTAAATTAATGATGTTAGATTAAGTGTTAAGTTAATAATGAAAGGAGTATAGTGGTAAGTTAAATGATTATGTTTTGAATGTAGAATTAGCTTAGGTAGGATTAAGGTAGCTTAATATGTAGGTGTTTAGATAATCTATCATGGTAATTAGTAGATATTAGTGTTTAAAAAAAAAAATGTGGATTAATTGATTTGAAGGATATATTGAGTCATTATAAGGGGTTAGTCGAAAAACTATTGTAGGAAAATGGGTTGTTTGGTTAGTATTTTATTTAAATTATATATTGAGAAATAAATAAATAAATGTGTTAACTAATATATTAGCATAGTGTATGTTGATGGGCAGTTAAGTTAGTAGAATGAAAAAGTTAGGATTAGAGTGGAAGATTTAGGATGATATGATAAATGTTACTTTATAATTAAATCTACATAATTAGTAAATTAAGAATTTTTTTTAAAAATAATAAATATAAATAGCTAAAATAAAATAAATTCAAGTGTGGTATGTATAACAATTACCTTTAGAATATATATATCCTAATAAATTATCTACATAATTTTAAAAAAATTACGTGCATGAATCTAAAATAGGAAGGGGTGTTAGTCATAAGGGACACTTAAGTGGTATGTAGGACTTTAGTAACATAAGATTAGTTGGGAATATAGAAAATGTATACTAAATAAGTATAGGAACTCAATTGTTATGTAAGTCTTTATTTATCTTTATTTAACCACCACTTAATTAATAAGAAGGTGGTAAAGTTGTAGGTAAGGAGTAAATTAGAAAATAATTTTGTAATTAATCTTTTATTTGAAGCTCTTATATATATATTTTTCCTCAATTAATTGACCCATTAATTGATAGTTAGGTCACATGCTAAATGTATTTTCCTTTGTATAATTCAATATGGGTATCAAGTGACACTGGTTAGTGATAACCAATAACAAGACCTTAAAGAATATTAAAATAATAATAATAAAATAGTACCTATAAAAATATATTGTCAATAGTCAAGTTAATGGTACAGGTGTAGTTGGGAACTTAATGTAATAATAATGTCCAAGAACTCTACTAAAATTTGTATAGCTACATAATAGAGAATAAGATTAATAAAACATAGTTGATGAATAACCTAGTAGTCTAGTTAGTGGAATTGATCTAGTAAGCCATCAATACAATCGAGGTTGATAAAGGATAAAATGTGAAAAAACTCATTTAATAGCCCTACTCTATCATAACAACTAAATAGTTTTGGAACATGAAAAGTAACAAGTTAAAGTTATTTACTTAGGATGATTATAAGACATCTTCTCAATTGCAGTTATAAACCCGTTACAACGTTGCTGCGAAATTTGAGTTTCACATCCACGTATGTAATGCTTCAATCCAAGGATATGGTGTGAATTCTAACTTGATAACATCACCTTACTAGTATGACGTAACCTAGAATTTTAACTAAGGATAGGAATAAGTTGGCTCTTGCAGAACATTTGGAGTCTAGATTTTTGACTAAAACCAGTTCCTTTACACCAACTATCTTTATCACCTCTAAACTCAATGATTGAATTAGTATCTTTCTAATATCCTCAAGGAGAAATGAATTATTGTCCAGACACTCCATAGTATGAAAAAAATTTGTAACAAGTATAGTTCTATAAATTTTATCTTTAGTTTCTCTTAAAAAATAAATAAATAAATTTGTTGGTTGTGTTTTGCCTTGTTAAATTTAAGGCATGACACAATTTTCAAGAGTAGTCTCTATTTAGAAGGTACTTGAACTTATTCTTCAAGATCATTAGCCTCAACATCTTGATCTTCATCATCGAATTGTGCCCCTTTTTACTTGTCTACCCTGCCTTCCAGTTCTCTCAACCTCTTTGCAAGAGCAACACTGGTTTCTCTTTGCTCTATCATTAATTTTGTTAATTCAAAATTTGCAACCATTTTAAGGATCTATTCATCTTCCTTAGTAAGATCCATTCTCTAATACCACTTGAAGAAAATTAGTAGTGGGTTAGAACAAGGTTCCTAGAATTCCCAATCACAAGGAAAACCAATCTCAAAGACAACTAATCACTAGTTGCTCCTAAGGGTATCATAAGGCATATTTTGATACAATACTCCCCAAACACATATAAGGACTAAGGGAGACTCTATATCCTAGAAATGGCCTACTCAAGTTGAAAAAAAGATGAATCAAACATTAGATTCAACCTATGAAACATTCATTGAGTAGTTGCTTCACAAACTCAAGGAATGACTTATAGCCCTTAAAAATTGAAAACTTGAGTTAGAACCAGAAACCTCCACATAAACCAAGGAAAAAATATATATTAAGATACCTTTTAGGGTTTACATAACATGCCAAAGCAATAGGATCCCAAGATGGGAAATAAACAAGTAAAACCTGAAATCTCGCTTGGTAGAATTAGGCAATTAGGCCTTCATTAATAAAGGAAGTACTCTAGTCCTTAAAAAAATCCAATTTAACAATTGGAACATGAGGATTTTAATATTAAATGATCAAAAACCAAATCCTAGGCCTTGAAACCTTCTTTGCATCGAGTTATGGAATATGTTGCTACGAATTCCTAAAATGCACATAGATCTTGCATGCCTAGGGCATCGAGTTTATCCCCCCTACCTTCCTCTTTTGACATGAAACCAAAATAATAAAATAAATTTTCCATATTTGCATTCCAACCAGGGTTGTTAAATTCCCATGGTGGAATATCAAGATATGAGATAAAATTGATGAAACCCTAGTTGGTTATGCAAAACTATGGTAGCAATTAGTAAAATGGAAATATTTGGAGTTGTACAATAAATTAGGATTTAATTCCAAGTGTAAATAAGAGGTGATTCACCAAGATATACAAAAATTTCATAATTTTGTACCTATATGTCAGAAGGCATCTGTACAACTTGTTACAACATCATATTTAGTAGAAAACTTGATATTTTTATTGATTGAAAGAAAAGATTGCACATTGTATGCCTAATATCCACCTAAAAGGGATATTTTGGCTCTCCAAATAGTTAAAACAATGATTTTAACCAAATATGGCTGTTGGGAGTTCAAATTACAACTTTTGCAAAAGTTGCTAAAAATTGCTTGACAACATTTTAGCAACTTTACAATTTTAGTGCAAATTTTTCCTATAACACCTAAAGTTTGTTTTCATTGATCCAACATGGATAATAACATGTAAAATTATTAAAAAATAATATTTCCTAATAGTATAGGTTATTTAAAACCTATGACTATAGTTGAATAAGGGCATATAGGGCACCAATCTTAGAACTAGGTCTCACAAATGGGTCAATATGAATTACCAACATTCCTAATCAATCCTAAAGATTAAAAAGACTTCAAAAGAGTCTTGAAATTGAATTTTTATAGTATTTATTGGGTTTCCCTTACACCATACTCCCCATGAACTTTAGATCTCAAGTTCCCACTTGAGTCAAGTTGAGAAATTGTAGTGCCATGTTGAAGGATCTATTCTTTAGTCATCCAAGTAGCATCAATATTAGGAAAACCTTTCACTTTAACAAGGTATTGCATGTATGTTTTAGAGTTGGTCTTCCTAATGAACTTAGATTCTAATATCTTCTCCAATTGCACTAGCTTGCTAGGAGGTAGACTTGTGAAAAAATCTGATGTATCAACATTATATGAAATTATAGAGGTATCTGCATCATCACAACCTGCATCACCTTTGTAGAGAGTTAGGTCAGCAACATTAAAGATTGGGGAAATAGATAATGTAGGGTGAAAGGTTATTCCATAAGAATTTTCTCCCATTTTGTGCAAAATTTGGCATGGGCCAACCTTCTTCACGTGAAGCTTAGAATACTTGCCCTTTGGTAACCTTTCTTTTTTGAGATATGCCCAAACCTTATCTCCAATCTGAAAGTAAACTTCTCTCCTCCTTTTATCTGCATGTTCTTTATAATGCTAACTAGTTTGCCACAATCTATTATTTACCTCTTATTAGACTTGGTTGATGAGTTTTTCCAAGTCTTCCCCTTGAGCATTGACTTTGAAGTCTAAAGGTAGATCAATTAGATCCAAAGGGCCTCTAGGATGTAGACCATACACTATTTGGAATGGTATCTTGCTAGTGGACCTATTCAAGGAATCATTAAAAGAAAATTCTACTTGAGGGAGTATAACATCCAAACTCTAACTATATTATTTTGTTAGACACCTAAGAAGATTCCCGAGTGACCTATTCACCACTTCTGATTAGCCATCAGTTTCTGGGTGATATACACAGATGTATATTAGATTTATGCCCAATTTTTTGTGAAGTGTATGCCAAAAATGACCTTTTAAGTTCACATCCCTATCTGAAATAATTATTTTGGTTAAGCCATGAATTCTTACAATTTCTTGAAAGAAAAGATGAGCAAGGTGTAAGGCATCATTTTTACTCTTGCATGGCACAAAATGCACCATTTTACTGAACCTCTCAATAACAAAAAATAGACTGTCAAATTTTGTTTTCTTTTAGGAATTCACATTACAAAATCCATTGAAATGGACTCCCAAGGTCTAGTAAGTATTGGAAAAGGTTGGTACAACCCCTAATTTGTAGATACACCCTTAGCTTTCTGACATATAGCACAACCTTCTGCAATTTTTTTGATGTCATTGGACATTTAATGCTAGTAGAAACTCCTCTTGACCTATTCAGATGTTTTGTCAATGCCAAAATAGCCTCCCATGCCACCATAGTGCTTCTCCTTAATGATGTTCGGTCTCATAGAATACCTTGGAATAAAAATTTGAGAACTTTTGAACAAAAGATCATTTTGAATGATGTATTTGGAGAAATTAGTGTGATATTTCCCTATAAGTTTAGAACAAACCTTAAATACTTCTCCAAAATTTGGATCCACTACATAGAAATATTTGAGGGCATCAATCCCAATGCTCTATATTTGGACTTTTTCAATTAGGAATTCTTCTATTTGGAGAGATGATTGAGTGATTATTTGTTACATTCATGACTTGGTTTTTCATTGATGTCAATATATTGGCTTTCTAGATGGAATAATCAAAGTTACAAATATAGTTTTGTTTAGTGTAGTTAGAGGATGCATAGTTGAATTTTGTTGGATTAGTAGAGTGTTGTTAGATATGTATTTATGATATATCTATGTTTGTAGAAAGTAATATGAAGGTTTGAGTTAGTTATGGTTGTGTAATGGAAGATTGGTTGCAAACCAGTGTGCACGTAACATAGTACTAGTAATTACGTTGTATCTATTCAGTGAGGTTAAAACTTGTTTAGCAAGCTTGGATTTTAGCTTAAGACATGTTCAAGGGAGAAAAATTTATTGATTTTTTTGCGATGTTTGTTGAAGTGTAATGGGTCATATGTTCACTATTGAGCTAATTGAGTGTTGGAATTTGGTTAAGATGTATAATTATAAAGTAATTTGTATAGTCTAATATCTTGTTGAGGTCTGATATTATTCATTATAGAATTGGAAAGTCTCAAGGATGAATCAATTAGCTATCTTAGGACTTGGTATAAAGGAAATATGTTTTCCTTGGTTGTAAGTGTCATATATTGTTGTAATATGTGATCATTGTATTATGCAAACTTTGGATCGAAATTTTATGACATTGGAGAAAAGAATGATGTTGATGATGTGTTGAGAAAATCAAAGGAAATATATAGGCAAGATAAGTTGATGTATCAATCAGTTCACCCTTGGATATGTTATCTTGAGAATTGTTATGTAAAGATAGTTCTAAAGTAATTTGGATAGTGGGTTCATTTGACTTCCTATTAGCTCCTAACAAGGTCAAAGGAACTCCTAATAGGGTTGGAATCTTCTAGAGTAGGGATTCAAAGTCTCATAATATGGACTACATGTATTAATTATATGTAATTAGATCCTAATAGAATCTTATCTTTTCACAAGAAACTTTTATATTAGTACATCATCTTGTGGGCATCATCTCATTGGGGTGTTCCCTCTGATCAAGGGTTTCTCTGGTTAAAAAATCTTGTGTCATTCTACATGGTTGTTGCATGTATTGGTTATATGTTTCAAATTTGACAAATTTTATTTTAACTTTGTTTAGGCACACAATTGATTCAACCCCTCCCCCTCCTCCCACCCCTCTCAGCTCTATTGGTGGAAATTAATTTCTAACAAAAATTTCCTAGATCATGCCTATGGGATATGAAGTAGAATATTTTATACTTGAAGGGTATGTAAATGATATGTAGAAGAGGCCAATTGATCTTAAGGAGGAAATTTTGAGTACATATGATGAGAAAAGTTCAAAGGTACATTTGGAGCTTAATAGAGCTAGTATGAAGATGAAAGTAAAAAAGAAAGTTGATACTATAGGAGAGACAATGATTTTACAAAAGAGAATGTTGGTAATTCTATGATGAAGCATGAGGAAGAAGAAAATAGGAAATTAGAGGAAGACAAAATAATTCACATAGATGATGACAACTCACCTCCTCCATACATTTCATTTAGTTCAAAAATAACTTAGAGGTTAATTATTGAAGAAGACTATAGTAAAATCAATGGTTGGGACATCTACACTGAAGGATACAAATCTTGAGCCAATCAAACCTAAGGTAAAATTTGAGCCATAAAAAAGAAGAGCTAAGGAAAGTAGTAGAGAATCATTGCAAAGAGTCATACATGATAATGAATTTATAAAATATGATGAATCTAGAAATAAGTTGAGGATTGAACAAGAAAAATAAGCTAAAGTTGTCAGAAGAAATGGACATAATACATCTAGTAAGTCACATTTTACTATTCATAATATATATTTATAGAAATTAGTTAAGCATATAATCTTAATTCAATTGAAGAATTATTACCATGTATTTAATGAGGATGAAAGAAGGAGATTGGAGGAAGGAACATTAGACAATAGGAATAAGTATGACATGGAACTTGTTGAGATAAAAGGGGAGATCCCTAATGATCTATTTAGAAATATTTGAAGAAAAAAATTGGATGCATTAATAGAGGACAAGAGAACTATATAAGGAGTTAATAAAAAGTTATGTACAATTATTTATAATTAGGAATTAAATTTACTTCTTGATGAACCTAAGAATGAGCTATTGAAAAAGAAAAGAATTAACATGATAATGAGTGGGAAGATTGATGAAATATTTGAGAAAACAAGAGACAATACAATGTTATCATTCAAAAATGGCATCACTAATATGCATGTATTTTATTGAATACTCTTGATAAAGATTAGTTAATAAGGCTTGCTACAATTTCTCATGCTAAGGAAAAGCAGTAAGTTTTGGGATTTGATGAGGGGTAAGTGCACCAAGTTGTGGTGCAAAAAGGGAGGTATAAGTGGCCACATTTTTTCTAAAATGAACAATTTCTGAACTTCGACAAGAATTTGAAGATAGTTACACTCAAAATTTTATGATATGACAAAAAAAAAAGTAGTAGTCCTTTGAATCTAGTTTCAAAACTACTAATTTTTTTTCAAAATGGTTTAGTTTTATGTCCTCAAAAAAGCGGGCCACAAAAAGTGGTATTTTTTATTCAAAAAAAACATAACACAGTGCAAAGTGTGGCCCCCCTAAAAATTTAACTTTTTTTTTGAAATTCTTTAATCGCTCTAGTCAAAAGTTACTTAATACTCTGTAGTTTATCCTAGATTTTTTGGGTAATTTTATAATGTGTATTTTTTTTAAATTAATTTTTTAATGGACACATCCCAAAAATATGAAATATCTATGTCCTCCCATAGAAATGATTGAAAACTAATCTAAAATCAAAACTACTTTTTTTCAAAGTGTGTAGAATGGAGTCTAGTTTCTAAAAAACTAAGTTGTTGAAAAATTTGATGGATGAGCTAAAATCTATAGCCCAATTAGTACACATTGGTTTTTGACAAAAAATGGACATACATTCAAAAGAAATTATAGTTGAAAGGCTTGAAATAGTTCAAATAAAAAATAAATTATATGGTTATATAGCTAACATAGAAACCTAAAATGTCATGTAACTTGATTTTATTGATGCTCAACCACGAGGAAACTTGAAGGAGAGCACACAAGGAAAATAAATCATTTTTTGTATGCTTGCAGTAAAACATGTCTAAGACTAGTTTAGAGACTCCAAACCTTTAGGTTGGATCCCCAAAGCAAAACCAAGCCTTAGGCTTGCTAGAATCCAAATCTTTAAATAGTGTGTGTGCTCAAAATGGTGCACATGCTATTTAAAGAAAAATCATTTTTAAATTTAGGCTTTCATAGTGCATACATGCTTTAGTGTGTATCCAGTCTTGAAGCATAAATTTCAATAGAGAGGGAAGGAGAGAGGTAAAGAGGTAGAGAATGAGAGAGATTAAAAGATGGGGAGAGAGTTGAAGGTAGGATAGGGAGAGAGGGAGGGAGGGAGAGAGAGAGAGAGAGAGAGAGAGAGAGAGAGAGAGAGAGAGAGAGAGAGAGAGAGAGAGTAGGGGATTGGAGAAGGTGGGATAGGGAGAGAGGGACAAAGAGAGAGAGTATGGGATGGGATAGAGAAGGAGGGGTGAGAGAGAGAGAGAGTAGGGGATGGGGGAGAGAGATAGATAAAAGGGGGTGGGAGAGAGAGTAAGGGATGGGGGAGACAAATAGAGTAGGGGGTGGGAGAGAGAGAGTAGGGGATGGGGGGAGGGAGGGAGAGAGAGAGAGAGAGAGAGAGAGAGAGAGAGAGAGAGAGAGAGAGAGAGAGAGAGTAGGGGATGGGAGAGTGAGAGTGAGAGAAAGTAGGGGATGGGAGAGAGAGAGTAGGGGATGGGTGAGAGAGAGAGGGGGAGAGAGTAGGGGTGGGAAAGAGAGAGCAAGAGAGAGTAGGGGGTAGGAGAGAGAGAGTGAGAGTGAGAGTAAGGGATGAGAGGGAGAGTGAGAGAGAGTAGGTGGTGGGAGAGGGAGTGGGAAAGGTAGAGAAAGAGAGAGAGGGGATGGGAGAGAGTGTGAGAGAGAGTATGGGATATGGAATGGGGGGAGGGAGGGAGGGAGAGAGAGAGAGAGAGAGAGAGAGAGAGAGAGAGAGAGAGAGAGAGAGAGTAGGTGGTGGAAGAGGGAGTGTGAGAGGGAGAGAGAGAGAGAGAGGGGGGTTGGGAGTGTGTGTGTGAGGGAGAGTAGGGGATGGGAGAGGAGAGAGATAGAGTAGGGGATGGGAGAGAGAGAGAGTGAGAGAGAGTTGGCAATGGGAGAGGGAGAGTGAGAGAAAGAGAGAGAGTGAGGGGGATGGGAGTGTGTGTAAGAGAGAGTAGGAGATGGGAAAGGAGAGAGAGAGTAGGGGATATGTGTGTGTGAGAGAATATGGGATGGGAG
The DNA here is from genome assembly GCA_028749045.1 of Cupressus sempervirens. NCBI lineage: Eukaryota > Viridiplantae > Streptophyta > Pinopsida > Cupressales > Cupressaceae > Cupressus > Cupressus sempervirens. The sequence continues at coordinate 912,754,600 of CM053787.1, read as the reverse complement.
AGAGAGTGTGATTGAGAGAGTAGGCAGTGGGAGAGGGAGTGGGAGAGGAAGAGTGAGAGAGAGAAAGGAAGAGCTTTGGAGATGGGAGTGTGTGTGAGAGAGATTAGGGGTGGGAGAGTGAGAGAGAGAGATGGGAGTGTGTGTGTGTGTGTGTGTGTGTGTGAGAGAGAGAGAGAGAGAGAGAGAGAGAGAGAGAGAGAGAGAGAGAGAGAGAGTAGGGGATGGAAGAATGAGAGAGAGAGAGAGAGAGAGAGAGAGAGAGAGAGTAGGGGATGGGGGAGAGAGAGTGAGAGAGGTAGGGAGTGGGATAGAGAGTGGGAGAGGGAGAGTGAGAGAGATTGTAGGGGGATGGGAGAGAGAGAGAGTGAGAGAGAGTAGGCAGTGGGAGAAGAGTGGGGAGAGGAGTGTGAGAGAGACAGTAGGGGATGGGAGAGAGAGAGTAGGGATGAGAGAGAGTAGAGAGGGAGAGAGAGTGAGAGAGAGTAGGGGGTGGGAGAGAGAGATAGAGAGAGAGTAGGGGATGGGAGTGAGTGAGTGAGTGAGAGAGAGTAGGGGTTGGGAGAGAGAGTGAGAAATAGTAGGCACTAGGAGAGGGAGTGGGAGAGGGAGAGCAAGTGAGAGAGAGAGGGGATGGGAGAGAGAGTGCGAGAGAGTAGGGGGTGGGAGAATGAGAGAGAGTAGGGGATGGAGAGAGAGAGAGAGAGAGAGAGAGAGAGAGAGAGAGAGAGTAGGTGGTGGAAGAGGGAGTGTGAGAGGGAGAGAGAGAGGGGGGTTGGGAGTGTGTGTGTGTGAGGGAGTGTAGGGGATGAGAGAGGAGAGAGAGTGAGAGAAAAAGAGAGTATCCTGAAAGATAGAAAGAGAGAGAGATAAATTAGGGGATGGGGGAGAGAGAGAGTGAGAGAGAGTTGGTGGTGGGAGAGGGAGAGTGAGAGAAAGAGAGAGAGTGAGGGGGATGGGAGTGTGTGTAAGAGGGAGAGTAAGGGATATCTGTGTGAGAGAGAGTAGGGGATGGGAGAGAGAGAGTGAGTGAGAGAGTAGGTGGTGGGAGAGGGAGTGGGAGAGGGAGAGGGAGAGTGAGAGAGAGAAAGGAAAAGCTCTAGGAATGGGAATGTGTGTGGAGAGAGAGTAGGGGTGGGAGAGCAAGAGCGAGAGGGATGGGAGTGTGTGTGTGTGTGTGTGTGAGAGAGAGAGAGAGAGAGAGAGAGTAGGGGATGGGAGAATGAGAAAGAGACTAGGGGATGGGAGAGAGAGAGTGAGAGAAAGTAGGGAGTGGGAGAGAGAGTGGGGAGAGGGAGAGTGAGAGAGATAGTAGGGGATGGAAGAGAGAGAGTGAGAGAGAGTGGGAGAGGGAGAGTGAGAGAGATAGTAGGGGATGGGAGAGAGAGAGACTAGGGGATGAGAGAGAGTAGAGAGGGAGAGAGAGAGTGAGAGAGAGTAGGGGGGTGGGAGAGAAATAGAGAGAGAGTAGGGGATGGGAGAGAGAGAGTGAGGAGAGAGAGTAGGGGTTGGGAGAGAGATTGAGAAAGAGTAGGCACTGGAAGAGGGAGTGGAGAGGGAGAGCAAGTGAGAGAGAGAGGGGATGGGAGAGAGAGTGTGAGAGAGTAGGGGGTGGGAGAATGAGGAATGAGAGAGAGAGTAGGGGATGAGAGAGAGAGAGAGAGAGAGAGAGAGAGTAGGTGGTGGAAGAGGGAGTGTGAGAGGGAGAGAGAGAGAGAGGGGGTTTGGGAGTGTGGTGTGTGAGGGAGAGTAGGGGATGGGAGAGGAGAGAGAGTGAGAGACAAAGAGAGTATCCTTAAAGATAGAAAGAGAGAGAGATAGAGTAGGGTATGGGGGAGAGAGAGAGAGAGAGAGAGTTGGTAGTGGGAGAGGGAGACTCAGAGAAGAGAGAGAGTGAGGGGGATGGGAGTGTGTGTAAGAGAGAGAGAGTAGGAGATGGGAGAGGAGAGAGAGTAGGGAGAGAGTAGGGGATATGTGTGTGAGAGAAAGTATGGGATGGGAGAGAGAGTTTGAGTGAGAGAGTAGGTGGTGGGAAAGGGAGTGGGAGAGGGAGAGTGAAAGAGAGAAAGGAAGAGCTCTAGGGATGAGAGTGTGTGTGACAGAGAGTAGGGGTGGGAGAGCGAGAGAGAGAGAGGGATGGGAGTGTGTGTGTGTGTGTGTGTGTGTGTGAGTGAGTGAGAGAGAGTAG